>JAPTHN010000004.1:1432591-2865183 GCA_026936325.1 Platynereis dumerilii
AAAATAAGAAATTTTTTTAGTTTTTCAGGTTTGCCTGGACTGACTTTCTGGTACATAACCCCAAATATTTTTTTAAAAAGGCTGGTAGCGACCACTTTTGCTTACATATTCTTGCTATAAACTATATTTTGGATCATTCTAAACTGTTTTTAAGAAATCCTATCTCGGAAAGTTCTCGAGTATCGAGCCACCTTAACTTATTATCAATGTTTTTTAAAGTCTTTCACATAATTTTGAACATCCTGCATATCCTGCAAATTCCAATATCAAACACAAGAGGTTAGGATTTCAAAATTGATATTTATCACCAAATGATTGATTGGCAACTAAATAATGATAATTGTAAAAGTTTATGTAAAAAACAACGAACAAACAATGATACAATTAATAAAATAAATTACATTTCTTACAGACAAACAAAAAACATTTATGATATCACTAATGAAAAAGATGACATCGGTTATACACAAACAAAAATGTATGCTATAACTAATGAAAGAGATGATGTTGGGTACAAACAACCAAGATTGATGATAAAAGCTAATAAAATTTAAAAAAAATACATTTGTTGATTAACAAGAATCTGATAAGGTCATGGATCTTTTGACAGTTTTCAATATTCTATACACATTTTTGGTTTGATGATTCATTTTGATCAGCTGCCAGTTCAGTTTTACAAAATGGCTTCAAGACGTTTAAGAGAACATTAAATATATCTCTACGCCTCACAAAAGTTTATTTTTAAAGACATTTAACATAATATACACCAAACTTTATCAATAATCCAATTTTTTGCAGCATTTTGCATTGATAATCTGATATTTACAGCACAGAAACAATTATACAAAATATATACATGTAACGCCCTTCATCATTCATGCCATATTTAGGGCACCCTTCCTCAATAATCCATAATTAACAGCACTGTTCATCAGTAATACAATATTTACAGCACCCTTCAAGCTTTCATCAATAATCCAATCTTCATCTATAATTCAATATTTACAGCAATCTTCATCAATAAACAAATTTACATACAGCACCCTTTATTAATATTCCAATATCTACAGCACATTGCAAGAATAATCCAATATCTACAGCACCTTGCATGAATAATCCAATATCTACAGCACCTTGCATGAATAATACAATATCTACAGCACTTTACATGAATAATCCAATATTTACAGCACCTTGCATCAATACTCTGGACAATATCTACCGCATGCTTAATTATTATCCAATATTTACAGCACCTTCATCATTAATCCAAAAATTTACAGCACCATTCATCAATAATCCAATAGTTACAGCACTCTTCATCAATCATCTAATATATACAGTACCTTCATCAATAATAAGATAAGATAAGAGATAAGATAAGAAGTACTTTATTTAGTCACAAAGTGAAACTTGTTGTAGCATGATACACAGAATGTCAAGTGAACAAAGTGATTATAAATAATAAATTATGCAAAAATAGAACATTTATATACACTGGTAGTCTGGTACTAACTACATTGTTTTACCCTTCGTGAGATGATAATTATACATAATCCAATATTTTACAGCACCATTCATCAATAATCCAATAGTTCATCAATAACCCAATATTTACAGATCTCTTCATCATTGCTCCAATATATTTACATTACATTTCATCAATACTTTGACATTCAAACTTCCTGAGAATTCCAACATTGCACTTATCAAGTGACATATTCATAGTAGCAAGACATAGTCAGTCTTTAGTCAAAATGGATCAAAATGGCAGACACAGCACTTTACTGTCAGTAATCAACTGAAAACACAAAAGCAAAACCTTGATTTTACAATATTCAATGGAGATTCATTACATGGCCTGTTTATCAAAAATTATTTTACAGCTGTCAAATGACAAGTGCTTACAGAATTGTCCTGGCATACACCTTTGTGAGGTCATATCCCTGTCCATGGCATGGATGCCATGCGAGTCACATACTGTGTCATAACACTCCCCACTGTCGATACTAAATGAGAAACTGAGAGTCCATTTCAATGCAATAGATAGGACCTGTGAGGTCACTAATGGCCACAAACAGATGTACTCATTATTCATCAACTGTAATTCATATAATAAGCATTTCTATCTTAACACTTCTCGTAATGTGTTTAATTTTTTCTCTTGACTTTTGTTCACATCACGAAGCCGTTCATTTTCCTCCTTCAGCTCTTTGCATTCTTTTATTTTGTCTCTTAATAGAGTGGAGTGTCTCTCACTTGCATGTTGCAGTTCTGTTTTCATAGATTCATTTTCCTTTTTCAAAGATTTGTTTTCTCTTTTCAAAGCTTCAATTTCTTTCATCAAAGCTTCATCTTGTCTTCTGCAAGCTTCAAGGTCAGTAGCAACCCCATGAATCAACTTGGTCTGGTATGTGTTGTCAGCCGCTTCTGCAGCAGGGACTTGAGGCTGTTTATCTTCCGACAACAAAGTGTCCAACTGTGTAGTGTAAAACATAATAATTAAATCAATTACAGATATAACTCCTTACAGCTCTCGCAATTGCTCTGAAGAAATCAATTTTTTTCATAGTGTGGACCTATGATGTCAAAGCTGGAAACTCCACTAGAACCTATACAACTTCGGTGCAAGCTATGATCTCAACCTGGCCAATAGCATTTCATGTAGACAACTTCATCATAGCCTTGCATTTATGTCATGGCCAGATGAGCCAATGATACCACAGCAAAAACTCAGGTGTTAAGTGGGAGGGGGGGTTGTTTATTATTCGGTGATACCAAAAGTGCCTGAAATTCAACCAAGCATGGTTAATAGGATAACCGGAAATTAATCACAGTTGTTCACAAGCATGCTTCTGATCTAAATTGGATTTGATACGGAGCTGTCAAGTCAAGCATTTTGTTTACTGTTTGCAGATTTGTTGGCCACCCATTTCAGTGTAAAACCACCAAGAATTACTTTAATCCTATATTGTTTTATTGGTTACCACAGTTCACAGGAGTTAATATGCAGACATAAGGATCAATTGACAGCTTTTGAGCAGAGCGCCCCCTCCCCAGGAGTGGTCAAACCTTGCACCTGAGTTGTTGTGATATTATTGGCCACTCTGGCAATGATGTAACTGCAAGGCTATGATGAAACCGACCACAACCGATGCTATTTGCCAGTTTGACCTATGGCATCATAGATTGCACCAATATTGCATATCCTCCAGTGCTGGGCAATGGAGTATCCACCTATGACACCATAGGTCCAGTCTGGCACTGAGAAAAAAAAAACTGGTTTCTTCAGATCAATTGCTAGAGCTGTAATTAAATCACAACCTGAAAAAAAAAGGAATGTGTAAAACAGACATTGAACGGTAGCTGTTATCTGTCCAAAATTTTTTGTATATCAGACAAGATTTTTTTGTGAAACAGTCAAGACAGGTTGTCAATCCTAACCGATTTCTTGCATGACTTGATGACGGAAATGTAGAATATACACGCACATTTCAGATGAATTTACACAAAATTTGGGATGGACACCAGCTAACGTTAATTTTTTTCTATTTCACACAAACCTTTTTTTCAGTGTGCAACAAATACAGAATTTTTAGTTTATCTTGTATGCAATTGACATAATGCCAAATTTATGATAATGTAATAATAAAAACAGTACGTAAAATTGCATGAAACACTCATGAAATGTAACTGATGAGAACAGTTTCTTTAACTGGTTCTTGTTGTATGACCTGCATTAAAGTAATGTAAATATTCCAAGAAATAAATGCATCACAAAGAAAATATTCCATTATGGTAAATTTACATATAAGTGTGGTTCATGGAATATCAAATAGTCGCTAGACAACTCTGTTAGTGATGCTGAAGTCGCACTTCAAAGGTAAAACATTTAAAGGAACGATCGAGGCACCCTCCTCAACTATAACAAACGTGAAGACCTTGACTGAGATAACATTGAAGCAACATCGATCGATCTTATGAAGGAACAATATCTCTCTGACAGATTGTACTAAATTGTTTATATTTGGTGATATTAATATCAACTTAAAAGACAATTCCAGTGTTAATAGACTGATCAAAGACTACCAAAACCTTCTAATTTCAAGTGATCTTGTGTGTGTTCAATTAATTGCAACACTTACTCGAGTAACAACACAATCATTTTCGCTGATTGATCAATAATAACAATAACAGTAACAAAATTTTATTTTTCATCACACATAAAAAACAGGGAACATTAGCGTTTGTCATTCTGCATTCTTATATCATATAATTGTTTCAAATGTTGAGAAAATACAGAACAGTGGTTCAGTGACCATAATTTGATTTATTGTACTAGAAAGTCAATGTGTGACTACATGGGTTTTCAAAACTTTGTGAATGTAAGGTCAATGAAAAACTAAACTAAAGAAAAGCTAAGTCAAGTAATAAATCAAACACCTGCTGCTCTTTGCCTCTCTTCCTTTGGACTGTTATGTCTGTCTTCGTGGTATCTGTGGTAAGTTCACCTTGCTTGTCTTCTGATATCTTCAGTTGACTCTTCTCCACCCCCTGCTCTTTGCTGTCTTTGTCTCTCTTGTTTTGGACTCCTGTGTCTTTCCTTGTGGTTTTTGTCGTAAGATCACCTTTTATTTCTGCTGATACCTTCGGCTGGTCAGTGGATATGTCGTCAGTAACTATGTTATTTAGCTTCTGTGGTGAAGATAAAAAGTAAATGTTATGAAAGCATGGTCGCTATTAATTTCATTATTTTGTATGTGGGATAAAAACAGGAACAGAACAAAATTTATGAACTACTCTGGTTGGTTAATGCACTTTTGAGCTTTTTGAGGGCTACACAGCTATTTCATCAAATTCTGCTCCACTGAAGGCAGTTATTCATATTTATCCAAATTTTTGGTTTTGTGCCTCTCAGAAAATGTGTCAAAGCAAAAATTATTTTTGGGGGTCGCTAAATATTTGAATAGTACAAATTTTCTATTTTTAGGTTAAAAAGGGGAAAAAACACAAAAAAGGGTCGAGACTTGAAATTTCTTTTTGTTCCACATGGTTTTAGCAGAAAATGAGTCTTTAATTGGTCATTGAGTAGAAAACCATGTTTGTATACATATTATTATTTTCCTTTGTATTTTTCTGGTCCTATTTTGAGGTTAGTTAAGCATGTTAACCAAGTTTTATGCAACAAATTTCCAAGAATAAATACAACAACCATTCAAGGACGTGCGTTAGAATTTTGTTTTGTCAAGCTCAAAGAAGTTATTGTAGTGCAGTCCAAAAAAAGGTTCAACCATTAACTGACCAGAGTATAATTGACATGCGTTAGTATACTTGACAATGTTATGGTGCTGGAATCATGCCTTTTTTTAACCATTCATGGATAGAGGTCCAATTTAGTTGCATTCATGAGAAGATCAAGCAGAATAACATTTTTAAAATATGTAAAGTGGAACATTTTGTCAATCAAATTCTTCTGCATCCTCTCACTTGGAGCCTTTTTTTCAGTATTGCAATTTGTCTCCTCTTACCTGCTCAATCTGTTCCATGTGACTGATGTTGTCATGGCGAAGTGCTTCAACCTCCGTCTCCATCTCATTGCATTCTCTTCTCTTCCTTGTGAGTTCAGCATCTTTTTCCTCAGCAGGTTCTTGTCCCACCAGACCATTGTTCTTTTCCAGCTCTTCAATTTCTCCCCTTAGCCTAAAGAGCACTGACTCCTTGTGACTAGCATGTCCCAGTTCCTCAAGGAATTTGTCAGTTTCTTCCTCCAGCCTCTCATATTCTCTCTCTTTCTGCTTCAATAGTGCTGATTGTGTCTCACCACCATGTTCCAGGAGGAGTTGGTCAATCTCTTTTTCCAGCTCCGTTAAGTACCCTTTTAACCGAGAATAACCCTCCTCATCAATCATGATCTTCAGCCTTTTCACTTCTTTTCTCCTTCTCCACAAGCGTCCACCTGGCACTTTCTCTGCTTCTTCTTTCATCTGGTTGATGACTTCCTGCAACCTTGTCCTTAATCCAGCGTCGCTTCCTTCCCAACCTGAAAATGTAAAGACGCAACTGTTATGGAAATTGCGAAGTAAGTAAAGCAATCCAGACTCAAAACAGCTACAGACAGAGCAACAAAGTGTCTGCCATGTGAAAGATACTTTGACATGGATGTGAATTATCTTTTAACGACAATTTTGATGTAAAACTGTTGCATTAATTGTAATGACAGCCCAGGGTTGGGAAAGGAGGTTCTTCACTGGCTTTAACATACGGATGAACTACAATGGTTTGAAAACATGAACCATTGAAAATTTGTAATCCATATATGAAGGCAAAACATGTGGATACTATCTCAAGCTGTCAATAGAGATGCTCAGAGCCAACCCAGCATGCACTCTAACATTAAAATAACTATTTAACCCTTGTAGCCGCAACCAATTTTGAGTAAGCAAAGCCGCAATGGTGCCGCTGAGGCCCCCTCTCTTTCTCAAACCTAAAATATACAATGTTTTAAAAAATCCACTTCAAAAGTAGTATTAGTATATTAAATTAATTCAAAATGGAGGATTTTGGTGTTGGAATTGGGAAAAATGAAATCTTACTGATTAAAATACGATGTCAAGACTTCATTAAATTTGCACAATTTTGTCCATTTTGATGCATTTTTGGAATATTCAGTGTTTTTCAAGTTATTTTGAGACCAAACGGTTCTGTAAAGGGTTGTCTTCTAATTTCATTACAAACCATTTTGTGCCCTTAAAATGTCAAGAGATGAGAAAAGGAGCACTGAAAATTGCCATTTTGACCCTTGTCCTGCAAGATCCATTCCTTCAGGTGTCCATTTCGGGCCAGTTTTTTTCTGAGAATGAAGGTCCTGCACTTCTATCATACCAGCTACATTTACAAATCATCACTGTGGGAGTTTTTGATGATGCTGAATCCATTTTTGTAGGTTTAAGATCACTAAAAGGTCTTTGTTGTCCCTTTTTAGGTAAATTAATCAGAATTTTACTCGAAATACAAATATATATCATTTTAATTTTATTGAAATGAACTGACAGAAAAATACCAGCTCTCCAAACAAACAGAAGTGACTGTATTGACCATAATCTGATCTGTAATAGGTGACTGCAGAGTTGCAGCATTTTTCTATAACTCATATGGCATGCACAAGGGTCATAGGCCCCCAATTGCGGCTTTGTGTCGGAAAAACGCTCAAACTATCACCAGTGACTATGTTCAATATCAATAAATTTACAACATCTGGATGTTGTTTTAAATTAGTTGGACTAGGATTGCATGAAATCTGAATGCGATTGACCAAATATTGTGCGAGATATTGAAGCCAAAAGTCCCAGGGAGGCTTCTGAGGCCCCCAATGCGGCTACAAGGATTAAAATCACGATCTTCATTGATTGTCTCACTGCAGTTGTCTCTTCAAGGTAATTCTAATGACAATGAGGAGGCAATTCTAATAGCACCAAATACATTGTTCTTCATTGATTGTCTCACTGCAGTTGTCTCTTCAAGGTGATTCTAATGACAATGAAGAGGCAATTCTAATAGCACCAAATACATTGTTCTTCATTGATTGTCTCACTGCAGTTGTCTCTTCAAGGTGATTCTAATGACAATGAAGAGGCAATTCTAATAGCACCAAATACATTGTTCTTCATTGATTGTCTCACTGCAGTTGTCTCTTCAAGGTGATTCTAATGACAATGAGGAGGCAATTCTAATAGCACCAAACACATTGTTCTTCATAGATTGTCTCACTGCAGTTGTCTCGTCAAGGTGATTCTAATGACAATGAGGAGGCAATTCTAATAGCACCAAATACATTGTTCTTCATTGATTGTCTCACTGCAGTTGTCTCTTCAAGGTGATTCTAATGACAATGAAGAGGCAATTCTAATAGCACCAAATACATTGTTCTTCATTGATTGTCTCACTGCAGTTGTCTCTTCAAGGTGTTTCTAATGACAATGAAGAGGCAATTCTAATAGCACCAAATACATTGTTCTTCATTGATTGTCTCACTGCAGTTGTCTCTTCAAGGTGATTCTAATGACAATGAGGAGGCAATTCTAATAGCACCAAATACATTGTTCTTCATAGATTGTCTCACTGCAGTTGTCTCTTCAAGGTGATTCTAATGACAATGAAGAGGCAATTCTAATAGCACATTGTTCTTAACCATCTAAAAAAAATCCAATATGTGTTATGATTCACATCAGATGATCTGACGGAGCTGCAATTATTATTTACATATTATGCTTTGACTGATTTTATCTAGCCAGTTTATGTTTCAATATTCAGCCAAAGTACTATAACTGATTATAGAACTTGTAAACAAAGGCAATGATATTGTTTCATACTTTAACTGAAATCATACTGCGTGTGGCGAGGGATTGTCTGTATGCCAGACTCAGCTAAATTACTTTTTAAAACTAGATATATTCTTCTACAAGCGTGATATTTATACCTAAAGAAGTTACACAGAAGACTAGAAAAAAGTGATTAAGCTAATTTTTGCCTATATTCTTGCCAATACTTTGTAAGATAAGTGTACGCGGAAGAATCAGACGAAGTACTTTGTCTGGATTTAAACCCTGACAGAGTATTATTAGTCAGATTGTTGCATGGAAAACTAAGCCAAAGCACTACAGTCAACACAGAAATTATTTGCACACTTTGATTTTTCATCGTATTTCACAGAAAAATGCCAATATGATACAAAAAGCTGTCCTGTGTTTCTGAGTGTTAGTAGGTTAGGATCACACGCATTTCATTTTTTACCAAAATGTATTTTTCCGAAAAAATTTAAAAAAGTGAATCTTTATGACAAAGAATTATTTGTACGCCTGAGCCAACTACCAGAAACAGCATTTTTTAAGTCGATAATCCAATTTTTTCCAAAGAAACAATGACTTTTATGGTATCTCTAACACATCAATCTGACATTATTTGGAATTCCCAGGTGGGATTCCAGTTGTTGTCCGAGGAGTACACTGTTTTGCACGGTTTTTCTCCCAAATATGGGTATAAAAATGGACTCAAAAGTAGCAATACTCATGAAATTGACTTGTAAAGTCCTACAACATAGTCAAATTGTGATAAGAAGGCTAATCATGCAGATTTTAGTGAAGAACTTCGTTCTATATGCCACCAAAAAATGCCAGAAAACGGCACTTGCGATGAATCTTAGCTGAGAAACAGCTGATAATCAGCCTCAAACCAATTTCATTAGCCACTGGCTAACCAATAATGATTAAGACAGAATATTTAGAGTTGTTTTCCTTAATATTTGCATACAAAACAAGATTATTATTTGAATTTACCATATTGTAAGTATATGACATATTCAACACAATCATGCATTGAATATCAAGACTCATTGAGGCCTATTGAATAATCATGACTTAAATTATTATAATAATGGCCAACTGTTAATTGTACTGCTCCTTTTTGCAAAGGAAAAAGCATTGATGTGAAGTTTTCACTCATTAATGGCCTCTATTGGGCAAACCCTGTGCAGACATGCTAGTAGCAGGCTGGCTGATAGCAATGATATAGTGCAAATTTGGAAACCACTTTCTTGATAATCCGAACTGGCTTTCTCCTGAGCTATTACAACCTATTCTTCATGACTCACCATCAAAATAGTCCATAAGGGCAAAAGCATGTCTTATAATTAAGTTTTATTCAGTTTGGTTCTGCCAATGTCACTCTTTTCTGACATTTCGTATTTGCATATTGAACAAAATAGTCAAACAAAACTTGCCAATTCATTTTTTCTGGCAAATAGACATGATAATGAAGTTTATAACTTAGTTTCCTTAGACTTTCTTGTTCATCATCAGTTTTTATAGCCATACATAGAAAAAAAACATGGGATTGAGTGTATTCCTTGGGTAACCCCTTTAATTCCACTGGCGAACCCCATATAATGTCAGATTGGTGTTGACAAGTTCAAGATACCATAAACATCATTGTTTCTTTGGAAAAAGTAGGAATATCATCTTTGAAATGTTGTTTCTGGTAATTGACTCAAATTGACTGCAAATAATTTTTTGTCCTCGGGATTCACTTTTTTCAAGTTTTCCAGAAGAATACATTTTAGTAATAAAGGAAATGCAGGTGTTCCTGACCTGCTAACACTATGAAATACAGGGCAGCTTTTTGTATCATTTTGGCATTGTTCTGTGAAATATGATGAAAAATCAGAGTGTGCAAATAACTTCTGTGTTGAATGCATGTCCTATTGCCAGGGTTGGCAGGTAAATACCATTGGGTAAAAACCGCTTGGTTACTACCTGGATTTTACCCATGCCTTTCTCCCTTTTCTACCTGGTTTCTCCCCAGGTTTCTACCGAGTGCAAATCATGAATGTTCATTTTCGGTCATTTTGTCCCTATAAGTGCATATTTGATTAATTATGAGTAGCTAATCCCTTTGTTTATTGTTACTAGTCCCCTCCTTGATGGTTTGGCTTGACTAAAAATGTCAAACAAATGGAATTTTAAGTGGAACAGAAAG
Source organism: Platynereis dumerilii (assembly GCA_026936325.1). NCBI lineage: Eukaryota > Metazoa > Annelida > Polychaeta > Phyllodocida > Nereididae > Platynereis > Platynereis dumerilii. The sequence goes on from JAPTHN010000004.1 coordinate 1,443,122, forward strand.
ATTTAGTTTATCTTTCCATTAAATTCTCTGATGCTGAGATCAACCCCCGTGTTTATTACAGCACAATTCATAAGCATAGACTGAATAATAGGAAAAGAAAGATTACTTTATCCCTTCACCTACCCCCTCTCAATTGATGAGATCAACTTCCATCTTCACTACAGTAGATCTCATAAGTACATGTATAGGCGTATAGACTCAGAAATTGCTAACAATGTCGTGCTTTCATACATTGCGACCAGGTGCAGAATGTGACATACTCCACAACATCTCCGTTTACATTATGACTACTGCTGGAAACAATACTAATAGTGCATCATGGAGGTAAACCAAAGGATGAAATTTGATAGAATTTTAAAGCTGTCACAGTTGATCACAAATTGTATACAAAATCTGCCATTGACAGAGATGTAACCAAGACTGCTAGACTTTGGCAACATTACTTTTGAAGGTGAATCTGATAAACAAAAAGAACATTTCCAGCTGAGGAGGGGTTAAATCAGTGGCGTAGCTAGAAATCCAAGAGTGGGGGGGGCCAAGGGGGGCCAGGGTCTGGACCAGGGGGGCCCAGTTTTTCGCATCATTTTTTGGGTAATACAAGGGTAAAAATTAACACCGCAACATGCGCCCCCTAAAAAAAACGGCATCAAAAAATTGCCACTCTTTTCTTCTGGCAAGCACTTACTGCATTTATACTATATAATGTAGATATGGTACAAAAAGCACAAAAATTCTTTCACAATTACTTTTGAGAGAAATGACTTTCCTTAAAACTAGTTGGACAAAGTGCAGAATATTGATTTCAGCCGTTCAATTTGTTATGCACACTGAATGAGAGGATAGTTTGTTGCAAAAATATCACTTACTGATTCGTAATTCTGATGACCCTAATGATCATTTGGGTCAGGTTGCACTTACTTTTGAAAGAGCAAAGCTCCTATGTGGATAGAAATTCCCAGATACAACATCAATGACCATGCTTGTACATAAAGAAGAAAAACCTCAAGGGGGCACTCAATAATGTGATGTTACAACCATTGCCATGATACAAGTTTAACACGGATTTGAATGGTCTCATGAAGTTAATTCTTTTTTTATCTGCTCAAATAGGCCTAAAAGCTGATGGCGATTGCTGGAAATGATAGGGAAATTCCATGCAACACATGAAAAACTGAGCAGTTTGTACTAAAAAATCACTCTGGATAATCAGTCCTCTCCATAAATATTCCAAAGGCGCAATATATCTTTGGCTCAACAATGGCAAAGGAAAGATTTCCTGAAATCACAACATTTTTGAATTTGCAAGGAAGTGCAATAGATACTTAGGAATACCATAGGGAGGGGGGAGGTTATAATTTGGGAAACACTAAGATTCTAGGCAAAAAGGCAAACAATTTAGGTAGATCATTAAATAAACATATATTAAAAAACTAATTGTATCCACACGATTTCTTTTGAGATTGTATTAAATCGAGATCTTGAAAATTAGGCCAAATGTCACAAGGCTGCACTAAAAAGTTCAGATGCAGGTATTCCTTTGGCCAGAAAATTTCAAAGAAAATAAAAAATTGTCAAATGCCTTAGAACTTTTCATGGGGCAACTGTCATCCTGGTTAGAATCCGTTTTAAGTGAGCGCGGGTTAAGGTCAGAAAGACGGATGTGCTCTGCCCAAATAATTTTTCAAATTTCTCAAATCTGAAATACGATACGATACGATACGATAATACTTTATTGAATCATTGAAAAATGAAACTCATTTGATTGACATGCTCCATCACAATCACATGCAGTTAAAACAGAATAAATAAATAAATATATCACAGTGCAGAAATATTATTATATCACATTATATCACAGTATATACATATCACAACTTGGTGTGGTTAAACACCTTCACTCCATGTGGCACAAAAGTATTTGCGTATCTCTTTGTGTGGTGTTTTGGTACACACAAGCGTTTGCCTGACCTGAGAAAATTAAATTTACTAAACAGAGGATGACAATTTTCCTTCATAATCTTGTTAACCATTTTTAGACAAGCATCATCATAAATTTTATTTAGATTCTCAGTCTTAATACCCATCTTCTTTGCTGCTCGAGTTATTTTTGACAATTTAGAATGATCTTTCTTATGAGATGGGCCAAACCATGTAACAATACAATATGACAGTACAGATTCAATGATAGATCGATAAAACAAGTGTAATATCTGTTTGTCAACTCCGATGTTATTGAGCGTTCTCATATGGTGTAACCTTTTGATACATTTTACATAAAGATGGTGTACGTTGTCAGCAAAAGTTAACCTGTCATCAATTACAACTCCTAAATACTTATAGTTGTGTACAATTTGAACAGCGTCGTCGCCTATTACAATTGGGTCATAGTCATTTTTAATTTTACGGAAATCGAGGACCATCTCCATCGTCTTCTTAAGATTCAAATTGAGAAAATTTGATCTGCACCAATCTACAAATAAGTTGACCTGTTCTCTATACATGCTCTCATCATTATCTAATACATTTCCAATCACCACTGTATCGTCTGCATATTTTATGATGGTACAATTTAGATGTTTACTCTTGCAGTCATTTGTATAAATGGTAAAAAGCAGTGGCAACAGTACACAGCCCTGGGGGGCACCTGTATTTGTCAATAGACATTTGGAGGTAATACCTCCTAACTTTACAAACTGAGGCCTTGCTGTTAGGTAGCTGTATATCCATCTTATAACATTTCCATTTACATTCATATCAAACAATTTGCGTATCATAACATGTGGAGCATGAAATCGCGGCAGCCTGTAATGCTGGCGCCACCTGTGGGGGGGCCAGTGGGGGGGCCACTAATCCATTTGGGAGGGCCTTGGCCCCCAGGCCCCCCCATAGCTCCGCCACTGGGTTAAATTTCAGAGTTTTGGGCGCTCAAGAGGGTTTATTGGTGAGATGGGAGAGAGAGCAGGAGTCCTCAACATGTTACACATTTACCCCATGCGAGGGATCTTTTACTTGCCCTGCATAGACACTGATACAAGGGGCCGTCAATTTAAAGTTTCATCCGAACGACATCCAGCTGGGCTTTTGCTCATGAAGGTACACTGAAAATTGTGGGCTCTCCACCCGGGGTTTGATCCCATGCAAGCAAAGACCTTCAGCGGAGCAGGTGGGCACCTTAGCCACTTGGCCACCCAGCTGCCCTAAAGATATGCAATGGTCTGTGGCACCCCGGTGCTGAGTGCTGATTTGTTATTCAGATTCTGCTACATAGTTATCTTCCGGTGAAAAAGTGGAAGATATCAAAATGCTGTTTTTAGAATTTGTTTGCCTTTTGGTCAGGCTGTTTTCCAATCCTGGTTCTTCTCTAGCCGCAAGGGGCGTTTCTTGATCAAGCCAAATGCATAACATGTCTAAAAACTGCCTCAGTCAGAACAGTGTCAGCACTCTCATACTTAGCAATGCGATGCTGTGAAATAGTGATGATGGACCTTAAACTATATAAACATGCAACTGTATTTCATATTTTGTCCATTCCCAATTCTCATTGATATATTGTTTTTCCTCTGAAAGATGATTTCCATCTTAAAAACTAATTAAACAGGTGAAATTAATTTCTACCGGGTATTAACCATTTCTACTAGGTAAAAAACCTTTTCTACCCAGTTTCTACCCTACCATGGGTAGAAAGTCCTTTCTACCGGGTAATTTGCCAACCCTGCAGGCTATTGCGGAACAGAAAATGGATAATTTTGGCACTTGGATGATATTAGCCTTGACGAACTGTCAGATATCTACACCTCCTCTACAGCGGTGCTTGATAAGCATGCACCACTTGCTGAATGTACAGTCATAGTTAGAAAGCCCACCCCATAGACGAACAAAGACATAAATGCAAGCAAATTGGCTAAAAGACAGGCTAAAAACTCTTGGACGAAATCTAATGATAAACATGACTACAAGATTTTTCAAGACAAGAGAAATGCACACAACACACTGCTGGCTGATCTCAGGGCAAAGGATATCGAAGCCAAAGTAAAAAAGCACAAAGGCAACTCTAAGGCCCTTTTCAAAGTTGTCAACTCTTGCTTAAACAGAAAACAAGAATCTCCTCTCCCTAAGCACAATTGCGCAACCACTCTCGCGACTGACATTAGCAAATTCTTTGAAGACAAAATTGAAAAAATTAGATCCAAAATGCTCTCAAACGATACTCCCCCAGATGACCACAACACTTCTGCCAAAAAATTAGGTAAATTTGCAGTAGTATCAAGAGACCAGGTGGAAAAACTTATCAAAGACATGCCCACAAAACATTGCACACTGGATCCAATTCCAACCTGGCTACTCAAGGACAATCTGGCAGAGATGCTCCCCATCATTACTCAAATTATCAATGCATCACTTCAATCTGGAAAGATGCCTTCAGCCCTCAAACATGCACTCATCAAACCCCTTCTCAAAAAACCAAATCTAGATCTATCTCATTTTCAAGAACTATAGACTTGTATCCAACCTCTCTTTCATTGGTAAGCTCATCGAGAGTGCTGTCATCAAGCAATACACCAAACACTTGGAAATTAACAACTTGCATGACTCAAGACAATCAGCATAAAAAGTGTTTCACAGCACCGAGACGCTACTTACCAAAATACACAGTGATATCATGCTAAACCTTGATAGGGGTGAGATAACCATGCTCATTCTGCTTGACCTATCTGCTGCTTTTGATACTATAGACCATGAGATCTTAATCCAGAGACTAGAGTGCATGTATGGCCTAACTGGTTCCTGCCTCCGGTGGTTCGAATCTTACCTTAGCAACCGTACATCATCAGTCGTAATAAATGAAAATGTGTCGCCTGGATCCTCCCTCAAGTATGGCGTCCCACAAGGATCCAAGCTCGGGCCTATTCTTTTCAACTCCTATATAGCCCGGTGAGCCAAATTGCCCAAAAGCATGGAATTGAGGATCAGAAATATGCGGATGCCCAACAACTTGTGCTCTCTTTCAAACCAAAGTCCATCATTGATCCAATTGAGGCATCAAAAAAGATGGAGCACTGCATTTCTGAAATCAAAACCTTTCTGCTAGAAAACAAGCTGTGCTGCAACGGTGAAAATACAGAGTTGCTCTTCATTGGCTCAAAAGCAAACCCGAGACAAATCAACAAAATGTGCCGGAGTACGTACTACAACATTAGGAACATTGCCTTTCTTCGCAAAAGTCTGAAGACAGAGGACACAAAAACAATGGTCAATGCTCTTGTAGTCCCTCACCTTGACTACGGTAATGCTCTATTTTACGGTATATCAAAAGGCCTATTGAACAAACTCCAAGTGGCTCAAAACTCTGCGGTACGACTAATCACTAAGCTGCGGAAATACGACCACATCACTGAGCACCGCAAACACCTTCACTGGCTACCTATACAGGCAAGAATCCTGTTATTAGTATGGAAAACACTCTATGACATGGCTCCAAACTACCTGAAAGCTTTAATCAAGACTGTCCCAACCAGAAACAACCTACGAAACCACCAAGGCAAATTGCTTGACATCCCAAAACTCACCAACCAAACCAACTTTGGGACAAGGGCCTTCGCAAGAATAGGTCCTAGCCTTTGGAATAAATTACCAGTGTCAATCAGGAATCTGGAAAATATGGATTCATTTAAACGAAAACTGAAAACACATCTCTTCACAATCCATTACTCCTAACACACACAAGCGCCGATGAGCAAATTAGATTTTGGATATGGGCGCTTTAAAAGTTACTATTATTATTATTATTAATTTTGTAGTTCTACGATCAGTAAAATTAAATTAATTTTATTTAGTATTGGATTAACACAAATAATTTTGTCATGGATGTGCAATTAAAAAATGATAATAAGCAGAGGAGAGATCACATCCATGGGATGCTAGGGTGTAGTCAAGGAGCCCACAAAAAAAACTGTATTGTGATGATGTTCCGACTGCGAAGTACCCGAGAAGACCAATGGAATATTTTACTCCTGATTTCGTATCTCTGGAGCAGTCCACTTTCAACTCTAGTCACAGACCTTCTCAAAAAGTGCACACCAAAAGAATGCCACCTGATCAAGCGGATGAGAGTTTATTGCCACCTCACCAATGTTTTTATCCTAGTGCTCCTGTATCTGATGATGTGAATGTGAATGTTCCTGTCTATTTTAATGGTCAATTGCAGGATAAGAAATTTAGGATGGATGGAAGCACACAACCCAAAGTAAGTGAGAGTCTCCGCCTGCCTGGAGAGAAGTATAAAGAAGATCTGGTTTCATGTGATCCAAAGAAGTCTTCAACTACTTTCAGTGACTTATCCGGTTCATACTTTTCTGGTAACAATACATCGTCTATTTTGTCTAACTCCAGCTATTCATCAAGGAACTGTGCCAGGGAGTCATCTGACACTTTTTCTTCCAATTCAAGTATTTCAACCTTAACTGAAGGTGAATGCTCTTGCTCTTCAAAAGTCTACAGTGAGGAGCCGAAGTGGGAGTCCTACAAGTTCATCAGCATGACATTCTTCGGAAATGTTTGCAGCAGAGCGGTGCTGTTCGGCACCTGTCTCAACAAGGCTGTGGGTCAGAGCCAATAGATGAGTTTGCCCCACTACCAGATAATCGTCCTGAACATTACATTCAGATGAGACATTCAGATGGGACTCGCTTTTTATTTATAAGCATTTATTTATAAGCTTTAATATAAGCGCATTTGAGACTCAGTCTCAAACATTGGTGCCGGAACCCGGGAGATTTGATACTTTTAAAGCTCAGTCTCAAACATTGGTGCCGGAACAAGGAGTTGTACAAGGAGTTGTACTCGATATCTTCTGCTTTATGTGCAAGGTGTTGCACACAACATCTCGGATTGTTGGTGGAAAATACAGAGGCAGTGGACCAAATTGAAGAATTTTTTTTAATTGTACATAGAAGTACATACAGCATCTTTGAATGTTGGACATAATACATTCAAGAAATTCGGGTTTAGTGGTCAAAGCTGTTGACGATCTAAATGTTGCCATTGATGGCACCCCTAATATGAAATATTTGAAAACATGTATCGAGGAATTTGATGCAAAGTTGAAATTTTACGACGAAAAAGATGATATTTTTCTCTCGCAATTTGAAGATGAAGAGGAATTATATGCAGAAATATGCATTTCAGACAACTTTCGGGAAAAGGGAAAATTGGTACGTTTAAAGGCAGACAAACTGCTCCATGAAGAAAAGGAGAAACGTCAAAGAATAAGACGTATATATAAAGAAAGCAGGTATTTAGAGCTTTCAATCACTGTACGTGCAACCTTCCAATATATTTCAGAAAAAGCAACATGTCAGGCTAGCACTTGTTCGCAAGCAGCCAACATCAAAGTTCAGAAGCACATAGATTTGGAAAAGCAGACTTCAGCTGATAAAGTGGAAGGGAACATGCCAAAAATAATAATTTCAGGTGAAGAAGTTATCCAAAATCCAATTGGAAATGGAGAAGAATTAGAACACCTCATGAAGAGCAAAGTAATTGAAGGAGAAAGTCCACTTGATGATAATGATTTCACAACAGAGATAGAACATGAAGTTTTTAAAACAGTGAAAATTTACAGTCAATCAGGCGAGGGAGATGAGGAAGATGAAATGATTAAGATAAGAAAAACGTCTTTGGAAGTCCAGAATCAGAAGATTTTGATTTTGAAAATGATGGCGATAATTATGACAAATTCTTTACAGAAATAACACTCAGTGATGACGTAGTTATAAATTCTGATAATGAAGACATAGAAAATGCCGAAAACATGGAAAACATGGAAACCATGGAATACACGGAAAACACAGAATTCTCGGAAAATTCGGAGAACACAGAATTCTTGGAAAATTCGGAGAAAACAAAATTCTTGGAAAATTCGGAGAAAACAGAATTCTTGGAATATTCAGAGAACACAGACTGCTTGGAAAATTCGGAAAAGACTGCAACGTACAAAGCCCCATCGGTAGAACTGTTTGAAAAATGCCTGGCTCAGAGGCAACAAACTCAAAGACAATCCGAAATGGTCTTTGTTAAGTTCATGCGAGCCTACGAACAATTCCTGAAGGGTATTGTGGCCAGCAGAGCTGATGCTAGAAACGATATCAAGAGAATCTATGAGAACAACAGGTTCAAAATCTTGAAGTTTCTTTCAAGGTTAAACCAGGAAAAGAAGATATTCGATCCTGGAGGTCCAGTGACTCCATCTCACCTTTTTTTGGGGGAGGGTATCTGGACTAATTATAAAAATGATATGTTAATTTTCTGAATTGTTTTATTTGTTGTTCCGTTAGATTTACAATTTTAAGGTTTTTTTGTACTTGTTTACTTTAGTACATTTTGTTAATTTTAACATATATGTTGATACTAGAAAAGCCCATCAGGGCACATGCACTGTTATATATAGGTCTATATATATTCATGAAAAACCAAAAAATATTGAAAATGACTCAGTTCAAAAACATTGATGCATAGAGGGAAAGCAAATAATTGTAATTGCTGAATGAACTATACAATTTTCATCCAAGAAGGCAAAAACAGATCTATAAACTCTTATGCTGCCACACAGTTTCCGTTAATTTCTTTTCCGACACAACAGCTCCCTCTGGTGTTAATTCATTAAAAGGAACAGAATTTGACAGAAAGCAAGAAAAAAACCTGAATACATTAATATAAATAGAATAAGTCAGTGTATTATAATTAATTCCTACACATATTGGGAGACAAAATTGCAACTAAAATAGGTTTTATTAGCCAATTGGAAAGATCCAAGATGGACTCACCCAAAGTTTCTTGACCCTGCTCCCCCTATTGACATTGGACTCAACTCAACCCAAAAAGTTGATAAATAGGGGGCAGGAACCATCGTTTGGGTCAGTCTTGACTCAACTGTCCAAGGCCAAGGACCAAGGCTCAACAATGGAAAATGAACTTATTCTGGCTTTCTAAATTTTCTAAGACAATTCAAGACCCCAACCAACTACTTCCAACTACATTTCAAGTTATCTGACAGTTAGGAAAATAATATTGTACCATATATTTTGGGATCAGGGCACCATATTCTGGGACAAGGGCTCCTTATTCTGGGACCAGGACCAGGGTACCATATTCCGGGACCAGGGCACAATATTCCAGGACCAGGACTAGGGCAACGTATTCCGGGGCCAGGGCACCATAATCCAGAACCAGGACAAGGATACCATATTCCGGGACCAGGGCACCATATTCCAGGACCAGGGTACCATACTCCGGGACCAGGGAACCATATTCCAGGACCAGGACCAGGGTACCATATTCCGGGACCAGGGCACCATATTCCAGGACCAGGACCAGGGCACTGTATTCCAGGACCAGAGTACCAAATTCCAGGACCAAGTCCCATAAAGCAAGGCCAGATATTAATACACGCTACCAGCTGATTGAATTCCCAGAGTGGCAAGACTTTTGTTTCAAGAGACAATAGTTATCCAGTTTAACAGAAAGCTAATTCTTATCAAGACCAGCAAGACTCAATAATCCTGACTCTCTCTCATGAATTTCGTCTCATTTTACATAGACTCAAGGAAATCAAGACTTGTTATTTCTGAACTTCGATCAATAACTATTCAAGTTTTCAATAAAGGTTGAAATCTCCCTAAATCTGAGTTTCGTCTCCAGTTACCGTAGCTTGCGCGTAACATTTTGGTGGCAGCGGTGGGATGCCTTTGTAACAGGCATCCAGTGAAACGAACAAGCGTACAAGTTTTTGACAAGAATTTTATTTAAACTTTATAATTGGAGAGGTGAGAGAAACTCAGTGAACTTGTCATGGAGGGAGTACAAACACGGAGTAAAACCAGCCTGAGAACAGACATGAGGGGCCTGAATCTTGCAACATCCTCAGAAGGATGAACCCTGTTAAAGACACCTAGATCCCCCATAATAGTGGTCAAGACTTCCCGGTCAACAACTCGGTGGTGGATGGTCCCAGGAACCTGTACAGGGACGATCAGAATTTTGCAACGCCTACTTGTCCTGCTTCTCGAACGGATGGCAGATGCCTGCAAGAAAGACAATACTCCGAGTCACAAAGACAAAGATCCTCTTGCAACTGGGATTCAGGAGTCTCTAATTATCCGACAGATGAGAACCGGTCTCCTTCATTGATTCAAGCTGCTTCAAGGTCATCACCTAGAGTCATGAAAAATTTGCGATATCAAGAATATGATCCTTTTCACCGTAGTAGATTGCCAAGGAATGACAGATACTCCTATCCTGAAAGACACAGCTATGAAGAGTCGCAGAGAAGACAGTCGAGAGTCATGGATTCAGCACCTGCAATGAAAATATCCCTACCAACTTATGATGGGAAATCAAGGTGGCAAACTTTCATCAGACAATATGAAGCAGTGACTTTTCAATGGGCAGAAAGGAAGAAGCTACAATATCTCCTGGCCAACTTAAGAGGAGACGCTGCAGAGTTCGTCTTTGATCTGGAGCCTTATGTTTTGGAAGACTACTTTGATGTTGTCGATGAGCTGGAGAAGCGATTCATGACTCATGAAACCCGGGAGACACATGTTCGTCAGTTTTACAGCCAAAGATTTCAACGAGGAGAGAACCTCCGGGAGTTTGCTTCAGATTTAAAGCACCTCATCCGAAAGGCCTACCCAACAGGAATTAGTCGCAGAGTGATGGAAGACATGCTCCTAAAACAATTCTTTGATGGCTTCGATGATGAAGACCTACATTACTATGTGCTGTACTTGAAATCACCAGACAGAGAGTCTGGACAAAGCTGTAGAACTTGTCTACGAGTACGACGACTGGAGGGATATCCAGCGAGAAAGCCCTCGCTCAAGGAAGACATCGACCTGGAAAGAAGGCAATCACAAACGAGAGACGTCAGACAAAGAAAACGTCAGATTTGTCAAAGAGAAGTCTTCAGAGGCATCGGATCTTTCAAGAGGGACACTAACAGAGCTGACGGAAGCTGTGAGTTCGATGTCACAGATGATACAGAAGTTAATTGAAAAGCAGAATCAGACCAACTCAGGACCGGGGAAAGTCCAGCAAAGAAATTCTGAATGTCACAAGTGCGGCAGAGGAGGACACTTCGCACGACATTGTCCAACAAGGACTGACAATTTGAAAGTGGTTCAACAACTGAAGAGGAGGATGAGATTTTGTCAGATTGTTCAAGAAATTTAAACTAGAAAAGGTCATTTCTATCGGCCCAGAAATGACCTGTGCAGTCTCAACAAGAGAGGTTACGGACAGCTCCAGGGAAGTTTCAAAGGGAGTTTGTCCTGCAACAAAAACAAAGAAGAAACTCAAAAACAAAGTCAAGAAAAATGTAGAAAAATTGGAGGAGTCCAAGAGAAAAATTGGAGGAGTCCAAGAGAAAAATTCTGGAAGTTGCGGAAGTAGGTTCAGGAAAACTGAAGGTACATGAGAAGTGTACGGCTGGAACAGCAAGGTTGGTTGTTTCCAGGGTGGAGGAAGTCACCCGTCCAGTACCTACTGAGGGTCTGACAACTGAAACAGGTGAGGAGCACAGGAGGAAGCGTCATGACAGTCCCCAAGAAGTTTCTGAAAGGAATAATCAAAAAGAATCTGGACAGAAGATAGAAAAAGTTGTCCCAGGAAGTAAGCAACCAGAACAACAAAAGTTCAAGAAAGAGGAAGGTTCCAAGTCAATCTCAGAGGGAAACAAGGTATCCAGGACCTCAGGATGTGAAGAGTCGGAACCAAGTTCACCAGGGTCGGGTGAGCTGGAATGTGAAACAGAGGAGAATAAATCTGGAGATCCGGAACGATCTAGGAAGTTACAAGTTATTAGAGATCCAGCATCCAAGAAGACGCCAAGGAGTTCTCACGCACAAGCAGAAGAAGAAACTGATGGGAAAAATCCTTTTATAAAGCAGTTGCGGAAGTTTCTCATCGGGAAGAAATTCTTTATTAGGACAAATCACAGAAATTTAACTTGAGATGTCTTTAAAATGGAAAATTCAGCTTTGAACGATCTGAGGCCAAACTTCGGATGACACTAAAATGGAAAATTTAACTTCATATGTCACTAAAACAGAATAAAATAACTTGAAATATTCGGAACGCTGGATACCCAAACTTCAGATTTCACTAAAACGGAAAATAATTAACTTTTGATGTTCGGAACATTGGGACCACAACTTCACAAGTCTCTTAAACAGAAAATACTCTGAGAAGTTAACAGCCTTCAGAATTATATTTCACCAGTGAAGTATAATTTTAGGAGAGGGGAGTGTGACACCCTAGCTCGCATTTATGTACATTTTGACAGTTCAAAATATCAATTTGACTTCACAACTTCAAAGTGGCAGGAAATGATCATATCTTGACGGAAATGAACGAAACTGGTACCAAAATGATCAGAAAAATGCCAATTTACCTATTAGTAACACTAAGAAGGAGCTCAGAACAACCAATTCATCAAAACGAGCGTGTTTTTGTGAGCGATAATGTGCGCCGATTCAGTTCCGAAACATGGAATTTAGCAGTTCAACTTCACATGTTGTCAAATCGCCTAAAAGCCACGTAGAACAGTCAAATTTAGACTAAAATGAATCTTACACTTTCTCCAGTCAACTTCCAGCCATTGGCAGGATGAAACAACCACTTGTCTGGTCAAGAAAACCATTTTCAGCTGCCAAAGTTCAGGCGCGAATTGGAAAGATCCAAGATGGACTCACCCAAAGTTTCTTGACCCTGCTCCCCCTATTGACATTGGACTCAACTCAACCCAAAAAGTTGATAAATAGGGGGCAGGAACAACCGTTTGGGTCAGTCTTGACTCAACTGTCCAAGGCCAAGGACCAAGGCTCAACTATGGAAAATGAACTTATTCTGACTTTCTAAATTTTCTAAGACAATTCAAGACCCCAACCAACTACTTCCAACTACATTTCAAGTTATCTGACAGTTAGGAAAATAATATTGTTATTTTCCTTGGTTACGGGCACTATAATCTGGGATCAGGGCACCATATTCCGGGACCAGGGCACCATATTCAGGGACCAGGACTAGGGCACCATATTCCGGGACCAGGGCACCATATTCCGGGACCAGGACCAGGGTACCATATTCCGGGACCAAGGCACCATATTCCGGGACCAGGACCAGGGTATCATATTCCGGGACTAGTAGGGTGCATCGTCTGCCCCTTAAAAATGAAAAAATTGAAATATTCATTTGCACTTTTGCCATATTGTACCTTTGCCCCTAGAAACGCATTCTGCAAAATTTCAATAAGATCTGATGTGGCTGAAGGGTGGCACTTTTGTGTCAAAGTTGAGTCCAAAATTGTCAAAAAATGATGCTTTGAAAAGTCGCGGTTAGAAATATCTAGCTTATGGTTGGCTGTATGATTTCAATTCATGTACCTTTATTCTCAGAAGAAAATTGTCTTTAATTTGAATGGTAGAAAGCTATATTTCTGAAAATTTCTCATGCCTAAGTTTTTTGAAAAGCCGAAAATTTCTGACTATTATGACAAAATGTTTGGAAAAATCAACTTAAATGCTCAACTTCAGCCAAACTTTGACGTAATCTTTAGAAGAAAACATAAGGAACAGTTTGCTGAAGAAAGTGTGAAATTGAAAATTTTTTCTAGATAGTTATTCATCAAATTCAAATGTGCAAATATTCATAAATTACATGTAAATATGAAAAATACAACAGTTCGTTGAGACACCGTGCTGCATCTCTCTTTCTTCTGACTACATCATAATGCAATCAAGGTTTTATCAGATGATGTAGTGGACCATATTTCCACTTTGTAGACTAATTTGACTTCCCAAAGTCATATCAACTTCCTTTTTTTGATTTATCACATTTTACCCAAAAAAAAAGAAAATATTTCCACTCAATTTTGACTTCTACTGAATGGAAATTAAAGCTCTCTTTCTAAGGAATCTAACTGTGCCATTCAAAAATCATTTCATTTAAAATTGACAATATTATTTATAACCGCGAATCGCTAAAATATGACCTAATACTGAAATTTCAAGGCTGTTGTGCCACCCTTTGGCATTAGAATTTTTTCGTAAAATTTTACAGGGCTTCTTTTATGATGCAATGGAACAATCGTGCAAAAGTGCATGATGTTTTGAAGAAATAGGGGCAGACGATGCACCCTAGGGACCAGGGCACCATATTCCAGGACCAGGGCACAATATTCCAGGACCAGGACTAGGGCACCGTATTCTGGGACCAGGGCACCATAATCCAGAACCAGGACCAGGGTACCATATTCCGGGACCAGGGAACCATATTCCAGGACCAGGACCAGGGTACCATATTTCGGGACAAGGGCACCATATTCCAGGACCAGGACCAGGGTACCATATTCTGCGACCAGGGCACCATATTCCAGGACTAGGACCAGGCCACCATTGGTTCTAAGGCCAAGTGGCCGTAATAGCGAGGTGGCCGCATTGGAGAGGTTCACCTGTAATGATCCTGCATGGCCACCAGAGGGCATTGTGACCAGAAGCAGAGCAGAGGGCCATACATGTGATCACAGAAGGGCACTTCTCTTTGCTAATTGCACTTCATAACAGCATCATCCTGTGTTCACTGTAGCAAGTAATTACTCTATTTGATTGATTAAGGTTGTATAGAATTTACTTAGATGGACTTCATTTTATTGTAACACAGAATTAGAGCTACTATTAATCGGCCCTAAATCATTCTTGATTGTTGAATTAAAAATCATCATATAGTGCTGAATGGATTTGCCGAAAAATCACTCAGTAAAATTATAATGCTGTCTCCCCCCCCCCCCCCCCCCACTTCTTCAAAGCATTGTGACACTCGGGCCTATTATTAGGCCTATTAATATCACATATAGGCCTAATTATATAAGTATTCATATGTTATACCTGTAACAACTTGTCAACTGACTGAGTTAGGTTAAATCTTGAATCTCTTGATTGGTATTGAAGAATTAGGTGTGATTCTCAAGTTAAAATTCCAAGGTGCAATTATGCCCCAATTGGGGCAATGTGCGTAATTGCTGATCAGCTGATTGGCCTGACGTTGCAGACAATCCTTAATTGTACCCCATTCTCAATTGCCTTTCAACTTGCCATAATTGGACTGCTTTATGTGTCTTTTCATTGGAAGTTAAGCAAACATATGGGCAGACAGAGGGTCGCCAATACGCATTTCTGCTTGATACAACACTGACGGCTGCTTCATGCAACACTGTCCGTATTAGATGAGGTCTGAATTAGCATTTTGTACCTGAGAATGTGCCCGCATTTGCGAGGTGGCCGCATTAACGAGGTGCCCGCAATAGAGAGGTTTTATTAAGCATAAAAGACAAGTAAAATATTCGGTTCCAGGCCTTTGTGGTCGTAATGGCGAGGTGCCCGTATTAGAGAGGTGGTCGTAAGGTGAGGTTGAAGTGTAATTCCATTTATATAAGCTCTCCCAATGCTGTTCGTAAAATTAATTAATTATTTATTTATTAGTATTTCAATTACTTTATTGTATATGATTGTTGGAGTTTTGACTAACTCCAAGGTGGGGAGTGTGTCCAGCAGGCTTGGGGTCAAGTACAATCAATTGTACTTGAGTCCAAGTACAAGTACATTGGCATTTGGCAAGTACAAGTACAAGTCCAAGTACTGCTTTTGAACAGAGTACTTGAGTCCAAGTACAAGTACTTTAGCTCAAGTACAAGTCCAAGTACAAGTACATTTTTTATTAAGAAGAATTAAACTAATGCGAAGCAACAAAAATGTAATGAAATTAGTATTGTCCTTAACAGACACTCAGACAGCCGTTTTTACAATGATTTTTCCTATTTGAGAATTATGGTTTCATTACAAAAACAAATAACATGCTTCACATGTGTATTCTTGCCTGTCAAGAAAAAATATATCAATCAATCACAATCAACCAATTGATCAATCAATCAGTTACTTAGTCAATCAATTTAACAATAGCCGTACCTGTGCGCCTGGTTGCTCATCTATCTATCTATCTATCTATCTATCTATCTATCTATCTATCTATCTATCTATCTATCTATCTATCAGTTACTTAGTCAATCAATTTAACAATAGCCGTACCTGTGCGCCTGGTTGCTCATCTATCTATCTATCTGTCTGTCTGTCTGTCAAGCTGTCTAGCTGTCTAGCTGTCCATCTGTCTGTCTGTCTATCCATCAATAATATTATATCTGTCCATTAATATTAATACATCTATCTATGTATATGCTTATCTACTTTTCTTTAATAACAATTTTAAAACAATATGAGTAAATAAATATATTGAATTTGGATATTTTTCGTTGAAAACAGCTAAAAGAAATATATGAAAAAGTCAAATCAAAATGTTCAAATAATACAGAATATTGGAGGTGTGAGGTATATAATCAGCTAATTAGCAAACTAGAACCAAAATGGTACAGGTACATTGTTGCACAAACAGGGTGAAAACAATAGGGGCATGAAGCAATAGGGGACTAGGAGTACAACAAAAGCCGAAAATAAATATTAGACAAAAGAAGTTAAAGAATTGTATCTGCTCTTTTTGAGTTTTTATGAAATAAGAAAAGAAATAAAAATGACAAAATTACTTTTATATCTGCCTAACATTGTAGAATAATTCCAGTTTATTGGATTTTAATTAAGTGATTAACAAAATTGTGGAATATAGAAGAAATGATATTAAACTTAGAAATACAAATTTGTTACAGACTATTTATTCCATGCACATATAACTACCATTTATAGAAATTAAAGTTTGGCTTTTTTTTCCATAGATGTATTTTATGTATCGGTAATATATATTCAGCATTGAATGATTTCCGTTTAATATGTGCACTTTGATTTCACTTGAAAAGATGTCTGTGTACATACTTAAAACCATTTACCCAGAGGTTTAAATCCTTTCAATCCAAGATATCACACCAGTCTGCTCCATGCTAAATTTGTATCTGTAGACTGTCGAAGCTCAGTCTCAAACACCGTCTATTACTACAGGAGATGTCACGCTTACTGGCCCTGAGACTTCCAATCTCACAAGTGTCATCAATGAGCCTTTGACTTTTCTGGAGCCTAAGGCTAAGTGCTCCACTGAATTTACTGATTTTGATAGTTCTATGTATTTATTGTAGCTGTGAGGCTCCTCTGTGTTGCCATGTGTTTCATCCTCATTTTCAGATGCCAGTCCTGAAAGTGCGAGACCAAAAGAAATGCCAATACACAAGATTGGATCTCCTTGTTTGGATGAAAATTCTAGTGGCCAAACAGCTCAGTCACACACTGACTTTCTTACAAGGCCAAGGCTCCCCATTATTCAGCATTCCAAGCCTCCAGAATTTGATATGATGCGGAACCTTGAAGTTTTCTGGCCCGATGACAATCCAAAGAATTCTTCGCTTTGGCCTCTATTTGATGAAGGGGGAGGGGGCCAGCACAGTTCACAAGCTTGGACTTCAGACCAGTGGCCTACCATGGACGAAGTTCAACTGAAGGCTTCAGGACCCATTCAGATGACCCTTCATTGACAACTACAAGAAAGGAGTGGCTGAGCCGGATAAAGAAATCTGGACTTCAGTAATCATTGTTGTTGCAATTGTAAATTGATTGGAGATTTTACCTAACTTGTTTGTCAGCTATTGTTTTTATGTGGACTATTTTCTTACACTTTATGCAAATGATTATTGTTTAATTTTGTCTTAAATTATTTATTGAATATTGTGTAGAATTTATGTTTCTTGCCTTTTAGAATTTGAATTTGTTAAGAAATTTTATGTGCAAAGCGGTCTCCAATGTTTTAGCATTTGAATTGATTGTGATTTTTATGAGGACTCCCCATTTAATGTGTGATGTCACTAGATCTTTTACCAGTGATGTGTTTAATGACTGTCAGCTTGTTGTGCTATTTCCATGCATAGTACTGTGCGGTACCTGTGCTTATGTGGGCCTGATGCAATCTACAACTGATGTCAGAGAGGATGAATTTTGGAAAGCTGGGATAAAGCAGTGAATATCAAGCATCATGGAACCTGAACAATGGAAATTTACTGAATGGACCATGAAGATCAAGTTCTGCAATATGAAGACGTCGCCTGAACATCATCCCAAGGCCATGCTACAACATGAAGTCACTAATCTGAGTATCTTTCCATCGCTCCAAAATTGACAGAAAATCAATCCATAACAGCAATACCTATTCACAAAGCTAAAACATCAAAAAGGGGGAGAGTGTAACAGGCAGGGTTGGGCACGAGTACATGCAAATGTACTCAAGTACGAGTACGAGTACTTGCCACTTCTACGAGTATGAGTACGAGTACGAGTACAGCCTTTTCTGAATGTACTCAAGTATGAGTAAAAGTACTTTCAAATGTACTCAAGTACAAGTATGAGTACATTTTATGCAGTTTCGAACCTTATTTGTGCAATATAATATATAAAGAAATAATAGCATCATTATAAGATAAAATAATTGAGCACCAATAAAGAATACCTGTGAAGGCTATTAAATATGCTTTTCTTGCTAATCAGAAGCAAACTATGCTAATTTAAAATGGCCTTTGAAAAAATGGCCTTTGAAGCCACTTGCAGGGCTGCCAATTGTTGAGTCCAGGGTTTCAATCCAGCTTTAGCAGGGTCACCTGGCCAAGTCGGCATAACATCTGTGACTTTGGCTTATTATCCTCTAACATAGCAGTAGGTCAAATTGCCCACAGGGGGCCTGTATGGATGGCAGTTTCAATCATCCTTCGCCTCATTGCTGTGTCATTCTCCTGTCCTAATTAGCTCAACTAGGGGAGACCGGGGCTGGTTGTCACAGGGGCAGGTTGTCACACTTTCGGGGCAGGTTGTCACACTTTTGGGGCAGGTTGTCACGTTTTCGGGGGCAGGTTGTCACACTTTCGGGGCAGGTTGTCACGCTTTCGGGGCAGGTTGTCACACTTTCGGGGCAGGTTGTCACACTTTCGGGGCAGGTTGTCACACTTTCGGGGCAGGTTGTCACACTTTCGGGGCAGGTTGTCACGCTCTAATGAAATTAAATTGTCATATCCTTAGTACATTCTACTGATGATTGATGATGTAAGCAGAAAATGCATAGCGTCTAAATAGATCTATTTCAAATTTTCAAAAGGAATTTGTAGAAAAATTCTACAGTCTGCACTCACCCTCTTCCTTATCAAAATGCATTTCTGTTGCCTTGATAAGTCAAAATTTGTAGCACCCTTGTACAGAGTCACATGATTGTTAAGGTCTGCACTGGGCGCGTAGGGGATTCCTGACATGTCCAAAATCACTTGTCTCAGTCAGGATTTGACTTACACAGTCTCACTGCCTACATTCAAACTCTTAACCAAAAGTGTGACAACCTGCCCTGAAAGTGTGACAACCTGCCCCGAGAGCTGAAATTTTAAAAATGTCCAATATGACATCAAGATTTCGAATGACATAGGTATATATTCACCAGATAGATTTAAGTTACTCCTGTACTGACTTTCATATACAATGGCTGTGCCCCTACTTGCTTTAAATAGAAATAGAGCATGTTTAAATTCTACACAGTGTGACAACCTGCCCCTGTGACAACCAGCCCCGGTCTCCCCTAGTACATAAATATAGGATGTAATGCCCAGATCACCCATCCTTTGAAGCCACTTGGATAGGGATTTAGTCTGTAGGACTCAGGAACTTTCAGATTGGCGTTCAAATCCAGAATTAAAAAGTGACCACAATGGAGAAATGAAGGATTTTAAAAGTTATATGTCAATTATTTTTATAGGCTCAGTTTAGATGGAATAGTCTCAGGAAGTACAGGGAAATTATTTATGTTAATCATTTAGAAAAGACTAGCTGTACCTACCGCAGCATACACTCGGCTACTCAGCGGGATATTCTGCGGGTAGTGATTTCCATTGATATTGGGGGGGGGGGGGGGGGGGGGCTGCAGCAGGACAGGAAGTTAGTACAATACATAAAGATATTTTTTAGATTCACTTAATTTATTTAACTAAATTTTCTGTCGGCCCTTGACAGAAAGCCGTTTTGCAATGACTTTTTCAATTTGAGAATTAACATTTTCATTGATTATATTCCATATGGGACTCAAACCAAATTCAGCATATTTCTTATCTGTAAACATAGATAGTAGACTTTGTTGTGTCAAGCAATCAATAAATCTATCAAAATAAAACTCTCAATAATCCAATCTGTCAACCAGTTACTCAGCCAATCAAATTGATTGCTCAATTTAAAATCTATCTTTCTGTCTATCTATCTGTCTATCTGTCTATCTATCTATCTATCTATCTATCTATCTATCTATCTATCTATCTATCTATCTATCTATCTATCTATCTATCTGTCTATCTATCTATCTATCAATTCAATCATAATAATTAACACGACAGCTTAAATAAATGTGAATAGTCAAATCAAATTTTCAAATAATTAATATACTATAATGGAGATGTGATGTATGTAATTCCCGGGATGTAATTTACCTGATCTGTTACTCAGCAAACCAAATTCAAAATGATATAGCTACATATTAAGAAGTAAGGATGATGCTCTCTGTAAGGTTTGATTTCATTTCAATGCCAAGAATTCATTAAAACACACATATATATATTAAAGCTTGGCAGATTTAGCAAAAAATTCAACATAATATAAATTTATTGCAACTATAGGGATGGTTATTTCGTTCAGCTGAGAACATTTTTCGTCAGATGAAATCATCATAGCATAGTATTATAATTAAATCAAAATTATATCAAAATTATATTCAAATCAAAATTTCAAATAATTAATATACTACGATGGAGATGTGATGTGTGTAATTCCCGGGATGTAATTTACCTGATTTGTTACTCAGCAAACCAAATTCAAAATGATATAGCTACATATTAAGAAGTAAGGATGATGCTCTCTGTAAGGTTTGATTTCATTTCAATGCCAAGAATACATTAAAATACACATATATATATTAAAGCTTGGCAGATTTAGCAGAAAATTCAACATAATATAAATTTATTGCAACTATAGGGATGGTTATTTTGTTCAGCTGAGGTCATTTTTCGTTAGATGAAATCATCATAGCATAGCATTATAATTAAAATCACGCTTTTTAGAATTAACATAAGCCAGGGTGAGCCTTTAGACTAAATATTGTATTCCAATTTCCGTAACAGCGTCGATTTAACCAAAAAAGGTTAAAATGGAAACGGCTCTAGTTATGGGTAAAATTGAGCTAGAAATATAATTTTAAAACATTTATCTATCATTTAGAAGTAGTTGAATACAATGCAGGAAGTTAAAATGCTGTATATTTGATAATAAGGCCTGTATTAGCCTGTTAGTTAGGCCTACTATGTTTTGATTTGCGCCAAAAGGTATGAAAAAAGCAAATGGCAGCTGTGTGTTCAAATCAAAATGGTGTATCCTTGAAGCGCTTGAAATATGATCTAATATGTGTTACTGAATGATTAATTATTAATTCTTAGACTTGATTTAACGAAAATCACTTTAAATCAGAGATTGTAGTTGCATAAATGACAACATATATTATATGGTATACTATTCAAAAATTTTGGCCAATTCCAAAACTTGTTATAAATGTGTGACTCACAAAGTGTATACTTTGTAGGTCCAAGTTTACAAATGAATGCTCACTGTATCATTTTCATTTTTTTAACTACTGGTATTCACAAAAAACATTATATAACTTTAGTTGAGTTATAATTTAAAAAGCATCTTGAAGGGAATTAAAAATACAATTAAATACATCTTTTTGTCCTGTTAGACACTTGCAATTGTGTTCAATTTTGCTCTTTTGAAGCTTCAATTGTACTCGTGATGTACTCACTACGAGTACGAGTACTTTAGCAATGTACTCGAGTACGAGTACAAGTGCTGTACTCATGGTTTGGCACGAGTACTGAGTACTTGCGAGTACTTGAAAAAATGTACTCAAGTACACGAGTACATGTGTACTCGTGCCCAACCCTGGTAACATGTGGAGCTGTTGTGCAGCCAAGCGCACAGAGCACGTTCTCACACGCTACCTAGACTTCAGACTGACAAGACGTATCAAGGATATTACTACAAGTTCAACACTGTTCAACAATCGTTTCACAGCATCCGTCCCCTTAATTGAAAAAATGATAACAAACAGATAAGAGATCACATGGGATGCAAGGGTGTATCATTTTTGTTAACTGCATAAATCCCCTACATCTTTTTGTTACCTTCAGTGAGCAAAGTTCGAAGAAGGTATTGTTGCAATCACTTGGGTAAAATGTTGTCGGATAGATCGTTCCTGGGCCAGCACTAGGCTCTATAGAATGTGCATGGATGAAATTTGGTACACATATAGCCCTTATGGTCTGGTTGCGCCTCTTAATGGTCTGATGGATAGATATTCCTTTTTTTTATAATTAAAAAAGGTATACCAATTTTTTTTATTAGTATCTGGTCCAAGACTATTACATGTGCATTGACAAAATGTTGGAAAAAAGAAAAGATATATATATTTTTGTTTCTGACCAAAGATTCGATCAGCATTGCATGTATATGAAAAAAAGTTGTTACACATATGGCTTATATGGTCTAGTTGTGCCTTTTCATGGTCTGACTGATAGATATTCTACAGCTTTTGTAATATTGAGAAGAAATATCACAAACAGTTTTTTTCATATCACAAGCAAAACTGGCTCACTTTTGCATATACACTATATACAGCCATGAAATTTTCCACACACATCCTTGTACAATATAGCAGTGCTTTTTGAGGTGTATTTGACTCTTCTCGAATGATTGCGGGAAACACACCGATTTTATGGTGCAATTGTTATCTTCTAAAGGTGTTATTCGCTGAAGGTTTGCTGCTGCACAGCCTATGTTTTTTGTATCCTGTGTATGCTGTCGCCCACTGCATCGACTCACTCGCTGCATTCAGTCATCAACTGGGAAGAGGAAGATTAGGAGAAGTTGGCAAGAAGAGGAGGTGATTGATAAAATGAAGAAGATACAAAAGGGTATGAGGTGGAGGCGATTACAAGGGAATATGACAGGATAATAATACTGGGAAGATAGAGGGGGCGGGAATGCACGGAGGAGGAAATACAAGGAATAGATACAAAGAGGAAGAAAAGTAAGGAGGAGAAGATACATGGAAGAGGAGATGCGAGGAGGTGAAAATGTATGGGGGAGGATATGTTGGGAGCAGATACAAGGAGGAAGAAAAGTAAGAAGGAGGGGGGGTTGATGGAAGAGGCGATGCAAGGAGGTGAAAATGCATGGAGCGGGAAATGTTGGGAGGAGATACAAGGAGGAAGAAAAGTAGGTAGGATGAGATGCATAGAAGAGGAGATGCGAGGAGGTGGAAATGCATGGAGGAGGATACGTTGGGAGGAGATAAAAGGAGGAAGAAAAGTAAGGAGGAGGTGATGCATGGAAGAGGAGATGCAAGGAGGAGGAGATGCAGGGAGGAGATACTAGGAGGAAGAAAAGTAAGGACGAGGTGATGCATAGAAGAGGAGACATTAGGAAGTGGAAATGCATGGAAGAGAAGACACAAGCAGGAAGAAAAGTAATGAGGGAGATGCATGGAAGAAGAGATGTGAGGAGGAGATACAAGGAGGAAGAAAGGTAAGGAGGAAGAGATGCATGGAAGAGGAGATGTGAGGAGGTGGAAATGTATGGAGGAGGAGATGCAAAGAGGAGACACAAGGAGGAAGAAAAGTAATGGGGAAAATGTATGGCAGAGGAGATGTGAGGAGTTGCGAATGTACGTAGGAGATGCAAGATGGACGAAAAGTAAGGAGGAGGAGATACATGAAAGAGGTGATGCGAAGAGGCGCTAGTGTATGGAGGAGGAGATGCATGGAAGAGGAGATGCGAGGAGGCGCTAGAGTATGGAGGAGGAGATGCATGGAAGAGGAGATGCGAGGAGGTGCTAGTGTATGGAGAAGGATACGCATGGAAGAGGAGATGCAAGAATGTGCAAATGTAAGGAGGAGGAGATGTTGGGAGGAGATACAAGAAGGACAAAAAGTAAGGATGAGTAGATGCATCAGTTTCACAAATTGACACATCATTATCTAAAATATTTGTATATACCCTATTCATGCCTGTTGGCCCTAAGAGAGAGAAAAATATTAAACTTTTAATCTTTTCTTATATGTTTGAGTGCTGCAGTTTGTGTCAACAAGGGGACTAATCTTATTCCAATATTTAACACCTTGAAATTTGATTGATTTTTCATAGAGATGGGTCTTGCAGCGAGGCACATAGAAGCTACTGGATTAACGGGTTTTTCTCGGGACAACATTAAAGTCATTGAAGATTTTGGGTAAAAGGCCTTTTGAAAAAATATGTAGAAAAATCATTATACGCTGGATGTAAACATGTGAAAGTTTTAGAATATTTAAATCTTTGAAGAAATAATATGGGTAATAATACTTTTGATACATTCACAATGTCATTTATATGAAGCAAAAAGAGGAAGGGCCCCAGGATTGATCCTTGTGGAACACCGCACTTTATCACTTTTCTGTCAGACGTTATATTATCAAAGGATACAAACTGTTCTCTGCATTTTAAATAGTCCTTTAGCCATGCAAAAGCACTGCCTCTTATCCCATACTTATTAAACTTCTGCAGAAGAATGTTGTGATCAACCGTGTCATATGCCTTTTTAAAATCAAGAAAGACACCAATGGCAAATTCGCCATTGTTCATAGCTGAAGATATTTTGTCAACTAAAACCATGAAGGCCATGTTGGTATTATGCCCTTCACGGAAACCAAATTGATATCTATATAAAATGTTATGTGTCTTGATGAATGAGAAAATTCTTTCTAATATTTTAGAAAAAACTGGAAGTATAGATACAGGCCTATAATTACTGATATTCATTGAATCACCTGATTTGTATAAGGGAATCAAAAAGGAAACAAATCCATTTTGATTTATTGAACGTATCACAAGGAAAATTCGTTCCAGACACATGCAGCCAAAATACAATTTATTGAAGATCATGATTTAAATGTTAATAAAAATTTATACCGAATTTATTTAAACTTTGTAAATTCTCTGATAAAATCCAAATTCTTACACAAACACATTTCTGAGCCATTTCAGATTTGGAAAAAGATTTCATTATTTGAAGACAATCATACAGTTATGGCCAGTCTTTTTTATCCTGATATTTTGTATACATTGGATGACCCCAGTGACTGGTTGAACATACTGCTGAGGTTGTAAGGTTGTAAGACATTCATAGCCTCAAAGCATTGCACGTTTCATGGATTTCACCATTTATTTTCATGTGGTTTTTCTTCACCATTTCATTGAACTATGTTAAAACTTTATGCGAAGAAGTACAATGTTCGACTTGCTCATTAATTACAGACAATTATAATTTAGGGGGAACCGGGGCACATTGGGACACGGGAAACTATGGGACGGTGGGGTTTTCTTGGTTCCTGGCAAGGTATATGATATGGTAGTGCTATCATATCTTGTAATTTCACATCCTGATGTTTCTATTGTTTTGATGACAAATTACAGCCACATGAGGAAGTATGGTGAGGAAAAATTGGTTTTCCTACTACTGAAGTAAACATGGAGGGGTTCAGTTCCAACCATTCTGTGAGCAAACCATGAACAATGATGCTTTCTCAGTGCTTGTATGAATTTGATATGTCATAACAAACAGTTATGAATTGCTATTGTGATAAACACACTCACTGGTGCCTGAGAAATTAGAATTTTGGTGCAAAAGTCATATCAAGGCTCATTTGGACAGTGAATTCGGGGCACATTGGGACGCACTTAATAAAGCAGAATTTAAGTGTCAAAGTCAACTGAATGACCTGGGACAGCACACAACAGGTATTCAGGCCACAGCGAATAGAGGCATAGTGGATTACCATGCACTGTGAACAAATTTATCGCAAAGCACTGTGTGTTACTTACATAGATGTCCGCACCCAGGACAGTTTATGTTAAAGTTTAAAACTGTTTAAAGTTATTAACTATTGGCACTACAAAGTGTTAATGCACTGTTTATTGTCTTACGCACTACTGATTTGTAATATCTATTGCACATGGAGTGTTAAAATGATTTTTTAATTGATGTCCTAATGTGCCCCGGCTGATGTCTCAAGGTGCCCTGCCGGGGCACATTGGGACAGTTTTTTACGCCTCACATTGTGGTCTCTGGCTGCAAAAGGGCAGGTGCAGTCTGGTTTATTATGCCTTGCATTTCAGCTCAATAGTATTGGTGATATTCATGCAAACGCCTGAGTTCTTCAGTGCTTTCAGCATTGAGCAAAATTAGTAGATTTGTCCCAATGTGCCTGAGTTCCCCTTATCGTTTTCTGTACATTTTTGCTGCAAGGACACCAATAACCTTATCCATAATGAGACATGTCATCTTTGGTTCTCTTTCGGTTGGTTGAAATTATAACAAGATTGCTTGTTTTTTCACTATCAATGTATTACATAACTTAGTATGAAAAATTGCCTCACGACAAGTGGTATTTCTTTTTCTGGCTCAAGAATGACAACCAGCTGAAGAAAATGTGATTTAGTGGCCCCTTTGTTTCTTTTGTGCAATTACATGTTCAAGTTAGTGGGGATCAGCGCTTAAAAGTAGCTGTGGGACCAATACCAATGGTCAGGCGCAAAGATTAACAATAATTCCAGATCAAGAACTATGATCAGGCTTAACCCAACAATTAGACGCTATGTTGGCATGGCTTTACCTTTCAAGAGAGAAGTAATTTCTAGTTTAGAGCAGATACTCCTGACAATATTTCTCATAAGATTTACACTGTGCCACACTGTCCTTTTCATGGGGTTGTAGTGATAGATAAAGCGGCAGCCTAAAGGGCCTAGGCCCTGCTAGACAACTGATATATAAGTGGCATTTCGAAGAAAATATGCCACGCCACGGGCCTGCAAATGCGGCAAAATGTTCGGGCCATTCGTAGACAACCAAGTATAGATTCGCCACTGCTTCATTCTCGCGGAATGTACATGTGGCTTATTTCATGATACCATGATTTGTAGTGACTTTTCATTCCATATCAGAACATATTTTTGGTCAAAAGTTGGGGGGGCTAAGGGGGACTCCAGACAGTTTTCCGGGGTTCAACCCCCCCTTGGAACAGCCACTAGTTCCAAATAAAATAATTCATTGTGTACACTTCTCTGGGTGATTACGTGTTGCTGTAATGATTAATTTTATGGGATTGCACATGCCAAGATGAAATTTCTGTGCCTTACGCCCCATAAATTATTTTTTTTAAACAACCATTTGCTTAAAATTACAGGAATCATTCAATATTCTAAAAATGTAATTACAAGAATAGTCTTTCACTTGCAATTTCCGGAGCAGCCAGGCACCAATAATTACTGAAAATGAGGTTACTTGACTGCATATATCAAGTGAGAAATCCTACACTCTGTTGTGTGCACTCATGCTTTATTAAATCACAATTAGAAAGAATATAATTCCTTTTTTCCAATGTCGTGATTCCTGTAACTGCATTTACAGGAATCAGTTTTGGCACAGTGTAATAGGAGTTTCCTCAAAACTATTTTTTTCGGAGCTTAGGCAAAGCATATGTTCAGACCCTTTGGGACTTTTAAGAGTTCATAAAGAGTTTGCTCCCTTTTTACTGTAGTATCTGTAACAGCTTTTTGTGCACTTTCCTTCAAAATAGTGCATATGTCATGGAACTCACAACTAACTATATACCCGCCTACATTGAAATAAGATTGGCTAGGTGTCAGTTTACTTTTGAATTCACACAGGAAAAACATGTTCAGAGTGATTTCCATACCTGGTGAAGTGGACACCTCTTTAGCAAAGAAGACTTCAGGTCTCAGCTGCTCCAGGCATCTCCCACAGGTATCCATCACATCAATCACTCCATGTTCTCCACGAAGAACTACAACATGTTGGTATTTCTTATCTGTCAAAAAGCAGCCAAATATCCTTCTGGATTCCCTTGCCACAAACTGAATAGCATCAAATATCTTCTTTGCCCAAAACCTCCCTTCCTCTGCAAATCTCTCCACATCCTCCTGAGTCATCCATTTTGGGTCATTTGTGGTGAAGTGCAGTTGTTGACGGAGGACAGCATATCTTTCTCCTATGACATTCCCATGGTCTTCCTCAATGACGTCTGGCTGCAAATAACAAGAAGCATGAAGTTCATCAGCCCACGATATATTGACACAATTCAGATCAAGTACAACATTCATGATAAATCAAATGTCACTCATTTCTCCAGAGGCTAAATGATGTTTATTGAGCTTATTGAGTTGATAACTTTTCAAGAAGGCATGATTTATGCCAGTTATGGGAAAATATTCATTTAATTAAAATGTAACATATTGATGGATATGAACATATGTTTCAAATTTGAATAAATTCAGAAAGCTCAGGTTGGTTAATGCACTTTTGAGCTTTTTGAGGGCTACAGTGCCATTTCTTAAAATGCAGCTTTATTAGAAGCACTTTCATGTATTTCATTCAAACTTTTGGTATCACCCATCTAGTATCTTAGGTCAACGAAAAAAATATTTCGGTGGGGGAGGGGGGAATTCGGTCACTACATTTTTGTAAAATGTGAGAAAAACATTTTTAAAAGGCTCAGGATTGAATTTTAATGGCATTATGCAAATACGTTGTCGAATGAAAGCAGAGAAGCAGCACTAGAAGACACCCAGAGAATCTGCTAGAAGATGGTGCAGGCGCTTTTTGAATTGAATTTTTTTTTTTAATACCTGCTCCATGAGCATTTAGTTGAAACTGAGCATTTTTTGCATCTTTAATAGACAAAAAAAAAAGTACACAGACCACAATTTAAAAAAAGCACCTCCAGCACCACATAGTGCTATTTCCCAGCTTTCATTTGATACCTCATTTGCGTTGCTAGTTTAAAAATTCATGCCGACACTATGTTTTCAGTGTTTTTATCACATTTTAAGCTAAAAATTGCATTTTTTACTATTAAAAATTATAGTGACCCCCCTCCAAAATTTTTTTTTCCTTGACATATTTTCTAAGATGCCTGATGCTGAAAATTTGGAGCAGAACAAATGCCTGTAATTGAGCATCATTTAAGATAATTGCAAATCAGTCTATATAAAAAAATGCTCAAAAGTACATTAACCAACCAGAGAGCAAGAAGCATCAAGTTTATCAGCCAACAACTCTTTGAACTTAATGTCAGTCACATGCTTTAACTGAAGAGGTGATTATATAAAACTTCTAAATTTTTCCATCAGCCAAATATGAAGACAATTAGTACTGTGGTTGAAAAATGTGAATAACAGCTTGTACACAACAGCTTGTAAAAGCATACATGCAATTATGAATACCATTTTATATATATTCCTTAGATATATTTGTTAGAGCTTCCCTACAGCATTTTTATGTATTTACCTTGATCAGTGAGGCTTGGATCCAAAAGTTGGGTAATATCTTTTTGTCTACATTTTAGTTTGGTACATTTTGGCCAGCAGTTATTTCCATGCATTTTGATGCATTATACAAAGTCTGCCAGACCAGAGAATTGTCCCAATTTAAGTCACAGTATAATTAAAGTACATTCACACATGGCTTGCCCTTTGTGCCACCAAGTTACACAAAGGGCCCTAATTTTAATCCTCTATATTGTTGTACCATTTATCATGCTGGGCCTATCTATAAGCCCCAACACAAAGGCCTTGCCAAACCAAGGCATCTGACAATTCTCTGTGATCCAGCATTCTGTCTATTGGGAATTAAGATGAATTGGGGGGATAAAAGCTAGTAACAATTATCTAAGGGAAGTTAATTGCACTTTACCAATTAGCACCTTACTGGTTATGAAACCTGGAGTCCAGAATCACTGAACCCACATACTGTTTATACAATGCATAAGGGCACTGTCCCATTGTTTAATACTGTATTCTGATTGGCTGTTGCCATCCACCAATTACCTGTTTGTTAATAATACTATATAACCTGCTGTCATCTTCAATAAATCATCTTTCAGTCTATCTGTGAACCATACATATCTTGTTTGTAATACTTACCATCTACAAGTTACCATCTTGAAATCCCAGTCTAACTGGTCTTGAATCCTTGGAATTTTGATAGCCAATTATTATTTGGCTAGCGGAGCTCCCTCAATTGCAGTGATACGAATAGCTATATGGGAAGCTGTTTTAATTGAGGACTGACTTTTAGTCTGTAAGTTATGGCTAATTGTCTATGAATTGTCTCTGTCAATCAGTAGACACCTGGAGCTCACAATGGTGAACCCTGAGTGATTGAGCAGAGTCAACTTTTGTGAATTTACAAGGAGCAGTAACAGTGGACACATATTGGATATAACAAGCCAAAATTTTTTTTTTTTAGTCTGGATATTTGAAAAACACAACTTATACCAAAACACATTACTGGATGTACGACAAGATCAGCAATTAGTTGAAAGTTATAGGCGCGAAGACATATTTTACCAAAACACATGGGCTTCCAGAATCGTCATCTACCCTTAGCTCAAAGTTAGGTTCCCTGATCACTTTTACCTTTCACATATCAGGATTACTTCTACAAGGCAATCGAGATGCCATACCCGCCCTTTAACCCCAACAACCCCCATCTCCTCGAGCTCCAACGACGTGAGCAAGAGATGGCAGCCCAACAAAGGGCCCACGTCGAAGCCCAACGAAGGGCCAACGAAGAAGAAGCGGCAGCCCGAGTGGCCCAAGGTGAGGACCCACAACCCGTCGAGGACAATGAGCAGGCCCAACACGCACTACCCGAGATCACATTCGTCGAGTATCTCAGGCAAGAACGAGTCCTTAGAGACCATTTTATGCACCAATCTAAGAAAGAGCACCAAGAAGTCTTAGATTTACAGTATAGGGCCCTCCAGCAACAATTATTGGCCGAGGACCGCCAACAGGCACTAGACTGTGCAAAAAGAGTCCCATCCTGTGACGGCAGCACATCACAATCTGTGCGAAACTGGATCAGGGAAGTAGAACTCACCCTGCCCTACACCCAGCAAACAATTTTGGTGGCGACGACGTCAGCCACGGCGGACTTAAGAGAGGAAATCGAGAGATTTCTCAGAACACACAAGCAACGTTTGTATGCCACATGGGAGGAGGTCAAACTCCATGTACAAACACAATTCCTCTCGTCCCAGGAAGACGAGAAGCTCAAGCACGAGGTCCAAAATATCAAGCAGGCTGCATACGAGACAACAGCAGCCTGCGGCAGAAGATATAGAAAGGCAGTCTCACTGGCCTATCCACTAGCAAGAGACGAGGTGAGAGAGGATGCAGAGAGACGACTCCTCATTGAGTACTACATTAAGGGCCTCGCCGAGGACAAATTGGCCATAAAACTCATTGAGAAGGGCTACCCACAGACATTCGAGCTGGCCATACACAAGGTCTGCCAACTCGAATCAAACCAAAACCGAGTGGCAATGGCTCGAGAAAAGGGACTAATTTCTGGTCAACAACAGCCCCAGAGGTTCGAGGAACCCATGGAAGTTGGAGCCGTTGGGGGACAACAACCCCCCCGAGATCGCCAGCAGCCCCCCCAAGACTTGCAGGACCAGGACAGCAAGCGTCAACTCACTGGTTTAACACACCAGTTTACCAAACTGACGGCACTCCTGCAAGGCCTCAGAGATGATCTTAAGAAAGATCGGGCTCCACAACAGCCACAACAGCCACCACAGAACAACGGCCGACACCACAACAGTCAGTCACATCAGTCACATCAGCCTCATCGACCACAGCCCCAACCCCAAGGATACTACCATCCCACACCGAATGCGTACGTCACACGCAGGGCTCCGGTGGCCCAGTATGATCAACAACATGGCAATCAACGTGCCCAGGGACCTGCCGAGAACCAATTTACAGACGATGGCTATCCGGTATGTAACTATTGCCGTAAAATTGGTCACATTGCCCCAGATTGCCGAAAACGTCTGTCTGACAGGGCCAGACAGAACAGAAACCAAAACCAAGGGCGTAGTTACCGAGGACCTCGCTACGAGGGGGGCCAATAAGCGCCTTAGACGTCGACTCCTTGGTCTATGTCGAGCTGGAATTCGAACATTGTAATTGTTCAGCGCTTCTAGATACCGGAGCAACAAGGAGCGTTCTAAGGCGCCAAGAATTTGATAATTTTTGTAAAGTGGCTGGTTTCATCCCCAAAATTAATCCACCGACCATGCAACTGTGTAACGTCACTGGGGGTGAAATCAAGACTGTCGGTGTGGTTGAATTGACTGAATTACGTGTGGGGGCATTTAATGTGACTGTTGTGGAGGGCATCGGCCACGGTATGATCTTGGGGCGAGACGTACTGAGGCGAGATGGTGCTCTTATTGATTATGGACAAGGCATGCTTTCCTGGAAAGGGCATGCATTCGAGCTATTACCTAGGAGGCAGATAATAGGCTCGCTCGGGGACCGACCCCCCCTGATCTCAGACTCTAACATCGAGGCCTTGGTTCGCAAGAATGACGACCTCTTCGCAGCCAAGGGCGAGGACCTCGGATGTCATCCCGAGATCGAAGTCAGGATCGAAACGACTGGGGGACCAGTCAAGAGAAGACCATATCGTCTACCTTTCAGCAAACGACAGGCGCTCGATGCGAAGCTGGACGAGTTACTCCAGCAGGGTGTCATCGTACCCTCGTCTTCTCCTTGGTCTTCCCCAGTCGTCCTCGTCGAAAAGAAAGACAGCAATGAGCCAAGATTCACGGTGGACTATACGGCCGTCAACAAGATCACCAAGAATGATGCCTACCCTATCCCATTGATCAGGGACATCTTCGATCAATTACAAGGGGCCACCGTATTCTCCACCATCGATCTTAAATCTGGATACCATCAGTTACCACTTCACATTGATGATCAAGAGAAGACCGCATTTGTGTGCCATCGCGGGCTATTCCATTGGACCGGCTACCAATGGGTCTAAATTGTGCTACTCAGAAGTTTCAAAGGGCCATGGAGGTCATTCTGAAGGGCCTCATAGGCAAAATAGCTCTAATATATATTGACGATTTGGTAATTTTCAGCTCTAACGAGGAAGAGCATCTCAAACATCTGGAGATTATCTTTGACCGCATTCGATCGTACAACCTCAGACTCAATCCCAAGAAATGTGTCTTTGGCATGAAGCAAGTCAAGCTTCTTGGATACATTGTGAGCGCACAGGGCCTCGCGGCGGACCCACAGAAGACCGACGCTATCAACAAAATGAAAGCGCCCACAAATTTAGCTGAGACGAGGACCTTCTTGGGTATGTGTTCCTATTATCGTTCCTGCATCGTCGACTATGCCAAAATAGCAGAGCCACTCACTAACCTGACCAGAAAAAATGTCAAATTCATCTGGTCAGAAGAACAAAAATTGGCATTTGACACTTTGAAGGCTGAACTTTGCAGTGAACGACGTATAATGGCTCAACCACAACCTGACAAGCTCTATTTGCTTAATTGCGACGCCTGCGACTACGCTGTGGGGGGGGGGTACTTTGCCAGGTGGACGATAATGGGGTAGAACGACCCATCGTCTACTTGTCGAAGCAACTGACAGCCACTCAGCGTCGATGGGCAACGATCGAGAAGGAAGCCTACGGTTTGGTCTATTGTCTCAAACAACTCAGAGTGTATCTCATCGGTAGCTCATACAGGACGTTCGTCGACCATAAGCCCCTTACGAGCCTCTTTACAAAAGACCTCAACAACACCAAGATACAGAGATGGGCTGTACTCTTGTCGGAATATGGTTGTAAAGTGGAATACCACAAGGGCAAACTCAACGTCCGAGCTGATATGCTCTCGAGGATCAGACAACATGACACCGTGGCCACCTTCGACGTCGGATTTTGGCAACTCGGCGACAAAATCCCTCCAATCGACAACGAGCTTCATGCCGAAGCCCAGTCCTATGGTCTCGATCTACGACAACTAGCCGCTGATCAAAGGGCCCTGCCTGAATGGAAGGACAAAGAGGAGGACGATGACGACGATAACTACGAAATCATCAATGGTCTCCTCTACTCCACCACACCTCCCTACAGATACGCCCCTGAACATCCCAGGCTCGTCTTACCACCACGTCACCAGATGGAAGTCATTTCTAAGGCCCACCAGGAAGTCGGTCACATGTCGGTGCGGAAGACAATGCTGAGAATCAAAGAAGCATTTGTATGGTCAGGCATGAAACGCCAAGTGTCCCAGTTTATCAAGCAATGCCCTCATTGCGTAGTCCACAACAGACAGCCAGTCAAAGCTCCATATGGCCAAATGCCTCTTCCGAAGGCTCCAATGCAATTTTTGGCTGCAGATTTGATTGGCCCACTCGTGGAGACTCCCTCGGGCAACACATACATCCTGACCATCATTGACCATTGCACCGGCTGGGCCGAAGCCTTTCCCCTCGCATCGAAGTCAAGCCAAGCCGTCTGGGAAGCCCTAAGTCACCATTACTTCAGTCGACATGGCTTCTGTGACGTTATCCTCACGGATCGAGGACTGGAGTTCAATGCGAGGGCCTTGACCGAATATCTGGCTGACGTGGGAATCGAACACCGAAGAACTACACCCTATAATCCGCAGGCAAATGGCAAGTGCGAGAGATTCAATGGTACGCTCAAACGCATCATCACGGCCCTCATCAACAACAGCAGAGGAGACTGGCAGCAATATTTGGGTATGGCTTTACTAGCTTACAACAATTCAGTTAGTGATGTAACAGGCCATACGCCATATTTCCTACATTTTGGCAGAAGAGCCAGACTGCCCCTCAGTCGTTTATTGCCAGCTGAGCAGCCATTGGATCAACGCCTCCAGCACTTGTCGGACGCCCTCAGGACGGCAGCAGGACTGACGAAGGACGCCAGGCAGTGGAATCGGCGGCGACTGGATCAACAAGCAAATACAGGGGTCATCAAGCCAGGTGATTCTTGTGTCGTCCTAGCCACCGAGCCACTCAGCCTGACATCCAAGTGGGACCCACACTGGACGGTAACCAAGGTCAGAGGGAAGGTCATTTGGGTTGTGCACCAACAGTCAGGAAAGCAGAGGACACTTAACAGGAATAAGGTCAAGTTAGTAGACCCCAACATCTGCTGGGACGAGCACAATCCAAGACCCATCAGAAACCCTCACAAATCCACCAAGACCATCGGTCTCCACGTGGTTCCAGACCCACAACAGCCGGGTCCCTCCAACCAGCAAATCACGCCTGCCACGCCAAACCACGAGGATCGCAGGGATCGAAGCCACGCTCACGTGCACAAGCCACCCCCCATCGGTCGGCGCCACGCAATCAAGCGTCCAGCTTCCCCCCCGGGCAACAAAAGTGACCACATGCCTCTAGATGGCCACTTAGCAGCTGACCACCAGCCTGCTCGGACTACACCTGCGATCACTCCCAACTCACCTCGGACTACAACAGCACCTACACCAAGGCATTTACTGGCAGACAGGCACCGGCGACTTCAACAGCAGAAGAGAGAGCACCAGCCCCAACAGCTGCAACCTCCTCCTGCCCCCGAGCCACCTCGCCCCCCTCGGAAGAACCCCGGGCCTCCTCCGCCAAAGCCTCCATCGGCCAAACGACTGCATCGGCAGCCTCCCCGACGCAGCTTGGCCCCCGCTCAGCCTCCTGTGAATCCACAGCCTTATCATCCCCCGGACATCAAACGTGCTCGCCCCTACTTCACTCGGTCGTCAAAGAGGGAGCAGCCGGAAGTCCGTGGACCATCGCCTTCAGAGCAGAAGCGTGCTCGCCTCGAAGCCATCGCTAGCTTGAAGGCCTTCATCACATCATCATTTAACCATTCATCATGACACCCAGGTACATATTGCTATTATTTGCCTTTGCTATGAACCGTATACATGCTTCCTCCCTCTCAACAGATGCAGTCGAGGTGACGCTCCTGCCCGATGGAATAAGCATCACAGGAGGGGAAGAACTCAGGCAAATTATAGCTACCTGGGATGTCTTCGTGACCCTCGACCCCCCGACCTACCCTCGACACCTCGCCCAACAAGTCACCACATTATCGAACACGATGGACTCCATCAAGTCACTCGAGAAGAAAGGTCTTTCGATAGATCTTGAGACCCAAGCTATTAGAAGAGACCATCTAGCATCGATGCTCGGTCTCCTACCCACATCACGCCACAGTCCCAGGAATCGAAGAGGTCTCATTGACCTCGGAGGCACGATCCTCCATGGCCTGTTCGGCGTGGCCACAAATGCCCAACTCGATCGGTTCAACAACGCCATGCTGGAGATTGCTACTCATCAAAATGCCATTAGTCATGCCCATAATAATCTTGCCTCAGTCGTGAACCAGACGAGAGCATTCATATCAAAATTAGCTGTAAAACAACAGCAAATGGACCAGCAGGTCATGGCACTAAATTCAGCAATTCTCCAGCTATCGAGCGCCATCAAAGAAAACACCCATCGCATCTCATTGATTGAAATCATCACAGACTTGGACAGATATATTGCGGTGCTCGAATTGGCCGCCGAACAGTATCAATCCCAAGTCGAGTCATTTCATCGGCAGAGGACTGAACTCCAACTAGGTCGACTCACCAGAGATCTTCTCAACGAGGACCAACTCAACGAGATCCTGTCTCATGCACAAAAGAAATTCCAGGTGGGAGGTTCATTAAAGTGGTTGTATCGTTTTCTAAGTGTAAATGCTATATTAACCGAGGCTGACAAGCTGATCTATCAAATTGTCATCCCTCTAGTTGCCCCTCGGCCATATCTTCTGTTTAATGTTGTTTCCTGTGGTGTACCCCTCAATCAGTCTAATTATCATGTCACAGTAGTAGTCGATAAAACTTATGCACTAGACACCATTTCTGGCATTATTTTTCAGCCGACGGCCTGTACTGGTTTTCGGCCTACTCTGTGCAATTCAGATATTGAATTTCAAATTTCCAGAATGAAGTGCATTAGAGGTCTCTTAACAAACAGACCACAATTTACTACGGGCTGCAAAGTGGAAATTAGGAGTCTCAAAGACAAGCCACTCGTCAGCACTCTTGCAACCAACCAATACGCTGTAGTCTCCCTAGGAATTAATTTAATTATCAGGTGTGCTGGGAAACCAGAATCACATATTCACCTGCCCCTAGGCACATACAACGTGACATGTCTCAAAGACTGTCAAATTATTGGTGACGGATGGACAGTGGCCTGTATTGGTCATTTATATATGAAGAGACGTTATATCATGCCCACGGTCAATGTAACATCCCATTTTAACTTTAAATATAGATACACTGACAAGACCGTGGAATTAGCCCTTCCCCAAATAGTCCCTGACACAGCTTCAGGACCCATCTTCACCGAATTATCACACTTAAATTCTGCCCACGTGGTCAAACAAACATCACACATTGCCCACTTCAACAACAATTTATCATTCATAAATGTTAGTTTAATTGTATGCCTGTGGTTCTTCTTAGCTGTGGTTGCATTGAAAGGACGCCACCTAGTGGCAAGATTAACATCAAAATACAAAAGGGCAATGGCACAACAAGCACCCGAGAACCATCCCCTCTCTGAGAACCTAGCTCTCACAGAGAACCATCAACCAATTGGTGCCCCGCAAGTAGAACCAACCAACCACCAACCCATCAGGCGACCCCAAAATAACTTATATCCCTCTATTCCCTTACCCACTGATTGCAGGACCACCATGGAGCACATTGACTGTCAACAAAGTCGCTGAAGTTATAGCCAATTTTAAGTTAACACTTGTGATGTAAAGGTTAACATCCTGAGAACGATGCCCCTAGGTCTGATCAAACTCGAGTGATCAGCCAAATTTATCGACCATTTGATGTCCCAACCAAACCTGGCTGTGATAACATTTGATGCTAGGAGATTGTCATTTTGTTAAAATTAATTATCATTCTGCAGATTCAATCATTCATAATATATGTTTTCTAACTTCGAGTATTTCAAGGGCAAGGGTATCTAAATGCGTCTCACTTATGTCATTCAGCGTATCATTCATTGTATTATTGTATTATCATATGTAACTAGACTCAGTTTAGGTGCTTCCTAATAGAGCAGCTGAGATCTACATATGCATCCTAGTATGCACAAATTTTTTTTTATGACATTCAGTCATCTGGATAGTTCTTCTTTGTAACGCAAAGAAACTCACCTTAAAATCATTGAATACATAAGCCGTACGCAGTCATTAATTGTCTAGCATTCAATGCATAATTTCGGGACGTAAAACCCGGTTTTACCCCATAATTGACGTCAGCAAGCCAGTTTCAAGACGATACTGTGCGACTTTCATATCAAATTTTCTATGTCTTTTTATATTTTGGATCATTTGCACTTAAATTGCCCCAGTGACCTCTCTGGGCTTGATTGCCTATCAAGTATGATTATGTAATAACCAGGCCCAGCCACGTGCCAAACTCTTTGATGTCACCGCTGACACGTGACTAGCAGCATTTCTTTTGTTTACAAAATGATCAAATGTAAACATTACTCGCAAATTTTAAGACCTAACACAATAATTCTTATATCTCATCTAAAATCATTAGCGAAGCTTTACCACTAATTTAACTCAATAGTATACATTCTTACCTATCTGTCAATATAATTTAATTACTTCCGCAACAAGTATTTCAATCATTTTGAGCTCTTTTCCTTAAGAAGGTTTTTGGGCTACCAAAACAATATAGTATCACCTCAGAATATATTTTTTCCTTAGAAAACAGGTTTTATTTTTAAGAAGGTGAAAACTTCAATTAAGTCTGCCACTTCCAACAGCAGATCAGGTATAAATTTACCAACAACATCAATTACAGATTACATCTACTTTAAGCTTATTATTGTGTAAACTTTAATAGAACAAATATTATCCACTAAGGTAATCAACACAACAAACTAGGGTAAAGGAGCGTACTTCCATCTTTCGTCCCGGGTTTCGTTTACAGGAAGTTCACTCCACTGTGCCCGCATTAGTATATAAATATAACAGGATGCCAATTGTACCAATTTCATTATTCTCTTCAAAGCATTGAAGATTAGGATATCTGGTATTGTCAAATTTTTATTTCAAAAACATTTGTCAACATTTTATTCTATATTGTATTAATGCCAACATTGTCAATATGCCACTTGTCATTTAAAACACAAAAAGGGAACCAATGGGATTTTTCCGCACGACGGTTTTACCCGTTGGACTTACCTTAAAAATGACAACACATCATGTATCTATATATCAATCATGTTAATTACCATGTCAATTGTTAATTTTTCTACTTATGTCAGGTCACAACAGTCATCAGTCTCGTTTTCCTGGTAGGTTTTTCACAAGTCAAATTTTCCTACAATTAGGTTTTTATAGACTGAGGTTACTAATTATAAATTTACATGCGTAAAAGCAGCTGCCTGAGTCAACTTGTGCATGAGATCTAGGAGTTTTTTTTCTTAATTTTTCTCCAAAATTAATGAGTTTTATTCAATTTAAGTTTCTTTTTCTCATTTCATTACACATGACACATATACCTAAAGGGGCTTAGCCTAGGTCGAGGGCAAACAGCCTAAACATTCCTTATTGCTATCATTATATAAAATTTTTTTTTTTGCATAGTAAATCTTAGGAAGGTCAACTTGGAGCCATTCAGCTGGGTCGGAGCTTCAAGCCCAAGTTTAGTCACCCCCTTAGCATATTAGATAATTAGAAAATTTTAGCATTAAGCACTTAACATTTTCATTTGTGAGCGTCTGGTCAATTGGGCAGTCCTGAAGTTGTCGTCCCACAAGCTTAAAACCCAATTTAGTCCCCGACGTTACACAAAGTATTTAGTAAATTTTAACAATTTTTGGGAATAGATTTACGTAGAAGTCATAAGCCTAGTCAACTTAATCCTACATATTAGTTATCAGTTCCCATCAATTGGTAGGATGGCGGTTTGGTATATCAAACACTCAATTAGTATCGCCATCATGTTAATATGTGTCATTGTCATGTGTATACCTTTGATGTTTAAATCTTATCTGTCTTTAATGTTATATCTTATCTATCTTTAATGTTATGTCATATCTATGTGTCATTGTGTGTGCATAAAACATCAAATAATTTTTTTTTATGGTTCACGCTGTTCAAAGGGAAGCTCAAATATGTTTGTAGAATTACTTGTATTACGTTATATTATATAACAAATTAGATTAAATTGTAGTAAATTTTATGACAAGTTATCCATGGTGCAAATACGCATCATGCTCTGTGTGTACCATAACAGATTGTCATGCCATTGATGTATAAAAGTTATCTTACTCTAGATTACTGAGGATTACTGTCCATTGTCCACCAACTAGGGTGTCAATGGGAATTACTGATAATGGCTTTTGAAGCCCTATCATTGTGTAACTAAAGAATAAGCCTTTTTATTAAGCCTATTGTCGGCCACCGCATTTTATCACTTACACAATTGTCATTTAATCACTGTATTTAAATTTTGCTGGTTAAAGGCCAATGTCGTATACTTGGTATGTTTGGTGTGAGTCTTTTGTAACACACCGGCCTTTAATCCTTGGGAGAGCAAGCATTGTTTAATTAATTAATTGCATCTTTTACTTAATTTTGATAACTTTTGGTAGAACCCAAAGCTGTGTGCTAACAAGTATCACACAGCTGGGGCACGGTATAACCAATGTAAAAGCATACATGCAATTATGAATACCATTTTATATATATTCCTTAGATATATTTGTTAGAGCTTCCCTACAGCATTTTTATGTATTTACCTTGATCAGTGAGGCTTGGATCCAAAAGTTGGGTAATATCTTTTTGTCTACATTTTAGTTTGGTACATTTTGGCCAGCAGTTATTTCCATGCATTTTGATGCATTATACAAAGTCTGCCAGACCAGAGAATTGTCCCAATTTAAGTCACAGTATAATTAAAGTACATTCACACATGGCTTGCCCTTTGTGCCACCAAGTTACACAAAGGGCCCTAATTTTAATCCTCTATATTGTTGTACCATTTATCATGCTGGGCCTATCTATAAGCCCCAACACAAAGGCCTTGCCAAACCAAGGCATCTGACAATTCTCTGTGATCCAGCATTCTGTCTATTGGGAATTAAGATGAATTGGGGGGATAAAAGCTAGTAACAATTATCTAAGGGAAGTTAATTGCACTTTACCAATTAGCACCTTACTGGTTATGAAACCTGGAGTCCAGAATCACTGAACCCACATACTGTTTATACAATGCATAAGGGCACTGTCCCATTTTATTAACACTGTTCTCTGATTGGCTGTTGCCATCCACCAATTACCTGTTTGTTAATAATACTATATAACCTGCTGTCATCTTCAATAAATCATCTTTCAGTCTATCTGTGAACCATACATATCTTGTTTGTAATACTTACCATCTACAAGTTACCATCTTGAAATCCCAGTCTAACTGGTCTTGAATCCTTGGAATTTTGATAGCCAATTATTATTTGGCTAGCGGAGCTCCCTCAATTGCAGTGATACGAATAGCTATATGGGAAGCTGTTTTAATTGAGGACTGACTTTTAGTCTGTAAGTTGTGGCTAATTGTCTATGAATTGTCTCTGTCAATCAGTAGACACCTGGAGCTCACAAGCTGTACAAAAATAGTTTGTCAATTACTATAGGTCATTACTCCAACAGTATTCATTGAAACTCCTGATCTCATATGGGCACTTGACAGATGATAAGGTTATGAAAAATCTAAATGAAAAATGACACAATGTATAATTTTTCCAAAGGGGCCATTAGATGCCAAATGGACCATCATCTCCCTCATAATGGCTTCAGATTTTAATGAGATTATTACACAAGCCACATGTACATGTTTTATGAAGCCATGCAAAAGATCTTTCCCACATTCCAAGAATTTTGAATATGACAGAATTTTCACAATTTAATGTCTGCACACTAAAATTTCTATTTTCCACTTGTCAAGCTGCGTTCTTCAAGATATTGTGCTGCATTGTGCACAGATCGAGTTCACATATAGGAAGTGATGCTGGCACCAGCCTGTAAAATTTTGCTCATTTTTGCCAAATTTTCGTAAATTGTGGGTTTTGGAATTTTTTAACTGTTTAACCAAGCCTTCTACACATATAACACCAAAACTTTGCACGGTTGAGGCAGTATCAAGAACTAATGGTACAAAATTCATTCATATTTTAACTCTGATATTTTGTATGCGCATGAAGAAAATCGCAGGACGATTCCTGAATTGACTAATTTCAAGTGCAAAAATGGCCATGTGGTAGAAACTTGAAATTTATTGTTGAAGCAGTTTATGAGATCATCGTGTGTTTCTGCAAAAATGGTAGATGTATTATCTTTCAGGAATTAATTAGAACTTGAAAGCCCCACATTTTCAAAATGCTGTCACAAGCAAAATAATTATGTGGAATATGTCAAAAATATTTTGCGTGTGCTCATTAAACATATAAATGTACATCAGGTT
Organism: Platynereis dumerilii; assembly: GCA_026936325.1. Lineage (NCBI taxonomy): Eukaryota > Metazoa > Annelida > Polychaeta > Phyllodocida > Nereididae > Platynereis > Platynereis dumerilii. The sequence continues at coordinate 1,485,738 of JAPTHN010000004.1, forward strand.
AACATTTCATCAAAATCGGAAGACATGATGTGGGAAAATGTCTTGATTTTGGTCCATTTGGCATGGAATGGCCCAAAGATAATTTGTATAACTAAATTTTAGAATTCAAATTCATGTTTCTTGTCAGCAAACCATGTTTTAGATAGTTTCCAGGCCAGGACTCAGGCCCTATTGCATGTACATGGATGAAATTTGGTACACATATAGCCTATATGGTCCAGTTGGCCTTTTGATGGTCTACTTGATGGATATTCCATACTTTTTGAAATAATGAGAAAAAAACAATATATATATTTTTTTCGTTTCCGGACCAGGACTCAGTCCCGATTGCATGTGCATGGATGAAATTTGGTCCACATACAGTAAAAATTTCTAAAAGTGGCTCATCATTTAAAATCTAGCCTTAGCTATCTATCCATAGCCATTCCAAGCTAAACTAAGCTACACTTATCCATAGCTAGCCACAGCTATCCACAATTACTATTGTTTAAACAAGGGGTAAAGAGATTCCAGTGTATACAAAGGAATAGAAATGGATAGTTATGGATAGCTATGGATAAGACTAGTAATGAATAGCTACAGACAGCTAAGTTGAGCCACATTTAGAAATTTGTACTGTATAGTCTATATGATCCAGTTGTGCCTTTTGATGGTCTGATTGATGGATATCTTATACCTTTTGAAATATTGAGAAAAATGTTAAAAAAAATATTTTTTTTATTTATGGGCCAAAACTTGGCCACCATTGCATTTACATGGATGAAATTTGTTACACATGTCACCTATATGATATAGTTGTTCCTTTTGTGGGTGATTCCTGCATATTCTTTACATTTTGAAATATTGAAAAAAATATAAAATTATTGTTTTGTGTTTCCAGGCCAAAACTTGGCCAATGTGGCAAGTCCATAGATGAAAAATGATTCATGTTACCTATATAATGCTATAGTACCTTCTGATGGTCTGATTGATTGGTATATTTAATGTTTTTGGGATTATTGAGAAAAAAAATACAAATGCTTCTTTTTTCGTCTCCGACCAAGAGCTGACATCCTATTCCTTGTATATGCATAAAAACTGCTCCATAATCTGAGTAAATTAATCTAGTTAGGTATTATCATGGTTTAGCATTACCCTTTCAGGCCAAAACTCGGCACTATTGCATATTAGATTATCCATCTTTTACTATTTAATGACCAAGTGTACGCACATTTTTGACTTCAACTGTACATATTTTTGGTTTCGGACGTACGTGTGTGGTAGTGTAAAGGGTGCCAGCACATTCTTAACAAAGAGGATTTATGTGGAACCTTTAAGGATTCTATAAGCTGGTATTGATAAGGAACCCTAAATGTTCATTACTCTACTTTTTAAAAGGATCGAACAGCGAACAAAAACAACATTTAAATATTCTAGCTGCACTGAACTTCCGCAATGGAACCCCTTTTTCTCAAATAGGGAACATAGGGTCCCATCACATTGCCTTCCAACTCAGTATTGAACCTTTTCAGTTCACTTGAACCCCTGACAAAATTTAGAAAATGTGGGTATTCATATATACCATCAAGAACCTTTTGTGTTGAGAGTGCAGTGCAATAATGATGCACTGCATCACCTTTCATACAAAGTAGAGTTCTTTGGCAATAATTAGGAACAATAAAATGTCTTCAGTATTGTATATTTGTGCCGAATATATGGTGTCTCAAGTGTGCAAGTTTTTTTCACCTTTTTGCCCTTATATTTACAGTAATTTTAGTACAGGAATATGGCAAAAATCTCTAGTTATGCATACAATTTTCACTGTTATTGCACATATTTCTTTTATAGGGGAGACCGGGGTAAGTTGTGCCATTTTTTGCGTCAGGCTGATTTTCCGAAAAACCGAAGCCTAATCCATTTAATCTGAAAATCAGACATCAAAACACAATACGTTGGCCGGAATCGACCAAAGTTTCAGGGCAGTCCGTCCATTGGGAAGGTCATGGTAGGTATTTGAAAAAAGTAGGTCAAGTGGCACAACTTGCCCCAGTGCCAGGGTAAGTTGTGCCGCATGACGGGGTAAGTTGTTCCGCTTAAGGTGGCTCGCTACTCGTGCCAAATGGTAGTGAGCACACATTCACGCACAGCCAGGCGGGCCTATCTATCGTAACGTCACCTCTGTGCTGACACTGCTTCAAGATCTTTTTTTAATTCTGAGAATTTCATACGTCGGCCACTTCGTTTGCAATTTGCGCCCCTTCTAATGAGGTGAGAGACTTCTCGTTTGAAGCATTAGATGCGCCATGAAGAGTACTATATACAGCCGGAGATTCAACTTGATACTCAAAACAGAAAATTTTTACAGGCGATTTTCGGCAAGCAGATCTAATTTCTCAAAAATGACTTTGTGATATAAATAAATGTTTATATCAATTTGAAGTGTGGTAGGAAGGCTTGTCTATATCATCATGTTGTCTCCAACTACTTTTGGAAATAACTGACAAAGAAATGAAAAATGTTATCTCGTTAATTTTTTTTAGCGCCATGGTTTATAAAAGAAGTTAAAATTAATTGTCAAAATTGAAACTTATATTCCGAGCCCCTTGGAAAGTCCTTTAAACTAAATATATCTCTTTGAAATTGTAATCAGCTATTTCATTAAAGTGTCTTCTTTAATTTCATGCTTCATAGCATAATATGGGACGCAGGAACACTGAATGGCTGAACAAACTTCACAGTTGGAAAAATAAGAAAAAAATTTAGTTTTTCAGGTTTGCGTGAACTGACTTTCTGGTACATAACCCCAAATATTTTTTTAAAATGGCTGGTAGCGACCACTTTTGTTTACATATCCTTACTATAAACTATATTTTGGATCATTCTAAACTGTTTTTAAGAAATCCTATCTTGGAAAGTTCACGAGTATCGAGCCACCTTAATTTACTCCAAAACAACCTTGTATTTCAACCGTTTCTTAACATAGATCATTTGTATCATGTTTTTAACTTATGGCTGAAAATCTGTCTACAAGTGGACTACTCTTGCATTGCCACTTCTTTTTCCAGCCTCGGCAGATCAGAAGATATGCTGTCTTGTGTTGCCACCTAGTGGTTAGTGCGCTATTCCGCGAGCTCCTGCGAGCGTCCACATCATTTCAATCAGAGGAACACACACAATTTTGTCTAGAAGACACCGGAGCTGTTTCTGAGTGTGCTGATGGCCTTGTCTACTTCCTTAGAGAATGTGATTGCCGAGTCTGACTCTGGTATACATCAATGTTGAATAGAAATTTTGTGAATGTGCAATGAAATTGGAACTATTTCTTGGGACAGCAATGCTGTAGCATACAAAATCAACTTTCGTGCCAGGTGGCAGCAGCATGCAGTTCTTATTTTCACCAGACTGGCTGAAAATGTCACATGAAACTTATCAAACATTTGAGCTATTTTATGCAAAAATGTTTTAAAAAAGCTGAAAAAACTAGAATTATTTCTTGTTTAGAGGGTGGTATAACACTTTTAACACATGTTCCTTCAAGTGTAAGTTAATTCACAACATGTTTAGGCCTTGGGTGAAATAAAGACAAAAAAATAAGAATAAAAAATTCATTCTTATGTCATACCATTGGCTGAACTCACCCCGATCAAAACGGCACAACTTGCCCCAAATTGATTTTCTGGATGAAAGTGGTTGTCAAAAATAAATAAATAATGCGAGATGAAATCTAACAATACTAATGTCTTGATATACCTCCTAACTCCATCCTAACAGAGAAACATCATCTTATAGCAAATACCGAATGACAGAGAAACAAGAATGTCAGTCCTCCGCACTTCAAGTTTGAGTGTGGCTTTTCATACCATTATATTTGGTAGTTTTTTTCTTTGCGCCTAATGGTGTTGACCTAGTGGGTATTTATGGGTGCCATCAGGGGCGGACTGGCCCCACAGTGGGCCCCAGGGCAAACTCATTGGTGGGCCCCTATTATCGCAGTATAGCGGCATTTTCAATCATGCATTCTAAATTTATACCTTCATCAAAAACCATTGTATTTGCACAGATTGTTCTCACCTGCATAATACAGTATGGATTTATCAATAGTATTTATATGAAATTAAGCAAACAATTGATTGGGCCCCTGCTTGTCCGACATAACTAATTTGAAAATTATCATCATGCAGAAGGGGGCATAGGGGGCCCATGCCCTCTGATACCATTTTGAAGCAAAATATACTACAAGGAGGGCCCACGAATGTCCAGGCATAATATCTGGGCACCTCCAAGTGGACTTTATCTGGATCCGAAACTTACTGCTTCATTGTTAATTTGCTTGTCAAGTTTCAATTGGAGATTTTTTTATATTTATTAGGCCCGGTAAATTGTGCCGCGGGGTAAGTTGTGCCGCCCACTGTTGGGGTTAAATGAACAACTGGCAAAGAAGGCAATGCCACTGTGCAGGAGCGGACTGGCCCTATGGGCCAGAGGGCAGTGCCCTGGGGCCCACCACCAGAGGGGGGCCCACCAGCAACCTTTAAGGTGGCTCGATACTCGTGAACTTTCCAAGATAGCATTTCTTAAAAATAGTTCTAAATAATCCACGATATAGTTTCTAGCAAGGATATATAAACGAAAGTGGTCGCTACCAGCCTTTCTTTCAAAATATTTGAGGTTATGCAAAAGAAAGTCAGTCCACGCAAACCTGAAAAACTCAATTGTTTTCTTAATTTTTTTACTGTGAAGTTTTCCCTGCCATTTAGTGGCCATTCATCCTATGTTATTAAATGAACCATGGAATTAAAGAGGACAGTTTTATGGAAAAGCTTATTAAAATTCCAGAGAGATATATTTAGTTTAAAGAACTTTTCTAGGGGTTCGGAAAAAAAGTTTCGATTTTGAAAATTTTTATCTTTTCATAAATCATGGCGCTAAAAAAAAGACGAGATAGAATTTTCTATTTCTTTGTCATCTATTTCCAATTAAAGTGGGCAACAATATAATGATATTGACAAGTCTTCCAACGGGCCTGGAAATTGATATACAAATTTATTTATATAACAGAGTCATTTTTGAGAATTTAGACATGCTTGCCGAAAATCGTTTGTAAAAATGTTCTTCTTAAAGTAGAATGCTGAAAGTCCATCGGTTTATAGTATTCTTCATAGCGCATCTAATGGTGAAGACTACAAGTCTCTAACCCTGTTAGAAGTCCCACAAATTCAAAACGAAGCTGCCGACGCATGAAATTCTCAGAAGTAAAAATGCATCCTGAATCAGTGTTAGCTGCAACAGTGACGTTACCAAGATAGGGCCTGCCTGGCTGCGCGGAATTATGTGCAGGTGACGTAATTTCGTGAGTAGCGAGCCACCTTAAAAAATCGGAATTATCAAAAACAACATAAAAGAGGTCAAAATCGAATTCTCCAGTCTCCCCTAGATATTGAGAGATTGCATGACAAATACAATTGTGAAGGTATGCGGCAAAATATGTAAAAAATTTAAGAAAATCTGCCCTTTTGACAATTTCTGCTTTTTGGTACTATCACAGCTTCAAATACAGGGCTAACACTGGTAGTTATCATTTATTTTTAATTTTCAATGAGTGTAATGCCGAAAACAGAGTTAAAAATGACCAAAACTCAAGGATACCATCTATTTCCTGTTTCGGGGCCTATACTGCTTTATGGTTCACCCAGATGGACTGGCCTAAGGTTTTCTGATGAGACCAAGCCTGCGTACCAACATTTCTATAATTTCCTTTGTTCCAGACGCACCTTCATAATATGGTGTCGAGCGTACATTGCCATTTTGGTGTCAGACGTACAGTACTCTCCAAGTGCTCTCACTGGTAATGGTATTATGTTTAAATGATTGAAATAGCCACTATGCTATCATTGACATAAATGTGCTTTGCAATGACAAGTTTCATGAAGTTACCATCACTAACCTGTGAGCAGGAAAACTGGTTAAGACTCTTAGGTCAAATGTCACTGCCTGACATAATTCACAAGGATTGATGCAAGCATTTTTAATGAAGAATGAAAATGGTAATCCTATAGACAGTAACTGACTGAAGAAAATTTAACCAATTAACCTATTTCTATCATTGTAGTGACATCTTATATCTGGGACTGTCAAAAAATATATTGCGATTTTAGTCACCAAACATAACATTACTCAAATGCAAAGATAACCAATTAATTTTTTCTGTACCTGAAAAAAAAAAATTATTTTGGCACATTGTAACACCCATGACCTATGTCAAATTTGAAATGTCAACTGTTTGGTTGATGATTTCAAGGAATTGTACTTGTGCTGTTTCCACTAGTTATAAATAGTGTTTTGGAAGATGTCCAGTGACTTCACAGATTGGTTTCAAAACATCTTGGTTAATTTTTTGGAAGAGCGCAATCAATTATTGATCATTGTTGTCAGATTTAATAACATTGGTGTTCATAGAAGAAAAACTATATATATAATTCAAGAATAACAGAAACAGAACATTTTAGATTTGATGACAATTCATATCGGTTTCTAAGGGATTTCATTGGTTATAGCAGTTATGACTGTGATATTAAGCAGGAATGTTAAGCAATAAGCAAATTTAATTTCTTTGATATCCTATAAATCAGTCAGTTACCTGGCAACCAGAAAGTAGTCATCCTATATTGGTCTGTTAGGCCTACTTAGCGGCTTTCCCGTGCCACCACAGAAGAATCCAAGATTCAGAGAAGTGAATGAGTTTTGTGATGATGTCAATAAATATTGCTGTATTTTACAACCTTCTGCCAGGAGCAACAACGATCAAGCCATGCTACTATGTTGTGGCATTTACATATTAATTACTGGACAATAGTATGCCCTCAAATTACAAAATATTAACCCTATGTTGCTTTGGATGCCACAACCAGTAAAGTTCTTCATACATATGAAATAGGATACCCTACCGTTCTTCCAGATAGGAGCCACAATGCAGCATTTTTGAGGACATAGGAAGTGATATGTCTTTTCAGGAGATTGGGCCGATTGGTTTGGTCCAAATCCTGCAACAGAAAGTGATAGTAAAGCAGGCTTGCATGTGAATGAACAAAGCAAATGAGCTAACTAACATCTTTACTGTCTATTTTGCTTGTATGAGTATATTAAATTTATGCCAGGAAATTAATAACATTTGACAAAACTACTAGAACCATTCAATTCCCAAGCATATGCCTGGAAAACCTAAAAATACATGCAGAAAGTGTCTTGCATGGAAAACGAAATAAATAATTTAGTAATTTATTGCAGTAAAGTTGTTATTTCAAAGAGATGCTTTGGGAATACTATGATTGAGAAAGCTTAAAAAAATTCAAGCATACTCTAGTAGCTCATGGTAGTGATGTACGCAATCATATGTCCAGAGCTAAACTCTTCAGAATTCCATTATTTATAGGTCTAGGTATGATATTAGGTTGGTGTCACATTTTTCATTGGGGCCGAACTTTCCAAAATGGCCACCACCAATTTTATGCTATTTATAAGATTTTCTCAAGATAAACGGGCCATATCTCGAGAACCGTTGGGGATAGGAGGTTGTGTGACCACTCAAAATTTGCAGCATGGCTATATTATAGGGAGTAGTTAACACATCTTTATATCAAAATATCAATAGTTTTTTAGAAAATTGCAAAAAACTGATTTTATTAATTTTTCATAATTCAAAATGTCAGTAAAAGCTGATAAATTAACTACTTTCACAACAAACATTGATTAAGCGCCAGAACAATACAAAGATAAGTCATTATAAATTCTATGAACATACATTGGACATCTCTGATTTATTATTAGGCCTCAAAATAACCTTAAGGGAAAAGTAAAATTAGAATCAGGCATCTTTTCTATGAAGTATATTTTACATTCGAAGCTCGCAGAAAAATCTAGTTATATGGAATTTTACACTTATCTTTGTTGCAGTATAAAATGCAACACATTTAATGTTCTTCTCTCTGCATGTGCAGGATTTGGCGCTGCACCATGGTGTGGGGCATCTGCGTGGTGGGGGGCTGGTCATCGGGTCTGCATGATACCGACAGTACCTCTGGTCTCAGACCAAACAGTGTTTCTTCATAAACCATATTGCAGTAGATCTGGGTTAGAGGCTGGAGGACTGGCAGCTTGCCATATCTTGCACTGCAGGTAATATGCCCTCTTTATTGGTTGGACACTTAAAGAGCCACTGTTATCACTGACATCCTGGGATATCTTGTGTGCAAAATATCTGCTGCCTCCCTTTTTAATTCCCAATGCTACTTTGGAAGAGTAATTTAATCTGCATGTACAGCGCATATTATTCTATCACAATTTGGTAATTTCCATCCAGGAATTCTAATTTGAGAAATCTTTTCTGCCTGAATGCTTTGCAAGTAAGTGATGTCACAATGATCCCTCAACCATGGGATTCCCAAACCAGGAAACCCCTGATGGAAATTACTGTTCCAGCTGACCTATTTTCTACCTGTTTCAGTGAAATTGCAACGCAGAAAACTTAAACTCTCTCTGTATCTCATAAAATCATCATATTGTTGTGCCAATTGTCTCTGTATTATCAGCCTGTTATCTCTGTATAATCAATCTGTTAAAGTTATATTTCAATCTGTTAAAGTTATATTTTCAGAAACTTACAGCAGACAGTGAAGAACTTAACAGTGCTCTGCAGCAAACCCTCGGCAACCAGTCACACAGTACCTTCACAAAGCATCATAACAACCAGCGTTTCACAAAGACCTGTGAAGCATCATAGCAACCGGTGTTTCACAGAGACCTGTGAAGCATCATAGCAACCAGTGCCTTCGCAAAGACCTGTGAGGCATTATAACAACCAGTGTTTCACAAAGACCTGTGAAGCATTATATAGCAACCACTGTGTTTCACAAAGACCTGTGAAGCATCATAGCATCCAGTGTTTCAACAACAGTGCTCTGCAGCAAACCCTCACCAACCAGTCACACAGTACCTTCACAAAGCATCATAACAACCAGTGTTTCACAAAGACCTGTGAAGCATCATAGCAACCGGTGTTTCACAAAGACCTGTGAAGCATCATAGCAACCAGTGCCTTCGCAAAGACCTGTGAGGCATTATAACAACCAGTGTTTCACAAAGACCTGTGAAGCATTATATAGCAACCACTGTGTTTCACAAAGACCTGTGAAGCATCATAGCATCCAGTGTTTCAACAACAGTGCTCTGCAGCAAACCCTCACCAACCAGTCACACAGTACCTTCACAAAGCATCATAACAACCAGTGTTTCACAAAGACCTGTGAAGCATCATAGCAACCGGTGTTTCACAAAGACCTGTGAAGCATCATAGCAACCAGTGCCTTCGCAAAGACCTGTGAGGCATTATAACAACCAGTGTTTCACAAAGACCTGTGAAGCATTATATATATATATATAATTTTATTGACATGTAAAAGCATCAAACAGATACATATGTCATAAAATAAAACATGGATATACAGCATAAAAATAAGCAACTACAATCTATTGGGACTAGGCTATACATTCATAAGCATATATATATATACACAATTCAATTACATTTATACTGAACACTTGTTATAAAATATAGAGTGTAAGGATTATTGTTGTGAGCAATTATAAGTTAGAACAGCTTAATTTAAGTTGGTGTGAGAGTTCCGAGGCACCGAGCCAGCGGTAACCGCTATTAAGGCCGGACCAAGGAACTCTCACATTCTACTTTCATTGTCCATAAATGTCCATACATAAGCACATCAAAATATATACACAGAATGTAAATTTGAGCACCATAGACAAGTAGCGCACCTTTAAATTAGCACCCAAATATGCACCAATAAAGTATATACAGCCTGGAAAGTAAGTTAATAGCAGAGTATACAATAACAGTAAAATTTACAACATGTACAACATGTACATACGGAGGATTAAAACAGAAAATTTTCAGTAGCACCACACCCTGAGGCCAAATAACGAATACAAAATCAATATGATACATGCATTGATAAAAACAGTACCTATAATTTGCCAATTGTCACCAAGAAGAGCGAAGGTCATGTCAAATGAGGAGGTCTATGCACTATCATCATTAAGTGAATAATACAGGAATTGTCCCAGGGCTATATTTATTTCAGAAATTTTACTTTTTGCAATCACTAAGAGCTGCTGATACCTACTAGAAACTAAAAAGCCTGAAATATGTTTCACCAAAATTTTCACTAATTTGAGACGTTGGCATGTCCATTTTGGACATCTTCCATTGAAGTTGAGCAGCATACCAAATGGTTGAAATGGAGCTCAACCTCCAAGTTGTGTTACTGCTCTCACCTGTACTAATCCTGTGTGATGCAGACTGTTTTCTTTATGGCCTAAAATAGAAACATTTCTTCTTTGGTGACCATTGCAGGTGATAGCTCTTCATCCCCAAAACCCTGGGGTAAGGAAAGATCCGAGGTAGCATTCAAGCCTGATAGCTTTGGACCCACTTTGCTGGTCATGTCACATTCCATGTTGCTATACAATTAAATCCAATGAAGATATAAGGCAAAACATAACACCCCCTCCTGATATTTTTGGCTTTTTCGACTAGATTAAACATTAAAACTTCAAGGCTTATGAGGCAGGCATTCCGAAAGTCGAAAAATTGAAAAAAACTAAATATTTGGTCATTCTACAGGTTGGAGAATGGGAATCACTGCAATCCGCATTGAAATAAAATAAAAAGTCTTTTTTGAACAGGTCTAACGCTCAGCGCATGATTTGCTGGGAGGTAAGACACTAAGTTGCTCTCCAATTGATCAACCAGCATGTGAACTGAACATTTTTCTTTGTTTATTGGTAACATCCAAGCTTCAAATAAAATTCCTGTAGCTTACAGGATTTGTTCAAGTGGTAAATGGGGTTGATCAAGACATCAGTATCAGGATGAGTATACCAATGGGAGCAGTATCAAAAATCGAAGGTTGAGCTTGATTTGAACTGTTTGTAAGCTGTTCAACATCCATAGAAGAGCATATAAATAGGGCACATCCTCAGTGGAAGATATGACACAAACCTGCAAGTCCTCCAGCCACTAACACAGATCCACTGCAATATGGCAGTTAAGAAACACTGTCTCCAGGAATTCTAATTTGAGAAATCTTTGCTAAGACCAGTGATTCTGCAAGTATAATGAGGCCCAATGACCCGTCCCTACCATGTAGACAGAAGAACATTAAATTTGTTGTATTCTGTAGCTGCAACAAAGATAAGTGTAAAATTCCATATAACTAGATTTTTCTGCGAGCTTCGAATGTAAAATATACTTCATAGAAAAGATGTCTGATTCTAATTTTACTATACCATTAAGGTTATTTTGAGGCCTCAAGATAAATCAGAGATGTTCAATGTATGTTCATAGAATTTATAGTGACCTATCTTTGTTTTGTTCTGGTGCCTAATCAATGTTTGTTATGAAAATAGTTAATTTATTAGCTTTTACGGACATTTTTAATTATGAATAATTAATAAAATAAGTTTTTTGCAATTTTCTAAAAAACTATTGATATTTTGATATAAAGATGTATTAACTACTCCCTATAATACTGCCATGATGCAAATTTTGAGTGGTCACACAACCTCCTATGTCCAACGGTTCTCGAGATATGGCCTGTTTATCTTGAGAAAATCTTATAAAATAGCATAAAATTGGTGGCGGCCATTTTGGAAAGTTCGGCCCCAATGAGAATTAATGTGACACTAACCTAATTTCATACCTAGACCTATAAATAATGGAATTCTGAAAAGTTTAGCTCTGGACACCACTACCATGGGCTATTATTTTGTGTATTTATTGGAAAACACACCCACGAAGAGATCTTCCAAACGGTACCATGACTTAAACTTAAAGTCATTTACATTGCTCACTAGTGCCAGTTTACAGCCAGAAAGTATGAACCACTGAATGGATTCTTAAAATATATTGCAAAAGGTCATCTCTGCATGTGCATCACGTATTGGTCTGCCTAGAAGAGAATTTGCATGTACGTTTGGCGTGTGATCTAATTTCATGGTAAACAGACATTTTCCATTTATTTGAAATTTTCAGCAAAATGTTTTTTTTTGCAAAATGTATGAAAATGGACAAAAAAATATCTGAGCATTTTTTGACAATCCGTGACAAAAAAAATTTTTATTCAGATAATGTATCATCAGTCACAGTTGTTCTCCATTAAAAGTTTAAAAAAGAAAATCCTATATTATGATTGCATGAGAATACAATTTGATTGTCCAGAAATGTCCAAAACTAACTTACAGTCTACACATACAATTGTGTTTGTGGTTTCTACTTCTTTAGAAAGTATTCTTAATAATTTTCATACCTCCAAAAAGGTCTTGCAGATGAGGATTCCCAAGCGGCAGCCAGGTGGCAGGTTGAGCAGGATATCCCATTCATGCCTGCAGTTCGTATCCATCCATGTTGGTTCACTACCCAAATCCCTCCACTTTAGATGTTTCAGGTATTGATGACCAGGAGCTCTGTCTATTATCAATCCCTGTCCTTCTTGTTCCTTCAGTGCATTGCCCTCAACATGGATAATCACAACATCAACAGATATCTGCAGTCCCTTACAGCTGCCTTCCCCATCCCATAGGAATATCCAAGGATTGGCAACTGCAGTACAATGCAAAGGAATTCCTTTTTTGTCAACCTCAGCCATCTTCTTGATAAGGTACTCGTGTGTCCTCAGACATGCAAATGGCTCATATACATCACGTCTATATCTATCTTTTCCCTCGAGATAAGGTTTTACCTTGGTGTATATCTGCAGGTCAAACTCATCCCATCTGCCAACTTTCAACTTCTCCCTCACACTTCCCCCCATGACTACTTCAGCATTTAGGAATCCATCGTTGGCCACCATCCTAGTAAAGAGCTCCTTCAACGCATTTTCTATTGCTTTACATTCCTGGACTGGCAAGACAAGCATCTTATTTATTTTTTCCCAAACATTTGACTTCACTTTTATAATGTCAGAACAGCCTTTTTTGAAACGAGTCTCTACATCAGAATATTCTTGAAATTTTTTGAAGTAGTTTGTACATAGTCTTGCTTTGCTAGATTTCAAAAACTTGATGGCAGGCTGGTTGTCATGTAGGTGTGCAATGTCTAGTGGAGTGCAACCATTAATGTCCCCTACTTCAATAGATTTGTTAATTATACCTCTTGGGATACTGTTCAGAACTTGTCCATCATGACAGAAGATGGCAGCCAAGTGCAGCACAGTCCTCGTGAGCCAGTTGTCATTCCTCTTGATCAATGTCCATCTCAGCTCTTTCTCTTCATAACATAGTTCCCCTTCTTCTTTAATCCATTTAGTAACAGGTGGTTCTCTCATGTCCCTCTGCAGAAGTGCATCTGCTTGCTCAAAGCATTTCTTGATGTCATCATCACCATCATCCTTCCTCATGAAGAGGAGAATGTTGATCACACTTCCTGATTTCATGCAATTACTAAGAGTGCCATATGCTGCTCTGATGACTTCACTGGCAACTGTTCTCAGATCCTCCCTAACATTCCATTGGTCTTGTATTGGATTTAGGAATATTCCAATGGGTTTAGTGCTTTGCTTTCTATATGCAACAATAAGCTGTCCCACCATATTAACAGTGGCCAAGAGAGCTTCATACGTTGTGCACTCTTCCACACTCAGCAATGAAATATCATAAATTTCATCAATTGTAGGATGAGCTCCTTTGTCAAGACACCACTTGAGTATCTCAAACATAGCATAATAGTTCACTTTGTGTCTTATATATTTCAGTATAAACCCATATATCTCCTGTGCATTACTTTCCACAATCACCTCTTGCAATACGCCTCTTGAGATTTCAAGAATTCTCTTATTCTGTGTCTCCATGTGCTTCTTGGCTAATCCTCCAATGTCCTCTGTCTGTAATAACGGTGTATTGTATTCTCCACAACCTTTGCTCTTCAGATCCTTCATCCTCTCCACATCCATCTCCAAATCCTTCAATTCAACAAGTATCTCCTCACTTGTACTTCCACTCTTCTCAAGTTGATTTTCCATGTGCTCTTGGAATCTGATCAATCTCTTCAGGATACCTTCCATTTCTCTTCGGCTGCAAATAGAACATTTATGAAGAATTATTGTCAAAATGAATATTATAATTTCCGATTGGATTTCCAGTCAGCTTTTGCAGTGATGAATTTACAGGTTGTCCAGCAGTTCGGTGGAATGAAATTCCCTGACTTTTCCCTGACTTTTCCCTGACTTTTCCCTGACTAAAATATGAAATTCCCTGACCGTATTTCAACGACAATTCAAGCGATTCTGTATAATCAAAATATTAATATCCTCGCCTGGGATCATCATGATGTTACTTGTTACAGTTTAAGAAAAGCGATGAAGTTATTCAGTGCCCTACAATTATGGTGAGCAATTTCATTGAACAGGATTGTTTCCCTCAGTTCTCTTCACAGCCTTAAATTGGGCAGTTGGTTGGTAGTCACGCAATTTTGGTCATCGGGGTACTTCAGAATTTCAAAATTCCCTGACTTTTAGCATTTTTTCCTTTTTCCCTGACCAATATCAAAATTCCCTGACTTTTCCCTGACCTGGAAGAAATTTCACTTTTCCCTGACCGCTGGACAATTGTTTATGCATGAATTGCAGCCAATGTAGTACTTTGGCACTCAGTCATTATCTAACATTATTCAATGGCAACTTTGCTACAGGACTACATACTATAAGTACCAGTTACAGATTGTAATCGCAGGAAATGTTAGTTTTATGATCAGTGTCGATGCTGTCAGTCCATCATACAGGCCACAAAGATTTGTTTAATATTTTGCACTGACGCTCTTACTCAGCTGTGCCCATGCATTGGGGCATGCATTAGCTATGTTCAAAAACAGAAGAACTGCCTTCTTATGCATGTATACACAAAAACATTTACCACAAACTATTTTTTCACAGCGAAATTAATATATCAGCTTACATCATAATGTCATGTACTTATACTTTGCAAGAGATATTAGATATTTGCAAAAAAGTGCATTACACATTACATTAGCATTACACTAATACATTTTTTAGATTTATTAGAGTTTTCCGGGGTGCATATTTCCAGAGCACGGAGCCGCCACCGTTTCAAGCCGCCGTCAGTCACGTTAGCCTCAAGTCAAGTCAGGCCATGGTCAGTCTAAGCCACCACTACTCATTGAGAATTAAGCCGCCGCCACCTAGGGCCTTATTTCCACTCGCTGTTTGCACTGGTGAGATGAATTTTTTTACAGAAATAGATTTACGCTGAGATTAATCTAAAGCAACCATGAGATTTAATATACAGTGGTCCCTGCATTATAAGACCGCCCCTTCTGCATTCATGTAGCAGTCTCTCTTAAGGGTTGTGGTCTCTTGTTGGGGTGTAAAATGCACTAAAAATACTACTTAAGTGTGGGAGGAAGGCAGTCACATAAGACAAGGTGGTCACATAAGGCAAGGTGGTCTTACATAAGGGGGTCTTATAATGCAGGGACCACTATATTAGTAAAAATAAATAATTTCTTTCCCACTGCAATGCATGCACCATATAGCATCAAAGCTGATTAGGACTGAATTGCAGCCAACCAATTAAGTATTTTGCCCCATAGTTATTATTGAATAACCAATTTTCTACAGGAACACTAATACTGTGTACAGACTGTAACAGCAGAAAGTTTGGTAAACATTCAGCAAGCATTTGACTTGTTTATAATCTGTGTCAATGATGCTGTCCGTCTGCTAGAAAAGCTGCAATTAAAGTGACCCATGCATAGTTAGTAAGAATCTTAGAGCTCATCAAATTTTGAGCATGCAATGTTTTCGTTACAGCCTACTGAAGTATATATCACACCAAAGGGGCACACAACATAAATAAAACGTTGCTAACTGGTCGAGTGCTCGGCCTTTCTTAACATAAATGCATGGTAGAAATTTTTCACAAAAATGTAATCGTACAACAATATCTTGCTTCACAAGGTTGTGACAACATCATTTTCACCATTCAATCTACATAATTTGCACCAACTCTGCAAGGTTGCCACAACATAGCTGAAAAATAGTTGTGCACATTGGCACATTAAAAATTGAAAAACAGCACAATTGCCTTCTTATGCATGCACTAGTAAAGGCATCCAGGCCACATGCTCTCTTACAAGGCATATATATATTGGGGAAAAAAATTGGAAATTGTACCTTCAGAACAACAAAAAGAGTTTTCCTTTCTCCAGAAAAAAAAGTAGCCAAGTTGCTTCAGGACAACAGCACAAGTTTTTGCATTTGATGATCGTGGATCACGCAGACGCATCAGAGCAGTGACTGAAGCCAATTTTATATAGCGTCCCCCATGGCCTAATGATTAAGCATATGCTTGACCATTGGCTTTTAGGGCATGGGTTCAGACGTCACCCGGGGAACTCACTTTAGTCTGAGCCCAAGGGACATTAAATGCAGGCGGGTTGTAATTAGTATTCTATGCTGGGGCAACTGAAAGGCCCTGGGCATCCCTGAATTAATAGGGCATGTGCGGGACTCCCAGTCTTCTCATCACATCGTCATACATCAGCCATCAAAAATTAAAGTGCACCAAAAATTGTTTATTTATTTCATCAAACTGAGCAAGAAATAATTAATTAAAAAAACAATTCAAACACCTTGATATTAAATGGTTGCCCCTTATTTGGTATTGATAATAGTTGGCTTTCATTATAATGTCCTGTACTTTTATTTGACAAGTGATATTTGACAAAGTTGACAAAAACATGGAAAACCACTAATTTTGAATGATGAAATTATATCAATTTTAATTTTAGTTTAATTTAAATTTAAATCGTTTATTTGCTCTTTACATCTGTGAGTATTACTGTTCATGCAAAAGAGATTATTTTACTAAATTGAGCAGGGTGACCACCCTATGATGCCAAGGCATCGCTGTCGAGTGGCCACCCTGTTGATATGAGAATAGAATAATATTAACAGTTGTTGGTGCCGGCCGGAACATCAAATGGTCAGTGGTGAAGGTTGATGTTGATGGATTTATCAATTTTTCAAATAATAATTTAAAGAGTACAATACTTACTGGACGTTATGATTTAGTACATAATGGCAGTACTTAGTTGAAAGAAATAAACAGTAACAAAAAATAAGAAAATTTTAGAAATTAAAAGTTTATCTAAAGCTGTCTTCGCGTTTAACTGCACATATCTAGCATTATAACAATTTTTAGAATAAACACTTAATTGTTTCATTGGGCTGCTTCCTGTGCATCTTATTTATATTTCCGGCAGCATTATTTCAAAAATTATTTTGGAGTAGTCCTACTGCCTCATCAAAAGGGTGTGTGTTGGTGGACCAGTTTGCCTCGATTGTTCTTTCCAACTGGAATTGTCATAAATTTTTTAGTTTATTTTGGCTCTCATTCAGAATGACATGAACGTAGAAAGTTTATATTACACAGAGGTACTCCTTTTGCTGAGCAGGAACATATCCTAGCTTAATTTCCCTGCACCTTGGAATTAGACCACACATAAGACACTGAACATCCGCTTGTTTAACTTCTGCTTGTCCTCTCAGATCAGCTCATTTAGAGAAAAAAAGTATTGTTAGCCACATTAAATCACAAAAAGTTCTCTAGGTAACAAAACGAAAATCAAATTTACATAACCAACCAAATGAGGTATATTTATTGCGAGTGAGAACACCCTCACGCGGTCACAGATTGCACCCCCACGCGCGTGAGAAGCGTGGGCCTGCCATATATTGTACAGCCACGCGCGTGGATGTGCATTCACTCACACGCGTGGAGCTTGGCTATGCCATCCAGCGCATCTAATAGCATGCGTGGCTATGCTTTCCAGCGCACCTTACCACTCCCACACGGATATTTCTGCAAACTCAGGAGTGCTATTGAGCACATATTCACGAAGCGGGAATGTGCCATCAATCACACTACTGCAGGTATGCCATCCTGAGAACTCCTGAAGCAGTCATCCTAAGCAGCTTCATGTAGGCCTAATTTTCAAAAGTTAATCAAACGAATTTTTGTTGTTGTAAATTTAAGATTTCTTCTATCTATCTATCTATCTATCTATCTATCTATCTATCTATCTATCTATCTATCTATCTATCTATCTATCTATCTATCTATCTAACTATCTATCTATCTGTCTCTAGCCTATCTGTCAATCTGTCTGTTTAGCTATCTGTCCAGTTATCTAGCAACACATAGGCCTACTTACCTATTCAAAGGTGCGCTGGATTGGATGGCACTCCCACGAGCATATTACATATAAAATTACAAGAGAAAGAAATGCAACACATTTTCCGGTGAATTACAAAGTGTTGAGATCCCAGAACCTAACTTGGCAAAGGGCAGGGGAATTATACCAAAACAAACAAGAGTCAGGTGTAAGGAGGTGTGAGACTTAGGACCCACATGTGATGTTAAGGCCTTTATTATAGTCTGTCACCAATAGCAGACGTAGCAAACAAGATGCGCTCACTCGCAGTATCAAGAGTTCACCCTCAGGAGTGCCCTGTATTGCATAACCAGGAGTAGTCACAGATTACACCCCCAAGAGTGCGAGGGATTGCAGTGTCAGGGGTGCGCTCCATGACACATTCAAGAGTGCGAGTGAGAGCATGGCCAGGAGGGAAGGTGCGCTGGAATGCACCTTCAAGCGCTTGAAAGTGCGCTTGGTAGCACTCCTGAATGTGTCACATCTGACAATAAATATACATGACCAAATGGGTTATGAAAAAATTGCGCTGCTAAAGCCCAGTTTGGGTTTTCTTACTTTTATAATGACGAAACTCTAACGGAAATTTAGCATCCATTGGTAAAACTTTGTTTTCAATTTCAAAAAAATGAGGAGGGCTGAAAAATGTTATTGACAAACACGGTTGAACTAAGCTCTCTGGAAATCCAGATTACCCAATAAAACCATGCTCTAATAAATATAACCCTTTATATTTCATTTTGTAAAATAAGATTTGGAAGTTCTTGTTTGCTTACGCCCTCGCTGGATAAATCACATAATTATTGCCTCTCCCTAGGTGAATAACCTATACGAATGCATGGTTTGGAACTGCTGATCTAGCACACTCCAGCTTTTGTTGTTATATATATTTGGTTGTCGTGGTCATAAACTTGAAAATAAAAAATTATGAAAATATCACTACAATTGGATTCATAATTGTGATATGAGAACAGATATGCACTTGTCCCCATATATGACACACTGAGAAAGAAAAGGTTACATAAAAAGCAATATGTGGTTTTTTGGCTTGTCACCAGTATACATCCACCTGATTTTTTAAAAAGCCTCTTGATATGGATGTTTAAATACCAAGGTAACTGTGGTTGATGACCAGGGTAATTGCTTGTAAATTGTGCTGTGGGATCCGCCGCCAGAGGCGCTGCAGCAGTGACGTCACGGCCATGCGCCGTTGGACTTCCGGCCAAGCAACCGGCGCTTTTGAAGACGATCTACGGTGAGACCGACGTACATTTCTTGCGCTCGTTATATCTATATTACTGTATCCTATATTTGGTGTCAGAACCTATGGAGCTGTTCAGGACGTTCTATAGGACTGTCTGAACGTTATTGCCTGGTATTTCGGGCGTTTCCTGGCGTTTTTTGGCGAGAAATTGACTCGTTTTTCGCTGGAAAAATTTTGGCTTGTCTGCCTGTCATGGCAGCTGGGCGATTTTCGCTGAATTGATTCGTTTGGCGAACGATTATTAGTATTTTCTGATTACTGACACTGGTAATTTGTGGTGTCATTGTGTTTGCTTGTTAGTTGTCTACGAGCGTGAGGAATGCACTAGTTTGTAGCGACCGTAGGTTTTCTTCAACTGTCGTTTTTCTGTAACTTGTTTTTGGACAGAATCTGAACATGCTGAATTTTTTCATCATGGCGCCCAGGCAGCTGTGAGCGCACGTGTTGAAATATTTAATTTTTCGTAATTTCTGCTTAATTACTGGGTACTGTACAGTATGCTGATGCTATTGAGTTGGGTATTTTTTGTTAATTTCTGGTGACATGGTCAGTGGTGTGTGACAAGTTCATTTTTCACTTCTGATATTTTTGCATTGGTGGAAGTGTCAGACAGCTGACATTCAGGTTGCACTTTGAATGACTTCTTGATTAATTCACTCTGGGTAGTCAAGTTATTATGATTCGACCTATCGGGAGAATCATATTGTTTTCTTTGATTTTATTATAAATCGACTCTAAGGAGATTTATATTGTTTTCTTTGATATTATTATTAGCATTCACCATCACTATGGTGAATGCTATTATTTTTGTAGATTTTTTTATTTTTATTATTATTTTTCCGTCATTTTCGGTTGAGTTCAGGGTTGTCCTTTTGTGGATGGATAGTACTAGGTGAGATATTATGATCCCCAAAATTTTTTTGACCTTGACCTATTTTTCAAGGTCAGAGGTCACTTCAAAGTTGGCATTTTTGGAGTGCTAACTTCTAAACTAATAAAGATAGAAATGTCTGGTTTTCACTGTTATGTAACCCATCACTGGTACAAACCATATCAACCATCAAATTTGTCATTTTCGAAAAGGGGTAATTACCCCAACCCATTTAGTAGTTTACCCTTTGCTGTTCTTCTTCTCAGAAACCAGAAATGGCAGGATGATTCTGACAAATGGATTGTGTTGCCAAAAGATAGTTCTAGTGCAGCAGCAACTTTCATATTGATCACTGTAGGGGTTTTTGAGATATTGAAATTTCAAATTTTGATGATTTCACCCAAAATTTAAAATGTTGAAAATTTTGAGTTTGAATGAAGGGAAATTCTTGAAACTTTATATGGAAATAGCCTAATGCATAAAAAAGTATGTTGCAAAAAATGAATGACCTTGACCTTGATTTCAGAATTGTCATTTTTATCAATTTGGTCAATTTGCTACAGATGAGGTTCCAGCTAACTTCTAAACTAATAAAGATAGAAATATCTGGATTGCAATGTATCATTACTTATCATAAGCATAGGCAATATCAATCATCAAGTTTGTCATTTTCAAAAAGGGGTAATTACCCCAACCCATTTAGTAGCTTACCCTTTGCCGTTCTTCTTCTCAGAAACCAGAAATGGCAGGATGATTCTAACAGCTTGATTGTGTAGCCAAAAGATAGTTCTAGTGCAGCAGCAACTTTCATATTGATCACTCAAGAGGTTTTTGAGATATCAAACTTTCAAATTTTAATTATTTCACCAAAAATTTAAAATGTTGAAATTTTTCAGTTTGAATGGAGGGAATTTGTGAAACTTAACATGGTAATATCCTGATGCATAGAAAGGCATGTTACAGGAAATTAATGACCTTGAGCTTGATTTCAAAATTTTCATTTTTATAAATTTGTTAAATTTTCTATAGATATTTCATACTTCATTGGATTGAACATTTCATTTTAATTTTATTTCACTGATCATATCATTCATCATATCATTCATCATATCATTCATCATTTCATTGATCATTTCATAGATCATTTCATTGATCATTTCATTGATCATTTCATTGATCATTTCATTTTAATTTCATTTAATTTTAATTCCATTTCATTTCATTGATCATTTCATTGATCATTTCATTGATCATTTCATTGATCATTTCATAGATCATTTCATTGATCATTTCATTGATCATTTCATAAATTGGTGAATGCTCATTCCCAGTTGCACTGGGAATATCTAATGTCTAGTTATGATTCGACATATATGGAGAATCATTTTGAACTCTTTGATATTATTATTATTATTATTTGGCCACTTTTTGCCAGTTAGTTTTTGTGCTAGAGACTTGAAATTTTGTACATAGGTAGTCCTTGGTAAGTAATTTAATTTTTTGTAAAAATGGTTGACCTTGAACTTGAACTCAAGGTCACAGGTCATCTCAAAGTCAAATTTTCCAAAATTTCAAAGTGGATTATCTCTTTTAATATCATTGTTAGAAAATTAGGACTTAGGAACCTTTATATAAACATGTGTTGCTACAATTTTGGCTTATATCGTTTATTGGGAGACGAGGGTAAAGGGGTATTTACCCCCTTTTGACAAAAACCAGTTGCTCATGTTTTCAGAGAAAACTATAATGGCTAGAGGCTCAGTTTTTGCTGTGATTGATAGCCTGACTGCTCATCCATGGTAAGACACTTTTTATATTTTGATCAAACTTGGGGTTTCTGAGTTATTGGACTTTCAAAAATGGGTGTTTTGTCCAAAAAGTGAAAACATTTTTTAACTTTGGTTTGAATGGAGGGAAATTAATGAAACTTGGTGTGTATATAGTATTCATGAATTACAGTCACATTATAAAATAAAAATAACGTTTTGGGGGTAATTACCCCAAAAGGGGTAATTGACTCTAACTTTTGATTAACATGGACAATTTTCTCCAAATTTTGCACAAGTCCAGTATATTGACATGGGGAGATAATGCAAGTATGATTTTGATGTCAAGGGGAAATTTACCCCCTTATTCTGGATCGAAAGGGGTGAATATGTGTTTTGAGCAGTTATTGTGTATTGAATGATACAATAGGCATCGTTTGAGACTTACCTTTGTGCTGTGGATGTTCCTGGATAAAAATTGTCGTTTTTAGGTAATTACCCCAAAAAGGGGTAAAAAGTCATAACTTTTGATTGACTTGGACGATATTCTCCAAATTTTGCACAGGTTTAGTATCTTGACATGGGGACATAATGTAAGTACGATTTTGATGTAATGGGGTGATTTACCCCCATATTCAAGATCGAAAGGGGTGAATATGTTTTTTGAGCAGTTCTTGTCTTGCCAATGGTACAATTGGCATCGGTTGGGACTTTACTTCACACCATTGATGTTTTTTGGTTAAAATTGCCATTTTTAGGTAATTACCCCCAAAAAGGGGTCAATATTCATATCTTTTGACTGACTTGGACGATTTCCTTCAAGTTTTGCACAAGTTTAGTATCTTGACATGGGCACATAATGCAAGTATGATTTTGATGTCATGGGTTAATTTACCCCCATATTCAGGATCGAAAGGGGCGAATATGTGTTTTGAGCAGTTCTTAGCTTTGCAATGATATAACAGGCGTCGGTTGGGACTTTACTTCACACCATTGATGTTTTTGTGTTAAAATTGCCGTTTTTAGGTAATTACCCCAAAAAAGGGGTAAATATTCATAACTTTTGATTGACTTGGACGATTTTCTTCAAATTTTGCACAGGTTTAGTATCTTGACATGGGGGCATAATGCAAGTACGATATGGATGTCATGGGGTTATTTACCCCCATATTCCGGATCGAAAGGGGTGAATATGTGTTTTGAGCAGTTCTTATCTTTGCAATGGTATAACAGGCATCGGTTTGTAACTCTACTTCACACCATTGATGTTTTTGGGTTAAAATTGCCGTTTTTAGGTAACTACCCCCAAAAAGGGGTAAATATTCATAACTTTTGATTGACTTGGACGATTTTCTTCAAATTTTGCACAGGTTTAGTATCTTGACGTGGGGACATAATTCAAGTTTGACTTTGATGTCACGGGGTAATTTACCCTCAGAATCAATGCCAAAAGGGTTGAACAAGTATTTTGAGCAGTTTTTGTGTTTTCAATGGTATATTTGGTTATGTGTTTCCATTGATTTTTCATATGAATTGTTCAATCTTTTGCCTGCAAGCCCACGTATTCCATGTCGAATCATTCTCTACCTTTTCAAAGGTTGACTGCTAGTTATTATTATTATTATTTGGCCACTTTTTGCCAGTTAGTTTTTGTGCTAGAGACTTGAAATTTTGTACATAGGTAGTCCTTGGTCAGTACTTTCATTTTTTGTGAAAATGGTTGACCTTGACCTTGAACTCAAGGTCACAGGTCATCTCAAAGTCAAATTTTCCAAAATTTCAAAGTGGATTATCTCTTTTAATATCATTGTTAGATTATTAGGACTTAGGAACCTTTATATAAACATGTGTTGCTACAATTTTGGCCTGTATCGTTTATTGGGAGATGAGGGTAAAGGGGTATTTACCCCCTTCTGACAAAAACCAGTTGCTCATGTTTTCAGAGAAAACTATAATGGCTAGAGGCTCAGTTTTTGCTGTAATTGATAGCCTGACTGCTCATCCATGGTAAGACACTTTTTATATTTTGATCAAACTTGGGGTTTCTGAGTTATTGGACTTTCAAAAATGGGTGTTTTGTCCAAAAAGTGAAAACATTTTTTAACTTTGGTTTGAATGGAGGGAAATTAATGAAACTTGGTGTGTATATAGTATTCATGAATTACAGTCACATTATAAAATAAAAATAACGTTTTGGGGGTAATTACCCCAAAAGGGGTAATTGACTCTAACTTTTGATTAACATGGACGATTTTCTCCAAATTTTGCACAAGTCCAGTATATTGACATGGGGAGATAATGCAAGTATGATTTTGATGTCAAGGGGAAATTTACCCCCTTATTCTGGATCGAAAGGGGTGAATATGTGTTTTGAGCAGTTATTGTGTATTGAATGATACAATAGGCATCGTTTGAGACTTACCTTTGTGCTGTGGATGTTCCTGGATAAAAATTGTCGTTTTTAGGTAATTACCCCAAAAAGGGGTAAAAAGTCATAACTTTTGATTGACTTGGACGATTTTCTCCAAATTTTGCACATGTTTAGTATCTTGACATGTGGACATAATGCAAGTACGATTTTGATGTAATGGGGTAATTTACCCCCATATTCAAGATCGAAAGGGGTGAATATGTATTTTGAGCAGTTCTTGTCTTTCCAATGGTACAATTGGCATCGGTTGGGACTTTACTTCACACCATTGATGTTTTTTGGTTAAAATTGCCATTTTTAGGTAATTACCCCCAAAAAGGGGTAAATATTCATAACTTTTGACTGACTTGGACGATTTCCTTCAAGTTTTGCACAAGTTTAGTATCTTGACATGGGCACATAATGCAAGTATGATTTTGATGTCATGGGTTAATTTACCCCCATATTCAGGATCGAAAGGGGCGAATATGTGTTTTGAGCAGTTCTTAGCTTTGCAATGATATAACAGGCATCGGTTGGGACTTTACTTCACACCATTGATGTTTTTGTGTTAAAATTGCCGTTTTTAGGTAATTACCCCAAAAAAGGGGTAAATATTCATAACTTTTGATTGACTTGGACGATTTTGTTCAAATTTTGCACAAGTTTAGTATCTTGACATGGGGGCATAATGCAAGTATGATTTTGATGTCAAGGGGTAATTTACCCCCTTATTCTGGATCGAAAGGGGTGAATATGTGTTTTGAGCAGTTATTGTGTATTGAATGATACAATAGGCATCGTTTGAGACTTACCTTTGTGCTGTGGATGTTCCTGGATAAAAATTGTCGTTTTTAGGTAATTACCCCAAAAAGGGGTAAAAAGTCATAACTTTTGATTGACTTGGACGATTTTCTCCAAATTTTGCACATGTTTAGTATCTTGACATGGGCACATAATGCAAGTACGATATGGATGTCATGGGGTTATTTACCCCCATATTCCAGATCGAAGGGGGTGAATATGTGTTTTGAGCAGTTCTTATCTTTGCAATGGTATAACAGGCATCGGTTGGGACTTTACTTCACACCATTGATGTTTTTGAGTTAAAATGGCCGTTTTTAGTTAATTACCCCAAAAAAGGGGTAAATATTCATAACTTTTGATTGACTTGGATGATTTTCTTCAAATTTTGCACACGTTTAGTATCTTGACATGGGGACATAATGCAAGTACGATATGGATGTCATGGGGTTATTTACCCCCCATATTCCAGATCGAAGGGGGTGAATATGTGTTTTGAGCAGTTCTTATCTTTGCAATGGTATAACAGGCATCGGTTGGGACTTTACTTCACACCATTGATGTTTTTGAGTTAAAATGGCCGTTTTTAGTTAATTACCCCAAAAAAGGGGTAAATATTCATAACTTTTGATTGACTTGGATGATTTTCTTCAAATTTTGCACAGGTTTAGTATCTTGACATGGGGACATAATTCAAGTTTGACTTTGATGTCACCGGGTAATTTACCCTGAAAATCAATGCCAAAAGGGATGAACAAGTATTTTGAGCAGTTTTTGTGTTTTTTTTGGTATATTTGGTTATGTGTTTCCATTGATTTTTCGTATGAATTGTTCAATCTTTTGCCTGCAAGCCCACGTATTCCATGTCGATTTATATCCTACCTTTTCAAAGGTTGACTGCTAGTTATTATTATTATTATTATGATTCGACATATATGGAGAATCATTTTGAACTCTTTGATATTATTATTATTATTATTTGGCCACTTTTTGCCAGTCAGTTTTTGTGCTAGAGACTTGAAATTTTGTACATAGGTAGTCCTTGGTAAGTAATTTAATTTTTTGTAAAAATGGTTGACCTTGACCTTGAACTCAAGGTCACAGGTCATCTCAAAGTCAAATTTTCCAAAATTTCAAAGTGGATTATCTCTTTTAATATCATTGTTAGAAAATTAGGACTTAGGAACCTTTATATAAACATGTGTTGCTACAATTTTGGCCTATATCGTTTATTGGGAGACGAGGGTAAAGGGGTATTTACCCCCTTTTGACAAAAACCAGTTGCTCATGTTTTCAGAGAAAACTATAATGGCTAGAGGCTCAGTTTTTGCTGTAATTGATAGCCTGACTGCTCATCCATGGTAAGACACTTTTTATATTTTGATCAAACTTGGGGTTTCTGAGTTATTGGACTTTCAAAAATGGGTGTTTTGTCCATAAAGTGAAAACATTTTTTAACTTTGGTTTGAATGGAGGGAAATTAATGAAACTTGGTGTGTATATAGTATTCATGAATTACAGTCACATTATGAAATAAAAATAACTTTTGGGGGTAATTACCCCAAAAGGGGTAATTGACTCTAACTTTTGATTAACATGGACGATTTTCTCCAAATTTTGCACAAGTCCAGTATATTGACATGGGGAGATAATGCAAGTATGATTTTGATGTCAAGGGGAAATCTACCCCCTTATTCTGGATCGAAAGGGGTGAATATGTGTTTTGAGCAGTTATTGTGTATTGAATGATACAATAGGCATCGCTTGAGACTTACCTTTGTGCTGTGGATGTTCCTGGATAAAAATTGTCGTTTTTAGGTAATTACCCCAAAAAGGGGTAAAAAGTCATAACTTTTGATTGACTTGGACAATATTCTCCAAATTTTGCACAGGTTTAGTATCTTGACATGGGGACATAATGCAAGTACGATTTTGATGTAATGGGGTAATTTACCCCCATATTCAAGATCGAAAGGGGTGAATATGTATTTTGAGCAGTTCTTGTCTTTCCAATGGTACAATTGGCATCGGTTGGGACTTTACTTCACACCATTGATGTTTTTTGGTTAAAATTGCCATTTTTAGGTAATTACCCCCAAAAAGGGGTCAATATTCATATCTTTTGACTGACTTGGACGATTTCCTTCAAGTTTTGCACAAGTTTAGTATCTTGACATGGGCACATAATGCAAGTATGATTTTGATGTCATGGGTTAATTTACCCCCATATTCAGGATCGAAAGGGGCAAATATGTGTTTTGAGCAGTTCTTATCTTTGCAATGATATAACAGGCATCGGTTGGGACTTTACTTCACACCATTGATGTTTTTGTGTTAAAATTGCCGTTTTTAGGTAATTACCCCAAAAAAGGGGTAAATATTCATAACTTTTGATTGACTTGGACGATTTTCTTCAAATTTTGCACAGGTTTAGTATCTTGACATGGGGGCATAATGCAAGTACGATATGGATGTCATGGGGTTATTTACCCCCATATTCCGGATCGAAAGGGGTGAATATGTGTTTTGAGCAGTTCTTATCTTTGCAATGGTATAACAGGCATCGGTTGGGACTCTACTTCACACCATTGATGTTTTTGGGTTAAAATTGCCGTTTTTAGGTAATTAATCCCAAAAAGGGATAAATATTCATAACTTTTGATTGACTTGGACGATTTTCTTCAAATTTTGCACAGGTTTAGTATCTTGACGTGGGGACATAATTCAAGTTTGACTTTGATGTCACGGGGTAATTTACCCTCAGAATCAATGCCAAAAGGGTTGAACAAGTATTTTGAGCAGTTTTTGTGTTTTCAATGGTATATTTGGTTATGTGTTTTCATTGATTTTTCATATGAATTGTTCAATCTTTTGCCTGCAAGCCCACGTATTCCATGTCGAATCATTCTCTACCTTTTCAAAGGTTGACTGCTAGTTATTATTATTTTTTTTTTCTTGGCCAGTAGGTTTTGAAGCTAGAGACTTGAAACTTGGTACATATATAGTCCATGGTTAGTACTTCATTTTGGGAGAAGATGGTTGACCTTGACCTTGAACTCAAGGTCACAGGTCATCTCAAAGTCGAAAATTGGAAAACTTAAAAGTGGAATAACTTTTTTAATATTACAAGTATCAATTTGAGACTTTGGAATATATATATAAACATGTATCCCAACATTTGTAACCCATAATTGTTTTTGTGCAATGAGGGTAAGGGGGTAATTACCCCAATTTGACTAAAACAGGTTTGCACAGGTTTCCAGAAAAACTAAGCAAGCTAGAAACTCAGTTCTTTCACTTATAGGTAGCCTGACTAACCATTCAAGGTAAGTGATATTTTATATTTTGATTATGTGAAGGGGTAACTATGTAATGGGGTGTTGAAAATAGGGTGTTTTGCCCCAAGAGTGAAAACATTGTAAAACTTTGGTTTTAATGAAAGGATTTCAATGATAGTATGGTAATATATTAATGGTTTCTGTATTATGTAATCCTTGTTGCCCGAAGCTTGGTAATAACCCCCCAAAAAGGGGTAAATGTCTATAACTTGTGATTGACATGGACGATTTTCTTCAAATTTTGCACACGTTTGGGATATTGACTCAGGCACATATTAAACAAATAATTTTAACAGTATTGCCAACATAGGGTATTTACCCTCGTAATCAATGCCAAAAGGGGTGAATATACATTTTGAGGAGTTATGTTGTTCAAAATGGAATATCAGCTGTATGTTTGGTGTACGGCTATCCGGTTGGATTTTACTGGATGAAAAGTTTCTGTTTTGGGTAATTACCCCCAAAAGGGGTAAATGACTATAACTTGTGATTGACATGGACGATTTACTTCAAATTTTGCACACGTTTGTGACATTGACTCAGACACATGCTAAAGGGAAAAAATTCACAGAATAGGGTGATTAACCCCTGTAATCAAGTTCTAAGGGGGTAAATACATATTTTGAGGAACTCGGTTGTTTAAAATGGAATATTAGTTGCACGTTTGGTCTAGGTTATTCGTATGGATGTTACTGGATGAAAAGTTTTGGTTTTGAGTAATTACCCCCAAAAGGGGTAAATGACTATAACTTGTGACTGACATGGACGATTTACTTCAAATTTTGCACACATATCGGATATTGACTCAGGCACATGTTAAAAGAGAAAACGTTACAGTATAGGATAATTTACCCTCTTAATCAAGGTCAAAGGGGGGTAAATACGTATTTTGAGGAAATTGGTTGTTTAAAATGGAATGTCAAGTTTATGTTGGATCTAGGCTTGTACCTATGGATGTTACTGGATGAACAGTTTCGGTTTTAGGTAGTTACCCCCGAAAGGGGTAAATGGTTATATCTTGCGATTGACATGGACAATTTTCTTCAAATTTTGCACGGGCTTAGTGTGTCTACTTTACGACATAATACAAGTAGAAACTTCAGCTTACAGGGTCTCTACCATAATAGTCCGACATAGTCTCATATAATTTGTTTTACTCATATATTTGAGGTCGAATCATTGCCTAACCTTTTTAAAGGTTGAATACTAGTTTATAATTGTTGTGCCTTGACACAGGGCATTATTAAGCTTGAGCTTCAGGACTTCAGTGTCCTGACTTGAGTTTCCTGACTTGAGTTTCCTGACTTGAATTTCCTGACTTGAGTTTCCTGACTGGAGTTACAAGACTTGAGTTACAAGACTTGAGTTACATGACTTGAGTTACATGACTTGAGTTACATGACTTGAGTTACCTGACTTGAGTTACAAGACTTGAGTTACAAGACTTGAGTTACATGACTTGAGTTACATGACTTGAGTTACATGACTTGAGTTACATGACTTGAGTTACATGACTTGAGTTACATGACTGGGATTGCAGGACTTGGAATTGTATACGTGCGTTGAATGTATTGCCTTTAGCACCTTGACTTTAGTGACTTGACTTTAGTGACTTGACTTTAGCGACTTGACTTTAGTGACTTCACTTTAGCGACTTGACTTTAGTGACTTGACTTTAGCACCTTGACTTTAGCGGCTTGACTTTAACACCGTGACTTTAGCGACTTGACTTAGGTAATTTGGCTTCAATGTTTTGAGGTTGCTTGTTGACTTTAGATTGTTGACCTGGCTTTACAGCTTACTAATTATATCGTGCCACTTCAAGTAGTTATCGTAGGTTTGAGTATTAATTAATTAATTGGGCTTGGTAAATTGGTTGATTTTGTTCTTTATTCTAGTTCATTGATCGTTACTAACACTATTGAACTGGTTGTGGTTCTATTTACTCATTGGTTTTGTCAGATTACCGGTTGTATAATCCGCGCACTTCTCTTGTTTATGGTAGGGAGGGAAGTGAAAGTGATTGATCGATTTACTTTTAGTTAATATTACGTAGTGTTATTTGTCAACTCGCCCGTAGCTTGGGTCCTCGCTGTTGGGCTTTAAGGTTCTTGGGGAAACTGGCTGTCAGCTGAAATTACTTTGGTATCTCGTCAAGTTGTGACATTGTGCCTGGTGGCTCTGGTGAGCCGTGGCGCGGGTGAACTCCAATATCTGAAACTTCCATTTTCTAATATTTAAACAAGAATAAATAGAAATTGGGTTAAAGAGGACATAGGTCATAGCCGGTCTATAAATTGAAATAAAATATTATTATAAAATATTATTATTTAGATACCGGGGTGGTTTATGTTGAAGATAATTAACAACACGGCACCGACTTCATGGGCTGTTATCGGTCATGGCATGTACAGGCCTCTTTCTCTTGCAAGTGCTATCGCTCACTGGATAGATTTCGATGGTCTTCCCTGGCCGGTGATCCGACCTTTCACATAAAATTCTGTCATTGTGTATAATTTAAAAGACTGGGGGAAATCAGGTAACGGGGTACGCTGGAATAATTAGTTATTGGGCTGCACTGGGGTTACATGTCCTTGCTTTTATATTCTTGCACAACAAGTGCTATTTCCTGTAGCACTTGCAATTGCCCGGGCCTTTTCGCCATAAAGCATCTGTAGTCCTTGTTTCATGCCTGTGTTATCCCTACCTGGGACTTGCAGGTTGAACATCCATGGGGTTCTTTCCGTGTGGAATAAATATAATTAATCCAAGGTTAACGGGCAACTCTGGAGTCAGCAAAGTGGGTCCGAGAGACTAAATAGAAATAAATATAATTATCTGACATCCTCTTCAGGTGTCGCACTGGTATTGATGAAGCCTACTGGCGTTACATAACGGTAGTGGGTCCGGGCTGCGCAGACAATTCTGTTTGAGGTTATGTCAGCCTTCATATTAAACACCACTTTCCTTTAAAAGTCCGGAATTGAAGAGTGGGGTGTCTTCCAGTTTAGTAGTTTATTGTGGTATTAACAATTAAATTAGGATATTGTCAGTTCACGGGAATTCCTTTATTATAACTTATTCTAACTGCACACTAACCTACGCGACAGGTTGTAAGTTTCTGTCGGTGCACCCATTGATATAGTTCATGTGTTTTGGTTACAAATTTTGGTTTCACTTGACATCTAACCCCAGTATTATTGATTATTTACACTGGTATTGTTCCACATATGATCTTGAGCCGAGATTGCTGTAATTATGCACCTTTTATCAATCTTTTGACTTTCCGAGTTTGTTCACACTACTGGCCTTTGCCTTGGTTAATCGGGTTGGTTGTTGTGGCAACCAAGATTGCTCCTTGGGAAAATTTTTGTCGGGGAGGGAGCAGATAGTGTAACGCGCTTTGGTTACTGGCTGGTCAATTGGGGACGCATCTGTGGTCATTGGATACCTGCAAGGGCCGGACGCACTGAGGCAGTTCGTCCGACTGTTGCAAGTGAGTGGCTGCTCTTGACGCTCCCTCGGCTTGCCGGTGGCAGAAGTTCATTGTGGTGCAACTGCATCTGCGGTCGTGTCGCTTGCTAACCAAGTGCTCCTAATCGGATCGCCCGGCATCCCGTGACTTCAGGTAGATAACTTGTAGTTGTGTGGTGGTATGAGGGGCGCGGCTTCATCCTTGAATTATCATGGCGCCAACTAATTTGCAAACGGCATCCCGGGATCAGCTGCGCGAGATACCGCTAGTTGGTCCGACGCGTGCCGAGTTGATAATCCAGACCCGCGAAGCGCATGGGGTGTTGACATTGGAACTTCTGAATCGGTACATCCCACAGGGGGGGCATTGGAATTCTTTGCATGTCCACGGGATCATTAGCTTCGGGTCCCCAGAAAGGGAGGTTGATGGGAGTGGGTCCTTATCGTTTGGGGCGACCAGGGACCATACGGTCCAATCGACATCCTCTTCCGACGCAGGGCTTTGACGGTTCACCCTGGGGGGTCCGCCCTTGCAGGGGGGGTTGCGAATTCTTCCGTGATGCCATCCTCGTCTGCGGAGGCTATAGCGAGTTCGGGAGATAAAAGCATTCCTGGATTGAGGGATAGTTACACGCTTGAAAATGAATCCAATCACATGTCTGCATCGGAATATAGAGTCTTTGGTTATGGAAAGATCCAGTGCTGGAGATTCATCCGATGAACACGATGGCCATTCCGTCGTTAGTTCTGGTGGAGTCTCGCGTACGCAAATGGCCCAGCGGGCGTTGGAAAAGGCCAACGAGACGGAGCGGTTTGTCCTATATCAGAAGACTCAATTGGAGCTTTTTGTAAATGGGGCTCATACCGCTTTGCGTCAAGAGGTAGGCGCGGTAAAAGGAGAACTGAGACAATCTATGAATAAAGTTGATTATGCCATCGGTCAGCTGTCAGAGCAGGTAAAACGGTTATCCTTAAGTAGGAGTCACAGTGGTACAACTGGGTCAGTCCGATCGCATCGGTCCACGCGATCACAACAGTCCGAAGCTGGAGCCAGGCCGTGGGAAGGTCTTACTGCCACAGCATTACCACCTAATACCGTGGACCTGCAGACTGCAGCAGGTGTCTCCGGGGAGTCCTTATCTGATAATGAAAAATATATTGACGATTGGGCCAGTAATTTGGGCTTGGCTTTTGCAGAACCGGATGCAAATCAGTCCGATCGGAAGGACTCGCCTCATTGTGGTGGTGAGGATATGTAGAAGCTTCGGAGGAAGTTAGGGTATACCGACCGGGTGGGGATTTAATTCCTGGGAAGGACCGGGCAGAAGCCCACCGGCAGGCTCTCTTTGGTGCCATCTTGGATTGTTTGCCATTCAAGCGAGTTTACCAGGGTGGTACGAGTGGGGATCCGATGCCGCAATCATCCGCCAGGAATCACAAAGGATGGATAGTTCACAAAGGGTGGATAGTTCACGAAGGGTGGATAGTTCACAAAGGGTGGATAGTTCACGAAGGCTGGATAGTTCCCAAAGGGTGGATAGTTCATTCACTGAGGCCATGAGGGGTCCGGGGATGGATAGTTCACAAAGCGTGGATAGGTCATTCACTGTGGACCGGGGTGTAAGACCCCCTGACCAGCCAGAAATGGCCAGAGGTGAGGGCGAATCAAACCCCCTCCCCGGGTAACTTTTAATCCAATACCTCCGGCGCCCAGAGGGTCCTCTATTTTAACTGGGGGTCCGTCGCCAGTGAGATCCTGTGGTTTAAGGTCTGTAACTCCACCTGAGGCCGGCACTTTTGCCGTCGGTCCCGCGGAGGACACCCATTATGCTGAGTCTTTTGCATCAACTGGGGGAGCACCCCCTGGTACGCGGTCAGTATCACGCCATCGATCTGAAACGGGTGGGCCCATTCCGATGCCGGAACTCGGTAGGGACAAATTACTTTCACATACTGGGCACACTAACTATACCCTGCCAGGGCCGGTCAGTCCTTCATGTAATCGCCCAACGTGGATGACTGAGGCCCAATCACACGTGGCTGAACTAACTGGGGTCTCCAACTTTGAGTTATCGCGGCCATGCCGCACAGAAGAACCGCGACCTTATCCGCTAACGTCAACCACTGTTAAAGCGGAGCGAGGTACTCGTGTCAACGCTCCGTCCATGCCAGTGAAAACAGAGACAGGGACGGGTTCGCGGGATCAGGAGTGCTTATCCCCCTCCCCTGCGAACCCTGCACCAGGGGTGCGCCCGTTACGTCGCCAAATTTTTGTGGGCAAATCGGGAAACGGGCAGCCTACGCAAGCTAGCTATAATCAGAGGCGCGAGGTAGGGTGTTTCAGGTGCCCCCAATATTTTCCGATCCTGCTTGACCTTGGTCTGGTATTGCGGTTTATATAGTAAAAGTCACATGTAAAATTTTGGCCCATTCTATAAATACCTAACTTTACCAGAATTCACTTGAAGTTTATAATGTAATTCCCCATTGGCGAACATGCAAATTCTCAAGATATTTAAAAAAACAATGAAGAAATCAATATTTTTTCCTCAATCCACAGTTCCTGAGTAAGTTTTGGGAGGGAAATTCAAATCTGGTGTTATTTTTTGCATAACCCCATTTACCAAGCTACCAGAAGCTGTCAAATTTGTGAAAATCTGCATAAAATGGCAGAATTTTAGGAAATTCAAAACTTCCTAGCTCATTAGGAAGACCTGCTATAAAATAGCTGATGCCAGATTTGAATTGCCCTCCCAAAACTTACTCAGGAACTGTGGATTGAGGAAAAAATATTGATTTCTTCATTGTTTTTTGAAATATCTTGAGAATTTGCATGTTCGCCAATGGGGAATTACATTATAAACTTCAAGTGAATTCTGGTAAAGTAAGGTATTTATAGAATGGGCCAAAATTTTACATGTGACTTTTACTATATAAACCGCAATACCAGACCAAGGTCAAGCAGGATCGGAAAATATTGGGGGCACCTGAAACACCCTAGCGCGAGGCGGTTACGCCCGCTGGGGTTAAGGAATTGCCGGGAGAATATAGAAGACCCGGCGGCCCACCATCTTTCCCGGTTAATCAGATCCCACGGCCTTACGGCCCACAACCTGTTGTTGATCCCAATACTGAGAAAGGGACAAGGGGTACAGGGGGGATACTGCAGCAGCGGGCCAAGGGGGAGGCCAATAGAATGAGTCGATGGGGGGATGTTAGAGATAGATGCTATGATGATCAGATAGATGGGAGATGGGGGAGTAATAATCAGCAGGACCATGTCCCGACCACCCGTGTCAATGTTGTTGGGTTGGGGGGACCCACGGGAGGGATGGATTATGTCTCAGCCGGAACCACCCATAACCCAATGGAGTCATTTCATGATCCATCGGGCCGCATCCACGGTACCGCCGCATCCATTCCTAACCCAATGGGGTCATTTCATGATCCATCGGGCCGCAACCGCCCGGGTTCTTGTATGACACAGCTGCGAGGGTTCCTCATGGTTGGGGTGTGCGGGTCGAAGATAGACATTTACATAGTGGGGCCCGTAACCAGGGGTGTTCTGATTATAATGATCCCTCTTCGGCAAATGGTCAACCGACGAGGGCCTTCCGATATGACCCCCCTCCGAATCTGGCAACCGGGAGGCAGAGTTATGCTGGCTGGGGCCATGCACCAGGTGGCTACGCCCCGGATGAGACAGTTCACGGTCAGTTTGGGACATCTGCGCCCAACTCGGGTGGACACCCGGGGGCGGGCGAGGGAAGATGGGGGGGACCCAGGGGGAGATGCCGTCATCGCAAGAGAATGACGGTCGGCGATCGGGCCATAATTTACCGCGCCCTAAGACACTTCCTGTTGCTCCTGGAAGGGCCGTACAAATGAGAGGTGGCCAATTGTGCCCGCCCAGGAATACCTGTACTGAGGACAGGCGGGACTTCCTAGATTCGCTGGAAGCTCCACGAGGCGACCATGGTATGGGACCGCGGTACCCTCATCGGCCGCGAGATCCCGACTGGCCCAAACCGAAGATGCCCGAATATTCCGGACAGGAAGGCCGATATGAGGCCTTTGTATATCAGTTTGAATCATTGGCAACTAGGTTTGGGTGGGATGAAGCTGAAAAGTTGAACCAGTTTAAGAACTGTTTGTGTGGCAAGGTAGTGGACCACATGATGACCCTACCAAATGATGTAACTCAGAATTATGTCCGATTACGGGACCGGTTGCGCAAACGTTTTGGCGCACCGGACCGGGCTGATGTAGTTAGGGGGGAAATGAACGATATGCGACAACGCACAGACGAGCGGATCGAAGATTTTGCGGATCGGGTACAAAAGGCAGCCGCCATTGCGTACGAGGAAGTTGATTCGCCGTTCCGGGATAAGGTGGCAACGGAGGCGTTCCTACGCGGAACCAGGGATAGTGCGGTTGCACGGGAAGTAGCCCGAACTCATCCGGCTACAGTGGCCGATGCGCTAAATGCAGTGCAGGAGGAAACGGCTCTTAATAAAATAATTGGGCGGGCTCCAGTACGGGGTAGACACGTGGGATTTGCTGATAAGGACATGGAAGTGTGGGTTGGTGCCCTGAGACCGACCGGGTCTCCAGTACCACCCACCAAGTCTCCAATGACAACATCCGTTGCCGTTCAATGTTCATTACGGGATCCCAGGCCACCATCGGCTTGGGGAAGGTCGGGATCGCCGAATCGACCACCCAGTCGTTCGCCAAATCGATCCCCGCAACGGCGGCCCCCGTTGCATGATCGATGTTACGGCTGTGACCAAACTGGCCACTTCAAAGCTGATTGTCCCGAACGACAAAAATCCCCAAATGCGAGCGGGCAGCAGTAGGCGGTCATCCTGCTAGCCCGCAACGGCCTGACCGCAAACCACCATTTACACCTGACCTCTCCTATTCAACCGTCAGTGAGATACCTTCTACGGGTGATCCGAATGCCTTCCAGTTAAGATCGGCATCTGGTGAGACGATATCTCGTGGGTGGACCATGACAGTGCCGGCAGCTGTAAAAGGGATCCGGGTGGCTGCTGTGATTGATACGGGGTCTCAAGCAACGGTCATTAGTAATGATTTGTGTTTGCAGGCAGAAATACCATAAACTAAGTCTAATTGTATCAACATCCAGGGAGTAGGTAGTGAGATGGGCATGACAGCACATGTTGCAGTAGGAGTACCAATCACCTTGGGCAACGCTCAATATGCTTGGACCGTTATAGTAGGGGACTTCCGGGATCCAATGATTATCGGTCTTGACTTTCTCAGGGAACTGGGGGCTAGTTTAGACTTCCAGCAGGGCTATCTGCAAATTGCCAATTCGATTATTGTAGCCAACTTTATCACCACCAATACAGGAAGCCGGAGGACAGTGGGTCCGGTACTGGTAAATGAAAAGATAACTATACCTGGATTGTTTGAAGCTCCGATTGCCTGTCAAGTCCCTGAGGATTTTGGAAATGTCCCACATCTTATCCTTGAACCCCTGCCCATAGTGCAAGGAGTAGCCTTCCCGCCAGCGGTCATCGATAACACCCCGCATCCTCTTATGCAGGTAGCCAATTTGTCTGAGCAGGCGAAACACTTGCCTGTTGGTACTTTGGTAGGCACGGTCCAAGCTGTGGAGCCAGATTCTGTCTCGACTCTGACTGAGTTTCGGAAACGTTACGTTGACACGAAATCTGATATACTCATTGGGAGCACTGGGTTGGCGGGTGACAGCATACCACCCTCCGGAGAGCCGGACGCCTTGTCATCTGGACTCCCGGAGGCTCTGCAGAAGTTGTACAGCAAGTGCCTTGAAAATTTGGCGGAGGGGGGAGAGAGAGAGCAATTGTGGGAATTATTGTACCGATATCGGTCGGTGTTCGCGGAACATGATTTCGACTTAGGCTAGTATAGCAGAGGCGAAAGTCAAGAGTGTGGTAGACTGGCCAACACCGGTGTCTCGTACCGATTTGGAGGCATTTTTGGGTTTCGTTAACTATCATCGGGAATTTATCCCACAGATGGCCGGAATTGGCGGTCCCTTGTATCAATTGGTAAAGAATACGCCTATCGGGGAACGGGTCGATTGGAGAATGGAACATCAGGATGCTATGGATGCTCTTCGGACAGCCATGGTCGAGGCTCCCATGTTGGCTTACCCTACCCCCACGGGGAGATTCATATTGGATGTGGACGCCAGTCATGCGGCTATTGGGGCCGAGTTAGGGTTAGGGTAACCCTAACCCTGGCCGAGTTATAGCAGGTACAGAATGGAAAGGAACGCACCATTGCCTATAGTAGCCAAGCTCTGTCAGCGGCCCAACGTCGCTACTGTACCACGTGAAAGGAGTTGTTAGCATTAGTTACATTCTTGAACCAGTTCAGGTTCTACTTGCTGGCCGGTCCTTCATCTGTCAGACAGACCACAATAGTTTAGTGTGGCTAATGAGGTTTAAGAATCTA
The DNA here is from genome assembly GCA_026936325.1 of Platynereis dumerilii. Lineage (NCBI taxonomy): Eukaryota > Metazoa > Annelida > Polychaeta > Phyllodocida > Nereididae > Platynereis > Platynereis dumerilii. The sequence continues at coordinate 1,524,413 of JAPTHN010000004.1, forward strand.
GAAGGCCAATTGGCCCGGTGGCTTGAAGCAATTGCACAATTCGACTTTCAGCTCATGCACCGCCCTGGCAAACAGCATGGCAATGCCGATGGGTTGAGCCGGTCTGTGACGCCAGAGTGTCCACATTATCAGGCAGGAGCGGAGCTGCACGCTCTGCCCTGCAAATATTGTCGCAAGATGCATGAAAAGTGGGCTCGTTTTGAAGATCGGGTGGATGATGTTGTCCCACTAACATTGGCGGTGCAAGCAGTGGAGGTCGTGGAGTCCGGAGGGCACCCTCCAGCGCCGGGCCCCGAAGTTCTAGGGATCACGCCAACTCCCATTCCGTGGGCAGAGGCCCAGGCCGGTGATCCGGATTTGTCAGTCGTGATGAACTGGCTCAAGGGTGAACCTCCTGACGAGGCCGCTTTGTTCCGGCAAAATGCGGCCGTTAAACATCTGTGGCGAATGAGGGAGCAGCTGCAAATAACGGACCAAGGGGTATTGCTATACAATTGGGTGGGGCCCGTACCGTCCACTAGTCATCCTCTACTAGTAGTGCCACGGAACCTCCGACAGTCTATTATGCAAGAGGGGCACAATAATGTATGCGCCGGCCATCCCGGTCCTGAGAAGACGTACCTGGCTTTGCTACGCCGATACTTTTGGGTGTGAATGAGATTAGATATACGATTGTATGTAGGATCTTGTGACAAGTGTGTATGGCATAAAAAGGGAAATAGGCATCCGAGATTTCCGCTTACCCGGTACCTGGCTGGAGAGCCCATGGAACGCGTGCATATTGATATCCTGGGGCCATTGATTGAAACATCCCACGGTAACAAATGGTCTATTGGATGACATAAGGAGCCAGACTGATTTTCTGACTTTTCAGGAGAGCAAATTTGGGGAAAAGTAAAGTTTTTGTGGAATATATCGCATGGATTTCCAAAAAAAAACACCAATTGGTTCACAAATGTAATGGGCACTATTATGTGTGCTTATACTTAAATTAACATTTTTTATTAACATAGAAATTGTAATATAACCCCAAACAATTTTGTAGAGATCTGTGATTATGAATAACAAAAGGAGCCAAAGTAACTTGGATCACTGAGAACTAGAGGACCAGTTTCACACAGTTCGCTGCATGGTACTTTGGATCCTTATGCCATAAGAGAACAATGGAATATGTGATGATTTCTTTTCTGTTACACAGACCTAAATGACTTTGGATCACTTTATCAGAACATAATCATTGAAGTTACACAGACCTAAAAGACTTTGGATCACTTTATCAGAACATAAACATTGAAGTTTTATGGTAGTTTTTGTTGTCTAGGAGGCATCGTACCTTGGATCATTTTATGACAAAGATTCATCATACAAACACTCTTTTTCAGAAGTAAAACGAGCCAAAGTAATTAATCTCCTCTCCCACTGCCTCAGAAAAGACAGTTCACTTCATGTTGATTAAATATTTAGTAATATTTAATGACAAGAATTTGGATATTATATTGTCATCTATTGAGCCTGCGACTGCAAGACTGAATATTGATAGGTCATCTAAGGGGGCAACCATTTAATAATCAGGGGGGGCTTGGATTTTCCTTGGTGGGAGATTTTTATTTCACGATGACGGCGGCAGTGACTATTTATTTCAAGCGTGAGAAACCCCAAATATTCATTTAAAAAAAGCATCGCCTTCCCACCTCAGAAAATCAGCCTGGCACTGGCAGCAATTATTATTTATTTAAAGACTGCCCAAAAAGAATTTATTCATTTCATCAAAATTGAGCAAGAAATTATTTATTTAAAATTAATTAATTAATTTTTTTTTAAACTCCAAGCCCCCCTTGAGATTAAATGGTGGCCCCCTAATAGCTTGTCTGTCATTTCCATGGTTATTCTAACCCAAGACTCTTAACCTTGCTAAATGGACACTTCAAGGGCTTCAAAAAAGTTGCCCATGTAAGACATTGTAAGTACCAGTACCTTCGGCGTCTGGGATATGGTATGCAGTTTCATTTTTTTCTTTTCGATGATTAAAAAATTACCTTGTTATTTTTTTAAATTATTTATATAATGTAAAATAGTTTTTTTCCTGTTATTATTACTTCAAAACTATTTTTTTTTTGTATTTCAAATATTAATATAACAGTGCCATGGGGCATGAGGCCTGGGTCAGGTCAAAATATAACCCCCCCCCCCCTTCTTTGACCGCGGACCAGAATAAGTAAAAATTAAAATCAATTTTTAAAAAACTCCCCAGGATTGAAGTATGGAGAAAAATAGCTAAAAACAATGAGGATTCTCAAGAGCAAAATTTGAAGCTCACAACAAAAAGGTAGACCTAAATCTTAGCTTAGAAATTAAAAAGTAAGCCTTTAAAGAGATATCATAAGTCCAAAAACTTACTTCAAAGAAGAAAAAAAATCATTGGGTTTTAATAGAAGGGCCTTTGCCAATTGGTGAGGAAAGAAGGTCATTTTCACTTTTAAAAATAGTCTCTAACTCTGACCTTTAATGGGGTGACCATTTAATATCCAATTAATTTCTGGCGGGGGTATTTCTTCAAAAGTTGTTGCTTGATTTACGAATGATTATTCGGGGATTTTGTGCACTTTAGATAAATAATTACTGCCACCATTACCATGTAATAAATTCCCCGTTCAGGTAAACTCAAAGCCCCTCCCCAATTATTAAATGGTCACCCCCTAAATAGAAGAACTAGGGCAGCTGTGCATTGTATGTGCAATATCAAAAATAAAGTAAAATGGAAATAAAAAAACTATTTAAAATCTTTAAACAAAACTAGTTACATAGGCATGGATATCTGTGCATGAACATGCAATTAGGGTACTTTGGCAAAATTTAGGAAAAAAATATTTTGGGAAAAAAATGTGGCCAGAAAAATGTTGGGAATATATAGTCTTTCGTTTGAAAAATGAGAAAAAAAATTGGAAAAAAAAAATCGGGTGGAAAAAATTAGGACAGAAAAATTTTGGGAAATAGGCCTACAAGTGTAAAAAAATATTGCAAAAAAAATTAATTTGAAAAAAATTTGTGAAAAGAAATTGCGAAATCTGTTTTTTTTTTTTTTTGGAAAAAAGTACCCTTGGCCCCTAGGTATAACAATGTGAGATCACTGTGGGAATTTGGTAATGGTTGGTCACCCAGACGCCTCATGAGGGGGAACAAAACTATAAAAGTTGCCCTTTATATTGTAGGATTATATTTGAAACAGGCCTACCATTAAAAAAATATATATACATAAATTATATAGACTATATTAAAATATTGAAATACACAAAATAATATAATGAATGCAGATTGTTACCTTGAAATGCAAATTTATTTAAAAAATACATGAAGGTGTTTTATCTGTAAACTTTTTGATGAAGGTGTTGGCCAACAATACTTTAGGTTCATCAATGAGATCCATGAGGTTTCACCATAGCAACCCATGATATGAGGACATGTCTGAATTACAGAAATCCTTAAATTTTATTGACCAATGTGTCGGAACTCCACATCATCAAGAATAAAAATCTCAATGAATTCTGCACTTTGCCTCCTTTTAACACTAAAATGCAGGATAACATGGCTCCTTGTTGTGTCACACAGTGATCCAAAATACTACAGATTAGGGTGCGTCATTTGCCCCCAACCTATTCTGATTTTGATGTCTATGTGATATGTGAGGAGGTTGGGTGTCCTGAGCATGCACACCAAATTTCAGGTTGAAATTCCAATGGGAACAGCCACTTCCAGAGCATCACTTATTTCAATGATATTTCAATGAAGCGGAATTACAATATTTTGCAAAATTGTCATAACTCAAGAACCGATGGTCCGAGAGACTTGATAATGGACTCAAAATGTGCGGAATAAATGAGTTTATATTCATTACAATTGTAACTTTGGTCCTGGGACCAATAGTTTCAGAGCAAGATCGGAAAAACTGCTTTTTTATTGAATAAGTATTTTCGGTTTGAACCAGAAGTCAGACTGAACAAGATCCATCACCAGAAATGTACACTATGGATACATGAATCCTCTGTGAATGATCTGAGGTAGAAATGATGCAGATAGGATCAATGTACACTGGGTAGTGCCCAAATTTTAATAAATATCCATTTTTTACATAATTTCCGAGTATAATTGTGTTTTTGTCAAATAACGGAAAAACGGTTAGAGATAGAGAGATAGTTTCAATTGAAGTGAATATAAATATGGACATTCAGCACATTTTGAGCCCAATGCCAAGTCTCTAAGCCAAGTGGTTCCTGAAATTTTGAGCTTAAATTTTTTTTTCATGTTTTTATCATCCAGCCTCCAAACATATCACATAGACATCAACTTCTGAATAGGTAAGGGGCAACTGATGCACCCTACTGCAGATCACTTTAAGTCTTAAAAAATGCAGTCTAAGTAGCAATTCTACAAAGCACCTAATTACTTTGGATCGTTCTGTGACCACAAGCAGAGCAATAAACATTTGCCTTATGTATCACACACAGATCCATGTTACAATGGATCTTTATAACATGACCATGAAAGGCATCAGCACTGCTCTGAGCTCTTCTAACATACGGAGCCAAAGTCGTTTAGAATCATCATACCCTTAATTCATGGATGCTTTACGCTACTCCTCCCAAACTACTCAATGCCCACAGCTAAAACTTTGCAAGCAACATTATTTCACGTCTTACAACAACCATAAGCGGTTGTGGTTTCTCAAACTGTTCATATTATACCAGTACACTTATTTATCATTTATGCACGCCTATCAATCTTCTCTAATGTTGTAGTAATAGTTGTTATGTTTTCCCTGGATTCATACTCTCACTATACCCATAGGCTGTGATAGTGGAACTCTCCCTTTTACTGTGCTCTGACGTCGCTTGCAGAAATAAACTTTTTCCGGGAACCTCCGCCATTTTGCAGGCCTGTACAATGCAATGGTGCCGGGTTTTTCCGAGGTCCAAAGCCCTGTTTAATTAGCCTGACAACACTGGATTAGCCCAAACTATCGGACTTCTGTATGTAATCAATGGATCCCACCAGTTTTACGAGACATACCTGACTATTACCTGTGATTAATCGGGATATTTCACCAGATGAAGTCAGTCAGGCCGATTCCAGCCACATTGTTCTGCGTTCGTCGGGCCATAACTGAAGATATACGTCATCAATCGACTGGATAATGGTCGGAAATCATGGTAAACATTCCATTTAAGGCTCGGCGATACAATCCGGATTGTTTTAGTGGTTTTACAACTGTCCTGGAGCCCGGAATCCAAGCGTCCATCGACTTCGCAATGGTACAAAATGGCGGGGTGTTCCCGGAAAAAGTTTATTTGTGCGCCGAGACGCCAGAGAGCAGTAAAAAGGAGAGTTCCACTATCACAGCCTATTATCACGGGTACTATGCTAGTTGTTTAAATTTATTAATTATTGGCACTCTAAGGTGGTTTTGCTCTGTATTATATAATTATAGTCTGATGCACTTCTTCTCAAGTCAAGTATATTTAATATCTATTGCACATGGTGTGTTAACATTTTTTTTCAGTGATGTCCCCAATTTGCCGCGTGGTTTGGGCACATTGGGATAGTTACTGTCATGTTACATTTTGCTGTCTGGTTGCAAAAGAGTAGGTGCAGTCTAATCTCTTATTCGCTGGATTTATGCTCAATTGTGTTGGTGATATTCCTACAAACTTCTGAGTTGCTCAGTGCTTTCAAAATTGAGTAAAATTAGCAGATGTGCAAAGTTTCCTAATGTGCCCCGGTAACCCCAACAGAAACTTTAGGCTACTCCCCTTGAAGGTCATCAGGGGGGGGGGGGGGAGAGACCGATCCAGAGGCATGCACTACCCCAAAAAACCACAGATATTTGAAATTTTTGTATGTTAAAAAAAAAATCTGCCGATTTCTGGGGGTTGGGCAGCTGTCCCCCCTACCCCAATGCAGGCTACAGCCCTGGTCATTGCACTTCATCATTTACGAGAGAAAATAATATAAAAGCAGGGACCTTTTATGGGTCCTTACTGACACTACTGACGTCAGAAAGGTCATATTTTTAGTTTGTTGCTGACGTCAGGATGATGGAAAAGTCTATCCTTGCTCACTGTCAGAAGTGGGCCATTTTTAGACTCTTACTGACAGGGATATCCTTGGCCAAAGACTGCCTTCCTGACCCCAGAAACCACTGTAAATGTGATGGCGGTAGAGGTCAGGATGACCCATTTTCATGATATGGACTAACAGTAAGGAAGAAGACAAAATATTCCTATGCTGACGTCAGAGAGTTAATTGAATCCCTCCTGACGTAAGCAGTGTCAGTAAGCCCTAATTTTTGCTGTCAGTATCCTTAGCCATGTAGCGATTGTCTTCCTGACCCTAGAAACCATTGTAATTGTGATAGCAGTAGAAGTCAGTACGATCCATTTTTGTGATCTGGACTGGGGGTCAGGAAGAAGACGAAATATTATTATCCTGATGTAAGTACAGGTTTATAAATTAATCCCTCCTGACGTCAGTAGCGTCAGTAAAACCTAATTTTGGCTGTCAGTATTCTTGGCCGATGACTGTCTTCCTGACCCTAGAAACCATGGCAAATGTGATAATAGTGGAGGTCAGGATGACCCGTTTTTATGATCTAGACTGACAGTCGGGAAGAACACAAAATACTATCCTGACGTCAGGACTACTTAATAAATGTAGCCATCCTGACGTCAGTAGCGTCAGTAAGACACTACTTTAGCTGGAGAAAAGAAAAAGAGGAAGATGATTATCAAAAAGAAAAATAAATAAAACAGATCAATAGCTAGATAGAATGTGATAATAATAACTGTTATCTTATAAAGCCAGATAATAACCCAGCTAGAAGGATTATGCAGATAAATATTTAATATTTTCTAGAGATTCCATTTTTAGGAACACTTGTACATTTGTCGCCATTAACAAGAGTATTGGCTAAGCATTTGAATTTTTTTAAATTTGAGTTATTGCAAGAAGGCATGTATGCAATAGGGCAGAGCTTTGTGATCTGTGATAGCTCATTCTTGTTTATATGGAGTTTCAGATTTAATCACTCTATATAGATCACTTTAGTTTGAAGTATTTTATTTTTTCTCGATGACATCTTAATTCAATTTATGAAAAAACATCATAATATAAAGTAGTAGGCTTTCAAAGTTTCCCCCTGTTCCCAATTCTGCCTGGAAGGGCAATGGACAATTGTAGATGTGTGTGAAAATGGGAATGTTCTTGAAACAGTATAAATTCATAAAATGTACCATTGACAATCATGAACAGGAGTGGAGTTAATTTAAAGTAGTACAGCTTCTCAGAAACTGCCTTCGACCATCAACAGTCTGGGAAATTACCATCACATAAGGATAATTGCAATTCCAGCTAAGTCCTTGCCCTGACAGGATGATCGAATGTGTTGGGTGATCAGTTGGTTATCGGAGGAAAGTCTGATCTATGTGCAGCCATCCTCAACACACAGCAGCATGACAGTAGCTGGGACTTATCTATCCCATTTCGCGAAATACAATCAACAGCTGATGACTGTTCCCTAATTTCTCTGGAGTTTTCTGCTTCTTATAATGGATAGGTCTGCCAAAATTTATAGAGTTAGTTGATACTGTGATACAACTTTATGCCAAATTTGGAAGTGATAGTAGCAACAGTAATATGTTTAAATAGCCAGTCAAAGATGATTTTGAGCACTTCCAAAGTCATGGCTGGGCCATGACTCCTCGAGAGGGTCATGGGAGGGTGATTGATGACAGTGCTAGGGTAAGTGTCATTGGGGCTGAAGACATTGGTTGTCATTAGGTGATGGTAATTTCCTTGACTGATCAAGAAAAACCATTTGTAGCCGCCTTTTTTTTTCAAAATCAGAATAATCTGTATATTCAAATAACATTTGGAGTGTGATTTGGAATGCCTCAGATATTTAGGAACAGATTAACTGATCAAGGATGCCTAGGTATTGGTGTCAATGTTGATATCTAGAGGCTTTTGAAAACTTACAACATTGATATTTAATGAATGCATCATTGCCCCAGGGTGCAAGGGTGAGGGAGTTGGAGTGGGGGCAGTTCCGGCATTTTCCGAATAAAATTTCTTCCATGGTGTGGGGATTTCTGATTTTTCCATCCCCACCCTTTGGAAATGCCCCCACCATCCCCGGGGGATGAGGGGGTCGGCGTTACAAATGACTAGTGCATTAATTGTGATTGAGACAAATATCACTTTTTCCCGTCCCATCAAGCAAGTAAAATGGTAAACTTTCCTAACTTATCAAAGGATCATTGGTCATTCCATGTCAATTCAACAAATTTCCAAAAATCTTCCCACTCAACCCCCTCGAATTTGTCTGAAAAAATTCTAAAATAAACCTACAATAGTTTAAAGGATGCGTGCCAAATTTCAACTAATTATCTTGAATCGTTTTTCTTAGAAAAAATATTAAAGGAGACAAGGTTGAGGCTGTTTCTGCACTTATTTTAGGAGTGTCAAATGAAAACCACTTTTCAAATGTGAATATCTTGGGATTCAAGAAAGTTACAATCTTTATTTTAAGCTGACATCTTATCTAGGGTCATAAAAGTGGATTAAAGCTATTTTAAGGAATGTCCTACATCCTACATTCTTTTTAAAGGCATTCAAAATGGCCGACCCATTTGGCGCAAATTTTTGTGGCAGCATTTTCTAATCATCTGTTCTCCTAATCATCTGTTCTCCTAAACTATAGTGTATAGAAACTTCAAATCTTTGGTTCGCGATGTACTACAGTACTGTAAGAGAGAATTGTCATCAGAGGTCAAATCAGTCCCATAGTTCCCTAGAAAAATCTGGACGAAAATGCAATTATCTTTCAAAGCTCAATTGCCAAAATATGACACCAGTTACCAATGTCAAACCAGTGTCATTTTCAAGGCTATATTGATAGAAACTATTGACATTGATTTCTTTGTGGCACTCTTATTCGTTTAGGTTGTGTGAATTTTTTATCATAACTATGATTTTAATACTTTTTTTCTTGGTTTTGAATACTGTGAAGGAGTCAGTAGAAATGCATCCTACCTCCAAATATGACCTTGAGTCTATATTTAGAAAAATAACTAATTAATTTGTCTCATTCATAAATTTTTTAATATCCAGGCAAATTTATAAACTAGTTAAAAGTTGTACAATGCCGTCACGAGGTATTTTTATAACACTGAAATATGTAGATTTTGAAGGAGACTCACTCTTGATGACATAATATCAATAATATATTATTATTAGCCGATTATGTTCGTTAGATGTAAAAGGGTGATAAAACAGTTAGTAGGAGAGACCGGGGCAAGTTGGACCATCCACAATATTTTTTTTATAAAACATGTTATGTAAATCTTCAATGAAATGACCTCTTGTAGTATTCTTTCAGCCGAAAAGTAACATGAGCATTGAAGGAAAAGTACACGTGAATGGCATTTCCAGTTTCCTGATTTTCACCACAAAAAGTGATTTTTGCAAGTCTCAATTGCTAATGTCACCCCTCCTTTTAAAGTATGAGGGAGCTAGTCAAACAAGTCAATTAAACCCTTCTGGCTGAAATGAGACTTGATACACGTTATTATCCGAGCAAATCAAAAAAGTATTCATGAATAATCATTCTGCAATAACACACGAGTGTGTTTTATTCCATGGTCAAACATGCCCCACATGGCGATCCATTTATTTGTTTATTTTTCTCCCGACTATACAAGGCAGATCCACTTGGTTTGGCATAAAGGTAGAGTAAATGACTAAATGTTAAAAAGCGAGCCAGTAAATTGATTATTCTTGATATTTAGAAAAGTTTTCGATTGAGAGGCAAAAAATATAAAAAGAGGACCAACAGGCCCTGGTCTCCCCTCCTTTTGAAGTCACATCACATTAAAACTTTGCACACAGTGCCAACTTTAATATAACTCGCTTCAAACAACTTTCGGTGCACATCCATGTCATTCCATGACAAAACATTTTTTTAGTACTGAAATCAAATATAATATGTGTTTTCTGTAAAATTTAAATGTCCTGCTGCAGTTGCGGCAGCAGCTAACAGCAGCTAACAGCAGCAACCCAGTCCAACCAGAGGCAGAGTCTGCAAATTCATTAAATACCTTATTAAAAGGAACTCTTTAAAAACACCATATGTAGGAGGAAGAAATAAACAAAGGAAAGCCCCCCAGAGAATCTACCCTAGACGAATCCTTCCATTCACGCATATTATCATAACTTTTACGTCAGAGCGTCACAGCCAATCAGCGAGCAGTATTTTCCTCCTGTTCAAATCTTTGTCGGCAATTTGCGAGAGAACTATTCAATCCTCAGAGGTGCAAGACCTATCATTTTAAAGCTCTCTGAGAGATCTATCTATTGCAGTAACTTGGAAGTCTCTAAGATTTACGGAAGTCTGTGAATCGGCGAAATCGGCTCATTTGCATAACATGTGTGAAGGCCTGTTCATTGGCCAGCCTAGGGGGTGTGTCTGGTTTATTCACTGAAGGCTTTGCTGAAGTGAGGAAAGCAGGAACACATAGATGGATAGATAGATAGATAGATGTAGATAGATTGATAGATAGATAGATAGATAGATAGATAGGTAGATAGATAGATAGATAATTAGATAGTTAGATAGTTAGATAATTAGATAATTAGATAATTACATAGATAATAGCTGGCTAGATAGATAGATAGATAGATAGATAGATAGATAGACATATCTAAATAGAGAACCAATTAAACATTTACGAAAATAGATAAGCAGATCTAGTGTGATAGTGTATATCCATATAAATAGACAAACAGACAGACAGGTATATGTTTAATTAGATATACAGTCAAACCTGTGTTGAGCTGCCGGTCAAGGTAATGGGCAAGAGTGGCTGCTTAAGGCAGGTGGCTGCTTAATAGAGGTGTGGTTTCTGAGCTGGCTGAAAATCTGCCATTCACATTGAAAAGAATTTGTGAATGAAAGGCTATACTTCAAGCCATCAAACCAATAAATAATGAATTCCAATTAATTAATTAATGTTTACACACATGATTTGAACTAAATGAACTTTAATAGAAGAATAATACATCTAAACTGTGCTATTCTAATCTGGTTACAAAGAAATTCATATTTATTTAGTTGTTTCTATGCTGCCCCTATCATGTTATGCTATTTTGAAGTTATGTAGCAAGATAGGGGTTGCTTAACTGGCTGCTTAATACAGGTCAGGGTGGCCATTTGGGGTTGTAAACACTGGCCTTTAACCACAGACAGCAGGTGGCTGCTTAATCCAGGTGTAAAACAATGCAAAATCAGTTGGGAAGAATTGGAAGTGGCTGCTTACAGCAGGTGGCTGCCAAATAGAGGTGGCTGATCGAGCAGGTTTGACTGTATAGGTAGATAGACCGACAGATAGGTTGGTAAATCGTAGAACACTATAGCCCTACAAATTCCTACTAGATCATAATTCTCAAGCACCTCTAAAAGTGCTTGAATGTTATTTTCATGTTTAAGAGTGGGTCATCTTTCTTTTTTAAAAACATTACTGTTGCATAACCGGGGTAGGCCTACCAAATCAGGCTATAATAATAAATAAAAAAAAAAAGATTTATCTAAATATAGATTGGAGATCATATTTGGGGTAGGATGCATTTCTACTGACATCTTCACAAGAAAATAAATATCAAAAACGAAAAAAAAGAATTAAAATCATAGTTATAATTTATGATAAAAAATTCACACAACCTAAACGAATAAGAGTGCCACAAAGAAATCAATGTCAATAGTTTCTATCTATATAGCCTTGAAAATGACACTGGTTTGACATTGGTAACTGGTGTCATATTTTGGCAATTGAGCTTTGAAAATCAAGATAATTGCATTTTCGTCCAGATTTGAGGCCATTTTTCTAGGGAACTATGGGATTGAGACCATTCTCTCTTACAGTACTGTAGTACATTACAAGCCCAGGATTCGAAGATTATATGTACCATAGTTTAGGAGAACGAATGATCAGAAAATGCTTCCACAAAATTTTGCGCCCAATGGGTCGGCCATTTTGAACGCCTTTAGGAAGAATGTCAGATGTAGGATATTAATCCACTTCAATGAGCATAGATATGATTTCTGGTTAAAATAAAGATTGTATCTTTCCCGAATCTCAAGTAATTTATATTAGAAAAATGGTTTTCATTTGACGCTCTTAAAATAAGTGCTAAAATGGCCTCAACCTTGTCTCCTTTAGTATTTTTTTAAGAGAAACTGTTCAAGATAATGAGCCAAAATTAGGCACACATCCTTTAAACTATTATAGGTTTATTTTAGTTTTTTTTCAGACAAATATGAGGGGGTCGAGCGGGAGGCATTTGTTGAATTGACATGGAATGACCCTCATGTCAAAAGAAGAGCAAAGTTACTGAAATTGATAGATCAAGGGATCGTGACATTTTGTGACACTGCATTTTCGACATAAATCATGATGGTTTGATTTAACACAGAAGTATTGCACTTGTTAAATTGTTATGAATATACCTGATGGCAACTACCAGGCTTGTGCAATCTTTTATTAAGTACTGAGAACTTAAGTTTTTATGCATGCTCAGGATAGAAACATACACATAAAAAGTCATTGCTTATCAAAACTACCAGGCTTGTGCCAACTTCTATTTTGATAGTTTAGGAGGAAGTGCCATTATAAGCTATTTTGCAATGTTGCATTTTTAATGATGCTCAGTGTATTTGGGGCCCTCGAAAATAAATTTGTGGAAGTCAGTCAGGGGGCCCTCTGAAATAAATTTCTCATGGGTACAGCCCTGACTGCATATTTTTACTTCTGAATAATTGCTTTTAACTTAGATATCACCTAACCGGAAAAATGGACAGTTTTCGTCACTTTTTCATGGAAAATTATATGCTAATAATAGGGTGTGATAAATAAAAAATCTAGAACTCAAATATCTCAAAAAATTCAGGACACATTTTTTCGTTTGATACATCAAAATTTTTGCTTGACCTTCCTCTACATCACCATGCTAATAAATTTCTTGGTCAATATTTTAAACCCCAAAGTTTGTTCAAGCTCCCTGTGGTTATCATGTTTCTTGATAGCAGCCGTCAGACCTTGGAGGGGTCTTCCAATAAATGATTTAAAATTTTTAAAAACTGTGTGAAAATGCCCTTATCGCTACAACCTTTGTAATTATAGACAGTGTTTATAATGTATGTTAATAAAATCATATTGTCAGTCTGTGATCAATGGACCTCATATTTTAATAGAATATGCAAAAACTGGATCTCTAACCTGATCCATAACGGTTAGTGTAATTATCTTCTATTTGACACTCACCGAATAGTTTGTAGGCCGCATGCTGCATCCTTTTCACTTGCTTGTCTTTCCAGGAAATCTTTCATCATATTCTCAACCTTCCTTGCTGCCTTCTGATTATCTGGAACATCATAGAATATCACTAGTTCCTGCCACCAGAGAATCCAAGTGAAAGGAGTTACTTGGTCTTTGTCTTTGATGTTAACAGTCTTCTTAGGGATCATTTGAGACATGAGGTTCCAGACACTGTCAGTTCCTGCATCTGTGTCCAGCATTCTTTTCCACAAACCATCAGTCAACAGATTTTCCATGAGATTGTGAAGAGGTGTTCTTCCTTCTCCATCAACATGATCACAAAGGGCAGGGTTTGCCTCGATCATTTTCAGACAATTTTCTACAATGAGTTCCTTAACTGTAGCAAATGAATGGTTGGAAATAGATTCAAGAATGTTGTTTGAGACAGATTTGATCACTTCATTAACTACGCATTCTTCTATTGACACTTCCAATTTCTTGAATACTTCTCCCAGAAAAGTGGTAAATGAGGGCAATGATTCATGATTCAGATGAGGACCAAACCGTTTTAGAAAAAGAGAGTAAGGAGTCTGTTGGTTTTTGTCTTCGATTTTTACATTCTTCTCAGTGATCAGATGACACATGAGATCCCACAGACTGTCAGTGCCAGCAAGAAAATTTGGTATCGTTTTCCATAAACCATCAACCAACAGTTTTTCCATGAGATTGTGAACTGGAGTTCTTCCCTCACTATCAACATGATCACAAAGGGCAGGGTTTGTCTCCATCATTTTCAGACAATTTTTTACAATGAGTTCCTTAACTGTTGCAAATGAATGACTGGAAACATCTCCAAGAATGTTTGTTGGGACAGATTTGATCACTTCATTTACTCTGCATTCTTCTCTAGACACTTCCAATTTCTTGAATACTTTGTCCAGAAAAGTTATAAATGACCGCACTGATTCATGATTCAGATGAGGGCAAAAATGCCTGAGAAAAAGAGTGTAAGGAGTCTGTTGGATTTTGTCTCTGATGTTTACATTCTTCTCAGTGATCAATTGAGAGACAAGATTCCAGAGACTGTCAGTTGCTATTGCAAAGCCTGGCATTCTTTTCCATAAACCATCAATCAACAGTTTTTCCATGAGGTTGTGAATTGGAGTCCTTCCTTTACCATCAACATGATCACAAGAAGCAGGATTGATCTCAATTATTTCCAGACAGATCATGACAACAAGATCCCTGATGTAAGAGAAACGACTAGAGTGTTGATAAGTGCTAAGTGAGTAAGCCTTGACGACATCATTCAAGATGTTATTCTGAATTTCTTCTCCCTTTGTAACATATTTTGATGTCTCTTCCAGGAAAGTTTCAACTGACTGCATTGTTGTATCATCCAAAATCCCACGAAACTGTTTGAGAAATGAAGTGAATGAAACTGTCCCATCAATAGACAGGAAAGGGTCGGCTCCTTCTCTGACTAGAAATATCAGAACATCCATAGTATGAATATTTCTCAACCAACGCCAATGATATTGAATAAACTTGACCAAAAACCTGGAAAAAAGACCATAATTATGATGTAGTCTGAGATGATATTGAAATATATGACGTGTCCATCATCAATTCATCATTGTTGAGTGACTATAACTGAAATTTCAAAAAATGTCTCCACTAAAGATTGTTGGAATTCAATCCAAGTACAAGATACAACCAAAGTTGTTTCATTGAAATTGTCTTAAATCCAAAATGTAGTTGTAATGGTTGCGCATTTATTTCATTTTATCTCGCAACATGATAGAAAAAAAAAGACAAATTATACTCAATAAAAGGACAATTTGCAATAGGAATAACATTTATGTAAGGTTTCATAACAAATAATATTTGTGACAGGGTAAATGGCAGTTGTAAGGAAATGCACTGAAATAAGGTATTATACAAATGTAATGAACTAACAGCTATCTTAATGAATCAACATGACATCAATTTGCGGAACTTTTTAAAGGTTGATCATAACAATGAAATGACTGAAAATATCAATACTTCTTAAACTGCATTGAAATAACTTGCTTATTTGAATGTTTTGCTTTGAGCTGTATTGAAAAATGCAGATCATAATTCATATTTGGATAACCGTATATATTTACCTTGATCCAAAACTATCATCCAAATGAAGGAATATCTGAAAAGTGAAATTGAATTTTTATTTTTGCGTAATACAGTTTGCTCAGTCACATGTACCATAAAGCACTTTTGTCTTGTTGGTGGTACATTTATGTGGATTAGGAGTATTTGATAAAAGCAAAATATCCATATTTGTGACAATATTACAGTGCTGGACCCCAGGAAGTATGGTACACACTGCCAGTTGGTCAAATCGCCCAATGTCATGAAATTTTGTACCATTGCCATGCAGATCATACACAGGCCTACAGAATCATAGAATCACCATCAGAATAAACATCAGACCGCATCAATCATTTCCTGTGTTGAAATTCTTTATGTATGAATGAATGAAAAATGAACCAGGATAAGTTTGAATTTGTCATATTCCATCCCAAACACAAACTTGATTTACACGACTATTTCATCTCTTTTGAGTTCAACTTTTGACAACAATTGTTTTACTCCATCTGCTCATGTTAAAAATTTAGGTATCATTCAAAACAGATGTCTAACAATGGAGAAGCATTTAACTTATTAAGCATGATCTTGCTACTGCGAAATACATTGCAGTTTAATACAATGGACGCCTGTCGGTCCTTGGTACAGTCCAGTATTATCTCCAGGTTGGATTATTGTTATGTTCTTTTGAATACTTTCCTGAAAAATCTTCACAGACTTCACCTTGTTCAAACCAGCTTTACCCATGCTATCACTGGAATGTTTCACCAAAAACACATCACTCCAGTCCTTGTGCATCTACACTGGCTGCCTATCTATAGTATAGGGCCCAGTATAAGGTCATCTTGCACACTTTCAGGCTTTGAATAGACCCAAACCACAATATTTCTGTGACCTACTAGAGAAGTATTGCGATGGTGAAAGTGCAAAACCTTGTATGTCAAAATTTTGCTATTTTTATATTTTAGGTGGAATGACTATTTCAATATCCAATACATGTTGTCAATTGGTCACCTTTGCTATTTTTGGAAGCTGTAACAGAATGATTTCACCAAACCTTGCATGTCAATTTGTTCCAAAAAGTGCAAAACCTTGCTACTCAGGAAATTTCTTTTTTAAAAATTGTTTACCTCCCTATATTTATTGTGGTGATATAGGCTATTGAAAAAGAGCGTGCACAAAAATTTGAAAAAAGTGTCATTTTCCTCATTCTTGCCATTGTAGCCACTAATTAAAACTAGCTGTTGTTATTTATCATGGTCAAATTATACTTTTTACTGTTTACATATAGATTGGAAGTACATTCAATGCTGCAAGTTGCTTTAAAATGTGATAAATGGTCGAGTTACAAGGTTTTGCACTTTACTAACTTGTAAGAAAGTGAAAGTGAAAACCTTGTAACTCAACATTTTCAATCATATCTGATGGTAACATCAATGCTAAGGGTCAATGACCTCTGACAAAAAATTATGCTAAAACAGGGTGTCACTTTCTATAAATCAAGTTGAGCCTAACTCACATATTGATAAACATTTCCAATTTCTGAAAAATGGCTTTTTTTGACATACAAGGTTTTGCACTTTCACCATCGATTGGTCAACTCACACCCTGCATTCCTCAAGTAAAGTACCATCCTGCAGAACCACAACATTTGGGTCCTGTTCCTTCTAGCCCTGGACCCCTGTAGGACAGGGGTCATGAATCATCCCATTGAAAAATCATGATATTTAAAAAAGAGAGTTCGAGGGAATGCTATTTTCTCAGTTAGTTTTACACTTACACAAAATCAAAAACTCATTTTAAAAATAGACAAAATATGCTTCTGACTGCACCTGTTGACATGGATTAAATTTTTCTGATATCTGCTTAATCAGCCTCTGAACTATACAGAGACAATTTCGCCCTTATGCATTTAGGAAAAGCCCATCTCTGAGCGGCCAGTCATCTAACTTTGCTGATGATGTCGCAAGCAGTGATGGTGACATCATGATAGAGCTATAGTGACGTCACAGTGGCTACATCACAGATCTGAGTGAGTTTGATGGCCGAAACTATCCATATTTCCAGGATTTCTTTGTCTTCTTTAGTAATTATATTTTTCCACACAACCATGTGGGAATGCCTTTCAAAAATAGTGCCGTCAGTAGAGTGGTATATCAGCTGAATGAAAATCCAAGTTTTGTAAAATTTGGTGCGATAATTTTGTTGCCGACTCACTTCTCCTGATGCAGTGCCTCCGAGGGCTAATTTCCTTCAGGGTGGCTGCACCCGCACTATGGAATTCCCTTCCACTTGAAATGAAGACAATTCATTTACTCCAGTTTTTTAAACAAGCATGTGACCTGTGATTTCAATTCCAATTATCTTACACTGCTTTTATTACGTTCAATTAATTAAACTTCAATTTTATCTTCATTAGAATATCCCCTTTGCTATTTTGTTGCACAACACCCAAGAGAATTTTGTATGAATAAGGAGCTATATAATTTTGAGTTTATGTCAATAAAATAAAACAGAGTAAGCATCAGACACCTGAATTCTGGACATTAAAAAGTGATATTGATTGTTCTTTTGATGTCAACCTGGCCTAAAATGCAACATTTCCGATGGGCGAAATATTGATAATTGGATTAGAAGAATCAGTGGTTGAATTTCAACAATTAAAATGGGCATAGGGCAATGTACAACAATCATAAAATGACTTAAGTTTGGATCGACACTTATCTATCGATCCATAGTGATCCATTGCGAGTTCCCCCGTGGCCTAATTGGTAAGTGCGCTTGTCAACTGGCTTTGAAGGCGTGGGTTCAAATCTCACCCCGGGAACTCACTTTAGTCCGAGCCCATGGGACATTAAATGGAGGCGGGTTGTATCCAGTGTTCTATGCTGGGGCAACTGAAAGACCTTGGGCATCCCTGAATTAATAGGGTATGTACCAGACTCACAGTCTTCTCATCTCATCATCATACGGCGATCGCCTGCCTCGATATAGCCCACTAAGGTGCTGCAGAGGCATAAAACACAAACAAACAAACAAACAAAACAAAATCCATTGCGAACTGGATTGATATGGAGTGATCGATGTGGAGTGATCGATGAGCTGCAGTGATCTGTTGTGATCTGTTTCGACCTGTTGTGATCTGTTTCGATCATTGAAAATTAATGTTGGCAATTACACATTTCTGCACAAAATAACTTCTAAATGTATTTCATCAAAAAAGTAGTAGAGTAGGGTGGGACATGCGCCCCCCCCCCCTTAAGTTAACTTCACCTAATTTTTATGCTCAATTGTTTGCATGCTTATAGAGTCAGGAAGGGATCACTTGACTCTACTTGTAACTAGTCAAACAGATGTCTACCAATTTAAATAAAGGAGTAATGGTCATTTTTGTAAAAAATTGCAAATGGCCTTCTTACCCCGCCTGGCCCACCATCGGGTAAGAAGCCCCCCTTTTATAATCACTGTGAAGGGGGCCTTATGCCTCATACCATGCAGGTTCTCGCCCCACACACGCATATTTTAATTTGACCTCATTATTTTTAACTAAAATACAAAAAAACATGATCTAAATCATATTTTTGTGATGGTCAAAAAGTGGAGCAATGCAGATATCCGTCGTACTATATAAAATTTCCAAAGTTAGTTCTGACAATCGCATTCAAAGAATTAATCAAAGTTACAAAACCATGCAAATTTTTCTTTAATTACTACCATGGTTTTGGTTCTGTTTCACTTGAAAATTTGTGATGTTACCTGAAAAGCCTCTAAGTTATATCCTATATAGTTTAGATATAACCCGGGGGGGGGGGGGGCTCTCACCTAACCCAGGGCTAATTGCCCCACCCTACTCTAGGCCTATTTTTGGAAAGTTGAGAAGCTTAGGCCTATTTACTTCTATTCACAGATCGTTGGCTAAACTTGATTGCACTTCAGCATGACACTTCAAACTTGACACTTCAACACCAATCAGGTTGTGTTACTCAATACTACTGAATGGCAGTCTTGACTGTGTGAGTGTTATCATACCCGAATCGTACCGGAAACACCATACACAGACAGTGTGATTGAAATCACAATACCCTCCTACAGTTATTTGATGCTGGATCACAACAAATAAAATGGTGGCCACAGCTCTCAATAGAAAACGTACCATTGAGTTCATACAAAAGATAGAGGATGGATAGGTTCAAAATTGGTGTTAATTTATAGATAAAAGTGTAATGCATCTGCAAGCGTATAACTAAAAGTCGGAATAAGGAAGAATGACTACAAAAATGGACGAAAAACTATGTAGGCAAATTTCTGAAAAGTGGGGCCAACATAAATCCCTGTCTTTAGACGTGGAGATGTCAGGAAATATTCACACCAGGGATGTTGTTAGTATTTTTTTCTGTTGGAGAATACTATAATGCAGCATTTCAAAAAGTAATTTTTTCAATATAAATTTCTTAACCTTTTTTATAGCTTAATTAAGAGTCAAAAATGGCTGTTTTTGTATGTCAAAAGTGTCCAAAATTTAACAACCTAAGTTTGGCCTTACACTGTGACAAGACTAATCATTGGAAAAATACAAACCATTGTTAATATTTAAGAGAAACACTTGAACAACAATAAAAAAAATATGGCATATGTTTGAAAAATATTTTACTTTGAGATATCCATGCTCAACTTAAGGGCACAATCAAAATTGGGCAAATGTTACTATCTTGGGCAGTGTTTAAATGCTCACAGAAGCCTGAGAATAGTCAGTATGGCAACAATTTTTTTTTCATGGATAGGCCTAGGCTGGGGCTAAAATTTGACACCAGTTTGATTTTCCTAGGTCAATTAGGGTGGCCACACTTAATTAAATAGTCCATGTAATGTACATGTAACGCACAGAAATAGTCACGCTTCTGACAGAAAGTGTGACTTAAGTTACATTATTGGTCACATCAATTTGAAATATGCTGTAACTATCGTGACTTTGCTACCCATTAGGGGAGAGTGGGGCATAACCACCCCCCTAAGACAAAATGTCTCACAGGATGATAATGACCAACACAATTAAGAACTCCAATTGGGAATATGACACACTCTTAGAGTACTTTCATATCCCCTACCTGCAGCATCAAATGACTCTCCCTTATAGCACAGGAATACGAAATAGTTTTAGGTACAATGTGGGTGGTTATGCCCCATGCTCGGGGCATAACCACCCACCCCATGGGGCATAACCCCTCCCCCAAGGTACCAGCAACAAAAATAACTGGAGGATTTCCATATCTGGTGGAAGGATACTATGTCCCTTTCTGATGAAAATGCAGGTGCTCTTGACTTGGAAAGTAACAAACCATATCAGTGTCCTCACTTTTGCTATGGTAGTGACTTCTCAGATATTTCTCTCCGGGAAGCTCCCGCCAATACCAATCTTTTGGTTTTTCAAGACAGCCCAAATGACATAATCTATGCTAACCCTTCCCAAGTTCCTCACACATTTACATTACATTTTTGAAAACCCCCCTCCTGTTTCTGTCACCCCCCTACTGTATTTTTTCCAGGGGCGGGTGGTTATGCCCCATATTGGGGTAAAACAGCCACTACCCCTATTATCACTCATGACATGATTTAATGACAGTTAAATCCATTTTAAAAATTAGTCAGAATATGAACCAAGACAATGCCTATTACTGATACCTTACATCTCCTTTATGTAGAATGCCATCACAAATACCGTCACATGTAAAAATAAGATGAAGTCGCTTAAAAAAGCTAAAAAACTAAACAAACTGAGCTGGTCAGTATGGTTCTGCCTTTTGCTTGCAACCCGTCTTTTAAAAATGTGTCTTTCACAAGTAAAATCACCTGCACTAACAATATTTTCACTATGTGGAACCAATCACCTTGAACCACTGGGTGGGTGGTTATGCCCCTGGGGGTGGTTATGCCCCACCTTCCCCTATATTTGGTATCATTGGATTTGTCTCGCAGAGACGAATCTAATGGTGCTAAAATCATCAAAATTGAATGATGCAGGATCAAACTGTATCATTGTGACCCATATTTGGTGCACATTATCAAACATTCTTCAGTATTTTTTTTCAGAAATTCGTCACACATGCAAATGAGTGTCATCAAAAATTTATTTAGCAGTTTTGCAATGTTTTCTTATTCATTTAGTTGCCTAAGCCGGACAATTTTAAATTCAGAAAGGAAATTCTGGGTAAAAATTCATTAATGGAATCTTTTTAGCCCCAATTTGCCAAAATTTTGAATGAAAGTCACTATAGTAATATTTGTTAGCATTTTTCTCAGAATTGCCCTTATGGCAACAAAAACCGTTTTGCATGACTGCTGTGACTTCTAATCAAAGTTAACTCACAAGCAGTGAGAAAGCACTCTTATTTAAAAATAGGACAAAAGCAATTCTAGATCCTCCATTTCTCCAATTCCCCGTCCATAAAGGACAATTAAGGTCTTATAAGTTTATACTTTTGATGTGCTTTTTCCTCAACGATTCAGTGGACAAAAATATGTGCACCAATCATAAGACATTACTTGTCTATCTATCTATCTATCTATCTGTCTATCTATCTATCTATATATCTTTCTATCTAAAGAGCCCGATGATCAGTAACAAGGCAGGGAGACATATTATTATGGTGATAAGCCTCAAGACTGGATCCATCACTGCATGCTGGCCCCCTCACAGTTGATAGTAACATCAGTCACAGTAGTGCATGTACAGAACTGAGAGGAAAGAGCACGATGATCAGGACAAGACAGAGAGACATATTATTAATTAATTGTGGTGACAAGCCTCAAGACTGGATTCATCACTGCATGCTGGCCGCATCACTGCAGACTTACAGTAGGAAATCTGTTAGATAATTCACAAACAAGAATGGGGGAACACAGGAAATGAGACCATAGGAATTGATAACATAGGACCTGGGGAACATAGGATCTGGGGAGTACAAGATCCACTGAACACAGGTACACACACCGCACGCTGGCCCCGTCACCGCAGACTTAGGAAATCTGTTCAACAATTCACCAACAGGAGTGGGAGAACAAAGGAAATTGGACCATGGGAACTTGGGAACATAAGACCTGGGGAACATAGGATCCATGGAACCAAAGTGAACTGCACACCTCACTGTTGATAGTAACATCAGTCACAGTAGTGCATGTTTAGAACTGAGAGGAAAGAACCCGATTATCAGTAAAAGGTAGGGAGACACATTATTATATCGACAAGCCTTAAGACTGGATCCATCACTGCATGCTGGCTCCGTCACCGCCTTAGGAAATCTTAAAGTGTGACTATAGTTACTTCCTCCTGCTGATAGTAACATCAGTCACAGTAGTGCATATATAAAAGTAATAGGAATGAGCGCGATGATCAGTACAAGGTAGAGAGACAAATTACTATGGTGAAAAGCCTCAAGACTGGATCCATCACTGCATGCTGGCCTCGTCACTGCAGACTAAGGGAATCTGTTAAATAATTCACAAACAGGAATGGGAGAACATAGGGGACCATTGGAAAGGGGAACATAGGAATGAGGATCATCGGAACTGGAATAAGACCTGGCGAACATAGAATCTGGGGAACATAGGATCCACAGAAAAAGGGCACACACCCCTCTGTTGATACTAACATCAGTCACACCAGTATATGCATAAAACTGAGGGGAAAGAGCCCGTTGGTCATTACAAGAGAGCAAGGCATATGGCTTAGGAAATAAGTTTAATCATTCACAAACATAAATGGGGACCATAGAACTGGGGAAATTGAGACCTGAGGTAAATATCCCGATACCAGATATCTCTTAACTTGTGTATATTCCCTGGATGGTCAGATGAGTCACACTAGCAGCATTAGAACTTGCACTGGCTAAAAGTCACAACAGTAACTGTTACATTTTTAAAAGTGTGACTATAGTTACTTCCTCCTGTGTGTTTTCATCAAAAATGTGTAAGTCACAAAAGTCACAAGTGAAAAGATTGCCAGTTTTTCACCCACTTACCCTGCCAATACATATGGACCAAATGGACCAACATTTTTTTAAAATCTATGTCGTACCTTGATTTTGGCAATAATTTTTTCTACATCTTGTTTCTTCCATAATCTGATCCCGCCAAACTGCTGCCATATAATATAAAAACTGTCTTCCTTGTTTGATGGAGCACTTCTTTGATAACTTGAATATAATTCCTGAAAAGAAAAGTAAATTTTCTAAAATATTTTTCAACTTTAGTTAGGCACACAGAGCATTTTCAAGGACTGGGAAACTGATGGGAAAATCTTAAAACCATTATTCTTAGCGCCATGATGTGCAGTGCACAACATCTAAAGACAGGCAGAAAATATTATTCTATTGGACGCTGTTGCATGGAATAACTGTTCAAAAAAGAAAAATTGGTTGATTTAGTGAGTAACATATACTCAATACCATCTAGGAGAAATTAAGATCTTGATTTGAATGGCATGCGCATTTTTGCATGGTGAAGCAACTTTCTTAATAAAGATTCATTGCGGTGTAATTTTACATTTCGAACATGAGAGAACCACCTACTGATTGTAGAGTGTGACAGAGAGACACAAGAATATCAATCAATGTCTCACAATCAATTTCAGACAAGTGTAACTATCCAAGAAGTGTTTTTATAAATCAAAGAAAATGGCATACAATGTAATTATGTAAGTAAATCCAATATATGCACATTTTCTCAATACCCAAGCAAGTTACAAATAGGAAATTGAATACACCAGGTGCATAATTATTTATACATCTTTTTATATACATCCATACATTTGGGTGGATGGAAACCAATGATTTGTGCTAATTTGTGAGCCATTAGCAATGGGGGCTGAGTCTTGGCCACAGAAAGGAAAAAATATATTTCAATATTTGCTCAACATTTCAAATGTGTAGAATAGCCATCAATCAGACCATCAAATGGCACAAAAAGACTGTCCAGGCTATATGTGTACCAAATTTCATCCATGTAGCCTACACCAAACAGAAGCTGAGTCTTGGCCCGGAAACTTAAAAAATTAATTTTTTACTATTTTTCACAAAGTTTCAAAATATATAAAATACTCATCAATCAGACAAATCTAAAGGCACGACTAGACTGTACAGGCCATTAGTGTACCAAATTGTATCTATGTATGTGCAATAGGGGCTGGGTCTTGGTCCGGAAATCCAGAGTACTTAGTGAAGTAGTGTTCTGCTATGGCTGACATTATCATGATTTATTTTCAATCTCTCAATTAATCAAACTGCTGAGCGCAATGCAAACTGATGTTTATATATAACAATTGGCTGGCAGTCCTATATACTATACAACAGTCCATTTCCACAGTAAAAATGAGGCCTGTGACAGTGTAACTGGAAAACTAGATGTACTTGTTGTAATGTGGAGATGGTAATCCTGTTGTTGATTTTAAGGTTTGGCAACAGTCAAAATATACCACATTGTAACAGTACTGATTCCAAAGTTATTAACAAATAAAACATACCTTAACCAATCTTGCAAACGAGTCTTTCCGATACAGGTCATTGGTTTTATCAACGAGCTTCTCAAAAACAGAAAGTCCTGCTGTGGGGTATGTTATTTCTCCTTCCTGCAAGATCTCAGAAACCTCCTTGGCCGTCTTCTTGACGTTGAACCATTTTAATTTTTCAATCTTCCTCTCTATTCTTCTGTGCCTGCATGGATGATATTTCTAATCAGTTAATGCGTCACATTCTCACAATGACGGTTAAATCAACTTAAATATCAATTGTAAACAGCATGCCTGTGACTCAGTAGCCACAATGTGAACACAACTTTGAGTTTTTTTCACAATATCGTGAAATGTTGCCACAATGGTGCATGTTACAGTCCTTGTCATATTTACATGGAATCTCAAGTTTTTTTTCTATGCTGTTTAACTGTGATGTCAGAGATGAATCTATTCCAGCATTGCAATATATGTAAATTAACTACAAGCTGTGATGTCATTTCAAACTGGGTCAGATTCCCCAGCTTCTAACCAATGCGAATCCACCAAACTGAGCATCACAGTTTCAACTCAGTGTCAGAGTTAAAATTGGGTCTGGGAAAACCCATGCAAGTTTGACATCACAGCCTCTCAGCCAATGGGCTGCCAGAACAAATATACATAACATAAGCCATGTGTTTACAAACAAATTGTCAAAGCCTTCTGTTTATACCAACTTCCATCAAAGTTTAAAGTTGTAAGTTAGCAAGTCTGTAGATTTATCAAACAACTCTGTGGGGATTACAACAGTTGTCTACTGTGAATGCTCACAAAGCTGCCATTTGGTAGGATTAGACTGGTGATTGCTGTGATAAATCATTGGGATCAAAAATGTAATGCTTCCTTCAATATATCAATGTTTGAACTGTGATGACGTAGTTTACGGTCAGCCCATTGGCTATCAAGCTGTGATGACGTAGTTGTAGGGGTTATCCCTGATAAAACACTTATGCTACATTCTCACGGCGGCTCCCGGAGAACTATTTAAATCGGCGTTGAAGTATTTCCTGGTAATTTGGATGAATTTGGGTGATCCGCCGTCGACTTTTCACATCCCCCCAGGGGAAGTTTTTGTTCCCCTCAGCGGTTCCTAGAAATGGAAAAACTGCGCCGTGGATGTCAAAAAAGATTCAACAGGTACAAACTTTTTTTTCATGACGGCGGAACAGAGCCCAAAATTTTCTTGATTTTTGGATGTCCGGCGTGGATTTTTTCAGTGAGAACGCCTCAAAAACATCTCCGGCGGGATATTAGGACATCCCCTGCCCCTGAGGGGACCTCTCCTGCCCCCGCGGGGACCTTTCCTGCCCCTGGGGGGACATTTGAAGCCTCGCCGGCAGTTTTTGACATCCCGCCGCGGTGAAATAGGCTCACTGAGGGGCAGTTATAGGTTCCCTGAGGGGTACTTTTTATATCTCGGGGCGATATAAAAGTATCCCTCAGGAGGAGGAAATTCCTTTCCCCCGGCGAACTTTTGGGGACGGCTTACAACTTTTCTTCCCCGCAGTGAACAAAAAGAAACCCGCCGTGATATGCTTTTAATTAATTATGTAATGGTTTTATAAACATTGTATGTCGCCGGGATAGTCATTTTTTTCCTAGAATTCAACTCAAGCTACCCCTCAGTGGCAAAAAAGTTCTCCGTAACGTGCCGTGAGACTGGGGCATTACTCTGACACTGTGTTGACGCTCAGTTCAGGAGGATCAACATTGGCTAGAAGCTGGGGAATCTGACCCAGTTTGAAATGACATCACAGCTTGCAGTTAATTTACATATATTGCAATGCTAGAATAGAGTCATCTCTGACATCACAGTTCAACAGCATAGAAAAAAAAACTTAAGATTCCACGTAAGTATGACAAGGACTGTAACGTCATGTTTTTGTATTGTTTCATGCTATTGTGGCAACGTCATTATAAATATATGCAAAATTGCGATGTTGATGCAACATTCCACCTTAAATATGTACATTGGTAAAATTAATGGAAAAATAGGGAATAATTTATATGATAGTAATGTCAATTTGCAATGAAAGCAATTTAATTTGACTGTATAGATTCTGCAAGAGATTTAGAGACATGCAGGAAATGTATCTGGTAAGCACTTTATTGCTAATGGACGGTCACCTTGAACTTTACCTAATGACATCAAAGCCAAATCAGACTATAACAGTTTTAAATTTTCCGTTAAACAACATCTTGTACACCATGGCTTAAACTACGGACTGTGATACTCTGGAGTCAAATAATCAATCACTTAAACGCACCTGTATAAACATGCACAATTTACCCTAGTCAACCACTAATCACACAACTCATGCTGCCTTCTTGTGTATCATTTCTACGGACCCCGCTGGAAATAAGCTATGAAGCTTTTGTGGGATATCCTAACATTTTCATCACTGTATATACTTCATTTCCATTTCATTAAGCCATTTGTGGTTGTTTCATAGTATGTCGCACATTCGTTGTACATGCACTGATGAATTTGCTGAATAAATCAAATCAAAAATCAAATCAAACTAACAATATCAATCCATTGGAATGTTTTTTCAGATGTGTTTTAATGTTGCTGATTTTTTAAAATAGGTACCCAAGAGAAATCTAATAGCTTTTAGACATCACCAAGATACTTACACCATTGGAAAAGCCAGTGTCTAACTGACAATTTTGCATGTTAGCACCCCGTCAAGGATTAACACTGTTACAACAGCAAACAAACAATCAGATTATTGTTTATTTTGCTAAAATTATAAGTTAAAAAAAAAAATTATAGAAGAAGCATATGATGTCTAAGTCAGTTAGACACCTCTTTGTCGGGTCCTAACATGCATTTTTGTCAGTTAGATCCCTCCCTCCAGTCGGGATCTAACTGACAAAAATGCATGTTAGAACCCTCCAAATCGGTGTCTAACTAATACTTTGAATGAAATTTCATAAAGTCTATAAATACATTTGACGATAACTCACCTAGCTTCGCCCAGAGGAATCCCTGTTGCTCCTCCGTGTTCCATATTGTGTTCCACCTCAAGAACAGAACAGGAAATTCTTCTGAAAAACATAAATATTGCAATACTTATTATCAATGAATGTTTATAGTGCAATGTTTCAAGGACGGATGCAGCGGGGAGAGATATGAGGTAGAGTCTGAATGATTATACAAAAAATGTTAGGTTGCAAGACATTTAATTTTAATACACCTTGTGGGCAGTTTTACGGTATTTGCACCAGGGTTGGGCACGAGTACATGCAAATGTACTCGAGTACAAGTACGAGTACTTGCCACATCTACGAGTACGAGTACGAGTACGAGTACAGTTTTTTCTGAATGTACTCGAGTACGAGTATGAGTACTTTCAAATGTACTTGAGTACGAGTACGAGTACATTTATGCAGATTCGAACCTTATTTGTGCAATATTTAAAGAAATAAAAGCATTATTAAGATAGAATAATTGAGCCACAATCAAGAATATTAGTGAAGGCTACTACTAGTGCTCCTTTGTTAATCAAAAGTGAATTGTGTTAATTTGAAATGGCTACTTGCTCGGCTGCCAATTGCCGGGTCTAGGGTTCGAATCAAGCTCTAGCCAGGTCACCTGGGACTGTGTCGGACGGCAGTAAATTCAACTATTTGGATTGAGATCTAGTCTGTAGGTTGGACGTCAGATTGGTGTTCAAATGGAAATCGAAAAACTTAAGTGACCACAGAGGAGAAATGAAAGATTTATTTAAATATTATTAATTATGTTTAGGCCTATTTTAGATGGAATAGTACTAGGAAGTACAGTTATTTGAGGGAGACCGGGGTAAGTTATGCAATTTTTTTCCTTCAGGTTGATTATTCAAAAACCAAAGCTTAATCATGAAAGCTGAAAATCAGATATCAAAATACAATACCTTGGCAAGAATGGAGCCAAGACTGCCAAGTTCAGGCCAACCAGACCAATGGGTATAGGGCAGCTCATACTAGTCAATTGAAAAAATAAGTTAAGTGGCACAAATGGCCCCGGTTCCAGGGTAAGTTGTGCCGCATGACAGGGCAAGTTGTTCCACTGAGTTTATATTCTTAAAACCCTGTTTTTCACCTGTTTCTTCAGATAGATCATTTGTATCATGTCTTCAGCATATGACTAAGATAAGATAAGAGATAAGATAAGATATTACTTTATTGTATCATCAATAAACATATGTACATGACGAAACTCAATTTGGCATAAATAGACAAGCACACCAAGCAGTGAAAATAAATGAATATGATATGACAAGAGTAAATTATAATACTGAAGTAAATACATATATATACATAGGATAACAGACTAGATTTATGGCTGTATAACTTGATGGCATGATTTACAAATGTATTGGCATATCTAGTGGTACGATGTTTTGGCACACAGAGTCTTCTACCCGATCTCAAGAAATTAAATTTACAATGGAGTGGGTGTTTTTCATCTTTTAGTATTTTTGATAACATTTTCAAACAAGATTCATCATATATTCCATTTAAATTTCTTGTTTCTACACCCATTTTCCTAGCTGCTCTGATTATCTTTACAAGCTTATTTCGATCTTTGTTGTGTGATGATCCATACCAAGTTACAATAGCAAAATTCATTACAGACTCAACAATTGACTTATAGAATAATGACAAGATGTTCCTATCTAGATGGATATTATAGAGAATTCTTAGATGGTGCAGTCTCTTTATACATTTGACATAGACATGATGTAAATTGTCTTTAAAGTTCAGCTTATCGTCAATGACAACACCCAAATATTTATAATTACTAACAAACTGTACAGTTTCATTTGATACCACAAGAGGATCACATTCGTCTTTGTCACGTCGGAAATATAAAATCATTTCCTTAGTTTTCTTCACATTTAAATTTAAGAAATTCATATCACACCAGGTAACAAAAGCATCAACCTCATTGCTGTACATACATTCATCGTTGTTAACAATATTTCCGATAATGACTGTATCGTCAGCATATTTTAAGATGGTACAATTTTCATAACAGCTCCTACAATCATTTCCCTATCAGCATGCCTCGGCGGCCCAACATCGGCCCAAAGCCGGTCTGATGCTGCTGACATCGGACCGACGCCGGGCCGACGCCGGACCGCCGAAGCACGCTGACAGGGTTGTGTATATGGTAAATAGTAGAGGGGAGAGTACACACCCCTGTGGGGCTCCAGTGTTTGTGAGTATAAAATTTGAGACAACATTTTTGAATCTGACAAACTGTGGTCTAGCAGTGAGATAACTATGTACCCATTTTATAATGTTGCTGTTAACATTCATATCAAGTAATTTACGTAAAAGCACATGCGGTTGTATAGTATTAAATGCACTGGAGAAATCTATATACAACTAGAATGCCCGTTGGAGAGACAGGTGGGCTGAAAAAGCATTTCATGTGATCTGTATGGAATTGCATTGATTGCTGCTGTGATATAAAGTGTAGTTGTGAAGAATTTCTGAAAGGGAAATACTCATTATTTTATCCATGCTTGCGTTGTAGCTGTGATATTAAAAAAGGAAAGTGAGTTGGCATATTATGTTATGCACCATTAAAAGTTTATGAAATGGTACAGTGGCAATTGTGCGAGGATTTGGTGGAAGAACATTATTTAGACAGCTACCATGACAGTCAGGGCAAATGAATGTTAGAACTGTCAGAGAATTCTGAACTCCTGGCTGATCAGAGTGTTGGTACAATGTGTGTATTGGGATGTGATTGTGGTGTTATATAGTGAGGGCCTACTGAAGATGAATGGTCGGGGTATTGTTAGTACATTGGTATTTGTAAAGCCCCTGTAAAAGATTTTGTGGATCGCCTCTTATGCATGTTCAGAGGCATATTTATTTGAGGAACAACTTAGAGCTACTTAGATTGAGATGTTGTACGAAGGTATAAAATGTGGTGAGTGTGTGTGGGCTATATATAGGCTTTATAAATAGTGATGGTTTCAGTGGCGTCCCTATGGGGGGGCACGAGGGGGCACAGGCCCCCCCATATTGGACATGTGCCCCCCCAGGTGCCCCCCCATATGAACTTTCCAACTCTGGCTTAAATATACAATTAGTATAGAGGGTGCCCCCCCAGAGAATCGCGTGCCCCCCCAGGTGCCCCCCCGCTCGAGACTCCCCAGTTACGCCACTGGATGGTTTTATGTAGTATCATAGGCGTGTATGTTCGTGTCAAAGTAAATTAGTGTGTGTTTTATGTTAGTATGCATATATCTAGAGCAAAGCCCACGGAAAAGCTTGCTGTGTACCCAGGACAGGTGAGGCTGTTGCTTTAGTGGCTGTCCCTCCTTCCGAAATACATTGGCTGACTGAGCAGAGCAGGGGGAGTTGGTGCAAGTGAAGTGAGTGTCCATTTAATGGCGTCGTAGAGGTGCTTGAAGGAAATTCGTGAAAGGGGCTGCAGAAAAGGTAGATTTGGCAGAAATAAGGGAGGATTTCCAGGCATTTTATTTGCCACACTCAAAGGCAATGTCAGTACGAAGCTTCATGCAAAATGTAGTGGGTGTGGCTTCAGCAGGGATTGAGGAGTAGAGGTCACATCAAAGTTGGAGAGATAGAGTCTTAAGAGTAGGATACTCTTGAGTACGCTCTAGGCTTTTCTAGATGTGAGCATATTACATCTATGAGTGTGAGTACAGCATCATCTACACATTTACCATCAACATAAGCAAATTGTAAAGTATCAAATTTATCTGACTGATACCTGCGTAGATGTTGTTTAACAATAAATTCTAGACATTTCATAAGTACATCAGTTAAAGCCAAAGGTCTATAATCATTATCCACTAGGGGGAGCTTCACCTTTGGTGCCGGTGATATTGCTGAGGTTTTCCACTGTGAAGGGACAACACATTGATCTAGCGAATCTTGATACAATTTAAGTACAGGTTCCACCAACGAATCTTTACAGTATTTGATTACTTTTCCGCAGATCTTATCTGGTCCCGGCGCTTTACCTGGCTTTGCTGTGTTAAGTGCTAACCGGACATCATTTTCAGATAGTACAATTCTTTCACATGGCATGCATTTGACAAGTTCTAGAATAGAGTCACATTCAACATTGAAATCCTTATAAGTGCATAGAAGTGAAAAATTTAAATGCTTGATGGAGAGCTTGTCAAAACCGCGGCAGCCTACTATGCTGGCGCCACCTTACTAATATGTTACATGAAACTTATCAGACATTTATAAGCCTTTTTACGCATACTTCAAAATGCTGCGAAAAAGTAGATATCATTTTCTTCACTGTAAAATTTGAAATTCTGAGTCAGCTCAAATCATTGAGTGAGATGGTTGCACAATTTGTTTGAGCTAACAAAGCTTTATGTTGTGAGTTATGATAATCTTTTTGTTGTTATAACTTTCAACAACTAGCTATGATAGCTCAGAGAAATTGTGCAACCATCTCACTCAATCATTTAAGCTAACTCAAAATTCAAATTTTACAGTGTTCTTAGTGTAATTTTTATGCTCAGAGAACATCTCATTTCCATATGCTATCTGTTAGTTTTTATTTCATTTCAATGTATTTTTTTAGTGCCAAGAATTCGTTTATGAGTACGAGTACTGTACTCATGATTTGGCACGAGTACTGAGTACATGCGAGTACTTGGAAATATGTACTCGAGTACATGAGTACACGAGTACATGTGTACTCGGGCCCAACCATGATTTGCACTCGGCTGATTTTTCATATTCAGGCAGATATTATGAATAAAGTATGATAGGTACAGAGAAATTTTTTGTGATGGCAGTCTTGTACATAGGCGTATCGGAGGGGGGGCAGGGTGTGTCCCCCCCAAAAGTCTGGGAAACAGTAAGATTCGGGCAAAAAGGCTAAACAATTCGGGCAAATGATTAAATAAAAGCTATTGAAAATTAATGATATCGAGGGATTTTCATTTGAAATGGTACTAAATCTAGATTTTGAAATTTGGGCAAATATCGCTCGCCCCCCAAAAAAAAGAGTGCATTGAAGTATATGTGTGCCAAATTGTACCCTCCTACGATATTTAGTTTTGAAGCAGCAAGCGATTTAGGACCAATTTTTGCTCATTTTTGTGTCTCACGGGCAGTTTTGCTAATTTTATGGCAACACACAAAAATAAATGCAGGTAGTTGTGATTCATGTTGATGATGCCTCTCTGGACCTATGTCTTGGGTGTAAATTACAACAGGTTTCATGCAAATAAGTTATATTCAAAATGAGTTTTCTCTATAATGTAAAAAATGGTATGTGTCAAATATTTTGTCTTTGAGAGACCATTTTTTACTTTATATGCTGTGATGAATAAACAATTAAGGATGCGTCTATTATTTGTGTATATTTTGTAGCTTGATACATATCTAAAGGTAAAGCAACAACATTTATTTCAATAACTATACTTGGTTTTCAGAATTTGAGGCTTGAATATGATGTCAAAAAAACATGTCCTCGCCAGCACATGGAAAAAAATATTCTGGGTTTTTTTAAGGAAAAACAAACAATTTGTGTTTTCGTTGCTCAGTTGTTTGCCTCTACATGAATGTCACAAATACAAGTAAAAAAATATCCTTGCAATGTACGTAGAATTTCTTAGAAATTAAAGTCCTCAATGTCAAAAACTGTCCTCTCCAGCCCATCAGAATTTGTGGTATGATTCAAGTCTTTTAACAATGGATTCGTCAAGGAAAAGGCCATGGCTGTACAAAATAATTTATTCTGGATGTCTAAAAAGGGCATTTATAAATATTGAAAATTTCAATATATGTTTTTCCATCATCAAATTGCACTATTATGAGAAAACCAAACTTGAGAGTATAAGTTAGTTATTTTATGTAACAAAATAAATATAAGTGCAGTTTTTTGTGAATAACTGAATGAATTTTCAAGATAACACACAAATATCTTGTTTATGGAGCAATAACGTAGATTTTTTTCTGAGCCTGTGATTTTGGGTGATTTTTGGACATTTATCTTTGACACAAGGCAAACCCAATGAGTTCCAATTGTACAGCAACAAAACTTGACACAGGGTTTGTAGGAAACCTAGGGATTATATACCTTGGCAATAATGGGTCTATTGAGACTAAAACCTTACTAAACAGTCTAAAACAGAAACTTTCAGGTTATGACAAGTGAAATTTCTTTATTTTCATCATAAAAATTGTGAAAAAAATATTTTTGCCACATTCAATAAAAATTTTAGTTTGTTTTTTGGTTTTGATGGTTCAATACAATCAGATGGCTCTATTTCCATTAAACAAATGGTTCAAATTGTATTCACGTGGATACTTTTTCTCATAAACTTTTTTTTCAAAATTCCAACCTTGCATACTTTAAAGAGTGGTGATTTGGTGATAAACAACCAAATCACTTCTGTTTTTGTTGATGTACAAATCAGTAATATGTTCATTTCATGATAGTACAAATGAAATTCTCATCTAAAAAACTTCATTTTGACCCCCCATGAGACACTTTGAGTGCAAAAACTGTAAAACTGCCCTTGCGCCCATGCTATTTCTGGGTGCGAAAACCATAAATTACTAGAATGTGCCAGCTACAGGATGGCTGTTTAGTCCAGCATACTTATTCAAGTATGGCATCTGAAATGCACAGGAGTTCTGGGTAAAATGTGATGTTGAGCACTGAATCCTGATAGTTTATATTATAGATGAGCTTTTTAATACAGTAACAGTACAGATAATACAGCCTTAATTGGCCTTCTTATAATATATGTGAAAGGATCATGTAATGAAAGTAAGGCATTGGTATTTCAAGCACATGGTTGTAATTATCAAGATATATAGATTTTCGTTAAGTTAATCACACATGCTACAGTGAATTGTGGCTGCCACGGGGCACAGTGAATCACTGCAAACAGTGATTCACTGCAACCCAGGTAAAAATAACGAATAGTTTATAACTGTAATTGTTGTTAAGCACCAATAAACAACTGTAGGGGGAACGGGGGCACATTGGGACACGGGGCACTGTGGGACGGTGGGGTTTTTTTGGATCGTGGCAAGGTATAGGATATGGTAGTGCCATCATATCTTGTAATTTCACATCCTGATGTTTCCAAGGTTTTATAGACAAATTACATCCACATGCAGAAGTATGGCGAGCAAAAGTTTGTTTTCCTACTACTAAAGTAAACATGGACGGGTTCAATTCGAACCATTCTGTGGACAAACCATGAACAATGAGGCTTTCTCAGTGCTTGTATGAATTTCATATATCATAATGAACAGTTGTGAATTGCTATCGTGATAAACACACTCACTGCAGATCACTGGTGTCCGAGAAATTAGCATTTTGGTGTAAAAGTCATATCGGGGCTCATTGGGACAGTGAATTTGGGGCACATTGGTACGCCCTTGATATGCAGAATTTAAGTGTTCAAGGCAATTGAATGACCTGGAACAGCACACAACAGGTATTCAGGCCACAGGGAATAGAGGCATAGTGGATTACCATGCTCTGTGAACAAAGTTGTCACAAAGCACTGTGTGTTACTTACATAGATGTCCGCACCCAGGACAGTTTATGTTAAATGTTTAAAACTGTTTAAAGTTATGAACTATTGGCACTACAAAGTGTTACTACAGGGAAACAAGAAGTGCAACAAACTGCTCATGTGTTTTGTGCTCAAGTAGCTTTGCCACGTCACAAATTTCCACACATGACTGAGCATATTCAGTGTATCACACTTCAAGATTATTCCTATTTCTCTGAGACAACACCCTCTTCTACAATAATCAAATAACATGTTATGCTTCAAAGAAACTGTCATCAACCACTCATTGGAGGGAGTGCACACTGCATCAAAGGGGGAGGGGGTCACAAAAATAGGAAAATAAATATTTCGCAAGATAATCCATTTGAATGGCAAGACATCTAAATCTTGGAATTGAAACAACTGTCTGCCCACCCCTAACCCCCAAAAAACTCTGCTTATGGACAACTTCTGCGACGGAATCAGTAAATCAATCATTTCATCAATTTGTCTCTCAATCACAACAGTTACATTGGACTATGAAAGGTCATAATGGGCAAGATGGATCAATGATTAGGGCTTTATATTAGGTATCTGTGCACTGTATTAGGCAAATTAGGGCAGCTGAGACAGCAATCAGGTGAAGAGAAGGGTGGTTGAAGCTGCTGTCCAAGATAGTTCCAGGTGACATGCCTATAGCAGGGATCAAGCCTCCAACTCATCGACTCGAAGCCCATTAGACCAAAGCCCACAAACTGAGCTTACCCCTCCCCAACCCAGGGCAAAACAAAAATTAAAACATATTTATTGAGAATTATTATTCTTTCCTGGTAAAAATGTATCAATTTCAGGGAAAAATGCAGAACTTTGGCAAGACATGTGCCAAAGTTGTCGTATATAAAAATCAGAAAACGGTCCTGTACATTTTTTGTACTCTTATGTAATGGTAATCAACATCCCTAAATATTCGTTTCTAAATCAAACAATGCCCTTTTAAGAAATACCCCCACCAGAATTTATTTATTTCAAGATCGCCTGGAAAAAATGTATCTAAATTTATATCTCCAAAACTTACCAAGAAATAACTTATTCAGATAATATTCCAAGCCCCCCCCCCCAAGACCCCCCAGACCTAATAATTTCATTCTCACATTATTAAGAAACTTACAGATTAAATAAAGTGTTGTCTTCACCTCTACAAATATTTACATTTAGTGGTCAATGGACCATAGAAAAATCACTCGTCACAAGACCACTTTGGCCACAAATCAGATGATCCTTTCGTTGCACTTCTTGTTTCCTTGTAGTAATGCACTGTATACTATCTTACGCACTACTTATATGTGATATCTATTGCACGTGGTGTGTTAAAATGATTTTTTAATTGATGTCCCAATGTGCCCCAGCTGTTTTAGCCGGGGCACATTGGGACAGTCATTTTTACGACTCTCTGGCTGCAAAAGGGTAGGTGCAGTCTAGTTTATTATGCCTTGCATTTAAGCTCAATAGCATTGGTGATATTCATGCAAACTTCTGAGTTCTTCAGTGCTTTCAGCATTGAGCAAAATTAGTAGACGTTAAAAGCGTCCCAAAGTGCTCCCGTTCCCCGTATGTGTATGCTAAACTAATCAAATATGCAAAAAAATAACCCTTACCCTTCTGTTAGATGATTTATTTTAAGTGTTAACAATACGATAATGCTTCTTTGTTTTGGAGTAACAAGTTGGTTAAGTGGCTGTTAAACCTCAGGAAATGTTACTG
Source organism: Platynereis dumerilii (assembly GCA_026936325.1). NCBI lineage: Eukaryota > Metazoa > Annelida > Polychaeta > Phyllodocida > Nereididae > Platynereis > Platynereis dumerilii. Next base: position 1,561,717 of record JAPTHN010000004.1, read on the forward strand.
GCAAAATAAACTTTGGTCAGTGACACCATCTAGTTTGTTTTATTTATAGCCTTGCAGTAGATTGTTATATTCATAACACTGATTCACTGTGCCCCGGGTGCTGATTCACTGTGTCCCCGTATGTGGCCACAGTGAATCTGATTTTTTTAAATACAATTTTGAATTACAACAGAAAATGTTGTAGCTCTGGAAATACTTTGATACCATATGTGTGTAGGGGGCACATTAAACTTTCATTTAAGCCTAACATCGAGAATGTAGATAAAAAACTTTTTGAGATATAAAGGAAATGAACTAGCCCTGGACCCCTACGCATGGGTCCCAGGGCTAGAAATGAACATTGCTGACTCACTGTGTCCCCATTGCCCCTACTGCAATAGCGCAAGTAAGACAGGACTCACAGCATAGCAGTACAGTACATTTTAAACTGATCTTTTTATTACAAATAATTTCACCCTAAAACTATTACCAATTCCACATATTCCTTACTAAAGGGTGGTCATATTTCAAAGTATACCTGCAGCCAGACATTCCTACTAACCTTGCAGTTGGCCTCCTCTATGTCAGAAAACCCTCCGTGTCTCACTGGAGCAGGGAGTGTCCATCAAAGCAGAGCCATCTGCACATGCTGTAGGCCTACTTTCTATGGTTGAAATTAAATGGGTTCTGAAAGCAGAAACAGGATGCTGCGAGAGTATAAATAGGTTAATTAGGTCAGCTCATTTGACATATTAGTAATTCACATTGATAATAGACTTTAGATTTAGGATTTTGTTAATTGGAGTTAAATGGCCTATATGCTTGTACATGCTTCATGCAGGATGTTGCTATTTTTATCTTGTAAAGTTGTCCTGTTTGATATAATATAACATGAAAACGACACACATGTTTGAAAGGAGGGTGCAATATATATAACATTACTATATTGTACTTAGTACACTCCAATTAAAATTAACTAACTTAGATATATATTTGAGTTTCAGTAGTGGTATGGCGCAAGTTCCCCCCCCCCCCTCCGCAAACGTTTTGGAGAAAAGTGAGAGAAAAATGAGGGAAAAGTGGACAGGGGGGAAAAAGTAAGGAATTCGGGAAACCAAGGGGAAAAGGACACCAAGGGGAAAGGAACCAAGGGGAAAAGGAAACCAAGGGGAAAAGGAACCAAGGGAAAAGGAACCAAGGGGAAAAGGAAACCAAGGGGAAAAGGAACCAAGGGGAAAGGAACCAAGGGGAAAGGAACCAAGGGGAAAAGGAAACCAAGGGGAAAAGGAACCAAGGGGAAAGGAACCAAGGGGAAAAGGAAACCAAGGGGTAAAGGAAACCAAGAGGAAAAGGACACCAAGGGGTAAAGGAAACCAAGAGGAAAGGAAACCAAGGGGAAAAAGAAACAAAGGGGAAAAGGACACCAAGGGGTAAAGGAAACCAAGGGAAAGGAAACCAAGGGGAAAAAGAAACCAAGGGAAAAGGAACCAAGGGGAAAAGGACACCAAGGGGAAAAGGAAACCAAGGGGAAAAGGAACCAAGGGGAAAAGGAAACCAAGAGGAAAAGGAACCAAGGGGAAAGGAAACCAAGGGGAAAAGGAAACCAAGGGAAAAGGAAACAAGGGGAAAAGGAAAACAAGGGGAAAAGGAACCAAGGGGTAAAGGAAACCAAGAGGAAAAGAAACCAAGGGAAAAGGAACCAAGGGGAAAAGGAAACCAAGAGGAAAAGAAACCAAGGGGAAAGGAAACCAAGGGGAAAAAGAAACCAAGGGAAAAGGAACCAAGGGGAAAAGGAAAACAAGGGGAAAAGGAACCAAGGGGTAAAGGAAACCAAGAGGAAAAGAAACCAAGGGAAAAGGAACCAAGGGGAAAAGGAAACCAAGAGGAAAAGAAACCATGGGGAAAGGAAACCAAGGGGAAAAAGAAACCAAGGGAAAAGGAACCAAGGGAAAAAGGAAAACAAGGGGAAAAGGTACCAAGGGGTAAAGGAAACCAAGAGGAAAAGAAACCAAGGGGAAAGGAAACCAAGGGGAAAAAGAAACCAAGGGAAAAGGAATCAAGGGGAAAAGGAAACCAAGGGGAAAAGAAACCAAGGGGAAAGGAAACCAAGGGGAAAAAGAAACCAAGGGAAAAGGAACCAAGGGGAAAAGGAAAACAAGGGGAAAAGGAACCAAGGGGTAAAGGAAACCAAGAGGAAAAGAAACCAAGGGAAAAGGAACCAAGGGGAAAAGGAAACCAAGAGGAAAAGAAACCAAGGGGAAAGGAAACCAAGGGGAAAAAGAAACCAAGGGAAAAGGAACCAAGGGGAAAAGGAAAACAAGGGGAAAAGGAACCAAGGGGTAAAGGAAACCAAGAGGAAAAGAAACCAAGGGAAAAGGAACCAAGGGGAAAAGGAAACCAAGAGGAAAAGAAACCAAGGGGAAGGGAAACCAAGGGGAAAAAGAAACCAAGGGAAAAGGAACCAAGGGAAAAAGGAAAACAAGGGGAAAAGGTACCAAGGGGTAAAGGAAACCAAGAGGAAAAGAAACCAAGGGGAAAGGAAACCAAGGGGAAAAAGAAACCAAGGGAAAAGGAACCAAGGGGAAAAGGAACCGAGGGGAAAAGGAACCAAGGGGAAAAGGAAACCAAGGGGAAAAGAAACAAAGGGGAAAAGGACACCAAGGGGAAAAAGAAACCAAGGGAAAAGGAACCAAGGGGAAAAGGAAACCAAGGGGAAAAAGAAACCAAGGGAAAAGGAACCAAGGGGAAAAGGAAACCAAGGGGAAAAGGAAACCGAGGGGAAAAGAAACCAAGGGAAAAAGGAACCAAGGGGAAAAGGAACCGAGGGGAAAAGGAACTAAGGGGAAAAAGAAACGAAGGGGAAAAGGAAACAGAAGGGAAAAATAAACCAAGGGGAAAAGGAAACCAAGGGGAAGAGGACCAGGGGGAAAAGGACACCAAGGGGAAAAAGAAACAAAGGGGAAAAGGAACCTGGTATCCATTGAAATTTAATGAGAATATTCCCGGTAGTTCTCTTGTTTCGTACAATGTATATCGATGGTGAAAGTGCAAAACCTCGTAAGTCAAAAAAAGCTGTTTTTCAGAAATTGAAAAAAACTGTCAAGTGTCTTTTTTTAAGGTAATGTTTATTAATAAGTGGGTTATGGCCAACTAGATACATAGAAAGTGACACCCTGTTGTAGCAAATTTTTTATCAGAGGTCGTTTACCCCTTGCATTGCTGTTACCATCAGATGTGATTGAAAATGTCGACTTACGAGGTTTTGCACTTTCACTTTCTACCCGTGCAAAACCTTGTAACTCGATCATTTCTCACACTTTAAAGCAACTTGCAGCATTGAATATACTTTCAATCTATGTATATACAGTGAAAATTATAATTTGCCTATGACAGATTGCAATAACAAATTTTATTGAGTGGCTACAACGGCAAGAATGAGGGAAATTACATTTTTTTCAAATTTTCGTGCACTCTCTTTTTCAATAGCCTACATCACCAAAACAAATATAGGGAGGTAAAAGTCTTTTAATCAGGAAACTTGCTGGGACTCACAAAAAAAGTAACGCAGTAATTGTTTTTCAAAAAAAGTTGAAATATCCCACAATATGTGCTTCAAAGTTCTGATTTGAGTTACAAGGTTTTGCACTTTCACTTTTTGAAACATATCGACATACAAGGTTTGGTGAAATCATTCTGTTACCAGTGTGTTACAGCTTCCAAAAATAGCAAACTGGCAAGGTAATCAACTGACAACGTGTATTGGATATTAAAATAGTCATTCCTCCAAAAATCTAAAAATAGCAAAATTTTGACATACGAGGTTTTGCACTTTCACCATCGATATGTTAGTAGAGAATCCAGTAAATCTTGTCAAAAATTAGAAAAACATGTTTTCAGTACTCCATGCCAATGAATGCTTTTTGGGGGAAATTAATGTTCATTTAACCACCCCTACCCCCAGAGAAAAACCCTAGCTTCGCCACTGGTGAAAACAGATGAACCCTCCACCCATAAGCAACGTTCTGTTTACATTGTTTCCCCCATGGCATAAATCATCCCTTGGACCCTTGCTCTTGAAGAATTGTGACTCTTGTTCGTGGGATCTATTTGGTTCCTGACCTCCTCCGTAAATCTTAACATTGATATTATTTCAATCTGAATAATGTACTAGATAGATAAATAGATAGATAGATTGGTAGATTGATAGACAGATAGATACATAGATTGATAGGTATAGCTAGATAGATAGATATACGGACAGATAGATACACTGATAGAAGGATAGATAGCCGTATTGTTGTGATCCTCCACTCTTCTGCAAGTCCTAATTCACAAATGATGGATGGTTGGATAATTTGGGCTTTGTGTCTGCATTTATTAGGATAGGAAAAGGACAAGGCAATGAGGACGTTCAACATTGGCCCTGTTGATCCAGCATGGGTTGCGCCCAAACTCAGTACCAAGCATTGGCAGTGCCTTACACTACCACTGAGCTAGCACTAACCCTTAGTTTATAAATGAATAAAGGACAAAGAGAATAAAGAGCTATCATCCACCCACTATCTAGTAACAGTACCACATCCAGGGCAAACATTTTATGTAATGTTTGATAAATGTATATGAAGAAATAATACCATATTATGTGATGTTTGATAAATGTATATGTCAAGTTTGATGAATGTATATGAGGAATTAATAAAACCAATAATTGAAAGACCTGATGTGCATAATGTAGATAACTGCTAACTTCCCTTTTGGTAGCCTAGATTGTACAATTATAAAGTTATAGCAACAGGATATTGAAATAGTTTCATTTTAAACCAAAGCGATAATATATACATGTACTTCTTAATGATTGAATCACGAAAGTTACTCTGAACCCAACCATATCTATCTACACAACATATCCGCCAGTTTACGTTTTGCCAAAGTTAGAAATATTAATATAGTGCCTTCACAATATTTCTGCCAGTTGATTTGCTTAGAGTAACTTTTTAAAATAAGTCATGTCACAGCTCTCAGACATGGTTTTAAGAATTAGTTTTTCCTTGAGTGTGGACCTGATGTCACAGCTCAAGACTCAAACTGTCCAATGACATTCCTTGCAGACAACTTCACCATGGCCTTTCAATTCATGGGCAAATAAGACCACAACAACTCTTGTGCAGTATTGGGCTACTCCACAGGACGGGGCTTGGGGAGGGGATTAAGCCTGTTTGATGATTATTAAACTTCGTGAAATGCAATCCAGCATGTTTAAGATACTTTAAATATATCACCTGTGCAATACACAATTGTAAAGCAATATTATACCAATGGGACTACCTCAAAACCAGGGCTACTACATGCCCGTACTTCCAAATATTTATGAACCTGTTTGGTTAAGGTGTCAGGGAAAAATGGAGACAAATATTTTTGACAAGTATCAGGTATGTTTTTAATTATCAGTCAAAAACTTACTGCCAAAATAAAATGTCTGTATTTGAATTCACAATTCTTTTGGGCAAATAGGCATATCATCTGGCCAAAGAGATGAACAAAAAACTTCAGCACACAAGTAGGGACCCAAAGAAAAGTTTCCTTGCTACAAGTGGTATGAATGCTACTTATGATAATATCTGGAAAATAACAGAAGAAAATCTGACTATACATGAACTCACAAATTTTAAGCCATGCCAAGTGAAAGTGCGTGCAATTACCTTCACCTGTAAGGTTAAGCACTGAATAGGAAACACTCTGGTGACAAGCAAGCCTCATATTACTCCATGAAAATTGTCTACTGAAAATTCAGCTGCTTGAGTCATTGGAGGCACAACAACAATTCTAATTTTGGTAAAATATTTGGTAAACCAACCCTGAAGTGGTAAAGACCAAACTCAAAATATCCTTCAAGTATTATGCAAATTCTCCTTTATATAATTTTGTCATCAGCTGTGATGCCACAACTAGCTCCGCTATAACATCATAGGTAAAGTGATGTGCAATGTGTGCAAACTGTCACTGGCTCACAAGGTGTGATGTGTGCACCGGTTGGAGCTAGGGTTGGGACGATATTGGTATTTTGATATCACGATATCTATTGAAAGTGATACCGCGGTAACATGATGTTAATCAGCTGTTTACTCACTTTACTGCTTTAATTTGTCCAAACTTGACGAAAAATCAGAAATTCTTGGTATCGCGCTACCCTCGTCCGCCATTTTTTAAGCAGACGCTCCCAGCGAGAATCTCGTCCAGCCCGAGAACGTAGTGTCATGGCGGCCGGCGGACCAAAGTTTGATTTCTTGCAATTTCTTCTTTTTTGTGCCGGTTAATGCCGTATGAAGCAAAACTGTTAATACCGTGAGTAATGTGGACCCTGACGGTACGAAATCTGGCCCGAAAAATACCGCAGTACGGTAAGAATACTGGTTATCGTCCCAACCCTAGTTGAAGCTATGGCATCATGGGTTGTACATATACCAATATGTATATGTTTCAAAGCTGGACAATTTATATTTTAGCTATGATACCATATACCCTCATTATTATCGTTTTCATAGATACATGTTTTTCCAGTATGCACTTTGCTTTATCTCAAAACCGTGATGTCACAGATTTAGTTGCATAACTTTGTATATTACGAGCAGACATTTCAAGAAACTGATGAAATGCATTGACACATGGTTTTGTATGTTTATCTTGTTTAGCTTTTACACCTGCACTGGTTGGTAGATACTACAATGAACTGTAACTGAATCAAACAGACCACTTATCCTCAAAGGAGAGATACACTGTTGGCCAAAATTTTGGAAATGATAAGCTGTTCACCACTGCCTTTGTGTTGTACAAAATGGTATCTGGTTATTCAGATTGTTACTTGATCAAATCAAAATAGACCTAAAGAAATTTGAAGTGGATTATTAAAGGTAAATTTGTGAAAATAGCATTAAATTTCCAAGGTTGCTCACAAAAATGGGGATGTATCAAAGTGAGTAAGCATTGGCCATTGCCATTTCATTGATATGCCTGGCCACTTGTTTGGGGCAATCAGTATTTTGAAAGCAACTGAATGCTATTCATGTACACTGTGGAAACTACTCACACAATCTCTCTTCCAAGTATGACATTTTTTTCTGATAAGATAAGAAGCCATGCACCCACAGGAAAATTTCTGTAACACTGATCCAATGGCAAGCAAAATTCTGTCACTTTTGGCCTGCAGTGTACAATGACTGACAACAAATGTCTCAAAGTGATTTGAAATTGTGATGAATAGTATCTTGTGAAAAACAATAAAACAGGCTTTGTTTGGGAAACATTGAAACAGACACTCTTCTGGCAAGGTGTAACAATCGGCTTAGACAGAAGTTGTTTGTTGTGGTTGATTACAAAACATAACATTGCCTGGCAGTTTTAATTTCCTTTGTCATAAACCGTGATGTCAAACTCTGAACTGATATGTCACAGATTGAAGATTTGACCAATCACATTCACAGATACCCTAATGATGTCACGGTTTAACTGCAAAACGAACTTTTCAAAAAACACGTAGCTATGAAAACGATAATAAGTGATTGTTTCATATCAATTGCAATAGCTATAAGTAAGGTAGTGGACTTCAAAGGGGGAATATGAAATTTATTCACAGTAAAGTACTATGGTTCAGTCCTTGGAAAACAAACTAGAGACAAAAGACAGCTGCAGCCAGATAGACAGTCTCAGTTGAACACAGAGACAGCAAAGAAATAAAAACATGTTTATTGAAGGAAGTGAAACAGTTCAGAAGTAACCATGATAAAAGAATGAAAGTTTGTGAGTAGATTGCTTATACTATTAGGAATACATAGAAGAAATAAAAATGGGGGTCACCAGCATTTCTTAGGAACCACTCACACTAGAATGCACCCAATCGGTCTTTGGAAATAAAAAACTTAGGGAAATGTACATTTTTTTTTTAATTTGTAGGCTTATAAAATAAAAGTTACCCATGAAAATGTTGTAAAACATATTGATATTCATGCTAAAATACGAGATAAATATTTCATTTTTTTAAAAAGGTAGATCTCCAGGGTGCATACAAATTACAGCCCATATTATAAGTCGTCAACAGGTCCACTGACGAGCAGGGAGTGGGCATCATGTGAAAAAATTTCCAAATTTCTTCAATTTTCTAAAGTTCTGAATGGATTGTTTCAGCATGTCTGGAAGCAGGGGAGAGCGGGGCACAGTAAGACGGCAGGCACAGTGAGACAAAGCCTGTAGCGTCTAGATGGTACTGTTTACAGATCAACCCTCCTTTGCATAGTACAAAAAGTAAGTAAGTGAGAGTCTGACCTATATCCGGAATGCCTACACAGCATATCGAGAGTGGAATTTCAATATTTTGGTTTTTAGCCAGTAAAAGTAAATAATTTTGCCAAACGACTTTTTGTAATAATACCCAAGAAAAATGGTATAATGCAAATCAATTGACCAGGATTCAAACCTTGATTATTTGTCTTAGTTTAGTGAGAGGATGAACCACAGTAAAGGCATCCGGTCCACAGGATTCAAAAATTTTATAAAGAGAGCTGCCTGGGGCACAGTGAGACATCACAAAATACACTCGAAACGACCTGAATGTAATGCATAGCTCACAATTCACTATTAAAAACAAAATGCCTGCTATAAACTACTGATTTTGGTGAGTCATATCTAAAGGGAAGCATCCAAATCCAACATAATTTTGATTAGTATGTAACAGGTGCGGCAGGTTAAATAAGTCGTGCATGTGTCATGTGCGACGAAGTTTCGAAACATCCTGAAAAAAGGACCCAAAAATTCACCTAGCCAGCTGCTTTTATAAGAGTACAGTTGTTTCCGTAGCAACAATTGATAGAACAATTCCACAGGTCCTGAGGATCAGCGGTTAGGGCAGCAGGTGCCCTGTCTCACTGTGCCACACCTTCTGTCTCACTGTGCCCCGCCCATGGGGCACAGTGAGACCCTTAACGAGCATGGACGTAACTCAAAATTTCTCCAAACCTGTAAAAGGTAGGAACCTGAAACTACTGGACAATATACCCAACGTCATTATCTATAATGTGGACCTGATCTCATTTAACTCGTTACTGCCAATATTTTGGAACACTTGAAAATAAAAAAAGTGTCTGACTGTGCCCCACTCTCCCCTATAACCAGGCATGTTTTCTAAAATTTCCAGAATTATCAACAACACAAGGGTGCATCATTGCGAACTGCATCATTTCCCTTTAAATCAAGTGCTTGGTCATCACATGTGAAAGGAGAAACCTCTTCAAAGAAACTCACTCAGACGAAGATGGACCAGTGACAGTGACATATTACTAATTGCTGCACCAGTCGTCAAACTTATTGCAGAAGCTTGTGGTTGTTTCTCGGGTGAAGTTCTTGTTAACTGGAACAATTTATTCGATGTAAAGTTGTGAGTATTTTCACCTGGAGTGTGGGTGAACTTTTAAAACTCTAATGGGTCATGGGTCATGGGTAGAACAGAAAACTATCTATTGCTTCACCTGTCTTTGTTTATCTTTAACTTGACTGCATTTGAAACATTATTCTTCAGCCAATGGGCGGATGCAAAAAATATGGAGCAAAGCGGGCCCGTGAATGCCGAAAACGGCATCCACCCGGGCCAGCGTATGCCAAAACAACATCCTGGCCCCCCCCCCTATATGGCTAAAGCTTGCAGTGAATTATGGGACCACATGACATGTAGGTCATGCTACCTGTGGAAAAAATTGTGAATGCCCCTTAGAACAGATGTTTTTTGTTGGATGTTTGCAGTGAGATAGCTCCAGCAATTGCTCTGAAGAAATAACCTTTTTTCAGTTTGGACCTATTATGTCATACCTGGAGACTCCATTAAAACCTATGCAACTAAGACCCTAGCATCAATGTCATAGGTCAAACTGGCCAATAGCATTCCTTGTGGACAACTTCATCATAGCCTTGCAATTATTTCATGGCCAGATAAGCCAATAATACCACTGGGGGTGTTGTTTATTTGGTCAGTTGTTTTAGTGGTATTATTGGCCACTTTGGCAATGATGTAACTGTGAGGCTATGATGAAACTGTCCACAAGGAATGCTATTGGCCAGTTTGACCTGGCACTGAGAAAAAAACTGATTTCTTCAGATCAATTGCTAGAGCTGTCACTGATTGTTATTTAAATGTGAACTTGATTTTTTTTTTCTCCTGCTTGGGTTATTTACTTATTGACCCTTTCTTGTAAGAGAGCAACAGATGATTATGAAATGTCATGTGTAAAAGCTTTTTCATCACTTTTTTTATTTCGTCAGCGAAGACAAATTGATCTCTACTATATTGACAGCTAATCAGTGAAGCACAGTTTGATGCAATTGAGCCCATGAATACTACACTGTCCATATACAAGGGAGCAAGAGGTTTTTCATTGCTGTTTCAAGTTCTGGTTGTCTCAACAAGATGTATAAATCAAAAGTCAGGGAAAAGTAACAGGTGAGGAGATTGGTTATAGAATTTTAATGAAAAAACACAGCGTTAATCTAAATGCAAACCCTAGCCCTATACCTAACCCAAATGTTAACCCTATCTTTTAACCTAAACCTTTACATCTGATGTGCTACAAATATTGTACTGAAGATTTGAAATGGTTTGTCCTTTTGGCATTGGTTGCGAGACTAAAAATGGTTCTAGTTTTCGAAAATTGCTGTGGTGCATCCTCATGTAATAGTCTTTTGCACCTGATTTCCTTCTGTGACCATCATCTTTCCCCCTCTTTCCCCACCTGTCCCCCTCTTGCTCCTCTTGCTCCTGTTCCACCCGCATAACCTTCTCCTTTCCCCTCAGTACCCATAATAACATTTTCCTATGTTGGCTTCACATCACAGGTGAATCCTGCAGGCATATTGAGAAATTTGTCTGAAACGGGCATAACAAGGCCAGATATTACGTCAGAGGGTGAACTGAGCCTCATTGGAAGAAGAAGAAATAACATACATGCAGGAAAATTCACAGTTCATTTTAAAGATCTCTGATGCATCTGATAATGTATATTGTCCTGCAATTGTCAAAAATTACGGATAAGCTTAAAATGTATATTTAAGATAAAAATTTATACCAACCATTCAGTTAAGGTCCTGTATGTGAGATGAACCACAATGCAGATATCTAGACTGATATTCAAAGTGATCTGAGACTGGCATTTAAACTCGTGGATGTATTTCTCAAGGCAGAAGGGGGATGCTGTGCTGTAATAAACTAAAGACTCAGATGACCCTTCTTGCCTCAATTTCAATTTTCAATTTCAAAATTATTTATTGGCTCCAGATACATTTACAATTTTAGACTGGAAAATTTTCACTGGACCTGAACTACAGATTGTTTACAGTTCAATATTCAGCCGTACTCTGCACTTGTGAAACGGAAAGTGTTTCTCGCGGCACTGAGCAGGATGCTGTAACAAACAGAAGAGATAGTATAATAATCATACTGCTAATGATTCCTTAATTTGCCTCATCCTATTCATGTTAATAATTCCATGCAATTAATTTACATTGCTGATACATTGTAGGAAGTAAATTACTGACTGGCAATTATGTGCCTGTCAAACTGAGACCACATTTATGTCAAAATGATGGGGGGATGTTGTATGATATTATGCATTGTATACTATACTCCCTGATTGGATCGAACCCTGGTTGGGGAACCTGAAATTTTCAGTGAACCTTCCTGAGCAATGTCCCAACTGAATGTCATTGACAGCGTTCGGATGAGACGTTAAATTGGCGGCCACTTGTATCAGTGTCTGTGCTGGGCAAGTAAAAGATCCCTCACATGGGGTAAATGTGTGACATGTTGAGGACACCCGGTTCTTCCCCATCTCATCAATCAACCTTTTTGGGCAGGGTTGGGTACAATGAGACAAAAAAATAAAAAAGCAAATGCAAATGTTTCGGAGATGACCGAATGCAAATGCAATTGCAAATGCAAATGTGCCATTTTCAAAAGCATTTGAATTTATGCAAATGCAATTGCATTTGATACTTTTTAAATGTTGATTTTTGTAACTTTCAAATCGATTTTGAGTGGCTGAAACTTCCAAATTACGCTTTTGATATTGATTTTGCAATGAATAAAAAAACAGAACATAATGAATTACCAAGAGGCATTTCCTTTCACCCTTAAATCAAAGGCCCATTGTTGCAGATTATAATCATGGGTAAATCTAGTTTAATATAACTTGGTTGACATGGTTACAATATTTCAATGAATTACCAAGAGGCATTTCTTTTCATCCTTCAATCAAAGGCCCATTGTTGCAGATTAAACATTCTAATGTCGTTCCTAACAAGTTATACATGCATTTAGGCCATTTTGCCTGCAGAACAAGGCATATTCAAAAGACATATTTACTGAAAAGTGTTAAAAAGCAAAAGTTGATTTTATTCGCATACCAATAAATAAGGGCCATTTAGTAATGAGGGCCAGATCAATTATAACAACAAGAAAGCATATATGGGTCATTCTCAAATTTCGGGACAATTTGAGTCACTCTGGTTCCCTGACTTTAATTTGAATGCGATTAACATCTGAAGTGTCACTCTACATCTGTTAATCATATTTCTGTTTAGAACCAGGGGCGGACTGGGGGCATTTCGGGCCCCGTGGCAAAATAAGTCTATGGGCCCCCCCCCGAAGTTCCTTCCGCTGGCGTTATTTCAAAAAGGAAAGAAAAATACTAAAACATAATATTAATAGTTTGCTAATGTGTTATTACGATAGGGGCTCATGTAAGAGGCTTCCATCCCATTTAGATAGTTTTGTTTCATCACAAAGTCAGGCAAAGTTTTCAGATTTTTTTTTAGAATTTTAAAAATTTTTTGACATCTTCAATTGGCCCCCCTGAGTGGATGGGCCCGTGGCAGCTGCCACTCTGCCACATAGGCCAGTCCGCCCCTGTTTAGAACCACTGCATTTAAAACAAAAAGTCATTCATTAGACCTTTTTTTTGTGCATTATTTCCAGTAATCCTTGCTAAATCACTGGTTCTTTCCTGTCACTGGACCTGACCTGACAAAATCAAGTGTTCATTTTCCTCCTAATTTACCATTATTTTCAAGGTTTCTTTGAATGTTTCATGAGAATATAGACTTGAACGGATATCTAGTTCATATTCAATATTTGTTGTATAATTGCATTGATTAAATTGATACAATAGACGTGTCACTAATTTATGTCAATTTTTTTGTCCACTCCATTACTCGCCATAGCTCGGTTCGTTATCGTTTTTCATGAGCTATTTTCACTGAATATCGTCAGACGCATGTGTGCCATAGTACCACTGCCTTGCAGACTTCATAAAACATGTATTCAATAAATTAAGACATAATGTATACATTGTTGAGGGTGACAGCTTTTAATAGTCTGCAATTATTTTATCTAATCTTCAAAATAAAAAGCAGTATTGAGCGAAACGCAAAAAATCATTCCACTCTTCATTTCCAAGCTTACCAATGATAGTTTTAAAGAATGATTTCATGTATACATTGTTGAGGGTGACAGGTTCTAATAGTCTGCAATTATTTTATCTAATCTTCAAAATAAAAAGCAGTATTGAGCGAAACGCAAAAAACTTTCCACTCCGTTACTGTCCACTCCGTACTAGATCATGAGCAAGAAATCGACATTTGGACCAAAAATCGACTGATACGAGATGAAGTACTTCTGAAAATAATAGTTACATCAATCTTTTATTGCTTTTCCTTTTGTCCTGTTCCTACAGTTAGTTTTTTACATCAAAATAACACTCCGTTACCATATTGTCCCCTCCGTTACAGGACATTTTTCCTATACCTGTTGTCCCGAAATTTGAGAATGGCCCATATATCCATTGACCGGGATCAATCAGTCAAAAAATCAGTAGATTAATTAGCCAATCAAACAATCAGTTGATCAATCAGCCAATCAAACAATCAGTTGATCAATCAGCCAATCAAACAATCAGTTGATCAATCAGCCAATCAAACAATCAGTTGATCAATCAGCCAATCAAACAATCAGTTGATCAATCAGCCAATCAAACAATCAGTTGATCAATCAGCCAATCAAACAATCAGTTGATCAATCAGCCAATCAAACAATCAGTTGATCAATCAGCCAATCAAACAATCAGTTGATCAATCAGCCAATCAAACAAATCAGTTGATCAATCAGCCAATCAAACAAATCAGTTGATCAATCAGCCAATCAAACAATCTGTTACTGCAATTTCAATAAGTATGAGTTTCCGCAATGATATAGTGAAATGTAGCAAATGTGGTTCATGTGATTGGTTGAGACACAGAATTACATGGTAAAATCTAATTTGAATGCCATGAAAACGTATTTTTAAAAGGCCAGTGACGTGTCCAGTGGTGACGTGTGATTGATCTGGTGTGATTGCCAATCCTTGTCTGCTGATCTGGTTCAGTTTTAAACAAACTGAGCTGCTCGCTGAGGCAGAAGATTCTTTCTAATTCCACTCATGAATTTGGGAGGTGTTTGATTGCTCATAGACCAGTCAGGCAAACTTAAAATGCTACGCAGACTGTGAGAAAACTAGCCCAAGAAACTCATGCTAATTGAATTTGCAGTAGTCACCTCGTCAAAAGCGTTATCATTGTATTATTCAATAAAATGAGACGAATATCTCCTGTTTAATGATTTCAATCATGTTTAACTTTTTTTAACCATAGACTTAACTAAATGGTATTCTGCCTTTAGATCTAGACTACAGATTCAAAATAAAATTTAGTTTGCTATTGTATATCTGATTTCCAATCGACAAAATTATGTACATAATTTCATTAAAGAAATATCATGTTGGTTAAATTGATTAGATCGCTGAATAGTCAATTAATTAGTCAAATGTGACATTTGCGAATGCAAATGCTAATGCATTTGCTTTTGTATCCAACCCTTGTGAGTGCCCAGAACTGGCCTTAGAGGGCTGCACTTACAGTATCTATCTATCTATCTATCTATCTGTCTATCAATCTGTCTATCTATCCGTTCCAAATAATAGTAAGCTCTGCTTCAAATTTAGGTTAAGAGAAAATATTCTGAATGTTGAAGATAAATGTGGCCAAGAATAAATGATGTGGTGTAAATGTTGTACAGTATTGACTGGTCTGCATGTTTTTAGTTGTATTTGTTATGGTGCCATATTGGCATCCAAACAGTGAATAGCAGGACAGGAATGTAGAAAGATTGTGAATTTGTACATAAAAGCATGAAAAACACACCCTTAAAAAACATATTTAGATGGGGAGCCACCTCAGATTTAGTTTACGTGGCCATTGGCAGCCATTTTCCAAAATGGCCATCAATTCCTCCCCTGTGCTGCTTTCTCTGCAGTTTCTAAATAGTGTTTGATATACTTTTGTTGGTATCTCGACTATTGTTATGATCAGTTTTGGTAGAAATATTGATGCAAATACTGGGCATTCATTCGGAAAGCTCTTCACACAAGGAATAAAATTATGTAGTTTGTTCTTAAAACATCAATTGAGATTCCAAGGAAATACGTGAAACTGCAAATGTGCTGCATTTTCTTCAGCAGCTCTAACAAAATTGACCACCATAAAAATCCTTAATTCCATCCAGAAATAAAATGATGATGTTTTGTAGATCAGTAGAGGAATAGTGAGCACTGTTTCCATACAATCTTACTATAGGCACTTCAGAGAAGGCGGGAAAATTAGAGAATCAGCAGCCATTTTAGAAAACATGTATAAATGCTTAATTACTTCCCTATTCATGTCAAATCTGCAGCAATGGCTATTTGACTGCAAATTCAACCTTTATTTAATCATGAACAATCATATAGAGGGAAGTTAAATGGTAGAATAATTCGAAATGTTAGCATCAATTTTATCTAATCACACATATTACATAATCACCCACCATATGTCGAGCCTGATTGTCCTTCATCTAATTTCATATAAATTTAGTTTCCTGAAAGCTTAATTTCTTGATAATTTTGCAAAATGCTGGGCTTTTAGCGTGGGTTAAAAGTAAGGTTGCATTGCAAGGATCTGACAAGAAAAGATTAGACAAGGAATGATCAAGCAAGGAAATATTAGTCAAAAAGCACTAAAAGATTATACAAGCAATAATCCGAAAAGAAAGGCCAGACTAGAAATGTCAGACAAGAAAAACCAGGCAAGCAATTATCCGATAAATAAAGATCTGACAAGGGAAGATCAGAACCAATAATCAGTTGAGGAATGATCAGACAAAAAATAATCACATACGGAGAGAGCAGACAAGAAATGCTGAGCCAAATTAATGAAATTACATGATGGCAAATTGTGCTGTTCTGGCTGAATACCATTGACAAACCTCTGAGCCCAAGGAAGGATCTACTTCTTGCACGACATAGTATTTTGTCTCTGATCTTCCTTGTCTGACTATAGTCCAATCATTCTTCGGAGGGACCCACGACAAATTGCAAGAGTAATGATTCTGGTACCCAAATTGATTGCCATAATCTTAATCAACTTTCCTGAATTTTACCCATACATTTTTGTGTTGGAACATGACCTAATTAGCATAAATCCAAGATGGCGGCAGTAAAAATCATGTTTTTTGCAAATAACATGGAAACTATTAGGTTTAGGCTCCGTATCTGTATGAACCATGAATATAAACTTGGGTATTACGGACATTTTGACTCCATTCCCACATCTCTAACTCTATTAGTTCTCGAGATAAGGCATATTCACATATCTCATATTTCATGAAATATCCGCTGAAAAATGGCCAAAAAAACTTAGTTGTTAGTTTTGATTCCAAATACACTTATTCAAATAAGGGTCACAGTCTCGATTCAAGATTTGTGAAATCTTGATAAGCAAAGTTATGAAGGAATGAAGCAAAAAAATGTTCACTATTGAAAAGTGAAACTGTGCTTTATGTTCAGGTTGCTGCTAAGTTAGTTGCACATTTGACAAATGCATGGATGAGACTCTCCAGATTGGCCAACAGACAAGAGTGAGGTGCTGTTGTCTGGTGGACAGGGCGCTCACCTGCTAAATCAGTTTTTCCTTAGAGCACATGGAATCAACTTCAAAGTAACTCAATGAGATTCTATCAGGTTAGTACGACCATTCAATTTGATCAATGCAACTTTTGTATGAGTTGGTTGTGCCGACCACAACATTAGTCTGCTTTCAAACCCAGTGACATAGCTCTTGGGATCTTGAATGATCTGTTATGGAAACCCTCCTCAAAGGACAAAGTTGATTTCTGTGATAAAGACATGATGACTCAAGTTCAACTAAAGCTATAATTATAAACCAAATTTCTGCAGATGATTGAGTTATGATCATCAGAAGATTGATTCTTTTTTTTCCCTCCACTGTTCCCTAACACTGACATTATGCATGTCTGTAAGGCAACTAAGAACAGGCTACAGTATTTTTCTCTGAGTCTGAGTGACAATGATCCTCTAGGAGTAAATAGTTTAGTCAGATATACTTTTTGGAATCCCCACATCCCCAGGCTTCATTAATCCATTGAAACAAGTACTTTTTTGAACAAGGATTTATTATTTATTACATGTATAGTTAAATACATTACAATCAACATAATGCTAATGCACTTTACAATGTATAAAATAAGGTATGTGTAGAATATTAGAGAACGAGTTTATCATTTACACAATCAGGGTAAACAGATACATTTTCACCATCTGTCAGCTTTGTAATGAGCTTGTAAAGTATCTTTTGATCACCATCACATTTCTGTATTTCTTTACTGTAGAAGGTCGCCTTGATTTCGTTACACCTTCTAATGTATTCACTTCTAGCCGTTTTAAATTTGACATGATCTTCAACTTCCTTCGATCTCAACTATGCCCTTTCCGCATTCCACTTTTCTCTCTTTAAAATTGAGCTTCATCGTTATACCACGGCGCAGATGGTTTGATCTTAATGGTCTTCGAGATCAATGGGGCATGGGTATTAAAAATATCATTCAGAGTTTGATCATATAAAACAGCCTTATCATGAGCAGATTTGTTGCCCATATTCATCAAGTGACACACTTGTAGGTCTTTCTTGAATTTTACGATGTCAATACTAGGGATACAACTTTTCAATTTTTTCTTCAAAATCAATTTCCTGTGTCATAGCTGGATGAACTTTTGTATAAAAACCACTGTAGTTAAGTCATTTTTTAACTATCTTCAAAAAAGTTCACCCATGAACTCATCTTTGTGTTGGCCATCTATTATAGTCAGAAAATGGCAATTTTCCGCCAGTGGAGTACTTTATTTCATCTTATAGCTTTTTGCCTATTGAAGATACAGCAACCAAAGTAATACCAAATTAAAGCATTTGAAATTAGCTTTTCAGTGGGACCATATAAGGCACTTCATATATGGCATATTACCTTGTATGAGCTAATATTATGCATTTTCCTTCCAATTTTATCATTTTTCTGTTGAAAATGTAATGGATTTGTCAACTCTTTTGCAGAGAATTGTGCTATAGCATTATTAGAGGTTCCTGATGAAAAACACAATGCTATATTACTATTCCATGCCACCACATATCAACAAAATTAAATTTGAGTGAGGATGAAACTCACTGATAGCACAGGTGATTGGCTGCGGAAGGATTCTCAAGTGTCAAGAGACAGCTCACCAACCTTTCTTATTAAACTTACACATTTGTCAACTTTGAGGCACTTTCCTGACTTTTCTGGTATTCACATGCATGTCTTTTAGTCCTTTACACAACATATGTGTATTAAAACTATCTCTGCAGCATTGTAAACTGTCAAATTCCAGGAATTTTGCTTTGGTCCCAGATGTTGTCACATCATGACAAGTTCACAAGTATTTCATGCTATATATTTCTAATCAGGAAAAGTGTTATAAGAATATATCTCAAGTCATGGGGCATTATTTTCAAAGCACATTATGTTCTTGCTGCACTTCCTCCCAAACATTTTTCATAAATTTGAGTGAGATTGTGAGATTTCTGCACAGATACAGAATTTTATTATCTGGCTCATGGTGGGTTTATCCATCAAAAAAGTTTTTGAAGTTGTTCAGAAGAACAAAGAGAAATGGAAGAGAAACTTAGCGGAGGTCCATTCCCGTTAATCTGGAAGTCATGTGCCTGTAGAAAAGAAGTCTCACTGGCTAGCAGAAGCAAAATTGCTCTCAAGAAGCAGGTTGTTGGTGGTGCCCGTTTCTTGGGTAGTCAGTTGAAGGCAGAAAATACAGATTGGCACAATTATCAACTGAGTTTATACAGCTGGGGACAATTAAACTTCACTTTCCAACGATTTTTGAGCAAGTGACATGATCAAAACTCGAAAATGTGCTACATTAGTATGACATATTACAAAAATATGAGCCTGTAGCACAATTATTGAATGGCTCATACAGATGACAAATTTAAGCTGTATTCTGTCAAAGTTCAAAGTGGGCTATTCGACAGGCAAAGCTGCAAGTAAGTGACTGGATTACAGAAATAGTATGTGAGCCAAAGCTGTGATATGTCACAATTTGTGAATTGTCAGCACCATGTTTTAGAGTGAATTCCATGCATTTTCATGGATCAGGAGCCGGCGGACCGAATGAAGTCACCAAATGTATAATATATTTGTCAAAGATTTATAGTAAAACATTATGAACTCCAAGGGTCCTTCCAGAATGGAACTCATGTCATTGATGATCCAACTGGTGGGAGAAATAATTATTTAGAAATTTCTTTTTCTTTGACGAAAACAAATCTTTCCCTTTCAAGTTTCCGAAGTTCCAAATATCAGTAAAATTAATGCCAAATGAAATTCCTGAGAATTCCTAGCTTTAGTGGCCTTTTATCTGATGTCATATTTGAAGGAAAGACTGCTTGGAGTCAGGCAGTTTATCTCTAATGACCAGGCCGACCACTGGATCAGTGATCAAATGTATCAAGCTGGAGAGAATGTGAAGCTTTCACAAGCCTTGTATAGTAAACCTTCTAGAAAGACACTTTGAAGTGCTTGAAAATCACTGAAAGCAAGAGCCATCAAGACTAAACATCAGCAGAAATAAAATCAATGTAGTGAACAAACAATTAAGGTCATGAAAGAACTGCAAATCAAATGCAAAATCTAAGGAAACTTGCGATTGCACTTCATTCTTACTTATGACTTGTTGTAGCTTAAAAAATCCATATTCTGCAACCTTCCTCTGTATGAATTGCCTTATAATTGCATTGAAATATAAAGTATAGCTCTTCTAGTTGCTAAAAGTTATATGATTCCAAAATATAAGCCATTTATTAGTGATCCAACCACACTAACATTTCTCCGAAATGCAGCAAATTGACACAAATGCTAAAATTTCAAAGTGTGTCATGGGTGAACTTTTTTGATCCAATTCCAAAAAGACATTGATCTTCATTTTTTCTAGCAAAAGTTCATCAAAATATGATACAGGGTTGTGACGTTGCAAAAACGTTGTACCCCTAGTCAATACCCTTCACCTTCCGGTATGAAATATCTTTGGTTAAATAATCCTCTGTCTTGAGAGTAGTTTTGATCCTCACAAACGCATGGTCTGAAATGAATGACATAATCTCAGGTTCAGATATAAAGATATTTTCATTTGCTCTAGTAATTATCAAATCTAGGGCATGGCCATGTTCGTGTGTTGGTATCCATTCATAATTTTTTAATTCATGTTATCCAATAAATCTTTGAATTTGATAGAATCGGCACATGCATCATTCTCCATATGTAAATTAAAGTCACCGCCAATTAATAATTTGTGGGGGGCAGTAATCCACAGCTCAAGGTAAGATCCAAATTCAACAATAAATTCATTTACAGTTCATTTGTTCTTATCGGAATAGGGGGGCCTGTAGACCACCACAACAAGAAAATCCACATGTTTGATTTTTGCAGTCCACTCACAATACTCAAATGAATTACTGATGGAAAGTGCTGTAAATAATTGATTATTGACAAAGTGAGCAGTAAATATAGGATTATTGATGAAAAGTGCAGAAAGTGTTGGATTATTGTTGAAGTGTGCTGTAAATATTGGATTATTGATAAAATGTGCTGTAAATATTGGATTACTGATGGAAAGTGCTGTAAATAATCGATTATTGATGAAGAGGGCTGTAAATATAGGATTATTTATGAAAATAGATAAATATAGGATTATTGATGAAAAGTGCCGGAAGTATTGGAATATTTTTGAAGTGTGCTGTAAATATAGGATTATTCATGAAGTGTTAGGTATGTTACAAAAAATTTAAAAAATGCTAAAGATCCAAACCCCAAATTACCAGATAGATCTAGACACTACTTAGCCATAGGCGTATCGGAGTGGGGGCAGGGGGGGCGATCGCCCCCCAAAAGTTTGGGAAACAGTAAGATTCGGGCAAAAAGGCTAAAAAATTCGGCAGATGATTAAATAAAAACTATTGAAAATTAATGATTTCCAGGCAATATCATGTGAAATGGTATTTAAAAATCTAGATCTTGAAATTCAGGCAAATGTCGCTTGCCCCCCTAAAAATCGCGCGCGCCGTACGCCTATGTACTTAGCCCATGGTATAAAGATTCAAATCGAGTTAGAGATAAGGGAGATTTTGTGTTGGAAAAAAAGCATAAAATATTCCAGTTGATTCCCATGCTTAAAGCACAAAACTTCAAGTAGGGGTGGGCCAATCTACAATATTTTCAAAATTCTCACTGAAGACTTGTGGTTTCATAGGCCGAATGATCTGGAGATCTCAAATTTGGTTGGTTTTTTCATCTAAATGGCATATTTATGTTGGTAATTTAGATTTTTCTGAGATAGGTCCGAAAGGTTGAAAAATCGCCTATTTTTGGACATGTTTTTTTATAATAAACAGGTCATAATTGCAAATTTACGCTAATATTAGGTTTTAATTCATGATTTTAGGTGTTAGCAATATTATTTTAACTATTTCTTTACATCAAATAGTAAAATAAATTGCAAATTGAAGAAAAATAACTTATTAAGAAATAAGCAGCGAAAATCGAGCAATTTCACCAATAAGCAGACAAGTAACATCATTCAAACACTAATACTAAAGTTTTACATTCAACACCAATAGAACATGTTGCCAATCAGAAATAATGCTACTTCTCTGTAATTTAAACACAATACACATGTCTTGACATAAGAAAAACTGTTCCTTCAAAGTTATTTGACAATAAACAACCCAGAAACTCTGAACAGGTTGATCTTTTTGGTTTGAAGTCACATTATTCACGACTACAGTTTTACGTTTAACACCAATAGTACAGTCATATTGCCAATTTTGAGGAGTGTTGAGACACAAATCCCATTCTCACAATAACTAGTATTAGCCCAATCAGAAAGTATAATTAAATTTAGATGCAATGAGAAGCTGCAATACAAGATTGTAGAAGAGACTTATTGTAAGACATGGTCACGTGTAAATTCTAGCATCATGTATATGCCAATTAGGACAGTCATATCACTGCCACTTAAACACATTATTCAGCAGGGAATGTAAATTTGTATTCATCCTGCCCCCTGGTTTGGAAACACAACTTTGATTCCATTTCTAAGCTTCTACTCTGAGAATTTTGGAATAAGGTCTGAAGAAATATTACCCATGCTGCCATACATATCAAACTTTGAAGTAGTTCAATTTCTGACAGCAGTAACTAAAAGTATCAATGACCTCATCTGCAGTGACAGGACTTCCTTAACTGCTTATAATAATAAATCTTTATTATTTTTTATTTTTTATTTATTTTTTATTTTTTATTTTTTTTTTTGAGAAAAAATGCTGATCTAGTAGAATGTCTACCTTGTACACCTGCCCAGTTACATCCAGGATTCTCTTCGAACTAATTCCCATCAGTCCCAAGCCAACTTCAATAATGAATAGAGCTTGTGCTGCCACTGCTGGACTCCCATGCTTCTCATCATCATAACAAGCACTCTTACAGCACAGCACCGGCCATGCTGCACATGCTTTATCAGTAGAATCGATATAGATATATGTATGTTGGCTGAGAAAAATAAAAATTTATTAAATTAAATTTTCTTATTTTTCGATGACCTGCTGGATGTGGGTGTATCTTCAATTAATATCAGAAATGACTTGCTCAATAAAAACTGTTTCTTTTCCTTTTGCCTCCAATTTCAGTTACAATTTGTAAAAAATATTCTATGCTTCTTCTTCTTCTTCTTCTGTAGTAAATTCCTCCTCTGTGGCAGGAGAACCCTTCGGGCGAAGGTAGCCAGTACTATAACAATGATAGCTAAATATGGATATTGACTATCTTGAACGCCTCTTTAACACTCTAATTGCTCTGTTTATTCCAAGTATGGTGGCTCTCTGATTATGTAGCTTGAAACAGTATCTTCTGGTCAGGTTTTCGGCTGTGAGAAGCTCCTCATCAGTCTTTATGAAATGAGACGGGTCCAGCAGCAGTTTGATGAACTTCGCTCGGCTGTTGACATTGTCATTGCAGACAGTTGCCATATGCACTTGCAGTGGGTCACTTCCACAGTTCCAGAGAGGGTGCAGTTTGCCAATTCCACAGATGTCCACATTTAGAAGATGCAGGGATTTAAATTCCTTGGCCGATGCTATTAGCTTCTCATTCCAGTGGCCTTTGATGGCCTTCTTCACTGATCTTTTCCACTCTTCCTTTGTTGGGGTGTTCTCGATTATTTGCAGTGGAGAAGGGAGATTGTAAAGGTATAGGACTTTCCTGAGTTGCGTTGTCCAACTGCGAGATGAGAGGTCCTTCATGCATAGTTGTCTGTAGAGGATATTACGCTCAGTGGAGTCTTCCCTTGAGGCAATGTTAACGAAGAGGGTGAGGATCTTCTGGTGGACTTGCGCAGACCATGGCAGAACTCCCAGTAGTAGGTACAGAGCTGGTGAAGCTGTAGAGTCAGGCAGACCTTGTATCTGTCGAAGCAGGGAGCGCTGTGATCTGTCCAACTCATCAAGGTCACTGTCAGAAAGGATGAGGGCATCAAGCCCGTAGGTCACCACCGGGTCCACATAGGTTCTCATTAGCCTGACAATAGCTTCTGGGGTCAGACCGTTCACCCCATGAAAACCAGCACCCATAAGGGAGTATGCTGTTCTCCTTCCATCCTGTATCTTCTTTGCGACCGCTGCACTCGCCTTGCCATCAGATGTTCTAACAACTCCCAGATGAACTTCCCTGTTGGAGTATTCAATTTCCTGACCATTCAGCTTTAGTGAAAGGGTAGCCTCCTCTGCGTTGTTGCAGATCATGACTTTTGACTTGGTTTCACTGAAGATATATCTTGACCTGGCTGCATTATCCTGGGCCATTAGCAGCTGTGTCTGCGCCGCCATGTGGTTTGCAGCAATCATGCAGTTTTCGTCAGCTACTGTGGGTATCCCAACTTTGATGCTGCCAATTGTAAATGAGACAGGGTGACTCCTTACTCTGTGGAGAAAGCTGTTGTCTTTGATCTTGAACGCCTCGCTGGATGTCTCCCTACCTCGATGCATAAATATTCACTGTCTAGTTTTTTCTTGAAATGATGCTTATTTTGTAAGATATTTCAATACTTTAATGTTTCCCAATAATAATATAATTTTATGCATGGTGTTTAAATAGGAATTAAATAAGTAGGCCTATGAAGCCGATTGAAAATATTGGGTAGGAGTACAATTAAGCTGACAGATGACAGGGAGGTGTGAAAACGAATTGCACTTTAGGCCTAAATGGTGAAGTCTTGAAGAGCAATTCAGCATTGAACAGCAATTATTGATTGGAAAGGAGCAAATACAATAAAAGATATCAACACCCTGCCAAGTTCTGTGACATCTCAAAGACTGCACACGGTGCAGTGACAGCCCCAATACACAAGAAAATGGCGGCGCAAAATCAGTCTGACCTAGGCAACGCTAGCCATTACAGGGGATGTTAATATTTGTAATGTTATAGCATTTAACTAAAAAAAAGACACAATTGGCGGAATGTACGATGTTATAACTGACAAATACATATAAAATAAACCCTTAGAATGGTCTGGTTTGGCCTGGAGCCTCGTGACTCACATCGTTTCAGGACAGAAGCATTACCGTCCTATGCATAGGATGCATGGCCGGTAATTATGAAGATCACCAACAATGAATGGCTACTCCATCTACAAAAATTAAGGTTAAACTATCCAGCTGATCAGGGAGCACCAGCACAAGCAGATAGCAACTAAGCAAGGTACGACAGAACAAAAAAAAGGCTAAATGGTCTCTCTTTTCGAGTGAGCACTGGCTTCATACTGGATATCGTTGGAATCCATCCTAGATATATCAACATTATACAGTGAGTGAGGTTTATGCCAAGCATGACTTGCAGAAAGCAACTGGGAAATGACAGTGAAACTATGGCATGGATAATTGAGTTGGACATGAGTTGGACACAAACCCAGAATGCAGTGAAGTTTTGGATGAGATCTCGAATGCCAATTCTTTTTTCCAAATCAGAAAACACTTTTTTATTGCATGGTCATGCCCAAAGAATCGGATTGCAGTGTTTTAGTTTTGGCAATTTTGATTGGGCCTTTGGGAAATTAGCCTGACATGGTTGAGCATTAGTATATGTTTCTCTGACTGTGTGCATTGATCTTGTATGCCATGAGGGACTTGACTAGGTTCAACCCTTGCTGTGGTAAATTCTGAGTCATCTGTCACAGTTTCCATGCAGGTTTGTGCCTCTTTTTCAAACTGTTTGCTCCTGTCTTCATCTTTCCCTCTGTGCCTAGAACACATCTCTCCTCTTCCCTGTTTTGTTTCCGTTTTTGCTGCTTTGACTAGTTCTTACGCACAGTCTGTGAAGAAGAATAAATGTATGTGAAAGAAAAGTGTGCCTTCTGCCTTCGTAACAATAACATATTCAGTCTCCAACTGCTTATCCCTCTTTCTCCTGTTGTCATAGGCTCTCCTGATCATGTGCTCATTCAATTCAGTAAATTTCATTGACCGTTCTTATGTCTTCTATTTCCTATTGCTTCTAAATTAAGATTACTTTCTATCGACGTCTGTTATTTTCTTGGCAACAGACTTTTTGGGCATAATGTACAGTTTAGGACACATTTTAGTGCTAAGTCCTGTCCTTTAAAATTTTAAGAACCACTTCTTCTTCACCAACAACCTCCTCTTCCTTCTCAAAGACTTGGTTGGTCACACAACACAATGTCATCATTCGGCTCAGGATAACTGGTCATAGTGGGTAACACACTTTATGCTTAAATTGTAAACAGAGTTCAGGACACTATTTTTAACAACCCTATTAATTGTTTTAAAATTTTTGGACATTATCCTGCAAACTAAAACAAGCACTTCTTGCAACTAAACATATCTAAACTACCAACATCTATAAAATCAACATATTTACAGCCATTCTTGAGTCTTGAGACCCCTCGAATGCATAAAACTCCCATGTATCATCAACTTTTTGGGGAAATTTGACCATGATATGTGATAGAAAGTTCACTAAACACATTTTATGACATCTAATGTTTTTTAGTGATAAAAATAAGCCAACCTGTCTGTCTACTGGCTGAAAAGGCACCAAAATGTATGAAAAACGTCATTTTTTGCCTAAATAAATATAGGGGCAAACAAATGCAAATTACCAACATAAATACCTTTCTGAGACAACTTTACCTGCCTAATTCTTAATCAGGAGGAAATCACAAGTCTTATGATTTTTACCCAGATTGGCCCACCCCTAACAAAAGTTGTGACCTGAGATGCGATATTTATTGAAACAAACGTGAATTACTTTGTACTTCTTAGTTTTCTAAAATAACTTTTTGGCTTTTTATTACTTCTGATAATACACTGAGCATAGAAAAAAAACTATGTTGAAGAACAAAATTGTCCAAGTTTTCAAAATTCAGTAATTATCAAATTAGGCACGGACTAATGATGATATTGGAAGACATATTTGTAATTGTCGTGAAAAATAATAAACTTTTTGCTGCAAAAAGCATAATTATTTAGGTGAGTTACAAAGTATGTATAGGACTGCCGTTTACAGACTGCACTTCCCTGGAAAAGGCACCAATGCAAAAATTCAGTTCGTGACATACTGGATGAGATTAATCTCGATGTAAATATTGCATTATTGATGACAAGTGCTGTAAATATTGAATTATTTATGTAGGATAGGATAAATATTGGTTTCCTGATGAATAGTGCTGTAATTAATATTGGATTGATAACAATATAATAAAAATTGACATTTATATAAATGTAGGATTATTGATGAAGAGAACTGTATATATTGGATTGTTGATGAGGAATTCTGTAAATATTGCATTATTGATGGAAAGTGCTGTAAATATTGAATTATAAATGAAGGGTATTGTAAATATTGGATTATTGATGAAGGATGGTGTAAAATGAGGATTATTGATGAAGGATGCTGTAAATATTGCATTATTGAGGGAAAGTGCTGTAAATATTGAATTATAAATGATGGGCACTGTATATATTGGATTATTGATGAAGGGTGCTGTAAAAATAGGATTATTGATAAAAAGTGGTATAAATATTGGAGTATTGATGTGGGGTGCAGAGCTCTGTGAATATTATAATATTCTGTATATGAAATAATTTGATTTGATGCACATATTTTATTATAAAATTAATCAAATTTGAAGAAAGTTGGATGATTGATGAAGGGTGTTGTAATATTTTGTATAACTGGTTTTATACAAATTTGAGTACATGTATTATTGAAGCGTATTGTGTACATATAGTCAAAGTATTGATGAAAATCATTTTGCCATCAAAGGTTACTATGATGGTATTAAAATAAACAAATTACAAATTATGTTTCAAATATAAACTTTTGTGAGGCATGCAGACATATTTCATTATACTGTTGTGTCTTGAAGCTATTTGAACTTAACTGAGAAGTGCTCCAACTGAATCATCAGAAAGGAAATTAGTATGGAATATTGAACCTCATAATATCTAATTTGTGGTCTGCAAAAAAAAAGCCAAGGAAATAACGGGACATGAGCTTATCAGATTATTGTTCATTAAATCAGGCCATTGTGTAACCAATTTCAGCTGTTACATGTAAAAGGTTTCATCAATGTTTGTTTTTTTTGTAACAATGCTATCCCTTTCATTGGTTATGTCATAAATGTTTGCTTTTTGTTAGCAATATCATCTCTTTCAATAGTTTTATGATCAATGTTTTATTTTTGTTTTTAAAGCAACGTCATCTATCTTGTTAAATGTATCATTGTTAACTTTGATGTTTATTATGTAACCTTTTTTCGTCATTATCATAAGGGACCGTTCAGAATTTATGACTGGGGGGGGTGGGAGTTTTGCCAGGACTTCCCGTCAAAAATTGATACCCCCCCCTTGAGATTCATGCGGATTTTTAGTACCCCACCCCTAGGTTTCATGCGTATTTTTAGTACCCCCCCCCTCGACATATAAACGAATACACACATATTTAGTGTTATACATGGTCACGCGGTACAGATTCGCGCCATTTCGCGGACTTTTGCGCGAATAAAAGCGCGGATAAAGTTAGTTTATGCGGGTTTTATAAAAAAATTTCTTTGTTAAAATTTATTACCCCCCCCTTGGAAGTGTTGTCAATAATTAATACCCCCCCTTGAAACACGTGTGAAAAGTTAGTACCCCCTCGGGCAAAACTCCCACCCCCCCCCAGTCATAAATTCTGAACGGTCCCTAATAAAGTTGCCTATCTGGCATCCGGTAATAAAAATTCAATTTTGAAATCCTAACCTTTTGGGTTTCATTGATTTGCTTTCTTCCATGTCAGTGATGGAAACTGGTGGGAGGGGGGAGCGCATTCACTTTTTCTCTCCTCCATATATTTGGTGTCCGAATTTTTCTAAAAAACGTGTGCCATTGCTGCATCAGCCAAGAGCTACCCCAACCAAAACTGTCCATTTCCTTCACTGCTGCCTCTAATATCACAATGTAATTTGGAAAGACGTACCGTTGCTGCGTACCGTTGATCCATCGAAGAAATCATTTAAGATATAGATTTTACAAAAGTAAAAATTAGTATAATTAGAATGAGTGTCAGAAAAATGAGGAATCCTGCCACATAGCTTACAAAGCAATCAGAAATAAACTATTTCAAAGGAAGAATCATGAGTGTGTGAATTAATCTGGAAAAAGTTTAAACCTTATCTTAGTAGAAAGTATAATTCCAGTAACAGTAATATTATACCTCGTGAAAATGATTGCATAATAACTAAACCAAAAGAGGTGTTTAATTCTTACTATGAAAATATAGCAAATGACTCTGGAACCTAAGACAATTTTGTTGAGGATATATCTCATGAGGTTATCCAATCAGCCATTGACATACATTCTGAACATTCCTGTTTCAAAATGATAAAGATGTTGTTTCCATCCCTAAACAAGTTGAATTTAAAAGGGTGACTTCAAAGGAAGTGTTCAAATGCTTAAAGAAAGGGAATGCTAAACAGTCAGAGGGATACGACTACGTATATATATCACCATACTTTCTCAAAACTGCTGTCAATGAACTTGCCAATCCTGTATCTCATATTGTGAATATGTGCATTGTTGAAGGCGTATTTCCTGATATGCACAAGAAAAATGAAATGGTACCTGTGTACAAAGCAAAAGATTCAAGTCAAATTACAGGCCAGTCAGTTGTTCTACTGCTATGTAGAAGATTATTGACCATCAATTTGCCACTCAATTAAGACACCATTTTGATGATTTTTTTCACGAAAAACTGCGTGCACATAGAATACGCACAGGATGTGAACTTGTAATAATATAACAATAACACTACTTTTGAGGGTGCTATGCTGTTTGAATGGCCCAAGGTCATGTCCAGCAGCCCAAGCAATTCAAAGCAGCACAAGCAGCGTGAGGGCTGCTGTGGCACAGTGCAATCACGAGGGCTGCTTGACATGACCGTGGGCCATTCAAACAGCATAGGGCCCGAAAGAAAGTAGTGTTTTTACTATTATTATCCATTTGCCGAGCAAATCTTATGCTAATAATGTCAGAACAATCACTTCAGCAGGCCCGTAGTCTAGGGGGGGTAAGGGGGTGATGGGTCACCCCCCCACTGGCCAAGGAGTTCCACCCAAGCTAAAAAATAAAAATGAAGAAACAAAGTTTGGCGCTGGTATTTAAAGTCTGGCCCTGGTATATGAAGTCTGGCCCTGGTATATGAAGTCTGGCCGTGGTATTCAAATAGGCCATGATAGTGGAACTCTCCTTTTTTCACCTCTCTGGCATCGCCGTGTACGAAAAACTTTTTCCGGAAACAAGCTGAAATTTTGTACCATTGCCGATTCAGTGAAGCAGGCATTCCAGGCTCCACAACACTTAATAAATTCAAAACACTATGGATTTGCATTGCCGAGTCTTAAATGTTTGGTGGGATTACCGCCATATTCCAATGCTGTCAGGCTGATCAGACTGTGATACGGACCTCGGAAAATCCGGCCCCATTGACAATGCCCAGGCCGATGTTTCCGGAAATAGTTTTATTCTGCTCAACGATGCAAGAGAGCTGCAAAAATAAGAGTTCCACTATCATGGCCTATAAATAAGTTAAATATGTGTTTACTAATTAAAAAAATTGTCAGGCTGCGTTGTTGTAGACTATGATGACATCAGACAGTTGCCAAATTTTCAGATAAAGTGGACCAAAATTGCCAAACATGAAAAGACTGTAGCCTGGGGGGTGATTATCCCATTCTAGGGGGGATAATCACCCCCCACCTCCAGGTTATGAAGAAAATACATGCTTCGGGTTGCTCAGAATTTACCTTCCGACAATCTAAAATATTTTGGCTTCTAGGAACTCAGGTGACCTAAATTCCCTGCGCATGATTTCCGGCACGTTGGGCCTAGCTTATGCCAAAGTAATCCCACCTACAAAAATGAAAAATCTACGCCCCTGCTATCAAGCCCTAATGGCTAGTGCTTCTGTCTCTGTTCGGGACTGTCAAGTGGCAGCAGAATGCTGACAGTCCCTGGAAAATCAAATTGGGTCAACAATAATTTGATCGTTTGGACAGATCACCAGATCAGGTCGTACAACAGCTGTCCATATTACTACACCAAACTACTTTCACAAAGCATGGTTGCTGGCAAATATCCAGTCCACTGCTTTGAATGAAAATGTTTGGAAATCATGAGACAAAAAGTTTTGAAACTTTAGCATACACTTTGCCTGTGAAATTGATGATTTTACTCATCAGAAGTTTGGTGGTATTCAATGTACTTATGCCATTTAGTGCATGTTAAATTGTGGTCAGAAAAGGGTCCAAAAAGAATGCATTCTCACTTATTCATGTGTCCATACAAAGCCAATGTTTTTGCTTTGTGATATCAAAAATGCTCAGTTGTATTTATTCTGTTACTTTATGGAGATTCATTAACTAGGACAACAATGTAATTCACAATTTCATAAAAGCTGTGTTACACTCAGCAAAATGTCTTGTCCATGCCACAAGTGGCCCCCTCTATACTGGCAATTTATGTGAGCTACAATGTATACATCCTCCATGAATAAAAATAGTTCCAACTTATTTTGGTATTTACAAGCTGTCTGCTTAAAATTGAAGCCAACCAAAGTCAGATTAGACACTTGCAGAGTTTTTGGAAATAAACTAGACCATCACTAAATGATGAAACTGTCCTGTTTTCTTCCACACTGTCCTGGTTTCTTCCAGAGATCGAAATTCTGTTGACCGCTCACAGGAGCTCGCGAATTTTGCACCCTAGGTGGCAGTAAATATAGCGGTCAACTTGTAGACAGCTAGTGCTTTGTATAATACTCGCTGTTACCAAATAAAAGTATCAATTGATTGATCCATCACACGTGGAAGTCAAAAATTACAATATCTTTAAATTGATGTTATAATTTAATTCTGTGTGGCATCATTTTTTACCATCAAAACTGCTCGGAATTTGTCTCAGACGATCTGAAAACCGTTGGCTTCTGGGGGCCCCCAAACGCCCGGCCTTGAGTTTGGTCCGCTTTAGCCTATGTCATCACCATAGAAATACATAGAACGGACATGAGGCTGTATGATGCCACCTCGAGATGAGGTCACCAAATCCGCCATATTGGAACTGCCCTGAGACATGAAGCCATTGTGACATCACAGAAGGAGCAACAAGACGTTGTGTTTGGCTGATTGTGATGTGACATGATGCCATTGTCACTATTATTGGTGACGTCACGGTTACCAAATGCCAGGCTGCCAGGCAGTTCCAAGATGGTGGATTTGGTAGCTTCATCTGCTGGAGCCTCATGTCCATTCTATGTATTTCTATGGTCATCACCCCCCCAACCACAGATCAGCCTACGGGCCTGAGTCTTCACTGCTTGTTGTTCAATTGTGACGTCGTTACTGGTGATGTCACAACTGTCATCTGGCAATTGTGACGCCATGTAAACAAGGGCCGTTATCGGAAAGCGAGGGCCGTTATGGGGAATCAGCGGCCCTCTAAAATTTGCTAATGAACTAGGGAACGGCCCTGCAAGTGGATAATAATTGGTCAATGACGTTTTTTTGGAGGGCATTATGGGGTATTAATCAGTTATGGCCTGAGGGCAGAAATCATTAACTTAATGCCCGAGCCGCCAGGCTCATAAGACAATTAACGAACAACTTGTACCACACTTGAGAAAAGACACTTCATACAAATATGACGCTTACATTCGGAACGCCCCTTGCAAAAAAAACTACAGTACAACAAACACAGAGAAAGCTATTTGGTGAAGATATGTCCAAAAAATGGCACTTGTGAATTTGAGCTTCTAACCAATCAAATTAGCCAAGTGGTGGCTAATCAATAATGATTAAGACAGAATATTTAGAGTTGTTTTCCTTAATGTCTCCGTACAAAACAAGATTATTATTTTAAATTTACCATATTGCCAGTATGCATATTCCACACACGATCATGCATTGATTATCAAGACGCATTGAGGCTTGTGAATTGAATAATTATGACTTTAATTATTATAATAGTGCATAATTTTAAATTGACCGATTGAGCTGACATTTTCAGGAAGTTTTCCTTCCGAGACATCAAGCAACATATACTTTTTTCAGCCAATTCGCAGACGGGGTGGTGGAAAATTTCTCGAAAATCTGATGATTTGACACGGAATAACCAACAATGATCTCTTACAGAGCAAACCTCCTTGACCTGTTCTGCAATCGAGTCTTGAGCCAGAAACAAAAAAATCTTAGTGATAGCATCCTCAATTACCAAGAATGTAAAGCCTTAATTACGCTTTTATGCACAATGTAGATTCATTTGTTCTCTGGTGCTCTGTCTTTTAATTTTCTTTTACCATACTTCTTTTAAAAATTAACATCTTTTTGGATGTAAATAATAGAATTTCAAACAAACTGTTGCATGTACATGGATGAGGTTTAGTTGTGTCTTTTCATAGTCTGACTAGTAGATATTCTATACTTTTTGTGATATTTAGAAAAATATTTTATCACCTATGCAATATTACAGTGCTTTTTAAATAATAATAATAATAATAATTTTATTGCTTATGAGCGCATTACATTAAAAAATCTCAATGCACTTTACAACATGTATAAATAAAAGCACCATGTAAAATCAAACCATAGAATTAAAAAAAGATTACTGGAGATAAGACAATTTAAATAAATAAGTTTTGAGTCTTTGTTTAAAAGAATTAAATTCTGTTGTAGACCGAATGTCTAAAGGCAAATTGTTCCATAGTAGGAATATAGTATATAGGGTAGGGGCCTGGATAGAAAATGCTCTGTCGCCATAGTTTTTTAATGTTCTGATGGACGGATGCTGAAGCATTATGGCAGAATTGCTACGCAGGCTGCGGCATGATGTTTTGATGGTGATGAGTTCCTCTAGGTAGAAAGGCGCAGTATCCCAGTGAATGCATTTGAAAACAAGACACATAATTTTAAAGATGACGCGGGCGGAGACAGGCAACCAATGCAGTTCACGTAGGATAGGTGTGATGCGTAGCTGCTGTCTCAGTCGAACTCCTTATTACAGATTTCGTATAAGTGTGCCATGTTCCATGTGAATATATGCCCAGATGATGTCAGTATTGCAATACTGACATCACTATTGGCACTCCAAGCTTGAGTGTTGATTCCAACTGCTACCAACAAGTCAGGCTTATGGGCTGTCTAAGTGTGAATGACAATTGATTAATCTGCATTCATTGGTATGGTTGTTCGATTCAGTTGGAGCAGGTGAAATTGATATGTTTGAGCCACTTGCTTGATCCATCATGGACAATTTCTCCTTGAGGGCAGCACCTTTTGGCTTTTCAGCCTTTTAGGTGAGATCTTCACCAAAGAAACTGTTCAGAATTGATGACTGGAATGGGGATGATGGGGATTTTTCGACGGTGAATGTTGCGGTGTTGCATGGGCATACAAGAGGACGAGAAATGGGGGGGGGGGGTGATATTTGCTCCCCAAAAATTTGGGAAAAGGCCAGACAAGGAGGCTAAGAATTCAATCATCAAATAAACATTATTGGAAATCGGTGATAAGGATGCACATAAGCAAAACTCCCCCCCCCCTTAGGTCATAAATTCTGAATGGTTCCTGAGTATATTATTTTTGCCAAGACAGAGCAGCATATGACAACCTGTCAGACCAACTAATGAATGTGAGAGTGAATGAATTTGTTTTGTTGTAAAAGTGCTACAAATCCATGTATTATATACAGCTGAATATTGTAACTTTTGGATTTATTCAAAACATCAAACTGAATAATCAATGCTGAGCAACAATCTAACAGCTTATGTGTGAATTTGAAATGGTGTGATCAGTATGGATTCCAAGTGACACAGCTGAAACTGCGAATATACCAACTGTGAAATCATTTTGCTGATACTGACATCACAAGAGCACTGTGGCAGTTGAAAAGAACATGGCACACTAATACGAAATCTGTAATAACACCTTTTGAATGATTGGACAAATCAGAGAAAAATATAACAGCATTGTTTTTTTGGCTTCCATACAACAGCTCATAACCTGTACTTTGTACCTGCATGAAGCTGTACCAGGCCAACAGAGAGAAAACTGAAAGCCATGACTTTACCGCTATTATATACATCTATATTAATTTCACACACAAAATTTATATACCTATACAGTATACATGCAATTTGTCAAACACACCAATATTTTGGTGTAATTGTATTCTTCCAAAGGTGTTGTCCGCTGAAGGTTTGCTGCAGCGCAGCCTGTGTTTTTAGAGTTTATTTGCAGACATGAAATAGAGTACCTATAGTGAAATGTTGCAGATTACTGTCCTTTGTTTCAAATTAGCAAGCTAGTGTAACATTGGTAGAAGGCCTCACGGCAGCATGCACCTCCCACGTCCTTAGGTGATATCAAAATACGCCCAATATCCCCCTGCTGCCCCTTGGTTACCCCTTTTAACCCTTGGTATCCCTCATTAACATTTGGCAGCCCCAAATTAATTTTTTTTATGTAATGGTGCCCCCTATTCCCCCCCCCCAATAGCCTACTACTGCCACAATCTAATTATTGCCACTTTGCAACTTCTCACCTATAACATTTCTTTATATTGCCTTTACCCCTACACTCGTGTTGTATCCTACCATATGGTCTGTATAGGAAAATAAGCTACCAGAGAAGATAACAAAGACAAAAAAGAAAACACAGAAGGATCGGAAGAATGAAAAATGTGAAAAGGAATAAGATAAACAACTGAAATTATTGCTACAAATGGGTACATGAAGAAAAAAACCCCTAACATTACAGACATAACACTCTCCATAAATGAGTTCTTGCAACCAACGGACCAATATCTATGAATGTTTGGCGTCAGAAAAGTATCTTAACTCTGGAATGAGTGAACATAGCTAGTTTATACAACTTTCCTGGAAACTAAAAAGTAATTTATGAAGATCTCTCCACACTTTTCCATATAATTTTTATGGAGTCGTTATTCCACTTCTTACCTTTGAACATTTATTGGTTGCCATAAAACTGATAACAAAGACAAAAAGCAATTTGTAAGCAACTCATAAGACAATAAACGGACAACTTGTACCACACTTGAGAAAAGACACTTCATACAAATATGACGCTTACATTCGGAACGCCCCTTGCAAAAAAAACTACAATACAACAAACACAGAGAAAGCTATTTGGTGGAAATGATGTCCAATCAGGCCAAAAGGACAAAGGTTGTAATAAAATTATCCTCCAAATTTTTTGTTTAGTTGGTGAGGGAATTCTGCTGAAATGATTGCTATTTTTCTTATTTTCAGACTTTCACTTAATGCAAATCAATTCAAGACCTAACAACTCACATAGCCCCCATCTCCATGACAAAATAGATAGATAAAATAATGATGCAATGTACTGAAGAGACTGTCATATGGAATAATTAGTTTTAGAAAATCTTCATTATTAATACCAGAAACAGAGGCCAAAAGGTGGCAGTTTAAACATAAAAAAGCGAGTTTACTCATGCATGACCATGAATTCTGCTTGTCTCTTCTCTGCTTAGGCTGTTCAGCAATAAAGGGTCTGCAGGTCAGTCTGATGTATTATCATATGTAGTAAAGCTTTCCATTGAAGTATTATTAATCTGTCAGTATGCCTGATAACAATATATTTGTCTATCAATAAAAGAACTCTTATGAGATTAATCGTGCAGGGGCCATTAAACTGAGAATTTTAAGTGAACATAAACAGTATAGTTTGGCCCAATAAAGCTCTCACAGATAATGATGCTTTCACTTCAGCCTGTGCACCACTCCCTGATTCAGTTGCAGTGAGGCAGTGAGGCAGTGAGATCATCTGGGCTGCATGGAGGTTGATCTGACTCTCTTCAGTACATTGCAGCATTCTTTTTACTGCAAGGTGGCAATCATTAAACAAGTTAGAAATACAGCTGCGGATTGCTTTTGACGGTCAGTCTATTGGTCAGGTCCAGTGAGGCATAGTGGTTCAGGTGACATAGAGAACAGCAACTGAAAGGTTAGTATAAATCATTATTTTACTTGCAACTTAACTTTTGTAAGGTCAGTTGATTTATTCTATATGGCTGGTGGAATATCCCCCTCCACAGCTTATTCTCGCCAAATTCATTTTAATCATTTACAGTGGGTACACAATTACTTGAGAAAGTCAGATTTTTTAAGTTATCTAAAAAAAAGTCATTTATTTTGAAATCCTTCACACATAACAACGTATGTTTCATGAAGCCAACACGCTGTAAGTTTTGTCCAACTCTGTTGGTGCATTCAGGAGTTACGCAATATAAAAGCCACATCCCCGTATTTCGGTGTCCCAAATTATCATGCAATTGTAAGAAATTGTAATCTGATACTACCAAAATGATCTTATAATGTTTTCCTCTTAATGATTTAAGAAAACTATTACAATTATTTCAAAAATGGTTACTTTCATGACCAAGAAGTCAATATTATACTTCTTCGTTGGAATAACATTAATATGGCCTTTTTCTTGTATATATAAAGTAACTTCACATTAAAATGTATCTCTGGGTCTATGATGTTATAATGTGCAACGATGAACTAATCCCTCTTTCTCTATAAAACATAACAATGCGTCAAAAGTGTACTTCTTTTTCCCCCAGAATTTGCATTGCCGTCAGTAAAATCAAAACCCCAGTCTGTCAAAAATTTCACATTATTACAGTCTGTCACTTTGACATAGAAAAGATTAGGACCAGTTCACTGTGAAAAATGCATTTTGTGACTCATGATAGCTGATAAAGTGTCATCTTCTCTACTTTCAACATGGGAAACATAGAGGCAGTTTGATTAGTCATGATCAAGAGAAGGCCATTTGACTTGTCATAACTAATTTTAGAGTGAAAATCGGATTCATAATCCTTTCATTTGGCTGTCACCAACAAGCGGGATAAGTCTCCTTAAAACAAATTAACTTTGAAAGTATTGGGTATGATCATAACAAATCATCAGCATGATGACACTTGAAGTGCCTTTTTCACAATTCAACAGTCCACTCTTTTTTTATATCAAAGTGACAGACTGTAAGGCTTTTGAGCGCTAGGTGAATGACGTTCAAATCTTTTAAAAATTGGCCTAGATAGATAGATAGATATGGTAAGTGCAGCCCTCTAAGCCCAGTTCTGGGCGCTCACGAGGGTTGATTGATGAGATGAGAGAGAGAGCAGGAGTCCTCAACATGTTACACATTTACCCCATGTGAGGGATCTTTTACTTGCCCAGCACAGACACTGATACAAGGGGCCGCCAATTTAACGTCTCATCCGAACGACATCCAGCTGGGATTTTGCTCATAAAGGTACACTGAAAATTTCGGGTTCCCCAACCGAGAGTCGAACCCATGCAGGCAAAGACCTTCAGCGGAGCAGGCGGGGACCTTAACCACTACACCACCCAGCTGCCTATAGTGGGTGAATCGCATGCCTCCCATTGTGCCCCCCACTCCGCTAAAGACCCCCCAGTTATGCCACTGCGAGCATGGCAATTCAACAAATGGCTCCCACTTAGGGTGTCTCATTTTTCGAACTTTTTTCCAGATCGCGCTAGTCTTTAAACGAATTGATCTCCTACCCACTTCTATTTTGGGGCTATTTTCACTATTCGCGAGTACAGTAAAAATGTCATTTTCGTATGGAAAAACATGCACTACAGTTTTATTCTGCTTCTACTTCTACGTCGGTGATCTGCATCCGGTGACAATTATTGCAGATATATATGCTTTAATTTCCATCCGTTTATTCTCCATAGCATGTAATCTATCTACCCAATTTGTCTTCAATGAGGAATTCACTGATGAAATAATTGTAGCAGTTAATTTTTTCTTTAAACTAGCACAGCAATCGCACCCCTCCACCACTGAGTACGGTAACGATTGTTACCGTATCCTAAAATGGCTGACACCAAAAATGTTAGTGAATTGGAAGCCTGCAGCAGGCAATTTAGATGGCCAGCACGTCCGAAATTAAACACTCTAATGATTCTTTATTGTACTAGACCCAACAGTGTGAAATATTTCTGTGATTTATTCAGTAGATTTGATACAATCCCTAACAGAAAATTTGAATCGAGAGACGGTAACAATAACGATCGGAGACGGTAACTGCATCTCGAAATTCCTCAAGGAAATGGTAACTGTACGCTGATTTATCAGAGTGAACAGTAGTGTCAGAAATCAGTGAGTAACCTATGACAGTTATGGACAATTATGGGTCATAATCTTGAGATTTTAACAGTGCATCAGATGAAACATGCCTGCATGCTGGTAAGTTGGCCAATTTATTAGGGGGGATCTCATATATTGAGTTCAATGTACAATTTAACAGATACATTTAATGATGATTCTGGTAATGGAAATGATTTCATTTTCAAAATTTTCTGGTGTTACATTTCTGCCAAATATATGTAAAAATCGAAAATCGAGAGTCTCAATATGACAGCGCGAATGAAAGCCCCCATAATGGAAAACCAGTGACACTAATCTAATAAATCTGTCCATGCAGCTTCACTGGAGATATATTCATGCATTTGAGAATTTGACTTGGAAAAAAAATCAGAACTATTTCTAACCAATAGTTGAGTATCCATGGGTGGGGAGAGCTCAACAGGCTCAAGCGCTGCCATGAATAGTGTGGCAGTGGCACGCCATTCCAAATTTTTAAAAGGGAGGGAAACGTTTTACCACCACAGCATAATTTTTACCTGAAGAACTGAAAAAGTGTCGTAATTGTAATTTCACCACTGATTGTTGGGGCAGCTGTAGCAGGGCACAGCTCCCCAGTGTTGATGAAGGGAACTCTGCTCTCCCTGGCTCCCCCCCCCCCAAATCTTTCACTGCTGGTACCCCATCCCTGGATTTGGCTAGGCTGTCATGTAATACGGACGCCCGGCACAAAAACATAAAAATGTAATTTCGAGAAAAAGGCCTTTTTCTTTTCAACAGTTTTGCCTCAATCAATGCTGGTCCTATATGTATGATTTTTGGTATATATATATTTATGTGGATGCATTTCAAAATTATTATACTATAATATGATGATGGAAATGAGACCAACGCACCTTCCTGTAATTCTTTGTATGTATATAATATTTATATGACTTCATACTGCTTATTCTATATACCATGGGTAGGTACAGTACATCCCGGGTATAGTCCCCTCGACCCCAGTATATTTCCTACAAATAAATTGTTTGACAATGAGTGTAAAAATACTAGGAAGTCAATAAATGACTTTGCCAAATAGAATGACTTAACTCTAGATTATAATAAAACTCATTATGGTAGCATGCTCAAAAATTATAAACGAATAACTCAAAAGAAAAAAAGACAATTTCAGGAGAGAAATCGGAATGAAATGCAAAAACTTATGGGTAAAAATCAATTAGATTGCTCGAAATATTGGAATAAGTTAAAAGCTCTTGGAAAAAACCAAATTGATAGCCCTGATTTAGACACTTTTCACGACTACTTTAAACAACAATCTTTTCCACCTGAACATGATTACTTTGATATTGAAGGCATGACTCATACAGTCAATGAAATTCAAAATTCCCAGTACAACTGCTCTCATGAAGTTGC
Source organism: Platynereis dumerilii (assembly GCA_026936325.1). Classification (NCBI taxonomy): domain Eukaryota; kingdom Metazoa; phylum Annelida; class Polychaeta; order Phyllodocida; family Nereididae; genus Platynereis; species Platynereis dumerilii. The sequence goes on from JAPTHN010000004.1 coordinate 1,602,372, forward strand.
TTGTCATAGATGTGATGATGTAATAACGGAGGACGAAGTAGCGCTGCACTTCAGGAAACTAAAAAATAATAAAGCTTCTGGCATTGATGGGATACCAGCAGAATTCTATAAATATGCTAGTGAGAAACTTGTGGCACCATTCTGTGCTGTGTTCAATCACATTTTTAATAAAGGGGAATATCCTTCTCAGTGGTCTGAAGGTCTTATTAATGCCCTCCACAAAAAGGGAAGCCGCGCAGACCCAGATAACTATAGAAAAATAACTATAAATGTTGTTATGGCTAAAATCTTCGATTCAATCCTGAATAGTCGGTTGTATTTCAAAAATGAGGCTCTGAACCTTGATGACCCCTGTCAGTTCGGCTTCACACCGGGAGCCAGTACCACGGACTGTGTTTTCATTTTGGATACAGTCTTAATCTATCAACATGCAAAGAAAAAGCCTGTGTACATGTGTTTTTTAGATTTTACCAAAGCATTTGACTACATAATGCTCTGTATTTCAAACTGAAGTAGCAGAACACTGGTGAGAAAATGCTCAAATTTATTACAAGTATGTTTGACAAGGCAAAAGCCAGGGTTCACCAGAAGGTGAAAGCACAGTAAAGGCCTCAATTGCGTTTTGATCAGATAAAAGTAAATTTAGGGTTCTATAAACCAATTTCTGACATGAAGAAGAAACAGTGCAGTCTATAAGCTTGATCAACAAGTAAATGTGAGAAATTTAGGCATTTTTCACGAGCCTACAATTAAAACCATGCTCTGGGTAGACCTTTAAAGTGGGTGTAATTTGTCAATTTTAGCATGTAACCAGCAGCCCTTTTTCTGAAGCACCATCTATTGCAGCTATGCTGTAGCCTAATATTTAGTTCACATTCTGCCGGTGACATTATCTGTTTACTGTACCTCCCTAGCCTTCTGTTTGGACCATTGGCTGACTTTTCAATATGATGATTATGGCAGCCATGACGTCCAAAGAAAAGGTCTGCTTGTAACCATATTTTTGCAAATTTACAGTCAGTAAAAGGCTGGCTGGAGGGTATTTTTATGTAATAATTAGCAAAATTTGGTCCTTTTGCCTAGATATGATATTGGTTTAATGAATTTAAGCAAAAAATTTCCAATGGCCACTGATGATTGTGAGATACAAGAAGCTCTAATGGCTAAAATGGATGTCCGTCCATTACGTCCACAACTGATTTTTTGGTAATTTAAATGAATTAAAGACCAGCTAACATGTCAACTGAGATGGAAATGCATGGCTATCTCTCTCTACCTATGTATGCATCTGAAAAATTAAAAAACACAATGAATTTAACTTATACACTGGACACCAGGCTAAAAAGTGTAAATGTCCGTCCATTACGTCCACAAAAATGTTCAAATTAGTCTGGGGACTGATGTTTGGAGGTCTGGTATGTCACGAATAAAGCAGGGATACCATGTTTAGTGACAAATTTGGATTATTTTATTGCATGCTGACAAGGCTCAAAAATGTAATTGGTCACAGTTCATGCAAACTGTCCATATCACATCTGTGAAAACTGACGAAAAGCCAAAGGTCCGTTTCAGTGGAAAAACCTAGATTTTCATGGAACTTTCATAATGTAGTTCATAGTAGCCCAGCAAATACCTGTCTTGATTTATTAGACAAACATAATTCTGTATTATACACATTAATTGGTTTAAAGTGATGTACTACACTTGCACTTCTGATGAAAATAATTATTAGGTCATAGGGGCCAAATATTGAGGTGCTTACTGTGCTTTCACCCCAGAGTGGAAATACTAGTAATGCAATTGACAGTCAATGTAGGGTCTTGCAAGGGGGAATTCTTAGTCCAAAGTTATATAATGAATTTATGTCTGACCTGCCCCAGTATCTTGACAAATCAGATGGGATAAAATTGAATAACTTAACTTTAACACAAGTATTGTATGCTGATGATATTATACGTATGGCAGATTCTCCTAAGTGCTTGACGCTTGCAGAATAGCATAAATTCAGGGCACAATTTCTGTAAAAAATGGCATCTCATAGTAAATGTCAGTAAAACCAAAGTGATGCAAATTGGTACCAAAACAGCTGACTCCTTCTTTTGCAATGGCGAGGAACTAGAAAAAGTGGACAGTTTCAAATATCTAGGTCATATGCTAACTAACAGACATAAAGTGCACAGCAAGATGACAGATTAACGGTCAATGCAAGCTCATAAGGCACTTTTTGCCCTACGAAGTGATTCAAAGCAAGTCCTAGGACACATGGACCCAATTATATGTTTGCGTATGTTTGATACTTATGTTCTACCAATCCTTGAGTACAACAGTGAAATATGGAGTAGTGAAAAACCTGTATCTGAATTAGAAGTTCTGCAACTTGGCTATCTAAAACGTATGTTAGGCGTAAGAAAACAAACACCATCTCTGGCTGTTAATGGTGAAACTGGTAGATTTCCATTGCATGTTAGACAAAAAGTTAGAATGGTCAATTATTGGATGAGATTAGAAAATTCACCAGATGGAAGCCTGTTAAGGAGATGTCTCCAAATTCAGAAAGATACTCATACAAACAGAGCTAATGAAACTAATTGGTTCAGTAAAATAATAAACATTTTAAGCACTTGTAACATTGAATATGAAACAAGTAACAATACTAACTTAGACATTGACAGCATATGTAGAACTGTAAAATCAAAACTTTATGAAATAGAACAGGAACAATTATTCATATCTATAAATGATAGTACACAGCAACCAAAACTTAGAACATATAAGCTTTTTAAAACTGACTGTAGATTAGAGCCATATCTCAGGCTGCGACAAAACCGTAAGGTGTTAACTAAGATTGCCAGATTCAGGACAAGTTCTCACAGTCTGCAAATCGAAATAGGCAGACATCAAAAGTCAGTGATTTCTGCAGCAAATAGAATATGTGAAAAGTGCTCATTAAATATGGTGGAGGATGAAATCCATTGCCTTGTTGTCTGCCCTGCTAATGAATCGTTCCGTGAAAACCTGTTTTCAACAGCTGCTAAATCCATCAACAATTTTCTATCTTTGAATGACAGTGACAAGTTCACATCAATAATGAAAAGTAAGGAACCTGACCTACTAAATACTCTAGGGAAATTTTTACCTTCAGCGAACGAAGTTCGAAGAAGGTATTGTTATCACTTTGGTCAAAAGTTGTCCGTCCGCCCGGCGGGCGTCCGGGCGGTCGGGCATCCGGGCTGCGGGCGGATAGATAGTTTCCGGGCCAGTACTCAGCCCCTATTGAATGTATATGAATGAAATTTGGTACACATGTAGCCTATATGGTCTAGTTGTGCCTTTTGATGGTTTGATTGATGGAACATTTGTGATTTTTGAAATATTGAGCAAAATATTAGAAAAATATTTTTTTCGTTTCCGGGCTAGGACTCAGCCCCTACTGCATGCACATGGATGAAATTTGGTACACATGTAGCCTGTATGGTCTAATTGTGCCTTTTCATGGTCTCATGGATGGATATTTTGTACTTTTTCAAATATTGAGAAAAATGTAAAAAAAACTATTTTTTTCATTTCCGGGCTAGAACTCAGCCCCTAATACATGTACATGGATGAAATTTTTTACACATGTAGCCAGATACAGTCTAGTTGTGCCTTTTCATGGTCTGATTGATTGATATTCCATACTTTTTGGAATATCGAGAAAAATTTATTAAAAATTGTTTTTTTTTTGCATTTCGGGCCAAAACTTTGCCTCAATTGCATGTACGTGGATGAAATATGTTACACATGTTACCTATATGATTAATTTGTGCCTTTTGTGGGTGTGATTCATGGATATTCCGTACATTTTGAAATATTGACAAAAAAATATTAAAATTATTATTTTTTGTTTCCAGGCCAAAACTTGGCCATCATTGCATGTAGATGAAATTTTATATACATCACAGGTCCATCTAATATTTTAGTGCCTTTTGTTGGTCTGCTTGATTATTATTCTTAATGCTTTTTCAAATATTCTGACCCATACCTCACAACTTATTCCTTGTTTATGCATGAAACTGGTCCATATTATATGTACATTGGTCTAGGAAGGCCTTTTCATCGTTCAACATACCTTGGCATGCAGACGGGCATATTGCGGGCCGGATAGATAATTTCAGACCACGATCGGGCCACTATTGCCAATACTACATGCAATTTGGTTCACATCACTTTTATGGTGTAATGGTGTCCTTTTTAAATGTTGTTTTTTCGCTGAAGGTTTGCTGCTACGCAGCCTATGTTTACTTCAGGCTGATGTTTAAATTTAAAGCGACTATCTCCTACATCCACACGGTCACTTAATACACAATCAAGATAATTATGATAATTTGCATACAATGTACACTTTAAGAAATAAGTTATTTCTAACATAAATTGAACTGTTCAATACAGCAATTGATCAATATTAAAGCAACAATGTATGTTATTTGATGCATGTTTTGTAAATAATGTTCAAATATGAAATATCAAGCATTATTAATTAATTCTATAAATTTGTCAACTTCTATGTTTTTAGCTTAGGTGTTATATTTATATAATTAATCATAATTTTCTTAATAAGCTGAAATGGCTATTTGTAAGTGATCAGTATCAGTGGTATGTGTATTTTATTGACTGTTATCTATATTAATTGATGTTTGATACCTACTTTATTTTATAACTATTTGGGTGGCTGGAACCTAGTTTGTACGTATTTTAATCTTGTGCTGAGTGCTCTTTTTATCCAAAACTACTATTACTCGTATATGTTTGTATCAATATGCTCACTTGATTTTAGCTATTTATAACATGTGTATAATCAATTTTATGTATATATAGTTAATCTTGTATATAAATAATACTATTTTTATATATTTTATTTAACTTTATCCCATTACAAATGACATTTGTATCAATTGTGATATTTATAGATGTCAATAAAAGAATATACATATATTGTTAATTGTAAAGAGAACTCTAAATAATTCCAATTTATTCATCATATCAAAATGTACCAGTCCATTTACTGAGTCAAATGCTTAACATCCAAGTGCAATAACAGTTAGTAGGGCTAATTAAAAGCCGTTTTAAAAGTAGGCCTGCTTCGTTGATAATACAAGTGGAGTGCTATTCCAGCCGACAAAAAGTATAAATTTGGATGCAGTTACCGTCTACTGAAAATATTGTTACCGTTCTCAACCCTGAAACCGTTTTCACAGTTACCGTCTCTCGATTCAAACCTTCACTGGTCAAACATGCCGTTTCTACTACAGCTTCAGCTAATTTGAAGTGCTGGGCTTAACACACGGACATGGAACTTTTATTCCACCATGTCACAAGCAAAACTATTGAGTTTTAGATCCAGGAATTGGCTGTTTAATTCCAGTCACATGACCAACATTTTTTGTGTCCACCATTTTAGGATAAGGTAACAATCGTTACTGTGCTCAGTGGTGGAGGGGTGAATCGCATCAATAGAGATATGTTATGAGATTCAATTCTATCATGTAATTTATTCTTTTCTGTATAAATGTGGTCAAACTAGGTCTTTAGAGATTAAATATCAGGATGATACTGCTGCCCTGGGTACAGTGAGTGTACTTTGAGAGGTCCTTATGAGTTTCCAGACATAGGTCCTTATTAACCTGGTACTACATGTACTGTCATTGAATTATTCTTACCCGGCTGTGACTTTTTTCATCAATCATGGCTATATCATTTGCCATGTGGTACAGCAACATACCACATTACTAACAAGACACAGACTGACCATCAAGCAGTCATTGAGACTGCTAGAACACTGTTTAGGGCCTTTTTGCAGGGGTTTAAATGAATCATGGCCGAGACACAACAATCAATTCACTCCTGTTAATTAAAGATAGCGAACACTTCATGGCTTTGAAATGTACTGTTATATAAATCTGCCTTCCAGGAAGTCAATATATATAAAGTGATTAATATCACGGGTCATAATTGAGTTACAGAACTTCATATTCATCCAGTAATCCAAAATCTTTTTAATTTTGATTCTGCAGGTGCTGTTTGGTGTCTGAGATACAATATTTGGAGAAATTGATCATACATAATTGCTCCAGGCAATACTAAAGCTTGCCATAAATGCAGTTTTTGTAATAGATAAGAATTCATTTATATCATTATTAACACCATTTAGTTATTTCTAAACTAAAACTTTTTTTCAAAATATTATCTGATGGGTCAATGCCACTCAAGATTTTGGCATCAGACTCTAATTGAAATGCATTTGAGGTGCGCGCGTAAGAATGACTGAGAGAGATTACAGGATTACTGCAGCTTTTTAACTCAACAATGCTGTTCAAGCCAAACCAGTGACATTTTTGTGTCATCTGTGTCTTTTTTTATTTGAAGTTTTGAAAACTGAATCATTAATGTGCTCTAGTTACACCTCAGCAAAGACTTTAATTATCTAACAAGTGAATATAGATACATGTCTTCAATAATTCTGAATATTGCTGTAGTTTATCCTAAATATTATCATAAACCATGGATAGTGGAGACCACAATAATTGGACTGAGATATTTAACTTCCAGGTTTATTAATTTATTTACTCGCATTCACAAGTCATGCAGACCGCATTCGATGGAGTCATTCCTAATAGAGCCAAATGGCCATTTCTGGATTCAAGATATGAATTTCTGAGAGCCTGTCTTATCAGTTGTCAAAATTTCCATTGGCTAGTTACTCGTAACTGAGCATACTAGAATATTTTTGTCTATCTGGTTTCAAAGCATTTTTTTTTATTGGACTGGAAACAACAGACGGATTGGTATGCCTGTAATGCCTTTGGGTTAGGGCAGATTTCACGAAAAGTGCTCTTAAAAGGTAACTTAAACTTTCCAACCCTTTTGTTATCTCTCTGTTGCTTCCTGAAGCAAGTAAACCTACGAATGAGTATATCTGTGAGGTAATGAATAAATATTAATAAAATATTCCTCAAATATGCAGCTTTTTCCTCTTAAAAAGATATTTTTTTATGCCTCATGAGGACAATTTTGGACGACCAAACTTACTGGTTATCAGACATGCTTGCTTTGGCACTCTGTGGAATCTGCTAAAACCAATTCAGGAAAATGTAATGGTATGTGATTGATAAAAAACATCTGCACCAAAAGATACACCCAATTTATGATGCCACACTCGCAAGGTGAATCTCAAGGCCTAAATGTGATTGACAAGCCATTCTCAGAACATGCAGCTGGGAGGCTCTTTGCTGTTACTTGACGGCAAGGTTCCCTTAGCCAGATATTGGCCTGGCTCAATGAAATCCTAAATGGGGCCCCTTTTGAACAGGAATATTAGTTGAGATTTGCTATAGAGAGCTCTGTGGCGTGTTGGCAGTGTGCAGGGCAGGAAAGCTCTGAGCTCGGGCAGAGAGGAGGCATCGGGTCACGAGTCGTCTGGTTCCTGCATCTCGTTTAACCATTATGAAGATAAGTACTTAACATTTGCCTTTATTTCTTAACTAGCCGTCATCACATGTCTTAAGACTGAAAATTGAGTAAATGTGTAAAATGAGATGGGAGTTTGCCTCCAGCAAACTCAGGTTCCGTTCTGGGTCTAATTAAGGTTTAATTAGCCATCACCTGTAATTATCAGACTGGCTTGAATGAAGCATAATTGGAATAATTGAGCAGATGTGCTTGTTTAAGATCTCTCCTGGTGATTCTATTTATGAGAACTGACTTACACTGTGTCTTGCTAATTGTTGGCAATTTAATGTTGTATTTAATCAATTATTTCATTTAAAGTTCAATTGGAGTTCTCATCCTTATTAGTAAGTAGTGAACTGGAATTATCTTGTCCTAACATCAGATCATAGTCCGGTCCCGGACCTCATATAATCACTAGCCAAGATAATTTAAATCATTATGTCGCAGGCAACAACCAGCGAGATAACAGAATCCTAGAATATAACAGCATGTTTGGTCTAGTAAAACTGAAACAACTAAAATTGAGAAAATACAGATTGGCTACCTTAAGCACATCCTTAGCGTTAGAAGACAAACACCAACACCTGCCGTGTATTCAGAGACAGGTAGATTCCCTCTACGAGTAAGACAGAAATTAGCAACTGTAAACTACTGGGCCAGATTAAGAAGTATCCCAAGTCATGATATTCTAAACAAATGCTTATCTATACAAGAAAAGCTTCACAGTGCCAGTCAAGAAAACTGGTATAGCAAAATAGGAAAAGTAATGAGTGATGCTGACATTACAAACTGGGCATCCGTTGAACCTGACTCTCTAATAAAGGAAGTAAAATTCAAACTGTATACTAAAGAACAAACTCAAATTCTCAGTGAAATAAAGGATTCCGATAAATAAAATTGATATTAAGCATCTCATGATATTGATATACTAGACTTAGCATTGTAGTTTGTTTTTCATTGTATTTTTATTTGATGACATATGTATCTGTTATGATATAAGGATGTCAATAAAAGTTTATATATCGATGGTGAAAGTGCAAAACCTCGTATGTAAAAATTTTGCTATTTTTAGATTTTTGGTGGAATGACTATTTTAATATCCAATACACGTTGTCAGTTGATTACCTTGCCAGTTTGCTATTTTTGGAAGCTGTAACACACTGGTAACAGAATGATTTCACCAAACCTTGTATGTCGATTTGTTCCAAAAAGTGAAAGTGCAAAACCTCGTAACTCAAATCAGAACTTTGAAGCACATATTGTGGGATATTTCAACTTTTTTTGAAAAACAATTACTGTGTTACTTTTTTATGACTCCCAGCAAGTTTCCTGATTAAAAAAAATTTACCTCCCTATATTTGTTTTGGTGATGTAGGCTATTGAAAAAGAGAGTGCACGAAAATTTGAAAAAAATGTCATTTTCCTCATTCTGGCCATTGTAGCCACTCAATAAAATTTGTTATTGGAATCTGTCATAGGCAAATTATAATTTTCACTGTATATACATAGAATGAAAGAATATTCAATGCTGCAAGTTGCTTTAAAGTGTGATAAATGAACGAGTTACAAGGTTTTGCATGGGTAGAAAGTGAAAGTGCAAAACCTCGTAAGTCGACATTTTCAATCACATCTGATGGTAACATCAATGCAAGGGGTAAACGACCTCTGACAAAAAATTTGCTACAACAGGGTGTCACTTTCTATGTATCTAGTTGGCCGTAACTCACTTATTAATAAACATTACCTTAAAAAAAGAAACTTGACAGTTTTTTTCGATTTCTGAAAAACAGCTTTTTTTGACTTACGAGGTTTTGCACTTTCACCATCGATATATACATTAAAATCACATTTAAACAACACCAATTTAAACTCATTCACCCCAATTTTGTTTGATTTACTTGATATTTTGCACCTCTGCTAATTACAGTTACATTGGTAGCTGTTTAAATAGAGTTCTTAATGTGGGCTAAGGCTGTAGTAAGGAGTCAACAAGATTAGTAAGGAGATTTGGGGTAGAGAGGAGAAAAGAGGGCAAAATAGGTAAACAGAGGACTTCTGACAGACAATTTTCTTACTTTATTTTGGGTTGTACTGTAACTAATAGGCAGAAAACTTTGTCCCCAACAGGAGTCGCTATTTGACCTGATCCAACCAAAACTCATTTATTGTCTAAAGAACAAAAAGTCTCACTAAAGGCATTCTCCTGTTGTCAGAGTCTCCTGTGCAACCGAGCTGGCTTGCCCAGTGAGCCTCTAGCTCGGTTGGCACTAATTAGTGTGGTTATGCAGCTGGTCGGCATAGGACTGCCTGCGCAACCAATCAGAGGGGCTGTTACACTGTAGTGTTTGTTATCACATAACAGTTATTCTTCCAAGTGCTTATAAACTTTAATCTCATTAAATAGCAACTGCTTTGGGGTTTAAGGGGATTGTTATCACCGTGAAAATACAGTAGTAAACAAGTCAACATTCAAACAGTTTAATTTAAGAACAACTTGGATTTCACATTTGCGATTACAGGGATTAGAAGTCTTAATACCTCAGGAAAACGAAAGCTCTATTTTCGAAATATGGCATCTGGCCCAACAGCTAAATGAAATCTGCCTTCTGATTGGTTGAGGCACCAGGGAGGGGGGGGGTGCAGTTCTCAACTTGACCTGTATCACAGAGAAATGTATCAAGCAGGTCAGAGGCTCGCTGAGCTAAGCCCAGCTCGTAGTGAGCAGATGACCACGTGAGAATGCGCTAAAGGAGAATATCCATTTATCAGTGATGCTTGCTGCGTAGTCCATGTGTCTGATTGTGTCAGCAATCAGTGAACATGCGCGTGTTTGCTATCCATTCATCTGTGAACTCCTTGTGTCAAAACACCAGCAGCAACAATTTCAACCTATGCTGCAGGTGCCCATCGATGCTCAGTGGGTGAGGGCTAACTGCAGGCCGCTGCACAAGTGTTGTGAACAGATAATTAAAAATCTCTTTTTTTTTTAAATATATGATATGAATTGAAATGCATGATGGTACGGCCAAGATTGTTCGATATTTCGACCAAATTTTTGTCTCAGATCTTTTATCATCTACGAACAGCAAAAAGTTCTTGATCACTGTGAACTGCATTTAGTTGCATACCAATTATTTCTTTGGCAGATAGCCGATCATTGGTTGATCCACTGTTAACGGTCAGAACTACTAAGTATACCACCCTGTTCCCCCTTTGACCTTTCCGAACTTTGGGCCAAGAGCTAATTAGGACAAAGGCCAAATAACCGGGTCAAAGGTCAAAGGTCATACTAAGTATACCACCCTGGTCCCCCTTTGACCTTTCCGAACTTTGGGCCAAGAGCTAACTAGGACAAAGGCCAATTAACCGGGTCAAAGGTCGTGTAACTGGGTCAAAGGTCAAAGGTCTTACTAAGTATACCACTTTGGACCCCTCTTGACCTTTCCGAACTTTGGGCCAAGAGCTAATTAGGACAAAGGCCAAATAACCGGGTCAAAGGTCAAAGGTCATACTAAGTATACCACTGTGGACCCCTCTTGACCTTTCCGAACTTTGGGCCAAGAGCTAACTAGGACAAAGGCCAATAAATGGAGTCAAAGCCCATTTAACTGGGTCAAAGGTCATGGATCTTGGTCAAAGGTCACAGGCCAACTTTTATACACCCTTTTCCCAACTTTGGACCTAAAGCTTATTGGGTCCAAAGCCTTGCATGGATTATGACAAACGACGAGTTTTATTTTTCGGCATTTATTATATATCATCAACATATCCATACGGCAAAGTATCAAAGTTATCCAACAATTATATTCTCTTTGTGTACACTAGCCTGACATTTTTTCCTCATTCTTCGGTTATAAATGGCCCCCCGAATTTTGTCTCTTATGAACAGGTTGTACGGGGGAAGTTTTATTTCCTTGCCCGCAAATATAATTTCCTTTATACTCTGGAAATTAACGAATTGAGAATTTATTCTATTGATCGTCACCCCTTTAAATTTTGTCTTTTCCTTATCATCAGAGGCTTGGAAAATGTGCCTAATTTCACCTGTTCGCTACATCATCCTTCATCTCTTTCATCATTTTTGATGCAAGCTGCTGTTTAGTAGTGTCATCAACCAAGTCATTCAAGGATATGTTGCAGATTTTCTGGGTTTTTTTTGTGCTTTGACACTGAATCTGACAGTGGTTGCATTGAGGATACAGGACACTGAAACATTTGGAGGAACCGTTGATGGCACTGGTCCACCACGTTTTTTTTTTCAATGCCTTAGATGATGGCCATTTATTTTTAGAGAGAGAGAGAGAGAGAGAGAGAGAGAGAGAGAGAGAGAGAGAGAGAGAGAGAGAGTGCCATCATTGGGTGTGTTGTGAGGACAAATTGTTGCCTAAGACCAACATTATGAGGACGTTTGTGCATTGTGAGGACACAATGTATTGTATGTCCTCACAACGACGTTGTCTAGTTTGAATATTTAGCTTTTGAAATGCCAAGAAAACTTGTATTGATATTGTGAGGACATGTCCCCACAATGCTTTGACCATATCTCAACGTTATAGGAGTTGGTGCCATCTATGATCTGACTTCCGAAATGTGTGACCCCCTAGTGGCCATATGAGAGGTCAATGTCCTCACAATATGATGACCTACTTATAAAATGTGCGTCCTCACAATGCGGATTACCTACTTGGGACCGCTTGAGGGTGTCACTGTTGCGGCTGCCAAGGCAGATCAATTCCTACTTCAGGGCTGGCTAATTGTCACGGATGTAGAGAAAAGAGGCACAAAAAAAGTGTTTATGGGCAGTCTTACAGTATTTGCACTCAGCCGATTTTTCATGTTTATGCAATTATTACGAGAAAAGTATGATAGGTATATCGAAATTTCGGGCAGTGGCAATCTTGTCCTACACTGACATATAAATGCACCATATTTTACCCTTCTGCAATGCTTTGTTGTGAAGCTGTAAGGAATTTAGAACAAATTTTGACACATTTTTATGTCTCACAGACTTTTTTGTCAATTTCATGAATGAACAGAAAAAAATATTCAATCAGTAGTGATTCATGTTAATGATACCTTTCTGGACCTACGGCTTGGGTATAAAATACAACAGGTTTCATGTGAATAAGTTATATACAACATGACTTGGGTCCTAAAATGTAAAAAATGGCGGATGTCAAAAATTTTGTTTTCGATGGACCATCAGTTGCTTTATATGCTGTTATGAGTAAGTATCAAAGAATGTGTATACTGTTTGTGTTAATTTTGAAGCTTGAGACATATCTCAAGGTAAAACAGAAACATTTCTTTCACTAACCATAATTGGTTTTCAGAATGTGAGGCTTGTGATGTCAAAAAAAACATGTCCTCTCCAACCCATAGAAAAAACACTAAGTGTTTTGTATGAAAAACAAGCTATTTGTGTATCTTTTGCTCAATCATGTGCCTTTACAAGTATGTGACAAATACAAGTTAAAAAGATATCCAGGCCATGTTCATACATTTTCTTAAAGATTAAAATTCATGATGTCAAAAAGTGTCCTCTCAAACACATCAGAAATTTTGCTCTGATTCGTGCGTTTTAACACTGGATTCATTGAAGTAACGACCATGGTTATACAAACTAAGTGAACCTGGATGCCTGAAAAGGGTTTTTATATGTATCGAAAAAGTCAAATATATTATCTTTTGTTATCTATAACACTATTTTGAGAAAATCAAAATTGAGAAAAAAGTTGATTTATTTGTGTCATATATCAATATAATTGTAATTTTTCGCTATTAACTGAATGACTTTAACGGATAATAACCAAATATCTTGTCAATGGAGCCGTCAAAGATGATTTTTCCAAAGGCGCCTGATTTTTGGTCATTTTCGGCGGTTTTTTGCTCCAAAACACTATTTTTGACACAGCCGAACACCATGAGTTTCAATCGTACAGTAACAAAACTTGACATGGGGTTAATAGGATACCTAGGGATTATTAACCATGGAAATCATGTGTCTTTTGAGACTAGTACCCTACTCAACAGAAACTTTCAGGTTAATGGCAAGCCAGATTTCTGTAATTTCGTAATACAATTGGTAAAAAAAAAATTATGGCATGTTTAATCAAAATTCAAGTTTTGTATGGGTTTTGATGTTCCTATGCAACAATGTGGCTTGATTTCCAAGAATAAGAATGGGATAAAATTGTTTCTGGACGGATATTTTTCCTGATAAACAGTTTTTTCAAGAATCAACCCTTGCTTACTCTAAGTAGCGGTATTTTGGTAGTAAACCACCAAATCACCTCAGTCCTCTTTGATTATAGAAACAGTAATATGTTAACTTTATGATAGAATGATGGAAATTCTCAAATTTCAAACTTTATTTTGACCCCCCATGAGACACTTTGAGTGCAAATACTGTAAAACTGCCCTTATGTCATAATTCCCTATCAGCATGCCTCAGCGGCCCAATGTCGGCCCAAAGCCGGTCCGATGCTGCTGACATTGGACTGACGCCGGGCCGGCGCCGGACCGCCAAGGCACGCTGACAGGGAAATTAATAAAAAATTATAGAGAAGGTTAGCAATGAGAAAGTGAAGTGTGAGAGTAATGGGGCAGGGGGTGACAGGGTGACAGAACACATGCAATGAAAAGAAATGTCTTTTGTTTTCAAAAAAAAAAAAAGAAAAAAAGCTGTGAAAACATGAAAGCTTCAGTTGTTGCAGATAGCTTGACATCTCAGTCATGCCACATATAGCGCCATCAATAACAAGCACTTCTCATGAGCCTGCATTTAGTTTTAAATAATTATTTACTTACACGAAAAAGAACATTTATATTACACTATCCCAGAGAAAAAATGAGTAGCACACTACTTTAGCTGGTTACTTTTTTATTTTTATGTCTCTTAAATTAATTTGTGGGAGTAATTAGATGCATGCTTTCACACGTCAACCAACATTTCCAAGTCAGAGTGTGTTCAAATATAGGCTTCTAGCACTGTTTCCCAACTCAGATGAGCCACAGGCCATTTGGATTTATTCTCAAGAAATTAATTTTTAAATCTCCTTGTGATGCAATGGTCTTTGTTGAATGCATCTTGGGCCTGTCCATGGTGTGCTAAAATGAAGCATACTGGATCAGGTGGATCCCCTTGAGAGATCAAACAATATTTTGGGATTACAGCCCATATTCATAAATAACTTTATAAGACAGGTCACACAAATATAAATCAAAAACAACTAAAAATAAGTCAACACAGCTAAAAATTTTGAGTTGTGTCAGCTTGGATCAATAAGTCAACAAAACTCAATATTTTGAGCTGTAAGTCAACACAGCTCATTGTTTTGAGTTATCTCAGCTTGAATACCTTAGTCAACATAGCTTAGTATTTTGAGCTATCTCAGCTCGGTATTTTGAGTTATCTCAGCTTAAAACATTAATCTATGTTAGCTCAATCAACTTGTGCAACCATCTCACTCAATCAATTGAGCTGAATCAGTGCCTCCGATTTTACAGTGTGACTTTGGAGTTATCTCTGTTTTTGTAATCTGACCTTTTTCTTTAGCATGTCTTAAAGACTTTCAGAAACTCAGTGACTTTTTTATTAACATATACCTGTCCCACTGGAAAATCAGGATAACAGAATGGGTTTTTTTTCTAAATGCACAAAATTCATGTTTTATGATTGGTATTCCCCCCACTAACATACTTGATTTTGTGGTTACTGCTTTTAATAACTTTTGCAAGGGAATTAATAACTGGAGTTCTGAATGGATATGCAGATACTGGCCATGCCGAACTTTAATTTGGTTGTTGAATGAGCATGCAAAAATGTCATACAGCGTACAGTATGACTTGTAAATAAATTTGACAGCTTATTCTTAAATAAGGTATATCTGATAATATTATAACTGATGGTCCAGTGAGTGATGGAATAATTCCAACCTTGAAGTGTGGACTCCATATTTTGTTTTCAGCCGCATTAGGGTGGTCCAAAAAAATATATGTCTTAATTTCATTAATGGCACCCCCTAACTCTTTTTCTTTAACCATGTAGAGAAAGTGTGCAAAATTTCAGCAAAATTGATTAATATTTAGAGTTGGCTCATCAATGTTGAAGTTTTGCTATATTTTGCATTAAAATGCCTTTCATTTGAGACCTATTAAGGCACTAACCAACCGAGGAAAAAGGAACATAACACTTGTTTGCATATCTTCCTCTCCACATTAAAAAAAAAGTGCTTTGTCACTTATATCATTAAAATTGTTATGTCAATTGATGTGTATTGGGAAAAAATTTGGCAAAATTGGTATGCCAATATAGATTTACTAGAATACCCGCTGGAAACAGATTTCTGACATATGAAGAGTTTGGTGTATGCATTTAATATGTAAATGGCACGGCCATTAAATGCGCGCAGCACTTAAAACGTTGTTGTAGGGTTTATTCTGTTACCATAACTATGATTTGTTTTTCATATTCAATGTATGAAAGGCAGTCATTTAACTGTTGAAAAGGACAATGAAATATTCCAGAAACATGATAAGCGATAAGTACAGAGAATATTACTGAAGAAAATTGAATTTGTAAGGTACTTTTGATTTTGTTATGTTTTGTTAAAGACGAAACTAAATCATTGATAAGAAGCTGGACCGACTTGACGTAATTCCCTGCTGTGGACTGTTGATGTTGAGACCATTACTGGACAGATTTGTGAGTCCTCTCTTGGGCTCAATTCGCTGCGCGAATATGAGACGGTGGCTTCAGTTGTATGTTGTAAGGGGGGGGGGGATTTTCAATGTTAATTGGTGGTACAGACTAATGAGCAGTCTATATGTCTATCCATCTATCTATCGCCCTTGAAAGTGAAAAAGGGCAAAAACTATTGTAAAAGTGCGTTGAACCTTCAGGATAGATCAACAAACACAGATCAAATATAAAGGTGGCCGCAGTGCCAGTTTAATGGCGATAGACAAGACAATACATTCACACATACACACGACAGGACAACACACAAATACAACGATGAGTGATGAGGTGAAGAGCGAAGTTACGAAGACACACAGATGAAGTTAAGAAGACACAAATATACACTGCCCTTAGACCAGCCAGACTGGAGGGTCCTTACTAGAATTAGAAAGAGCAAGTGTTAGACATACATGAAAAATACACAATTAATTAAATTTTAAGATAAATACAAATAGGCAAGGATAAATACAAGTAATAGTACAAACCGGAATCCTTAGACGCTGGGTGAACTGTAGAACGCAGATCATGAAAAAATGAATTATGTACAAGAATGGGAAGTAGGGGAACGAAGCCCGAGCAGGCCACGACGGCAAAAGGCCGAGGGGAATTTGGAATAAATTGTGAAATATTTTTTAATTTTTAGTTTATCAGAGATACAAAGAGAACAGAGAGAGGAGATAGAAAAAGTGTAGAAGAGAACAAGAGGGAGAGGAGGGTGGGAGTTGAAAAAACACAACTAGAGGAGAAACTAGAGGAGAGGTTATATAGGAGAAGAACAGTTTTGACAGCTTGGAAAATCAGGAGAAAAGAATAGAGAGAAGCTAAAAATAGAGTCAATAAACAGAGAGGGAGACAAAGAGCCAGGGAAGGTGAGAGGACAGGAAAGCTGTGAAGGAAGAAATAGCAGGAAGAAACACTAACTGAGCACGTGCCTATACACATAGGCTGTGCGGCAGCAAACCCTAGGAGTATGATCATCCTAGTTCAAGGAACCTTAGTTAGACTAAGCTCGCAATGACTGTCGTGGGTGAAAGTGCGAAAGTGCGAGGGGCGAAAGTGCGAACGCGAGAATGAGACTTCTAGGCCACCATGCTAATTAACTAAGTCCTAAACAGTCTATTTTCAATCTGAATCACCACTATGTCAAATGAGCTGACCCAACCGATCTATTTATACCTATATACTATTATAGGCATACTTTGAAATATGACAAACCTTTAGTTAGGAATATGTGGAATTGGTAATAGTTTTAAGGTGAAATTATTCGTTACAAAAAGAATCAGTTTACAATGTACAGTACTGTCATGTTGTAAGTCCAGTCTTACTTGCATTATTACAGTAGGGGCAATGGGGATACAGTGAATCCGCAATGTTTATTTCCTTAGTATCTCAAAAAGTTTTTATCCACATTCTCGATGTTAGGCTTGAATGAAAGTTTAATGTGCCACCTGCACACCTATGGTATCAAAGTATTTGCAGAGCTACAACATTTTCTGTTATAAGGGACCTTTCAGAATTTATGACTGGGGGGGGGGGGTGTTTGGAGTTTTGGCCGAGGGGGTACTAACTTTTCACACATGTTTCAAGGGGGGGTATTAATTTTTGACAACACTTCCAAGGGGGGTAAGAAATCTGTACCCACCCCCCCTCAGCCATAAATTCTGAATGGTCCTTAATTCAAAATTGTTTAAAAAAATCAGATTCACTGTTGCCACATACGGGGACACAGTGAATCAGCATCCGGGGCACAGTGAATCAGTGTTATAAATATAATGATCTAGTGCAAAGACTTTAAATAAAACAAACTAGATAATATCTCTGAACCAAGTTTATTTCACCAGTAAAATTTCCTGAGGTTTAACAGCCACTTAACCAACTTAATACTCCAAAACAAAACAGAATTACCATGAGATTGTTAACACTTAAAATTAACCGTCTAACGGAAGGGTGAGGTCTTTTTTTTTCCATATTTGATAGTTGAGCATACACATACAGTTGTTTAATGGTGCTTAACAACAATTACAGTTATAAACTATTTGTTATTTTTACCTGGGTTGCAGTGAATCACTGTTTGCAGTGATTCACTGTGCCCCGTGTCAACCACAATTTACTGTGGCAAGTGTGATTAATTTAACGAACATCTTTATGTCTTGATAATTACAACCATGTGCTTGAAATACCAATGCATTACTTTCAATAAATTATCCTTTCACATATATTATAAGCATGCCAGTTAAGCCTGGATAATCTGTACTGTTACTGTATTACAAAAGCTCATCTATAATCTATACTATCAGGATCCAGTGCTCAAAATCATATTTTAGCCCAGAAGTCCAGTGCAACGGGAGCAATTTTGGATGTCATGCTTGTATGAGTATGCTGGACTGAACAGCCACCCTGCAGTTGGCACATTCTAGCAATTTATTGTTTCAGCATCCAGAAACAGCATTGGCACAGGGTCTATTAAAATTAAATGTCTTGCAATATAACATTTTTTGTATGATCATTCAGGCTCTACCTCATATCTATCCTCCCTGCATCCGTCCTTGAAACATTCATTGATAATGTATTGCAATACTGATGTTTTTCAGAAGAATTTCCTGTTCTGTTCTTGAGGTGGAACACAAGATGGAACGCGGAGGAGCAACAGGGAGTCTTCCCGGCGAAGCTAGGTGAGTTATCGCCAACTTTTTTAATAGCCTTTGTGAAAATTTCATTCAAATAGCTGTTAGATTTCTCTTTGATATCTATCTTTAAAAATCAGCAACATTAAAATGCATCTAAAAAAACATTCAAATGGACTGCTTTCGTTAGTTCAAGGTGACATCCATTAGCAATAAAGTGCTTATCAGATACATTTCCTGCATGTCTCTAAATCTCTTGCAGAATCTATACAAGCAAATAAAATTGTTTTTATTGAAAATTGACATTATTATCATATAAATTATTTCCTATTTATCCATTAATTTTACTAATGTACATAATTAAGGTGGAATGTCGCATTTTTAGTGAAAATTACGCAGAATTACATGTGGTTTAAAATGACGTTGCCACTACAGCGTGAAACAATACAAAAATATGAAGTTATCATGCACCATTGTCGCAATGTTGTCACAACATTGTGAAAAAATCTCAACGTTGTGTTCACATTGTGGCAACATAATTTCTACCGTACATTTCCGGGTCACAATAGACAAGCTGGCACTAAATGGCAATGTTGTGTTTATATTTTGAGTCACAGGCATGCTGTTTACAATTGACATTTAACCGTCATTGTGAGAATGTGACGCATTAACTGATTAGAAATATCATCCATGCAGGCACAGAAGAATAGAGAGGAAGATTGAAAAATTAAAATGGTTCAACGTCAAGAAGACGGCTAAGAAGGTTTCAGAGATCTTGCAGGAAGGAGAAGTTACTTACCCCACAGAAGGACTTTCTGCTTTTGGGAAGCTTGTTCGTAAAACCAACGACTTGTATCGGAAAGACTCGTTTGCAAGATTGGTTAAGGTATGCTTTATTTGTTAAGAACATTGAAATCAGTACTATAGTTAGGTCACTATTACAGTGCGGTATATTTTGACCGTTGCCAGACCAGAGCATTTTTTTAAGGATTTGTGACTCGGAGACCGACAGAATGACCTTAAACCATTATTCATAGTACCGCGATGCTCAACATGTATAGTTCAGTTGAACTTTAAGATCCATTAGATATATATTTATAATAATAGCTCCGTACTGACAACACTTGAGAAAAGGAGTTTGAACTGTTGAGCTGATGGCTCACTTTAGGAATTTGGCTAATTTCCACCAAAATTAGAGTGTATATAACAACAATATTAGGGTTATTCATACTGAATAATTTGTATGTGAAGAGGTTGGAAATATTATTATAATTTATCATTATTGCTAGAGATCTTTCCAAAACGTTAAAAATTGATAGCTTTTTTTTTGTGTGTGACAAAATATTCTTCGCACTATTTTACAGTTGGTGTTTTCAAATAGTGGGCAGGAATTTCAGGTTACTGCTCCATTGATCTTTGTGAACTACGATCTAGTTTCCTGAAGCTTCATTGTTCATTTCCTCTACAGCTTTCACCATGCTGAAGTCTGTTCAAAGCAAAGTGAGGTGTTATTTTGCTGTCAAGAGTGTACATTTTTAGATACAAGAAGCCACTAATTTGTGAGAAATATGTAGAATGCAACAATAACTATTGTTGAGCATAGGCTGAGAGACGACCAAATGGCAAAATATAATGATTATGACTTATCTTCTATAGATGTAACTTGGTAACAATCACAGCTTGCAGGAACCATCTGGAGGTAAACATGTTTTATTGATATAATTCTAACAGGCGTGGACTTTGGAGCAATTGCAAAACGTTGATGTGAAATGAGCCATATAATGAACTCTGGAAGACGGTATCTTAAAGATAAAGCAAATCCATTTTTTTAAGCTCTAAAATGCTTTTTGCATTTCTTTTTGAAATCGCCCTGTTAGACAATTTTTAAATTTTAGGAATTTAAAAATTCAATTTATGACATAAGCAAAAATCTATTTTAAAGCGATGCAGGAAAGAAGGAAGTTCAGTTTGAATTGCACAGAAGAACTTCAAATTAAGGACTATGGGAATGGACTGTCATATAGCATATAGGACTGGTATATATAAATATCAGTTTGCATTACACTAAGCAGTTTGATTAATTGAGAGATTGAAAAAAAAAACATGATAGTGTTAGTCATAGCAGGGAACTCCTTCACTGATTTCCAATCTCAGCAAGAATTCAGTTAAAATTGACAGCAATGACACAGAATTAAGGCAGTAAACAATCTGGCACCACAATACCAAGAACTTGTTCAAGTGAAATCTCGACAGAAACATAACCTGAGAAGCAACCACAAGCAACAATTAGAAGTGCCTACTCCATGCAACAAAAATAACGTGCACAAGGCACTTTAAAGGGCGCTCCTATAACTCATGACACTGCAAGTTCTTGAAAACCAAAGAAACCATAAACCATCTAATCCATTTCACTGTTTCATTGTTTTCCTTCTTTCTCTATGTCAAGCTGTCAGTTATACTGTGTTTGTAGCTGTGTTTCTAGGTTTCTACCCATCTATCTATCTATCTATCTTTCTTTCCACATATATTTCTATCTATAATTTGGTACTCTCTAGTTGTGCCTTTTGATATTCTGATAGATGAGTATTTTATACATTTTGAAATTTTTAGAAAAATATTTTTTAAAAATTAATTGGATGAAATTTGGTACACATATAGCCTGGACAGTCTTTTTGTGCCATTTGATGGTCTGACTGATGGCTATTCTATACATTTGAAATGTTGAGCAAATATGAAAATATATTTTTTCCTTTCCGTGGCCAAGACTCAGCCCCCATTGCTAATGGCTCACAAATTAGCACAAATCATTGGTTTCCATCCACCCAAATGTATGGATGTATATAAAAAGATGTATAAATAATTATGCACCTGGTGTATTCAATTTCCTATTTGTAACTTGCTTGGGTATTGAGAAAATGTGCATATATTGGATTTACTTACATAATTACATTGTATGCCATTTTCTTTGATTTATAAAAACACTTCTTGGATAGTTACAATTGTCTGAAATTTATTGTGAGACATCTACTTAAATAAAGATGTAGGGCCAGTGGCTTCACAGTCCACGTTTGTCCACGACTTTCAACAGCCCTGCCACTCCTCACACCATCTAATGTGCATATTTCCTCTTTTTTCAAACATGTCCTTCTGATGAGTTCACACGCAAATCAATTCCTGATGGCCCTTTCCCTTCCATTCAAATGTTGATGCATTGATATATATAACAAGCAATGCCACACCAAGCATGCCATTCCCTTCGTAGTTATACTTCCGGTCTGAAGGGTTTGTTGTGATCCACGCTGCATTTTCATGCCTTCTATACATGTATGGCTGTATGCACTTGCCCTTAAAGTTTAATTACATTCAAATTAACTTAACTGACTCCTCTGAATCCTATCAAAGGTAGCATTGACACTTTTCAAGTGCAGTTCACTTTCACACCTCCATATCAGTTTAAAGGAAAAAATATCTTGACTGAATGGCACTTAATGTGTCACTTTGTCAAATGTAACTTACCTTCACACCTATCCACAGTCCAATCAGACATTTACCAATTTAATCATCCATTTCCTCTTCCCTGACTTTTGACTTCTCATGAATGGTGAATCTCTTCATACATATATATATAGGCTATATACATGCATGCACAGATAGATAGATAGATAGATAGTCATAGCCATATAGTCATAGATAGATATAGATAGCCAGATAGATAGATAGCCATAGACAGACAGTCATAGATGCAGTCACACAGATAGGTATATATACAGATAGATAAACAGCTACCCAGATATACAGATAGACAGAGATATACAGCTAGATAGGGTGATGGACGGTCAGATAGACAAATAGAAATCACATTTTTTCTACACTCTCTCACAGGTCTGCCATTCGGCATGTCCTGGCCATATCACTGTGTCTCACACACATTGGCGACTCCCCCCCCCCAAAAAAAATTATTTACAATTCCAGTCCTCCTCCTTTATTCATTTATCACTGGGTAATTCTAGTTGATTGATATTCTTGTGTCTCTCTGTCACACTCTACAACCAGTATGTGGTTCTCTCATGTTCGAAATTTAAAATTTCACCGCAATGAATCTTCATTAAGAAAGTTGCTTCACCATGCAAAAATGCGCATGCCATTCAAATCAAGATCTTAATTTCTCCTAGAGGGTATTGAGTATATGTTACTCACTAAATCGACCAATTTTTCTTTTTTGAACAATTATTCCATGCAACATCCTTATTTCATGTGATATCAACCTTTAAAAAATTTGGAATATCTGTGGTTTTTTTAGTATTTCATTACGTCCAATAGAATAATATTTTCTGTCTGTCTTTAGATGTTGTGCAATGCACATCATGGCGCTAAGAATAATGGTTTTGAGATTTTCCCACCAGTTTCGCAGTTCTTGAAAATGCTTTGTTGTGAAGTAATGCCTCAACAAAGTTGAACAATATTTTAGAAAATTTACTTTTCTTTTCAGGAATTATATTCAAGTTATCAAAGAAGCGCTCCATCAAACAAGGAAGAAATTTTTGATATCATATGGGAGCAGTTTGGCGGGATCAGATTACAGAAGAAGCGAGATGTAGAAACAAGTATTGCCAAAATCAAGGTACGACATAGATTTTATTAGCAGGGTTATCCCATGTCATGTCAAACAAATTAAAAAAGTAAAGATCCCAGATTGTCTATTTTAGATATTCCTAAAGTCAATCAAGGCCCTGATATCAAAATAGGGATAACAAAAATAGTAGCTTCCACCAACGCATAGTTTTGATTTACAGGCCTGTAAACGAAGGTGGGTTGTCAGCATGAACTTTGCTGTCAGTTTATTATAATTATCAGTCAGTGTAAACCTTATCTAAGGGACCTACTTCAATCATCCTATAAATAAATATATATATCGGAATCTGATAGGAACCTTTTCTGCTTTAAAGACAAGTTTTTCTATTCAAGGCTGCGTGGTAAGTTACAAGGCGGTGCCATTTTTTGTGATATACAGTGGGTGCGAAAGTTTGGGCACCCTTTGAGTGGGTCACATTTTTTCAAATTTCAGACAAACCATTTGCAGAATCTTTCCAACGTGAATTGTGTGAGTGAAGGATACCCATGCACTCAATTTTAGCCAGAAAGAACAATGGAAATATAAAAATGTAAAACAATATGGGTCTTTTTGTTTTTACATGTGCAAAAGTTTGGGCACCCCTACAGATTCTGATCTTGATTTTTATATGACTCTACATTAAAGCAATATAAAAGCTCTTAAGGTGGCTCGATACTCGTGAACTTTCCGAGATAGGATTTCTTGAAAATAGTTTAGAATGATCCAAAATATAGTTTATAGCAAAGATATGCAAAAAAATGTGGTTGCTACCAGCCTTTTTAAAAAAATATTTCAGATTATGCACGAGAAAGTCAGTTCACCCAAACCTGAAAAACGGAATTTTTTTCTTAACTTTTTTACTGTGAAGTTTGCCCTGCCATTCCGTGGTCATGCATCCCATATTATGCAATGAAGCATGAAATTAAAGAAGACAGTTGAAGGGAAAAGCTGATTACAATTTCAAAGAGTTATATTAAGTTTAAAGGACTTTCCAAGGGGCTCGGAATAAAAGTTTTGATTTTGACAATTTTAACTTTTTTTATAAACCATGTTGCTAAAACAAAATGACTAGGGATTTTTTATTTCTTTGTCATTTACTTCCAAAAATAGTGGGGAACAATAAGATAATATAGACAACCCTTCCTACCACACTTGAAATTGATATACAATTTTTTTTTTTTATGACCAAGTCATTTTTGAGAAATTAGACCTGCTTGAGGAAAATCGCCTGTAAAAATGTTCTGTTCCGAGTATCAAGCTGAAACTCCGGTTGTTTGTAGTACTCTTCGTAGCGCATCTAATGATCCAAACGCGAAGTCTCTAACCCCAATAGAAGTGGCGCAAATTGCAAACGAAGCG
Organism: Platynereis dumerilii; assembly: GCA_026936325.1. NCBI lineage: Eukaryota > Metazoa > Annelida > Polychaeta > Phyllodocida > Nereididae > Platynereis > Platynereis dumerilii. The sequence continues at coordinate 1,627,195 of JAPTHN010000004.1, forward strand.
GCCAACGCATGAAATTCTCAGAATTGAAAAAAAAGATGCCAGGAAAGCCAAGCAGCAATGGTGACGATACGATAGATAGGGCCTGCCTGGATGCGCGTGAATGTGCGCTAACTACCACTATGCACGATGTAAGCATCCCAGGACTTCATTTGGGTGAGTTCTAAATTTTTATCCCTAACGGAATTACTCCAAACTTGGCAGATTGGAGGTACCCGAGGTACGTCAGATTATTTTAATAAATTTTCAATATTTTGAGTCCAGTATCCGCTCTGAAAAAGTTGATTTATCGTATTATTCTTCATCACCTGAACATGACAGATTATTCTTTGATGAAATTTTGGAGCAGCTCAGACTTATATCAAACTGAAATACCTTAAATTGCCACATAAGTTCAACTTTCTGGGCATCTATGTCAGAGTACCTTGACTTTTCTTGTTAAAATATTTCCGAAACTTGCTGTTTTTGAGTTGTGTTGTGTAGAAATGACAATTTCGGAATTAACACAGCTGTCATCCACAATTTTTGGCCTGCCTATTTTTGCCCTTGGGGAGTCAAACTTGTTTATCACATTCAGCGATTTCATTTCAATGCACTTTTTTATTCCCTTGTCTCAAACACCACAGTGACTGATCCAAAATGCTTCTGAATAGCTAGATGGGTCTTTTGGCGTGACTCAGACGGTCAGATTATGCTACGTAATTGTGGTACCTTGTATAACTTGGCTTTTCACATCTGCATGCTGACGGTGGAATGATTCACCTGTCTACCACATTTAGTGTCATACCTGTGGAGGTCTATAAGGTTGACAAAAAAGATTTAATTGCTACAAAAATATAGCAAAATTGACTTAATATAAACAAAATTAATACCAATTGGAAATTGTGTCAGCAAAAATCGTCCCTGGCTAGCAACACAAAGTTGAACTGCACCCTAATATTTTTAATTTTGCTGGATATTGACCTTAATAAATAATGGAAATCTCACATATTTTTGATTATTTTAGATAAAATGTTAATTTTGGTAAAGGAGAGGCTAACCAGGTCTCCTGGCCCAGAAATTTTCAAAACTCTTGGTAAAACTGGACATGTGCAACGTTTGGAGTCTCTCTGTTGTGGAAAACAATAAAAAATGCACAAGAAATGAAGTCCTAGGATGCTTACACCATTATCCAAAGCATTTAGGAGCTTTCATATTGCTTTAATGTAGAGTTATAGAAAAATCAAGATCAGAATCTGTAGGGGTGCCAAAACTTTTGCAAATGTAAAATCTAAGAAAAAGACCCACATTTTTTTACATTTTAATATTTATATTGTTCTTTTTTACTAAAATTGAGTGCATGGGTATCCTTCACTCACACAATTCACGTTGGAAAGATTCTGCAAATGGCTTGTCTGAAATTTGATAAAATGCGACCCCACTCAAAGGGTGCCCAAACTTTCGCACCCACTGTATATCACAAAAAATGGCACCGCCTTGTAACTAACTACGCAGCCTTGAATAGAAAAACTTGTCTTTTTTTTTTATTGTCTTCAGTTCAGTGAGTTTACTTTCAAGAGTCACTGAGTGAATCTTTAATTGCACTGTTAAAGCATTATTGCAAGCAACATGGCGGCTAAATGTCGATAATATACTAAGCTAAGATAGTTCATCAATCAACCATTGATCGATCTCGGTCTCAGTCTTGGTCTCGATAGCTGATGCCTCGGTCTCAGTCTCGGTCTCGGGTGGTCAATGTCTCCATCTCGGTTTCAGTCTCGGATGCTCATGCCTCGGTCTCGTATGTCCTGGCCGAAACTCCAACACTGTTTTCAAGTTTGAAGTGTCATGCTGTAGTGCAGTCAAGCTTAGCTACAGATGTGTGAATAGAAGTAAATTTCCTTTAATAGGCCTAAGCTTCTCAACTTTTCAAAATAGGCCTAGAGTAGAACGGGGCAAGAAGTAATCAAAGAAACAAAGAAATGTGAATGGTTTTGTAAACTTGATTAATTGTTTGAAAGGTGTTGTCAGAAATAACTTTGGATATACAAAACTTCATTATGACTACCCGTTCGTTAAAATTCAACTTTTGGGGCGAATAGCATTACAGTTGTGTGACAAAGATTCCAATATTTTAATTTAATCTGACTTCACTTGAGATTCGTCACATTATTATGATATTGGTATGTTTACGCACATTTTTATTTATAATATTAGTTTTCCTGAAGCAACAAGAATAGTAAGGAAGATGTTTCGAAAGATTGAAGGCTGCAGAGGCTTTTGCCGGTATCTCCTGTCAGATTTTATGAGGCTAAAAGTTGATTCAGTTCTTCAAACCAATTGATAATATGGTTGAGGAGTCAGGACCACTGTGATACAGTACTTGGCATGATATGCATGATTTTAAGATTCAAATTATTAATAAATTCTAGAAAAGTTTAGTTTGAACAGGATTTTTGACCCTTGACAAGTCATAACTGTTGTTCAGGTGTTTGCAGTATTTTAGGAACTATATAAATATTTATAGTCATGTGTAGGCTGATTTAGTGATTTTCTATTTTTAAATTTCATATTTTCATATTTCCAGTAACAAATTAACAAAAGTCACCTCAAATTCTAAAAAAGGGCATAATGTTGATAGTGTGACAATATTGGATTATCTTATTCAAAATTAAATTTTTAAACAAAAGCAAAAAAACTCAATTTCAAAATTATCTACACCTGGCAGCAAAATTATTCAACCCCTTTGATGTTTTCTCTTAGACTCCAAAGGTAAACAGGTTTTGCAAAAATGAGTGTAGTGACATCAGAATGTATCAAATCATAAAAAGTATGATAGCATCATATACTACAAGACATATACTAAGTCTGCTGTGAGGTATAACTAAATATGAATGGCAGGCACTATTACACATATGGGTCAAAACTTTCGAAAAATCATTCAACCCCCTGCTCCAATGCTATTCCAATGGAAGGAAGGGGGTTGAATAATTTTGCAAATGTTTGAACCCTATCCGAAATGCAAACTGCCTATCAAACCTATCATAATGTTGTCTAATATGTGATGTTATCTTTTTTTTCATGATTTGATACATGCTCATGTCACTGCCCTCATTTTTGCAAGACTTGTAAACTATTGAATTCAATGGGAAAATACAAAGGGGTTGAATAATTTTGCTGCCAACTGTATATATTAAGATTGTTAAGATTCACAAACATTGAGAAATTTATAGGGTTATAGTACCGTTATATCATTATTCATAACTCATAAGGCATGAAATGAAAATGATTTGGCATGAGGCAACATTTACATGGTTTCCCACTTGATTTCTTTAGTTTTTTTAGAAAACAAGTAGATTCTCAAACTTCCGCGGTTTATGAGACATAATTTAGGTCTTGCAGAAATACGATGAAAAAGTATGCTTCTCGTATTCAGCTTCGGAATCGAGCACTTATCCAGGTTGTCCCCCCATGGTTTGGAACAAAAGAAGGCCCCTGAAACAAAATAAAATATCACGTTTTAATGTCCAGAAATCGGGTGTCTGAGGCCTACTCTGTTCGATTTTATTGACAGTATATATACAGGCCTACCAGAGTAACCCACAATACTGCTACTCTTATAGACAATATTTATGTTGATTCTAACCTTTTCCAGAATGTAAAATATTTTATTGTTAAAAGTGATATCTCTGATCATTATCTGAGTTTGTCGTGTATAAATGGAAATCTGTTGACTAACAAAATTATTCCCACTATTTCTACAAGAAAAATTACTGAAGATGTTTTAAGAAATATGAATGTGAGTCTTTGTAATAGAAACTGGAATATACTTGATCCATTTGATGTAAATGAAAGTAGCGAACTATTGATAAATGAAATAAAAGTGGTTATGGATTTCTATGATCCTGAAAGATTGAGAAACATTAATCAAAAGAAAGTCTATAATCCATGGTTTACAAAAGGTCTTAAAAAATCTTCACGTCAGTGTTTGAATATGTTCAATAAAGTAATAAACCGAGGGATGGTCCAGAATTTCATAATTACAAAATTTACCGAAATATGTATTCCGTAGTGCGGGTGCAGCCACCTTGAGGGTGCGAGTTGGCCAATACTTCTCTAAGATCGTACTTAATATAAGTTAAATGCGTCTCCATTGTAAGACATCCGTCTTAGATGATGCCTAAATCAGAGCATTTTTAAAGAATTTTTGACTTGGGGACCAACGGAACTTAGTAGTGCTGTGATTCGCGGCATCTTCGGATCTGCTGAGATCGACATATTTATATAATGATCTGCTTGTGAAAGGGAGTTTGAACTATTGACCCGACTGCTATAATTCAGGACTTAGGCCGATTTTTACCCCGAAAAGTTTGACATAAAATTGACAAATATTCGAAAATTGGAAATCACAACGATGCAATTTAAGCAGAAGTATAGATGTTAAGAGTGTGAAGAATATTTTATACATGGATAGGAGGAGCCTCCCTTTCAAATGCACTAAGGAATGACAAATTATGAGTCCTTGGGAAAATTGCTCTAGCAGTGATGCCAATTTGGCAATGACTGGGAGACCAAAGCTGTCTACTGGGAGACCATTTGGAGTAAAACAATTGTTGTCAAAACAGATGATATAGTCGTGTAAATCAAGTTTGTGCTTTGGATGGAATATAACAAACTCAAACTTATCCTGGTTCATTTTTAACATGTTTTCATTCATTCATACATGAAGAGCTTCGACACAGGAGATGATTGACGCGGTCTGATGTTTCTTCTGATGGCGATTCTATGATGCTGTAGGCCTGTGTATCATCTGCATGGCAATGGTACAGCATTTCATGACATTGGGTGATTTGACCAACTGGCTGTGTGTGCCATACTTCCAGGGGCCCAGCACTATGATATTGTCACAAATATGGATATTTCACTTTTTATCATATACTCTGAATCCACATAAATGTACCACCCAATGGGCACACGACGTAAACCCCGACGTTGCTAATTGGTGGAGAGCTGGTCTGTTGGTCACGTAGATATGTATGGTAGAGATTATGTCGCCTCAACGTGAACACAACGTCGGGGTTTTTTTACAACATTGCCACAACGTCGCAAGCTAATGTCGAACTCCTGACATTGCCTCACAATGTTGTAAAACGTCGCCACAACGTTGCATGCTAACGTCATATCTTTGACGTTGCTTCACAACGTTGTGACAACATAATTTCAACCATACAATTCTACGTAATTTGACGAAAAGTGTGACGTCGTTGCAACGTTGCTGCAACGTCGATGTGCCCATGGGGCACCAACAAGACCATAAGTGCTTTATGGTGCATGTGACTGTGACTGTATTACACAAAAATAGAAAATAAAAACTCAATTTCACTTTTCAGATATTCCTTCATTTGGATGACAGTTTTGCATCAAGGTAAATATATAATTATGGTAATTCAAATATCAATTAACAACTGCATTTTTCAATACGGTTCACCGCAAAACAATCAAATATACAAATTATTTCAATAGGGGGAACCGGGGCGCAATGGGACGCTTTTAATGTCTTCTAATTTTGTTCAATGCTGAAAGCACTGAAGAACTCAGAAGTTTGCATGAATATCACCAATACTATTGAGCTTAAATGCAAGGCATAATAAACTAGACTGCACCTACCATTTTGCAGCCAGAGAGCAAAATGTGAGTCGTAAAAATGACTGTCCCAATGTGCCCCGGCGTGGCACATTGGGACATCAGCCAGGGCACATTGGGACATCAATTAAAAAATCATTTTAACACTCCATGTGCAATAGATATTACATATAAGTAGTGCGTAAGACAATATACAGTGCATTATTACAGATCTCGTATAAGTGTGCCATGTTCTTCTCAACTGCCACAGAGCACACGTGATGTCAGTATGAGCATACTGATGTCACTATGGTATATTTCACAGTTTCAGCTGTGTCACTTGGGACATTCCCTGATCAGATCATTATAAATCCACAAAAAACTGCTAAAATGTTGGTCAGCACTGATCATTCTGTTTGATGTTTTGAAAACACCCAAAAGTTTCTAATCCCTGCTAACATGTGGATTTAGTTTTACAAGAAAATATAATTCTTATTTGTGAGCCAGTTGTCCCACAGAAAAAGAATCATGACTAACTTGTTTATGACAAGGATATATTTGGAACTTACTAAAAAGGCAGAAAAACCACAGGGTGCTGCCCTCATGGAGGAGTTGGACTTTACGTCTTATGATACTTTGATGAATGGCACGAAGCAATTCATTGCCAACCACAGACAAGTGCCAATGGAGCAAGTCAAAATTATCAAATTGATATATTATCCTGGCAAGAGGGCTGTACGAATTTCGAAAACACCTGATGTGTTTCAAGCCAGGTCAATAAAAGAACCCCAGCTTGGAGTAAAATTTGGTAGGTAGAACATAGTATTATGTATTATGTAACCTGTGAATGGTTCTATGTGATATGTGAAATTGCACTATGGTACACAGTGTACACTGGCTCCTACATTATAAGACCCCCTGTTCTAAACTTTATATGACACCCAAAAGTTTCTAATCCCTGGCTAAGTAGCATTTTTAGTGCAATTTGCACCCCAACTAGAGACCATGGCCCCATGAGAGACCACTTCCTGACCGCAGAAATGGTGGTCTCATAATGCAGGGACCATTGTATTATCAATTTCCACCAATCCAACTGAATAAACCATCATACACAATAACACATATTCACTGTGGCCTGAATACCTGTTGTGTGCTGTCCCACGTCATTCTAGTGCAGTTGCCAAAACATGGACCTTGCAAGTGTGAGAAGTGTAAGGTTTTACGATGGATTCACGCTTGATGTTGCAGTGCAGGAAAGGTTCTCTTCCATTGCTGGAAGAGACTTCAGCTTCAGGAGCCTTCGGGCTTTCTCTGTCTAGAGATGGCATCTCACCTCACTAATAGACATTCTCTTAGGCTGTCCGTATAGTGCACAAATACATTTGTGTCCCTCTGTTTCAGTTCTACTGTTGTCACACCTTGCTCTCACTAGATAGCGTCATCACCAAAGAAATCTCCAGCTTTTGGGACCTTAGTGCAGACACTTTACCCTTGTCATGCAAATAGGAGTTGGTGTCAGATCCAGTCAAGTAGTGCATTCCTAATATTTGAAGGCACCTTGGCCTCAGATCACAACATGTGGATTTGATGTCCAAAACTGATCGATACCAATGCTTCATGGGCCTGTGGAGATAGATCGTGTACAAACAGTTTCTGAACAAGACTTGAATTGCTTCCTTTTCTTAAGCAGCCAAAAGCTTATATCAAGTAAATTTGTATGTCATCTTAAGGAAGGCTATTGAAAGACTATTTGAATGGAGTGAGTTATGTATGATCACTTATTGAACAGAGTGCTGTTCAAATTGATATAAAGATGACCTTAAGGTTATGACCCTTCCACTGAGTGAGTGGATTGATTTCTTTCCAACAGTAATGCTCATGTATCCAAAACAGTGGAATATAATTCATTCCAATGGCAGTACAAACAACTGCACAAATTGTAATGAGACCATGCCGCAACATGAAGAAGAGGGCAAAAGGAGTAAGGAAATGGACAGTGATGACAGGCGGTGAATCTCTTCTGAGTTGGAAACAATGTCCTACAATGTCCTACATGGGAGAACAAGTCTGCCAATCTCTACAATATTGCTTATGGTGCTTTTGCTCCTCCAGAAGCAGGAGTTAATTTCATGCAGTCTGTTGCTTTTGGTGAGAGTATGGTATCTGCATTTCAAACAGTTCCAACTGACAGATTCCATATTACCATCTCCTTTCCCATAAAGTGACTGCGGTTTGCCTGAGTGATTGTGTGACTAAACACAAAGAAGCAGACATTAAAATGATTTTACCTTTTGTGGCAGTTAATTCAGTCATGTATCCCATATGGACAATGGTGCATAAGAAGAAAGGCATAAAGGACCAAAGGTGGATGATCGAATGATATATAATGTGTAATATATTAGCAACTTGAATGTAAACAATAACGCAAAATACAATATTTGATTTAGAAGCAATCTTTCTCTAGATGTTGACTATCAGTGAACAAAGCAGATGGCATTGGGAGATGTCTATAAATATGAATTGTGTCCAGTATCACTTTCCTGGATTGGGGAGTTCGACAACTTTAGAAAAGGAAGCAATTCACGCACTTAAACTGTGCATACACGATCCCTCTCCACAGACACATGAAGTCACTCCGATTGACATTTGGGTCACTTTCTGTATCACATTGTTTGGCCTTTAGAAGGACAACTGCAAGATCTTGTAGAGTCGATAAATGGGAAAATGTCTACTATACATGTATCTGCCATCCTGGTGACAAAGTCATGGTCTTTGACAAGTATTACAGTTTGTCTGCTATGGATCATGAGCATCAACAGCATGTTGGGGTTGGTTCCATAAGGCATGACCTAACCCTAACCACTGCCATGTCATGAAACCATTTATAAAAATAATATCTATCATATAGCTATTAAAATTTTTGAGAACATGCAACTTTGGTGATGGGGTGACTGCGGTTTGCCTGAGTGATTGTGTGACTAAACACAAAGAAGCAGACATTAAAATGATTTTACCTTTTGTGGCAGTTAATTCAGTCATGTATCTGATGATACATATGTATTTGTAATCCTCATGTATTTGGTCAATTTGGGTTTACTGCCACAGCATTCAAGTTACAGTGCAAATGCAGCATTGGCATCGATCAGTTTTTGGACATCAATTCAATATGTTGTAATCATAGGCCAAGGTGCCTTCAAATATTAGGAATGCACTACTTGACTGGATCAGACACCAACTCCTATTTGCATGACAAGGGTAAAGTGTCTGCACTGTAGACAGAGAAAGCCCGAAGGCTCCTGAAGCTGAAGTCTCTTCCAGCAATGGAAGAGAACCTTTTCCTGCACTGCAACATCAAGCGTGGCCGTCTGAAGACCAGTTCACATGACAGCAGCTGACCTGTTGGTTCCTCCAGAACTGGATATCACAGAATATGTATGGGTGATAAAAGATGGCAGGCCAGTGCCAGAAACAGTCAGTCAGCCTCCAGGCTCAAATGATCTTATGCATGCGTTTTAAAAGTTGTAGCTGTAAAGCCTAAGGCAAAGCATGCAAGACCTCCACTTGAAGCTCCCACCGCAACAAATTCTCTTGTACTATTTACTGTGCTTGTGAAAATAGTACTAGTTGTATCAGTCCTTTCAAAATTCAAGAATTTAAGAAAGAAAATGATGAAAATTGAGAAGGGGTTCTGGCAGAAAATACTAATGCAAGAGAACACTGTAAGTGGTTGTCTGATGACAAGTGGGAGTAGTTTGGTCAAGCACGGACTTAAACTGTCGTTGAATTTGATTATATACAAATACTATGACATCTCTCATTGAAATGTCCATTGTACTGTTAAACATTTAATACATAGAATTTAATTCATTACATTGTAAATGAATGAAAATTGGATTATGTTAGAAAAGTTTGCTGGAAATCAGTAAAAATTGGAAAATGATAGGGACGTTGATTTTTGGTTGATGCAAATTTGTGTTGAATTGATGTAATCTTGATATTTTATATGCAAAATGACCAGATAATAACATTTTGATGCCAGATTCATGCTTCTTAGGTCAAAATAATCTGAAAAAGTGGTATTGTATTTGATTCTAGGACAATTATTTAAAAAGTTGTCATTGCCTTTGGGCGTATGGCGGCCATTTTGGATTTATGCTAATTACCGGTGTTGCCCAAAGTTGCCAGAGTGGCAACAAGGCTAAATTTTTTCTATATACCTATATGATGATGAATCCACCATAAAACCTTACACTTCTCACACTTGCAAGGTTCACTATGGGACACATATTAGTGGCAACTGGACTATTCAGTTGACTTGGACACTTACATTCTACCATATTAAGTGTGTCCCAATGTGCCCCGACTTCACTATCCCAATGAGCCCTGATATGACTATTACACCAAAATGCTAATTTCTCAGGCACCAGTGAGTCTGTTTATCATGATTGCAATTCATAACTGTTCTTTACGATATATAAAATTCATACAAGCACTGAGAAAGCCTCATTGTTCTTCGTTTGTCCACAGAATGGTTCGAATTGAACCCGTCCATGTTTACTTTTTCTGCATGTTGCTGTAATTTGTCTATAAAACCATGGAAACATCAGGATTAGGGTTTTTTTCCCGGGACTCCCAGGAACGAATTCCCGGGAAATAGGCAAAAAACTGAAACCGGGAGAACCGGGAAATACAAACCGGGGCTGGATACAGCGTTTTTGAAGAAATTGAAAAAAATGTTTTCCTTATTCATTAAAAGAATTAGATCAGTGATGTAAACTCAGCAACATTAAAAACGCACACTTTTAAAAAGGCTAAAAAATAGTACTTGTTCTATAGATATCAAGATGAAAATTTTCCCACATCTAGAAGTTGCCATCAGGTATATCCACGAAAAATTTCAAATCTCTTAGTGCAGTACTTTTGTGTCAAATTAAGTTGTTGTGGTCACTGTTGAAAAATGGAAGTCACAAACTGCACTTTAACACAAAACGCTCAATTGGAAATATTGGTTTTGTGGCATACTGGATGGGATTAATCTTGTGAAATTTTCGCATAACAGGCACGAGACCTCCAAAAGAGGTCCCACAAAAGTTTAAAAAAAAAAGTTAATGAAAAAGCAGATTTTGAATTAAAAACTCAAAATTTACGAGTTCACATCTTCAAATGAAGCATGTGAACCAGAACTATTAAATAATGGGGGTTTTATGCATGCCCAGGGTAGAAACACACACACAGACAATCATTCCATATCAATTGCCTCAAAAATCTGAATAAAACATCATTTTTCAAGGTTTTGACAAAAAGCTCCAGTAGGGGGCGTGTCAGCATTGACACTTAATTTTTATTAAATTCATCCTCTTTAATTGTGGTTGGGTCAAATATCCCTTTTCCCTAACTCATCAAGGAAGGAAAATTATAAACTTTTCTGGCTTATCAAAAAAGTTTGTAGAAAGAACAGCTAAGTTGTTGAAATTAATGATCAGAGGAAATTGAAGTTTTGTGACTTCGATTTCCGACAGTGACCACGACAACTTAATTTGACACAAAAGTACTGCACTTAGAGATTTGAAATTTTTTGTGGATATACCTGATGGCAACTTCTAGAAGCAGGCAAATTTTCATCTTGATATCTTAAGAGGAAGTACTATTTTTTTTTTTTTTTTTTAGCCTTTTTAAAAGTGTGCGTTTTTAATGTTGCTGAGTTTAGAATGGAAAAAAAGTTATAATTCAAATATTGTATCAGGCAACAGTGGAGCATTTTATATGGCATAGAACTCTATTGTCCATGACCAGTCACTGCAGTGTGCTGGCCTTGTAATTTTCAACATGAAAATTCATTGAATTGTCATAAGAATCTCTGAATATGCCCACAATATCTGATGGCATGATCTTTTTCAGCAATTTCCTTTTTATTTCAAGAAAATTGGTTCCTTTTTTCTTAAAAAATTAGTTGATAAGTGATGCGGAGTGATGAAAAAATTATAAATTGTTGTATCAGGCAACAGTGGAGCATTTGATGTGGACAAAAAACTTTGTTATCCATGAACAGTCACTTCATTTGCGGACAAAGTTTTGGACCTGTCTTGTAATTTTCAACATAATGAAGTCATTAAATTGTCACAAGGATTCATAAATATGCCCACAATATCTGATGGCATGATCTCTTTCTGCGAAAAAAAAATCTTGTTTCAAGAAATTTTCTATTTTGCCCTATTGTAATTTTAATAATATTATATTTGTCGAACCTAAGCAAAATTGTCTGTTTAATGGCCAGAAATGTATATTGAATTATAAGTCCTTCTTTCAAGAATAGTCATTTGGAACACACAAATGCAATAATTGATTGCTCAATAAAGCATTTCAGTTTGTATCATATTAATAATAAAACTTCATTTCCCAGTTTCCGGGTTTCTTGAAAACTGGGAAAATTAGCAAGATGTGAAGTTACAAGATATGATGGCACAACCATATCATATAACTTGCCAGGATCCAAGAAAACCCCACCGTCCAACATTGCCCCGTATCCCAACGTGCCCCGATTCCTCCTAATGTTTATTAACATTATTATATTTTCAGTCATTTCATTGTTATGATCAACCTTTAAAAAGTTATGCATTTGATTGTCATGTTGATTCATTAAGAAAGCTGTTATTACATTAAATTTTAATTTTTATTATACCTTAGAAACCATTCAGAATAATTTACCCAGGGGGGGGGGTTTTGCCGAGGGGGTACTAACTTTTCACACGTGGTTCAAGGGGGGGGGGCATTAATTTTTGACACTTCCAAGGGGTGGGGGTAAGAAATTTTAACAAAGAAAAAATGCATTAAAAAACATGCATAAACTAATTTTATTTGGACTTTTTTACGTGCAAAAGTCCGCGAAATGACGCGAATCTGTATGCGTGGCCATGTATAACAGTATATGTGTGCATTGCTTTGTATGTCAAGGGGGGTACTAAAAATATGCGTGAAACCTAAGGGTGGGGTACTAAAAATCCGCATGAAACTCAAGGGGGGGTATCACTTTTTGACGGGAAGTTCCAGCAAAACTCCCACTCCCCCCAGTCATAAATTCTGAACGGTCCCTTATTCTAAATTTTTAGTATATTTACTTTAATACAACCGCCATTTACCCTGTCACAAATATTATTTGTTATGAAACTTTTCATAAATGTTATATCTAACGTAAAAGTCCTTTTATTGTGTATGATAAGTACTTTTTTCTCTATCATTTTTGTGAGGTGAAATGAAATAAATACGTAAAATTATAATTACATTTTGGATTTTCAAGACAAATTTCAATGAAACAGTTTGGTACATCTACTGTCAGACAACAACTTGGGTTGTATCTTGTACTTCGATTGAATTCCAACAAACTTTAGTTGAGACATTTTTTAAAAATGTCATTTATTGTCACTCAACAATGATGAATTGATGATGGACACATCATGTATTTCTATATCATCTCAGACTTCATCATAATTACATTCTTTTTCCAGGTTTTTGGCCAAATTTATTGATCATTTCCGTTCTGGGAGAAATATTCATGCCATGGATGTTCTGATGTTTCTAGTCAGAGAAGGAGCCGACCCTTTCCTGCCTATTGATGGAATAGTTTCTTTCACTATATTTCTTAAACAGCTTGATCGTGATCTCAATGGTACAACAATGCAGTCAGTTGAAACTTTCCTGAGAGAGGCATCAAAATATGTAACAAAGAGAGAAGAAATTCAGAATAACATCTTGAATGATGTCGTCAAGGCTCACTCACTTAGCACTTATCGATGCTATGGTCGTTTCTCTTACATCGACGATCTTGTTTTCATGATCTGTCTCGAAATTATTGAGATAAATCCCGCTTCTTGTGATCATGTAGACGGTGAAGGAAGGACTCCAATTCACAACCTCATGGAAAAACTTACAAGATATGACTTATGGACAGAAATGCCAGAGTTTGTTGCAGGAACAGACAGTGTTTGGAATCTCATGTGTCATCTGATCAATGGGAAGAATGTAAACATCAAAGACAAAGACCAGCAGACTCCTTACACTCTTTTTCTCAGGTGGTTTGGTCCTCATCTGAATGATAAATCATTGCCCTCATTTACCACTTTTCTGGGAGAAGTATTCAAGAAATTGGAAGTGTCAACAGAAGAATGCATAGTAAATGAAGTAATCAAGCCTGTCCCAACAAACATTCTGGAAGCTGTTTCCAGTCATCCTTGCAAAACACTTAAGGAATTCATAGTCAAAAATTGTCTTGAAATGATCCAGATGAATCCTGCCCTTTGTGATCATGTTGATGGAGAAGGAAGGACTCCACTTCACAACCTCATGGATAAACTGCTGATTGATGGTTTGTGGAAAAGAATGCCAGGCTTTGTTGCAGGAACAGACAGTCTCTGGAATCTCATGTCTCAACTGATCACTGAGAAGACTGTCAATGTCAATGACAAAGACCAGCAGACTCCTTACACTCTTTTTGTCAGGCGGTTTGGCCTTCATCTTAATGATGCATCAATACCTTTATTTAGAAGGTTTCAGAGAGAAGTAATCAAGAAATTGGAAGTGACGAGAGGAAAAGACTGTATAGTAAATGAAGTCATCAAATCTGTCCCAACAAACATTTTTGAAGGAGGTTGCATTCCTTCTTCCTCCACAGTTAAGGAACTCATTGTAGACAATTGTCTTGACCTGATCCAGATGAATCCTGCACTTTGTGATCATGTAGATGGTGAGGGAAGAACTCCACTTCACAACCTCATGGAAAAACTGTTGACTGATGGTTTGTGGAAAAGAATGATGGTCACAGATGCAGGAACTGACAGTCTCTGGAATCTGATGCCTCAATTGATCACTGAGAAGAATGTAAACATCAAAGACAAAGACCAAGTGACTCCTTTCACTTGGATTCTCTGGTGGCAGGAATTAGAGACATTCTATAATGGAATAGATAATCAGAAGGCAGCAAGGAAGGTTGAGAATATGATGAGAGACTTTCAAGAAAAAGAAGCAAGTGAAGAGGATGCGACATGCGGCCTTCAGACTATTCGGTGAGTGTCAAATAGAAGATAATTACACTAACCGTTACGGATCGGGTTAGAGATTCAGTTTTTGCATATTCTATTAAAATATGAGGTCCATTGATGACAAACAGACAATAGAATTTTATAAACATACATTATATATATAATTACAAAGGTTGTAGCGCTAAGGGCATTTTTTACACAGTTTTTAAACATTTTAAATCATTTATGGGAAGCCCCCTCCAAGGTCTGAGGGCTATCAAGAAACATGATAACCAATGATCTGGTACCTCCTTTAAAAAAACAAGACAAGACAATGTAAAGTCTATGTATACCAAAAAGTAACACTGTCTTATGAATATTCATATTAAACATTAAGAACAAAATATTTTGAATAATTGACAACAATGAAACCACATAGTGTTACCTTTGGTATCTAACCATGATGTATACATAATGCTAAATCATACAAGTGCTGCTTTTAACTGTATTAGATGGAGTTCACATCATCACAATTTCAATACATGTAAAATACATACTTCTTCATGATGTCTCACTTTGGACTAATAGATGGTGCTGCAATATTTCATTCTCAAGTTTTATTAAGTACTAAGTTATAATTGAAAGGGGCCTAAAACAGGAGTATATAAGAGAGGGCTTTTTATTGAATAAATGGAATTATTCTATATTATGATGGAAACTCTTTTAAGTCGTACCCCCAAATAATACTATATCCCATTTTATCTCTAGCCCCATCAAAAATCACCCTCTTTATTTCATATTTGGCAAGTAGGATAAGATTAGTAAAATAAAATATTGTATAAAAATATAATATAGTACAAAGAGTTTGTATGAACGTGTCTTATATATACTCCCGTTTTAGCACCTTTTTCAATACTAATGCTCCATTGAAAGGAGCTTATTCATACAGACCCCTTTCCATGTACAGTTACAGTTGAGGTCAAAAATTTGCATACAGTTGAACAGGAAATAGTTAAAGATGTATTACGTAAGAACAAACTGGTCAGCATATCTGGCATTTCTGTCCCTTATTTCTTACATATTGAACTAATGAATTTGGCTATAATTGGTCAATTTCACTAAATCCCTTTAAAAATATTCAGCATTAATCTGCATGTTGTCCAAACTTGAAGGGTCAAAAGTTTGTATACACTCCACGACCATGGTAGTATTATGTCATGCCTATGCCTCTAATTGATTAATCATTGAGTGTTGTATCATAGTTTGTTAAAACAAAGGTTCAGACAAGCTATTCTCAAAGTTTTTTGCCTCAACTGTATCATTGAAAAGGGGCGTTAACAGGGAGTATATAAGACATGGCCTTTTTGTTGAATAAATGGCATTTGCTTTAAATGAACACAATCTGTAGGGGAGAGCGGGCACAGTGAGACGGCAGGCACAGTGAGACAAAGCCAGAAGTGTCTAACTGGTACAGTTTACAGATCAACCCTCTTTTGTATAGTACAAAAATAGCATGCAATGCATGCACCGTGGCCTCGGGCAATTCAGTTTTACCCCTTACAGCCTGCTGAAGGATGGAATCATATTCATATAGACCTGTCTATCTATCAGTCCTGCAGCGCCCCCTAGCGTGCATGACGGCCGTGTACATCGAACCATGACGGCCGTCATTGCTAATTAGCACACATCAAAGGTGCACTATTTGCAGAGGCTAGCATTGCCTGGCAGTGAACAGTATCAACTAACAATGAGCTAATTGTTGTGAATATAGGATAAATAGCAATTGACTTTAAAAAAAATAGGCCTGAGCACAGCTACAGCTGATAGCAATTAATGCTGACACTAAGAAGTGTCACTGTCATTGTCACATGGAAAGTCCTGCAGGAATATTTCTCTCTTGAGACTCTTCAATCCATATTCATTGATGCAAATAAAATATATGTATTATATATATCGTATTCATTTGGCTAGAGCCTTGATTATGAAATCTGGGAGAAATCACATAAATTTATAACTGCCAAAGAGGTAATCATTGCAAATCACTGGCAGTCAACAAAGACTCAGCTCAATTGCATTTCACACCTCCTTTGCTGACACATAAAACGAGCAGCTGTGAACCCTGGATCTGCCATGGATCTGCCATGGATCTGCCAGGGAAAGAACATGCAGCACCATCAATAACATACCTGAGCACAACTCAGCAGGGCTTTGGAGTCGGAGTCGGAGTCGGGAGTCGGAGTCGTGGAGTCTGAGGTTTTTGGGTGGAGTCAGAGTCGGAGTCGGAGTCGAACTTTGATTTCAGGTGGAGTCGGAGTCGGAGTCGAAAATTAATGTGGTGACTCTTGACTCCTTAAAAATAATTAATATAAAAACACAGTTAGTGAAATGCAGCTTGAATTTTAATAAAAATGTCCTGAACAGATATGCAAGTACAAAAGCCTGTGGAAAATTTCTAGAAGTAGGGGAGACCGGGGCTGGTTGTCACAGGGGCAGGTTGTCACACTGTGTAAAACTTAAACATGCTATTATTTCTATAAATCATGCAGGAGCACTGCAATCCTGTATGAATGGCAAAAGGGGTGTGACTTAAACATATCTGGTGAATATATACCAATATCATTTGAAATTTATATGTCCTATTTGACATTTTTTAAAATTCAGAATTCGGGGCAGGTTGTCTCACTTTCGGGGCAGGTTGTCACACTCACGGGGCAGGTTGTCACACTTTTGGTTTTGAGCTCGAATGCTGGAAGTGGAACTCTGCAGGGCAGATCTTGACCAAGAAAAATTATTTTGGACATATGAGGAATCCTTTACTTGCCCAGTGAAGACCTTAACAAACATTCTACTGTGTACAAGGGTGCTACAAATGAAGGCTTACCAATCAGCAGGAAAGCATTCTGATCTGGAGTAGGATTTTTACGATTTTTTTAAAATATTTTACATATAAATTTGAAATCGCTTTATTTAAACACAATGCAATATCTACATACATCTTCAGTCATCAATAGCATGTATAAAGCACACATTTATATTTGTGTTAGTTTTTTGGTTTAAAAGCCTGGTCCTAATAGGTAACAACCAGCTCCAAAAAGTGTGACAACCTGCCCCGCCTTTTTGTGACAACCTGCCCCGATTGATGAAAATTCCAAAAACGAGTGACCAAGGCCGTTGTTATCAACATTTTCACTATTTGTTGTAATGATGATTTAAAGAAATGTTTATAGGGTAAGTGCATTAACTGTACCTTTTTCAACAACTATTTGATAAAGACTAGCATTTTATGCAAGTTGAAGATAAAAAATTACTTTTTGTGACAGGAAATTTTTAACAGACTGTGTGCCAGACTCCCTTCCAGGAGTCAAGATTTTTCAAAAAGACTCCAGTGGGTTATAAAAGCAGTAAACAATGCTTGGTTGAGCTGTGTGACTCCATAGTTTAGTGCAATAAAAAGTGTGACAACCTGCCCCTGTGACAACCAGCCCCGGTCTCCCCTACTTTTTACTCAATGTTAATCATGTAATATTTGTGTGAAATAATGCCGAAAAGCGGAGTCGGGAGTCGGAATTTAGGAGACCTAAGGAGTC
Source organism: Platynereis dumerilii (assembly GCA_026936325.1). Lineage (NCBI taxonomy): Eukaryota > Metazoa > Annelida > Polychaeta > Phyllodocida > Nereididae > Platynereis > Platynereis dumerilii. Next base: position 1,645,391 of record JAPTHN010000004.1, read on the forward strand.
GGAGTCGCTTTTCAAGGAGGCAAAGGAGTCGGGAATCGGAGTTGGTTCATTTACTACCCGACTCCAAAGCCCTGTGCACAATCATATGTTTTCTATTCATTTTTGTGTATTAGAAAAGATTTATGCTTACCAAACAAATGTGAAGATGTAGGATAATCTACACTGACACGAAGAAGTGTATGAATATACAAATAGTTAATCATATCTAGTAGCCCAAACTTTGCACCATTTGTAACCACAAACAAGCAATTGACTGCAGCATATATGTGTTAGATTTGCCTCTGTTCAAGTACATGTTTTACAGTGCGCTTGCCTGCCACTGCCGTAATGTTGTTAACAGTGTGATCACTCGCGCATGCGCGTGAAGTCGTTTTTGGCGACAATGACAATGACAATGACAAAGAAAAATACTTTATTAGGATACCCTCCGATGACCACTTGGTCGATGGTGGAGGGCCACCACGTACAAAAACAATTCAACGAAATATATTTAAATTTATTTTGTTGTTTAGCGTTGTAATACTTGAATTTTTGCCAAGGACAACACTAGTGACCACAAATATAGCAATTTGATATTGTGCAGGCACATGTTATTAAAAATTTTTGGGTGCCTATATCTCACGCCATAATGTTGCTAAGACCTGTCTTACAGCAGGTACACGAAGATTATTTCAAGAATGACGTGTGGGGTATACATGTGAATAGTTTTCTGTCAGGAACTGCTCTGAATAAAAATATTTTGGAAGCATAATTATTGTTTATTAACTTGAAGCAAAAGTTAAAATCCTGCAGTGCGCATAGTTCAGGAATCTTAAATATTTTGTATTGTTTAAAGAGAGGGCTTGTGTGGGCATTATATTTTGTTTTTGCCATTATTCTAAGTGATTTTTTTTTGCAATTTCAGGAGTCTACTGGCTTTCATTCCCCAGATAATTGGACAATAATTTACATGAGGCAAGATTAAAGAGTAGTAGATGGTACAAAGTATTTGTGTTGGCAAGTAATGTTTTAAACGGGTCAGAATTCCATTTGTTCTCGATATCTTTTTTGAAACATACCCTACATGTGGCTTCCAACTCAAATTTTTGTCAATTACTAATCCTAAAAGATTGAATTCATTCACAAATTCTATCACTGTATTCTCAATTCTCAGCTCAGGGATCTGCACATTGCGTTGCACTGTGTGGAAAATCATCACTTTGGTTCTTTCAAGATTATGCGAGGGTTTATTGACTTTTAACCAGTCTGATATTTTTTCCAATTCTTTGTTTATATTGCTCTGATTCTCATTCTCATTTTGAAACGTGTTCAGAGTTGCTGAGAGGGTCATGTCATCAGCGTAGATGATGGGATAGAATAGATTTGAAGCATTATTGATATCATTGATATATATATATATATATATATATATATAGGCTTTTATTGACACAGAATATCAACAAGATACATTTGTCATAATAAGCAAGCAAATTGTAAAAACAACTACAACTACTAAAAGACAAGATAGGAGATATATATGTACAAAAGGAAGGAAAGAAGCTACATCTAATAGAAGAAGCACCAATTAAGTACAATTATAAAATGAAAATAATTATATCCAATATATATATGCTTTAAATACATTATTTCTTTTAGAGTCATTTTGGAGTTGTTGTAGCGAAATACTGAAAGTTAGGAGCACCATTGTACAGAGGAAAAAATCAAATTGGTATTGCACAATAACAGTATAAATAACAGTAAAATCTATATATGTATATACATATAGCAAAAATACATTATAAGAACAGTATTTGCAAATGAATTATTATCATATAAGAGCAATGAAAATAGAAAGCAAAAAAAAAAAAATTATTTTGGAAGACAAAAAATTTATATTGAAGCAAAATCTCTTTTGATTGTGTAAAGCCAAAGTTGTGCAGAATGGTTATTTAATATAAGTGATGAATAAAACCCTTATAAGTCTTAACAATGAGTAATGAGTAAATAAATGCATAATTTAAGTACAATAGAGACATGTATGTAACAAATGTGATAAACATATATACATACAACACCTGGAAGCAACACAGTCAACATGCCACTCACCACTCAGATACCAGGAGCTTGAAACATTGACCAAGTTCAATGACATGGTTATTGATCTATTTTTAGCGCTGAATACAGGAATTTGCCAAGAGCAATATTTAGGTTGATATCTTTAGAGATCATAATTAAGTGAAATTGTTCAGATTTATCATATACCAAGAACCCATCAACGGAATTACAAGCTACTTCAAATAATTTTACTCTGTGTTCTAACCATTTAGTACAGATCATTAAACAGTGCATCTCATCCTCAATGAGATTTGAATCACATTTTTCACAGATTCTATCTTCTGCTGGCACATACGGACGTTTATGTCTGCCTAGTTCAATATTGAGATTATGCGAACTTAATCTGAAGCGCGCAATACTGGAATAAATGGATTTAGGTAGATTACAATTCAGATAGGGCTCAATACGCATTTCTGTTTTGAAAGTTTTGTAAGTTCTTAGTTTAGGATATTTAGTGCTGTCATTTATATCAGTTATCATCTTGTGTTTAACCTGATCAAACAGAGATGCTATCGTTTTATTCAGTTCACAAATTGCAAGATTTATGTTTAGTGATTCAGAGATTTTATCTAGCCTTGTAAGCCAACATTGGGCGCCTTTCTCTTTTAGTTTCATTTGAATGGCTAAACTTTTCCGCAAAAGTATAGGACAAGTATAGGATATATACGATAAATAGCAATGGTCCTAGGATGGAACCTTGCGGAACACCAAATGGTATACTTAAGTTTTCGGATTTGATTTTGTTTATTTCTACATATTGCTTATGGTTTTTTAGGTAATTCTTTATATGTTTGTGTGCATTTCTTTTTTATTCCATAGTATTTTGATTTAGCTAGCAATATGTCATGATCCAGAGTATCAAATGCCTTTGAAAGGTCCAGATAAACATTTAGAGGAATTCTATTTTTGTCCATTTCATTAATTATTCTGTCAACAATTTCTATGAGTGCATGTTCGGTAGAGTGTAACTTTCTGAAACCGTACTGGCTAGTGTAGAATAATTTATTTTCTACAAAGTGCTCATACATTTGGTTATAAATTATTTTCTCAAATACTTTTGATACACTTGGCAGGATAGAGATTGGTCTGTAATTCTTCAGATATTTATTGTCATCTTTCTTGTGTATTGATTTAATTTTAGCAACTTTGAGTATATCGGGAAAAACAGCATGTTCTATAGACTGATTGATTAATAGTTTCAAAGCATTTGCCAGCGAGGTAAGTGAGCAATGTTACTTCGTGGCATTTAAGTATTTCATTGACTACAGTGTAATTAGTACAAAGCTGGTGCAAAGAGTGATAAAGTGCACATGTTAAACAGTTATGTAGTCATTTGGGATCATCACTTTGGTGTGTCATTTTATCCATAAGAAGTTTTTGTCCCCACAACATTTTAATATTTCCACTTCCTGTTGCCATTTGTTGACATAAGAATCCATTGATGATGACAAGGTGACCGAGGTCCCTTAGCCACAAAAAGAAAGTAAGTGAGATACTGTCCTATATCCTGAAAGCCTACGCAGCATGTCGAGAGTGGAATTTCAATATTTTCGTTTTCAACCAGTAAAAGTAAATAATTTTGCCGAACGACTTTGGGTTGTAATTCCCAAGAAAAATGGTATAATGCAAATCAATTGCCAGGGATTCAAACCTTGATTATTTGTCCTAGTTTAGGGACATGATGAACCACAATGCAGGCGTCCGGTCTGCAGATTCCAAATATTTTATGAAGAGAGCTGCATGGGGCACAGTGAGATAGTTTGAGGCGGGGCACAGTGAGACATGACAAATTGCACTCCAAAAGACCTGAATGTAATGCACAGCTCACAATTCACTATTAAAAACAAAATGCCAGCTATAAACTATTGATTTTAGTGAGTCATATCTGACGGGAAGCATCAGAGAAGAATTTTGTTAAGTATGTATTAGGCGCGGCAGGTTAAATAAGTCATGCATGTGTCCTTTGCGTTGAAGTTTTGAAAACATGCCCAAAAAAGGACCTAAAAAAAATCACCTAGCCAGCTGCTTTTATTGGAGTATAGTAGTTTGCAGTGTGTTACGGGTCAGCAGCAATGAACAACAAACACAGATAGTTAAAGTTTACAATTTTAATAAAACAATAAAAATATTTACAGTTACAATATTCAAAGGTTTTAGATTTACTCAAAAATTAACTAATTGTGACCCAGAGTAATTTTAACCACTTATCTGTGTTATCCTATGGCTGAATGTCCATAGAGAAAGTTCCGGAAGCCAGAGGTCCTTTGGTATTGCGGAATGTCCAATAAAGTCTGTGTGAACTATAATCCACTGAAAATAGCGTCCATATAAAAGTAATCCAGAGTCCGGAGTCCTTGTATGGTGTAATCCAGTAAATCCAGTATAATATCCAGTGTAATAATGTCCAACAGTGTGATCCTCAATGTCCAGTCTATGATGTGCACCATTCAGCGATTTGGTAGAAAGTGACTGACTGGCAGAAGTTGGGGGTGTATTTATACAGGAGACAAGTTTCCAGAAAATTCTCACACTTTCTTGACTAATCTACAATGACCTAGTCTCATTAGTCATAAATAGATCTTTCTAGAACCAAATAAACAACTTAACTGGGTCACAATGTCAACACAATTGTTTATCAACTGATTGTGTAATCATAATAGAATAGCAATTCAGTGCTAATTGGTGTTACATAATAACCATGCAATGTAAATGTAAACAATCATACACAATAGCAGATCATTGTAAACAATAATAATATACAGAAATACATGAAATATACAGTATGATTGACATAATTTAGCTCGACGAAAATGATTTTTGACTGCCAAATTATTTCAGCTTGATATATTATCGGCATTTGGCCATCGCTTACGATAAGCTATAACAGTACAATAAAAGATTCACTCAATGACTCATTGGCTGCAATTCATGCCATAAACAATTGTGCTGTTATATGTTGCATGCATGACAGTGGGAAAGAAATTATAAAAGAAAAAAAATGTTATGGTTGTGTTACAAATTTATGTTTTTTGGTTAAAAATTCATCTCATCACTGCAAAAGCTGACTGGAAATCCAATCGGAAATTATAATATTCATTTTGACAATAATTCTTCATTAATGTTCTATTTGAAGGGAAAGAGAAATGGAAGGAATCCTGAGGAGATTCCTCAGGCACATGGAAGATCAACTGGAGTGGAAAGGAAGGACAAGGGAGGAGATACTCGATGAATTGAAGGATGTTGAGACGGAAGCGGAGAGGATGAGGGATCTGAAGCGCAAAGGTTGTGGAGAATACAATCAACCATTATTACACACAAACGACATAGAAAGATTTGCCAAGAAGCACATGGAGATACGGAATGAGAGGATTCTTGCAATCTCAAGAGGCATATTGCAAGTGGTGATTTGGGAAAGCAATGCACAGGAGATTTACGGTATTTTACTAAGCAATAAAGATTACATGGAAAGGTTTAATTATAACATCAACTATTATGCTCTGTTTGAGGGGCTCAAATGGTGTCTTGACAGAGGTGCTCGTCCTACAATTGATGAAATGTATGATATATCATTGCTGAGTGTGGAAGAGTGCACAACATGTGAAGCTCTCCTGGCCACTGTTAATATGGTGGAACAGCTCCTTGGTGCATGCAGAAAGCAAAGCACAAGAATCATTGAAATATTCCTGAATCCAATACAAGATCAATGGAATGTTAGGGATGATCTCAGAACAGCTGCCAGTGAAGTCATCAGAGCAGCTTATGGCACACTTAGTAATTGTTTGAAATCAGGAAGTGTGATCAACATTCTCCTCTTCATAAGGAAGGATGATGGTGATGTTGACATAAAGAAATGCTTTGAGGAAGCGAATGTGCTTCTGCAGCGAGACATGAGAGACCGGCCTGTTACTAAATGGATTAAAGGAAACAGGAAATATGTTTATTCATATGAAAAAAGAGAGCAGAAGAAAGAGCTGAGATGGACATTGGTCAAGTGGAATGACAACTGGCTCAGGAGGACTGTGCTACACTTGGCTGCCATCTTCTGTCATGATGAACAGATTCTGAACTGTATCCCAAAAGATATAATTAAAAAATATATTGAAGAAAGGGACATTAATGGTTGCACTCCACTAAACATTGCACACCTACATGACAACCAGCCTGCCATCACGTTTTTGAAATCTAACAATGCAAGTATGTGTACAAAATACTTTGAACAATTTCAAGAATATTCTGATGTAGACCATGATACTCATTTCAAAAAAGACTGTTCTGACATTTTAAAAGTGAAGTCAAATGTTTGGGAGAACATGAAGAAGGTGCTTGTCTTGCCAGTCCAGGAATGCATAGCTATAAAAAATGCATTGAAAGAGCTCTTCACTAGAATGGTGGCCAATGATCGATTCCTAAATGCTAGAGTAGTCATGGGGGGAAGCGTGAGGGAGAAGTTGAAGGTTGGCAGATGGGATGAGTTTGACCTGCAGATATGCACCAAGATAAAACCTTATGTCAAGGGAAAAGATAGAGATGGAGATGATGAATATGAGCCCTTCGCATGTCTGAAGACACACGAGTACCTTGTCAAGAGGGTGGCTGAGGTTAAGAAAAAGGGAATTCCTCTGCAATGTGCTTCAGTTGCCAATCCTTGGATATTCCTATGGGATGCGGAAGGCAGCTGTAAGGGACTGCAGATATCTGTTGATGTTGTGATTATTCATGTTGAGAACAATGCAGTGAAAGTACAAAAGAGACAGGGATTTATAATAGACAGAGCACCTGCTCATCAATCCCTGACACATCTAAAGTGGAGGGATTTGCAGAGTGAACCAGACTGGAATGAAACATACTGCAGGCAGGAATGGGACATCCTGACCAACCTGCCACCTGGCTGCCGCTTGGGAATCCTCATCTGTAAGGCCTTTTTGGAGGTATGAAAATTATTAAAATTACTTTCTAAAAATGTAGAAACCACAAACCCAATTGCATGTTGTTTTTTTTTAATTGAATTTTATTTTACTTACTGGAAATTATGACACATACATTTATACGATTCACACCGTAACATCCCAAACAATCAAAATATAGAAATGACAACACTAAGAAGGACACAGCAGAGTTTATACAAACTATATTAAGCTGGCCCCTTAATTTAAATTAAAAAAACAAAACAAAAAAAACAAAACAAAAGAATGCAAATGAATATGGAAAATGGTGATGAGAATGAATATGAAAATAAATGTCACTAGAGTTCTGTACTCAATAGCAACAATATCATCTACAGGTAAGATTGATAGACATGTTTTGTATAGGACTTGATGAAGCTTTTCAATTTAGGTTTTGCTTTTAAATTATCAGTCAATTGGAGCCATAAATGAGGTGAAGCACCAAGGAAGCTTTTATTATATTGTAATGTTGTGTGGTGTGAAGCTCTCAAATTGCGTCTATTCCTCGTATTGTAATTGTGTCTCAAATAAATTTGTTAATCGGACAGGTAATTTGTCATGAATATGTCTATGTGATGTCTTTAATAGTTCTAGATTTATAATATCTTCTATAGTTAATATTTTCCCTTTTTTATATAGCACCCTTAGATTTGCCCTCATTCCTGCACAGAAAATTAGTCGAATAGATTTATTTTGCTGGACTCTAATACTTTTCAATAGTTTCTTGGTTATTAATGGTCCCCATGCACTGATGCCATATGTTGCGTGACTTTTTACATTTGAATAATAAATTAATAATTTTGATTCCACTGGTAGCAAATTCTTTATCATTGTCAGGCTATAATTTCCTGCTATCATCCTTTTTATTACATTTTTTACTTGTAAATCCCACTCCAGATATTCATCAATTGTTACACCCAAAAACTTCATATGCTTTACTCTTTCAATTACTGTTTGATTAATTTTTAGGATTCCATTGTAATTACAATTCTTTTGTTTTCAGTGAAATAATATATGCTTCGTTTTGTAAGCATTCAATGTTAAGGAATTGCTTTCAATCCATTCATTAAGTTTTTCAAGATCTTCATTAACTTTCTTATATAAGAATTTTAAATTATTTCCAGATGCAAATTTTGTTGTGTCGTCAGCAAAAGTTACAGCATTACAGAATGTTTAAGTCTTAACTAAATCATTAACTAAAATTATAAATATCAGTGGACCTAGAACAGAACCTTGTGGTGTTCCGTAGGACATACTATGAGGATTGTATAAGACATTTTTAAATTTTACTTTAATTTGTCGATTCGATAGGTAGCTTTTAAACCATGATAGTGTATTGCCACGAATTCCATAGAAGTCTAACTTTTTAATTATGGTCTGATGATCTAGAGTATCAAACGCTTTTGACATATCAAGAAATACAGCTAAAGTAAAATATCCTTTATTATTGTTTTCTACTATATTGCCTGTGAGGTCTAATATTGCATCTGTAGTGCTCCTATTTTGTCTAAAACCATATTGTCCTTCATAAAATAAATTATATTTGTCAAAAAACTTAATAACTCTGTTGTAAATAATCTTCTCTAATATTTTAGATATAGTAGGCAGTAGTGAAACAGGGCGATAATTAATAATTTCTGTCTTGCTTTTACTTTTATAAATTGGTATTACTATAGCTATTTTCATGTTTCTTGGAAATTCTCCTTGTTGCATAGATTTATTGAAAATTATATTAAGTGCTTGTATGATTCCGGGATAAATTCTTTTTAATATTCTATTTGAAATTTCGTCTGTCCCACTACTATCTTAAGATTTAAGATTTAATATCAGTTTTTCAATCTCATTTGTTGATGTTGGAAATAAAAAACAATTATGCAATATTCTCTGATTTAAATAAGTCAAGGGCTCCTTTATATTTTCATTTTCTTTGATTTTGTCGGCCATTGTTTTCCCTATTTCACTATAGTGCTTGGCAAATGCATTGCTAATGTTAATGGGATTTTTTTCTTTAGCGCCATTAACTAATATCTCATCAGATATTTCTTTTTTATTTCCTATTTTTCCAATTAATTTGTTTAATATTTTCCAGATTTTTCTAGAGTTATTTCGATTTTCTTGCACTAGTTCATAATAAAATGCATTTTTCGCCTTTCTTCTCACTTTATTAAAAGTATTTCGGTAATTCTTGTAATTTACATATTCTTCACTATCTTTAGGTTTGTCAACTACTTTTTTGTATAATGCTGCACACTCCACTGATGACTTTTTCATACCCTAGGTAAACCATGGTTGTCTTAATGTATTATTTCTTTTTCCAAGTAACATTGTTTTTTCTGGAGCACAGAAATCCATTACAGTTTTAATTTCTTTAAATAAGGCTTCACTTCCTTCGTCAACATTCATGTGATCAAGCATGTCCCAGTTTCTATTATGGAGACTTGCATTCATTCTCCTCAGTACATCGTCATTCATGGTCCTCCACTTGACAAACATTCTTTCGCTTGTTACTCCAATTCTATGATTTATAATTGCTAGACATACATAGTGATCAGAGATGTCACTCTTAACTATATATGATTTACTGTTGTGAAATAAGTTTTTATCTAGATATATATTATCTATGAGTGTGGCACTATTATATGTAACCCTAGTTGGCTTGTATATAGTGGGAAGAATACCGTTTGTCAAATTTAATTCAAAAAAGTTTAAAGTATTTGCATGCGAGTTAATCTTTAGATAATCTAAATTTTGATCAGTTCCGATGATAATATATTTTTGCTCAGATCTTACTTTTTTAACTATGATTTCATAATTTTTAATAAAGTCACGTTCATTTGTTCCTGGGACCCTATATATCTCCCCTACTACTATATTTGGCATATTCTTCCTTGGAATTTCTATAAAAATGGATTCAAATTTACACTCTTCAAATATTCTTAAGTCAGATCTTTCAATATAATTTAAGCCATTTTTAACCAATATTGAGACACCTCCTCTATGTCTATCTTTCCTGTACTCACTTATCATATTATAATTAGGGAATACATAACGAGAGTAATTCTTTTCATTTAAGAATGTTTCACACAGCAAAAATATTTCTGGCAATAAATGTTTTTCATTCAGTAACTCCATCAATGTGATGACTGTAAGTTAGTTTTGAACATTTCTGGACAATCAAATTGTATTCTCATGCAATCATAATTCTTTTTCCAACTTTTAATGAAGAACCTCACTTTTCCAGGATGATTGACGGGTAAAATCACTGTTATGTGACTGATGAGACATTGTCTGAAGAAAATTCTTTTTTGTCATGAATTTTCAGAAAATGCTCAGATTTTTTTTTTGTCGTCCATTTTCATACAATTTGCAAAAAAAACAAATCATGTTGCTGAACATTTCAAATAAATGGAAAATGTCTGTTTACCATGAAATTAGATCACACGCCAAACGTATACACTCATCGACAGAAGTCTTGTCACTACCATGATGTTTGAGACGCTACTCCTCATATCTTGACTTGTGGTTGACTGATTTTATCAATATGTGGCTTAAATGAAAGCTTAATGCTTATTTGATATGATTATATTGTGAAAGTAAAGTTTTGTCAGAGTCAGAATATTCCAAAAATTAATATAACCGGTATATCCAAACTGTACTCGGACTAAAGTCTTGTCGCATAGAAAAAGTACAGTCAAACCTGTGTTAAGCAGCCACCCAAGGAATTATGCAAAACTGGCTGCTTAAGGCAGGTGGCTGCTGAATAGAGGTGACAGCTCGTTGTAACCCGATTGAGAAGACAAAAATCAATTTTTCAATTAAACATTTTTATTATATTAACTAAGAAACTTATGAGCATTCAATTGGATGCAAAAGATACACTTATGAACATAAATTTCATCAATAGACACGAATAACACAAAACAATGGGCATAATTAATTAAATTATCAATGCTGCTTGACTTTCATGTAAGCTTTGACAATCAAATAATATGATTTTAAGCAATTAAGATACCACAAGTTGACAGTACACTGTATTCACTGCTTAGAATTGAAGAAGTCGCTTATTTTGACACCTTTGTTACTTGGCTAGTGATCAAAGACTCTTCAGCTTTCACAATTAAATCAAGCAAATCAGGTTGGCCCTTCTAAAGAGCAAAAGTCTTTAATTGTAGAATGGCTTCAGTTGCAGCAGTCACAGTGATAAACTCCTCTTCCTCTGAGCCCTGCTCATCATCCTCTAAAAATAATTCTAATTCTACTCCAGTGACTTAATGTAAAAATTAAGGCAAAAATTGGCAAAATTCCAAATTATCTAATTCCCTGTGATGTTTTAAGCCACAGAATGATTATTTCTTAAAAATATTCATGAAAATTTATATTTTTTGTCTCGCGCTGGAGATATTTTTGCCTTCATGCCATTTCAGGGCATTATAGGCCTATAAATAGCCTATAAATAGCCATATTTGGCACACACACCTGGCGCTACCCTACGGCAACAGCTATAACAAAACAAATTTTTAATAATGTTTTCTAAGGCCTAAAAAATCCATTTGGTTTTCCCGCCAAAATGTCAGCCTCGTTTTTGGTGGGAAAACCACGTTCTTCCTGTTTTTAGCCAAAAAAAGGCTATCTCACAATTGTCCCTCCAGATAATTGTTTTTGGATGCCTCATTGAAGCACAAAATGCAACTGATCTTTTGCCACCAGCACAAGTTTCCCCTTTTTTGAAAAAGGTGGATTTCGTACAGTCTTTATAGAAAAGTCCAGTTTCATCCATATTAAAGATATTTTCGGGGGCATAGCCTTCACAAATCGATGGCACTGAGTCTTTCCATTGGTCAACTGTGTCAGCATTGATCTCCCCACGTTCACCACTCTGAGTTTTGAAGACAATGTTGTTCCGTTTGTTGAATGACTCGAGCCAGCCGTTGCTTGCTTTGAAGTCATGGAAGCAGAGGTCTTTAGCTAAGGATCTAGCCTTCTCTTGCAGCAGGGGTCACGGGAATCATACGAGCTGTGGCATCCAGGAACCAGCGATAGGTCAGCTTGTTGATCTCTGCATAATCTGTGTCTCTCTTGGGCCTTTTCACCAACAAGTTGCCATTTGCTTCATAGTCATCAAGGATTTCTCTTTTTCTCTTCAAAATGCCTTGGATTTGAGTGTGTCCAACACCAAGCTCTGCAGCTACAACTATTGAACTTTTTCCACTGTCAAGCAATTTGATGCACTTGACTCTGTCCTCAAGAGTGAGGCATTTGCGTTTAGAAGTCATTATGTCACTGCTGCTGATTCAATACTAAATTAGTTGAGCCAGGATTTTAATTTATAGTTTGCAAACATAAACCTGAACTTTTATTAAGCCAACCAAGTGAACAACTTGCTGACATTTTATTAAATGCTTGGAGAGTGTTTAGAGTTAAACAAACTAAAAGATGTTCACAATTTTCAAATTTATGATTTTTCCCTTTTTACTAAATTATGATTTAACTGGACTTGTATATTAAGATAACACTTATTCAAATCTAGGCCTATAAGTGTCAGTTATGCGGGTTTACTAGGTATAGTGTTATGCAATCTGTTGGGTAAACAAATGTCCACTGATTACGCTCTTGCTTATCATGCGCAAGTCTGCCCTCTGGTGGCCAATATCATGGTGTAGGTGGCGCCACCTGGCGGCCGTCAATGTCGCCACCAGGTGGCGGCCACTGGCGGCCACCTAGTGGCCGTTTAAGGCAGTGCAAAACTGCCTTTTGGGGCTAGAATCAGTGACCGCTGGCCGCGGACGGCAGGTGGCCGCTAATTAAAGGGTCAATTACATGGTATTTCAGTCGGGGGGAATCTGAATTGGCTGCTTACACCAGGTGACCATCTATTACAGGTGGCTGTTAGGGAAGGTTTGACTGTAATGCCGAAAAAATTGTCTATATAATTTATGAATTGCAGAAAGTATGAAAAAATATCAGCGCATGTAGTCATGGTGAAGTGTAATAAAAATAAAAGTTATTTGTGTGACGTCAGGACCTTTAGAACAATATCTATGGTGTTCTTCAAGGAGTCATGTAGCATATCAACATACTATCAGCAAAAATCATCAAAGACGGTAGATTAATGCAGAAAATGCCATCCAAAGTTCATTAATATTCTTTGGAATAACCTTCTTGGCCTCCTGTTTCATTTTGGTGGAGATGGGATAATGGTATTTCACTCCAGGTGACTGAACAGGCATAACTTCATAGTCAGTCGGAAAATCCAGGCAACAGTCTTTTCGGCACTGAAATACTGAAAGTATCATAATTTGAGGCTGTATTTGATGCAGCTAGTGATGAGGAACATTCCTAAGCATCTTATTCAGAATTAATATAGTTTTTGTAATTTTTCAGGTATTTTGAACTGTTGAGTGTCAAGGCTAGCGTCCAAAGGAAAAAAGTTTGGGCCAAATTGAGTTAAGGTCAAAATATAGGGGGGGATGATAAAGTGGCTTTTTCGCTTGGCCCATGCGGGGACGCCTTCAAATCAACCTTTATTGTTTTAAAAGTTCATTCATACTGAAATTTTTGGATTTCGGACCTGTTCCTAGCTGCTACTGTTACTTTTGTATGACAGGAAAAGTGACGTTTTTGTGAAATTTCGCCTATTCGCAATATTTGTTAATTTTAACATTTTTAATGATAGGAAGTTGAAAATGACACCATTAAACAGAGTGTAAAGAGAGCTTTCATTTGCATACCAACACTCAGGGCCGGATTATCCATAGGGCACAGTGGGCACTGTGCCCAGGGCCCAACATTGCTAGGGGGCCTCACTTAATTTAAAAAGAGGCTCGAATGTCAAGAACTGAAACACATTCTCACTTCTCCAAAGTTATACAACATCAAACTTTAAAGCCATGAATATTATGAATGTTGACCATACATATTCATATCAATCTGATGAAGGTTCTCGTTTCTCAGTATATCTTAATCATTTGCAAGTTTAAGCTGGCCCAAGATGGCCTGTTTTTCGTTTTGCAGGAGAGCCGCTTTTAGACAAATAATTGAACAACAAAATTGAGAGGAAATAATTCCATTAAATTTAACACTCACAGTACAATGCAGATATAACATATTATGTCATTTTACTGGAAAATTAGAGGTGACATATTTCTATACTGCAGTGCTAGCAGGGGGCAAATGGACTGATTTTGGTGAAATTAATTAGGCAGAGAATGCCAATTTGCAAAGTAAGCATAGTAATGAAAAACAAGATGGCCACACAGTCACGATGACGAAACCTTCAATGGTTCCAACTTCTTCTGCTTATTACTTTGTAAATTCAAAATGCTGAATATACAGATACAGATAGGGGAGACCGGGGCTGGTTGTCACAGGGGCAGGTTGTCACAGTGTGCAAAACTTAAACATGCTACTATTTCTATATAAAGCATGCAGGAGCACTGCCATTCTGTATGAATGGCAAAAGGAGAGTGACTTAAACCTATCTGGTGAATATATACCTATATCATTCAAAATCTTGATGTCCCATTGGACATTTTTTTTAAATTCAGAATTCGGGGCAGGTTGTCACACTTTCGGGGCAGGTTGTCACACTCTCGGGGCAGGTTGTCACACTTTTGGTTATGAGCTCGAATGCAAGAAGTGGACATCTGTAGGGCAAATCTTGACCAAGAAAAGTTATTTTGGACATATGAGGAATCCTTTACTTGCCAAGTGAAGACCTTAACAAACATGCTACTGTGTACAAGAGTGCTGCAAATGAAGGCTTACCAATCAGTAGGAAAGCATTCTGATACGGAGTACGATTTTTACATTTTTTTTGGACAATTTTACATATAAATTTGAAATCGATTTATTTAAACACAATGCAATAACTGCATACATCTTCAGTCATCAATAGCATGTATAAAGCACAAATTTATATTTGTGTTAGTTTTTTTGGTTTAAAAGCCTGGTCCTAATAGGTAACAACCAGCTCCAAAAAGTGTGACAACCTGCCCCGCCTTTTTGTGACAACCTGCCCCGACTGATGAAAATTCTAAAAACGTGTGACCAAGGCCGTTGTTATCAAAATTTTCACTATTTGTTCTAATGATGATTTAAAGAAATGTTTATATGGTAAGTGTATTAACTGTATCTTTTTCAACAACTATTTGATAAAGACTAGCATTGCATGCAAGTTAAAGGTAAAAAATTACTTTTTGTGACAGGAAATTTTTAACAGTCCTTGTGCCTACCAGACTCCCTTCCAGGGGTCAAGATTTTTCAAAAAGACTCCAGTGGGTTATAAAAGCAAAAAACAATGATTGGTTGAGCTGTGTGACTCCATAGTTTAGTGCAATAAAAAGTGTGACAACCTGCCCCTGTGACAACCAGCCCCGGTCTCCCCTACAGATAAAGGTATGCTTTATTGATCGCATGACGAAACTTGTCTCGATACAACTTGTACAATGCATGGTGCATTAACTGTTAAAAGAAATAAACACACTTTAGTATTCCAAAAGACTAGCCACTCCTAGTTTAATGACTATTGCCATACAGTCACCGTGTGTCAAAGTGGCTGTAAGCCAAAATCTACCAAAATCTTGCAAGTGTAGAAGTGTTTCTTCCAAACCAGACTAATTTCCATCATAATAGGCTATCTCAAAGTATTGTAATTTTTACCTCATTTGAAATGTTTTTCAGAAATATGAAAATTTTCTACGAAGTTAAGCTTTACAAGCAGTAAGGTGGGGGCCTCAGTGCACTATTGTGCCCAGGGCCTCCCACGCTCTTGATCCGGCCCTGCCAACACTTATAGTCTGTGACAAACACAAAGATCAGATAAATATTCTTTTAAATTGTATGATCAGGAAATTAACAAAGACATAGTGCGAAAATAATGGCTTAAATTATGACTAGTCATTTTTAGGAAATCAATGACACTGGACTGTAGAATCATGTTAAATAAACCCTTAGCTTGAAAATGCAGTATCCCCAGTCACATGAATGTTTTTGCCAATCAGTAAGTGTCCAACTGAAATAATCAAGCTAAATCAGGATAAGACAACTAATGGGCAATTCCGTAAACTCCGATTTACAGATTTGACACTTTAGCAGCTTGTGTAGCCCTACTGCCTTACCTTAGCTATTTCAGTGCTATCCAGGCATGAGGCCAGGTATCAGACAAGCCATCAACCAAAGCTCCATGTGCAACAGGAGCTGAGCTAAGTCAAAATATCAGTGTTTCGGACGTATATCATGGTATGTACGTCCGAAACGCTGATATTTTGACGTAGCTCAGCTCCTGTTGCACTTATAGCTTTGGTTGGTGGCTTATCACATACCCATATTACCTGGCCTCATCCCTATATATAATAATGAAATAGCTGAGATATAATGGTAGGGCTACCCAAACTGCTAAAGTGTCAAATCTGTAAATCGGAGTTTACGGAATTGCCCTAATGGTAAACCTTGTACTTAAATGAATATCTGTTACTTTGGAATACTGTGCACTTAAATATATTTAATTGGTAAATAATGAATTAAAAAGTGCTGCAAATAAATGACTAAACCCTGAAGTCAAACTTCTCTTGTAGCCTGCATGCATGGCAAGGTGGCAGTCCTGATAACTGTGTGTAATTTATATTAAATTCTATTAGTTGCGCTTCTGAGAAGTAAAAGAAAATCACGAAGTGTACTGACATTGACCAATTGGCATTGGAATTTTAAAGGATCAGCTTCATAATAGCATCACATATACTAGAACAAACTGCAAAATCAGAAGTTATGGAGCAGAAAATTTGGATTGTGCATGGGTTGGGTTAACCCATAGATTCTGAAGTAGAAGTGCAACAAAATAATTAAATAAAAATCATAAATTTTAATATTGAAAATTAATCCATGTCCATTTGGAAATGGTATTTATTCACGGAAGTGCCCAAATCCCTTAAGTTACCAAAAAGAAAGGATTTGAACAACTCTTGAAATTATTGTCTGGTTGAGGCAATCCAAAGATCAGACATATTGTACAAAGTTCTATTGTTTGATATCAGACAATCCTTTTTTTTTCACTGTGTAAACAGGCCAACTGGACTGGTATAATGTAACATTAACAGATGTATGTTATAGGTGTGAGATATGGCAAGTGAAGGTCTGCCACAATACTTTTGTAACCATTTCCCAAATGGTAATCACAATCATAATATTAAGACTTGTATGTGTAGAAGTGAACAAAACCATCAGAATCATTGATTTATAGATTCTGACAACGTTTTTTTTAGGGGGGGTATAGTAAATGTCAGCAGTAATGGTGACACTATTTTGCCTATAATGTTGAAAATAATTTAACTCTGACATATCTAATGAAAGATTATCCAAGCCAGAGCAAAATCAACCGTCACTACATCCATTCCCAGACCTAATACTTGCCACTGTGAAACCCATGCAGTGGTTTACAATGAATGCCATGAATATTAGCAAAGCATTCATTATGGCTTTCATTGATTTGCATTATAAGTAGTCTTAACAAAATTATTGCATTTTATATGTATCTGCCATTCAGAGCCATGCAATTCTGGGGGGGGGGGAACCTCCCAAGTGATTGACTGCTTATTTTCGAATTGGCAACTGCCACTGTACTAACTCGTGCTTTCAAAATATAATTCTACATTCTGTTTATGAAAGCACAGCAAAGAAATGGCAGAGACACTGCCCTTTCCACACAACCTCTGAAAGAGCCATCACCAATGTCTTCTCCTTTCCCTTTACTTCAAGCAGTCAGTATTGGCAATCCCCGAATGTGCAGTTAGCTGAACTAGCTGATACAAGGGAATGAAGTGATAATGATACTGACTTGCAACTCAATATCCAGAGTATTTTTCAATTTCTTGATGAAGTCATAAATATTTTCAAGATCCAGGTCCACGTGATTATCAATCTAAATTCTTGTCATTCTAAGACTCAAACAACATTTGATGTTTTGTAATTTTCATGGAACTTCTTTGAAAATAGACCATAAATGGCCATATCTCAAGAACCAGTGCACCTAGAAAGTTGAAATATACACCAAAATGTTCAGAATGCCCCATTTCCTATTCAATGTCAATACATTTATATGACTTAAAATCAATATTTTTCAAGTTCTGATGGAAAATACTATTTTCGACATTTAAGAAGATGCGGTATCACATTTTATTATTATTATTTGAACATTTTTATACCGCTACATATAATCTTCCAGATCAATCTAGTGCGGTTTACAATGAAATGTACAATCTGTGATGACTGGCAGTCTTCAGCACTCCTGGTGACAGCTTTCCTTGTTGTGGTATTCACTTCCATGCTTGTCCATTCATCCAGTCCAGGGGAGTCTGGCTGGAGTGTTGCTGCTCACACCTGACAGGAGGGTGAACTCCTGCCAACACAAGTGGCCACCCTCCCCGGCCACAGCCACAACCAACTCACTCCAATTGAGTTCCAGGAGCGGGGTTCGAACCCGCGTCCTCAAGTGCCATTGGATTCGCAGTCAAGCGCTTTAACCATTAGGCTATGGCCAGTAGCAGGCTGAATAAGCCATGAAATTCAATTTGGTAAAAAGTTTGTTGATTCTGGAGGCAATGAGCAACTTTTAAAGGTGTCCCCGCAAATTTTCAGGATTATCATCCCCCCCCTACAACATAGGACTCCTGAGACATGTTGCTATATATTTATTAAGTTTAGATTTTCATGAAGTGGCCCAGTAAGTCCATCTCTTACTGCAAGGACTGGATTTTAAAGGTCAATTTTCTCAGAATGTCCTAAATGTGACAAACTAGGTTTTCCCTTTGGACGCTAGAAGGGCGGAACAGCACAAAAATTAATATTTTAGTTTTTCTCTAAAAAACCATCATAACTGCTCAAAGTTGCATTAACTAGAATCCATGAGTTTCATGAAACCACTGCCGGTATGCATACATGATTAGCTGCACTGTCTTCACTGTTGACCTATATATTTACCCTGCATATTTGACCAAATGCAGTGCATTGTGGGGCGAGTTAATTGTCCCGTAATTGGACTAAGAAAATGGCAAATTGACAAATTTTATATCAAGGTTTAGAACCATATTGAATGATCATATTTACTCGGAAATGCATGCTTCACAGAAAATATAACAGGATTAGAAGAGGAGATGTGCATGTACCAGCAGAACGCCATGGTTTTCCTGATCATTTCAGCTTTTTAAATTGTTAGAATCGGTTGATTTTTGGCTGAGTTACAGCAAAATCAATACGGAGAAAATAATGAGGCGTGTGCTGAGGGTTAGCTGCCGCGCATTTTTATGAAAATCTTCTGCATGGGAGGCAGAAATGCAGGCCGGATGGATTTTTAAACGTATTTTGGCGCGAAACTAATCTCCTGGATTCACATTCTTGATCCTGAGGGGGAACCAAGGAGGTGGACCACCAAATTAAGAGTGTTACACATCGTAGAAGGGGTATATGTAACACGTGTGAAAATAACAGGTCTGGATTTGGCTTGAAGAAAAAGCCTTGTGAATATAAATTTGAGAGAAGTTGTCACAAGTGTGTAAGAGATCTCGTACGAATTGTAGAAATCACTGCAACAGTAGAGCTGCAGTGGTTTAATAATGAAGTGTGCTCTTGGACCTTACATGGACATTATGTAAGCAGAATTAGAAAAAATTGGTAAAAATAATAAAAACTAAGTATAGCCTTGGAGTGACAATATGTATGAGATGTATAACTATCAATAAAATCATCAGTGACCCAATACAGGAATCAAATTTATGCCTAAGTTATAGTAAACCACAGTTATGATGCAATTTATAAGCCAAAAGGCACATCTTGTCATGCTGACGTCTCCACTTTGATTTTTTCTGCAAATGCAGAATAACCATTTAAATTTGCATGGTCACCAGAAATGGAATAATCTCAATGTCCCTCAACCCATGTCCACCAAAATAATACAGGGTATAGAGAAATTATTCCAAGATAACTTGTGAGCTTTAAATGGCATTTGCCTGCAATACTGCCAAATTTGATGATTTTTATCTATTATATGTTGATTTTCGCAATGAGTCGCCATGGAACCCCATGAATATTTTCCTACAGGGTCAAAAAGTCATGGAAAGAATTATTTTTCTATCAGCTATATGTTATTGCATCATTTTCTGCATTTCACAATTATTTACGACAATTTTTCAGCTTTACTTGTTCAATGCGACAAGACTTTTGTGCAAGCACATTTTGGATATACTGTCTATATTAATTTTTGGAATATTCTGACTCCGACAAAACTTAACTTTCACAATATAATCATATAAAATAGAGTTAGAGTTAGAGTTAGAAAATCTTTATTGACATGTGCCGAAGCACCCAGCCCACAAAGGGCTTACAAGTCACAAAAAGCTTTATAAAGACACACAAGTGAAACACATATATATACAAAAAGGACATACAAAATTACAACTTTCACAATTTCAACTTAATACATAATGTTTCCTTATTGTGTATAAATGCATTCCCTCCTTCTTTGTATAGCATCAAATAAAAATTTAGCAGTATATTTTACAACATTTTTCGACATCAACAAAACAAGCTTATCCTCTACGTTCAAAAAAATATAACCCGGCTCTATCTGTAAAACATGATCTAATAAGACTGCTCTCAAATCATCATATGCTTGACAATACAATGGAATATCACTGTGAATGTCAGAAAAATGTCTATAATTTGAAATTTCCAACCTGTTTCGAAGATCTCACTTGTCCAGCAAAGTCTTTGGAGCATAAGAGAGGGAATGTCCTAGAAATTGTATCAAATCTCCTCAGAAAATCCAGTAAATTTGGGTAAAACATCAGAGCTCTCACCATGTGTGTGTTCACTTGAGTGCTGCCACCTAGTACTAAGCATTCACCTTTTCATTTAAGGCATATATTGATAAAATCAGTCCACCGCAAGTCACGATATGAACAGTTGCGTCTCTAACATCATGGTAGCGACAGGACTTCTGTCAATGAGTGTATGCTAATTCTAATTCTGCCAATACTAGGGTTGGTTATATAAGAACTATTTTATCGTTGGAAGTCCGGCATCCTCCCAAAAGTTGAGGAATATAATAAATATTGAGTCTAGAAAAAAAATTGTTTGAAGATATGTTTAAATCCGGAGCTTACCTCACATTTATGGGGACATGTTTTTCCAGAATTTTCGCTATTTCGCGCTTTTTGACGTTTTTTCATATTCATTCTTGCTGATGAATACAACAAAAATTTAGTTCATAGTGATTGTTTTAATCAATAATGATGTCATACATAAGTAATTACTAGAAATGAAAGTCAACAGGGCCAATTCTAGTCACCAATACTGAGTAATAACAGGTCTAAATCTGCTCCAAAGCTTCAAAGTAATATCTTACTTGTGCTTTGTATATTTTTGATTATCAGTTATTTTGATACATTTGCCTATTCACAGTGTTGGATTTATTTCATAATTCATTACATAAGATATAAAATTTATAAACATATGCTTATAGACCACTTTGGAAGTGTTCAGTTGGCAGCTATGTTGGTTTTAAGATTAAAACTAATAAAAACATGTTTGATGCCATATCTTGGAGCTGAACTTTGCCTATAGTTATAATTTCAGTGCATGGCTATACCCCCATTTCTAAGGTCATGGCTAGATGGATAATACACATCCCAGCATATAATCTGGGAACCAACCCCTAAAAGCATAGATCTATATTGTCAAGATAGCCTGTACTATAAATTGAAGAGAACAGTACCCACACTGAATTCGATTTTTTTTTAAGGTGAAAGATTAAACCTTTTTTTGAATATTTGTTTAAATTTTATGGTAGGTAGCAATGTTAATAGTTCCACTGTGTAATGCCAAAACTGTTTTTGCAGGGTTTCAAAAGTACAATTTGATCCAGCAGTTTCATTTGTGTCAGTGGAAGTTCAATGTATTTCTTTGACATATATGTTCACTTGCAGCTTGGCAATTTGTAATAATTTAATTCAGAGTTTCAGCTGAATGGCAGTGTTCAAACTGTTTAAATCTAAAGATTTTTCATTTATTATTGTGTCTATGTGTTCAGCAGTTTCCAAAAGAGTCGTCATTTCTAACATAATCATTTCAAGTGGCTACTGAACAGTGGTCCATCAGGGCCAATTTGGTTATCTCCTCCATCACCTTCTAAATGTAAACATCCTCATCTAATATCCATCCCTCATTTCTTTTTTTTATAATGTAATGTGTATGGAAATAAAATAAATCTTGAATCTTCATTTATAGTTTCACTTTTGAAATATGAACTGTTGGGATATCTCGCAGCTGCCAGGAACAAATTAGCATGGGCTATGTAAAACAATTGAGAAAAAATAAGTCTTATAATGTGTAATTAGGGGTATAATATGTTACTTTGAAGTGTCTATGGGAAATTAAGTATTATTATGCCTGCTGAACTATCTGTAGTCTATCATCTCAATCAAATACAATTCCCGATGCAATAACTGTACAGATCTGAAAATATTCTGCAGTCCTCACTAATGAATTGGAATTTGAACTGTTGTTTTTTAACACATATAGGTCTATGTTAAAACATTAATTCTGCGTCATCATGTATGGCAAGATTCAGAACTGCATTTGCATTATATTATCTGAGAGTAACTGATTTTAAATTTAATCAGATCTATGATATGTCAGCTAGAGTGCCATTTCCCTAATGTCATGACTGGAGGTTCAAAACTCATCAGTCAACAACCATGATCATATGATTCATATTATTTATTTGGTGTAGCTATTACAATTATATTTCATACAAATCATACCACTAGCTACTCAAAGGCACAAATTATCTACTAAGCCAGAACACTCAAAGAGGTCCGGCAGGCCAGCATCCTGTATAGTACATTTATATCTCTCACAGTCATTCAAATAGGCAGCCTACCACTCTTGCTAAAACCGACTTGCAACAAATGGAGATTGCATGAAAAATAAATAAATACTGTCTTTGGTTATCACAGAGATGGAGTGGATATAATCTTACTGCAAGACTGTACTTCATTTCGGAGAAGTACCGGGATGCAGCTGCTATAATCCAGTAATCAACAACTAAATGACTGGTCAAATCTCCAGCTGGAATCATTTTAGTCAACCTAATGAACTTCTGCTATGATAAATAATTTATGATTACAAAATACTAGGTATTAAGCCTTCAAAAGAGTCAAAATATTGAATAATTTGATTCAACACAACAGTAAAACTACAGCAAAAGTTGTAACCACCTCAGGAAGTGCCTATAAAACAAGAAGATGGTAGTCAGTACCCCCCAGGTGGTGCTCTATGTTAAACATTGATGAAAACATTGACGAAAATTGAAATATGTAAGAAAATATATATATTTCACAGGCAGAAATACAGCGAAAACACCTAAAAAACGTCATCGTATAAATGTGAGGGTAGGCTCTGGAAAGAAAAATCTGATTAAAAAAAAAATGGTACAGAAGTGTTTCTAACTACCATACACAACTTTTGAGGAGGATGCCAGTAAAATTTTGGTCATATAAGCAACCCTACCAATATGTGATGCACATGCAGAGATGACCTTTTGCAATATAATCCATTCAGTGGTTCATGCTTTCTGGCTGTAAACTGGCACTAGTGAGCAATGTAAATGTCTTTTAGTTGAAGTCATGGTACCTTTTGGAAGATCTCTTCATGGGTGTACTTTCCAGTAAATAATTGCTTGTTTTTTTTATAGCTTTCTCAATCATTCTAAGTATTACCAAAGGATCTCTTTGAACTAACAACTTTACTGCAATAATTTACTAAATTAGTTACTACATTTTCCATGCAAGACACTTTTTGCATGTATGTTTAGGTTTTGAAAATTTTCCAGGCATATGTTTGGAAAGTGAATGGTTCTTAGTTTTGTCAAATGTTATCAATTTCCTGGCATAAATTTGATATTCTAATACAAGCAAAATAGACAGTAAAGATGGTATTTAGCTCATTTGCTTTGTTCATTCACATGTAAACCTGCTTTACTATCACTTTCTGTTGCAGGCTTTGGATCAAATTAGTCGGCCCAATCTCCTTAAAAGACATATCACTTCCTATGTCCTCAAAAATGCTGCGTTGTGGCTCCTATCTGGAAGAACGGTAGGGTATCCTATTTCATATGTGTGAAAAACTGTACTGGTTGTGGCATCCAAACCAGCATAGGGTTAATCGATGGTGAAAGTGCAAAACCTCGTATGTCAAAATTTTGCTATTTTTAGATTTTTGGTGGAATGACTATTTTAATATCCAATACACGTTGTCAGTTGATTACCTTGCCAGTTTGCTATTTTTGGAAGCTGTAACACACTGGTAACAGAATGATTTCACCAAACCTTGTATGTCGATATGTTTCAAAAAGTGAAAGTGCAAAACCTTGTAACTCAAATCAGAACTTTGAAGCACATATTGTGGGATATTTCAACTTTTTTTGAAAAACAATTACTGTGCTACTTTTTTATGACTCCCAGCAAGTTTCCTGATTAAAAAAATGTACCTCCCTATATTTGTTTTGGTGATGTAGGCTATTGAAAAAGAGAGTGCACGAAAATTTGAAAAAATTGTCATTTTCCTCATTCTTGCCATTGTAGCCACTCAATAAAATTTGTTATTGCAATCTGTCATAGGCAAATTATAATTTTCACTGTATATACATAGATTGAAAGTATATTCAATGGTGCAAGTTGCTTTAAAGTGTGATAAATGATCGAGTTACAAGGTTTTTCACGGGTAGAAAGTGAAAGTGCATAACCTTGTAAGTCGACATTTTCAATCATATCCGATGGTAACATCAATGCAAGGGGTAAACGACCTCTGAAAAAAAATTTGCTACTACAGGGTGTCACTTTCTATGTATCTAGTTGGCCATAACTCACTTATTAATAAACATTACCATAAAAAAAGACACTTGACAGTTTTTTTCCATTTCTGAAAAACAGCTTTTTTTGACTTACGAGGTTTTGCACTTTCACCATCGTAATGTTTTGTAATTTGAGGGCATACTATTGTCCAGTAATTAATGTAAATGCCACAACATAGTAGCATGGCTTGATTGTTATTTATATTTATTGACATCATCACAAAACTCATTCACTTCTCAGCTCTTCTCCGAGTCTTGGATTCTTCTGTGGTGGCAAGGGAAAGCCACTAAGAAGGCCTAACAGACCAATGTAAGATGACTACTTTCTGGTTGCTGAGTAACTCACTGATTTATAGGATATCAAAGAAATTTAATTTGCTTATTGCTTAAAATTCCTGATTAATATCACTGTCATAACTGATATAACCAAAGAAATCCCTTAGAAACTGATATGAACTGTCATCAAATCTAAAATGTTCTGTTTCTGTTATTCTTGAATATATATATTTTTTTTCTTCTATGAACACCAATGTCATTGAATCTGACAACAATGACCAATAATTGATTGTGCTCTTCCAAAAAAATTAACCAAGATGTTTTGGAACCAATCTGTGAAGTCCCTGGACATCTTCCAAAACACTATTTATAACTAGTGGAAACAGCACAAGGACAATTCCTTGAAGTCATCAACCAAACAGTCAAAATTTCAAATTTGACATCGGTCATGGGTGTCACAATGTGCCAAAATAAGTTGTTTTTTTTTTCAGGTACAGAAAAAATTAATTGGTTATCTGTGCATTTGAGTAATGTTATGTTTGGTGACTAAAATCGCAATATATTTTTTGACAGTCCCAGATATAAGATGTCACTACAACGATAGAAATAGGTTAATTGGTTAAATTTTCTTCAGTCAGATACTGTCTATAGGATTACCATTTTCATTCTGCATTAAAAATTCTTGCGTCAATCCTTGTGAATTATGTCAGGCAGTGAATACTGAAGCCATTTCATTGTTCCTAATTATTGCCAAAAACTCTACTTTGTATGAAAGATGATGCAGTGCATCTTTATTGCACTGCACTCTCAACGCACATGTTCCAAGTTTTGTCAAGGGTTCAAGTGAGTAAAAAGGTTCAATACTGAGTTGGAAGGCAATGTGATGGGACCCTATGTTCCCAATTTAAGAGAAAGGGGTTCCATTGTGGGAGTTCAGTGCAGCTGAAATATCTAAATGTTATTTTTGTTTGCTGTTGGATCCTTTTTAAAAGTAGAGTAATGAACCTTTTAGAGTTCCTTATCTATACCAGCTTATAGAACCCTTAAAGGTTCCATATAAAACCTATTTGTTAAGAATGTGCTGGCACCCTTTACACTACCACACACGTACGTCCGACACCAAAAATATGTACAGTTGAAGTCAAAAATGTGCATACACTGGGTCATTAAATAGTAAAAGATGAATAATCTAATATGCAATAGTGCCGAGTTTTGGCCTGAAAGGGTAATGCTAAACCATGAAAAGACCTATACTAACTAGATTCATTTACACAGATTATGGAGCAGTTTTTATGCATATACAAGGAATACGATGTGAGCTGTGGGTTGGAGACGAAAAAAAAAAAAGTATTTGTATTTTTTTTTCTCAATAATCCCAAAAACATTAAATATACCAATTAATCAGACCATCAGAAGGCACTATAGCATTATATAGGTAACATGAATCATTTTTCATCTATGGACATATTGGCAAAGTTTTGGCCTGGAAACACAAATTAATAATTTTGATTTTTTTTTTCAATATTTCAAAAGGTAAAGAATATGCATGAATCACCCACAAAAGGAACAAATATATCATATAAGTGACATGTGTAACAAATTCCATCCATGTACATGCAATAGTGGCCAAGTTTTGGCCCATAAATGCATAAAATATTTTTTTTACATTTTTCTCAATATTTCAAAAGGTATAATATATAATAATAATAATAATAGGTATTTGTATAGCGCTAATTCCAGTAAACTGCTCACTAGCGCTTGTGCATGCTGGATTTATCTGTAGAAACTTTTAAACAGGTAAGTCTTAAGATTTCTCTTGAAACCTTCGAGTGTTTTGGAACCCTTGACTATCTCTGGGAGTTGGTTCCGCAGTTTCGGAGCGGCATGCGAAAAGGCTCTGTCTTCATATTTGTTTTTATTGCAGGAGGGTGGTTCATTTAAGAGCATTTTGTTATTGCTTCTCAGATTGCAGTTCATTCAGATTTTGGCTGAATCACATTTTGAGCTTGCCCGTTTATTGCTTTCCAAGTTGTTAACATGAGTTTAAATTGTATTCTTGCTGGAATTGGCAGCCAATGTAGTTGCCTCCTATGCTGGCTTACACTGTCATGCTTTCTCAATTTTTCAATGAGTCGAACGGCTGAGTTCTGGGCCACTTGAAGTTTATGCAGCAAACGACTCGATGTTCCATAAAGAAGACCATTTCCATGGTCTAGGTGAGGTGTGACAAGAGCATTGACCACTGTTTTACAGGTTTCCTTGTCCAATGACTTCCTGATTTTTGAAATGCTTCTAATATTGAAATAGGCATTCCGACACATTTTGTTAACTTGTTTTTCCATGGTCATGTTTTTGTCAAAGATTACACCCAGATTTCTAACATGATCGACTGCATTAATTTTGACATCGTCGACATTGATTGATGATACTTGGAGTTTATTAAATTGATGTGGACTGCCAATGAGCAGTAGTTCTGTTTTTTCTCCATTGTTACAAAGCTTGTTTTCATGGAGAAATTTTCTGATATCAGCAATGCACTTTTCCATTTTGACTACGGCATTTCCTTGTTCTGAGAAAGTTGGTTTGAAAGAGAGTATAAGTTGCTCGTCATCGGCATACTTTTGGTCTTTCACTTGGTGTTTTTCAGCCACTTCACTTAATGGAGCAATGTATGAATTAAATAGGATTGGTCCTAATTTTGAACTTCGAGGAACTCCAAATTTGAGTGGCAGTCTGGTTGATGTCTTGTCATTAATTATCACCGACTGTGACCTTTCAGAAATGTATGACTTGAACCAGCATAGCGCAGAATCATGAATACCGTATCTGCTTTCGAAACGTTTCAGTAGAATCTTGTGATCAATTGTGTCAAAAGGGGCTGAAAGGTCCAACAGTACAAGCATCGTTACTTCACCTTTGGTCAAATTCAACATGATATCGTCATGGATCTTTGTCAGAAGGGTTTCAGTGCTGTGGAATTTTCTGTGAGCTGACTGTTTCTCATCGTCCAGGTTGTTTGAAGTAAGATGGTCTGTGTATTGTTTAATAACAGCACTTTCAATAAGTTTGCCAAGGAATGACAGGTTTGATACTGGTCTATAATTCTTTTTGATTAGATCCAATCCACATTTTTTCAACAAAGGTTTTACTAAAGCATGTTTTAGCTCAAGAGGCATTTCTCCCTGTGTGAGTGACTTATTGACGACATTGGTTATAACTGGGAGGTATTCATCAATACATTGGAGCAAAAGCCATGTGGGAATAGGATCAAGTTGGCAGTGTTTAACTGGCATTTCTCTGATCAGTTTCTTTATGTCACTTTGAGATAGCCTTCTGAAGTGTCGGAGTGTATGAGGGGCAGTTTCGATATTGTTAGCAGTATCATTGTGCGTGGAGTCCACCTTAGACCTGAGTGTTTTAATCTTTTCATCAAAGAACCTATTGAAATCATTTGCCAAGTCAATTTCATTTGTATGTGGTGGGAGAGGTAGTTCTTGTTTTCTGTTCAGACTTGAGTTCAGTAACTTGAACAACTTCTTAGCATCACCATTAGAATCTTTAATCTTGACTCGCAGATCTTCCGATTTGAGGTGACTCAGCTGCAGATTCAATGCATTTCTTTTTTCTTTGAATGACTCCCAGTCATATTCAAGTCTGGTTCTCCTCCATAATCTCTCTGCTTTCCTCTTTTCTGATTTTAGAAGCTTGATATCAGCATTGTTGAATGGAGTGGGCGTGGGTAGAGTTACTTCTCTGATTTTAATGGGAGCATGTTTCTCCAGAACCTCTTCAGTAGAATTATAGAGTCGAATAAGTTCATTAAGATCTTTCTGTTCCATCCCACTTACAGACAGATGTCTTCCAATGTATTTTTTGAAATCTTGAACAACAATTTTTCTAGTTTTTCTGAAACTGATTTTCTTCTTTGGTTTTTTTGCTTTCTTGATTGGAATGTCAAACAGAATGCAGTTATGATCAGAGAGCAGGTCACTGACCCTACAATTATTCAATATGGATTTTTCTCGAGTAATAACAAGGTCCAGTGTATTGCCATCTTTGTGTGTTGGTGCAGGGACATGTTGCACAAGACCAAACATTTCAAGGATGTCATTGAATTTAATGGCCTTTTTATCGTCCCGTTTATTCACATGAAAATTGAAATTGCCAGGAATTATGATTTCATTGTTGAATGTTTGATAGTGTCCCAGAAACTTTGTGAATTTGGTGAAGAATTCTGCAATACTGTATTTATTTTTGTTGGATGACTCTTTTGGCGGTAAACTAGAAGAATTGTGACAATTTTCCCGTCCATTTGGACTTGGATTTCCATGTGTTCAAAGGTCTTGGTCTTCATGCGATCTTTTTGAATTGCTTGAATGCCAGATTTGACAAGGCAACCTACTCCACCACCTGGTCTTCCTAAACGAGGCGAGCTAAGAAAGAAATATCCACCATTTTGCTCCAACTCGCCGATTTCAACTTTATCATCATCTTTTAGCCAAGTCTCAGTGAAAAGAAAGATATCTAGATCATATTCGTCATTGTAGTCCTTAACAATTTGCGTTTTCTGTCTCAAACTCTGAGCATTCCACACACAGGTTTTCAGAATATTGTTTGGTTTGAGAATAGTCTTGTTGGGATGAATGCTTATATGTTCGGCAGAAGCTGACATGGAGTCATTTTGAGCTAAAATCTCAAATCTGTTTGAGAGTTTGACTGAGCTACTGTTGTGAATTACACGGTTTACATTTGACTGAGTTGCGGCTGTTGCTGGTCGTAGCCCATTGACATGTCTATTTAGACCAGTTCGCAAGGCATCAGAATAAAGCTTTCTATATGTGTGCATTGTTACTATCTGTTTGATGTCAGAATTCGATAAGCAAGCAATATGTGATCTGTTATTTAGTGACTAGATCAGACAATTTAAAAGTGATCTGTCAGTTGGTGGCTAGATCAGAAACAATTTAATAGTGATCTGTCAGTTAGTGACTAGATCAGAACAATTCAATAGCGATCTGTCAGTTAGTGACTAGATCAGAACAATTTAAAGCGATCTGTCAGTTAGTGACTAGCTCAGAACAATTTAAAGTGATATGTCAGTTAGTGACTAGATCAGAAAAATTTAATATCGATCTGTCAGTTAGTGACTAGACTAGATCAGAACAATTTAATAGTCATTTGTCAGTTAGTGACTAGATCAGAGCAATTTAAAAGTGATCTGTCAGTTAGTGACTAGATCAGAACAATTTAATAGTGATCTGTCCGTTAGTGACTAGATCAGCAAATTTAAAGGTGATCTGTCAGTTAGTGACTAGATCAGAACAATTAATAGTGATCTGTCAGTTAGTGACTAGATCAGAGCAATTTAATAGCGATCTGTCAGTTAGTGACTAGATCAGAGCAATTTAATAGCTGTCTGTCAGTTAGTGACTAGATCAGAACAATTTAATAGTGATCTGTCAGTTAGTGACGAGATCAGAACAGTAGATAAGACGAATTGAGGATGAACGATGGACAAACAATGTATAAATGTACAATCAATTAATATACATAAGAATTTCAGCAGATTAATATGTGAAATTGTTATTGAAGATATGCTGTCTGTTGGGCTGAGCGAGGCTGGTGGTGAGTTGAGTTCTTGGATGTGTATTGGCAGTGTTGAGATCTTCAAAGGATGTGTATTGGCAGTGTTGAGATCTTCAAAGGATGTGTATTGGCAGTGTTGAGATCTTCAAAACTTAACTTCAATTAACTGGTGCTGTCAAGTGATTTGGAAAGTGCCTGGAATAATATGTAAAAGCTGAAGAGACAAAATATGATAATTAGATAGGTTATGTTGTCATGCAGCTTATGTTTCCTGCAAGAATACTTAGTGTTGAATTCTTTATTTATTCAAATTATTTTTTTCAAATCTGAAATTAGATCAATAATATAATATAGTTAGGCCTGTAATATATACAAGGAAGTGTCTAGGAAAATAAAATATATCTTGTTGTGGTTGGGGTTTGCTGTCTGGTAGGCTATATTTCTAGGAACCTGGTGCTGGAGTCTTGAGTTCTTGATGTGTATTGGCAGTGTATTCAACTTTTCAAACTTAAAATCTCACTAATTGATGCTGTCAAGTGTTGTGGGATGTGTCTAGAAACATAAATGAGTGCTGGAAATAGAAAATATGAAAGTTAGATAGCTTTTCATGTGCAAAAACGAAGGCAAAATGAGCGAAAATGGAGGTCAAAACAATGTGGATTGGAGCCAGAAAACGATGTTGGATATAGCAGGCAATTAAATTGCAAGTTATTGCACTAAAATCACCTGGAAAGAGCATAAAAAGGGTAAATAACAGGTTAGAAACACTTTACCGACATTCACACACAAGAACAGCAGTCAAATATGCCCAGAACTTCTTTAAAAGACGAAAATATCCACTGCTGATTTTTCACTGTGCTCACAGCCAGAAAGCGCCACCTATATATCCATCAATCAGACCATGAAAAGGCACAACTGGACCATATAGGCTATATGTGGACCAAATTTCATCCATGCACATGCAATCGGGACTGAGTCCTGGTCCGGAAACGAAAAAAAATTTTTTTTTTAATTTTTTCTCATTATTTCAAATAGTATGGAATATCCATCAAGTAGACCATCGGAAGGCACATCTGGACCATAAAGCCTATATGGGTACCAAATTTCACCCATGTACATGCAATAAGGCCTGAGTCCTGGCCCGAAAACTATCTAAAACATGGTTTGCTGACAAGAAACATGAATTTTAATTCTAAAATTTAGTTATACAAATTATCTTTGGGCCATTCCATGCCAAATGGACCAAAATCAACACATTTTCCCACATCATGTCTTCCGATTATGATGAAACTTTAACCTGATGTACATGTTTAATGAGCACACGCAAAATACTTTTGACATATTCCACATATTTTGCTTGTGACGGCATTTTGAAAATGTTGGGCTTTCAAGTTCTAAAAATTAATTCTAGAAAAATGAAATATAATGCATCTACCATTTTTGCAGAAACACAAGATGATCTCATAAACTGCTTCAAAGATTTCAAGTTTCTATCATCTGTCCAACATGGCCATTTTTGCACTTGAACTTAGTCAATTCAGGAATCGTCCTGCAATTTTCTTCATGTGCTTAAAAAGTCTTGGAGTTAGAAATATGATTAAATTTGTCAGCTTTGAATCGTGCAAAGTTTGGTGTTATAAATGTAAAAACCTCTTCAGTTAAAGCATGTGACTGACATAAAGTCCATTGTGGTCTATTTGATCACAATTGTTAGCTGATGAACTTGATGTTTCTTGCTTTCTGAATTTGTCTTTATTCAAAATTGAAACGTATGTTCATATCAATAAATATGTTGCATTTTACTAAATTGAATCATTTCCCATAAGAGCCATAAATCATGCTTTCTTCAAAAGTTATCAACTCAATAACCTCCATAAACATCATTTTTAAACTTCTGGAAACATAAGTGACATTTGATTTATCATGAATGTTCTACTTGATCTGAATTGTGTCAATATAGTGGGCTGATGAACTTCATGCTTCTTGTTGTTTGCAGCCAAGGAGAATTGAGGAAGACCATGGGAATGTCATAGGAGAGAGATATGGTGCCCTCCGTCAACAACTGCACTTCACCACAAATGACCCAAAATGGATGACTGAGGAGGATGTGGAGAGATTTGCAGAGGAAGGGAGGTTTTGGGCAGAGAAGATATTTGATGCTATTCAGTTTGTGGCAAGGGAATACAGAACGACATTTGGCAGCTTTTTGCAAGATGGCTCATATGGTCTGGATCCAGCTCATGGAGAGATTGATGATGGAGTGATTGATGTGCTGGACACCTGTGGGAGATGCCTGGAGAAGCTGAGACCAGAAGTCTTCTTTGCTGAAGAGGTGTCCACTTCATCAGGTATGGAAATCACTCTGAACATGTTTTTCCTTTGTGAATTCAAAAGTAAACTGACACCTAGCCAATCTTATTTCAATGTAGGCGGGTATATAGTTAGTTGTGAAGTCCATGACACATGCACTATTTTGAAGGAAAGTGTACAAAAAGCTGTTATAGATACTGAATTAAATTAATGTCATAAATTAAGCTTATATTAAAAATTGTCCATTCACCCCTTTCAGTTGAGCCTCCTACGGTAAAAAGGAGGCAAACACTTTTTGAACTGTAAAAAACTCTGAAACGTCCCAAAGGGTCTGAACATATGTTTTGCCTAAGGCCTATCTCAAAAATAATGAAGCCAAAGTGTGACATGACCATCAAAATTTTAAAACGTATTTTTGTATGAAATGACCTAAGCATATTGTAAAGAACATATTTAAGTTTCAGAAACTATATTGGCCATGGTGCTTTGGTGAGTGGAAATAATTGATAACAGCTGAATATTACAGAATTTTTAAAAGTTTGTTTTTCATGGCAGTGAAACATAACTGGGCTGAATGGTAATTTGTCATGAACTTAAGTCCGTTTTCTTATTTTTGACAACAACTGGCACATTTCTAAAAGCCTTCTGGACGATTGTCATTCAAATACACCAAATATATTTTGAGAAAATTCCAATTTTTCGAAATTTTTCGGAAATTTCTTTTCAAAACTTACATATATTAACCCCAGAAGCATATTTTTTCGTTTAAAATGATTTTAACTGCTTCAAATTGATACCAAATAAGTGCCACCGAAGTGAATGTCTGCTCAGCAAATGATGATAGAAGTGTAATTTTTTGCCCTTTTTTCGACATAAAAAGCTGATTTTAAGTACTGGTGTGATATGAATCTTCAGAAAATGTTCTGGTTTTGACTCAAATCGATTTTATATTAATTATCAATCATAACTGGGGGTAAAATACAACCATTTACAAAATAAAAAATATTTTGTTACTGTTTATTACCTTTTTAGACAATTTGGCCCCAAATTTTAAAGAATGCTCCATAAATGTTAAAATTTTTGTAATTAGGCAATGAAACGTACTCCAACTATTGAAATTAATTGTTAATTTTCACTCCAAGTAATATTAGAATGATCGCTTCACTGTTTGTCAGAAAAAAAAAATTGAATACGATCAAAATTTTTCAGAGCGTTACGCGTGCGACAAACATAACTTTTGAATTTAATCACCAGAAACCTGTCAAAAACTTGGGTCAGTTCATAAATAAATAAAACTTCATAGATGTAATATATTTTGAGCCAATCCAGATTAAAAACAGATCTTTCATAGCTCTGTACCATTTGAAAGTACTCTCGGCGTTACGCGTGCGACACAGTCACCTTTCCAGCTATTCATTGGAATTTTTCCGTCAACTAGATTTTCCAGAATTATAAAAAGCTCCAAAACAACTAAGTAGATGTAATGCTAGATCTCAATGGCAAAACGATTCAACTGAAATATGCTAAAGGGAAACTAGAGCATTTCTGATCAGGAACATTCAAATTTGACTCAACCTTTGAACCCACATAACTCAATCATGTCAAAACAAGTGGATAGAAGTGCTGGTTTCAATGGATTTATGAAGCCTGAGGATGTGGAGATTCCAAAAAGTAAAAGGAAATAGCAACGGAACATGACAAACTTTGTAAAATTGAAAGAATTCATCAGGTAAAAAGGTTATGTCACGCTAAATAAGTGAAAAAATGCATGTTTTTCGATATACTTTCATCTCTATCTCAATAACCTTTTGACGAATTACCATGAAATTTTCAGGATTTTGGCATAAGAATGTATTTAAGGCAAAACTGTGATATGAAGTTGTTTCATACAGCTGTTATCAAAATTTGTGACCCTCAGTGAAAACCAGCTGTGTGGCTTCATTATTTTTTAGATAGGCCCTAAGCTCCAAAAAATTGTTTTGAGGAAACTCCTATTACACTGTGCCAAAACTGATTCCTGTAATTGCAGTTATGGGAATCATGAAATGGAACAAAAGAATTTTATTCTTGTTTAAAATTAGGAAGTTAATACACCATGCATCAGTGCACACAACAGTGTAGGATTTCTCACTGTGTATATGCTGTCAAGTAACCTCATTTTCAGTGATTTCTGGTGCCTGGTTGCTCTGCAAATTGCAGGTGAAAGATAGTTCTCGTAATTATTATTTTTGTATCGATGTCTCAACCTATAAAAAACTTATATATAAGTATTCTTAACAGTACATCGATTCAACAAGATAAGGAATTTCGCTGGCGAATTTTTTTGCGTGTGAAACGTCATCAAAGAATTTGTACATCATTTTCAATGCAAAACTTGCCATAAAAACCTTAATACACGTCCGATTTGCAAAATTTAAAAACCTGCATATATCAAATAAACTCCTCAGCATTCAATGTATGTTATACATTTCGCTCTATTTGTGATATTAAGCTCGCAAAATGTGTTTCGGCGCATTACGTTGTGAGGATGCAAAGTGTCTAAAAACCCAGTGAGAACAACAAACCAGTGGCAAATCCAGGATTATTTTTAGAGGTGGGATATTTGCTAATCTTTTTTAAATAAATGAATTTTACTTTTTTTAGGTTGCAGAAATTATTTTATTTCTCACATCCTCATAGTTGTGTCAGATTTTCATGAAACAATAGGAGGGGGCTTGGAATTTTTTTCCTATGACCTACTACTCATAGAAATGCCTACTTTTAGATATTCAAACTTTTTTATTACATGACTGATGCCCTCAGGTTCATGGTAAGATCGATACAGTACCCTTTTTAAGCTAATGTTTTTTTTTTAATGATTTGTGGGGCTTAAGGCACAGAAAGCTCATCTTGACGCATGCAATCCCATAAAATTGCAGGAGTTTGCACTGAAGCAGATTGTTGGACTTGTGAAACAGGCAATTTAGCCTTACGTGACGTATGGTAGAAAACTACTCATTTGTTACTGATATCCATACAGTGTTGTGTCTGTGAAGCAACTGTGAATGAAAACATTTCCTATCAGTTTGTCCACTTTATGCAGACCAAAACAAACTGCAAAGCCACCTCAATAAATAACTTTTCGTACATGCAGATATTGGCCAAGACGACGTTTGATAATCTCTGAGCGCATTCTGTAAAAGCCTGATCAATTAGTTCTGCCTTGATGAACTATAAAAATACGTTTTGAGGACTATTCAATAATCTAAAAACAAACAACAAGAGAATTTCATTTACACATTATTAAGATACATTGAAAGGACTTAGTCAGATAGATATCAGATGGATGGATAGATGGATAGTCAGATATATAGGCCTGATCAGTGTCGGATAGATAGTTTAATGGATTGATAGACACATCATGCAGATAGATAGATCTAAAATCATGTATATAATTATATATATGGTACATATCTATCTATCTATCTATATATCTATCTGTCTATCAGTGGTGTCCCTATGGGGGTGGGCACGGGGGGGGGGGGGGGATGGTGGTGGCACATGCCCCCCATAATGGACCTGGGTCCCCACAGTACCGGATTGTATCAACGAGTGGGTTAAATCTAACCTGTGTTAATGAATTTCTGTGTTAGTTAACCGGTTTTACAAAATTGTGTTAGCTTGTAATGTATCAACAAAAAAATGGTTAAGGTTATCTTTTTATTGTTCTGAGGGACATTTAACCCAATATTGATGGGGATTCCCGGGGATTTCCCAAAAGCAGAGCGTTATTTGACACAGGAAAAAAAAAGAGGATTGAAAAAACATTTTCGTTGCAGTAAAACTGGAATAACTCACTCAGTTTTAAAGATACACACTTGAAATTTTTACAGCAACTTGCTGGATATAGGGGCGTAATTTTCATGTAAAATGTGGGGGGGACAAGCAGTAATTCAGCCATCGCATGGTCTGGATCCAACGGATGTCGCGTCCCGTGCGGTACGCATTTTTGTCACGGGACTTTGGGGGATTGCCAATTTTAGCAATGCAATATCACTGTATGATTTAAAAGATATACAGTTTGTTTTTCCACTTCAACTAAACTTTCAAAAGAATCAATAGCATGCAAATACAAATATAGGCCTGTTGATGTCTTATGGTTATACAAACAACAAGTACTCGACGCTTAAATGAGTTGTACATTGATACAGTAGACGAAAAACGAGTCCTTACTGAATTAGACTGAAATGTTCCTTGTGAGGTCACAGCCCTATCCATGCCATGTTATTCTCTATGAGTCAATTTATGAGTTCATAGCCCATACAATGTAATCAAAACGAGTGACCATCTGAGTAGGTATCAATGAGGTCACAAGTTGCTCAATGACAAGTTGACAACTTATTTCAATGTGTTTGATAGGGCCTGTTGTGAGGTCATTAACTGATGGCCAACAATAGCTTTTCTGTGAGCTTTCGTTTTTCGTTTGCTGTAAGACAATATCTATTAATGAGAATTGTTTATTGGTGTGATATTGTGAAATTATATATATTCCTTGTACAATTTCAAGACACATTTGGCAATTTTTGGATCACTTTGGCCAACATGCTTTTCTGAACGATCCAACAAAATAAGTCCCTTTCAAATAAATTTGAGTATCTCAAAAAAATTTCCAAATTTTGTGACAGTTGGCTAAATTATTATAACCAGCTTTTCCAATGCAAATTACCAATTTTACCATGTGGGCCATTGTGGGGTAGCTATCAATTGGAAGTACTTCATCAAGTTACTGGAAATTTTGTTTCTCATGCATATTCAGTGGACCACTCAGGACCTATTTTAACATTTTTATGGTTTGCATTCTTTTGGTGACTTTAAAAGTCATTAGAGTTGAGATTGAGCACCTTTCCTTTTGGTTAAAAAAATATAAACTTAATTAGAGCCAAGATGCATTTGGGGCCTGCTGACCCATAGAAAATGAAGCAATCAAGCTACAAATAAACAGAGAAAACATCTACATGAGCTTTTGCAAAGGTGGACTTATTTTTGTTAAACCCTTTACAACGAGACAATAACAAAAACAAAAAACTAGTTTGTTGGGCTTCAGATAATGAAAGATTGATAATACAATTTATGTAAAATGATACATATTATACACTCCTCGTGGCCAGGAATTTCCTAAATAGATTTGATAATTTGTAACTTATGATTTACTAGAAAAATATTAACTTCCATAGATTGTAATGATAAACAGACCACACATTTCGAAATATGAACATTTTTGACAAATACACACTAACCAACACAGGACAAAAAGTGGATGGCACTTGCCAAAGAAATTCAGACAAAACACATTGTACAAAAATTGACTATATATACACACAGAAAAAAACTTGGTTTTTTGGGGTTTTCTACATAATCATTTGAATGTATAAACAATCAAATGGATAAAATGGGTTAATTATGGTTTGTTAAAAAATCAAATGAATCATTTAAAAACCAGTTTGGTTAACACTGGTTTATTGGGGTTTTATAAAAAAAACACTTGGATATTTACAAAACCACTAATGATTAAAATGGTTTTATTGCAAACCAAATGAATACTTGAAACACCATGTGTCCAGGTTCACTGATCTTTAACATTGTTCACAGCTTCACATTTAAGGATATCAACACTTAATCTGGCAAGTTTGTGTTTGACATTGTTACAGCTTATTTAAGGCTAATCACAAGGTAATTTTGTCAGATCTGAAACACAATTATATACCTTTTGTGAGAGTCAGTTGGATGGTACAGTGACCAGGTCTAAATGATTTGTTCATTGGACATATTAAATGAAGAGGCAAGCACATCATGGTTTATCATCAGTTCCAAGGTAGGAATTTTATGATTAATTTTCTTTTAATTTATGAGCTGCATGGGAACATTCGCTAACATTTATTAGACAAAAAGGTCACTCTATTTTATGTATATATTATAGGTCTTTGTTCTGAGAGTGTGCACATTTTTAAAAACCCGTTAGTTGCTGGTGATCAATTATCTTATTTATATTTTATTAATTATGAAGTGAGGATTATATGGTTTTTGATCATCTTCCAGAAATCACAATGGAAACAATTTTCATAATTGACATTTAAAGCTACAAGTTGATCTCTTAGGTTACAGTTTGTGATGTGTACTGTACATGATGTTGTTTAATCATGTATTTCATTTGCCAATGCTTCATATTTATAGTCTATCGTACAAGACTCAAGATTTTTAAGCAAAAAGGTATTCACTATTCACCTTTGAATATGGATAACTTAAATAGGACATTCTGTGTAATTTGATACATAATATTACTCTTATATAACCACCTCAAAAAAGATCAGGTATATGACAGCAAAGCTTCAGCAATATAAATGATTATTAGTATAGGCTATTTTCCAAGGTTGCTTATGGCACATAGTAAGAATTTCATTCCTTTCCCTGCAGGGAGTCATCAGCTGATGTCACAGAAATTGTCTTGACATCTGTCTGATGTCAGGTTATTTTAATACATAGTAAGAATTGTATTCCCTTATTTCAATAGAGTGTGCCTAACTATTAAATTACTTCTGTTTCAGCTTTTACGTGAATTTAAGCTCATCCAACCAGTGGAACTGGATGAGCTTATCACCAGAACAGCTCTGGATAGGTCTCAGGAATCGTCCCTGAAAAAAACTCTTCTGAGACCCGGATTGGTGATGCCCTTGAGGCAGACAAGTGAAAAGGTGGGTCTCTGTTTCTGTTTCTGTGCACTGTTTAATGTTATCTTTCTCTTAACCCTTAAATGAAGAGCATCACATGTCACAAATTCTTTGTTAAGCTTTTTGAAGTAGCAGGCAAAGATGCACATATCATCATGAGCAAATGACAGCTGTTTTGTATTTGAGCTCTCTTTCCTATCTTTTTAGAGATTATAATGAAACCAATGGATTGACTG
Organism: Platynereis dumerilii; assembly: GCA_026936325.1. Taxonomy (NCBI): domain Eukaryota; kingdom Metazoa; phylum Annelida; class Polychaeta; order Phyllodocida; family Nereididae; genus Platynereis; species Platynereis dumerilii. Next base: position 1,685,439 of record JAPTHN010000004.1, read on the forward strand.
CCATAAAATATGCCATAAAATTGAGTCAATTTCAAATCAAAACTACTGTATATGGCCAAAATTATGAAATGTTATGAAGAGTGTTTCAGAATCAAACAAGTAGTTAAAACTCATTGTTTCAATCTACTCATGAAACCAATGCAATAGACACTGCGTAATATTATGCTTATGAACTTATGAAAAGTAACATGGTTATTCCGTGTATTTTCAGGAAGCCAAGTGCTCAACAGCAAACCTTGAAGAATTGTGGTCCATCTCAAAGCCCATTGGACACCATCAGCATTCCAGATGTAACACTGTGTGTGCCTTTTCCCTCGTTCTTTCTTGCGTTAATGCTTATTACCGCGTGTACGACATCCAGTGTTCACCAACATCTAGAAGAACATTTTCATGTTTATGGACTATTACATTGCATTCTTCATGGACTACTACATCAACAAATGTACCATATCAGCATGAGTATTTCTAAATATGAAAATATGTATTTCATTTGTTTTTTATGTGTTTTGTGGTTTCCTGGTGTTTATATTTGAAAATTTGAATAATAGTTATACACTTGTTAAATCTTTCTTCATTTATACATATATTTTTATGCATGCTAATTTCATTTTTTTCTTGCTTGAAGTTCTGTAAATAAATATACACTTCAACCTCACCTTACGACCACCTCTCTAATGCGGGCACCTCGCAATTACGGACATAATGGGCTGGAACGGGATATTTTACTGTTCTTTTATGCTTATTAAAACCTCTCTAATGCGGGCACCTCGCCAATGCGGCCACCTCGCAAATACGGGCACTTTCTGTGGTACAAATGGCCATTCTGACCTCACTAATTACGGCCAATGAGTGCTTAGAGACTGACATTGTTGTATCAAGATGAAAATGCCAATCGGCGACGCTCTGTCTGGCCGTTTGTTTGCTTAAAACAGCTTTCCAATGTCAATTGAGATCTGTCAAAAAGCATAATTGCATGAATTGAGGAACCTTAGCAATTCAAGTTCGGTACCTGATTCAGGCTGATTGGCATTGAAGTGCAAGCTCTGACTATGAAGTTTCCTAAATGCAATTAGGCCTATGAGACACCAATTGAAACCTGTCAGTAGGCCTATTTCTTATAGCTGTACCTATTCACTTATAGGGCTAACAAACACTGAACATCTTTTTGCACTATATTAAAACAATTTGCATTTACACTGGATTAGTACAAATAAGCAAGTTTTTTGTTACTTCTTAATTTGTGAGAGATGATTAAATAGGCCTTCACAAAATCACAAGTCTGGGCAAGATCAAATTAAGGCTACCCAAGGATTACGGATTTTATAAGCCATATGATTATAACTATGACTCTTTTAAAACATGTTTGTTGTAACATCTTTTTTGAAATTAAATAAATGGATTCTACTAAATTAAATTCAACATACATGTAGGCTAATTAAATAAATTGCACTTCACACCTTTTAGCTACATTTTGTATCAGAAAGTGCATGGCACTGAATTCACACCAGACAGCCAGCACCCCCTAGTGGCACATGAGTCGCCCCCTAGTGGCAACTCGTAGTGGCGGCCCCATTGATCAATGGGCGGCCCCTAGTGGTCAGATTGATAAAATTGATAACCTCTTCATTACGGCCACCTCGCTAATGCGGCCACCTTGGCTTGGAACCACTGGTGGTCGTAATAGAGAGGTTGAAGTATATATGAATAAATAAAGTCAAATGCCTTTCTATTCTCTTTCTGCTTGGATGTATTTTACCCGTGTGCTCAAAATATACAAAAAAGGAAAGATGAAATTTGTCAATAAACAAGATTTTTTATTTTGTACGCAACACCAATGGTGAGGTAAAAAAATCGTACCTGGATATTTGAAAAATCTTCTGGTTTTCCAGCAAACCAGCTAACTTTTTATTTAAATTCTTTATATGGCTATGAAAGCCCTATGGGAATGATGAGACTATCCAATTGATTACTAGAAAAACCCATTTGGGTTTCATATATGCTCCATGATGGAATAATGTAAATCCAGTTATGGATATTTGTAAAACCTAAAAAGGTGAATATTTACTTCACTTGGTTTCTATAAAAACCGAAGATGAATATGTAAAAAACCAACTAATGAAATATTTGATTATTCTATAAACCACTAATGGTTTAATAAACAACCAGAATATTGGTGTTGAACAGTCCTTCATAGGTTTCTTCATAAACCACTAAATAAAAAAGGTTTTATATCATTCCAAGGTGGATTTTTAGATGGTGGTTTTTTAAACATTCACATCAAGAGGGTTTTTTAAAAAACCAGAAGTGGTTTTATACTGGTGACAAGCCAAAAAACCACATATGGATGTTTGTGTAACCTTTTTTTCTGAGTGTGTATGTACTGTACGAAGCACTAAATAATTATTGTGGTGGAGATAATTGAGGAATACAAGCCCACATTAAAGCAAACCAAAAGCTGGGTGATATCACCCCCTCAAGACAGAAACATAATCGCCCTATGCTATAGCATGGGCGATAATTATGCTGTCTTTGGGCATGGAGGGGGGGAGGTTCTATTTTATAAGGACTCATTAAGGAGTACCCCCTGACCGGGAAATTAAGGTTATGAATGCACATATGGAAACAAAATGTCATGCATGTTCATCAAAAAACTTTTTTTGGATCCCACTTCATTGAAATTGAAACTGTATAGGTAATAAAAAGATACCGGCTTTTCTTCGATGAATTCAAAACTAAATTTTAGTGTATGGAAATAGAACTCTTTCTCAACTGCACTACATTCTTTACATACATAGTTTAATATCAGCAGGCACATTCTTACATTGACCGCTTCCGATTTCAACAAGATGAGTGCTGATTTGCAAATAATTGTTAGACTTTGTCTTTTCTAAAATTTTTATATGGTTGAGGAACAACCTTTTAAAAAGTAATGATTAATGCACTTCATTTTTTTTGACGAGACGCAGTAGTTGAATAAATACTTTGGATTATTTTGTTTCTTGGCTTTCCCAACCAACATCCAATCTAATTCTCAAATATTTTTTTTAGTTTTTTAATGTCAAAAAGTGGGGGGGACATTTCATATTGACAATGTGTCCCCCGGGTCAAATATGTGAAGGGGACATGTCCCCCCCGTCCCCCACCAAATTACGCCCATGTGTCTGAGATATCTTTACGCGCTTCACAGCGAAGCTGTAGAATATAGTTGTTAACACTATGTAAAAGTTTCACATTGATTTCATTAAAATTTGATTTTTAAACAATAATTTTGTGGAGCAATAATTTCTCGGATGAGCCATTTTTTCTGCCTTCATGAACTAACCAGCCAGTGACGTCATCAGATGACGTCACGGCCGTGACGTCACCTAGTTGTATACGATTGTTCTCTTTACAATGTTTTCAGTGCATTTTGTTTGCTTGCTGGTCAATATTATTGGATTTACACCCAATTTTCGGACAAGGAGAAGGCTTGCCCCCCCCATATTGGACCTGTGCCCCCCCAGGTGCCCCAGGTGCCCCGCCAGGTGCCCCCCCATATGAAATTTCCAACTCTGGCTGAAATATGCAATTAGTATAGTGGGTGCCCCCCCAGAGAATCGCGTGCCCCCCCAGGTGCCCCCCCATTCGAGACTGTTGTGTATTGAGATTTCATGAACGGAGTCATCCGCCTTACAATAAAAGTCGCACATGCGCACATTGACCACCACAGCCATGCTTGCTTGATTTATTTATCTCTTGAGCAGCTGGGTGGTGTAGTGGTTAAGGTTCCCGCCTGCTCCGCTAAAGGTCTTTGCCTGCATGGGTTCGACTCTCGGTTGGGGAACCCGAAATTTTCAGTGTACCTTTATGAGCAAAATCCCAGCTGGATGTCGTTCGGATGAGACGTTAAATTGGCGGCCCCTTGTATCAGTGTTTGTGCTGGGCAAGTAAAAGATCCCTCACATGGGGTAAATGTGTAACATGTTGAGGACTCCTGCTCTCTCTCTCATCTCATCAATCAACCCTCGTGAGCGCCCAGAACTGGGCTTAGAGGGCTGCACTTACCATATCTATCCATCTATCTATGGAATTTTAATCATGAAACATCCGCGCTGCTAGACAGCGCTAGGACATAACATGGTGTCAGACGTGGGCAGGCTAACTCAAGAACATTTTGCCAGGATTATTTTACTCTGAAAATGTGGAAATTACGAACAATTTAGCCTGGAAAGCAACGCCCGGTCCGACCTCGCTACATCATGGCGGCCGGCGCATTCGAACCGCCCAAGTTTCAACCAACAGAATCTACAATTCTACCCGCATGGAGAGCTCATAAGGATCAATTAACACTGTACTTCCTAGCTGCAAATCTTCAGAATGCCAGCGGACAAAGAAAAGTGTCCTTCCTACTTTACGGTATGGGTCCAAAATATATTGACATTTTCAATAACTTCGAATTTCAAAACCAAATCGATCGCCAGAATTTCAGAGCATTTTTTAAGAATTGTCAACTGGGAGACCAACGGACCTTCGCAGCGAAATGATTCGCGGCATCTATTGATCCGCTGTGATCGATTAGATTTGTATGAAGATGTGCGCGGGAGTTTGAAATTTTGACCTGGGTGCTAATTCAGGACTTTGTCCCATTTCCACCTCAACAAGTTTGAAAAATGATAAATTTCTGAAAATTGGAAATCAGAAAGATGAGATAAAGCTGAAGTTTTGTTGTAAAGAGCATGAAGAATATTTTTCATGTGGATAGAAGAAGCCTCACTTCCAAGTGCATCCAGGAACTACACATTATGACAACCGAATGTGAAATTAATTAAGAGTTTCAGGGAAAATTGGTCTCCCAGTGACACCAATTTGGTAATGACTGGGAGACCAAATCTGTTCACTAGGAGACCAAATGGTCTCCCAGTTACCATGTTAAAAAATGCACTGCAGAATTTAGATCTCGTTCTCCAGAAATTTGACAATCATTTCGAGCCCAAACGATTAACCAAACTGTATATGACGCAATTTGACTCATGTAAACAAGAAGAAGGAGAATGTATTGGGGATTATATCGCCCGGTTAAAACAACTTGCAGTGAACTGTCAGTTTGGAAATACTTTGGACAATCAGCTTTGTAAGCAGATTTCTGTGGGTGTGCGGTCCAGGGACCTCAGAGACAGATTATGGTCAGAAGATTTGACATTAGACCAGATCATTAACAAGTGTCATCTGCATGAACAAAGACAATTGTCAAGAGGTGTCCTGCAGTCCAGTAATGTGTACAGTCATCACCATGGCAACAACAACTAGTCCCACCAGAGAGACAACTCTAGTCAAAATGTAAATGCCTTCAACAGTAGAAGAGGCCGGGGACGTGGCCGAGGTTTCAATCGATACAGTCGAGGTATGTCACGTAGACGATGCAACCTTTACCATCAACAGTCGCAGTCCAATTACGGTGCTCGAAGATTCCGAGGAAATTCCCGTGGATTCCACAACCGCCGGGGCTACAGTCAGCATCAGAGATTTCAAAGTTACTCTGATCGAAATGGTGTAACCAATTGTTCCAATTGTGGAATATCGCACGCATGAAACCGTTGTCCTGCATACGGAAGAACATGCAACTCCTGCAATCGTCAAGGGCACTTTCAGAACATGTGCCGACAGCGTAACAGTGGTGAAAATCGCAACAACAATGACAATCGAAGTCAACGACGTCAAACGTCTCAAGGTCAACAAGGTCAACAAGGCACAATTCACTCCATGAATTCGATGAACAGTGCGTCACACAGTGCGAACGACTATGTGCAATCGATGAACGACTTGTACATTTATCACTTTCGCTCTCAAGGAAACGCCTACAGTCATGAGCCAAATGACTACTATTGTGAAAATGACTACATGTGCGATCAATAGTCAAATGACTACTATTGTGAAAATGACTACATGTGCGATCAATTGCCAAATGACTGTTATTGTGAATGTTAATGTGAAATGTGCGATCAATTGCCGAATGAATGTGATGAAATACCAAATGACTATTACAATGCACTTGAAATGTCAAATGAATGCTTTGATGAACTTGAACTGTCAAATGATTTGAATTTGTCTGACTCTGATGTCAATGCTCATGTTGGTGCAGGTGCAGGTGCAAAGATGAAAATTTTTCGTATGATTCTGATGTTTTGCACAATGGTGCTTTTGGCACTGTACTGTTTATTCCCAACTCAAATGCTGATTGACTTGAATGATGCTGTTTGCTCAACTGATGTGTCACTTGCCAATGTCAATGGTACTGCCTTTGCAAATGATGTCAATGATGTTATGTGCACAAATGCTGAAATTTTGACTGATTGTGTTAATGTTCGTGCAACAAGATTGCCTCCAGATTCACAGTCCTTTTGTCAAAACAAGAAATGTAACATGTGGTGTGTAACCTTGAGTTTGACTGATTCAAATGTTGTTCATTTCAAGATTGATACGCAAGGTGATGTAACCGTGATTCCATACAATGTGTACAGCAAATTGAGACCGATTCCAAAGTTAATTCCTAGCTCAACAATTATTAATGGTTTCGGAGGTTCTACAGTTAGAGCGATGGGACAAGTGAAATTGCCTGTTAAAACGTCAAAAGGTGTCTACTATCTTAAGGCTGAAGTTGTTGATAGTTCATGTCCAGCTATTCTTAGCGATTCAGACAGTGTAGCTTTAAATCTTGTCAAGCGAGTCTTAGCAAGTAGTACTTCAGTGCCTTCTAGTACACAGGTGTTAGTTGACAACTACAGTGATGTGACAGAGGGAGTAGGCTGTATCCCAGGAACATACTCTCTCAAGTACGACCCAGAAGTCAGACCCATAGCACATCCACCGAGACCGATTCCTGCAGCATTAAGAGACTCTGTGAAACAAAAACTTGTTCAGCTTGAAAACAGTGAAATCATTGAACGTGTTCCAGTTGGCACACCTACTCCGTAGTGTAGCAGCATGCATGTGGTGTTAAAGCAGAACAAAAACATTAGAATTACAATTGACCCCAAAGATTTGAATCAAGCTTTACTTCGAGAATATCATCCTATCCTGACAGTGGAAGATGTTATTACCCTCACACATGGCTCCAAGTATTTCACAGTATTAGATGCTCATCAAGGGTTCTTTCAAATTAAATTGGATGTTCATAGTGCTCTACTCACTGCGTTTAACACGCCCTTCGGTAGATATTTCTACAAAAGATTACCAATGGGAATCTCAAGTGCGCCTGAAATTTACCAGAGAGCAATGACTGAACTTTTTAGTGGTATTCCAAATGTCGAGATAGTTATGGACGACATATTGGTACATGGAGCAACACTGGAGAGCCACAACAGGACATTAAAAGCAGTTCTCCGTCGATGTCGTCAGAACAACTTGAAGCTCAACAAGAGTAAAATGCGATTAGCTCAATCGGAAGTGGAATACGTTGGACAAGTTCTAACCCCAGACGGCGTGAAAGTATCCCAAGACAAAGTTAAGGCTGTAACTGAAATGCCAAGACCAACTACGTCGCACCACGTTCACACTCTGCTTGGTATGGTGAATTACACAATGAAATTTCTCCCAGAACTTGCGCACACTACAGAGCCATTACGTCAGTTGTTGAAAGAAAGCAACAAAGAAGCTCATTTCACTGGGATCCAGTGCATGAGGAAGCCTTTCTGAAGTTAAAGCGCATGCTCACTACAGCTCCTGTTTTGCGCTATTACAGTCTCGAAGAGCCGATCACAATTTCCCGTGATGCAAGTCAACTTGGCTTAGGAATGGTATTAACACAAGGTGGCAGACCAGTCGCATATAGTTCTAAGTCCCTTACTCCTGCTGAATATGCCTACAGCCAGATTGAGAAAGAACTTTTAGCCATTGTAACTTCATGCCAGAAGTTCCACACGTACATTTATGGTCGCCAGGATGTGACCATCGTGACTGATCACTTGCCGCTCATCAGGATTCTCGACAAGCCTCTACATCAAGTTCCCTTACGCCTGCAAAAGATGAGGATGAGACTTCAACAGTATGACTTCAAACTAGTGCACAAGCCAGGAAAAGACATTCCTGTTCCAGATAATCTGAGTCACCTACCATTACCAGCACAGAATGAAGACAAAGACTTTTCTGTTATGCTTACCAATGTGCAAAGTGTCTTCGCATTCAGCACTCAAAGACTCACAAATTCAAGAAGAAACCAAGAAAGATGAAGCCCTACAGCAATTAATGAAAACTGTCTCCAAAGGATGGCCTGAACGAAAAAGAGAAACAGAAGAATTAGTGCGACCCTATTGGGATTTCCGCGAAGAAATTCATGTGATTGATGAAACAGTTCTCCGAGGCCAGAGAATAATTATCCCTGCAGCGCTTCAGAAAGAAACTCTGAACATTCTGCACGAGTCGCATCAAGGCATAGTCAGGACGAAACAACTTGCCAAAGACTTAGTTTATTGGCCGGGTATCAACGCCCAGATTGAAGAATTAGTCGGAAAGTGTGGACCATGTCAGAAATTCCGCACTTATCAACAAAAAGAGCCTCTCATTCCGTCCGAAGTTCCAACTGAACCCTGGTCAACTCTAGCTATTGATCTCTTTGATTTGAATGGTTCCAAGTACATTTTAGTGGTCGACTACTACTCTGAATGGTTTGAGTTTATCAACCTTCATCATGATACGTCAGCTGACTTGGTTATCAAGGCTACGAAGAAAATCTTCGCTATGCATGGCATTCCTGCGAAAGTATTGTCGGACAATGGTCCGCCCTTCAACAGTGTGAAATTCAAGCAGTTTGCTTCTGCTTATGACTTTGAACATGTTACCATGTCTCCGTTCCATTCTCAAACTAATGGAACATGTAGAAAAAGCTGTTGATATTGTGAAGAAAGTCATCACTAAGTGTCAAGAGGATAACAGAGACTTAGCACTCGCTTTGCTAAATATTCGCAACACACCGCGAAATGACACTATTGGATCTCCAGCTCAACGCCTCATGGGCAGAAGAACAAGGACAAGGATTCCTACTTCGCAAGATCTCCTATGTCCAAATCTCTTGGATCCAGATGCAGTCCAAGCCAGTATTGCCGACAACAGACAACGTGCCAAATCGTACTATGATCGTGGATCACGAGAACTACCAGCACTACAAGAGACTGATAATGTCAGAGTACGAAACTACCCACATCACAACCGATGGGAACCAGCTCAACTACTACCAGCAGATCAACAAACCTATGATGACAGATCGTACCTGATCAAAACTCCAGATGGCAGAATTAAACGAAGAAATCGGAGGGATCTACTGAAAACGAGGGAAGACTACTTTGATCTCAATGACGAAAATGATTATGAAGAAGACGAAAATTTTGAGGATCCAGAATTCCTTGATATGGGACCAGTCTTACCAACCCCTCATGTTGTCACACGCACTGGTAGATCTGTTCAACGCCCTCGTAGATTCTTAGACTAGTTCTTAACTAGAATTTGTAGTGATTAAGTGATTAAGTTAGAATGTTACTTAGACAGAGCTAAGGTTTTGTTATATAATAGCCTTCTGATTGTATTACATTTATACAATTTTTCGAGTTCTTAGCATCTTAGTTATGCTTATTGATGTTAAACTTTATACTTTTGAAGTTGTAAAAGTTTCAAGTATACTCTCAGTATTATACAATGTTCACTAATTGCCTTATATAGACTTACCTTTATACAAGTCTCTAAAAATTTAATTTAGATTATTTACCCCTATATGTGCCAAATTATTTTTGTTAAACAAAATGACTACATGTGCGATCAATTGCCAAATGACTACTATTGTGAAAATGACTACATGTGCGATCAATTGCCAAATGACTGTTATTGTGAATGTTAATGTGAAATGTGCGATCAATTGCCGAATGAATGTTATGAAATACCAAATGACTATTACAATGCACTTGAAATGTCAAATGAATGCTTTGATGAACTTGAACTGTCAAATGATTTGAATTTGTCTGACTCTGATGTCAATGCTCATGTTGGTGCAGGTGCAAAGATGAAAATTTTTCGTATGATTCTGATGTTTTGCACAATGGTGCTTTTGGCACTGTACTGTTTATTCCCAACTCAAATGCTGATTGACTTGAATGATGCTCAACTGATGTGTCACTTGCCAATGTCAATGGTACTGCCTTTGCAAATGATGTCAATGATGTTATGTGCACAGATGCTGAAATTTTGAATGATTGTGTAAATGTTCGTGCAACAAGATTGCCTCCAGATTCACAGTCCTTTTGTCAAAACAAGAAATGTAACATGTGGTGCGTAACCTTGAGTTTGACTGATTCAAATGTTGTTCAATTCAAGATTGATACGCAAGGTGATGTAACCATGATTCCATACAATGTGTACAGCAAATTGAGACCGATTCCAAAGTTAATTCCTAGCTCAACAATTATTAATGGTTTCGGAGGTTCTACAGTTAGAGCGATGGGACAAGTGAAATTGCCTGTTAAAACGTCAAAAGGTGTCTACTATCTTAAGGCTGAAGTTGTTGATAGTTCATGTCCAGCTATTCTTAGCGATTCAGACAGTGTAGCTTTAAATCTTGTCAAGCGAGTCTTAGCAAGTAGTACTTCAGTGCCTTCTAGTACACAGGTGTTAGTTGACAACTACAGTGATGTGACAGAGGGAGTAGGCTGTATCCCAGGAACATACTCTCTCAAGTACGACCCAGAAGTCAGACCCATAGCACATCCACCGAGACCGATTCCTGCAGCATTAAGAGACTCTGTGAAACAAAAACTTGTTCAGCTTGAAAACAGTGAAATCATTGAACGTGTTCCAGATGGCACACCTACTCCGTAGTGTAGCAGCATGCATGTGGTGTTAAAGCAGAACAAAAACATTAGAATTACAATTGACCCCAAAGATTTGAATCAAGCTTTACTTCGAGAATATCATCCTATCCTGACAGTGGAAGATGTTATTACCCTCACACATGGCTCCAAGTATTTCACAGTATTAGATGCTCATCAAGGGTTCTTTCAAATTAAATTGGATGTTCACAGTGCTCTACTCACTGCGTTTAACACGCCCTTCGGTAGATATTTCTACAAAAGATTACCAATGGGAATCTCAAGTGCGCCTGAAATTTACCAGAGAGCAATGACTGAACTTTTTAGTGGTATTCCAAATGTCGAGATAGTTATGGACGACATATTGGTACATGGAGCAACACTGGAGAGCCACAACAGGACATTAAAAGCAGTTCTCCGTCGATGTCGTCAGAACAACTTGAAGCTCAACAAGAGTAAAATGCGATTAGCTCAATCGGAAGTGGAATACGTTGGACAAGTTCTAACCCCAGACGGCGTGAAAGTATCCCAAGACAAAGTTAAGGCTGTAACTGAAATGCCAAGACCAACTACGTCGCACCACGTTCACACTCTGCTTGGTATGGTGAATTACACAATGAAATTTCTCCCAGAACTTGCGCACACTACAGAGCCATTACGTCAGTTGTTGAAAGAAAGCAACAAAGAAGCTCATTTCACTGGGATCCAGTGCATGAGGAAGCCTTTCTGAAGTTAAAGCGCATGCTCACTACAGCTCCTGTTTTGCGCTATTACAGTCTCGAAGAGCCGATCACAATTTCCCGTGATGCAAGTCAACTTGGCTTAGGAATGGTATTAACACAAGGTGGCAGACCAGTCGCATATAGTTCTAAGTCCCTTACTCCTGCTGAATATGCCTACAGCCAGATTGAGAAAGAACTTTTAGCCATTGTAACTTCATGCCAGAAGTTCCACACGTACATTTATGGTCGCCAGGATGTGACCATCGTGACTGATCACTTGCCGCTCATCAGGATTCTCGACAAGCCTCTACATCAAGTTCCCTTACGCCTGCAAAAGATGAGGATGAGACTTCAACAGTATGACTTCAAACTAGTGCACAAGCCAGGAAAAGACATTCCTGTTCCAGATAATCTGAGTCGCCTGCCATTACCAGCACAGAATAAAGACAAAGACTTTTCTGTTATGCTTACCAATGTGCAAAGTGTCTTCGCATTCAGCACTCAAAGACTCACAAATTCAAGAAGAAACCAAGAAAGATGAAGCCCTACAGCAATTAATGAAAACTGTCTCCAAAGGATGGCCTGAACGAAAAAGAGAAACAGAAGAATTAGTGCGACCCTATTGGGATTTCCGCGAAGAAATTCATGTGATTGATGAAACAGTTCTCCGAGGCCAGAGAATAATTATCCCTGCAGCGCTTCAGAAAGAAACTCTGAACATTCTGCACGATTCGCATCAAGGCATAGTCAGGACGAAATAACTTGCCAAAGACTTAGTTTATTGGCCGGGTATCAACGCCCAGATTGAAGAATTAGTCGGAAAGTGTGGACCATGTCAGAAATTCCGCACTTATCAACAAAAAGAGCCTCTCATTCCGTCCGAAGTTCCAACTGAACCCTGGTCAACTCTAGCTATTGATCTCTTTGATTTGAATGGTTCCAAGTACATTTTAGTGGTCGACTACTACTCTGAATGGTTTGAGTTTATCAACCTTCATCATGATACGTCAGCTGACTTGGTTATCAAGGCTACGAAGAAAATCTTCGCTATGCATGGCATTCCTGCGAAAGTATTGTCGGACAATGGTCCGCCCTTCAACAGTGTGAAATTCAAGCAGTTTGCTTCTGCTTATGACTTTGAACATGTTACCATGTCTCCGTACCATTCTCAAACTAATGAACTTGTAGAAAAAGCTGTTGATATTGTGAAGAAAGTCATCACTAAGTGTCAAGAGGATAACAGAGACTTAGCACTCGCTTTGCTAAATATTCGCAACACACCGCGAAATGACACTATTGGATCTCCAGCTCAACGCCTCATGGGCAGAAGAACAAGGACAAGGATTCCTACTTCGCAAGATCTCCTATGTCCAAATCTCTTGGATCCAGATGCAGTCCAAGCCAGTATTGCCGGCAACAGACAACGTGCCAAATCGTACTATGATCGTGGATCACGAGAACTACCAGCACTACAAGAGACTGATAATGTCAGAGTACGAAACTACCCACATCACAACCGATGGGAACCAGCTCAACTACTACCAACAGATCAACAAACCTATGATGACAGATCGTACCTGTTTTGCATAAGGATTCTTTAGATGTTGTTTTCTAGTTCTAATTTATGAGAGGACCCTTATGCTGGGGTCGATTAATCTAGTACTTCCTTTAAACTAATTTATTGCCATGTAAAACAAACAATATTTGTACACTGTAATATAAATGTAGAAGATGCACCGGGAGTATTTTGATCAACGACTCAAACTATAATTTAGAACATATCATTACATACCTGTGTGTCTTCTATAAATATTGAAGCATTCTAACTAGTTTGGTGTTCTTGATTCCTCTCAACTAACCGCTTTCATTTTCCGTTTATAAGTGGCTTCAATACTTATAAATGGCTTTTGATCATCGTCATACAAGGCTGACGTGTAAGTCTTATTTAATCAATAATCATTTTCTAGATCAAGGTCTCCCAGTGCATTACCACAAATATAGTTTTATTATGACTCATACAATTGATTTGTTCAATTTTGTATCCATACCAAAACTTGTCAAAATAAACTAATTATCTAAATTTTCAATTTTGTTCTTATTCTTCTATATATCATATCACCCACCACCGGTATTAGAATCAAATTGTTATAGGTAACTTATATAATTTGATTCTACTGATCATTTTTCAATTCGATCTTATGATGATCCAATCCCAAAATTAAGTAAATTTTATTCACTACCTTGAGATAACTGTAACTATCCACCTAGATATATATAAATCGTACATTAAAACATCCAATAAACAACATTATTAGAACAATAAATAATAACTAAGATCTGGTTCACACTGACACAATCTACACATCCATAATAGATCACAAAACTAGCAAAAGTCACTTTAAATCATAAATATAAAGTTCTTACGGTTTGTAATCCCATGATTCTTGTTTTGCATACTAAAGTTTTAAGTGTACACCAACCTTTGCTTAAATCATGAAATCAATATTAATGAGATTTCTTCTTTCATAAAAATCTCTACTCCACGTGTAATCCTTTGGATTGTGGACAGCTGTTGCATGTCCATATCAATGGTTTTCAATCTGCCTGATATTCATCCGCCTTAATGTTTGCACTTTTTAATTCTTTTAATTCTTTGTTGATTCCACTTACAGGATACCCTTACTGCTTTCCAGTTCTTCTATAATGTCAAGCACAACTTTCAATTTTTACACTTCCTTTTGATAAACAAAGTCACCAATGTAGTGTTCTTTAAAAGAGAACTATTTCTTTGCTGTGTAGGCTGATTGATTCGAAACACCACCTGGTCTAGCCCTATTTATAGGGTCAACCTCCGCTCTGCTCTATCAATCTGCTCGGACTCTTCTTGCACGGATGAACAACTCCAGTGGGACTTCACTTCACCGCAATGTTTGCTGTGATGCTGGCTGATGCACTATTCACCAAAATCTTGAACTTGGGACTTGATCCACTCCTCATGATGAAACTGGGCATCATACATTTGACCAAATTAAATGTATCTGCATACATCTTTGACTTTGGTTGACATCAATCTCCACATGTAGCAGGCATGGTACCTCCATTGAAATCCTCGTCTCATCGCATGAATTGGTAAGTAAATGTTTTTCACTGTTACCCATGAGCAATTTTGTTCTCAAACAGTACCTTACAAACATAAGTTCCAATATTATTTACTACGGACTCATTTAGTATGAGTTTCCTCGCTATCTACGTAGCATTTTAAAATTGTCTAATTGGTCAATAAGCAGTAAATCATCCTTTACATATTTATGTTGAACGTTAAAAACTGTGAAAAATGTCTGCTTCAGTGAGTAACTCAGTTGGGATTGTAATAAGATTAATCACCAACGATCAAGTCCACTGAACTTTCCACACGTTTTTACGGTACTCAAATTAGTTTCATGCTGTATAATATAGCGTCCCAACCAATCTCATTAAATACATTTGACACGTTTGTCTGTCCTATTGCAAAAATCTCATACTTATTGAAATTGCAGTAACTGTCTCATATGATTTTGCAACATGCAAATATTCCATGTAAATACCTTCGCTTCAGTATGTTTGCTTGAATCAATAATCCACGTTGCTTTAAATAATATCTGCACAGATCAATAATCCAATTCACCGTTTGTAAAGCACTTGAACACATGGTATACTGCACATACACCATGCATAATGCTAACTTTGCATTATAAACTTAATATGCGTGTTTTGTGACCTAGAACAAATATGCAAACCGTTGTAGTGTGACCAGTCTACCCCTATTAACTCAGTGTGTAATATTTCAATGTCACAGACACCATACAACATTCAATTTATACACAAGCCACTATGTGACCTTAAAAAGTCCACTTTTAATAAATTGGTGTTTATCAGAAGTCTTGCATTTGTGTATCTGGTGTCTTGTATCGTCATGGAATGTCCATTCATTTGAGACACATCATATTTATCATCATAATGTTCGTTTCAAAATGTGTTTGCCAGTCACAAGTTTTTTCACCAGTCAAAGGTTTTCACATCTTGAAACTGAAATAAATAGAATTGAATCGACATTATATGTTCAGAATATACAAAATATCACAAGCTATTAGATATCCAGCAATTTCTCATTTGGCAATATGCTAAATCATAAACTCCAATAATGTTTGTTATATGCTTTTGCCATTATGCATTCATTCAGCTTCAAGCTGTTGCATCAATCAATACAATTCACCTTTCATTTGAATAGCCATTATCCTTCATTTGAATAGCCATTATCCTTTCATAATACCTTTTGAAAAATATCGGCACATCTGTGCACATTAAGTGTTTCATGTATTAATTTGAACACATGTAAACAACACATGTCTCCCATTACCAAAAGCTATAAAGATAAAAACCATAAAACTGCCATAAAGACTATCATGTTTTGCTATTTGTATTTGTTACATTACTGACAATCAATAATGTACATGTTTTACTTTCCAGATGGAAAATTGTTCATTCAATCCTTCACAAAATTTATTGGACTTGGCCCATTGACCACAACTCCTTCTCTACTCTACGTCACACTTGATCAATGATCATAAGGTAAAGCAATTAATCTTAAACATAATATTTGCTTGTAATATCACTTATGTGAATATTATAGTACCTTCACCAACTCAGTTATATTTCAATCACCAATGTTAGGCTTTCCACCACCATGGATTACTCCAGTTCCATAATCTTGTATTAGTCATTTAAACCCTCTCAAATTTAAGAAGATTATGGAATTAAAGTGCTATAATCTGATTCATATAAACTCCCATATATATTTGTTTACCACACATTACAAATTCAGTGAATCTATAAATATTTCTTATCATGAAACATCTTCGTGACATCCTCAAAAAGAACAATTTCTCCAAAAAAAAAAATTTTTTCCTCCCAAATTTTTTTTTAAAAATTTTTTTTTTTTTTTTTTTTTTTTTTTTTTTTTCAAAAATTTCATTTTTCTCAAAAATTTCATTTTTTCTCAAAAATTTCATTTTTTCTCAAAACTTTCATTTTTCTCAAAAATTTCATTCAGTTTATCTGTTATGAATAATCATTGGTTATTGCATAATTTGTTGGTCAATTTCAATGATTGACATTTTCCATCCTTACTCCTACACAAAATGCAAAGATAATAATCATTCATAACCATTTGGTCTCTGTTTTGTTCATCTCACATTGTCATTCTTCTGCACAAAATAATTACTGATATTGCTTATTTCGGTATCAGATAAGATACAAATTGGTCATTGTAAATTTGCAATTGTAGTATTTATCTTGGCTGACATCTGTAAAATGATATTCTCATTTATGTTAATCCCTCTGATCCATAATCAGGTCTCAATGAATTTAGTCTATAATTTCGACTAATTTCAACATGATCTATCATATTGACATATTCAGTAGTGCCTGGCTGACTCCAGGTTTCTGGTAGATCATTTCGATTAGTCAATATATATATATTCACATAATTACTACATACATTAACATTGGTTTTTCATCGAATCAATTGGAAGAAACACAATACTCCATCATATTTCCGTATAATAATACCTCATGCATAAAACTATGGTACAATGAAGTTTCTCCCAATTAATATGCTCAAAGTAATAATTTTATAGACATACTTGAAAACACTGGTACCATCTCACTGACGTATACTGATACATAAAATTGGTAATCATGGTTTTGTGTTTACAAGCAGGGGTATATAATAGATATTTATAATTATTTATGAATTTGACAGCAACGATATTACATGGATTTTCCATGTAGCCATTATGATAATAATGGTCAGTTTTGTGAATTCATATTTCTGACTTATAAGAGACCCTCACTGCCATATTGAGGTTTTAAGCTATTTAATCGGTAATTTTGAGTACTATTCTGGTTGTTATTATTTAATATTTCTCTGTAAGCAATTGAGCCAGGTTGTGGCCAAGGCAAATCCAATCTATTTGTTAATCTGTAATTTTGATTTCGTATATGATGATTCCTGAGAAATGCATGCTCGCAGTCATCAGTCTCCACTTCTATAATTAATTTATTGGAATTTTTATCTCTTATTAGTATGCTGCTACAAATCTTGCACATGTGTGTATTTTCATTTTCAATGATACTCACATAACAAGATCTGCAGATAACCATTTTTATGCCCCGGTTCTCCACCATTTTGCATAAGGATTCTTTAGATGTTGTTTTCTAGTTCTAATTTATGAGAGGACCCTTATGCTGGGTTCGATTAATCTAGTACTTCCTTTAAACTAATTTATTGCCATGTAAAACAAACAATATTTGTACACTGTAATATAAATGTAGAAGATGCACCGGGAGTATTTTGATCAACGACTCAAACTATAATTTAGAACATATCATTACATACCTGTGTGTCTTCTATAAATATTGAAGCATTCTAACTAGTTTGGTGTTCTTGATTCCTCTCTACTAACTGCTCTCATTTTCCGTTTATAAGTGGCTTCAATACTTATAAATGGCTTTTGATCATCGTCATACAAGGCTGACGTGTAAGTCTTATTTAATCAATAATCATTTTCTAGATCAAGGTCTCCCAGTGCATTACCACAAATATAGTTTTATTATGACTCATACATTGTCTTTGTTCAATTTTGTATCCATACCAAAACTTGTCAAAATAAACTAATTATCTAAATTTTCAATTTTGTTCTTATTCTTCTATATATCATACCTGATCAAAACTCCAGATGGCAGAATTAAACGAAGAAATCGGAGGGATCTACTGAAAACGAGGGAAGACTACTTTGACCTCAATGACGAAAATGATTATGAAGAAGACGAAAATTTTGAGGATCCAGAATTCCTTGATATGGGACCAGTCTTACCAACCCCTCATGTTGTCACACGCACTGGTAGATCTGTTCAACGCCCTCGTAGATTCTTAGACTAGTTCTTAACTAGAATTTGTAGTGATTAAGTGATTAAGTTAGAATTCATTAATCATGTTACTTAGACAGAGCTAAGGTTTTGTTATATAATAGCCTTCTGATTGTATTACATTTATACAATTTTTCGAGTTCTTAGCATCTTAGTTATGCTTATTGATGTTAAACTTTATACTTTTGAAGTTGTAAAAGTTTCAAGTATACTCTCAGTATTATACAATGTTCACTAATTGCCTTATATAGACTTACCTTTATACACGTCTCTAAAAATTTAATTTAGATTATTTACCCTTATATGTGCCAAATTATTTTTGTTAAACAAAGAGAGATAATGATCTTATATTAATTTTGTAAAAATTTTGATAATCTAAGGTTCAACCTGATGTTCATTTTCCAAATGATCTTATATAAATTTTAAATGTTCAGATGTTCAAAAATTTATCTTTAAAAAAATGGTGTTCTAAAAAATTCCAAAATTAACAACTTGACAAATTTATTGTAAAAGTCACATGTGCAAATTACCAACTATTTTGTTAAACAAAGAGAGATGTTGTGTATTGAGATTTCATGAACGGAGTCATCCGCCTTACAATAAAAGTCGCACATGCGCACATTGACCACCACAGCCATGCTTGTTTGATTTATTTATTTCTTGGAATTTTAATCATGAAACATCCGCGCTGCTAGACAGCGCTAGGACATAACAGAGACTGCCCAGTTACGCCACTGTTTCACGGTCGGCTTTCTCGCTCAATTTTATTGGCAGTAGATCTTCTTTGGTTGGAACCACACGTCATTTGTGTGCCACACATCATGAAAATTAATACATTCTTGTAATAAGTCATCACTATACCATTCCTAAGCACTGGGGCTTTGCTGGATCATTCTTGTAAAAAATGCCCACCAATTGTTACGTACATATTCAAATTTAACCAATTAGTTTGTGGAAAATAACCAAAATACAATTTCCACAGTACAGGGTGCGGCAAAAAAACTTGCACCAGCATTAGCTATGAATTATAATTGCTATAATTTCCCAACCAATGCTTCTATAAGTATGAAATTCGGACACAATCAAGTCATGTATATCTTAATTGACTTACTCAAAGCATTTTTCATTTTTATTAATTACTTTTCACGTTCTAGGTCTAAATACGTTGTACGTCAGTTTTTTTCAGGTGCATCTTGTTTTTGTCAAGTATACCCAAATTCCAGAGTTCAATCAAGCTATCGAAATGTTGGTGGTGCTTCAGACACCTCGCTTTACTATTGCCACTGTAAAAACATTTGAAATTTTGAGGTCTGATGAATATGGGGGGTCTTTGATTTTGGACTGGAGGATAAACTTGAAGACTAATGACCTCTCTAGGCTTCTCTTGGCAGAACATACTATAGCTAATCTAGTAATCTTGTTAGAATATCACGTTACAATTGATAAATACATAAACAGACATATTTGGTAAGTGCAGCCCTCCAAGGCAATTTCTTGGTGCTCCAAGGCTTGATTGATGGGCTGATAGAGTGGGGGTCCTATACATACATATTCACCCCATCATGTTGAGATATTTTACTTGCCCAGCACAGAAACTGTTGCTGGACACCAAAAATTTATTATCGCATCTGATTTACATCCATCAGGCGTTTTGCTCTGGAAGATCCACTTGAAATATTTTGTGTCCATCTCCCAAGTTTTGAACCCATGCAATCAACAACTTTCAGCAAAGCAGGCCTGAAATTGAATTTTTCAGCCACCAAAATGCTCTATATTGTTGGCTTACACAGTGGGTTCGTCTTGCCCAGAATAGAATGCTATTAAAAACCCCGGGGCTAATTTTTTTGCCGTTATATGGAAATGACGATGAATCGTTCTGTTTTCAGTAGCAAACAATGCAAAAATCATCCCCAGATCACAGAAACTGGTCATATTATGCTAAATATTTACTGTAGTTATTCTGTTTCTTTAAACTGCCTTGTGATGTAAAATTCACAGCATTCAGGAATGATCAGTAGGCTAGCAGTCGCCAAAGTACTGTAGGCTCTTTTGGTTTGGGCAAGCAAGATTTCGTGGAGGCTGTACATTATTGAGAATAGCCAGTGTTCAAACTTTAATTTTACACTAATTTAACCTTTAGCCAACTGCTAATATGTTTGGCTAGATATCCCATCACTCAAATCTTTATTTTGAAATGTTCTGTTTGATCTGCTAGGGATGTTCAAGTGGTGCAATTTTTTTTGCCACACCCTGTATTCAACGTTTATCAACCTCAACAAGTCAACTTCAATGCGAATTCATTACAGCAATACATAATCACCCAGACAAATGTGCACCATGAATTCTCTAACGAGGGGTTTTCCATAAGTTCTGTCCAACTTGCCATAACTTTTGCAATATTTAATACAGAAACATGATATTTGGGTGAAATAATATTGATGTAATTTGCAAATGATCCTGCAAAAATCATATCATAGAAACAAAAATAAATGGTTGATTTGTTGCCAAGGAAACCAAAAGTCATGAAATGCGGCCCAGGGCCTTTTAGAGGTACCGTAATATGGGGTGAATTGGGACAGAATTGAGGGTTTTTCTGTCATAGCATGGTCACAAATCATCTTATAAATCAAAATGTTTTGCCTAATTATGTCCAAACTTAAGGTCTAACTATCTCTTGGAGCATTAAAAGATATCTTTAATTTTCAATGATTTCTTCATGAAAAACCACTGTCCCAATTCACCCCTTATTTTGGAGTGAATCGGGACAGTCCCCTATTTCCATCAAATAATACTTCCTGCCATGTTTAGATGATTGCTACCTGTGAATGAACATTATAAAATATATTTGACATGCAAAATAAATAATTTTGGAAAAATCTGAACTCAGTTTATACAAGTTAAATTTGCAGATTTTAAAAAATATGATAAATGACACAAAAGTATTAAAAAATGCATTTTTCTTTTAATTATGCTATACATAGGTAATTCTGAACTAAATTCAATATCAATGATGACTAGTTAGATAATATTCTTTAAAAACTCATACTAGCACATTCAAATGAAAATTAGTAGGGTTATTTTTTGTTGATTCCGAAAATTTGTCGTTGCCCTGGGTCTGAACCTATGACCAAACATGCAGAATCCTGCATCTGGTCAACTATTCTGGTCCCTTAATTTGCCAAAACTAGGTTAATAAAGTTTCCTGCAAGATTGGTGCCTCTAATATTTATGCTTTTTGTCTTATAAGCAAAGTTTTGACCAGCTGCAGAGAATTCAGTTTTTGCATGGTCCGGTTCAAAGTGCTGCAGCTCCTCACTGCCTGGAGTTAGAATTATAAGACCCGACCACAGTATACGCTACTTTGTATACCAGAAGTGTGCACAATTAATGACCTGGGTTAAATAGAAGTAGCTGTAGTTTAAGAAATTTAACACAATCCTATTCTGTCCCGATTCACCCCTGTGTCCCTATTCACCCCATATTACGGTACACATTCATTATTTCTTGTGAAGAATTCGTTTTTTTACCAGGACTATAGGACAAGAAACGCATTCGAAATAATCCCTAGCATTTGACAAATTCTCAAACTTACGAACTTGACACTGAGCACATTTTCTCTAACCTTATATATATCCCTTAAGAAATCAATGCCTCATATTGAGATCACTGTTAGTGTTTCGCTGACTTTTTGTACTTAACGATGGGTTTTCCATAAGTTCTGTCCAACCAGTCATAACTTTTGCTAGATTTTCTGCAGAAAAATAATATTAGGGTCAGTTGATATTGGGTAATTTGCAAATGATCCCAAAAAAACAGGTCGTAGAAGCAAAAATAAATTGTTGATTTGCTGCTATGGAAACCAAAAGTCATGATATGCAACCACAGACACATACTTGATATATCTTGCCGAAATACGTAATTATTACAAGAGATATAGAACAAAATATATCAAAACATTCATAGCCATTTCACAACTTCCTCAACTTATGACAGGGATCCGGTAAATACATTTTCTCATACTTTCTAACAATGCCAAAATAAGATACCTCAATCTTCATGTTAAGGTCTGTTTTGGCGTTGTCCAGTCTTCCTTTCTTAGGTCTTCCAACATGTGCTTTATTAATGCTAAAAAAGTTTGTACTATCTTTATTTGGTTCTATCACTCACACTGTCTTCCTTGTATGCTTGATAGAAGGTTCTTACTCTCGCTGCAAGTTTTTATCCGATTGAATTGAAGAAATATAATAAGTATATATAGGGGGGGGGGAAACAAAATTCAAAACCCTGGCGGGACCTCCTAAATTTTTTTTTTTTTTATCATAAAAATGAACCATTTAAACGTGTTTAAAATAGGTTTCAGCCTGCTACCAGCATTTTCCTCATCATCGCAAATTTATGTAAATTATAAGTCGCGGTTTTTAATGACTTTGACTGTAGAAGAAATATATCCTCCGTGAATCTCCTTCCAACATCTCCTCCACCATGCATTTCCACCTCCTCACATCTCCTATTCCATGCATCTCCTCCTCCTTAATTTTCATCCTCCTTGCATCTCCTCCATACATTTCTGCCTCCTCACATCTCCTATTCCATGCATTTTCCTCCTTGTGTCTCCTCTTTGCATCTCCTCCTCCATACATTTCCGCTTCCTCGCATCTCCTATTTCATGCATCTCCTCCTCCTTACTTTTCATCCTTCTCACATCTCCTGCACCAGGGGGGGCCACTTATCCATTTGGGGATGGGGGGGCCCTGGCCCCCCAACCCCCCCCCCCCCCCCCCATAGCTCCGCCACTGATCTCCTCCTCCTTAATTGTCTTCCTACTTGTATCCCCTCCTCAGAGATAAAAATTAGATTATTATATATATTCTTTTATTCAAATCTATAAATATCACAATTGATACATTATATTATTTGTAATGGGAAGAAGTTAAATAAAATATATAAAAATAGTATTAATCATATACAAGATTAACTATATACATAAAATTGATTATACACATGTTATAAATAGCTATAATCAAGTGTATTGTTAAAAACGTATACGAGTAATAGTACTTTTGGATAAAAAGAGCACTCAGCAAAAGATTAAAAGAAATACAAACTAGGTTCCAGCCACCCAAATAGTTATAGAATAAAGTTGATTAATATAGATAACAGTCAATAAAATACACACACCACTTATACTGAACACTTACAAATAGCCATTTCAGCTTATTAAGAAAATTATGATTAATTATATATGTAAGACATAATCAAAAGACATACAAGTAACAAATTTATAGATTGATTAATTTTAATGCTTGATTATTACTATCCCTAAAACTGGACATAATTCAAGAAATGAAATAGAAGACATAATGAAGAATACATTTTTCCGAACTCCTTCAATTGATGGCATAAAAGCAATAAGGCCTACATGAAATGAACAGCATGAAAATAATGTAGAAAAATATCTGGTGACGTTTAACTCAAGTAAGGAAGCCAAACTAATTAATGATGAAAGAGTGAAGGTATTGGAAAAAGTGAAAATATAAATCTGTGAAGATTAATTTTGTCCAAGGTAGAAAGCTCAATTTTTTACATGACAAGACAGCTCAGAAAACAAAAGATAATACAGGCACATAGGGTATCAGGGGGGGGGGCGATCCCCTCCCCCAAAAAGTTTGGGAAACAGTAAGATTTGGGCAAAAAGATTAACGAAATTGGGCAGAGATTAAATAAGCACAACTGAAAATTAATGGTTTTCAGGAAATTTCATTTGAAATGGTAATAAATCAAGATCTTGAAATTCGGCAAATGTCGCTTGCCCCCCCCCCCAAAAATCGCGCTCGCTGTACACCTATGTACAGGCAACATGGACGGAAAACGCTAAAAAATTCAAATAGAAAAAGAAGCCAATTCACCACAAGTCATAAAAAGCAGAAATGACACACTTTTCAAGCAATTTCCTACCAATACCAATTGTGAAGGATTAAAATCGAACAAAAAAAAGAAAACAAGTCTGAAGATATTAATATATCGACACAAGAAATAGAACAACAAGCTCACAATAAATCATTGACAGGTAAGGTCTAGGATCAATTATTGAAATACCCGAAATGACAAATGAAAAGGAGGAAGAAACCAAGAAAGAAAATCAAACTATCGAGGATAAACAAAAGAAAAATCTAGCAAAATTAAAAGTTGAACTTTCTGAAATTATTGAAGACTACATAATAAAAGGGCTCCAAACATCAAAAAGTAATATAATAAATAATTATATTCCCCCGCCGCTTGCGGGGGATTATATTGATATTCTCCGTCACTTTTCGTGCCATGATAGTCATTTTTCTTCAGCTCAGAAAAACAGTGATTACTCTTCAGCTATCAGAGTTATCATTCTCAAACTGAAAACCAATATGCGACTTGATTGCGCGCTGGTATGCGCGGAATTTCATCATCAAATTTCATGATACTGGCAAGTTATCTTGAAAATTTAAAAAAATTTCTCGCAACGGTTTGAGGTGACCCAAACAAAATTGGACTTTGCGGATTTTTTATAAGATATCTTGACAAAGTCTCCAGTGCGGAAAGGAGCCTCTTGGAGATTTCATGAACACACTTCTAGATATGAATTTTCAAAATTTGGATATCCCGAAAATTTCCTGGAATTTTTTTGAAAAATAAGGAAGGAATGCTCGTATCAAGCTGCATGCAGGTACTCTTACAGATCTACCCTAGTGTAGTAAACCCACAAAGTTACGGACCGTTCGAACAATCGCTGTTGGGGGTACGGACGCCCAAAAATGCGATTTTCAAATGCCTATATCTCGGCCCCTATTTCACCTACAGGACAATTCTACATATCACATGAAAGCTCAGTTTCTTAGCTTTCCAGTGGTGTATAGCATTATACTGTCACATGTACGGCGTAGAATCGCGTCAGACATTGAAATTTTCATGTCACTTTTTTGGACCCCCAAAACCTTTAAGCCCAAAAATATCTTTGAAGTTCTTCATGGATTTTCATGAAAATTTTTTGTTACATGCACATTATGAAGGACCATAGCCTACCTGAAGGAAATTTCCCTGTATTTAATAACTTCACCTTAAAAAATTCTTGAATTTCAAAATTGAAGCGTCTATCGCTCGGCTTCTAATCACTCAATTTTCGTGAAAATAATGTCAAAAAATCTCTAAAAATATGCCATATCTTGTTGTTCCAAGAAACGTTTCACAGACTTGTAGCCATTTTTACAGAACTGCTTTTCCTTTTTTCATTGTAACTTATGTAAGCATATACAAAATTAATTCTGACTTTTATCACATGAAGTCAATTTTTCCCTCTATTTTTTGGTATAAGCATATCTACGAGTCTCTTTTCCTTTGCCTCTAAAAAAAAGTTTGAAAATAATTCACTGATGCAACCTAGTCTGCCGTCGAGCCATTTTGCTTCAGTGCCAGGTTTTGCTCCCAAGCCCCAGCACACAATGGGCAAAGAGTGCACTGCTGCAATGCTGCAAATTCACGCTTCACTGAGCAGGCACTGGGTAATGATGGCTGGCTCTAGCATGCAGGTTTCCAGATAGATTTTGCCAGTTCAATTTGTAGAGGGTTGTCAGTTGACTTTATTCATGTATTTTGATAGGTCATGATGTGAGGTCTATGATCGATTTCAACCAAATTTCTGCCTTGTCTCATGGTATATATGCCTGATAATATAAAGAATACAAAAATGCTACGGACACGATCACTGTTCAAAGGCCTTACAAATGCATTCAGTATATACCAGAATAGTACAAAGCATATTGGGGAATATCAGCCACATTGCCCTAGACATGTGTCTATTTGTGCACTGTATAATTGTCACAGCTCATTGAAAACAAGTTCTTCCCCAAAGTGGCTCTTGTTGTTGGGTGTTGTTTCTTCTCTAGTTCCACCTTACATCAAACTGCTGACATCACACATACTCACAATGTCCTAGTACCATATCAATGCATCTTAAGTTGAATTTGTCAAGTAATTTTTGTACCAGGCCCTTGCTATTTATTTGATCCTTCAAAATATGTTCATGCTGGAACAGGGAAAATTATTTGCATTGCACAATATTGTCAAAATAAATGAGCCTCACCATGTTAACTGCTGTATTACACCGCATCTGTGAGTTATTTGATAAATACCTTCAGTTTTCATACGCTGGAAATCTTTAGCTGTAGTATTATTACGTTATGAATTGGTAGGGGAGAGTAAGCAGCGCTGGGAAGATATGGGGGCCGCGGGGGATTATCCGATATTGCCGTACGGCAATATCAGTTATACTAGTTATATAATTACATCCAAATCATTTCTTTTTTAAATTTTATAATTCAAATATCAAATGCATTTATTATTTTCTTGTAACCAACTTCCCACCAATGACATACCCAATGTCTTTGGTAGAGTCAAATAAAATCAATCAATCAATCAATCAATCCTTGTATCTCCTCCAAACATTTCCGCCTCCTGACATCTCCTGTTCCATACATCTCCTCCACCTTACTTTTCGTCCTTCTTGTATCTCCTCCCAACATCTCCTCCACTATACATTTCCACCTCCTCGCATCTGCATCTCCAGACCTCTTCCATGCATCACCTCCTCCTTACATTTCTTCCTCCTTGTATCTCCTCCCTGCATCTCCTCTTCCATACATTTCCACCTCCTCACATCTCTTCTTCCATGCATCTCCCTCATTACTTTTCTTCCTGCTTGTGTCTTCTCTTCCATGCATTTCCACTACCTAATATCTCCTCTTCTATGCATCAGCTCCTCCTTACTTTTCTTCCTCCTTGAATCTCCTCCCTGCATGTCCTCTGTCCTCCTCCATGCATTTCTGCCTCCTTGCATATCCTCTTCTATGCATCACCTCCTCCTTACTTTTCTTCCTCCTTGTATGTCCTCCCTGCATCTCCTCCTCCATACATTTTCACCTCCTCACATCTCCTCTTTCATGCATCATCTCCTCCTCACATCTCTTCTTCCATGCATCTCCCTCGTCACTTTTCTTCCTGCTTGTGTCTTCTCTTCCATGCATTTCCACTTCCTAATATCTCCTCTTCTATGTATCACCTCCTCCTTACTTTCGTCCTTCTTTTATCTCCTCTGTGCATCTCCTCCTCCAAGCTTTTCCACCTCCATGCATTTTCTCCTACTCCATCAGCCCAGCATTACTAGGATACCATTTTCCCTAATATTCACCTCTGCCTCATGAATACCCTTTGGCATCTTCCTCATTTTATCAATCACCTCCTGTTCTTGCCAACTGCTCCTAATTTTCCTCTTCCCTGCTGATGGCTGAATGCAGCGAGTGAGTCTATGCAGTGGGCAACAGCATACACAGGATACAAAAAACATAGGCTGTGCAGCAGCAAACCTTCAGCAAATAACACCTTTAGAAGATTATAATTACACCATAAAATGTGTGCGTTTACCGCAATCATCCAAAAAGAGTTAAATACACCTCAAAAAGCACTACTACATTGTACAATGTACAGGGATTTATTTATTTATTTATGTATGCGTATAATTAACACACTCTAAATTGGAAATGCGTACAACCTAAACAAAACCTAAACATTAAACATTCCCGCTTTGAGCGTGTTTATTGGTGTTTAGCTTTTTCTTTCTTAACACTATGTTTAGCCAAATTAAACATGCTGCGTAAGCGACTGCGCAGATACAAACTAAACAATTATGACAAAAACATTTAGTTTTGACGTTTTATTTGTTTAGAACACTAAATAATACCTAAACAATTAGGTGCATAGTCTAAACAACCAAGTGTGTAATGCCTAAACAACTAAATGTTGACAATATAAACAAAATTTCAACAACTAATGTGCGTACAAAATTCCCGCTTTGAGCGCATTTAAAAGTGCGTACAACAAGTAAATGTTTAGGCTGTAAACAAATGCGTACATCTTCAATAAAAGTTTATATCATGTGAAACAAGGCTAATCCATACTTTTATCTATGCATCGATGGTGACTGTACAGGCAGTTCTATGCTTTACATACCAAAAGTATATTTCCAAATAATCCCACTTTCTCATTACTTACGATCTGTCGTAATTAAGAAAAATTAATTCAGCATTTTATACATTATATTCTCATGCAAAAGACACAATTCATCATAATTATATAACATCGCTTGTCCAATGGTTTACCTGCCTACATGCCATATCTAATGACAGTGCCTAAAAAAATGTAGCAATTTAACTTCCCAATAAGTAGCATTGACAAATATTCTGTACTTGAAAGCACTTTATTATAATGACTAGCTAAATCGATGACTGTTTCTTTTTTTCAAATCATATTTTGAGACTTAACATTTACAAAATTACAAAATTGAAATAAATACGATTTTGTAAAAACCTTACTGATCAATCGCGCGAAACTTCACACATCAAAACAAACAACTTTTTGGATTACAATTAATTAAATTTGGTACATAATTCAACTCTTTTGTATTAAAACTTTTACTAAAATATCAACAACATTTATTATTCTCTTCTAAATACAATTACAAAATACCTTTTTTGTGTGCACAGTTTGCAGTTTCAAGGTGCAGTTTCACTTATCATTTGTGTGATTTTAAAATTTATTAAATCATCCCAGTAAGAGCCAAAACTAATTGGATTGGCCTCAGGTGAATGGCACTAATGTTGCACGAGTTTTGTTTGTTTTGTGACGGCATCATTGTAATTTGCATGAAGAGAGGCCACAAATACATTTAGTAAGGGCCTAGCCACAACGAATGATCCTGCTGCTGTCTGGACAATTCTGAGAGTCTCCTTCAAACATCTAGAGCTGCATTTCCAAACTTCTTCTTCCAAGTGAGAGCTGGGTTCATGTGTTGAACGTTTAAGCTCTGCAGGACTTACAGGTGATTTCATTAGTACGCGATTCTTAGGTTCTAGACCCACCAAATACATGACAGTTTTAGTTGATCTGATTGGTTTAGAAGCAACAGAACGTCACACATTGGATTTATCAAACGTAGTAAGTACTGTTTTAGCATTGATTCCTCACAGCCAAGTGTGAATGACAAGAATCGCATGGTAATGAAATCACCTGTAACATGTGTGCATGAACATCACATAACACAGCCTATAAAAATGTGGTCCTAATGGTTAAAATCAGTGCGTATGTATAACAACATTTTACGAGCTGATGAAGGTCGTGTCCGTTGTCCACGCATGCGCTTAATCCCCACTTACAGGCTTTGTCTCTGTGTGAAGCTGGCCAAGTGATCCTGTCATTCTACTTTAGCCTCAATTATTTTTCCTTGGAGACCATCACAGTTTGTGGCACATATGACAGCTAGTGCTTCTGACCTTTGTGGAAGTTCACTTTGTGTGTGTATTTTTTACTTTCGTGATTTCTCTAGGTCCTGCCCATTCCAAATGCCATTTTCATAATTTGAATAAATGCATGTGCCTGAAAGTAGAAATACACACCATGTATGTGAACAGCTACAGTACAAATTTCTAAATGTGGCTCAACTTAGCTATCTATAGCTATTCATTACTAGTCTTATCCATATCTATCCATAGCTATCCATTTCTATTCTTTTGTATACACTGGAATCTCTTTACCCCTTGTTTAAACAATAGTAATTGTGGATAGTTATGGCTAGCTCTGGATAAAGGTAGCTTATTTTAGCTTGGAATGGCTATGGATGGATAGCTAAGGCTAGATTTTAAATGACGAGCCACTTTTAGAAATGTGTACTGTAATAACAATATCAACTGGTACTTAGGCAGAAGGCCATCATTACCTTCTGAGATATTATACAGAAGAGACAGTGTTAACAATTTTTGATCAGTATTTAAGAATTAATTTTAAATGATTGCAAAAAATCTAAGTCTGACAACATATCAATGGCACTTACCAGTTTCTGAAAATCTGTGCTGGTCCAACTCAAATTTTAAGGCAATGGCATTTATAGAAACTTTGCTTTTAACTCAGTCCAAGATTTTCTCTTGACATGTCCTTTTGTGAAGTGATTAGTGATGGCATGGATGCCTGTAATCGATCATTTGATCAAATATTGGGTAAGTTTGATTGCATCTACTCTAACTAGGCCTACTCCGGAAATTATCTTTCTACTTTGAGACTAAACTACTCCAAAATTGTACGATTTATAATGAAAATGAGTACGGAATACCCTGGCTGGTGGCAATTCAAACCATCATTTGACATCTTAAATTGACTGACTTAATTGTTTCAATTGACTTACAGCAATCCACACCATAAAAACAACCAGACACTAAATCAGAAGTATCAGCTTTTTATGTAATCAATCCCATGTCATGGGATATCCCAATTTCTAGACTCTGATCTACTTCCGGAGATGCAAAAAATGGTTAAGAGTAAACTACTATACTCAAAGGATACCAAATCAAATCCACTCAGCATTCACAGACTGAGTGATATGATATTGTAGTGAAACCATTTTGGTCTGGATGGTCTATAATGTGCCATTGCACTGCCATTGTTACCTGGACCATTGATATACTGTCAGCATGATGAACCAGTTATATAGCCATATGATGGACATTGTCAAAAATAGCAATACTAGTTTGTTTTTAAGTAGTTACCTGAATAAAATTCCAGTAGCACCAAAACAAGGATTCAAGGCCACTATTAGTGTCTGTCAGGTGGAGCCACAGCAACTGTCTTCCAATAATAAAGTTAGGTGGCACTGCCATCAAGTTACCCAATTCAACAACTTGTTTAGTCAGTACAAAAGATTATGTAGGTATCTACAATTCTACATAATGTGTTTAGGAGCTCCACATATTCCAATTCTGATTCCACAAATGTTTAGCAAAGCTACGCAGTTTGTTTAAGTGAGATATACATGTCGTTTAGAAAGCTCAACAACCCATTTACATTGTAAATGTCATGTCTTCATATTAAACATGGTGTTGTCTTTGACAACGTTTGAAAGCAACATCCATGGAGAACGTAAACAACTAAACATTTGAAATGTTTAGAATTTGTTTAGGTCTGTTTAGAGTGCAAGGGTGATCACTCAGCATAAAACACTGTTTTTCAGTAATGCCCTTAAACAAAATAAAATAAAAACAGTAAATAAAAACAATGACTATATACACTAACTATATACATTAATTATTTACAATAACATACATATTTATTACTATATAGTACAATCAACAGTTACTTTACTATACAGTAATTCTTTGAATGAGCTTCATAAAGCAAAAGCAAGTTACACCTAATGTTTGTCCTTTTTCAATTGTCTTTTAAAACTTTCTATATTAACAAAATCTTTAGTTTCCTTGGATAAACCATTCCAATTTCTAGCACCAGAGTAAAATATTTTTTTCTTAGGAAATTCATCGTGAGGAAAAGGGACATATACATTTGTGTCATGGCTTCTTGTCTCAATATCTCTGATTTCTATTTCCATTGTAACCTGATCACATAGATAGTTTGGAGCCATACCATTCATTCATTTAAACATTACAGGTGATTTCATTACCATGCGATTCTTGTCATTCACACTTGACTGTGAGGAATCAATGCCAAACTAGTACTTACTACGTTTGATAATTCCAATGTGTGACGTTCTGTTTCTGAACCAATCAGGTAAACTAAAAATGTCATGTATTTGGTAGGTCTAGAACTCAATAATCACGTACTAATGAAATTACCTGTAATAGTCTTTCAAAATACATAATTCTTTCCGAAACATTCATCCATTTGAGTTGTTTAACCAATTCGCTTCCCCTTACATTTATTTAGTCAAAGTTGTTCATTATTATTCAGGCTGCTAAATTTTGTGGTCTTTGAATTCTATTTAAGTTTGTCATAATAGTATGGCCCCATACAGGAATTGCATGGTCAATTGTTGGTTGGATTATAGAATTATATATTGTTATTGCAGATTTCGTATAGGTGTGCCATGTTCTTTTCAACTGCCACAGTGCTCTTGTGATGTCAGTATCAGCATAATGATTTCACAGTTGGTATATTTCGCAGTTTCATGTGTGTCACTTGGAACCCATACTGATCACACCATTACAAATCCACAATAAGCTGTTAGATTGTTGCTCAACATTGATTATTCAGTTTGATGTTTTGAATAAATCCAAAAGTTACAATATCCAGCTATGTATGATGCATGGATTTTGTGTATAACTGCTATCAGTTTTAGCACTTTTACAAAAAAACAAATTCATTCACTCTCACATTCATTTTTTGGTCTGAGAGGTTATCATGTGCTGCTTTGTCTTTGCAAAAATAATGTTTTTTGCTTGGGGGCATCCTTATCACTGATTTCCAATAATGTTTATTTGATGATCGAATTCTTAGCCTCCTTGTCTGGCCTTTTCCCAAATTTTTGGGGAGTAACTACCCCCCCCCCCCCATCTCTCGTCCTCTAGTATGCCCATGCAACACCGCCACATTCACTTCCAAAAAATCTCCCCATCATCCCCATTCCAGTCATCAATTCTGAACAGTTTCTTTGGCGCAGATCTCACTTAAAAGGCTGAAAAGCCACAAGGTGCTGCCCTCAAGGAGAAATTTCACAACAGGACCACCATGAATGTCCATGATGGATCAAGCAAGTGGCTCAAACATATCAGTTTCACCTGCTCCAACTGAATCAAACAACCATACCAATGAATGCAGATTAATCAATTGTTATTCACACTTAGACAGCCCATAAGCCCGTCTTGTTGGTAGCAGTTGGAATCAACACTCAAGCTTGGAGTACCAATAGTGATATCAGTATTGCCATACTGACATCATCTGAGCATATATTCACATGGAACATGGCACACTTATACGAGATCTGTAATAACATCACGTTCCTAGTAACAACATTCTTTGCACTGACAACTGTGTTACTTTAAAAGATAGATTTTTACATACGCTAAAGCTGACACATGTTCATTCCATATAAGATTATTTTCAATAATAACACCTTAATATTTTACACTATTTACTTGCTTAACAGCTGTGTTATTTATCGATAAATCCAACTGACAATCATTTCTTGTTTGATGCTTAGATGCTACAACCATACATTGAGACTTACTGGCCATGCGTCATGAACTGCTAGAATGGTGGATTTGTCACAAGAAATTTCAAAACAAAATATTCAATAGAACTTTTCTGCCACTTCTATCTAAGTTATTTCAACATGCACTGTCCCAATCATGGTTTATTTTTTCAGATAGTTATATCAATTCATGTGCTATGCTTTAGATGCCTGACACGGGGTTTTTGAGTGCTTCTCAGGAAATGCCAAGCAGATGTCATTCTCAACCTTAATTAGCAGTAATCTGCAGAAAGCATATTGCAAAATGGTGTAGTTTGTGATCGCAAATATTGTCAATGTACCCTTAAATAGCAAAAACCAAAAGCTTGATGTCATTCAGATTAGTTGCTAAATTGGGTATCCTTGTTTAGAGCCTGTGCTGGACAAGGAAAAGATCCCTACATGGGGTAAATGTGTAGCATGTTGAGGACTCCTGCCTTCTCTCTCATTTCATCAATTTAACCTTGTGAGTAGCCATAACAGGCCATACAGGGCTGTGCTTACCATATATATCGATATATCCATCTATTTATTCACCATTCTTATGCTTATTCCAAATCACTTTGATCCATGGACCTGAAATCTTCCTGTCTTGTAATTTTGTTACATATACACTACCCTCCAAAAGTTTTAATACACCCGGGAAAGTGAGGTTTCTTTTAAAAATACTTGATTTTGAATGCAATTTTTATTCTATACCTACATCACACAATATCACAACTCACATTAAGGCCAAAAGTAGTCCTTTTTTGTGATTTTAGGTCATTTTGTTAAAAATTTTAATATTTTTTCGACGCCGCAATTTTTGGTTTTTTATGAAAAGTTGTTTCAGCCCAATTACCTTCTAGAATTTTGAAATTTAATCATTTTTAAGTATTTCCACAGCTGTAACAAGATCTTAACCTTGGTTTCAAACCACAAAAAGGCTGTTTAAAAATTAGACTTCGACCACTCAAAAATAAAAATTTTGGATTATTTTTGGCCAACATGAACTATTATCATACACTGTGTCTTCTAAAGTGAAAATTATTTTAGCTGAGTTGTTTCACCATTGTTTCTACCCAAAAATAGCCAAAATAACTATTTTTGTCTAATTTTCAAACTGCTATTTTCTGGTCTGACACAATTGTTAAAAACATGTAAACAGGTGGAAACGTGTAAAAAATGATTAAATTTCATAAAACTGGAAGAAAACTGTGTTTTTACCGCTTTTAATAGAAAGTCATAAATTGAGATATCGAGAAAATTATTTAAATTTATACCAAAATAACCTAAAACATGAAAAAAAGACACCAAACAGGCTCAATGTGAGCTTGCATAGTGTTTGGTGTACGTATTCAATTAAAATGATGTTGAAGGTAATGTATTTTTGAAAGAAACATCACCTTTTCAGGTGTATTCAAACTTTTGGAGGGTAGTGTAAGATGAGCAGGCTCATAAAAGGACAACAAGGCCCGTTTTCACCAACATGGTATTAAGAGTTATGCCAGGTCTTAGCTAAGACCTGGTCTGGCTAAGCCAATCACTCAAGCGGAGCAGGATCAAGGAACATTTACTGAGTGAAAGTCTGCACATAGTATTTAAACAACTCAACTGCTACAAACACAATTAATCTCTGAAGTTCCCAAACGAGGCCACATGATAAGGTAAGAGAAAAAGAGGGGTGGGCTTGGAAATTTATAAAAAAGAAAATTAATTAGTTGTCTGTCCAGTGTTGGTGACAAAAATACATTTTTCTTTAGCCCCCCCCCCCTCAAACAATAAATTAATACAAATCAGCTGGTCATGCATTTTTGCACAATGAAACTACAATAATGGTTGAATCCCTCTGAATATCTAATGATAAGGGTCCTCAAAATC
The DNA here is from genome assembly GCA_026936325.1 of Platynereis dumerilii. Lineage (NCBI taxonomy): Eukaryota > Metazoa > Annelida > Polychaeta > Phyllodocida > Nereididae > Platynereis > Platynereis dumerilii. The sequence goes on from JAPTHN010000004.1 coordinate 1,720,907, forward strand.
TGATGTACCCAGAATGGCTGACGTGCCTGCGATTTTTTGCTACCGGCTGTTACCAACAAGTCGTTGGTGACTTGAGTGGTATTAGTGTCGCCTCAGTTTCAAGGATCGTGAAGCGTGTTAGTCATGAAATCGCTTCATTAAAACCCATATTAGGGTGCATCGTCTGCCCCTTAAAAATGAAAAAATTGAAATATTCATTTGCACTTTTGCCATATTGTACCTTTGCCCCTAGAAACGCATTCTGCAAAATTTCAATAAGATCTGATGTGGCTGAAGGGTGGCACTTTTGTGTCAAAGTTGAGTCCAAAATTGTCAAAAAATGATGCTTTGAAAAGTCGCGGTTAGAAATATCTAGCTTATGGTTGGCTGTATGATTTCAATTCATGTACCATTATTCTCAGAAGAAAATTGTCTTTAATTTGAATGGTAGAAAGCTATATTTCTGAAAATTTCTCATGCCTAAGTTTTTTGAAAAGCCGAAAATTTCTGACTATTATGACAAAATGTTTGGAAAAATCAACTTAAATGCTCAACTTCAGCCAAACTTTGACGTAATCTTTAGAAGAAAACATAAGGAACAGTTTGCTGAAGAAAGTGTGAAATTGAAAATTTTTTCTAGATAGTTATTCATCAAATTCAAATGTGCAAATATTCATAAATTACATGTAAATATGAAAAATACAACAGTTCGTTGAGACACCGTGCTGCATCTCTCTTTCTTCTGACTACATCATAATGCAATCAAGGTTTTATCAGATGATGTAGTGGACCATATTTCCACTTTGTAGACTAATTTGACTTCCCAAAGTCATATCAACTTCCTTTTTTTGATTTATCACATTTTACCCAAAAAAAAGAAAATATTTCCACTCAATTTTGACTTCTACTGAATGGAAACCATTGATGTTGTATTCAAATTAAAGCTCTCTTTCTAAGGAATCTAACTGTGCCATTCAAAAATCATTTCATTTAAAATTGACAATGTTATTTATAACCGCGAATCGCTAAAATATGACCTAATACTGAAATTTCAAGGCTGTTGTGCCACCCTTTGGCATTAGAATTTTTTCGTAAAATTTTACAGGGCTTCTTTTATGATGCAATGGAACAATCGTGCAAAAGTGCATGATGTTTTGAAGAAATAGGGGCAGACGATGCACCCTAACCCATATATGTACGTATGCCCAGTGGACCAGTCGCACGGGAGGCTAAATTGGAATTTTCCGAAATCGCCCGATTTCCGGGGGGGTTATAGGATGCATAGATTGCACCCACGTCCAAATTTCCTGCCCTAGGAGAGTACCCCTGTGCTAAGACCAACAACAAGTGCAGAGGTTTTGTACAACTCAGCACAGAAGAATTGCCTCTATTTGGTGTCGTGACTATCACAGGCAAATTCTATAAAAACTTAGTTTCATACATGAAATACTTTTAAATTGTTTGCTTAATGTCGTATGGCTAGTATATTTGCAACAGTTACTTCAACAAATATATTTTCTAGGTAAGTGTGCGTTCTTGGTTTGCAAACTTTATATCTCATGATGTGACATATCTTTCTTGAAAAAATCTTTGGTGACTGTTAAATAAGATAAACATGCGAATATAATAGACAAAGGCCTATAATACTGATTTGTCATGCCATCTCATAAGAAACATATATGTTCTGTTTTCATTGGCCTAATCACTTTTTGACACCAAATCAGTTTGAGATGGCTGATCCTTGAGTTTGGTGACAATGTGTATGATTCACTGAACCTTGACAGGTTTACATGCTTAGCACACTCTTGGTGAAATGGACTTAGTTATACCAGGTTTAAAGGAGTTAACACCAGGCTTAACTCTTAATACCATGTTGGTGAAAACGGGCCCAAATGTCCAGAACATACCTAGTTAAAGGAAATATAATTTTTCTTAACTGTTTGGATAATTTAACTTGGAAACACAAGTAGCAGGCGGGATTTTAGAGGAATTTTAAAAGAAATAATATCTGTTTTTGCTGTAAGGATTTCATATCGATCAATGGGATTTATGTAAAAAGTGTCAACATATATCATTAGAGGAACTAGTCAGAATCGGCAACAAACCCCATTATAATCGGTTAAGTAGTACAAAAGTTACAGACGTTTTACTAAAAAACATCAATTTTGAGAAAAGCCTTAAAAACCTTCCCTTCAGTCTACATATTTCAATGAGTGGGGGAGGCACAAAAGTGCCCATATCTCGATAAGTATACAAGATAATTAAGTTCTGTTTGAAACACTGTATAGTACTATGCTTCTGTGATGATATATCAGAAAATAGAAAAAATAGACATTTTTGACCTGTGACGCAAAATGGACCAGTTCATGAGGCATGACCTACTGGCATTTAAAGCCAATCTATTTCCATTGTACCATTTAGAATCTTCATTCAGCGATGTCTGTAATTTCACATTTGCATCGGTAATATCATTTCCTGCCAGTATAAAAGAGTATCATCTGCGTACAGATTAACATTACAGTGGTCCCTGCCAGGAACGACCTCCTAATGAGCGACCATACCCCCATATACGACCATGGACCTTCAGTATTAACGTTTTTCTTCATAAATATCTCCCCCAATAAGCGACCAACCTGTCTTAATCGACCAACGACCGCTAAATTGACAAAAAATGCTTCATTTTATCCTCATATGCGACCAGTAACTGATCAAAAACGACCGTGATGCTAAAATGAAGCTACGATGTTTTGCGCAGTTTTGCGCAGTTTTGTGCTTACCGCTTACAGGGGCAACGATTGATTGCTGACAATTCAGTCTGGTTAATCTCTACTTCAATGGAGTGTATTCTTGCTTCAATTGCTGCTTCAATTGAGTCAATTGATGCTTCATTTGTGTTAATTGTTGCTTCAATGACTCACAATACCAATTGACATTCTGACTTCACCGACGACCACCAACTGGTCATTGTGATTGCACCTCACATTAAAGTGTGGATTACACTGCAGGTGTACGGTTCTAATGCTTTTTACCCTCGGCCATGTTCACATGGCCTGGGTATTGCAGAGTGCAGCGGCGTCCGTCTGTCTGTCTGTCTGTCTAGCTGAGTTTACGAGAGCTACATTGTGGGGCTTCGTATGAGGATGAGGTGGTCTTGTGGGACTTTTTTCACATTGTGGGGCTAAACCCACAATACTTGAGGGTTTAGTTTGAAGGAATGGCCTCTCTGGGTGGTTTGGTGCACCCTCTTGAAAGTCCCCACAATGCATGTGTCTGTTGGATTTTTTAACAGACAAAAAGTGTCTGGGAAAAATGGGTCTATGCCAGAGAGACACCTACAGGTAATTATTGGAACTATGTCTGTGCAAAGTGGGTTTAAATACAGACCCATTGTGGGATTTCTCTGTCTGTCTAGCTATGGGGTTTTATATATATTAGCATTTCTGTCCTAACGCTACTAACAGCATAAACTTAAAATTGCGACAAAAACATTAGCGGACATTGGCCCATGTTGCAACCCATGGCGGGGATGTTTTTACATTAAAAAAATTCTATGCAATTTAGACCAAAAGCCGATCTGCAAATCCGAATTTTGATATTAATTACGCATCAGGCTGAAATTGCGGATCGCAATACGAACCATAAACCAAAAAAACATATCGACGGTTTTTATCACATCGAACTTGGCAAATGGTGTCCATCTCTATTTAAACACTATTCATATTTACCGCTACGAAACCATTGATTTCAATAGTGTTTCTCATCTTCCCAAAGTGTTTAGCCCCCATCACAGTGTTTCCCAGACTCCAGAACTTTTGGGAGTCTACTGCCCCCCTCCTGCGAGGCCCCATTTAAGCATTTAACTCTCGGAACTCCTGGACGTCCTGCAACTGCAGCTTAGTCCCACTAACTCCTGCTAACTCCTGTTAAGTCCCACTAACTCCAGTAACTCCCACTAACTCCTGCTAACTCCTGTAACTCCCTCTAACTCCTGCTGACACTCGTAACTCCCACTAACTCTTGCTAACTCCCACTAGCTCCTGTAACTCCCACTAACCCCTGCCAACTCCTATAACTCCCACTAACTCCTGCTGACACTCGTAACTCCCACTAACTCTAACTCCCACTAGCTCCTGTAACTCCCACTAACCCCTACCAACTCCGATAACTCCCAATAACTCCCTCAACTCCTGGTAGGTAACTGCTGTCAATTCCCGTAACTCCCTGAGTTAACAAATGGAGGCTCCGTTTGGGAGTTACATGCTTAAATGGGGCCTCCTGCGGTACGCCTATGCATTACAGGAGTGGCCTGTATTAGGCTATTAGCCCTGGACCCTAGAGTCAGGGCCCACTCAGGGGTCATAAATCCCCTTTGGAAAATCATAAGATTTGAAGGACTTTGTCTGAGAGAATTTAATTTTCACCTTTACTTGTTTTGTGCTAATTTATTGATGCATTCCAAAACAACACATTTTTTGCTGCTGACTGCACCTTATTTCCACTCCTTTTGTCGTTGAATAAATGTGTTTATGAAAGCAAACAAGTGATTTTATCCTAATGCATTGAGAAAAAGGTCTCCTCACATTGGTTCAGAAATAGTGATGTCACAACAAACGTAACGTCACAGACAATCTTGGTGACATTACAGTGATGATGTCACACATAAAAATGAGGCTGATTGCGGTCGCCCAATTTCTTGCCATTTCTCAAATTTAAAGGGAAATTTTGAATGTTTTCCTCTATACATCATTGTGAAATACTTTCAGAAGCAATGCCACATGCTGTCAGCAGAAAAAGATGTGGGTTACCCAAGGCCAAAATATTATCAAATATGGAGAAAAATTCAAGTCGAATTGGGTATTGAATTGGCTTCTGGTCACTGAGACTGCTGCCCCTTAAGTCTGCGCTGCTGCCTATCACATTGTGGGATCTCCTGACTGCATCCCTGTGGGGTTTCCTTTTGACCCACATGATTTAAAGGGAGTTGTCGGTGGAATGTGGGGCTGCATTGCAGATACATTGTGGGATCTCCTGACTATAGCTCTGTGGGTTTTTCTTGTGGCAGTCATATCTTTAAAGAAGTTGTCTGTGGAGTGTGGGGCTGCATTACAGACACATTGGGAGATCTCCAGTCTGTACCTTTGTGGGTATTCTCGTGGCACTCATATCTTTAAAGGAGTTGTCTTTGGAACGGGGGTGGCATTACAGACACATTGTGGGATCTCCTGACCGTATCTCTGTGGGGTTTTCTTGTCGCACTCGCATATTTAAAGGAGCTCTCTGTGTTGGGTTGCGCAGCATTACAGACACATTGTGGGATCTCCTGACTGTATCTCTGTGGGGTTTTCTTGTGGCACTCATATCTTTAAAGGAGTTGTCTGTGGAGTGTGGGGCTGCATTACAGACACATTGTGGGATGTCCAGACTGTATCTCTGTGGGGTTTTCTTTTGGCCCTCTTGTCTTTGAAGGAGTTGTCTGTGGAGTGTGGGTCTGCATTACAGATACATTGTGGGATCTCCTGACTGTATCTCTGTGGGGTTTTATTGTGACCCTCATATCTGTAAAGGAGTTGTCTGTGGAGTGTGGGGCTGCATTACAGACACATTGTGGGATCTCTTGACTGTATCTCTGTGGGGTTTTCTTGTGGCACTCATATCTTTAAAGGAGTTGTCTGTGAGTGTGGGGCTGCATTACAGACACATTATGGGATCCCCTGACTGTATCTCTGTGGGGTTTTCTTGTGGCACTCATATCTTTAAAGGAGTTGTCTGTGGAGTGTGGGGCTGCATTACAGACACATTGGGAGATCTCCAGTCTGTATCTTTGTGTGGGTATTCTCGTGGCACTCATATCTTTAAAGGAGTTGTCTTTGGAACGGGGGCGGCATTAAAGCCGCATTGTGGGAATGCCTGACCGTATCTCTGTGGGGTTTTATTGCGACCCTCATATCTGTAAAGGAGTTGTCTGTGGAGTGTGGGGCTGCATTACAGACACATTGTGGGATGTCCAGACTGTATCTCTGTGGGGTTTTCTTGTGGCACTCATATCTTTAAAGGAGTTGTCTGTGGAGTGTGGGGCTGCATTACAGACACATTGTGGGATGTCCAGACTGTATCTCTGTGGGGTTTTCTTTTGACCCTCTTGTCTTTGAAGGAGTTGTCTGTGAAGTGTGGGTCTGCATTACAGATACATTGTGGGATCTCCTGACTGTGTCTCTGTGGGGTTTTATTGTGACCCTCATATCTGTAAAGGAGATGTCTGTGGATTGTGGGGCTGCATTACAGACACATTGTGGGATCTCTTGACTGTATCTCTGTGGGGTTTTCTTGTGGCACTCATATCTTTAAAGGAGTTGTCTGTGGAGTGTGGGGCTGCATTACAGACACATTGTGGGATCTCCTGACTGTATCTCTGTGGGGTTTTCTTGTGGCACTCATATCTTTAAAGGAGTTGTCTGTGGAGTGTGGGGCTGCATTACAGACACATTGTGGGATCTCCTGACTGTATCTCTGTGGGGTTTTCTTGTGGCAGTCATATCTTTAAAGGAGTTGTCTGTGGAGTGTGGGGCTGCATTACGGACACATTATGGGATCTCCTGACTGTATCTCTGTGGGGTTTTCTTGTGGCAGTCATATCTTTAAAGGAGTTGTCTGTGGAGTGTGGGGCTGCATTACAGACACATTGGGAGATCTCCAGTCTGTATCTTTGTGGGTATTCTCGTGGCACTCATATCTTTAAAGGAGTTGTCTTTGGAACGGGGGCGGCATTACAGACACATTGTGGGATCTCCTGACCGTATCTCTGTGGGGTTTTCTTGTCGCACTCGCATATTTAAAGGAGCTCTCTGTGTTGGGTTGCGCAGCATTACAGACACATTGTGGGATCTCCAGACTGTATCTCTGTGGGGTTTTATTGTGACCCTTATATCTGTAAAGGAGTTGTCTGTGGAATGTGGGGCTGCATTACAGACACATTGTGAGATCTCTTGACTGTATCTCTGTGGGGTTTTCTTGTGGCACTCATATCTTTAAAGGAGTTGTCTGTGGAGTGTGGGGCTGCATTACAGACACATTGTGGGATTTCCAGACTGTATTTATTTTTTATTTATTTTATTTATTTGTTTGAACTCCCAAAGATGGGAAAAAGGTGATACATACAATTTGTTGTAAAATTACTAAAACAGTTGAAAAGATAAAATCCATACCACAAAATGTAAAAGTACTGTGGTTAAAAAGTATATATATATGTACATAGAACCAATACGAAATTTCATAATATCACAGATTGTATAGCATTAATCAAGTTAAAAAGCACGCAGCAACAGTGTAGTTAAAATATGTTCATTTGAGTCAGGCTTAATATAATTATCATGGAACAGCATGCTTTGTAATGAGTCAATCAGCCCACTATTACTATTTTGCTGTTTTGAGGCTCTTGCTGGCTGATTTAATATTGTCTTAATAGGAGACATGCCTTGGCTTACAATTCTGTGAATTAGTGTACTGGGGATAAGTTCATTGTTCTCCAGAAAATGAGTTAGAAACCTGCACTGTAGCTCTCTAGCTGGGGATTCACATTTGAATATTCGATTATAAAGTCTCTGTGCATTCTTGTGGACCAGCTCATCAGTGGGAGTTATCTTCAGGGCTTCCAGGAGTGCAGAGTGATGTGAGCGCTTTGGGATGCCCATTACTCGTTTAATGATGTTTCCTTCGGCCGATTTTAAATGTTTAACATTAGCTTTGGTGAGATGAATACTTTCCATACCGTATGTAAGCATAGGGGCACCGACTGATTTCCATAAGTAGGCCTTGGTACCAGATGCCAGTCCTGGATAGGACATCCCAACCGAGGTTAGGCCGTACATACGCTGCCGACATGATGTAATCCGCTTTTGCACATGTTTTGAGAGGACAAGTGAACTTTCAAACGTTACACCAAGAATTTCGGTTTCACTATCAGTTGTAATAACCTGGTCACCGATTTTCCACTTGGGGCAGGATATGAAGGGATCTTTACCAAGTATCATGCACTTTGATTTCTTTAATCCAAACTTGAATCTATACTTGGCTGAATAAGATACACACTTATCAATTAATTCCTGCAAACCTGGGACAGTTGCAGCAAAGAGGGTGACGTCGTCTGCATAGGCACATGAATTAAGGGCCATATCAAAGATCCTGATACCGTAGGGCATTTGCTGCAGCTGTTGTAGTAGTTCATCGAGGAAAATGTTGAACAGGGTTGGGGACAAGATGCTCCCCTGCCGCATACCTCTTGACACAGGGAACGAGAAACTGCAGATGCCGCTCCATCGAATCACAGCATTAGAAGAATGATACCATCGGTACAGGAACAGCCAATGATGCAGAGGTAAAATGGGCCAAAGTTTATACATCAGACCATGGTGCCAGATAGAGTCAAAGCATTTTTCTGCATCAAGACTACATAGGAACATTGGGGACTTGCCATTCTTGTAATAGGCAGCACAGTCATTGATAAGAGAGGTTACAAACGTTGTCCCACGTCCTTCTCTGAAGCCAAATTGTGAGTTATTTATGTCTTGATTTGGCATTATCACTAGTTCAATCAGTTTTGAATGTATGGAGCTCAGTGTTATTGGCCTATAGTTTGACGGTATATTGGGGTCACTTGAAGGTTTTTTCAGAACTGGGATAATAACACCCGCTGACACAACACTTGGCACAGTTGCTGTTGCAAGTACCACTGAATATATATTAGAGAGGGTAGATGCAAGGGCTGGGCACATTCCATGTGAAAGATGTTCAGTGGTGATTCCATCACATCCCGGAGAGATACCAGACTTCAGGGACTTCACCATTTCTACAATTTGACATGGATTAATGTTCACATTTTGTTGATGGAGCTTGCTATCAGTCGCACACTTCTCCACAAAGTTTTTAATTTCGACATGATCTTCAGATAGATCACCATTATCAGTCATTGTATCCTTGAAATAATGGGCCAGATCGTCAGGTGATAGTGATGAATGGGAGTGGATTTGCTGTTGCTTCTTGAGTTTATTCCAAAAGCACTTCATTTCACGTTTTGCAAAGTGCTGATTCATGATATTGGTGTCGCGATGGATTTGATGTTGAACATTGCGTCGAGCTAGTTTACGGAATTCCTTCTTTAGATGTTTCCATATTTCGTAAACACAGCCTGTCCTGGGTCTGCCAAGTTCCACCCAGATTGACCACCAAAAGCGTTTTTTGTCCCTTAGAACACTGAGACCAGGACACCAAAAGGGTTTTGGCCTGAAGGAGTTCTTCGGGGTTAGACCGGCCTCCCTGGCTGATTCGTGGATGGCAGAATTTATTGTGCTCAGTCTTTCATCGATGCAACTCTGAAGAGCAGCTTGGTCTATGTTTTTGAAGTTCAACATTTTTACTTCAGATAATTTATGAGACAGGGACTGTCGAAAACACTCAATGGCAGCCTGGTTTGTCCATTTGGGAATTGGGTATTCATTGTGGTTTACACTACGTCCACTTTTCTTCACTGGTTTTGACGGAGCGTTAAAGGTGACTTGCAGTGGCAGATGATCACTGACATTGCCAGGTTCTTCAGGGATGATAGCACATTTGATGATCTTAGAAGCGTCCTTCTGGAAGCAGAGCACATGGTCTATCCAGGAATAATGCTGATTAAGGTGATTGAAGTATGTGTACTTTACCGACTGGGGGAATGACATGTCCACAGCCGAGAGGTCATTACCCGTGATGAAGTCATACAGCACACTGCTATGTCTGGTGTAACCTTTAGCACTGTACCATTTTTTGTGCAGACGGTTTGCAGAAGGAAGCTGCGCATTAAAATCTCCGACAAACATAACTGGCGCAGAGGGACCAAACTTATCCACAATAGTTTGTAGATTGTCCAATGTTTCCACGAACTCCTCATATTTTTCAGATGTTCCATTATAGAAGGGCATATAGACACACACTACGACTTGCACAAGTGTTCCACTGGTATCATACAGCCCCATTGCAAGTACACGATCACACGCAGTTTGTATTTCCCTATAGCTGTAGGCTGGATGTTTTTTCGCCACAATACATAGTCCACCAAACGGTCTGCCTGAGTAAGATGGGTCACAGTCAGCCATTCCAGATTTGGCAAACACCATACATTTCTCTTCTTTGTTAGCACACAAACTGTTTATTGTTTTTTCAATGATATAGACTTCATGAGGCCTAAGCCATGTTTCTGTGAGACACAACACATCACAGTGCTGAAGTCTAGAAGAAATATATTCACTGGACTGTTTAAAGCCATGACAGTTGAGGTGCTCACAGGTCAGTTTATTGGAATGCGGATCAGTAGTCATAATACCACTCGTCATCTCGAGCTGACCTGGGCAGTTGGGGCCATTCTCTGTCATAGCTCTCCCAGCTGTCGTAGCTGGGGTACGATCGGCTTTGGTAGTCCGCTCGAGTTTGGTAGTCCCACCGAAAGGGCTGCATTTGTGTACCATCCTGGTGGTTGTATCGCTGGGGTCTGCGCCTTTGATAATTATGGTACACCTTTTTGCCCTGCCTCTGATGCTGGTTTCGTCTCGGCTGATTGGATCTAGGGTGGAATTTCCGTGCTTTGATACCTTTTGGCCAGGAGGCATTGAGGACTTTATTGAAGTCAGCTTCAGGCACAGTCACACAGAATGATTTGACTTCATCACCTTTATAAAGTTCTTTGACATCATCTGCAGAAATGGCTACAGACTTTGTCATTTCCCTGATGTGGCAGGCTATGTCACTTGATGAGTGGGCAGGATCAACATTGCCCACATAGACCTTCATGGCAGCAGCTGATCCTGCAGGCCTTAGAACATTGCTCTTGGCATCATTATTATTTTGGCCGGCAGCATGGAGAGTGGCAACACTTGGCCCATCTTTGTGATTTGATTTCTTAACAATGGCTTTATTGCGAATGTCCCTTTTCTTTTCCTTGCGACGCTGGTCCAGTTGTAAGTAACTATCACTTTCAGAATCAGAAGTTGAGCTGGATTCATCTAATTCGTGAGATGGGGCTTTCTGGATGTCGGTACTAGTTGAGGCCAGGGGAGTATTTGATGAGTTGTGATCATCATTTTTATTGGACTGGGCTGCAGAACCATCTTGGGGCCGCCTTCTTGCACAGATGCATTTGCAGACCGGAGGTTGAACATCATCCAGCTTCTTATGGAGCTCTTTGTTGTCTGCCTGCAGCGAATTCACCAAACGTTGCAGGTTACCAACGATGACAACCAGTTGACCAAGGTCAGTTGCTGGGTTGATCCCCTCTTCACCCACATCACCAGAGGGAGCAACCGGAGGTTCATCTCTCAGTATTCCGTCAATTTCATGAGTAACTTCTTCATTTGTAATACAGTACCCCAGATTGAAAATATCGTCAATCATCAGATGCTTGACTTTTCTGTTGATCGGCTTCTTAGAGTTGTATGCTTGAAATTTTTCTTTAAACAAGTCACACAAGTCACCTCTCAGCTTCTTCAATGCATCTTGGGGTTTGTTTTCCAAGCACTTGATAATGTCTTTTTTAACATAACGAAAGATGTTATTTATACTTGCTGTAAATGTTTCAGACAGCACAGCATCATCAATGTCATTGAGATCAGTCAGCTGATTAATGTTTTGAGCCATGATTTCTTGTTTACCAATGTCTATCACAGTAGTTCACACTTTGCTGCACAAGTAAAAACAGCAGGGCTTCAATGTTTGAGTGAATCAATTCCCTAATCCCTCTAATCCCAGGACACACAGGGGATTGGGCAATGTCAAAAATATAAGAAAATCACTCAAAAAGCACACACCTGCGTAAAATTAGTCCTTAAAAATAACATATGAGATAATCCATAAGATCCAACAGATATATATGTTATTCCTGAGAAAATTGGTGCAATATATCCAAGATAAATCAGTATATTCCACTGGAGCAAATTCAGTGCAGTCTCAGGTTGTTTGTTGTTGTCTGGTTTTTGGCCCTCTCTGTGGGGTTTTCTTTTGACCCTCTTGTCTTTGAAGGAGTTGTCTGTAAAGTGTTGGTCTGCATTACAGACACATTTTGAGATCTCCAGTCTTTATCTTTGTGGGTATTCTCGTGGCACTCATATCTTTAAAGGAGTTGTCTTTGGAACGGGGGCGGCATTAGAGACACATTGTGGGATCTCCTGACTGTATCTCTGTGGGGTTTTCTTGTGGCTCTCATTTCTTTAAAGGAGTTGTCTGTAGAGTGTGGGGCTGCATTACAGACACATTGTGGGATCTCGAAGCTGGGTCTCTGTGGGTTTTTCTTGTGGCCCTCATTTCTTTAAAGGAGTTGTCTTTGGAGTGTGGGGCTGCATTACAGACACATTGTGGGATGTCCAAACTGTATCTCTGTGGGGTTTTCTTTTGACCCTCATGCCTTTGAAGGAGTTGTCTGTGGAGTGTGGGGCTGCATTACAGATACATTGTGGGATCTCCTGCCTGTATCTCTGTGGGGTTTTCTTGTGGCACTCATATCTTTAAAAGAGTTGTCTGTGGAGCGTGGGGCTGCATCATGGCCACAATGTGGGGTCTCCTGACTGTATCTCTGTGGGGTTTTCTTGTAACCCTCATATCTGTAACGGAGTTGTCTGTGGAGTGTGGGGCTGCACTACAGACGCCTTGTGGGATCTCGAAGCTGTGCCTCTGTGGGGTTTTCTTGTGGCCCTCATTTCTTTAAAGGAGCTGTCTTTGGAGTGTGGGCTGCATTACAGACACATTGTGGGATGTCCAGACTGTATCTCTGTGGGGTTTTCTTTTGACCCTCATGCCTTTGAAGGAGTTGTCTGTGGAGTGTGGGGCTGCATTACAGATACATTGTGGGATCTCCTGCCTGTATCTCTGTGGGGTTTTCTTGTGGCACTCATATCTTTAAAAGAGTTGTCTGTGGAGTATGGGGCTGCATCATGGCCACAATGTGGGGTCTCCTGACTGTATCTCTGTGGGGTTTTCTTGTAACCCTCATATCTGTAACGGAGTTGTCTGTGGAGTGTGGGGCTGCACTACAGACGCCTTGTGGGATCTCCAACATGTATCTCTGCGGGGTTTTCTTGTGACCCTCTTGTCTTTAAAGGAGTTGTCTGTGGAGTGTGGGCTGCATTACGGACACATTGTGGGATCTCCTGACTGTATCTCTGTGGGGTTTTCTTTTGACCCTCATGCTTGCAAAAGGAGATGTCTGTGGAGTGTGGGGCTGCATTACAGATACATTGTGGGATCTCCAGACTGTATCTCTGTGGGTTTTTTTTAATGCTCACGTCTTTGAAGGAGTTGTCTGTGGAGTGTGGGGATACTTTACGGACACATTGTGGGATCTCCTGACCGTATCTCTGTGGGGTTTTCTTGTGGTCCTCATATCTTTAAAGGAATTGTCTGTTGATTGTGGGGCTGATGTACAGACATCTTCTGGGTTCACAGTCTGTATCTCTGTGGGGTTCTTCTGTCACAACAGGTCTGTGGAGTGTGGGTTGAAATAAGACAGATTGTGAGAATCTGAGTATATCTAGTATGTCATTGTGGGGTTCTGTAGTTTCCCTTTATACCTTGCTCAGAGTTGTCTGTGTAGTATGGGTAGCAGTATGTTCAGAAAGCATTAAACATATCCCTACTCCCAGACCGACAGGCTGAGAAACTTCCCTCAAAGTCCAGACTACAACCCCTGCACTCCCAGACAGATGACCTCACTAAATACCAGACTCTATTCCCCCCAGTGTTTACAGACTAATAAGGCAAATTTTTTGCACAATGTAGCTGGCGTTGGTATAGCTGTCCGTCTAGCTGTCCACCATCCTTGTCTGCAAGATAACTCAATTTGTATTGATCCTAGGATCACCAAATTAACAGGGATTTTGTATCACTGTAAGACCTTAAAGGAGTTTTGACATGAGTGACCTTGACCTATTTCTGTGACCTTGGCGGCCATATTTGTGAAAAGCTTATGTACATGATAACTCAACTGGTGTTGATCCTAGGATCACCAAACTAATAGGGATTGTGTATCGCTGTTAGGCATTGAAGGAGCTCAGACACGACTGATCTTGACCTATTTCTGTGACCTTGCCGGCCATAGTTGCGCAAAAGCTTGTGTACACCATAACTTCACTTGTACTGATCCTAGGATCACCAAACTAACTGGGATTGTGTATTACCATAAGACCTTGTAGGAATTCTGACATGAGTGACCTTGAACTATTTCTTTGACCTTGGTAGCCATATGTGAAAAACTAGTGTACATGATAACTCCAGTTAAATATTGATCCCATGACGATCAAGCTAATGGGGATTGTGTATTACAGAAAAACATTGAAGGAGTTCTGGCATGAGTGACCTTTACCTTTTTCTGTGACCTCAGTAGCCATATTTGTGAACAGCCTGTGTATAAGATAACTGCATTTGTACTGAACCATGGATCACCACATTCACAGGGATTGTGCATCACTGCAAGACCTTCAATGCCTCCTGACGTGAATGACCCTGACCTACTTCTGTGACCTTAGAGGTCATCTTTTTTAAAACTTGATGATAATTAAATTTGTATTGAAACAGCAGCATCTGTGGCCGAGGGTAGCACTTGCGGCAGCAGGTATTTTTATTTAATCTTTATGGAATTAAACATTGCATATTTAAGCTACCAATCATGTTTCGAAATTAAGATAGGTTTGTTTCACCTACTCTTATTTAATATGCGCCCTATTAGCGTCTGGGCAACCAAAATCATGCCTTTTGGTCTCCCAAGTGGCGACCAAGACAGAAAGACACATAACTTGATAAATATTTGCTTCACATGACTCGTTTTGGTCTCGTTTTAAAGAGGATAATGAGAACAATCACAAGATGCTATTTTGCTAAAAATATCGGCGATCAACTTGATAGCTTGGGCGACTGAGTGACCAATCACTCAAGAGTCACTGCATGACACCACAGCACGCCATTAGATATGATATTTAGTCAATTTTTCACTCTTTCGGTATAGCTTAATTTAGATGGTAAATTTAGAGAGATGAATAAAGTTAGGAATGCATGCAGATACATTTAATGCATTTGCTTAAATATATGAATGCAACAATTACCTGATGAATCAGGAAATTGTTTTGTATTATTTAGTCATTCAAGAAACCAAATTTAAAAGTTCAATCTAATAAGAGATTAGTTTGTAGCAATGACTTATATTGGTCTCTGCATTAATAATTTATAAATAATAATAATAAAACTAAGCATTTATATAGCGCTAGTTTCAGTCAGACTGCTCACCAGCGCATTATGACAGCTCCCCCCTTACAGGAATGAGACGGTCACTCTCTCCCGTACCATGAGACGAGCCTGCCCCAACGAGAGACCGCAGCCCCACGAGAGACCACCTCACTTCTGCAGAAGGGGCGGTCTCATAACGCAGGGACCACTGTACATGGATATGAGTGCGGAAAATTTCATTGCTGTAAATGCAAAAGTGGGAAAGTTTTTGTTGTGACTTGAAAAAATAATTTTTTCTCAATATTACAAAAAGTATAGAATATCTATCAGTCAGACCATGAAAAGGCACAACTAGACCATATAACCTGATATAAGCCATATGTGTAACAAACTTTATCATACATGCAATGCTGATTGACTCTTTATTCTGAAACAAAATATATACATATTTCTTTTTTTAATATTTCAAGAAGTATATACAATTTTCCATCAGACCTTTCAAAAATCACAATTAGACCGTATATATCTGTACCAAACTTTACCATGTAGGCCTACAGCCCTACAAGCAAAAGTGACCAAGTCTTAGCCAGAAAACCAAAAAAATTATATTTTTCTCATTTTTTCAACAAGTATAGAATATGTATCAATCAGACCATCAAAAGGCACAACTAGACCATATAGGCCACATCTGTACCAAATAGACTAATTTCACGCATGGCTCTCTCTGTTAACACCAGGGGAAAAGTGGTGAATACTTAAATCCCATTGGCTAAGAGATTTCCCGCCCTTGTCTCTGATTGGTCCAGCCAAGTTGACCCCAAGCTGGAGTATTTTTAGTGTATTTTAATGTAACTTTAAGACTTTATAACTTGGTCATCCTTTCAGTTTAAATTTTGAAAGTTGTGGTTTTGGATTTGGAGTGTATACATCTCCTATGTGTGAAAAGCAAATGAAGAATTACAGAATTACAAAAAAATTATTTGGGATCAATGTTCAGGCCATTTAGTGAAATAGGTCTATTTCATCCATGTACATGCAATGGTGACTGAGTCTTGGCCGGAAATTAATAAAAATACTTTATATATATTTTTCAAATTATTTTAAAAAGATGGAATATCTATCCATCAGACCATTAAAAGGCACAACTAGACCATAGGGGCTATATGTGTAATACATTTCAGCCATGTACACTCAATAGAGACTGAGTGCCGGCCCAGAAACAATCTATCCGACAAGGTTTTACCCAAGTGATTACAATACCTTCTTCGAACTTTGTTCACTAAAGGTAACAAAAAGATGAAGGGGATTTATGTCATTAAAAAATCATTATAAACAGATGAGAGATCACATCCATTTGATGCAAGGGTGTAACTAAGGAGCACACAACATAAACCCAAACTCCCTCCCATGCTCCCTGTGCTGTATCATGACGTCATGACTGGGTTAAGTTCCCATGACATCATCAAGTGCTACATTTGAGTGAGTACTCAAGTGTCAGCTAAGTGTAAAAATTGAGTGAAAGTTTGGTAAAGTGTGAAAAGTGAAGTGGCTGTTAGTGAGTAAAACACCAATTAAGTGCCCACTTAACTTTAGTCCAGTCACTTAAAAATGTAGTTCACTTAAATTTTAGAGCACTGAGTCTAATCAAAACGGCTCTCTGCAGGTCTTCTCAACGGAACATTGTAGAGTCCATGACAAGAGTCTCTCCAATTTTCACCGTCAGAATGGATACAAACACACACCCAGATGAGCATCTTATAATGAAGACATCAAACCTGAGGCATCAGGCACGTCATCTGCCAATGCGCCTTTGAGCAATTCACTGGGGTGATTTCTTCAACTGCCACATTTTTCATTATGTTACTTGGAGTTCCTCCATATATATTTCCAGAATCTGTTGGCCTTTGCAAGGGATTTGCACAAATTGCTTCTCCTTTTTTATTTTTACCAAATAAGAAAATAGGTTAGTTCTTGAGACCATTCAAGTAAACATCAAACTCCAATGGCTGTACCATCACAGATATTTCCAAGGCTCTGGAGTTGGATTCGGAGCCAGGAATCAGAATCGAATTGTGGAGTTAGAGAATTTTGGGTGGAGTTGGAGGAAGAGTTGGAATCAAACTTTGATTTTCAGGTGGAGTCGAGGTCTGATTTGAAAATTGAATTGGTGACTCTAGACTCCTAAAAATAATTATTATAATTTACGAATGCACAGTTATGAAAATGCAAAATGTATACCTGCAGAAACTTCTAAACAAGTTTCATGTACAGAATGCTATGAAAACTTTACAAATCAATTTTTCTCCCCTGTTATCCATGTAATATTTGGGTGCAACATTAGCGGCAATAATGCCGATAAGCTGAGTCAGTTACTACCAGACTCCAAAAGCCTGGATATTTCATTGCATTACTGATGCAATGCTTGTATCATAACAATGAGATTTCCCTCTATATATCTACAAGCATGGGCAATGATTATGTATCCGTGAAATTTACACCGAGTGCCAAGTTTTTAGGCAGCGATGGATGGTCTTTTGCCCTATTTTCAAAAGTATTAGGAATATTTTTATATCTTTGGTCAACAACAGTGCATGGGTTAGAGTGGAATATAATGCTATATACATTTTGTCCCATTGCGTTCATGCAGTCAGAAGTTATTGCATAATATATTAGTAGTTCCGGGTGTACCAAGTCATTAGGTACATTATCACTTTGCATTTAACTATAGGCAAAGACTCTGAAATCTTGAATGATAATGGCCTGGATATATACGTAATATTCATTTCCATAATGTTATACCATATTCCAAGGCTTTCATGTCTTCAGTTGGAAGCAATGCACTGTATTCTGTTCCATTGGAATACCATTGGATTTAGCTAAAATTCCACCTGCAAAGCCTCTCTTGAGTTGGAAATAAGTCATTTTAGTAAAAACACTCCTCCAAGGCCTACTCATTGACTTTGTCCTGTGCCAAACACAGCCAATTCTGGGCTTTGTACTTAAATACAAAGCCATTCAAAAACTGGTCTAATATCTCATTTCGAACTCCCATTTGAATAATATTGCAATTCAGACGTGATAAATCATCATTTTTTTATTTGCTGTTGACTTTGGCGACTAGCTAGGATCTAGCTGAAACTCCCGCAGCATGAAGTTATTAGCATAAAGTAACCTACAAAATAGTTTTTAAATGATTGGACCTATTTCCACTTCAAGGGAGGCTTTGTATGTCAAAAAGTAGAAAAATCCATTGGTATTCCAATGAGGCAGAATAAAGCGCATTGCTTCTAACCGAAGACATGAAAGCTTCTGAATGCGGTGTAACTTAGAGGAAATTAATATTAGGAATATATACAGGCCATTATCATTCAAGATTTTAACGTTTTTGTCCATATATGCCTGCGATGTGCAGTACAATATAACTTGGCACACCTATGACCTCTAATATCATATGGCATTATTTCTGGCTGCGTGAACGGAATGGGACAAAATTAATACCAAGTGTGGTGCCGTGACTGTCCACTAGGTGTCGTCCTAGTGGACAGCTTCCCGCCAACAGGACTGAAGTGGCAGAGTTGATATGGACAGTGAACTGGACAGACCTATGTCTTAAGTGGTGAGCGCTTGGCACCATATTGGCGCAGTTGACGAACCAAAATCTTGTGCAAACGATTAGCCAAGGATATAATCAATGGATTAAACTGAAAATTTGGGATTTTTAGACCCATTTTGAACTGTTTGGAGACAATTTATCAGGCCGACATTGCCGTGAGTAGGACGCCATATTGATGTGCTGAGCTGTCAGATGATTTCTGTGTGGAAACAAGCCTGGATATTTCAGCTATTTTGAACCATCGGACGTTTAGTACTTCACATTTGTAATGAGAAGGCTGCTGTTGATTTTTGGAGGTAGTGTTGAAAATGTGTCATGCTGTGAGTTGTACTCAGATTTGTGTTGAAATTGCCGAGATTTCGAGCTGTCAAAGTGCTTCTGAGAGTGCAAAATTGTCATTGATATATGCCTATAGTCTGTGTGACGGCAATTTATGGCAAATTACAACATTTATGGAATTATCTGACTGTGTGCTATAGCTATGAAACTGTGTGATTCACTGATGTGAATAATTATCACCTTTTCAACTTTATGTGTATTGAGAGTTGGCACAGTAGGAGCTGCTGTCATCTAATTGTGAAAATCAACATTTTGCTGAAATTTTTGCATTCAAAGGCCTACTGAATCATAGCTATTCATTTATTGAAGTTTGACACGCTTCTAACTTGAAAATTGTATGACATTACAACTCTCAAACAGCTGATTCACACCAAAGCTGTGAAAGCCTTTAGTGAATAGTCTAATTGTCTGATATAGCAGCTCTATTTTGAAACACTGGAGTTTCCTGGTTACAGTGTTGGTCCAAGGAGTGACGACTTTTCATCTTTAAGTATCTGAATTTTTGAGCTGAAAAGGGCCGGAATATTTTCCGACCCTTCTGCAGTGGCGTAACTGGGGGGTCTCGAGTGGGGGGGCACATGGGGGTCACGCGATTCTCTGGGGGGGCACCTGCTATACTAATTGTATATTTTACCCAGAGTTGGAAAGTTTATATGGGGGGGCACCTGGGGGGGCACAGGTCCAATATGGGGGGGCCTGTGCCCCCCTGTGCCCCCCCATAGGGACGCCACTGCCCTTCTGTTACAATCATCTTTGTGGGAACATAACATTAATCACCTATTCACACCATTCTTTTACATTTATTTGAGAGTTTATTTTCTCAAGATGGAAGCCAAGTACGACATCAACACTGCTTCCAAAGAAGAACTTATGTTGATTGAAGGTGTGAGTGAGAATTCGGCATTGGCAATTATGGAGTACAGGGAATTTATTGGGAAGATTACCTCCTGGTACACATTTAAAGCCCTTTCACCCAAAACATCAGTTGATAATTTGATGGACCTCCATGACTCAAGAGAATGGACATCTGGTATTAAGGATTTCCCCTTCCGTTTCAAAGTTGATCCACAGAAGGACATCAAGAGAACCACCTCAACTGAGAGTAAGCCAACTACCAAACTGGGACAGTCAACCACCGTTACTGGAGAACTTTGCAACATACCGCCGAAGGAGGGGCCTCTTAACTCCATAAATTCTCCTCCTTCCAATGTATTGTCTTCTCTTGATAAGGATGGGATTGATCCCAGCCTTACTTCACCCCCTATGGACCTTCAAGAGGTAAAATCCTATCCATTGCCTGCTGCATCCAATACTCCAGTTGATAGCCGTTACCTGAACTTCGGGCCTAAATTCAACAGTCTGGTCCATCGCAAGCTAGTCCGAAGTCTGGGAAGGAGAGGTCTTGTCGATTCACCTCATCTGAAGCTTCAAGTGGATGGCAAGTCAGCTGTAACAACTGATAAGCCTGCGGAAAGGGATTCATCTCGAGCTGCAGTGAATAAATCTGTAGATGGGGCTCGTCCTCCAGCTGCAGAATTCCAGTTCATCGATGGAACTCTTACTGTATGCTTGCCTGAGGCCATTATTAATGGGGTGAAAAGGATCCAACTTGTCAAGCCATTCAAATCCAAGAAGGAGCCTGAAAGTTCTCCCATCCCATCACCTGTGGGTTCTCCTTATTCAGCACCTACACCATTTGAAAATTTGGGAAGTGGTATATCATCATCTGAAGTCCCAAAGCCAAGGCCATGGAAACCTAGGACCTGCTTCGAGTGTGGAGGTGCAGGTCATCTTGCACCTCATTGTCCTACAAGACATCAGCGCTCTATTCATTGTTTTGAATGTGGGGGTGTAGGTCATCCTGCACCTCAATGTTCATCCAGACGCCATGTTTCCATCATATGCCACCAATGTAGAGGTCGTGGCCACATCGCCAAGAACTGTGCTTTTTCCTGTGGTCCTGCATCTCACTTCAGCCCCAGGCGAAATATCACCAGAGGTTATGAGTGCTGGAATTACGGCCACATTGCCAGGAATTGTATAGACTCCACGTCATCAATTGTCCGAGCCTCAAATTATGGCTCGTATCATCATGGCCCCAGTAATTTTAACAGCTCACTGAGAAGACTGCCTAATCAAGACTTCAAGACCGGCAGTGATTCTCAAGACTGGCGTGCCACAATGAGGGGCAGGATTTAAGGGAGACATCTTCCTTATTCTTAGGGTCAGGTTACCTTGGCCCTAAATTAATTTTTATATCGCCGTTCCTTAAAATTTTCATTTTGTGTGGAAAATTTTGTAAGCTTAACTGTACATTTTTGTATGAATGACTGTTGCTTGGATGTCAACCTTATTTATCATATCCTGGAGTTATCATGTAGTTGTCGAAGAAAATTATCTACATTATGTATCTTTGGGGGCAGAAATTGGTTCCGTCCCTAATGGAGGATTTTTAAAAGGGGGAGGAGATGGAAGATAGGGGGAAGGACTAGTGCTATGCGCCTTTCCTCTTCGTTAGATTCCTTCCCTTTCGTCATCAGTGAGTCAAGTCATCAGTGAGGGAATGTTAACATCTGCAGCCACCGAAGGGCAGAAGGAAGTGCCTCAAGTCTTCAAATTGGACGGTCGAAGTGGAAGCCAAAAAGGATAAAGTTGGGAGGAGTGTGGTGCCGTGACTGTCCACTAGGTGTCGTCCTAGTGGACCGCTTCCCGCCAACAGGACTGAAGTGTCAGAGTTGATATGGACAGTGAACTGTACACACCTTGGTATAAGTGGTGAGCACTTGATACCACACAAGTAATCTTCTACCCTAATCTATCCTTGTGGGCGAAGGAAATAAAAACATTTCAAACGCTTTGGATTTTGCCAAAAAACCATCACTGCCTAATAACTTGGCACTTTTTATAAGCTAGATTGAGTCGTGCTAAAACTAATAGAATCCCAACCCCAATGGTATCTCAAAAGGAGAAGCAATGGAGAAACATTGTAAAATTACTTAGCAGTCACTTAACTATTTTGATTGCATTTATGGAACATCTACAAAAAATGGTAATGATTTTCACGCTTTAAGAGCAATGCTTGCTTTTGACAATGTCTCTACTGCCATTGTGTCTAATATCAAAAAGTTCTTTTCAAAAGACTTTGGATATTCCTTGTAGCACTATGAGGATATTTGAAAAGGTCAAATATCCCCCAAGATACTGTTTGGATATTTCATCAGACCTTATTTCAACAGATGATATTCCATCAGATGCTGACCATCTTAAGCTTTGGCTGAACATATGGAGCTTTGGCAGCTGCCAATTATTCTCTGGGTCCTATTGTGACGTTACCATGCTATGCAGTAGAGTTGCTTTTATTTTTTGACAAAAACATGCGACGTTTGCAGCCCTGAAACTCGCGTACTACTAGCAGGAAAACTATGAATGTTTGGGGATACGTCAGTCAATACCTGAAATTTATTACCTACTTTTCAGAATTCACCTACGATTTTTTTAGCGGTCAATGAGACCATTTCTTTAAACATAAAAGATTGCGATTTTCATGCGCATCATGCTGTTAACTTTTTTGCAAAAAACACAATGTTCAGAGACCTGAAACTCAAATACAATGAATAGAAAAATTATGAAAGTTGGGAAATATTTCAGTCATTAGCTGAATTTTGTTACCTACTTATCAGAATTCACCTACTACTTCTACTTCTATGTTCATACTGTGAAGACTGCAAGGTTGCAGTGTAATTCACGGGTTGGTGCGTGGTGCTTCCGGTGCGAGTATTTGTCCACAATGCTTATATTTACATAATAGTTCTGCTGTTGTACGGTCTGCTCAGATTTCAAGTTAGTCATAATTGACTCATTTACATTACAGAGCTATCATGATGATTGTGGTTAGATATGTAATCCATTTTGTACACATAATAGCGGTGATTACGTATATAATCCAATTCATAATCCAATTTTACACACATGTAGCTCTACTTATTTGAATCAATCACGAAGGTCAGTTGATATACATGGCTGGGCCGCTAGTTGCTACCCTACCTGGTGGGTAATCCTTTGTGATTATATAATGGTATGTGTAGCCTCTTCTGTTTCTTAGGTCTTGGTTTTCCAGGCCTCCTCTTCTTATCTCTTGGCTGTTAGTTACTACCCTACCTTTGCATTTCATATCACATGCTGCATTTTCTTTTTGCCCTTCTAATCCCTTTTCTTTTTAGTTCGGCGTGTTCTGAATTTACCAGACCTCCTCCTCAATTCAGGCTGGGCCGTTAGTTACTGCCCTACCATTTGGTCACTCCTGTCCTTCTAGTCTGTGTTACTTCTTTGCCCTTCTAGTTAGTTCTATGTGAACTTGATTGTTGTTTGACGACAACTGTCTACTGGTGTTCCTGCTAATCTCTTGGTAGGGCCGCTAATTGCTGCCCTGCCATATCATTACCATCTTGTCTCTGCTCATCATTTCCCACTTAACAGTCATTGACCTTGCGGTTGCCCTGTGCTGCACTTCAATGCCCTCTTGTGTTGTAGAATAGATGGCTTTTGATTTTTGATTTGATTTATTTACAGTAGACGAATCTCAAGTGCTTACAAATGCCTTACATTCAGCTGGTTTCAGAGTGTCAATGATGTCATTGGAGGTGTTGTTGCTATCTCCAGCATTGAAAACAGCTGTATTTTCACTGACTCATAGGTCACCCAATGACGTGTATATAAACCTTGTGATGTGTATCACTGTTATGATAAAGAATAGAAGAGGTAGCTTGTGAGTCAGAAGCAGTGCACTGGATGAGTCACATTTCTAACTCAGTGCTCTGACAATTGACATGCTGCAATCTTCAACAAAAATGCCTTATTTATTCACAATAAGTCAAACTTCATTGCTATAGATATGTTTGAGTTTCAACCACACGAACAACTAACAAAAACAACATACACCTTCAAGGCTTCAACCTCGCACCTTCTCCGAAAAAAAAAGTATGTGAGCCCCTCCCCAAAAAACATTTTCAACCCCCACACCCCTGAGGAATAAAAATTGCACCCCCTTAATAACACTTTCATACCCCTCCCCCAGCAAAGAAAAAAATACGCAAATTTTAATTCAAACCCCCCCCCCCCCCAATTGAAAAAATAGCACGCCTTCAAGCCCACACACCCCCCTCCCCAAAAAACACATGTACACACTTTCATCCCTCCCTCCTCCCAAAAAAAAAATCTCCCGCCAGTCTTCCAAAAAAAGTCAACCCCTCGTCCTTCCCCCCCCCGCCCCAATCCAAACAAAAAATATATGCCCAACATTTTATTTTGCTGCAAGATCTATACTCATCCCACAATTCTTGTGGACAAGCTTTTTTGTTGCAAATATCTCAACACTTCACCGAATGATTTTTTTAATGTTAGTAGTTTTGTAACTGTTTTACTGATTATTACAGTTTTGTAAAACTGTGAAAATGTTTGGGACTTTGTTGGCCACCATGCGTTTGCTGGCTTATTACTCATAGAGAAGCCTGTGAGGTCATTGGTAATTACATGGAATGTATGGGTTATGAGTCAGTCACACATTTATGAGTAATACAAAGCACTGGCATTTACCATGCCAAGTATGGGGACTGACATCACTGACAGCCTGCAAGAGCATTTCTTGTAAGCACTTGAGATTCGTCTACTGTAACGAATTCATCAGTGCATGTCCATCGAGTGAGTGGCATATAATGAAATAAGCAATAATGACCAAATGAAATGGTAATGAAGTATATGCAGTGATGAAAAAGTTAGGATGGCAGTGCATGACAGCCCAAAGTTCTTACAAATAGTGTCCCAAATAGTTCCTAACCACGAGACACCATTTTGTCACTATTTAATGTAGAAGAGATGGCTGTAAAATATATTATGACAAAGTTTCTAGCAGAGCACATTAGAACTTTTGGAAAAGTTCAGTAGAATATGTGGCTTAGATGCAATTTTTGGATATTATGTCAGGGATATTTGCGAAGCATGGTGAGGGGAGTAGAAATTATGACAAAAATCTATTTTAGTTTCTGGCATGCAAAAAGGCAGCCCGATTTGCAAATCGGCCATGTAGACCTTTTGGCTAGTTTACAAGTTACAAGTTTACAAGTTTATTTTGGAATCCAAATTCAGCATAAGCTATTTAGGCTTTGAGCCACACTAACAATAAATACATGGTAACTCATAAATAATGGTACAGTATAAATATAAATAGGTATAAAATTATAACAACATTTAAGAGTATTTAAAATCTTGATATAAAAGCAGCAGGTATACGATTCTACCTTAAAAACGAAAGTCATGCAATATTAAAACCTCAAGTGTGAAATCAGTGTCTTTTTAAATGTATAAAAGTTTGTACGGTTTTTCATATCTTGTGGCAAATCATTCCATACAATAGCACCAGTCCTTTTAAGAGAGTTCTTATGGCAGTTAATTCTATGTATATTTCCATGCGTAGCACCTCTGGTGTTGTAATTATGTATGGAATCACAGTCATTGAAGAAGTTCATATAATCTGGTAACTTTTTTTTTTTTAACTTTCCACATAAGACAGGCTCAGTTAAAATGTAAGCGCTGCTCAATATTTAACCATTTTAAACATTTCAACATATCTATAATATGAGTTCTATGGTGACATTTAAGCTGTAACAATGCTGACTCTTTTTTACTACTAGTGGAAAAAAAAGTAATTTCAGGAACTACCAATGGGAAGAACACTTATAAATGTGTGTACACTCTTGATCAAAATGCTGGAATAATTTGGATTTTGAAGGTGTCAGGATTTCAAATTTCTAAAATTGGTCATTGAAAGTGTGGAATTTCAAAGATTTTGTCCTCAGACATTAGATTTATGTTTAAATGATATTATAAACCATTTTTAGTTGCTGAGAATTATTTGAAAATTTTTTTGGGTGACCCGGAAAAATTGATCATTTTTAGTGAAAAATCATCAAAAATTGCATCATGGCTCAACTACACAGACAAAAAATTTCAACATATGCAAAAAATGCCAACTTAATCTTGATGTGTACAACAAAAAAATATAACAATATCATGTTGAATGTCACATGCATTGACCTCAGCCTTCACTTGACTTGACATGGATTCCGTCAACCTGTTTTTTGTTTCTTTTTGACTGATATGGCCATTCTTCAGTGAAAGTCACTTGCACATAGTCCAGATCAGTTGCCTGAACCTCCATCTTGTATGCAGAATGGTTAAAGACATCCCTACAATGCTGTTTAGATTCATATCGGGTGAAGTTGGCAATAACGGCAAATTTTCAATTTTCTCTATTTTCAAGGTTTAGAAGGATTTGTGGTGCCCTACAAGCCTGAGCATTGCCATAAATTAATGAAATGTTTCGACAGAAGTGTTCTCTTGACAAAAATGGTGGAATATTTTGAGAATTTTTCAAGTGAATTCCATCTCAGTCAATATGTTCTGGTACATGTTTCACAGACCTTATGGAGAGATTTTTGTGTGATGGGAAGGTGGCCAGATACTGTCCGAATACTGCCTCATAGCCACAAGGGCTCAGGGTGGCAGTTCAGTGCATGTTTTGGGTGTCATCCATTATGACGGAAATTTGTATCTGGTGGTGCGGAATAGAAACGTCTCCGCTGTCTCCTATCTAAGTTTGTTGGAAGAGGGAAAGGTACCTCAGTATAGAAAACGCTTCAGTTGAAACATTGCATTGATTTATGACACTGCTGAAGCCTGTAGGGCACCAAAAATCATACAAAACCTTCAGAATTGAGAATAAATTGAGGATTTTCAGTTATTGGCAACTTCACTCGGTATGAACCTAGATAACACTATAGGGACATCATTGACCATTCTGCACACAAGAAGGAGGTTCAGCCAACTGATCTGACTCAGGTGAAAATGACTTGCACTGAAGAATGGCCATATCGGTCATAAAGAAGCAAAAAACAGGTTGGCAGAATCCAAGTCAAGTAAAGACTGATGTCAATGGATGTGGCATTCAACATGATGTTGTCATATTTTTTGGTAGTACACATCAATATTAAGTCAGCATTTTTTGCATATGTTGAAATTTTGTGTCTGTGTTGTTGAGCCATGATGCAATTTTTGATGATTTTTCACAAAAAATGATCAATTTTTCCGGGTCACCCAAAAAAAATTTTCAAATAATTCTCAGCAACTAAAAATGGTTTATAATATCATTTATACATAAATCTAATGTCTGAGTACAAAATCTTTGCAATTCCACATATTCAAACAACAATTTTAGAACTTAGAAGTTCTGACACTTTGAAAATCCAAATTATTCCAGCAACTTGATCAAGAGCGTATGTGATGAATTCCTGATTAATCTGACTGCCCCAGTATGACAGAATTAATTAATTTAATTACTTCAATATGACAATGTCAGTGAAAATTGCAAAATAGTATTCAAACCAGAATAAGGAAATAGGTTAAAACACATTTTTCTGCTGGTTTGGGTTCTCTCCACTGAGCCAGGTTGGACTAGCACTGTCTTGAAGACCCCATGCACAAAAAGACAATTTCAAAATTTTTTAATTAACATTGTTCAGTATAATTTAATCTATATAATCATTTGCACCGAAGGCATCATGGGATAGCATGACATCATATGCCATTTTCCCTAATTTCTGAATCTATCCTTCACATTCCCACCTTTACACATGCCCTTGCAGATGCATAACACTTTTTCCTATCCATTAACACCAAATCTGACCATATCCACCGTCTATCTTTTATGTTCACTCAATGGTACGTTTCCAAGCGAGCGCATTGCCGCTATCTTATTTGTTGTGATCCAGCACCGTATGTGAGCCAGACAGTAGGCCTAAAGGCTACATTCTCATTTATTTCACATTTTCAATCACACTGTGTAGGCCTATCGAAAGCTGTGAAGTTTCAGGTCATGTAACCTTAATTGAAAGTCCTAATTGCCATTAAACTTAATTCAGCTACATTGGCTGATTGCCATTGGAGTGTCCAGTGTCATGGGCCTACTTACTCGAGTGCAATTATGCCTTTACAGATCTGTGATGCAGGTTTCCTTTGGTAAGCTTCTCATCTTTACAAGATGCATCCAGTCATCCGTAATCTCAGTTCTATAGTATGATTATAGCATCTATCTTTTAATCCAATAATTTTGCGCCCTGCTCATACAGGCCCCATTTAACCTCATAATTCCCAAATGGAGGTCCCATTGCGGGGTTCAAGGAGTTATAAAATTTTATGTTTATAGGGACAATAGGGAATTGCTGGATATTGAAACTATAGCCAGGGATTTTGTGGGATTGATCTCACTAATTGGGGATAATGGGATATGTTTGGACTTTTGGGGAACTGTCAACGAACTAATTGGGATATGCAGGACTTGTACGAAGTAATAGGGAAACTCAGTCTAATGTGAATCATAAGTTCATAACACATATTGGAATTTTTTTTTAATTGTGAAGAACTGCGTATTTGGTGGTATTAGAATTGTCTCTTCACTGTCATTAGGGTCACCGTGAAAATTGATAAAATAATTTTGGACTATGCTGCATTAATTCCTATCAAGCACCTCAGGTTTATAAAGCATATAATTTTTGTTATCAAAATGTTTAAAACCCAAGAAAGATGTTTAAGTTGTTTTGATATAAGAGTGCATGCTGGGTTGGCTCCTAGTATCTGTACTGACAGATTAAGATGGTTTGCACATGTTTTGCCCCGGTATATGTACATGTACTCTGTACATTTATTTTTTTTGTAATGAAGGACTCCAAGGTTAAAATGTTTTAATTGATCATGTTTTACCTCCAACCCTTGGCTACCATTGCTATTAATGCAAATGTTTTACTCCAAAAATACTGTTAAAAGGTAATTTACATCATGTCAGAGCATCATTTATTATGTTTTTTTTCTTACACATGGTTGACAATTGATTGCTCTCTTTGCAGCTGTGTTAAGTGTTGAGGGTTTATTCACATGGGAATTTTACTTACAGTTGCTTCTTTTACCCTCAACAGGTTGGGATGGAAGTGACGCTGGATTGAGGACAAGGTTGCAGGAAGTCATCAACCGGATGAATGAAGAAGCAGAGAAAGTGCCAGGTGGACGCTTGTGGAGAAGGAGAAAAGAAGCGAAATGGCTGAAGATCAGGATTTATGAAGTGGATTTGAATTCTTACAAAGTAATATTAAGAAAGTGGAAAAAGCATCTTGAAGAGGAGATTGACCAACTCCTCCTGGAGCACGGTGGTGAGACACAATCAGCACTGTTGAAGAAAGAGAGAGAATATGAAGAGCTGGATGAGGAGATTGACAAATTCCTTGTTGTCCAGGGACATGCTAATCGCAAGGAGTCAGTGATCTTTAGGCTCAGGGGAGAAATTGAAGAGCTGGAAAAGAACAATGGTCTGGTGGGACACCAACCTGCTGGGGAAAGAGATGGTGAACTCACAAGGAAGAGAAGAGAATGCGATGAGCTGGAAAAGGAGGTTGAAGCACTTCGCCATGCCAGCATGAGTCACATGGAAAGGATTGAGCAGGTGAGAGTGCCAGAGAGAGGTAGATAAATTTCAATTAAAAAAAGACTGTTTGAAAGTGAGAGGATGCAGAGGAATGAAGTAGTATCATGGTCAACATGTATCAAGCTGTATTCACCCAAAACGTCTTTTCAAAAGGTAAAATGTGTGTGAGGCTCAACTCAAATGCATGAGAAATGTTAGCTAATATTCAGGAATCAGTGAAGAACTTCTTGAGTGCGTTATTTGATTGCCAAAATGTTTCGCATAATCTTTTTCAAAATTGTATTCTATTGAAGTTTTTCAGGATAAGGGAACTTAGCTGGCTACTAAGAACTTAGGATATCTTCTGCAAAGCATTTAAATTACATATAAAATTACAATTAATCAATCCACACAAGGCCATAAAATATGCATTGTTAAACCAAGGCCTTCTTTTAACACCATAAATTTGGTGTCTGCATCCTCTTTTTCAAACATGTAAATTGACATAAATATTGTAGAATGAACATTTCTGACATTTGTCAATGGGGCTCGTACATGTGCAGTTGTGTTTTGTTTCCATTGTACTTTGAAAAAAGTAGGGGAGACTCGGGTAAGTTGTGTCAATTTTTGCCTTGGGGGCTGATTTGCTAAAACGCAATACTTGTGTGAAGCAATTAAACTATGTTACACAACAATTAGGTAGATCATGGCAGACATTCACAAAGAGTTCCAGGTGGCACATCTGATCACTGTGTTGGTGTAATATTTATCACTGGATTAGTCAAATTGGTTAATCCATTTTTTTTAGAAAACGTAGTATTGTACCTTTTTTTTCTTACATTTTAATTATTCATATAATATTTGCAGCATATAGCTGGTTTTTCACAGTATCTATTATTGACACAATTTATTGCCTATCCAAATGCATTATATCATGCCACAACTCATTCCAAAATTGGTTCTGGGAGAATGTCGCCAAAATTACAACTTGTGTGTTACTCACATTTGTGGATTAATTCTGATAACATATCAGTTACATACGTAGAATTATGGGTTACATGGGGCAGTGAAACATTCATGTGCAACACTGGTCAGTTGTATGTCAAGTTTTGTCAAAAAAATTGAGTATAGAATTTTCACAATTAAAAATGACATTTTTGTCAAGTGCACCTGAGACTGAGCCAAGGGCCAGCCCTGCACTGGCCTGCAGGCCATCAGAATATACATATGGCCATCAATGGAGGCAGTTCTCGAGACCTCCAACACTAGCTTCATGTATCAAATTAGGGAATCATCTGTCTGACTAAATTACAAATCAGCAATGGTTAATAAAAATTACATTTAGCCCCAGTCTCCCCCAGTAAAAATTTGAATAAATTCTGGAATGCATGCAGCATTTACAGAACCCTTTTATTTTTTCTCATTTGATAATTTTATTCAATTCTAAACAAGATTAATTGATTTATAGACACTGAAAATCAAGTAAAATCTGTTTTAAGCCTGGAACCCCCCGGGGGCCCCCCTCCTCAGCCATCATCCAACATCCTTCCAATGAACAGTTAGGTTGTACATATCTGAAACTGTGGCATGCATATCTAGGTAATGTCTTTCAAAAAAATTGATGGCACATCCTCCATTACATTATTCACGCAACAAAACAGTGCAGTCATGGGTTTGCAGCTGTGCTTCTTGATTTGTCAGTTATTTCAAGATCATGTATGTGTTGGTAAAGCAATGTAAGTCAGCTGACTGGTGTGTTTTCCTCAGTATGGGTGTGATGAACCGATGTGAGAGAAAATCTGCAAAGTTTGTCAAACAAAGGATTTTCACTTTAAGCATTCTCACTTCTGTAATCCTTCTAAGGGGACATTCTGAGGAGACTTATGCTCTGTGAGTGGAAGGAACTAGCATAACGATGGTGAAAGTGCAAAACCTCGTAAGTCAAAAAAAGCTGTTTTTCAGAAATTGGAAAAAACTATCACAGATAATTTTTTATGGTAATGTTCATTTATATGCGAGTTAGGCAATACGTGATTTATAGAGAGTGAGACCCTGTTTTAGCATAATTTTTTGTCATAGGTCATCGACCCCTGCATTGATGCTACCATCAGATATGCATGAAAATGTCGAGTTACAAGGTTTTGCACTTTCACTTTTTGCAAGTTAGTGAAAGTGCAAAACCTCGTAACTCGATCATTTATCACATTTCTAAGCAAATTGCAGCATTGAATGTACTTCCAATCTATAGCTATACAGTAAAAATTATGATTTGACAATAATAAATAACAACTGCTAATTTTAGTTAGTGGCTACAATAGCAAGAATGAGGAAAATAGCAATTTTTCAAATTTTCATGCACACTTTTTTTTAATAGCCTACATCACTAAAACAAATATAGGGAGGTATAGAATTTTTAATAGGGAATTTTCCTGAGAGCCATAAAAAAGTGCTGCAATCATTGTTTTTCAAAAAAAGTTGAAATATCCAAAAATATGAGCTTCTAAGTTCTGATTTTAGTTACGAGGTTTTGCACTTTTACTTCTTGGAACAATTCGACATACAAGGTTTGGTGAAACCATGGTAAAATCATTCTGTTACAGCTTCAAAAAACAGCAAACTGGCAAGGTGACCAATTGACAACATGCATTGGATATTGAAATAGTCATTCCACCCAAAATCTAAAAATGGCAAAATTTTGACATACGAGGTTTTGCACTTTCACCATCGATAAGTACCTATGTTTTGCTCTTAGGGGATTCTTAGGTGCCTTACAGTTGTCATTAGTAGCCAAATCTGCTTTAAGGGCCCATCTAAGGGGCCATGTCTACTACACTGCTCAAAAAAATTAAAGGAACAGCTCTTTCAGGCCATTTTTCTGAAACTGGGAAATCGGTAGCTAAATGATTTAAACATGCTTCTATTGTCTGTTCATTTGACCAACCAATTCAGTTGTCACAGCCACATTGGTCAACAATTGCCTTGTCAGGAGCAATTGTCCTGCGCGACCCCAAAAAACAAAGTGATTTCTGTTGATTTGCTGATCTGAAAAAGAGGATTATCAAACAGAGGATGAAAAAATTGTTCATTCGTCTGGTTTGTCTGACAACTGCAGGCCAAGGCAAAGTGCTCCACACAGTTTTTGTCTCAAATTGAGGTTGTCAGGGATTGGTAACTCCCACAGAAAGGTGCTGAAGTGAGAACGGGGACTTAAGGGTTGGTGTGTCACCAAATGTGGTCTCTTGGCTCTGGCTGAGGTACAGGTGCACTGAACAGTATGAGAGAAGACCTGGAAAGGGCAGACATTGGTCCATTATGCGGCAACAGGACCATTATCACCAGCAACTTCGGCATTGGCGTCATCATGAGACTGAAAAATGACTGTGATGATGCATCAAATTTCATAATCTTGAACCGAAAAGTTAGGAACCAACTGTATAAAGAACATTTGAGATGCAGAAAGTGTTTTTTTGCTCCTCCAATTGCCCCACAACGCCGTACATCAATATTGGCGTTCAACAGGGAGCCCCTGTTTTAGCAGTTGTGTCTGCAGTGACCTCTATTGTCTGTTGGTGCAAGGAGGTCTCATTTTTGACATTCGGGCATCATTTCTGTGTCAGAAGAAACCCATGGTGATGTTTTTGTGAGTGTAACATTTTCAAACATGAAGATTTTCGGGAGCTTTCTTGATGGTCACAGATGCCTTGTCAATGGAGGGGTACACGGAGTGTACAGAGTGCATACAGGACAAATGAATGGCATAATGTGCATCAATGGGCTTGTGGAAATCACGCTGAAGCCTAATGATGGGTCAGTGGAAGGAAAATTTCTGCTCATGCATGAAAATGCACATCTGCAACCTGCTTGGATGACCACGGCTCATCTTAAATTGGAAGGTATTGCAGTGATGGTCTGTCCAGGAAGGTCATCAGACCTCAATTCCATAGAACATGTGTAGGACATCCTTTACAGTGTGTTTCCTGGCAGCCACCACCTCCATGGACCATACAGGAACATGAACAAGAAAACATTCGAGAGCTGCCCGGGATCCCCCAATTGACCACCCGCAGGTTCATCAAAAGCATTGCAATCTCATTCAAACAGTGTGTTCATGCTCATCTTGGCCTAACACAGTATTGGGAAACATTCCGCTGCAACAGAGAGTGAATTTTACAAAATTTTGGATTTGGTCATATCGTGTTTTCACATCAGTTTTGGGGGTCACCAAAGTTTCAATCCATTCAGCAATGATTTGATTAACCCTTCAAAATGATAAAGAAGACCAACTTTGCATTGAATTCAGTTGCATCTTTCCAAGTTCCTAAAATTTTACTTGAAAGAGCTGTTCCTTTAATTTTTTTGAGTAGTGTAATATTAGTACCTAAGTAACTCATAAGTGGATGTTTCATGTCTTAGTAGCCACCTTAGTTCCCTTATCCTGAAAAACTTCAGTTGATGTTCCCATGAATGGTTCCAACAGAGATATCATTCCAACAAATGCATCATTCCAGAAAAAGCATAATTACAAACAAACGAATTGGATTTTGATGACTAAAAAATATTTGCACACTTCATCCACCTACAGTTAAGATACTGTGAAAGTCTCAGCTTTACCCCATCATGCTGATGGTCTACCATTGTCTACCCTTGTTACTGATTGTTGCTGATGCCCCCTGGGGACCTTAATTACCCTTCACTGAGCCTTGCCCCAACAGTCCCCATATCACTGGTGGTCACTGAGTGTTACCCCTATACAGATCTGAAGACATCTTACAGCCCAAAATCCATGGTCCCTTTAAGAGACCCCCTGTTGCCCTGCCTTATCACTTGTTAATCACTTATCTTGCCTCTGAGGAACTGCATACTGTGCACATGTATCTCTATCTTAATGAATCTTAAACTTTTAGATATAGATGTAAAGACAGATATGATGAGTGCAGTTCTTTGAATTTGGTCTGATTAGTGAATCCATCATAAAGCCATGCTTAAATACTGAATTAAAGAATAAGAAAAACAGAAACATGGCAGAAACACAACTGATGGTGGGCTTAAATAGAAAATAGTCAATCAATAAATCAATAAATCAATAGATAAATTAACAAATCAATCAATCAATCAATATCTATCTATCTTTCTATATCTGTCTATCTATCTATCTATCTATCTATCTATCTATCTATCTATCTATCTATCTATCTTTCTATCTATCTATCTATCTATCTATCTATCTTTCTATCTATCTATCTATCTATCTATCTATCTATCTATCTAAATACGTATCTATTTATCTCTCTATCTATCTACTTTCCTTCTGTCTATACTTGATATTTGCACAACTTCTGTTTTAAATGTGAAGCTACTTGTTCCATACACTGGTAAAGGTATGGCATGATACTCTGATTAGGACACAATCAACCAATTATCTTCATCAGATTATGCATTATGGCTACTTGGGAGGCATTCTGCTTATCTATGAAGTACAGTTGCGGACAAAAATATTCATACAGCTGAGTATTCTGCTTAAACTGGTATTTACAGGGATGCGAGGAGAAAAATTTCACTTTTAAGTCATTGCCCTAATCAATTGTCATTGTCAAGCACTGCAAACTTAAGCATATCTCTGTTGTCAAGCTCAGGGGGCGCACAAATGAAAATTTCAGCATGACAAAAGTATTCATACAACTCAAACACGCTGGGTATAAAGTGCATCAAAAGCTTGAATTTCTATCCAAATAATTTTTAACTTTCTGTGGCTTCTTTGAATAACCTCCTTGGAAGTTCTAAATGCTTTTTTGGGTGTTTTTATCTGTTTTCGTTGACCCATACCACCCTATAGCACTGGTATCATTTTACCATTTAATGTATATGACATTTCTCAAAAGATGGCAAATTAGTCCATGAAGAATAATCTCATTTCTTCAAATGGTGCATCATAGTTTTCTTTATGGCATAGGTTGTGCCTGATGTAAACTACAAGAAGTTGCATTTGGTTTTACAAGATTTAGACATGGGTACCAAATGTCTAGCAAAGTCGTGAAAGTTTTGCCCATTGAAATAACATTGGGCCTTGGCTAATTTTTATCCTAGGTCTTTTGCATCGTGCGCAAATCATCAACTGCATGCCACAAGTTAATTTTAGTCCAAATGAGAGTTTGCACTAATGATTAAAGCAAGCCATGAAACCAAATTTTACTGTGTGTGAGCATTTAGCTTGGCTTAGTGAGCATCTTTGCAGAAGTCTCACATACATTTAATGGTAAAATGATACCAGTGCTATAGGGTGGTATGGGTCAACCAAAACAGATAAAAACACCAAAAAAAAGCAATTAGGACTTCTAAGGAGGTTATCCAAAGAAGCTACAGAAAGTTACAAATTATTTGGAATAGAAATTCAAGCTTTTGATGCACTTTATACCCAGCATGTTCGAGCTGCATGAATACTTTTGTCATGTTGAAATTTTACGTTCGCATGTCCCCTGAGCTTGAAAACAGAGATACGCCTAAGTTTGCAGTGCTTGACAATGATAATTGATTGGGGCAATTACTTAAAAGTGAAATGTTTCTCCTCGCATCCCTGAATCAAGAGTAAATACCAGGTATATGCAGAATACTCAGCTGTATGAATTTTTTTGTCCGCAACTGTAAGGAGAAGTTTCCAGTAAACTATCTTAATCAGGAACAGATATGCTGGACCCTGGGCAGTCACCTCAGGTCTTAATCACCTGTCTTCACCATCAGCTGCCATGTCTTATCTGCTTGTGTGTGCCCTGTCTCAGTTCAGTTTGCTTGGACTTTTTGTTCTTCCACCCTTAATTAGCCCACCTTCTTCTTACATTACTGATAACTTCCCTTTTGCCCTAAAATTGTTATGCAACTGCCCCCCTCTTCTTTTTCCCCCTATTTTTTCCCAGATATTCCTATCAACCTTGCTTAATTGCTTTACAGGCTATCCGTTAGTTATGCAAAAAGAGAGGACCACTTCATGATGAAAAATACATTTTGTGATAGTCCATGAAGTGGCAGCATCATACATTTAACATGGAAACATAGAGGATCCTTGATTAGTCCTGATTAAGAGAAGGCCATTTGATTTGTCACAACTGAGTTTAGAGGAAATATCAGATGCATAATCATTTTGTTTGCCTGTCAAAAACAAACAGGAATAGTCTCCTAAAATCAAAATAGCATTGAAAGTATTGGAATGACCATGACAGATAATTAGCATGATGACTCACTAAGTGCCATTTTCACGGTGAAATAGGGCTATCACGATTACAGAATTTCAAAATCGATTAATCCACGGCCTAGAAATCGAATCGTAATTGATTAATCGCCATTTTTCAGCCATTCTAAATAGCAAGTGAAGTTCTGTTCCCTTTATATCATTGTCTTGAAGTGAAGCTAAGAGACATTGATATTTCATTAAAAATTGGAATTGCAATTAGGATTTCACACTTCCTTCTCTTCAGTCAGCTTCAATCCAGTACAACCAATCCAATAAGCCAATCCACTTGTTGATCTAGTTGCAATTCATTCTAAACACCTGGAAGCTGACAGCAATACACTGGCATACAGTGCCTTCCAGGTACAAATATACAATTAACAGATTAATCGATTTTGTAAATTGAAATCAATTTTTAACTAAAATCTAATTGGCGGTGATTAATCGGGTAAATCGTGAGAGCCCTAGTGTGAAACAGTCCACTCTCTTTGCATGATAACTATAAATCTTTGTCACACAAATTCGCACATTTTTACCTGTATTTAGAATCAATTTCCCAAAAACACCAGCAAAATATTTTTAAAATATTAAGATGTGATAATTTGTGATGCCTTCATTGGAAGATAGACAATCTTTGCCTTCAGATAGGCCCAAAAACTTGTTCGAAAGACAGAAAATGAACCTTCAGAATTTTTTATCACAAATATTCAAAATTTATGACTCTAATCTTGAACCTTGTCTTAAATAGGATTTCCACCCCCAAAAAAGCTAAGTAAGGGTATTTCTGAATAGTATCACAAAATTGCCTGGCTTCTTCCTTTTGTCTTCTTTCATTCACTCCTTGAGATATCCATTGTACAGGGAAATCAAGGAAATGTCAGGGAATTTGACATTGGACTTTAAATTCAGAGAAGACACAAAAAATTTGTTGTACATGTGTAAAGGTGAGAAAAGCGCTCTCTATTTTGAGCTGAAATCTGTAAATGTCCAGGCTTTTGGATTCAGGTAACACACTGCTTAGCGCGGATGAGGTTCAGGAAAATGTTTGATAAAGCAGGATAAAATCTGGGAATATACAAGGAATTTGCTCTTTTTTGTTTTCCTGTTTCTCATTTTCCACTATTTGCCCTATAACCCACATTTCAGTATTTGTCTACTTCCCAATTCCCCCCCCCCCAAAATAAAGTTGTTGCAGGGGAGGGATGGCCCTGCTCCATCTCCAATAACTGCCCCACTGAAACATTTTAACCTTGTTTTTTTCTGATCCACAATTATTGTGTTTGTGTTGCATTTTCTATATTTTCGGCACACCTTTTATAGCTTATTGCATGATTTAAACTATGAGTTGTGTTCAGGGGCGGACTGGCCTATGTGGCAAAGTGGCAACTGCCACGGGCCCATCCACTCTTGGGGGCCCATGCAAGATGTCAAAAAATATTTAAAAAATAACGTGCAAGCACTTTAAGCTGCGTCAAAGGTTCATGAATTGTCGTCAGCCTTTGGTGGAACTTCCAGAATTTCTCACTGATCGATAGCAATAGTTATCTATATGTCTATCTATCTGGCTGTAGGTGTGAACCAAAATTTCACTCTCAAGATTTGAAGAGCAATCGAATGTTTTTGACAGTGGTCTTTTTTGCTAATTGCCAATTAAGTTGATTGGCATAAAGAAGATTCATCAATGTTTGAATTACCCTAGACTTTTTCAATTGTAATTTACCTTAACACCTCTGAACTATCACCTATCAATGAGAGTTAATCAATTGATAATTCTACACTTTGCAACCTTTGCCAGTGCTGAGAACTGCAGTACATTGCTCACCAATTATATCAATTTATATGGTTCAATTGAGGGCGCTCCCAACAAAGAGTGGATGTGCCAGTTGGAAGAAGAAGAAGATGCGCGCGCATCTCTGATAGCTTGACCCTTGACCCCCAAAGCAACAGTCCATTTATTTTCTTATTTAATTTTTTTGTTATGGTGGGCAGCCAAAATTGACTGGGCTTTAGGAAAAATTCCATTGAGACTGTATTTCAAGTTTGAATGAGATTGGTGAGAGAGGACGATCTCAGGAGTGCTAACAAGATTTGAGCAAAATGCTTGGGGTAAGAGCTGCTTGACGCAGCTAAAGATTAAGAAAACAGCAACATTTTGCTGTCAATTTTAGGATTGTGTGTTGCAACTTTACACTTACTGAAATGGACAGAATGTAGAGGCCCCTTATATTAACATTTGCCAAATTAGGTCTGTAGTATTTTTATTCTTTAATTGGAATAATGCCGACGGTAGAGAGTCTAGGGACGTAGGGGCCCATCGAATTGTTTTGCCACGGGGCCCGAAAAGCCGCCAGTCCGTCCCTGGTTGTGTTCAAATCCAATCAAATCAATTATAACATAAACATTAGCCAACAGGGCTAGTATACCCGATTCTACTTACACATGCAAATGTAATGACAAGAGATCAAAATTTAAATTATAAATATATAATTCAATTATTACGTCTATAAATACCTCACATTTATTAATGATATTATGTTGTAAATTGTGAAACAATTAAGCAGGTTACTCCCAACTTATAATAGAACTTCATTTTCTACTTCTATTTGTTGCCTCATGATTGTAGAACTACAGGAATCAGCAAACCAAAGTCCTACAGCATGACACCTGTCACATGGAATGCATATTTCAATTATGCCCCATAAACTTGGACCTCTCCACTGTTTCAGATTACAGGGTTATCTGAACAGTTACTTATCTCATTCACAACACAGTGCTGCACCATCAAAGAGTTCAGATAAAATTATTCACCTTGAAAGGTTCAGTTCTTAACCCTGTTTGTTATATTCAACAGAAATGTGTATCTTGGAATCAAATATATCATGTCTTCACTCATCTATTTATCCATCATTCTACCTAAATTAACATAACCAATTACATGCCAACCCACTTATATCCCTAGCTACCAATCTATCTATCTATCTATCTATCTATTTATCTATCTATCTATCTATCTATCTATCTAACTATCTTACTGTCTATCTGACTGTCTATCTTTCATTCATTCTTTCTAATGGTATCCACTATCTGTCTGCCTTGACAGCAAATTTTGAGTTTGCCATATGTATGTCATCAATTACCAACTTAATCACCTGGCTATTATGTTATCAGATAAAGACAAATTGGTGTTCAAGCATTTACAAGCCACTGACAAGTAAATCATGGACTTTCAAAAACAAGAGCCAGTCAATTCATGGGGGTGACCATTTAATAACCAGGGGAGGATGGTTCTTTGAAATAAATAATTTTTTGCTCAGTTTCGGTGAAATAAATAAAGTAATCTTGGCCAGTCTTGAAATAAATTGTTTCTGCTTGGGGTATTTCTTAAATTTCAATAAGGTGTTGCTCGATTTTGGAATAAATATTTGGAGACTTTGCGCCGGTACTTGAAATAAATAATTACTGCTGCCGCTACAGTGAAAAAAAGTAATTCCGTCCCAGGAAAACTCCAAGTCCCCATGGATGTTAAATGGTAGCCCCAAAGTACATGTGCTGCAATTTCATAATAGACCCACTTCACTGATTGCTAAACATTGGCCCAAAACTTTAATTAATTTAGTGATTTAATATCAGTGATGTTATATATATAGCCAATAGCATGAGACAACTTTAACAGAGTGTTCAATGGCAAATCACTAAAGGGTGAACTTACCTTCAAGAGCAACTGTATGACAGTGTATGTACCTATGAACCTATTTACCAAGCTATCTATCTATCATCTACCTTCTAGTAAGTTATTAATAGTGGAAAAATGCAGTGAAAAATAATTATGCCTTTAATCAATCCAGGCTTACATCAATGCACACATTGCATAGTGCCATGCTATTGTTCTTAATCCAATTCAGGCTAAAGATAATGAATAAGATAAAGAGGCCAATTTAGTCTTAAGGGCGGGGCGGGGCGGAGTTTTTTTTAAATAAATAATTTCTTGCTCAGTTTTGGTGAAAAAACAATAAATTATTATTGGGTAGCCTTGAAATAAATAATTTCTGGAGGCGGTATTTCTTAATAAGGCGTTGATTGATTTGAGACAGAATATTCAGGCACTTCTCGTGCGAAATGAATAATTATGGCTGGCATTGCCGTGAAATACTATTAAACAATTTCCAGCAGAGAAAAAAAAACAAACTCCAAACCCCCCCCCCCACATCATTAAATGGTCGCCCCCAAAGGGCACTAAACAACAATTGGCTACTAAAGCTGGCAGCTGCAGACAATTTAGGAAGGAGGGGGAGGTAAATATAATTGCCAGTATCTAATTCCTACAGTGAGTCAGGGGCCTATGGTAAACGTATTCAAGTATGTATCAAGGCATATTATCATTTTGCAAATATATATTGGACTATCATATGGATAGATAGATAGATAGATAGATAGATAGATGGACAGATGGATAGATAGATAGATAGCAACACATTCTCCACACATAATGAAATACTTACTTTATGAACTTTTGTCACCAGAAAATGAAGGATGTATTTAATTATGAAGGTACATGTACAAGATAAAGAATTTCATTCATTTTCTGATATAGATATGTCTAAGGCATAGGTAATGGCCAAAAATGGACCTGCTTTTCTGCTGAATTGGCCTCTTTGATGACCTCTTTGATCCTACTTTTCCCCATACAACGTACAATCAGGTAACATTGTATTTATGATGAAATGCTGAGGCTATAATACTGATTATAGCTAAAATGTCCACAGATTCCTGTCGAGGTTCGTGTAATTTAATGGACATTTTCAGTGGCGTACACATTAAGATAAGAAAAGCCACAAATCATCCCGCTTTCTCCCATATTTATCGCCCAAGGCCATTTATGGATACAATTTATTATGGGATGTAATTTCTACTAGTTATACAATTTTAGTGACTGAATTATTCCTCCTCTCTTCTCCTATCCTCCATTCTCCTCTCCTACATTCTCCTCTCCTCCATTCTCCTCTCCTCCCTTCTCATCTCCATTCTCCTCTTCTTCGTTCTCCCCTCCTCCCCACTCCCTTCTCTGTTTCTTCTTTCACTCATCCCTCCTTCCTCCATAACAAAGGGGGGAGGGTAGTGTGCTGGGTTCGAATCCAGCTCTTGCTGGGTGACCTAGGCCTATGTTGGACGGCTGTTTCAATCATCCTTTGCCTCATTGCCCTGTCCTATTTAGCCTACCAAGTGCATAAATTCAGGACGCAAAGCCCCAATCATTCATCCATCCTCCATAAGACAAAAATACCAAATTACCAGATAAGATGCCCCCTTCACATGTTTTCAGAAAACCTTCAAGACAGGTCTGAGAGATCACCAGGGCCTGTATTTAAGGGGCTTATATTCGAGGTGGGGGGGGGGGGGCTTTATCGTTTTTATAAAGCCAGAAAGAAAAAGTCTTACAGGAACTTCTCATTGAATTCTGACAGTGCTGCAGTGCTAATATTGTCATGTATATTAAATGATGAACTCAATTGGAGCCTTGATTCAAGGGAGGTCATTATTTTGCACAGCTCAGACAGCTAACTGGTATCCAGGGCCTTTATTCTGGGGGAGGGGGCTTCACTTGAACATATTACTCCAGGAAAACCACAGATTGTTTGCTTTCTAAAGAATATGACTGAAGGCATTAAAAACTATTAAATCTTGCAAAATATATTTGAGAATAGAATTTAGTTAATTTGACAGAAGCATGTCAAACATGATTGAAAGCTATCAATAAACAAGTTTGAATAGGCAGGCCAAATATCTTTAAGTGAGGAAATGTATAGGCCTATCCCCATGCCACTGAAATCCAAAATGGGAATAGATCTAAATAAATATCCCATTATTACCATCATAAAGATAAAGAATGTACAGTAGGGTGTGTCAATTTTTAATTTTTATGCAAATTCAAAAAGCACTAATGCGTAAAAGGTGCGTTCTGACCTGGAGAATCCAAATATGTTTTCGAAATGTCGATACGACAATTCTTACCTACTTCAATTTTGGTTCAAAGTTTCAATGTTTTTTTCGTTTTTGACCATTTTCGCCAATCCGCGGTTCTCTATAACTTTCTCAGTATTTGTCATACAGAATTCTAACTGCCATGGTTGGAAAGCTCTCAAAAAGAGCTACATTTTGCATACCAACATCAATGGTCTAGGACAATATCTTGACTCGCATTGGTCCTTTGGCTTGCACTTTTTAGAAATTAAAGTGTTGCAGACAGTCTAATCCTGTTAAAAAAAAAGCTTTTTAATTTTTTTCACTGATAATTGCAGTGATTCACATTCTAAGGTTCCAGAATGACCAAATATAAAAACTTTTTGATTTTTACCATGAGAGTGCCTGGCTTGTGAGTGATGAAGTTTTAATGTTAAAGTTAGTTGTAAACTCGTAAAATGTGAGATGGGGTCTGTTGCATTGCATATCATATCTTCCTCAGAATTTATTGGGCAGCATGAGTGGTACCATATGAAAGAAAATACTGTTAGAATTCTCCTGGTACCAGTCATGTTGGCCTATATTTATTTTGTATGAAGTTAAAATATAAAATATAACGGCCCCTCCCTGATTTATTTCAATAGTTCTACAAAATTTAGCATTAAAACTTCCAAGCTCAGCAAGTGGGATTTTCAATGGTCAGAAATTAAAAAAATATTTTATTTGCTTATTCTTGAACTTTGAGAATGAAAAATCACAGCAATTATCAGTGAAAGAAATCTAAAAGCCCTTTTTTAACAGGATTAGGTGTCTGCAACACTTTCATTTCTAAAAAGTGTAGGCTGAAAAGCCAATGGGAGTCAAGATATCATCCTAGACCATTGATGTTGGTATGCAAAATGTAGGTATTTTTGAGAGCTTTCCAACCATGGCAGTCAGAATTCTGTATGACAAATACTGACAAAGTTATAGAGAACCGCGGATTGGCGAATATGGTCAAAAACGAAGAAAACATTGAAACTTTGAACCAAAATTGAAGTAGGTAAGAATTGTCGTATCACAATTTTGAGAACAGATTTGGATTCCCCAGGTCAAAATGCACCTTTTAGGCACTAGTGCTTTTTAAATTTGCATAAAAATTTAAAATTGACACACCCTAATGTACAGTGTATATGCACTAATAACAAAGTTTGCCATTTTAAAAGCATTTTATCCTTACAAAGTGGTAAAGTTATCATTCTTTTGGTATGGTTAATCTGAACACCTAAAAAAGTAAAACCAAATTTGGTGAATTATGACTGATTTGAAAAAGTCTGAGGTTTGATAACAATTAAAATATGGCAAAATTAACTATTCTCATTACAATTCTGAAATAGTTATAAGAACACACTAAACATCAATTTTGAATTTAACTTACAAATATGTACTAGGTCAATTATACTTATATAATAAATGCTATTATACATGTATTACAATGGAAGGGGTGCAAGAAATGATAATGAGATAAGACTTCAGCCCTATAATAATCAGATATAATGACTTGAGTAATGATGCGTTCAATGGATATCACTAGGGTTAGGTAATCAGTAAAGTGTAAATTCAAACACTGTTTCAGTGAAATTACTCAATTTAGTTTTTAAAAATGCACTGTGTCAAATAAAAAAAGTTGTTTTTATAAGCAATGATAAATACATTTAAAAAGCCACTGCAATAAAAGGCATTTCATTTTTAGAACTTCAATTTTAAATATAACATTTATGGATAAAGTTAACCCCCCATACCCCCTCCCCCACTTGAAAAAGCAGGCATGCAGTATGGATGGGTTGATGATAGGGGCTTAATGTCCTGTATTCATGCACTTGGGAGGCTAATTAGGACAAGAGGAGGACATGGCAATGATGATTTATATTCATCCATCCAACATAGGCCCAAGTTTTAAAAATCCATGTTGGTTTTGCATTGAAATTTGGTTTTTCAAAAAAAAACATTTTGAATCTA
Source organism: Platynereis dumerilii (assembly GCA_026936325.1). Classification (NCBI taxonomy): domain Eukaryota; kingdom Metazoa; phylum Annelida; class Polychaeta; order Phyllodocida; family Nereididae; genus Platynereis; species Platynereis dumerilii. The sequence goes on from JAPTHN010000004.1 coordinate 1,765,751, forward strand.
AAAAAACAATTTTGTCCTGACATTTTTTAGAGTGTGGTTCATTGGTTGATGGATCAATTGACTAGTTGAATAGATAGATCGATATTACATTAGACTGGGATACATATGTCTAAAGAAAATATATAAACATATATAACATTATTTAAGATAAATCTGTTAAAAAATCACAAGTTATTAGACAAAGGCCTTGGTTGTTTACATGTGGCAGCAGGAATTTAATCTAACACTCTTAAATTATCAAATTAAGTTGGCTTCATCAGTGTGACAATCTACCAAATTTATCAGAAGGTGCCCTATCTTAGAATTGATAAGAATTTCCTTAACGAAGAGATACTATCTTCTTAGTAGATAAGTTAAGATATGCACCCCAGGTGTCCTGTGCAGCAGTGTGGGTCTCTTTGACCACCCTTTCCAGCTGCCTAACCCCTTCTTTCAGCTACAAAGGGTGACAAGGGGCTACAAGGGGCAACAAGCCATAACGATCAGCAAAGCCTCATAAATTAATTAGTGAGGAATGTGCATCAGTAAGGCCCCATCACACCCCATCAGGCCCAGTGATATGGGGCAACATTGGCAATATCATGGGGAACTTCTGATTAAGTGTACTGTACCAGGAACAGAATGTTTAAAGATGAAACTCAAGCTTTTCTATTGAAATACTGTTGTTTACGATATCTTTAGTTCATTTATATCAATCAGGCATCATTTCGCGTTCACAGGTGGGATAACAGGCGTTACCCAAGGATAGGACTCAATCTCATGTTTTTTTTCTATGTATGGCTTGAGAAACCTGTCATGAAACAAGAGACTCACGATGAAACTGGGATTACAGGCGTTACCCAAGGATAGGACTAAATATTTTCTGTGTATGGCTTGAGAAACCTGTCATGAAACAAGAGACTCACGATGAAGCTGGGTAAATTCTATCGTCATGTCTGTCTGAAAAAGGAAATTTTGTTTTGGTTTGTAATTGTGTTCAATATGCAACCAGAAAACACCTAAAACAGTGATACTGGCAGAACCAAACTGAAAAAAATTTTTAATTATGAGACATAATTTTGACCTTGGGGACTCTTTTGACAGGGTTATATCTAAACTTACATTTTTGGGCATTTTCTTGTTGAAAGTGTTGAACTGCAAAAAATAGCAAAAAATATTGGTCAGAGCAGAAAAAATTATGAAATTCCGAAAAAGAAATAGAATGACTGAAAAAGGATCAAAGAACCCTGAGAAATAACTTTTAAGGTGAATTTGCTTGCAAAAAAAAAGGATTATAATCGGGAGGCTTCTTATCTGATGGGTGGGTAAAAAGGCAAAAATGGCCACAACTCCTATATTGCATTTTGCAGGCATTTGTTTCACTACTTATAAGTAGAGTCAGGCTGTCCCTTCCTGACTGCATAGGCACTCAAATAGTCAACCATAAAACAGCACCTCGAAGTTAAGGGGCGCTGCATGCACCACCCTGCTCTAATTATTGTATAATCAAGTTTAGGTGGGTCTTGATGATCAATGCATGATCATGCATGGAATATGCCATTATCAGTTGTTCTAGTAATGGACCCTTGGATTGAAGAGAACTAAATAGAAGCTCAAGAGTGAGTGAATGATTGACTGATCATTAGATGGATTTATGGATGGATCAATTCATAATGTTTAAACTTGCTGAAGAGAGTATTCAGTAATTTGTTTTTGTTGTAGTGTCTGAAAGTGGCAGTAAATACATTTGATATCATAGATATATATAGATAACTTATTAAGACCGATAATAAGGTAGAAAAATTCATAAAAGTTTGACTTAAAAAATCATGTAGTATGTCAAGGAGAGCTTTTTTGTAGGCCCAGACAGATTGAGCCAAATAAGGCAGTAGGAACAATCACAACAGAGCATGTAATCACTATGTCAGCTATCTAGCATGAACTGTGTACAATAATGCACTTGAGTTTTGTTGAAGATCGCGAATAATATAGGTGGCGCCTCCCTACTGCATTTTGGTGCCACTATGTGTTGCAATAAGAACGGAAAAGCTGTTGTATAGTCTGCTGTGGAAAAATGTAATTGTGATCTAATTAGGATATTTAGAAGTGTTAAATAGTTCTGAAAAGGAGAGAGTTCCGCCTTACAATGCTCAGGAAGATATAGAACTAATTAGAAGATCAGACGTTAAGTATGACTTGAGATAAATCCTTCATGCCATCATTTTTTGGCATTTCCAGATGAGATACTGAACATAGTTCTTCACCAATTCTGCATAATCAACTTTCTTCTTACAATTTGACTATGCTAAAGGACTTTACAGGCCAAACATGAAAATGAGTGTACTCCTTGGCTAACATCCGTAATCCCACCTGGGAGCCCAAATAATGTCTGATTGGTGTAAATGTGTTAAAGATGCCATAAATAACAGTATTTCAATAATTTTCATAGAAAGTTTAATCTTTAAAAATTATATTTCTGGTAGTTGCTGAAGAGTGTAAATATTTTTTGTCATCAAAATTCATTTTTTTCATGTTCTCAAGTAAAATTAATTTTGGTAAAAATTAAATGTGTATAATCCTAACACACTTGCACTACTCCAAAACTACTCTAAGCAAATGGGATCTTCTGAAACTTAAAATTGAAATAAGTGCTCCTGATGTCATACTAATCACTGAAGTGCTTCCAAAAAACCAGAAAAGACCTGATGGTAGAGCAGGAATTCTAGCACTTGCTGGGTGGGCCTATGTTGGACGACTGTTTCAGTCATCCTTCACCTCATTGCCATGTCCTCCTCCTGTCCTAATTAGCCTACCAAGTGCATAAATACAGGACGTAAAGCCCCACTCATCCATCCATCAGTATTTCGTGGCCGAAATACCATCTATCCTGAATCAGCAGTGTGCAAACCAGAAGATGAGATAGAGCTGATATGAGGGCAGTGTAAAGGAAGTCAAGAAAAAAAAGCACAACAAGTCACCTGCCCAGATACCATACATCCACGCATCTTACATGCTGTTGCAGACGTCGCTGGATTATTCCAAAGGGAATAAAAGTGTGCAAGAAACAGGCCGGTCAGTTTGACATCAGGGTATTACTGGAAAAGCTGATCTACGAGACAGGCTTTAAGATATTTCAGCCTATCTTATGTAAAATTTTGTCAGAAATTCAAATTTGAAGGAAAAAATGCACCCACTTTTTTATTTTGGAAGTTAAACCCCTATTTGTAAAGCCCCCTCAGTGGGGCGTGTCAGATACCCCCCAAAATATTATAAATTTGTCTGTAGGCCAATGGCTTCAGTAATAAAGCTGCTCTAATACCACTAATAAATATCCTTGAATTCTATGATGGTCCATCAAAAACTACGATGGCTGCATGGGTATTTATTTTTTTGCTGAAATGACAATCATTTTGTGGTGCAATGTTGCGGTTTATTATATTTGGTTTAATTTTCACTACGCATGCATAATTTTAACACTATCATTCTCAGCAGTAAATAAGCTTCAATTTGAGTACCAACAACCTATATTTCCAATAAGTTTAACGCGAACCAAGGAATTGCAGCTTTCAGAAATAAAATTCTTAAAAACATGCATTTTTCTATGGAAGCAGATATCCAAAAACTAACAGAAACTCGTTTTAATATAACTATCTAGGCATAACGAGTTTGACTTTCAGACTTGTAAGACAAAAAATTGAAGAAAATGCAAGTTATTTAGAAAAATGACATATTTTTTCACACATACAGAAGTGGAAAGCAGTGGGTTCATGTTTTGCATGTGTGATCCAAAATAAGTAAAGCAAGGCCATTTTTTGTTACAGATGATTTCATATTTGTAGACATTTGTGGAAGAAAATACATCATTTTTCCTGCAATTTTCATTGGTTGAGAGAAGGTATGACACCACTCTCTCCTGAAAAGTGACAATGTCATAGTTTTACATGGGTGACAATGGCATCCTAATCCATTGATCTGCTCAATGGAACTGATTCTAGCTGTTTCAAGTGAGAATTTCTGTTTGTGTTTCACGCATATTTAGTACACACATTCTTAAAGTCCAATACTATGATTAATTTTTTACAGAAAACAAACAAACATGTGTGTTACATTTTCTCAGATCAGGGCTCTGCCAAGACAACATGACAATGTGCTACAAATTGCTGGGACCCTGGTTTGATCCCTGTTATGATTTTATTAGGAATGTTGGCACCATCACTGGATCATCCCCCTATTCTAAGGGATAATTCAGAATTTATGACTGGGGGGGGGGGGGTTGAAAAGTTTTAATGGGACTTTCTGTGAAAAGTGATACCCCGCTTTGGTTTCACAAATATTTATAGTAGCACAATTTTCTTTTGTTAAAATTTCATTTGACAACTAAGCATGTTTTGAAAAATAAGTACCCCCTTTGAAACATGCGTGAAGAACTGGTACCCTGTTGGGAAATATTCCCATTGCCCCAAGTCATAAGAAGCATGTGCAAAAGGTGGTTCCCACAGAAGTAAAAACTATAGGAACTACCATCCCCCCCTCGACCCACTCATAAAATTTAATTCTGAATAGTCCTTTACTTTTATCACATACAATGCATTTGGTAAAGGTACGATAATTTAGCTTTCAGAGATTTGAAGCCATTCAGAGTCGGCTTGAGACTGATTTAATATCAACTGAAGCAATCAACTGTAACACAGGAGTGTGAAATACAACAGTTAATGCGGATTGCGGTTGACACGTGTGAACAACTACCACAATACCAAGTTGGCCTTTGCAGGACTTTATTGGTTGAAATTATGACATCATTTTTCCAGCCAACATCACTTGCTTGAAGAAAACTGAAAAAAGTGACTCGCCATGGCAGGATTTTCTGATGTCAGATCAAAAATTTTGCTAAATTTTTTGTTATTTGATTTATGTCTACAAATATGAAATCATCTGTAATCTATTACCTTCATCTGGTTCTTCTGAGCAAATTGACATGTAATTCATATATCTATAAATATCTCAGATGACGTTGGAAAAAAAGATCAAATGTAGAAACTTCACGCCATTTTAATAAATTGCCTTATACTTTTAGCTACTTTTGTCACTTGACTTTGTTCCAATATTCTGTTCACAGAGCAGCATGTAGTGGTGCAAATTATTAAAACTGGATGCCATTTTAAACTTTAGACTATGGGAAATGTCATGGTACCGTAATATGGGGTGAATAGGGACACTGGGGTGAATCGGGACAAGCCAGGAAAGAATTGTAATCTTGAAAAAGCAACAACTTCTACTTAATACAGGAACTTGATTTTTGGCGAGTTTTTAGTATATATTCTAATAAAGGTGCAGATGGATTTTCATGATTCTACCTGCAGGGAATAAGGAGCTGCAGCACCTTAAACATTAACAGGAACTTACATTTTCACAAACTGGTCAAAACTTTGCTTGTACCACAAAAACTATAAATGCTACAGACACAAAATTTTCAAAATACTTCAAGTACATAGTTGTGGCCAATAACGGAAAAAATCGTGAACTTAGGTACATTAGCACTGACTATATTCAACAGGCACTAATGCACTGTCAGTTTCAGAGTTATTTTAAGGTAATTTTCTGCCTCCATTGATCACTCAAGAAACGACACCAGTAATATAATGTTATGAAATAATGTTGGACAGGATACTACCATGCTGCAAAATTATATTTTTCTTGTAGAAATGCTATTGGAGGGCAAAACTATGCCAAAACAGTGATAAATATGCACTTTCGGCACCTGATAAAAAATTATGTTTGAAATATCCTCAAATTAAGTAAGCAAAATCTAGAGTTTACAGTCAAAATGGATTTAAATGGTTTTAAGCGATCAAAAGAGTTGTTGGAATGTGATATTTTGTCTGTTTAGTCATGGGTTCGGATCCAAGTGAATGGCAGAGCTACAGAGCTGGCCTAAAAAACCTTATTAATTTTCAATCCAGTGTATTTCCGCAGAGTATTGGTTTAAATTGTTCAAATTTGTTCCATTTGTTGTGGATTTAGTCCAAGATTATTCATCACTTGTAAAATTTGCAGATAAGTACATGTTTGCCAATTTAGAGTGATTTATTACTTCTTTTTTTTAACTGAAGATTTTACAGATTAAAGACCTTAAATTTTACTAAGAGTGACTTTTTTTATGCTAAACATGTTTTCTAATGTTTAGTCATAAGTATAAATCAATTAAACAGGGCAGGGTTAACTAGTTATTTAGATTAGTCTCTGTCCCGATTCACCCCAAAGTGAGGGGTGAATTGGGACAGTGGTTTTCTCAGCCTGAATCCAAGAAAAATGTAGGTATCATTTAATGCTCTCAGAGATAGTTAAATCTACGGCCTGGACATAATTTGAGACTATACTGAGCTTTATTGGAGGTTTTGTGCCCATGCTATGGCAGGAAAATGGCCAATTCTGTCCCTATTCACCCCATATTACGGTACCTTCAATTATAATGAAATCTTGATATCTATCAAGAAAGAGGCAGTCAAACTCTGACTTCTGAAAAATTTGTCACAAAAAATGAGCATTTTTCTAATGTTTTTCCGCGTAAATGATAAGATAACAAATTCAGATCATTATAAAGACTCTTAAAAAGATCGCCATTAGAAAGAGCACAATTTTGTACACAAGATAGAATATATTTGAGAATTTTTTATATTTTTTTGTTGCATCTAGAATTTTTTCACACATGTGGCAGTAACTCCTGACTAAGATCTTGAAGTCATAAGAGGTTGATGTTTGTTTTGTTTGTGTTTCACGCCTCTGCAGCACCTCAGTGGGCTATATCGAGGCAGGCGATTGCCGTATGTTGATGAGATGAGAAGACAGTGAGTCTGGCATATACCCTATTAATTCAGGGATGCCCAGGGTCTTTCAGTTGCCCCAGCATAGAATACTGGATACAACCCGCCTCCATTTAATGTCCCATGGGTTCGGACAAAAGTGAGTTCCCGGGGTGAGATTTGAACCCACGCCCTCAAAGCCAGTTGACAAGCGCACTTACCAATTAGGCCACGGGGGAACCACTCTTCACTCAGTCCGCAGACTAGGACAGGCCGGCGTTGTGTAAAGAAAGGGGATATGGTTAAAAACCATTAAAATATTGCACGGACTCGAAGATCTGCAAGAAAATGACATCATCAGGAAAGCAGAAGGAACAACCAGGGGGCACAGTCTTGATGCAATACACGGCTGAGGCAAAATGCCTTTGGCCACAGCATCTTAAATGACCGAAAAAACCTACCAGACAATGTGGTAACTGTGCCATCGTCAAATGCCTTCAAGACCAGACCAGATAAACACTGGTTAAAATTTGACTACTGAGGTGGAGTGTAGTGATGTGCCACACATGGCTATCTTGTGAAAATCTTCATTTCAGTAGAAAGCTCTCATATACGAATTAAACTTATTAAAAAACAAAGATAAATGGCAACCAAAGTAGCCAAGCAATTATGAAATGATAAACATAGGCTGTGCATCAGCAAACCTTCAGCAAATAACAAATTTAGAAGATTACAATTACATCATAAAATTGGTGTTTTTACCAAATTGCTTATATAATAGGTATGCAATGGTGGTCGAGTAATGGCCTTCTCTTATTTTTATTTGTCTGCTGCCCTGCCATCTGCCTGTGTGCTTGCCAGGGTTTGTAAAAGAAGGGAAAGGCCTTATTAGACTAATTTACTTATATTATGATACGGTTTTATGCATGTACAAAGTTTTTCCAATCATTCAAAAAGTGTTAAATACAAGTCAAAAAGTACTGCTTCATTCCGTAGGTGATATCTTTAGGAAATGTCATTGCAGTATGTGCAATAGTGGGCACGTTTTGGTTCCAATAAGTAAAAATTAATTTTATTATTTTTTCTCAATATTACAAAAAGTATGGAATATCTATCTGTCAGACCATGAAAAGGCACAACTGGACCATATAAGCCGTATGTGTAGGAAACGTTATCCGTGTCCAATTGTCCATGCAATAGTGACCGAGTCTCGGGTCAGAAACCAAAAATATATTTTTTCAATATTTCAAAAAGCATTTAATATTTTCCACCAGACCTTTCAAAGGGCACAACTAGACCATATGGGCCATATGTGTACCAAACTTTATCCATTAACATGCAATAGTGACCGAGTCTTAGCCCGAAACCAAATTTATACAAAAAGTATAGAATATCCTTCAATGAGACCTTCAAAAGGCACAACTAGACCATATAATAGTGACAGAGATTTGGCCCGGAAACGAACAAAAATAATTTTCACATTTTCTAAATTATTTCAATAGGTATTGAATATCTATCAATCAGACCATCAAAAGGCACAACAAGACCATACAGGCTATATGTGTATCAAAAAAAATTCATCCTAGTACACTCAACAGAGGCTGAGTGCTGGCCCGGAATCAATCTATCCACGCACCGCCGGAACGCCTGCCCGGCGGAAGGACAACATTTTTTGGCAAGTGATTACAATATCTTCTTTGAACTTCGTTCGCTGAAGGTAAAAAGAAAGCAGCCAATGGTCAAGAGGAATTCTGTAGGATTAATTCATTTATTGTCCCTAACCGCTGGCTCTTGATAGATGTCAATGGCAGCCCAAGCAGTCACAGACTGTGCATTTTGAAGTTTTTTTTTTACAGTCACAGTGCTTAACAATTCCTTTGGCAGCCAAAGCAGCCAAATTAGGAAATTGGCATCAGATGTGTCCCTCACCTGATCTTAAAGAAAGAAATAGATGGCTGTGATAAAAAAAAACTTCAGTATAAAAGCATTATATTTATATGCACTGCACTTTTTCATTATTTGTTGGAAAGAATCTGAAGACAAGAGAGGCTTTACAATGGAAGGAGCCCCTTCCATGTGCCTTACATCAGTATTTCAGTAGGGGGAACGGGGGCACATTGGGACGCTTTTAACGTCTACTAATTTTGCTCAATGCTGAAAGCACTGAAGAACTCTGAAGTTTGCATGAATATGACCAATACTGTTGAGCTTAAATGTAAGGCATAATAAACTAGACTTCACATACCCTTTTGCAGCCAGAGAGCAAAATGTGTGAGTCGAAAAAATGAGTGTCCCAATGTGCCCCGCGGGGCAAATTGGGACATCAGCCGGGGCACATTGGGACATCAATTGAAAAATCATTTTAACACTCCATGTGCAATAGATATCACATATAAGTAGTGCGTAAGACAATATACAGTGCATTAACACTTTGTAGTGCCAATAGTTCATAACTTCAAACAGTTTTAAACATTTAACATAAAATGTCCTGGGTGCGGACATCTATGTAAGTAACACACAGTGCTTTGCGACAAATTTGTTCACAGAGCATGGTGACCCACTATACCTCTATTCACTGTGGCTTGAACACCTGTTGTGTGCTGTCCCAGGTCATTCAGTTGCCTTGGACACTTAAATTCTGCCATATTAAGAGCGTCCCAATGTGCCCCAAATTCACTGTCCCAATGAGCCCCGATATGACTTTTACACCAAAATGCTAATTTCTCGGACACCAGTGAGTGTGTTTATACGGATGGCAATTCATAACTGTTCGTTAGGATATATAAATTCATACAAGCACTGAGAAAGCTTCATTGTTCATGGTTTGTCCACAGAATGGTTTGAATTGAACCTGTCCATATTTACTTCAGTAGTAGCAAAAACAAACTTTTGCTCGCCATACTTCTGCATGTGGCTGTAATTTGTCTATAAAACCATGGAAACGTCAGGATGTGAAATTACAAGATATGATGGCACTACCATATCATATACCTTGCCAGGATCCAAGAAAACCCCACAGTCCCACAGTGCCCCTCGTCCCAATGTGCCCCCGTTCCCCCTACATCAGTATATCAGTATATCAGTATATCAGTAAAACATAGCTATTTGTATCATACTGCGGCATATCAGTACTGCCATTCTAATTATATATACAATGTGATGAAAAATCAAAAGGTGAAAATGATTTCAGTGTTGACTGTATGTCAGGGAAGAAAATGGCACTGTATGATTCTGCAGGCACTTTCTTACATTTTTGTCCGTTTAATTTTCTTGCCTATTAAAGATGCAAAAAAGACTCCATTTCCACTAAAGCCTTGATGGCACATGGATGAAAATTCAATATCCAAGAGTGCCTCCAGCATCATACTTTTTTATATTTATTTCCATATTATCACTTATCTACTTTCATTTGATACCTTATTTGCATTTACAGTAACTGTAAAGATTTAGGTCTTTATTTTTTATTTTTGGTGTTTTTATTATTATAGTATTTTTTTCTATTCAAAAAAAACCTAATAAATGATTTTTTGTTCCAAATGTAGTTGTTCTAAATAGAAATATGAAACACAGATGTAGAGTCACACTTCAGATATCGATTACACTCAAATTTAATATCAGGGAAACTTGAGTAACCTAAATTGTCCCGAAATTTGAGAATGACCCATTTATGCTGAGCACCTGTATGAAAGCTTTTTGCTTTGACAAATGTTCTGTTTTGACTTGGTACATTTTTTGAGATGCATAAAACCAAAAATTTCGATGAAATACACAGAACAGCCTTCAGTGGAGCAGAACTTGCTGGAATAGCAGTGTAGCCCTCAAAAGTTCGAAAGTGCATTAACAAACCAGAATAGCTCATGAATTCTGTTCTGTTCCAGTTTTTATCCCTCACACACTCTATTGATACAAATTGCAGCATTCAAACATATAAGAAAAGGGTAAAAGATTATCTTATGAACAATTTCCACATTGTCTAGCATTCTTCTCCATTTGGTACACCTTTAACTTTAAAAACTATTCAAAAGAAATTTTGTTTGGAGACGTGGCTGAAACCATCCCTAAATTTATATAAATATGGGTGAATGTTATGGAAAAGTGAATTAAGTATATAATGTGTTAGATGATGAAAAGTTCTAAATGTGGATAATGAATGTATGTGTGGCTTGTTTATGAATGAATTTTCGGATAATGCTTCACAGTTTTTCTGGGTTTTTTTTAATACATTATAATTTTATTGTAAATAATTGCGAAGTTGATAAAGGCAAATACGCCGGCATTGGCCTGCCATGCATTTGTGATGTTGTCAATAGAAAATGTAAATATCATTGTATATTTGTTCAAATTATGGTCAATAAATACTTACTTACTTACTTACTACTTACTTACAAAATAATAGGATTTTTATCAGCCATGCCTTTATAATGTTTTTTTTTCTTCAATACAGAAGCTGAATAACATATTCACTGACGAAATATCCATTGACCAGCTGAGGATGACAAAACACTGGTATCAGAGACTTCCATCTGTCCACTCTATTCTTAGCGCACTCACATGCCAGTGTGTACGTATACATTTATTTTCATGATTGATTTCTTCATGTTATGCTTTACCTGGATTTTGATTGATGTTCTTATAGCTGTACCCATTCAGTGACAATGATTAAAAATAATTCATAACAGGTTACGCCCCAAGATGATGAAAGCCAAGTTATTTATCATCACCCAATTGAAGATAACACAAATGTCAACCTCCTACATTATGTTGCAACTGCTGATGAAATTGACCAACAAATGCCTCAAAAGAAAAGAGAGAGTGGTGAGTCCGAGGACGAAGAAAAGGAACCACTGCTACAATCAAATAAAAAAGTCACAACAGGCCAGAAAATGATAGAAGCAGACAGCAAGGAACCACTGCTACAATCAAATAAAAAAGTCACAAAAGGCCAGAATATGATAGAAGCAGACTGCAAGGAACCAATGCTACATTATGAGAAGGAAAAGACAGCAGTCCAACAGAAGGGAGACAGAAACAGCCAACGGAAGGAGTCACAAAAGGACCATTTTTCATTTGTATGTAATTTCATTATCCATCTTGTTTGTTATTTTATCTTGTGAATGAAGCTTATATTGTGTTTATTTTGGGTATTGTCACCAAATTAAATAAAGTTTTACCTTATCTTGCCTTATCTTTTTAGCATGAGAAGGAAAGGACAAGAGTCCAGCTGAGGGGAGATGAAAACAGCAAAGGGCAGGAGTTAGAGAAGAACCGTTTTTCACTTGTATGTAATTTCATTAATTCTTCTTGTTTTGGTATTTTAGCTTGTTAGGGAAAAGCTTTTACTTTTATTTATTGTTTGTATTGTCACTGCCAATGTTATATATAGTTTTACCTTATCTAATTTATCTTATCATATTTTTTATCATGAGAAGGGAGATGGAAACAGCCAATGGCAGGAGTCAGAAGAGGACCAAGTGAATGGTGAGTCTGAATAACTGAAAACATGCATGGTTATGACTCTGTGCACTCTGAGTACGAGAAGCACTCCAGAGTGCATGAAAAGGTATTGCAGCTTCTCACAAGTAGGATAACCCTGCCAGTTCCTCAAACTACCCAAATGCAAGGTGTTTCCAAATACCTTCCTTTGAGTTACTTCAGTGAGGGGGGGGGGGGGTTGTATCCTGTCATGAGGCCCTATAATGGTATTTTGATAAGAACTGAATAGATTAAGTAGTTAGAGATTAAGTACTATAATATTGTCATAGGTACATCTAAAACAACCATGATACAAGTCATTTTGCCAAATGATGGGTAATAAAATCCTTCCAAGAGGAGAGAGGAGTATAGTTTATTTCCCTTGTGTGGTTAAGCTTATCTATGTATTTAACAATAAACAGATGTTGTCATTTCTGCACATGAACCCAACTCAGGACAAAAACTTGTAACTTGCAGCAGACCTATGCAGAATAGGCTAACAATGAATTTTAATTTTAAAAGTTATTTTAAGGTGGCTCGCTACTCATGGTGCAGCAATGGCGGCGTCACCATAGCAACAACAGTCTGCTGAGCTGTGTGGACTGCTTTTTTGGTTTTTTACAATTCTGTGCGACTGCCGCTTTGTTTGTCATTTGCGTCACTTCTATTAGGGTTAGAAACTTCTGGTTTGAAGCATTAGATGCGCTATGAACAGGACTATAACATGCCAGAGATTCAGCTTTATGGTCCGAATAGAAACTTTTTAAACGCGATTTTCGGCAAGCAGGTCTAATTTCTAAAAATTGACTTAGAGATATAATTAAATTTTTATCTCAATTTCTATCGCGGTAACAGACCTTCTCTTAGCATTTTATTGTTCCTAACAATATTTGGAGATTAATGACAAAAAATTGAGAAATCCTGTTCCGTCAATTTTTTTTAGCGCCATGGTTTATAAAAAAAATTTAAATTGTCAAAATCAAAACTTTCATTCCGAGCCCGTTGGAAAGTCCTTTAAACTAAATATATCTCTTTGAAATTGTAATCAGCAGTTCCATTGAAGTTTCTTCTTTAATTTCATGCTTCATTTCATAATATGGGATGCATGACCACTGAATGGCAGGACAAACTTCACAGAAAGAAAGATAAGAAAAAAATTGAGTTTTTCAGGTTTGCATGGACTGACTTTCTTGGACATAACCTCAAATATTTTGAAAAAAAGGCTGGTTGCGACCACTTTTTTTTACACATCCTTGCTATAAACTATATTTTGGATCATTCTAAACTATTTTAAAGAAATCCTATCTTAGAAAGTTCACGAGTATCGAGCCACCTTAAAGATGGATGTATCAAATTTTTAATTTTTTCCTGTCTTGAGTAATAATAATTACTTTTAATCAAGACCCGTTGAAATCACTCAGTTTTTTTTTTCATAGGTGTTATAATTTCAACAATAATCCCTTCACCCCCCCTCCCCATTTTCACTCATGGCAGACTGGCACTGAAACAGGATATTGTGCAGTTTGCTGCTGTAACCATTCTGTGGAATTAGAATTCCAGAACATATATATGTTAAATATTTAAAAAAGGCTGTAAATTATATGTGACATAATGTGCTTTCTTATGCATTTTCTTCCCTTCCCTTAGGAACAACTGATGAGCAGAAGACCTCAAGTGCCCACATTCCTGAAGGCAATGCTAAGGACGCCCTGCAACTTCCTGGTTATGACCCCAATGATGTGCTCCAAGGAAGAGAATTGGACATCACAACCATGGACAAGTTCGCCCTGCTCTGTGGCTTACCAGCACCATCAGCACTGCATCTTCAAGCCATGTCACCCTCTCAATCGACCATGCCACCGTCCCAGTCGATCATGTCGCCCTCCCAATCAACAATGTCACCATCCCAATCAACCGTGTCACCCTCCCCACCGACCATGGCAATTGCCTCAAGTGAATCCTTCCCTGCAATTCACTATGTCACCAACCACTATGTAGTTTCTTGCCGTAGGGATGGGAGAATTTTTTTGTATGACTCTCTGTATGATGATCAGCGAATTCAACAGGTTCTACCTCAACTACAATGCCTCTATCAATTTGGAAGTGATACATTTGACATAGAATACTTGGTTCCACAATCTCAAGGTGCCACATTGGACTGTGGTCTCTTTGCTGCTGCAAATGCCACGATGTTGCTTCATGGAATTGACCCTTGCACTGTGACATTGGATCCCCGGCTTCTCCGTAGCCACATGGATCAGTGCCTGCAAAATGAAAAAGTGCAATTATTTCCCTTCTTGGCAACCCCAACTCTTGACACACCTGACAAAAGCCAGAATACTGAGTTATCTACAAAATTAGGACTTTACAATGAGGAAACAAAGAAAGAAATGGATTCAGTGAAGGGTGACTTGGTTCACTCAGGGAGGAACAACATTGTGCATGATTAACAGGAGGCTGAGAACGACAAAATGAAGAAGGTGATGGTTTTTTTTGGTATTCTTCTATAATGAGCAATTTGGAGTGGTCCAAGCTTGCTTGCCAGCAGTTCTAAAAAAATTGACAATTTGAAATTAAAAATTATTGACTGCATTACAAACACATGAAGAATCTTATGCTAATTATTGTCTAAACATAATTGGCCAGATGATTAAAATATGATCCTATTGTTATTAATTTTAAATGGAAACTTCCCATAACTACAGTATTGTACATTCCTGGATCTCATATCAACAAAATTAGGAATTAAAGGTCAATTTCCATTGGTGCATTGCTAAGTGGATGACCATTTATTACTGCGGCGGAGGGTTTTGAGTTTTCTTTATTTTTAATATAAATGATTCCTACTCAGTTTTGGTGAAAAAAATTAATTCTTTTTTTTAGTCTTGCAATGGATTATTTCTGCCACGGGTATATCTTAAGAAGGTGCTGTTAGATTTAGGAATGAATAAAAAAAATACTGTCACTGTTAAAGTAAAATAATAATTTCCTGCTGAGGAAAACTCCAGGCCCCCTCCCCTCACCTGGATATTAAATGTTTGCCCTCTAATCAGTCTAAAACTTTGATCTTTCTCCGAAAGTGTCAATGTTTGCTGTCTCTGGCTTGGAAAGTTATAGCTGGGATTCAGTTTTGATTGATTAGTCTTATTTTTTGTGCAACATAACAGCTTTGATTTACAAAAGTAGGCTTGAAAATTGCCTTGTACGCAGCATTTGGAAAGTCCATACAAATATCAGGCAGCCCCAACTACCTTAAAGACACTATAAACTATAAACTCTCTCTTTGTGTATCATGATGCAAACTTCTGGTTTTTTTTTGGGTTTAATGAATAATATGTAAATGGTACAGCCATGAAATTCGCGCAGCACTTAAAAAGTTTTTTTGGGACTTATGGTTTTAATCATCGGTTGACAAAAATTATGCAACTTTGATTTTGTTATGTTTTCTTGTTGTCTGTTTTGAAATTAAATGAATCACATGTTAATAATATAATTTGGATTTTCAAGGCTTATAATTAACTATTCCATAAAAATTATAGATATAGGAATATTACTGGAGAATATTAAATTTTTAAGACACTTTTGAATATGAATATGTCATGTTTTGTTAAATTCGAAACTAAATCAGTGATAAGAAGCTGGTCCCACTTGACCTAATTTCCTGCTGTCGACCATTGATGTTGAGACCATCACTGCACAGAATTTTGAAACCTTTCTTGTGCTAAATTTCGCTTCGCGAAACGGCCTGCGGCCGTTTCGCTGTGCGAATATTATCTACATTTCCTCTCTTTAGGTCACACAACATGATTAGGGTAACATGATTCCATCTGCGATGGTTAAAGTGCAAAACCTCGTATGTCAAAATTTGGCATTTTTTAGATATTGGGTGTAATCTTTCAATATCCAATACATGTTGTCAATTTTTTTCCTTGCCAGTTTGCTAATTTTGGTAGCTGTAGCAAAATTATTTCACCAAACCTTGTAAGTTTTGGTTCCAAAAAATTAAAGTGCAAAACCTTGTAACTCAATTCAGACCTTTGGAGCTCATAATTTCAGAAAATTTCTTCTTTTTTGTGAAACAATGATAGTGATACACTTTAAGGCTCACAGAAAATTTCTGAATTGAAAAAAGATTTACGTCCCTATTTTGTATTGAATATTAAGGATATTGATGTGCGCCAAAAATTTGAAAAAAAAAAGTGATTTTCCTCATTTTGCCCTTGTAGCCACTCAATGAAATTTGCTATTGTTATCTATCATTATCAATACAAAATGTTCCAGACAAATTGGATGGGCAGGCAATGCTGCAGGTGGTTTTAAAATGTGATTAATGGTCAACTTACAAGGTTTTGCACTTTCGCTGAGTTAGGAGGTTTTGCACTTTCAAATCGTATTTTCAAGCATATCTGATGGGGTCAATGATCTTTGACAAAAATGTGCTCAAACAGGGTGTCATTTTCTGTTTGTCGGGTTGACCATAACTAACAGATTCATAGACATTTTTTTTCAATTTCTGAAAAACAGCTTTTTTTGATTTACAAGGTTTTACACTTTCACCTTTGAGATTCAGTTAAATTTAATGAGAGTATCATACAAAATTTTAATCTAGAGTTTATTAATGCATTATTATACATTGCTGTATTATTTCAATTTATGTGGGAGTGCTTTGAACTAGGGATGTACCGAACTTGTGTTCGGTGTTCGGTTCGGCCTGTTTCGGTGCCCCCTAGGTCGGCTCGGCTGATCGGCAGTAAATCAAGCCAATCACCGATCAAGCCACACCCCCTACTTACAGCGCCCCCATGCGACTACACTTGGTGAAGTCATGCTTGGGTGACTCCCAAGCTCCACTTGCGTAACATCTGCTATTGCATAAATAGGCCTTCCAATATTGAATATATTTAAATTGCACTGGAGATAAGAATCCAACGAAACTATAATTAGAAAATTACATACTATTTCACTAGATATGTATTGATATCAACATAATATTAGTAGCTTGTCACAATAACGCACAATAAATAAAATCTAATAGGGCCTTTATACAGGTATATATTGTACATACTAATTACTTAGTCTATTCTTCAATATATACACTAAAATAAATACCTAACCTAATTTATTAATCTAAGCATAGTCAGACCATGGTCTTTTATAAATGAAGACCAATTAACTTGTTGTCTTCCTATTTTATTAATTATTCTGAATTTCTAACCATTTTAGTGTAATGTTTCAGATAAAATGTGTATAATGAAGTGATGTTAATATAGATTTAACCAGATTTGTTATGCATTCCGTACCCATGCCTATATTTATATAATATGAATAGCCTAGTATACTGTGTATGCAGCCATTGATTTTCATGCATCGGAAAAAGATTATAATATATAGGGGGGCTGCTGGGAAGGGAAGCCTGCCTGGGACAAAGGTGCCGGTGCTGGCCAAGCTGCCGGACACCCCCTAATTCCAGCGACCCTACTTTTATTGGAGAATCATAGTCATGCTCCACCTGACCTGCACATCTGCTATTGCATAACACCAGCGTATGTCAGAGTTCAATGAACCAGAACTATTTATGGACCCCATGTATTATCTATTTTTGTAAAAAGTTTTATTAAAAACTATCTAATTTGGGCTCAATATATTATAATTGGAGAATTTAGATTTGCTCTACTGCTGGCCCAGTGCACATCTATAGACCGACAGATACAATACAAATGAGTTATCATCAAGAGAAAATCTACTTCAAAGACAGAGAATGCAAGTAAGACAAATAAAAAAAAGAAATTTATAGATTAAGACCGCAATTGGTCTATGAAATACATATATTAGGCCTATTTCTGGGGAGAGTCTAGCATGAACATAATAGGGCCTATTTCAGAAGACAAACGTTTTTCAGGGCATTCAACTTGTTAAAACTATTTTAGGGAAGATTATGTGCTTATCTGTCAAATAAGCCTAAAAAAACAAACTTCTATTATAATGTAATGATGGAAGGAAAGTGACTAGAGAATGTACAGCCAGAATGTTTTATTACTAAGTCATGTTTCTTTCAAACAATTCTGCCAATAATTGAAATCCCTTTGCAGAGTTGGTACTGAGCCAACAGCGACAATTTAAAGCATCAATCAGGCCTCCACCACAATTTCTTATTTTGCGACATTTTTATCCATGGATTAAGTTGATTAATTAAATTTTCAAAAAGCGAAATAAATAAACATGTACATCTTTTAACAATTAGGTCTATTGAGTCAATAGTTAACACTAAAAATATAGGCCTATGTGTTGTCATATTATTATTATCATCAATTTATTTTTACAGCCATCAATTGCACGTGAGTGTACAGGCCTATATATCAGTCAATAGGCTAAATGATAGCAAAGCATTTCATATCTTTAATAAATATAATTTAACATTGATATAAATAATATAAATAAATCTGTGAAAAGCTATTATTACTGGTTGCGTGCTGCAGCCCAACTTTCTATTACATAACAATATGCTGGCCACGTGGCTCTATTCATAGACACGCTTGGCTGGTTTTCAGCTGTCAATTGGATTGGAATGGTGGACTCTGGTGAAGGTAATTAAGGTTCGAATTCGGGTTCGAGGTCGGCCGAACCTTGAGGCCAGATTCGGGTCCGGGTTCGGTTCGGCAAAATGCTTGATCGGTACACCCCTACTTTGAACTTTCTCAACGTCTCCTGTACTTATTGTGTGATATGATTATGATTTTATAGCTTTAATTGATTTAATTATTTTGCTTTGCACTACACAGTTGGACACTTTGTTGTCGGAAGATGACCAGCCTCAAATCCCTGCTACGGAAGCAGCTGACAACACGGAATGGACTGAGCTGCTTGGTGATGCAGCTACTGTTAATACACACACCTCAAGTGAAAATGAAATGGCTCAATTGAATCGTGAACTAACAGCAGATGATCCCTTTGATATTTCCCAGGTTTCTCTTGGTAATGTTGTAGCGGAAGACAAAGCAGGTAGAAGACAAGATAAAGCTTTGATGAAAGAAATTAAAGCTTTGAAAGGAGAAATTGAAGCTTTGAAAAAGGAAACTGAATCAATGAAAAGAGAAAATGAATCTATGAAAAGAGAACTACCGCTCCAACTCGCCAATGCAGAATAACAGGCAGGAAATGAAGTTTGTAGAAGACAAGATGAAGCTTTGATGAAAGAGAAATTGAAGCTTTGAAAAGAGAAATTGAAGCTTTGAAAAGAAAAAACAAATCTTTGAAAAAAGAAAATGAATCTATGAAAAGAGAAGCACCGCTTCAACTCCCCAATGCAGAATCACAGGCAGAAAATGAAGCTTGTAGAAGACAAGATGAAGCTTTGATGAAAGAAAATGAAGCTTTGAAAAGAGAAATTGAAGCTTTGAAAAAGGAAAATGAATCTATGAAAAGAGAAGCACTGCTTCAACTCGCCAATGCAGAATCACAGGCAGAAAATGAAGCTTGCAGAAGACAAGATGAAGCTTTGATGAAAGAAATTGAAGCTTTGAAAAGAGAAAACAAATCTTTGAAAAAGGAAAATGAATCTATGAAATCAGAACTGCAACATGCAAGTGAGAGACACTCCACTCTTTTAAGAGACAATGTAAAAGAATGCGAAGAGCTGAAAGTGGAGATTGAACGACTTCGTGATGTGAACAAAAGTCAAGAGAAAAAATTAAACACATTACGAGAAGTGTTAAGATAGAAATGCTTATTATATGAATTACAGTTGATGAATAATGAGTACATCTGTTTGTGGCCATTAGCGACCTCACAGATCCAATCTATTGCATTGAAATGGACTCTCAGTTTCTCATTTAGTATCCACAGTGGGGAGTGTTATGACTCAGCATGTGACTCGCATGGCATCCATGCCATGGACAGGGATATGACCTCACAAAGGTGTATGCCAGGACAATTCTGTAAGCACTTGTCATTTGACAGCTGTAAAATAATTTTTGATAAACAGGCCATGTAATGAATCTCCATTGAATATTGTAAAATCAAGGTTTTGCTTCTTCTGTGTTTTTTATTTGATCACTAATAGTAAAGTGCTGTATCTGCCATATTTGTACTTAAGAGTTCTTAGGAATCTGGAACAGATTCTACCTCAGTAAATTATCATTATCTGTGATCCATTTTAACTCAGGACTCACTATGTCTTCCTAATATGAATTTGTCACTTGGTTGTGCAATGTTGGAATTCTCATGAGATTAGATGTCAGGTATTGATGATTGAGAAACCTGTATATTATAAAGTGGGATTTGCTCTTTGAATTATTGATCAAGTTTGATGCATATATTGAATTGTCGATTTAGTTTCATATGAATATCAGAGTATTGATGAAGTGTGATGTAAATATTGAACATTGACGAAGAGTGCTGTAAATATAGGATTATTGATAAAAGTGCTGTAAATATAGGATTATTGATGGAACGTTCTGTAAAAATAGGATTATCGATGAAAAATGCTGTAAATATAGGATTATTGATGAAGGGTGCTGTAAATATTGGATTATTGACAAAGTGTGCTGTAAATATAGGATTATTGATGAAAAGTGCTGTAAAAATAGGATTATTGATGGAAAATTCTGTAAATATAGGATTATTGATGAAAGGTGCTGTAAATATAGGATTATTGATAAAAGTGCTGTAAATATAGGATTATTGATGGAACGTTCTGTAAAAATAGGATTATCGATGAAAAATGCTGTAAATATAGGATTATTGATGAAGGGTGCTGTAAATATTGGATTATTGACAAAGTGTGCTGTAAATATAGGATTATTGATGAAAAGTGCTGTAAAAATAGGATTATTGATGGAAAGTACTGTAAATATTGGATTATTGATGAAGGGTGCTGTAAATATAGGATTATTGATGAAATTTGCTGTAAATATAGGATTATTGATGGCAAGTGCTGTAAGAATAGGATTATTGATGAAAGGTGCTGTAAATATTGGATTATTGATAAAATGTGCTGTAAATATAGGATTATTGATGGAAAGTACTGTAAATATTGGATTATTGATGAAGGGTGCTGTAAATACAGGATTATCAATAAAAAGTGCTGTAAATATAGGATTATTGACGAAGTGAGCTTTAAATATAGATTTATTGACAAAATGTGCTGTAAGTAGATTATTGATGGCAAGTGCTGTAAAAATAGGATTATTGATGAAAGGTGCTGTAAATACAGGATTATTGATAAAATGTGCTGTAAATACAGGATTATTGATGGAAAGTACTGTAAATATTGGATTATTGATGAAGGGTGCTGTAAATGCAGGATTATTGATGAAATTTGCTGTAAATATAGGATTATTGATGGCAAGTGCTGTAAAAATAGGATTATTGATGAAAGGTGCTGTAAATATTGGATTATTGATAAAATTTGCTGTAAATATAGGATTATTGATGGCAAGTGCTGTAAAAATAGGATTATTGATGAAAGGTGCTGTAAATATTGGATTATTGATAAAATGTGCTGTAAATATTGGATTACTGATGGAAAGTGCTGTAAATATACAATTATTGATGAAGAGGGCTGTAAATATAGGATTATTTATGAAAAGTGCCATAAATATAGGATTATTGACGAAGTGAGCTTTAAATATAGATTTATTGACAAAGTGTGCTGTAAGTAGATTATTCATGAAGTGTTAGGTATGTTACAAAAAATTAAAATTATGCTAAAGATCCAAACCCCAAATTACCAGATAGATCTAGACATAACTTAGTCAATGGTACAAAGATTGCTCAAATCGAGTTAGAAATAAGGGAGATATTGCAAATTTTGTGTTGGAAAGAAACATAACACTTTCCATTTGATTCCCATGCTTAAAGCACGAAAGTTGTGACCTGAGATGCTATATTTATTGAAACAAACGTGAATTACATGGTAGTTCATCTTTTTCTAAAATAACTTTCTGGCTTTTTATTACTACTGATAATAATACACTGAGCATAATAAAAACAACAAGAACAAAAGTGTCCAAGTTTTCAAAATTCAGTAATTATCAAATTAGGCACAGACTAATGATGACATTGGAAGACATATTTGTAATTGTAGTGAAAAATTATTAACCTTTTGCTGCACAATGCATATTTTGGTGAGTTACAAAGTATGTTTAGGACTGCACTTCCCTGGAAAAGGCACCAATACAAACATTCATTTTGTGACATACTGGATGAGATTAATCTTGATGTAAATATTGGATTATTGATGACAAGTGCTGTAAATATTGAATTATTAATATAGGATAGAGTAAATATTGGATTACTGAATAGTGCTGAAATTAATATTGGATTGATAACAATATAATAAAAAATTGACATTTATATAAAGGTAGGATTATTGATGAAGAGAACTGTAAATATTGGATTATTGACAAGGAGTTCTGTATATATTGCATTATTGATGGAAAGCGCTGTAAATATTGAATTATAAATAAAGGGTACTGTAAATATTGGATTATTGGTGAAGGGTGCTGTCTATATTGGATTATTGATAAAATGTGCTGTAAATATTGGATTACTGATGGAAAGTGCTGTAAATATTGAATTATAAATGATGGGCACTGTAAATATTGGATTATTGATGAAGGGTGCTGTAAAAATAGGATTATTGATACCAAGTGCTGTAAAAATAGGATTATTGATAAAAAGTGGTATAAATATTGGAGTATTGATGTGGGGTGCAGAGCTCTGTGAATATTATGATATTCTGTAAATGAAATAATTTGATTTGATGCACATATTTTATTATGAAATTAATGGAATTTGAAGAAAGTTGGATGATTGATGAAGGGTGTTGTAATATTTTGTATAATTGGTTTTATGCAAATTTGAGTACATGTATTATTGAAGCGTATTGTGTGCAGATAGTCAAAGTATTGATGAAAATTATTTTGCCATCAAAGGTTACTGCACGTATGATGGTATTAAAATAAACAAATTACAAATTATGTTTCTAATATAAACTTTTGTGTGAGGCATGCAGACATATTTCATTATACTGTTGTGTCTTGAACTTAACTGGCAACTGCTCCAACTGAATCATCAGAATGGAAATTTGTGTGGAATATTGAACCTCATAATATCTAATTTGTGCTCTGCAAAAACTGGCAAGGAAATCACGGGACATGAGCTCATCAGATTATTGTTTATTAAATCAGGCCATTGTGTAACCAATTTCAGCTGTTAGATGTAAAATTTTTCATCAATGTTTGTTTTTTTTGTAACAATGCTATCCCTTTCATTGGTTATGTCATAAATGTTTGCTTTTTGTTAGCAATATCATCTCTTTCATTAGTTATATCATCAATGTTTTATTTTTTGTTTTTTAAGCAATGTCATCTATTTTATTAAATGTATCATTGTTAACTTTGATGTTTATTATGTAACCTTTTTTCGCCATTATCATAATATAGGTGCCTATCAGGCATCTGGTAATAAAAATTCAATTTTTAAATCCAAATATTTGTGTTTCATTGATTTGTTTTCTTCCGTGTCAGTGACAGAAATTGGTGAGAGGGGTGAGCTTGGGGGGGGGGGGTTGATTTGAGCTCCCTTGATAAAAAAACTGAGGGGGCTGTGCCCTGCGACAGTTCCCCAAATGATCAGTGGCGACATTTAAATTGTCAATTTCACTTTTTCTGTCCTCCAGGTATTTGGTGTCTGAATATTTTCCCTCTTAAAACTTTAGAAAGGCGTGGCGTTGCTGCACCAGCCAAGAGCTACCCCAACCAAAACTTTCCATTTCCGTCACTGCTGCGTCTAATATCACAATATAATATGCACTCCTTACTCCAGGAGAAACACTGGCACTAATTGTGAACCTAGAAAAATAGGTGAACCCAATAGGGAAGCACGGATATCTGGCAAGGTATCTGGTTTGCGGCCAGATATTGGAATTTGCAGGATATACGGGATTGGTAATAAGTAAAAGAATGTTACAAGAATAGAGTCATAAACATGATGTCACCATCTTCAGTTACAGGACATAAGGAAAATCATTCCATCAGAGAAACAGTTCTCCTGCGATAGATGTCTCTTGGCTCTCAGAAAAATTACTTATAATCAACCGTTGAAAAACTTCCTCGTTTACTTGTGTATTATCCGGTTCCCACCTGGTTCCTATCCGGCTAATATCCGGTTAATATCTGGTATCCAGCAGCTGGCGTTTGCCGGATTAATCAGTATCGAGCTATTTTCACTATCCATGCATCACTAGAACCCAAAAGGAGTCAAATAATTGCACAAATAGTATATAGTAAAATAAAGACGGTCACAAGAAGAATCTTGAACAAGTTCATAACAAAATCATATGCGGCCCCCCCAGTGACTAAGGTAAGGGATAACCAGAACTTATAGTATTCCAATTAATAGTATACAAACAGCTTTATATTTACCTCCATTGGAAGCTTTCAGGCTGTTACACTAGCCCTTGTTCACCCAAAACTGATCACTGGGGGCGCTTAGGGGTGTTGTTGTGCTGAGTCAGCTGGAGTGATGTTGTTCTCAGTTGACTCAGCAGAGAAGAGTAGATCGAGGGGAGGTGATATCTTCCCCCATCCCGGTTCAAGTTGCTTTGATGAATCTTGATGAAAATCGATTCCTTGATGCCTCTGGTGTACCAATCTTCCTCTTTGTCAAGAATAGTTGCCCCATCTAATCTGATCTCATGTGCCGATTGCAGGACTTATGTAAAGCTTTAAGCCACAGGAATAAATGGGATGGATAATGCTGGGTCATTCCAGGTCAAATCAACCAATTTTCGGAAAATTTCCCACCTGACCGTCTCAGATTTTTTTCATATTACAGTTACTCCAAGACAACATGGAAACATGGTAGTGTGCTAAATTTGAAGGTTCTGGGTTGAAAACTCAGAAAATGACAAGGCACCAAAATATCGCAAAAAGCTTAGAATTTCTAATATTGACATATTTTGAATAGATAATTTCTCTTATTTGGTGGGAAACAGAGCCCGAAAAACTGGCTCTGTATATTCATATTGAGTACAAGTACCAATAAAATTAGTTTATACAAATAGTCGTTACAGCTACTCCCTCAAAAATTTTTAAAAATCTGAAAAATATTGGACTGAAAGATGATTTTTGATATTCTAAAACACCTTCTCAAAATGAGATATGAAATTCATAATAATACACATTTATTATTTGGACTAAGAAAAAAGAGATTTTAGCCATTTGATGGTTGTGTCGTGATCAATGTTGAATAAAGAGGCTCCAAAATTTTAGAAAATAATGAAATCGAGGTACTTTGGGGGTGTAAAAATACTGCGTGGGATAAGATGGAGCAAAATAAAAATTCCAAATCCTGAAAGTACATGACTAAATCTTTCATTTCATATCAAAACTGTTCTGCTCCTAGGACTCCTTCATACCATACTTAACACAAGACATAGGACCTAATCTTCCGTACACCATAATTGAAAGGAGAGATTGGTGACCAAACATGTTCATGTCAAGCCTAACTTTCTTTTGGTACTTTGTTCAAGGCCCGAAGGTCCATCTGAAATTTCTTTTTTTATGCATCTATAAAAAAATTATTATCTTTGAATACATTGCATGTCAGTTTCAATGAAATACAAAAATCGCGGTTTTGTTTAATTTTATCAATTCAAATCACACAGTATGTTTACCTTTGCCATTGGACAGACCTCATTTAGACCTCCATTCTGAGTACCAACTTTAATAGTATCGCAAAAAATAAGAGTACCTAGAATCATCAATTCAATGCATATATTCAGCACCCACGGGAGCAAAGTGAAAATATTTGTTTATAACTGAAGGATTCCGAGGAGCAAGTTGTATCTACCATCAAATTAAAGATAAAAAGCTATACTTCAAGACAAAATGCATTTCATGGCTGTCCAATTTATCCCACAAGGCGATTTTTGGCCCTGAAATACCTGAAAATAGCCAATTTTCGTATCTTCAAGTGTTAGTAACTTCAAGTGTTAGTAACTCATATAAAATTTAATGATTATTTCTTATACTGCACAAAATGGAACCAGACAATGAGATGAAGCGCCAGGGTAAGCATAAAAGGATTTCAACGATAAATAGTTGAGTTAATGAAATCTGAAATATGTAATTTAGCACTAAAAAGCATGCTCTTTCTCTCCTTTTTCCCCCAAAACTGACAATTAGCACAGAAACTGTCGCACATTCATAGGATGATACAACATTAAGCCATTCCCCTAGTATCGTTTTTATATCTAACATCATTCAAAATTTACACCCTTTTGAAAATATGTTGAGTTAGAATAATTTCCAAAATTCCCCGATTTTCAAAAATTCATAGCTCAGTCAATTTTGTAGATAGCCGCTTGAAATTTTGGATATGTTAGTTTCTCCCAGTAAACTAATTGTAAAAAAAGTTTCGTTAGAATCGGTGATGGTGAGGTGGTAGGGTGTGTCAATTTTTAATTTTTATGCAAATTCAAAAAGCACTAATGCGTAAAAGGTGCGTTCTGACCTGGAGAATCCAAATATGTTTTCGAAATGTCGATACGACAATTCTTACCTACTTCAATTTTGGTTCAAAGTTTCAATGTTTTTTTCGTTTTTGACCATTTTCGCCAATCCGCGGTTCTCTATAACTTTCTCAGTATTTGTCATACAGAATTCTAACTGCCATGGTTGGAAAGCTCTCAAAAAGAGCTACATTTTGCATACCAACATCAATGGTCTAGGACAATATCTTGACTCGCATTGGTCCTTTGGCTTGCACTTTTTAGAAATTAAAGTGTTGCAGACAGTCTAATCCTGTTAAAAAAAAAGCTTTTTAATTTTTTTCACTGATAATTGAAGTGATTCACATTCTAAGGTTCCAGAATGACCAAATATAAAAACTTTTTGATTTTTACCATGAGAGTGCCTGGCTTGTGAGTGATGAAGTTTTAATGTTAAAGTTAGTTGTAAACTCGTAAAATGTGAGATGGGGTCTGTTGCATTGCATATCATATCTTCCTCAGAATTTATTGGGCAGCATGAGTGGTACCATATATACTGTTAGAATTCTCCTGGTACCAGTCATGTTGGCCTATATTTATTTTGTATGAAGTTATAATATAAAATATAACGGCCCCTCCCTGATTTATTTCAATAGTTCTACAAAATTTAGCATTAAAACTTCCAAGCTCAGAAAGTGGGATTTTCAATGGTCAGAAATTAAAAAAATATTTTATTTGCTTATTCTTGAACTTTGAGAATGAAAAATCACAGCAATTATCAGTGAAAGAAATCTAAAAGCCCTTTTTTAACAGGATTAGGTGTCTGCAACACTTTCATTTCTAAAAAGTGTAGGCTGAAAAGCCAATGGGAGTCAAGATATCATCCTAGACCATTGATGTTGGTATGCAAAATGTAGGTATTTTTGAGAGCTTTCCAACCATGGCAGTCAGAATTCTGTATGACAAATACTGACAAAGTTATAGAGAACCGCGGATTGGCGAATATGGTCAAAAACGAAGAAAACATTGAAACTTTGAACCAAAATTGAAGTAGGTAAGAATTGTCGTATCACAATTTTGAGAACAGATTTGGATTCCCCAGGTCAAAATGCACCTTTTAGGCACTAGTGCTTTTTAAATTTGCATAAAAATTTAAAATTGACACACCCTAGTGAGGTGGGGACCACTGGTTGATTTGACATGGAATGACCCTGCTGTCCCTTTAGGTCTCTTGTTCATACCAGTGAATCCATGCTTTGTCTTAAGTCCTGATGAAGTTAAAGACCCTCATCCTGCCACCTGAATCTCTCTTGCCAAATCTTGCATGCAGAAGTGTTTTCACACATGGGTTCAGTGTAAGAATACAGACATTTGGTGTGTTTGAAAGTACACTCGTTTGTTTGGAATGTGTGTAGGCATAATTAAGTGCAACTTCGTGTTAAAGTGAAGAGGAGAGGGAATGTATTCACTTTCAACTTGAAGTAGAAGTATATTCACTTTCAACTTGAAACAAATTAGGAGCATATTCACTTTCAACTAGAAGAAGAAGCATATTCACTTTCAACTTGACGAAAGAGGGAGCATATTCACTTTTAGCTTTAAACATAGAAGGAGCATATTAACTTTAAACTTTAAACAAATAAGGAGCATATTAACTTTCAACTTTAAACAAATAAGGAGCATATTTGCTTTTAGCTTTAAACAAAGGAGGAGCATATTGACTTTTAACTTGAAACAAATAAGGAGCATATTCACTTTCAACTTTACACAAAAAGGAGCATATTCACTTTCAACTTGAAACAAATTAGGAGCATATTCAATTTCAACTTTAAAAAAGGATCATATTCACTTTCAACTTGACAAAAGAGGGAGCATATTAACTTTAAACTTTAAACAAATAAGGAGCATATTCACTATCAACTTGAGCAAAGAAGGGGCAAATTTACAATCAACTTGAGCAAAGAATGGGCAAATTTACAATCAACTTGATCAAAGAAGGGGCAAATTTACTATCAACTTGAGCAAAGAAGGGGCAAATTTACAATCAAATTGAGCAAAGAAGGGGCAAATTTACTATCAACTTGAGCAAAGAAGGGGCAAATTTACTATCAACTTGAGCAAAGAAGGGGCAAATTTACTATCAACTTGAGCAAAGAAGGGGCAAATTTACTATCAACTTGAGCAAAGAAGGGGCAAATTTACTATCAACTTGAGCAAAGAAGGGGCAAATTTACTATCAACTTGAGCAAAGAAGGGGCAAATTTACTATCAACTTGAGCAAAGAAGGGGCATATTTACAATCAACTTGAGCAAAGAAGGGGCATATTTACAATCAACTTGAGCAAAGAAGGGGCAAATTTACCATCAACTTGAGCAAAGAAGGGGCAAATTTACAATCAACTTGAGCAAAGAAGGGGCATATTCACTATCAACTTGAGCAAAGAAGGGGCAAATTTACAATCAACTAGAGCAAAGAAGGGGCAAATTTACAATCAACTTGAGCAAAGAAGGGGCATATTTACAATCAACTTGAGCAAAGAAGGGGCATATTTACAATCAACTTGAGCAAAGAAGGGGCAAATTTACTATCAACTTGAGCAAAGAAGGGGCAAAATTACAATCAACTTGAGCAAAGAAGGGGCATATTCACTATCAACTTGAGCAAAGAAGGGGCAAATTTACAATCAACTTGAGCAAAGAAGGGGCATATTTACAATCAACTTGAGCAAAGAAGGGGCAAATTTACCTTTAACTTGAGCAAAGAAGGGGCAAATTTACAATCAACTTGAGCAAAGAAGGGCAAATTTACAATCAACTTGAGCAAAGAAGGGGCAAATTTACCTTTAACTTGAGCAAAGAAGGGGCAAATTTACAATCAACTTGAGCAAAGAAGGGCAAATTTACAATTAACTTGAGCAAAGAAGGGGCAAATTTACAATTAACTTGAGCAAAGAAGGGGCAAATTTACAATCAACTTGAGCAAAGAAGGGGCATATTTACAATCAACTTGAGCAAAGAAGGGGCAAATTTACCTTTAACTTGAGCAAAGAAGGGGCAAATTTACTATCAACTTGAGCAAAGAAGGGCAAATTTACAATCAACTTGAGCAAAGAAGGGGCAAATTTACCTTTAACTTGAGCAAAGAAGGGGCAAATTTACAATCAACTTGAGCAAAGAAGGGGCATATTTACAATCAACTTGAGCAAAGAAGGGGCAAATTTACCTTTAACTTGAGCAAAGAAGGGGCAAATTTACTATCAACTTGAGCAAAGAAGGGGCAAATTTACAATCAACTTGAGCAAAGAAGGGGCATATTCACTATCAACTTGAGCAAAGAAGGGGCAAATTTACAATCAACTTGAGCAAAGAAGGGGCATATTTACAATCAACTTGAGCAAAGAAGGGGCAAATTTACCTTTAACTTGAGCAAAGAAGGGGCAAATTTACAATCAACTTGAGCAAAGAAGGGCAAATTTACAATCAACTTGAGCAAAGAAGGGGCAAATTTACCTTTAACTTGAGCAAAGAAGGGGCAAATTTACAATCAACTTGAGCAAAGAAGGGGCAAATTTACAATCAACTTGAGCAAAGAAGGGGCAAATTTACAATGAACTTGAGCAAAGAAGGGGCAAATTTACAATCAACTTGAGCAAAGAAGGGGCAAATTTACAATCAACTTGAGCAAAGAAGGGGCAAATTTACAATCAACCTGAGCAAAGAAGGGGCAAATTTACCTTTAACTTGAGCAAAGAAGGGGCAAATTTACAATCAACTTGAGCAAAGAAGGGCAAATTTACAATCAACTTGAGCAAAGAAGGGGCAAATTTACCTTTAACTTGAGCAAAGAAGGGGCAAATTTACAATCAACTTGAGCAAAGAAGGGGCATATTTACAATCAACTTGAGCAAAGAAGGGGCAAATTTACCTTTAACTTGAGCAAAGAAGGGGCAAATTTACTATCAACTTGAGCAAAGAAGGGGCATAATTTTTCACTTTAAATTTGATGCAAAGAAGGAGTGTTTTCAATTTGACCTTGATTGAATAGGTACTGATGCAGTATTCTCTACAAAAAGTTGATTTCACCAATCCAATTCACTCAACTCTTAAAGGTTCCCTATAAAACTTTTTTGTTAAGAGTACAGTGCAATCAACATGAAATGACTCAATATGTAGAGATCTGTACATTTTGTCTCATTCAACATGCGAACTGGTGTTTGGCCTGATTGCTCAGTATCTAAAACATAGGCTGCGTAGCAGCAAACCTTCAGCGAACAGCAACATTTTTAAAGGACACCATTTCACCATAAAAGAATGTGAACCACATTGCATGTTATATTTGCAACAGTGGCCTGGTCTTGGTCTGAAATTAGCTATATGACTCGCCATATACCCGCCTGCATGCCAGGGTATGTGGAACGATTGAAAGACCTTACTAGAGCAATCCACCACATAATATGGACCAGTTTCATGCATAAACAAGGAATTAGTTGTGAGGTATGGGTCAGAATGTTTCAAAAAGCATTACGAGTAGGCCTAACTATGAAGAAGACCAACAAACGGCATTAAAATACTATATAGAGAATGTATAAACTTTGATCTATGGACATACAATGATGGCCAAGTTTTTGCCTGGCAACAAAAAATAATAATTTTAATATTTCTTGTCAATATTTCAAGATGTATAGAATATCCATGAATCACACCCACAAAAGACACAAATATATCATACACTGCGTTCCCAATTATTATGCAACTATGCTTTTTTGCATTATCTCAAAAAGAAATAAAGCTATTTGAATATCCTTTACACATAATGATAAGTGTACCATGGAGCTAGTATCCTGCCAATTTCGTACAATTCCATTGACTCAGTTGGGAGTTATGCCACATAATAATGTTTTGGGGTGTTCCCAATTAGGTATCAAGTCAACTAGTAACCATGCCAACTGGTAACCAAACCAACTGGTAACCAACCAACTAGTAACCAACCGACTGGTAACCAAAAACCCTACCAACTGGTAACCATCCTTTTTTTGTGGGTAACCAAGTCGTAACCATGCATTTAAATTAATTTCATGACCATACCAACTGGTAACCACCAAATTCTTGCCAACTACCAAGTCGTAACCAAAACTAAATAAGATTTTAACTCAAGAAATCTCTGTAAATTTTATAAATAAATGACAACATGTGCTTATTTAGGGATATATTATCCAAATATAAATTATATAATATAATATAATTCTAAATATTTAGAATTCAAATGACAAAATAGCTGAAATACTGGTAATTATGATTTGGTTACGAGTTGGTTCATTCTGATTTTCCCTGGTTACCAGTTGGCAAGAGTCACTGGTTACGAGTTGGTATACAAGTTTCTTTTTTTGGTTACTACTTGGCCATGGCCTATTGATTACTAAATGCCATGGTTACTACTTGGTTGGGAAAAATCAAAAATGGTTACCAGTTGGTTTGGTTACCACTTGGCATGGTTACTAGTTGACCTGTATTCGTTATGGGTAGTTATGGGGTATATGTTGATGGCATCTTCAGATTAGTTTGGGTCATTTTGAGTGGCCATGGATGATTTTCCAAGAATTTTTATAATAATTGGGGAATGACCCAAACTAATCTGAAGATGCCATCAACATATACCCTATAACACAAAAGAAAAAGTATAACCATCATTTCAAGCATAGATGCATTCATAGCTAAGAAATTCTTGTTATTTTACTACATTGAAATAGCATGGAAATTACCGTTTTATTGCAATAAAAACCCTCTGATAGCCAGACAAAATGAAAAATCATTACCTAACTCATTTACCACTTTCCTTAGGTTTAGAACTCTCCTGTAAACCAATGGCAATTAAGTTGCACAGCTATATTTGACAAATATCTTGAAATGAATTGAATGCATCCAATTGCCAATGCTATTCCAATGGGAATCAGAAGTGTGAGTTTTTGATTTGGTGTCATGTTTTGTAGAGATACCGGATTTGGTGTTTCATCTCACAGTATGACCGTGGTGTGCTATAGATATATTCTAAGCTGGAATTTTCTTGATATTAATTTTTTTAAGAGTATGGGAGGCTTCTTTATTGAGAAAAAAGCCAATTTCAATGGTTTTTCAATGCAGTTGTATTATATTGATTTCTTGGTCATGAAGGCATCCACGTCTGAAATGATGATTCCATTTTTACCTTCAGCGAACGAAGTTCGAAGAAGGTATTGTAATCACTTGGGTAAAAATGTTGTCCGTCCGCCGGGCGGTCGGGCGGCGGGCGGATAGATCGTTTCCGGGCCAGCACTCGGCCTCTATTGAATGTACATGGATGAAATTTAGTACACTTAGAGCCTGTATGGTCTAGTTGTGCCTTTTGATGGTCTAATTGATAGATATTCAATACCTTTTGAAATAATTGGGAAAATATAAAAATTATTTTTGTTCGTTTCCGGGCCAAATCTCAGTCATTATTGTATGTGCACTTATGAAATTTGGTACAGATGTGGCCTATATGGTCTAGTTGTGCCTTTTGATGGTCTCATTGATGGATATTCTATACTTTTTGCAAAAATTTGGAAAATAGAAAAATATGTATTTTTTTAGTTTTTTGGCCTGAGACTCGGTCACTATTGCATGTAAATGGATAAGGTTTGGTACACACATGGCCCATAAGGTCTAGTTGTGCCCTTTGAAAGGTCTGGTGGAAAATATTAAATGCTATTTGAAATATTGAAAAAAAAGAGAAAAAAAATATTTTTTGTTTTTGGCCCAAGACTTGGTCACTATTTTCATGTACATGGACAAAGTTTGGTACACATATGACTTATGTGTTTAGTTGTGCCTTTTCATGGTCTGACTGATACATATTCTTGTAATATTGAGAACAAATATTAAAAATACTTGTTTTCTTATAGGAGCCAAAACGTGCCCACTATTGCATATACAGCAATGCTATTTCCTACACGTATCACTTATAAAATGTAGCAGTGCTTTTTGACTTGCATTTAACACTTTTTGAATGATCGGAAAAAAATTGGTGCATGCATAAAACCGTACTATAATATAAGTAAATTAGTATCATAAGGCCTTTCCCTGCTTTTACAAACCCTGGCAAGCACACAGGTAGATCGCAGGGCAGCAGGCAAATAACAGATAATAGAACGCCATTACTCGACCACTGTTGCATACCTATAATATACGGAAATTGGTAAACACACCAATTTTATGATGTAATTGTAATCTTCTAAATGTGTTATTCGCTGAAGGTTTGCTGCTGCGCAGCCTATGTTTTATTTAGTGTTATGAGGTATATTCTAATGTCAATTCATAATCAACTTTGTTGATTTTGGGTGGCCATGGATGCTTTTCCAAGAATTTGCATAATAATTGGGAACACCCCAAAAACCTGATTATATAGCATAACTCCTAACTGATACTACAGAATTGGACGAAAGTCACTGAATATTTGCTTAACGGTGCACATGTCATTATGTGCGAAGGATATCCCAATAGTGTTATTTCTTTTTGAGATATTGCAAAAAAGCATAGTTGCATAATAATTGGGAACGCAGTTTATAGGTGACATGTGTGACAAATTTCATCCATGTACCTGCAATTGTGACCAAGTTTTGGCCCGAAATGAAAAAAAAAAATTAATTAATTTTTCTCAATATTTCAAAAAGTATAGAATATCAATCAATCAGACCATGAAAAGGCACAACTAGACCATATAGGCTACATGTGTGAAAAATTTGATCCATGTACATGTAACAGGGGCTGAGTCCTAGCCCGGAAATGAAAAAAAAAAATGTTTTAAATATTTTTGTCAATATTTCAAAAAGTACAAAATGTCCATCCATGAGACCATCAAAAGGCACAACTAGACCATACAGGCTACATGTGTACCAAATTTCGTCTGTGTGCATGCAATATGGGCGGAGTCCTAGCCCGGAAACGAAAAAAATAATTTTTTTAAATTTTTCTCAATATTTCAAAAATTACAAAAGTTCCATCAATCAGACCATCAAAAAGGCACAACTACGCCATACAGGCTACATGTGTACCAAATTTCATCCTTGTACATTCAATAGGGGCTGAGTACTGGCCCGGAAACTATCTATCCGCCCGCCGCCCGGACGCCCGACCGCCCGGACGCCCGGCGGACGGACAACTTTTGACCAAAGTGATAACAATACCTTCTTCAAACTTCATTCGCTGAAAGTAAAAATGCACAGTAGATCTGCACATACTCAAAGTTAGATGAGCTGATTTGTAATCTGTTTGTCACATTTTCGCAATGTTTTGGTGCCGTTTTTTGCCTGATTTTCGGCAATTTGACAGCTTGTTGAAATGTTGTGATGCAAACAGTGACACAATGGGCAGTGACGTCACAAAAACGCACTGCAGCGTCACTCCTGTATTAGTTTCTGACTACTTGGTGCTAGTTCCACCCCTCCAAGCCCATGGATTGGTTTGATACGGGCTGTCAGACCAGTGCTATATTTCAGTTCACATGCCAGTTGAGACGCACTGTAGTTACCTATTGCCATCCAGATGCTAAATAGATCCAAATTGGCAAGAAGAGATAAATTGGAAATTATCCAAGATGGCTGTAAAATAAAAAAAATAACAAATTGTTCTCACTTAGATGATGCTATGAGTTTCTTTCTCTACCTGCTGGTACATTATATCTGGAGTGTGCACCAGAGGGCCTCGAATGTCGACTCCAATTATACAATATTTATTATATTATCATTTTTAAACATTGTGTTCTGATTTTGATTAAATACAGAATGACCATTTAACTCATATTTAACTTGACAATTTCTTTTCTAAAATTTTCGATGGTATAAAACGAGGTGACTTTGAACATTTTTTGCTTCAATTTTATTATCTCCAAAAAAGTATAAGATCTATGAAATATTTCATGGGATAAATCTTGGCCTCTGACACGTAGTTGAATTTTGCATCGGCATTTTGAGATATACATCTGGTATATGCCAGTGTTATTTGATAAGTGGGTGTTCAAAGTCACCCCGAGATCGCAGAGGAACAATCTTTTTTGAAAAAGTGTTCAAAGTCACCCCACTGTTCAAAGTCACCTCATTTTTTCTCTGTATTGTTATTAACTGGGTCATTGGACTCATCTTGAAAACTCTAGCAGATGCCTCGTTTGCGTCCAGGGTTTGAGATATTTCTTCATCTTAATTTTTGATGACACGGTTTGTTTTTGGGATGACCTGAAAAAGGAATGCTGCCGGTGCCAGGGGAAACACAAGTAAGCCAACACATTTATTTTGTCAGTAAGTTTTTAGCTGACTATAAAAAAATAAGGTTACTTTCACAAATTTCTGAAAATTTTCCATCTCATAGATCTGCTGGAAAAAACTCCGAGGCTAACCCGAACGTTTTTAAAAAAGGAGGTGTTCAAAATCAACATATTAAGCCATTTAGTTTATTACTGGATGCAGGAAAATCCTATTTATCGAACTCCTGGGCGGTTAATTATAATGGCCCGGCGAATACAAGAAAACTATGAAATAAAAATTCCAAGAAAAAAGTTTTGCAGGCCGCCAGTGCTGCCAAGGTAGGCCTAGTGAAGTTTTTCAGGATAAGGGAACTTAGCTGGCTACTGAGAACTTAGGCCCCTTATACCATTCGACACCTCTGTCAGCCAATCATGAGCCAGCATTTCACTGCAATAAAACCCATATTTTTGTTGTCCAGTTATCCTCCCATGGGAGAATAATAAGTGAAGCTGTGAAAAACCACAGCAACAAACGACAAGTTTCAGTTTTGTCTTATGGTATAAGCCAGTTATTCACCTAGGGAGAGGCAATATGTGTTTATCACAGCTCGGGCTAACGCCCTCGCTGGATAAATCACATATTGCCTCTCCCTAGGTGAATAACCTATACTTATTCAGACCAAGTACACTTGATACAATCTTCCTCCTTGTTTATTGACTGTGTTTTTCAGTTTTAATCCTTTGTTGGTCAGTTTTGTTTCAGTGTTTCCTTTAATTTAGTCAATTTGTAGTCAGCCAAGCATGCAATATCATGGTCAGGTGTATGAGCAGTGATATCATGAGCGAAAGTACCAGTTATTGATAGACATAGTATATCAGGGCTTGTAGATCAATTTAATCCATCCATATACCAGCATATGACAAGTCCAAGAAATGCCCTGGACATGCATGTTTTGATATATTTGTCACAGATTCTATCAAATTTGACAGTTTACTATGAAAAACATTTTCTCAAAATTCACAGTTATTGTTGGGTGTTGTTGTTTCGATAAGTTACAGATTCTCATCAATTTTTATCTCATGTCTAACTGCTGAATGCACAAACAGTAACAAAAAATGTATAACAGTTTGCGATCACTGCTATGGTTGTATTCTAATTGGAATTTGTCATGTGACTTTGACATAGGCTCCGACCAGTTTTGTATTTCTTAAAAATATGCAAATACTATAAAATAAAAAATACTTGGCATGCCAGAACATTATCAAAATAATTGATGTACAAGGTCAACTATTGCATTTGCACCATATCTGTGTGTTATTTGCAAAATGGCTCTGCTCCTGCAATCTCAGAATTCGAATTGCATACGCTTGTATTGTCTATAGAGTATTATTGGTACACATGCGCATGTGTGATATGCATTGTATCAGAGTGAAATCCTGCCTTCTGATTGGCTAGAAAAAGCAAACAGTGGTATAAATCAGTTTCAAGCTGACT
The DNA here is from genome assembly GCA_026936325.1 of Platynereis dumerilii. Lineage (NCBI taxonomy): Eukaryota > Metazoa > Annelida > Polychaeta > Phyllodocida > Nereididae > Platynereis > Platynereis dumerilii. The sequence continues at coordinate 1,803,244 of JAPTHN010000004.1, forward strand.
TTGAATGGCTTCACATCTATTTACACTAAATTATCATGCCTTGACCAAAAGCATTGTCTATGACATCAGTAAGGGACTATTCAGAATTTATGACTGGGTTGAGGGGAAGATGGGAGATTTACCTGAGTGGGTGCTACATGCTTCAAGGGAACAGTACTAATTTTTACCTTTTTTCCAGAAGCTATGTGCCTTACAGGCTAAATAGAATTTATGATTACAGGGGAATTGGAGTTTTGCCCAACGGAGCACCAATTTTTCACACATGTTTCGAGGGGGGTACTTATTACTCACAACATCCTTAAGAGGGGGGGAGGTATGAAAAAAAATTTTAATAAAAGAAAAGGGGACATACTAAAAATCCACATGGAATGTATGAGAGGTACAAATAAGCATGAAACCAAAGGGGGTATACAAGTACCTTTTTGACAGAAAGTTCTAACAGAACTCTGGTGGCCCAGTGATATGGCCAACATTCATAAGAAAATCAGAGTGGGAATCAGATCAAGGACCCTGCAATTGGTTTTGCTGCCTGAGTTGAGCTCCTGTTCTGAGAAAATGTTACATTCACAATTATACATGTTAATTTTCTGTATAAACAGTAATTGCATGGATCACCTGATCCTAATCGCCTGAATGCACAGTATTGGACTTGCAGAATGTGTGTGTGCAACACAATCTGAAATAAAACTCTCACTTGAAACAGCTAAAGTAAGTCCCTGTTTGGAGATCAATGGCTTAAAATGTCATGGTCACCCATGCAAAACGCTACATGTATGTCACTTTTCAGTATAGAGTGGTGTCATACCTTCTCTCGACCAATGAAAATTGCAAGAAAAATGATGTATTTTCTACCTCAAATGTCTACAAATATGAAATCATCTGTAAGATAAATATCAAATTTGAATTCACTCATTTGCAAAATTATAGCAAGTTGTTTGCTTAAGGTTTGCTGCCGCACAGCCTATGTTCTAGAATAAGAATTAGAATAAGAATTATTTAATGCATTTGTAAACAAAATACAAATACACTTCAACATACTAAAAATAGTAGAATTAAAATGCCAATAGAAAATAGGAACTGACACAATGAATGTGTATAGAGTAGCGCGGGGCATGCAGCCCCCCTTAACTTCGAGGTGCGATTTGACCTACTTTTTGTGGTCGATTATTTGAATGCTTATGCTGTCAGGAAGAGATCACTTAACTCTACTTATAACTAGTGAAACGAATGTCTACCTATTTTAATAAAGGAGTTACGGCCCTTTTTATAAAAAAATTAAAATGGCCTTCTTACCCCACCCATCGGGCAAGAAGCCCCCCTATTATAATCCTATGGAAATTTTTTTTGCGAGCGCATTCAGCTTGAAAGTTATTTCTTGGTGTTCTTCTATCATTTTTAAGGCATTCTATTCACTTTTTCTGAATTTCAGAATTTTTCTGTTCATACAGTTATTTTTTAATATTTTTTGCCCTTTTTCAATTTCGGCCAAAATTTTTTCTATTTCGACTAGCTATTCTATCAAGATTAAAGGCAAAGTACACATTATTAAATGGTTCCTGAAGCAGCTTCGAGGCCTCAGTGAAGGGGGCCCCATGCCCCATACCATGTGGGGCCTCTCGCCCCAAACCCACATATTTTAATTTGACCTCTTTATTTTGAGCTAAAATGCAAAAAACATGATCCAAATAATATTTATGTGATGGTCATAAAGTGAAGCAATGCAGACATCCATTATACTTTTAAAAAATTTCCAAAGGTATTTCTGACAACCACTTTCAAAGAATTAATCAAAGTTACAAAAACCTTGCACCTTTTTTCGTTTCTTTAATTACGACTATGCTTTGGTGCTGAATGCCTTGAAAATTTGTGACGTCACCTAAAAAGCCTCTCGCTCCAATCCTATCAATAAGAAAAAGCACCTAAAATGTAAGTTTAGAAATAACCCTGGGGGGGCTTCTCACCTAACCCGGGCTTCTTGCCCCGACCCACTCTATGTTCCAATCTTCACTGTCTTTGTCATGGATGGATAGATGGATGATTGGGGCTTTACATCATGTATTTTTGCACTTGGTAGGCTAATTGGGAGGAGGGGGACACAGCAATGAGGTGAAGGATGATTGAAACTGCCGTCCAAGATAGGCCCAGATGACACGACAAGAGCTGAACCCTGGACCCAGCAATTGGTGATCCAGCACGCTACCACTAGACCAACCCACCCCCCCTGTCATCAGGATGGAGAAGGACAGATTTAATAGAAATAAATAATTTCTGGTGAGGATAATTTTTCAATGTGTAACTTGATTTAAAAAGTAACATTTGAGATATCAAACACTGAAAATAAAATTTGCTTGATTTAGAACATGCGTCTGAAATAAATAATTACTGTCATTGTTATTAGTAAGTAATTACTGGCATTGTTATTAGTAAGTAATTACTGTCATTGTTATTAGTAAGTAATTACTGTCATTGTTATTAGTAAGAAATTATTGTCATTGTTATTGCCTTGAAACAAATATTTCCTGCCAACGCAAACTCCAAACCCCCCCCCCCCAAAATTAAATGGTCTCCCAAGTTTTTTTGATGGCCAAAAAACTACCATAGTTAGTTTGAAACTGATGCTTCTAACAATAGATCTGTTATGTCTGGTGTTAACTTGAATAAAATTTGCTGGTAATAAAATGTAAAAATGTATCTTCTGTGAAGGGCACTTCAGGCAATTTTTTTTATCAGACTGTGTATACACTCATGATCAAAATGCTGGAATAACTTGGATTTTCAAGGTGTCAGAACTTCAAAGTTTCAAAATTGGTGATTGAATGTGAGAAATTGCAAAGATTTTTTCTTCAGATGTTAGATGTACGTATAAATGATATTATAAACCATTTTTAGTGGCTGAGAATTATTTGAAAATTTTCTTTGGGTGACCTGGAAAAATTCACAATTCTTAGTAAAAAATCATCAAAAATTACATCATGGCTCAACAACATAGACACAAAATTTCAATATATGCCAAAAATGCCAACTTAATCTTGATGTATACAACCAAAAAACATCACAATATTATGTTGAATGCAAAATGTATTGACCTCTGCCTTCACTTGACTTGACACGGATTCTGCAAACGTTCTTGACAAAAATGCTGGAATATTTTGAAAATTTTTTCAAGTAAATTCCATCTCAGTCAATATATCCCGCTACATGTTTCTCAGAGCTGATGGAGAGATTTTGTATGATGGGACGGTGGTAAGATACTGTCCGAACACTGCCTCATGACCACAAGGGCTCAGGGTGGCGGTTCAGTGCTTATTTGGTGTGTCATCCATTATGACCGAAATTTGTGTCGGGTTGTATAGAATGGAAACGTTCCGGCTGTCTCTTATCATAGTTTGCTGGGAGAGGAAATGGTACCATAGTGTAGAGAACACTGCAGTTGAGACATTTCATTCATTTATGGCTATGCTCAAGCTTGTAAGCCATCACAAATCCTTCAAAACCTGGAAAATTGAGAATTTGCCATTATTGTCAACTTTACCAGACCTGAGCCTAAATAACACTATAAGACATCTTGGACAATATTGCACACAAGATGGAGGTTCAGCCAACTGATCTGGACCAGTTTCCAGAGACTTTCACTAAAGAATGGCCATATTGGTCAATAAGAAGCAAAAAACAGGTTGGCGGAATCCATGTCAAGTCAAGTGAAGGCAGAGGTCAATGCATTTGGCATTCAACATGAAATTGTGATGTTTTTTGGTTGTACACATCAAGATTAAGTTGGCATTCTTTGCATATGTTGAAAATCTGTGTCTATATTGTTGAGCCATGATGCAAATTTTTGATGAATTTTTAAATTAAAATTATCAATTTTTCTGGGTCACCCAAAGAAAAATTTCAAATATTTCTCAGCCACTGAAAGTGTCTTATAATATCATTTACACATAAATCTATTTTCTGAGGAGCAAATTCATGTATTTGCAATTTCTCAAATTCAATCACCAATTTTAGAAATTTGAAGTTTTGACACCTTGAAAATCCAAATTATTCCAGCATTTTGATCAAGAGTGTACTAAATTCCATGAAATAATCTTAATAATTGGCAAAAACAGGTAAACAAAGCACTTAAAATCCTTCAGAAGACTACAAATAGCAACCTTTACTTCAATATGGATAAAGACACTGTAATAAAACTTGGAATTGGCCATCTTACATGTTCATTAGCCCACTTGCATAATTTTCTGTATTGATTTAAGAAAATAATTTTATCAAAATATATATTTCCTTAAATATCAAATAAAACTTACACGCAAAGCAGTGGTGAAGATTAAAAGTTGTCAGATCAGCAGTAGGTATTGATACAGGTGTCTGCTGTTTATTGTCTGATAACTTTACAGGTGTGTTGTGAATCTCTTTTGAAAAACATCTACTGGTGAAATGCTATAAATCTCACTTTACATCACTAACGAAGTTAACAAGGCATTTTCTGACATTCTTGTAGTTCATTTGCCCCTCTTCCTTAGAAATAAAACAGCCGAAATGGTCATGTTTATATATGATTTAAACACTTAATAATAATCTGTGAGTTTGCAAAACCCCTTACTATTGGAAATGATGCAAAAATTACAAATAAAAGGCTTTTCTTAGATTTTTTTTTGACCTGATTAAGTAATCTAATGTATACTAAATACATTAAGATGTTTCAGTATCACTGACATGCCATTTGACATATCTATAACCAGTGATGGAAATGGAAAATTTTAATCCAGGGAGCTCTCGGCTCGTGCGGCAGCGGCTCGCCATTCCAATTTTTTTAAAGGGAAAGAATTCTTCCACCACAGCATAATTTTGGCTAAAAATGCCATGAAGACTGAAGCAGCAGCATGATAATTGTAATTTCGCCACTGATCATTAAGGGAGCTGTAGCAGGGTACAGGGGGCTATGAAGACTGAAGAAGTAGCATGATAATTGTAATTTCACCACTGGTCATTAAGGGAGCTGTAGCAGGGTACAGGGGGCCATGAAGACTGAAGAAGTAGCATGATAATTGTAATTTCACCACTGATCATTGAGGGAGCTGTAGCAGGGTACAGGGGGCCATGAAGACTGAAGAAGTAGCATGATAATTGTAATTTCACCACTGATCATTAAGGGAGCTGTAGCAGGGTACAGGGGGCCATGAAGACTGAAGAAGTAGCATGATAATTGTAATTTCACCACTGATCATTAAGGGAGCTGTAGCAGGGTACAGGGGGCCATGAAGACTGAAGAAGTAGCATGATAATTGTAATTTCACCACTGATCATTGAGGGAGCTGTAGCAGGGTACAGGGGGCCATGAAGACTGAAGAAGTAGCATGATAATTGTAATTTCACCACTGATCATTAAGGGAGCTGTAGCAGGGTACAGGGGGCCATGAAGACTGAAGAAGTAGCATGATAATTGTACTTTCACCACTGATCATTGAGGGAGCTGTAGCAGGGTACAGGGGGCCATGAAGACTGAAGAAGTAGCATGATAATTGTAATTTCACCACTGATCATTGAGGGAGCTACAGCAGGGTACAGGGGGCCATGAAGACTGAAGAAGTAGCATGATAATTGTAATTTCACCACTGATCATTAAGGGAGCTTTAGCAGGGTACAGGGGGCCATGAAGACTGAAGAAGTAGCATGATAATTGTAATTTCACCACTGATCATTAAGGGAGCTGTAGCAGGGTACAGGGGGCCATGAAGACTGAAGAAGTAGCATGATAATTGTAATTTCACCACTGATCATTGAGGGAGCTGTAGCAGGGTACAGGGAGCCATGAAGACTGAAGAAGTAGCATGATAATTGTAATTTCACCACTGATCATTGAGGGAGCTGTAGCAGGGTACAGGGGGCCATGAAGACTGAAGAAGTAGCATTATAATTGTAATTTCACCACTGATCATTAAGGGAGCTTTAGCAGGGTACAGGGGGCCATGAAGACTGAAGAAGTAGCATGATAATTGTAATTTCACCACTGATCATTGAGGGAGCTGTAGCAGGGTACAGGGGGCCATGAAGACTGAAGAAGTAGCATGATAATTGTAATTTCACCACTGATCATTAAGGGAGCTGTAGCAGGGTACAGGGGGCCATGAAGACTGAAGAAGTAGCATGATAATTGTAATTTCACCACTGATCATTGAGGGAGCTTTAGCAGGGTACAGGGGGCCATGAAGACTGAAGAAGTAGCATGATAATTGTAATTTCACCACTGATCATTGAGGGAGCTGTAGCAGGGTACAGGGGGCCATGAAGACTGAAGAAGTAGCATGATAATTGTAATTTCACCACTGATCATTGAGGGAGCTTTAGCAGGGTACAGGGGGCCATGAAGACTGAAGAAGTAGCATGATAATTGTAATTTCACCACTGATCATTGAGGGAGCTTTAGCAGGGTACAGGGGGCCATGAAGACTGAAGAAGTAGCATGATAATTGTAATTTCACCACTGATCATTGAGGGAGCTTTAGCAGGGTACAGGGGGCCATGAAGACTGAAGAAGTAGCATGATAATTGTAATTTCACCACTGATCATTGAGGGAGCTTTAGCAGGGTACAGGGGGCCATGAAGACTGAAGAAGTAGCATGATAATTGTAATTTCACCACTGATCATTAAGGGAGCTTTAGCAGGGTACAGGGGGCCATGAAGACTGAAGAAGTAGCATGATAATTGTAATTTCACCACTGATCATTGAGGGAGCTATAGCAGGGTACAGGGGGCCATGAAGACTGAAGAAGTAGCATGATAATTGTAATTTCACCACTGATCATTGAGGGAGCTATAGCAGGGTACAGGGGGCCATGAAGACTGAAGAAGTAGCATGATAATTGTAATTTCACCACTGATCATTGAGGGAGCTATAGCAGGGTACAGGGGGCCATGAAGACTGAAGAAGTAGCATGATAATTGTAATTTCACCACTGATCATTGAGGGAGCTTTAGCAGGGTACAGGGGGCCATGAAGACTGAAGAAGTAGCATGATAATTGTAATTTCACCACTGATCATTGAAGGAGCTGTAGCAGGGTACAGGGGGCCATGAAGACTGAAGAAGTAGCATGATAATTGTAATTTCACCACTGATCATTGAGGGAGCTGTAGCAGGGTACAGGGGGCCATGAAGACTGAAGAAGTAGCATGATAATTGTAATTTCACCACTGATCATTGAGGGAGCTGTAGCAGGGTACAGGGGGCCATGAAGACTGAAGAAGTAGCATGATAATTGTAATTTCACCACTGATCATTGAGGGAGCTATAGCAGGGTACAGGGGGCCATGAAGACTGAAGAAGTAGCATGATAATTGTAATTTCACCACTGATCATTAAGGGAGCTGTAGCAGGGTACAGGGGGCCATGAAGACTGAAGAAGTAGCATGATAATTGTAATTTCACCACTGATCATTAAGGGAGCTATAGCAGTGTACAGGGGGCCATGAAGACTGAAGAAGTAGCATGATAATTGTAATTTCACCACTGATCATTAAGGGAGCTGTAGCAGGGTACAGGGGGCCATGAAGACTGAAGAAGTAGCATGATAATTGTAATTTCACCACTGATCATTGAGGGAGCTATAGCAGGGTACAGGGGGCCATGAAGACTGAAGAAGTAGCATGATAATTGTAATTTCACCACTGATCATTGAGGGAGCTGTAGCAGGGTACAGGGGGCCATGAAGACTGAAGAAGTAGCATGATAATTGTAATTTCACCACTGATCATTGAGGGAGCTGTAGCAGGGTACAGGGGGACATGAAGACTGAAGAAGTAGCATGATAATTGTAATTTCACCACTGATCATTAAGGGAGCTGTAGCAGGGTACAGGGGGCCATGAAGACTGAAGAAGTAGCATGATAATTGTAATTTCACCACTGATCATTGAGGGAGCTGTAGCAGGGTACAGGGGGCCATGAAGACTGAAGAAGTAGCATGATAATTGTAATTTCACCACTGATCATTAAGGGAGCTTTAGCAGGGTACAGGGGGCCATGAAGACTGAAGAAGTAGCATGATAATTGTAATTTCACCACTGATCATTAAGGGAGCTGTAGCAGGGTACAGGGGGCCATGAAGACTGAAGAAGTAGCATGATAATTGTAATTTCACCACTGATCATTGAGGGAGCTATAGCAGGGTACAGGGGGCCATGAAGACTGAAGAAGTAGCATGATAATTGTAATTTCACCACTGATCATTGAGGGAGCTATAGCAGGGTACAGGGGGCCATGAAGACTGAAGAAGTAGCATGATAATTGTAATTTCACCACTGATCATTGAGGGAGCTATAGCAGGGTACAGGGGGCCATGAAGACTGAAGAAGTAGCATGATAATTGTAATTTCACCACTGATCATTGAGGGAGCTTTAGCAGGGTACAGGGGGCCATGAAGACTGAAGAAGTAGCATGATAATTGTAATTTCACCACTGATCATTAAGGGAGCTGTAGCAGGGTACAGGGGGCCATGAAGACTGAAGAAGTAGCATGATAATTGTAATTTCACCACTGATCATTAAGGGAGCTGTAGCAGGGTACAGCTCCCCCTGTTTTTTGGTCAAGGGGGCTCAGCTCCCCTGAGCTCCCCTCCATTTCCATCACTGCCTACACATTCAAAACAAACGAGTGTACTTTCAAACACACCAAATGTGCAGTCTGCTCACAGACTCTAAACGAACAGCACAGCTGGAGAGTCTGCCAGAAATCGGATGACTTCAAGCTGACACATTTATCGATATGCAAGTAGGTCAGGTCATGTCCAGGTAGATGGACCTCATCACTTGTGCTCATACGCACACCTGAGCTGCCAGCAAGATATAAACAAATCGTAATCAACAATGTTAAACAATCAATGAGTGCACATGCACTGCCAATGAGTACCATAAAATTCTGAAGTTTTCAAATCCTTTAACAGCTTTTCCAAAGAAACTAATTGAAACAACAAACGGACAACAATGAAACACTAAAGCATTCATTCAGTTGCTTTGAGAGATCTGAAACAGGTAATTATGTCTGTCACACCGGAGGAGAGTTAATCTTTTTGTTACAACTTCACAAATAATGTATATTGTGGTCAGGGCCAGCTTAATAAGCTTATACTGAGAAGTGGGGGTCTTCATGCTTGGCTGTCTAGCTGGGACTACTCACAATTCCCTGGATAGGAAAATAATGATTCTACCAAAAAAAAGTTCCACAACAAGTACCACTTTGCAGCAATAGCAGCATTCTAACAATAAACTGGCTGATTAAAAGTTATTGAATATTCAATTCTAGACCTACTTCAACAGACCAAATTGTTACTCCACTTCAATTAAAAAAAGTGATAGTTGCTGAATCTGAAATCTCTTAGAGCTCACTGACAAGAGTCAGATCGAATGTAGTTTCTGTTATGGATTCAAGAGGGCAGCACATACACATTTTTGTGAACCTGTTGAGCTCTAAGTTTAGAGTGCCAAATGTGTGTATTCTTACACTGAACCCATGTGTGAAAGCACTCCTGCATGCAAGATTTGGCAAGAGAGATTCAGGTGGCAGGATGAGGGTCTTTAACTTCATCAGGACTTACGACAAAGCACGGATTCACTGGTATGAACAAGAGACCTAAAGGGACATCCCAGTTATTCCTGTGACTTAAAGCTTTACATAAGTCCTGGTTATCCCTTACTTTAGTCACTGGGGGGCCGCATATGATTTTGTGATGAGCTTGTTCCAGATTATTCTCGTGAACGTTTTTATTTATTATAAAGTTCTATTGGTGCAATTACGTGATTAACGGACTCCTTTTGGGTTCTAGTGATGCATGGATAGTGAAAATAGCTGGATACTGAATAATCCGGCAAACGCCAACTGCTGGATACCAGATATTAGCCGGATATTAACAAGATAGGAACCAGGTGGGAACCGGATAATACACATGTAAATGAGGAAGTTTTTCAACGGTTGATTATAAATATTTTTTCTGAGAGCCTTGCCAGATATCCGTGCATCCCTATTGGGTTCCCCTATTTTCCTAGGTTACAAATTTGTGCCAATACAGGGGCACCTGGGCAGTGTTTCTCCTGTAGTAGGGAGTGCATATTACATTGTGATATTAGACGCAGCAGTGATGGAAATGGATAGTTTTGGTTGGGGTAGCTCTTGGCTGATGCAGCAACAGCACTCCTTTCAAATTACATTGTGATATTAGACGCAGCAGTGATGGAAATGGAAAGTTTCGGTTGGGGTAGCTCTCGGCTGATGCAGCAACAGCACGCCTTTCCAAAGTTTTAAGAGGGAAAAAATTCAGACACCAAATACCTGGAGGACAGAAAAAGTGAACGACAATTTTAATTTTGCCACTGATCATTTGGGGAACTGTCGCAGGGTACAGCTCCCTCAGTTTTTTTATCAAGGGAGCTCAGCTCCCCCGAGCTCACCCCTCCCACCAATTTCTGTCACTGACACAGAAGAAAACAAATCAATGAAACACAAAAGGTTAGTATTTCAAAATTGAATTTTTATTACCGGATGCCTGATAGGCAACTAAATTATGATAATGACGAAAAAAGGTTACATAATAAACATCAATGTTACCAATGACACACTTAATAAGATAGATGATGTTGCTTTAAAAACAAAAAATAAAACATTGATGATAAAACTATTGAAAGAGATGATATTGCTGACAAAAAGCAAACATTTAGGACATAACTAATGACAGGGATAGCATTGTTATAAAAAAAGAAACATAGATGAAATACTGTACATCTAACAGCTAAAATTGGTAACACAATGGCCTGATTTAATAAACAATAATCTGATAAGCTCACGTCCCGTGATTTCCTTGGCAGTTTTTTTTAGACCACAAATTAGATATTATGAGGTTCAATATTCCATACTAATTTCCATTCTGATGATTCAGTTGGAGCAGCTGCCAGTTAAGTTCAAATAGCTTCAAGACACAACAGTATAATGAAATATGTCCGTATGCCTCACAAAAGTTAATATTTGAAACATAATTTGTAGTTTGTTTATTTTAATACCATCATAGTAACCTTTCATGTTAAAATGATTTTCATCAATACTTCGACTATCTGCACACCATACGCTTCAATAATACATGTACTCAAATTTGCATAAAACCAATTATACAAAATATTACAACACCCTTCATCAATCATCCAACTTTCTTCAAATTCCATTAATTTTATAATAAAATATGTGCATCCAATCAAATTATTTCATTTACAGAATATTATAATATCACAGAGCTCTGCACCCCACATCAATACTCCAATATTTATACCACTTTTTATCAATAATCCTATTTTTACAGCACTTTTTATCAATAATCCTATTTTTACAGCACCCTTCATCAATAATCCAATATATACAGTGCCCATCATTTATAATTCAATATTTACAGCGCTTTCCCTCAATAATGCAATATTTGCAGAATCCCTCGTCAATAATCCAATATATACAGTTCTCTTCATCAATAATCCTACATAAATGTCAATTTTTATTATATTGTTATCAATCCAATATTAATTTCAGCACTATTCATCAGGAAACCAATATTTACCCTATCCTACATTAATAATTCAATATTTACAGCATTGGCATCAATAATCCAATATTTACATCAAGATTAATCTCATCCAGTATGTCACAAAATGAATGTTTGCTAGGTGCCTTTTTCAGGAAAGTGCAGTCCTAAACATACTTTGTATCTCACCAAAATATGCATTGTTCAGCAAAAGGTGAATAATTTTTCACTACAATTACAAATATGTCTTCCAATGTCATCATTAGTCTGTGCCTAATTTGATAATTACTGAATTTTGAAAACTTGGACAATTTTGTTCTTGTTGTTTTTATTATGCTCAGTGTATTATTATCAGTAGTAATAAGAAGTCAGAAAGTCATTTTAGAAAAAGATGAACTACCATGTAATTCACGTTTGTTTCAATAAATATAGCATCTCAGGTCACAACTTTCGTGCTTTAAGCATGGGAATCAAATGGAAAGTGTTATGTTTCTTTCCAACACAAAATTTGCAATATCTCCCTTATTTCTAACTCGATTAGAGCAATCTTTGTACCGTTGACTAAGTTGCGTCTAGATCTATCTGGTAATTTGGGGTTTGGATCTTTAGCATCATTTTAATTTTTTGTAACATACCTAACACTTCATGAATAATCTTATATTTACATCACCCTTCATGAATAATCAAATATTTACAGCACTTTCCATCAGTAATCCAATATTTACAGCACATTTTATCAATAATCCAATATTTACAGCACCCTTCATCAATAATCCTATATTTACAGCACCCTTCATCAATAATCCAATATTTACAGCACTTTCCATCAGTAATCCAATATTTACAGCACATTTTATCAATAATCCAATATTTACAGCACCTTTCATCAATAATCCTATTCTTACAGCACTTGCCATCAATAATCCTATATTTACAGCACATTTTATCAATAATCCAATATTTACAGTACTTTCCATCAATAATCCTATTTTTACAGCACTTTTCATCAATAATCCTATATTTACAGCACATTTTGTCAATAATCCAATATTTACAGCACCCTTCATCAATAATCCTATATTTACAGCACCCTTCATCAATAATGCATTATTTACAGCACTTTCCATCAATAATCCAATATCTACAGCACATCTTATCAATAATCCAATATTTACAGCACCCTTCATCAATAGTCCTATATTAACAGTATTTCTCATCGATAATCCTATTTTTACGAATGTTCCATAAATAATCCAATATTTACAGCACCCTTCATCAATAATCCTATATTTACAGCACCCTTCATCAATAATGCATTATTTACAGCACTTTCCATCAATAATCCAATATCTACAGCACATCTTATCAATAATCCAATATTTACAGCACCCTTCATCAATAATCCTATATTTACAGTATTTTTCATCGATAATCCAATTTTTACAGAATGTTCCATCAATATTTACAGCACCTTTCATTAATAATCCTATTTTTACAGCACTTTTCATCAATAATGCATTATTTACAGCACTTTCCATCAATAATCCAATATCTACAGCACATTTTATTAATAATCCAATATTTACAGCACCTTTCATTAATAATCCTATTTTTACAGCACTTTTCATCAATAATCCTATATTTACAGCACACTTTGTCAATAATCCTATATTTACAGCACCCTTCATCAGTAATGCATTATTTACAGCACTTTCCATCAATAATCCAATATCTACAGGACATTTTATCAATAATCCAATATCTACAGCACCCTTCATCAATAATCCTATATTTACAGCATTTTTCATCGATAATCCTATTTTTACAGAATGTTCCATCAATAATCCTAAATTTGCAGCACTTTTATTGACAATCCTATATTTACGGCACTCTTCTTCAATGTTTAATATTTACATCACACTTCATCAATACTCTGATATTCATATGAAACTAAATCGACAATTCAATATATGCATCAAACTTGATCAATAATTCAAAGAGCAAATCACACTTTATAATATACAGGTTTCTCAATCATCAATACCTGACATCTAATCTCATGAGAATTCCAACATTGCACAACCAAGTGACAAATTCATATTAGGAAGACATAGTGAGTCCTGAGTTAAAATTGATCACAGATAACAATAATTTACTGAGGTAGAATCTGTTCCAGATTCCTAAGAACTCTTAAGTACAATTATGGCAGATACAGCACTTTACTATAAGTGATCAAATAAAAAACACGAAAGAAGCAAAACCTTGATTTTACAATATTCAATGGAGATTCATTACATGGCCTGTTTATCAAAAATTATTTTACAGCTGTCAAATGACAAGTGCTTACAGAATTGCTCTGGCATGTACCTTTTTGAGGTCATATCCCTGTCCATGGCATACTGTGTCATAACACTCCCCACTGTGGATACTAAATGAGAAACTGAGGGTCCATTTCAATGCAATAGATAGGACCTGTGAGGTCACTAATGGCCACAAAGAGATGTACTCATTATTCATCAACTGTAATTCATATAATAAGCATTTCTATCTCAACACTTCTCGTAATGTGTTTAATTTTTTCTCTTGACTTTTGTTCACATCACGAAGCCGTTCAATCTCCTCTTTCAGCTCTTCGCATTCTTTTACTTTGTCTCTTAGAAGAGTGGAGTGTCTCTCACTTGCATGTTGCAGCTCTTTCTTCAAAGCTTCGATTTCTCTTTTCAAAGCTTCAATTTCTCTTTTCAAAGCTTCATGTTGTCTTCTCCAAGCTTCATTTTCTGCCAGTGATTCTGCATTGGGTAGTTGAAGTGGTGCTTCTTTTTTCATAGATTCATTTTCTCTTTTCATAGATTCATTTTCTCTTTTCATAGATTCATTTTCTTTTTTCAAAGCTTCAATTTCTCTTTTCAAAGCTCCAATTTCTTCCATCAAAGCTTCATCTTGTATTCTACCTGCTTTGTCTTCTGTCACAACATTACCAAGAGCAACCCAGGAAATGTCAAAGTGATCATCTGCTGTTGGTTCATGATCAAATTAAGCCAATTCATTTTCACTTGACGTGTGTGTATTAGCAGAAGCTGCATCACCAAGCAGCTCAGTCCATTCTGTGTTGTCAGCTGATTCCGCAGAAGGGACTTGAGGCTGGTCATCTTCCGACAACAAAGTGTCCAACTGTGTAGTGTAAAACAAAATAATTAAATCAATTACAGATATAAAATCATAATTAAATCACACAACAACTACAGGAGACGTATTGAGAAAGTTCAAAGCCACTCCCACATAAATTGAAATAATACAGCAATGTATAGTAATGCATTAATAAACTCTAGATTACAATTTTGCATGATACCCTCATTAAAATTAACTGAATCTCAAAGGTGAAAGTGCAAAACCTAGTAAGTATAAAAAAAGCTGTTTTTCAGAAATGTGTGAGTCATGGTCAACCTGACACTCAGAAAATTACACCCTGTTTGAGCATTTTTTTGTCAGAGGTCATGACCCCATGCATTGATTTTACCATCAGATATGCTTGAAAATATGATTTGATAGTGTAAAACCTCCTAATTCAGTGAAAGTGCAAAACCTTGTAAGTCCACCATTTATTACATTTTAAAATCACTTGCAGCATTGCTTGCCTTTCCAATCTGTCTGTGTGCAGGAAAATTTTAATCTGGATCATGATAGATAACAATAACAAATTTTATTGAGTGGCTACAAGAGCCAAAATGAGGAAAATTAAAATCTTCTCAAATTTTCGTGCACGCTCTTTTTCAATATCCTTAATAGGGGGGAGGGTTGGTCTAGTGGTAGCGTGCTGGGCTGCCAATCGCTGGGTCCAGGGTTCGAATCCAGCTCTTGCCGGGTCACCTGGGCTTATGTTGGACGGCTGTTTCAATCATACTTCGCCTCATTGCCGTGTCCTCCTCCTGTCCTAATTAGCCTACCAAGTGCATAAATACAGGACATAAAGCCCCAATCATCCATCCATCAATATCCTTAATATCCAATAAAAAATAGAGAGGCGTGCTGTGAGCCTTAAAAATGCTTCACTTTCATGGTTTTACAAAAAAGTATAGATTTTCTGAAATTATGAGCTCCAAAGTTCAAAATTGAGTAACAAGGTTTCGCACTTTCGTTTTCTGGAACCAATTGACATACAAGGTTTGGTGAAATAATTTTGCTACAGCTAACAAAAAATAGCAAACTGGCAAGGAGACCTATTGACTACATGTATTGGATATTGAAATGGTCATTACACCCAATATCTAAAAATAGCCTAATTTTAACATTCAAGGTTTTGCACTTTAACCATCGTGGATAGAATCATGTTTCCCAAATCATATCTTTTTGTGCGACCTGCAGTGAGGGAATGTAGTGAATATTAAAAAAATTAAATACACAAAAAAACAGAAGTTTGCATTATGATACACACAATATGACCCACAAAATACCAAAGAGATGATTTATAGGTTATACGATCTTTAAAGGTAGTTGGGGTTGCCTGATATTCGTGTGGACTTTCCAAGCGCTGTGTACATGCCAAATTTTAAGCCTCCTTTTGTAAATCAAAGCTATTAGATCGAACAAAAAATAAGACTAATCAATCAAAACTGAGTCCCAGTTGTAGCTCTCCAAGCCAGAGACAGCAAACGTTGACACTTTCAGAGAAAGATCAAATATTTAGCCTGAATAGGGGGCAAACATTTAATATCCAGGTGAGGGGAGGGGGCCTGGAGTTTTCCTTGGCAGGAAATTACTGTTTTACTTTAACAGTGACAGTACTTTTTTATTTCAAGAGCCAAAAGTCCCCGATTATTCATTCCTAAATCCAACAGCACTTTCTTAAGATACTACAGTCCTAGCAGAAATTGTCCATTTCAAGACTGTCAGATAAAGAATCGATTTTTTTTCACCAAAACTGCGAAGGAATCATTCACTAAAAAAACAAAAACTCAAAACCCTCTGCCACAGTAATAAATGCCTGCTTATCAAATGCATAAGGCCTGGTGCAAATAAGAGCGTGACAAGAGGGTGAAAAATAAAGATGTTGCTTTTGCTTGGAATCTTGTTACAATTTAAAGTACATATATGTGGCAGTAAATAAACAGCAAAATCAGGGTTAAGTAATGATTTCCAACATAGATATTCAGCAAAAGAAGCCACAACAAAGCATACAATTCTGGTAATGATTTAGTTCTTTCAGAAGTATTGTATAAGTCACATCTTTCTGAACTTGTTTGTCCATGTATGACATGCATTCATATATTGGTGGGACGCAGAACTGTTTAAATAGTTCCCAAATTTCCAAAACTGCCATTTTCACAAAGATTAGGCCAGTTTTAACCTATCATAGAATTGGATATTTCCCTAGCAAAGATTTACACATTTCAAAACTGGTCAAGATGACGAAATGTTGTTCTGCACACAAAGCAAAAATACAGTTCAAATTTCTAATAGATATAGTCATTTGTGATGATGATATTACATGCTGAGATAGCACTGAAAATTTTGTTTGAGGCGTTAGGGTTGGGACACTGGATGAAATTCTGCTATCAGCTTCAAAAGATGATGGCCTTTTTTTTTAAGTCACTTTGCTGGTCTAACATTTTGTTTCTTAGTCAATTTTTGACTTTTGTCAGCTTGTAAATTCATCAAAGCGGGTTATTTTTATTATCTTGAAGTATATTAATATTACTCTTTATTTGCCCCATTCCTGAGAGTCAAGACAATTTCTGGAGTCATTTCGGCACTTTGAACCATCTCTAATAACACAAAATTTGAAACATTTGCTGACAAAATAGTTTAAAAGATAACAAGATACTGTGGGATGGAATAAATATAGTTTGTGTGATTTTGTAGCAAATACAATGCTGGCTTCACTTGAAATACACAAAAATTTGCACCAGGCCATAAATGGAAATTTAACTTTAAATTCTTCATTTTTGATATGAAATCCAGGAATGTAGTTATAGGATGTTTCCATTTTAAAATTAATAACAATATGATTATATTTTAAATATCTGTCCAATTATTTAATGCTTAGACAATAACTAGCATAAGATTCTGCATTGTGATTGTTTGTGTAATGCAGTCAATAATTTCAAATTTCAATTTGTTTAATTTTTGCGAAATGTTCGCAAGCCAGTCTGAACACCCCAAATTGAGATCAAGAAAGATCACCTTCTTCACTTCGTCATTCTCAGCCTCCTGTTAATCACGCACAATGTCGTTCCTCTCCGAGTGCACCAACTCATCCTTCACTGAACCCATTTCTTTGTTGTCCTGCTCATCGGCAGTTATCTCTGTGTCTTGGCTTTTGAGGTGTGTGTCAAGAGTAGGGGTGGCCAAGAACGGAAATAATTGCACTTTGTCATTCTGCAGGCACTGATCCATGTGGCTACGGAGAAGCAGGGGATCTAATGTCACAGAACAAGGGTCAATTCCATGAAGCAACATCCTGGCATTTGCTGCAGCAAAGGGACCACAGTCTAATGTGGCACCTTGAAATTGTGGAACTAAGTATTCTATGTTGGATGTATCACCTCCAATTTGATAAAGGCATTGTAGCTGAGGTAGAACCTGCTGAATTCGCTGATCATCATACAGAGAGTCATACAGAACAATTCTCCCATCCCTACGGCAAGAAACTACAAAGTGGTTGGTGACATAGTGAATTGCAGGGAAGGATTCACTTGAGGCAACTGCCATGGTTGATGTGGAGGGTGACATGGTCGATTGGGAGGGTGACAAGGTCAATGGAGATGGTGACATGACTTGAAGATACAGTGCTGATGGTGCTGGTAAGCCACACAGGAGGGCGAACTTATCCATGGTTGTGATGTCCAGCGACCCACCTTGGCGAACATCATGGGGATCATAACCAGGAAGTTTCAGTTTATCTGTTGCTGTTGTATCAATATCAGCAATGTTGGTTTTCTGCTCATCGGCCATTCCTAAGGAAGAAAATACCAACTACATACATTGTCATTGAATAAGTTATATAAAGAAAACTGGGAGGTATTTGGGATCACCATCTTGGCTATGACTTTATGGTTCAAGTCCAGTTTTATCATTAGTGTCCAAAGGTCTCCTGCTCTTGTGTCTTCTCATGAAATCTGCTAAATTTCCATTTCAGTCTCCTTTTCTTTTAAAATTTCTTATTCTCATGAAGTTTTTTTTTACTTTCTCTTATTAAACTGAATCTGAGTAATTGTTTACTAAGTTTATATTATGTTACTATATTTACAAAAGGATGGCCTCTGCGGTGACAAATACGTCTTTGAGGGGTCTACCATCCCATTGCATGTAATACTCAAAAGAAGTAATTGTATATTGTAATTATACTATATGGGAAAATAAACAAAATCTGAATCTGAAAAAAAAAAGTCTGAATCTTTCAGTAATGATTAACTCCAGAGTGTGACGATATGAGTGATACTTGGTTAGTGACATCTCTGTAACAACCAACCTAAGGAATCAGTATGTGATATCATAGCTCCTTGAAGTTGAAATCAATATACAAACACATGGAATCTCATACCAAATAACATTTAATCATGTATTTGAAAAAGGTTAATCACCATCTGCTGATATCTTCAATTGACTCCTCTTCACCTCGTGCTGTTTGCTGTCTGTGTCTCTCTTCTTTTGGACTGTTGTGTCTATCGTAAGTTCACCTTGCTTGTCTTCTGATATCTTCATGTGACTCTCCTTCACCTCCAGCTCTTTGTCTCTCTTCCTTTGGACTGTTGTGTCTGTCTTTGTGGTATGTGTCATAAGTTCACCTTGCTTGTCTTCTGACCTCTTCAGTTGACTCTCCTTCACCTCCAGCTCTTTGCTGTCTTTGTCTCTCTTGTTTGGGACTCTTGTGTCTTTCCTTGTGGTATTTGTCGTAAGATCACCTTTAATTTCTGCTGATATCTTCAGCTGGTCAGTGGATTTGTCATCAGTAACTTTGTTATATAGCTTTTGTTGTGAAGATAAAAAGTTAATGTTATGAAAGCATTGCCGCTATAAATTTCATTATTTTGTATGGGGGATAAAAACAGGAACAGAACAAAATTTATCAACTACTCTGGTTGGTTATTACAGATTTCGTATAAGTGTGCCATGTTCCATGTGAATATATGCCCAGATGATGTCAGTATTGCAATACTGACATCACTATTGGCACTCCAAGCTTGAGTGTTGATTCCAACTGCTACCAACAAGTCAGGCTTATGGGCTGTCTAAGTGTGAATGACAATTGATTAATCTGCATTCATTGGTATGGTTGTTTGATTCAGTTGGAGCAGGTGAAACTGATATGTTTGAGCCACTTGCTTGATCCATCATGGACATTCATGGTGTCCTGTTGTGAAATTTCTCATTGAGGCCAGCACCTTGTGGCTTTTCAGCCTTTTAGGTGAGATCTGCGCCAAAGAAACTGTTCAGAATTGATGACTGGAATCGGGATGATGGGGAGATTTTTCGGAAGTGAACGTGGCGGTGTTGCATGGGCATACCAGAGGACGAGAAATGGGGGGGGGGGGTGGGTAGTTGCTCCCCAAAAATTTGGGGAAAAGGCCAGACAAGGAGGCTAAAAATTCGATCATCAAATAAACATTATTGGAAATCAGTGATAAGGAGGCCCCCGAGCAAAACTCCCCCCCCCTTAAGTCTTTAATTCTGAATGGATCCTGAGTATATTATTTTTGCAAAGACGGAGCAGCACATGATAACCTCTCAGACCAACTAATGAATGTGAGAGTGAATGAATTTGTTTTGTTGTAAAAGTGCTAAAACTGATAGCAGTTATACACAAAATCCATGCATTATATATAGCTGGATGTTGTAACTTTTGGATTTATTCAAAACATCAAACTGAATAATCAATGTTGAGCAACAATCTAACAGCTTATGTGTGAATTTGTAATGGTGTGATCAGTATGGGTTCCAAGTGACACAGCTGAAACTGCAAATATACCAACTGTGAAATCATTATGCTGATACTGACATCACAAGAACACTGTGGCAGTTGAAAAGAACATGGCACACTTATACGAAATCTGTAATAACGCACTTTTGAGCTTTTTGAAGGCTACACTGTTATTTCATCAAATTGTGCTCCACTGAAGGCAGTTTTGCATATTTCATTCCAAATTGTTGGTTTTGTGCCTTTCAGAAGAAAATTTTTGCGGGTCACTATAATTATATTTGAATAGTTCCAAATTTTATTTTTAACTTAAAAAGGGGGGAAAAACACAAAAAAGGGTCGAAACTTGATATTTCCTTTTGTTCCATATGGTTTAAGCGGAAAATTAGTCTTTAATTGGTCGATGAGCAGTAAACAATGTTTATATACATATTATTATTTTCTTTGTATAACCAAATTTTATACAACAAGTTCTCAAGAATAAATACAACAACCTTTCAAGGACGTGCGTAAGAATTTTGTGTTGTCAAGTTCAAAGAAGGTACTGCAGTAGAGTCCAAAAAAAAACAACGCTCAACCATTAACCGACCAGAGTATAATTGTCAATGTTATGTTGCTGGAATGATCCCTTTTGGAACCATTCACGAGAACATCAGAATAACATTTTAAAATATGTAATGTGGAACATTTTGACAATCAAATTCTTCTGCATCCTCTCACCTGGAGACTTTTTTTTCCAGCATTGAAATTTGTCTACCTCTCTCTGCCTCCTCTCACCTGCTCAATGCTATCCATATGACTAATGCTGGCATGGCGAAGTGCCTTAACCTCCGTCTCCATCTCATTGCATTCTCTTCTCTTCCTTGTGAGTTCAGCATCTCTTTCCCCAGCAGGTTCTTGTCCCACCAGACCATTGTACTTTTCCAGCTCTTCACTTTCTCCCCTTAATCTAAAGATCACTGACTCCTTGCGATTGGCATGTCCCAGTTCCTCAAGGAATTTGTCAGTTTCTGTTTTTAGCTGCTCATCCAGCTCTTTACATTCTCTCTCTTTCTTCTTCAATAGTGCTGATTGTGTCTCACCAGCATGGTCCATGAGGAGTTGGCTAATCTCTTCTTCCAGCTTCTTGCTTTCACTTTCTTTCCTCTCTAATTCTTTTTTGTCACCATACCAGTGCCGATTTTTATTGACTTTAGCTTGGAGCTTTTCAATCTCGATCTTCAGCCGTTTTGCTTCTTTCCTCTTCCTCCACAAGCGTCCACCTGGCACTTTCTCTGCTTCTTCATTCATCCGGTTGATGAATTTCTGCAATCTTGTTCTTAATCCAGAGTCACTTCTTTCCATGCCTGTTGAAAATATAATAGAAACAACTGCTGCAGAAATTGCCAAGTGTGTAAAGCAATGAACACTCAACACAGCTACAGAAAGTGCAATCAATTGTCCCCCACGTCAAAGAATAAAAAAAACCTAAATTATACTCTGACATGATGTAAATTATTTGTGGAGTGAAACAGTTGCAGTAAATGCAAGGGTAGCCAAGGGTTGGGAGTAGGAGGTTCTTCACTGACTTTTAATACGGGGATGCCAAACAATGGTTTTGAAAACATGATCAATTAAAATATTTTAACCTCGGAGTCCTTCATAATGAAAAAAAAAACATACAGAGTACAAATATACTAGGGCAGAACATGTGCAAGCCATCTTAATCTGTCAGTAGAGATACTTGGAGCTAACCGTGGATGCACTCTAATATTAAAACAACCTAAAAACCTTTATTTGCATTTAAGCATTTGCATAAGAAAAATTAAATGCTTTATAAACCTGAGGTGCTTCATGGGAATTAATGTGGCATAGTCCAAAATTACTTTAACAATTTGATCGTCTTACTACAATTGTCTCTCCAAGGTGACATTAATGATAATGAAGGAAATATTCTTTAATCACCTAATACATTGTTCTTCGGAATTCAAAAAATTTCCAATATGCATTATGAACTTATGATACACATTAGACTGACCTTCCCTACGCACGAAAAGGCAATTGCAACATTTACATATATTGCAATGCTAGAATAGAGTCATCTCTGACATCACAGTTCAACAGCATAGAAAAAAAAACTTGAGATTCCACGTAAGTATGACAAGGACTATAATATCTTCAGACTCATTTTCCTTTTTTTTTTGGATTTTATACTTTCGCAATTGGCATTGAAGTTGCTTGAAAAGTGTGTCATTTCTGCTCTTCATTATTTGTGGTGAATTCGCTTCTTTTTCTATTATGAATGCGATTTTTTTTTTATTACCATTTTAAATGAAATTTCCTGGAAATCATAAATTTTCAGTTGTGCTTATTGTATCTCTGCCCGAATTTGTTAGCTTTTTGCCCGAAATCTTATTGCTTCCCAAACTTTTGGGGGAGGGCAATCCCCCCCCCCTCTGATACGCCTATGTGCCTGTGTTATTTTTTGTTTTCTGAGCTGTCTTGTCATGTAAAAAATTGAGCTTACTACCTTGGACAAATCTTCACAGATTTATATTTTCGCGTTTTTCAGTACCTTCACTCTTTCATTGTAAATTAGTTTGGCTTCCTTACTTGAGTTAAACGTCACCAGATATTTTTCTACATTATTTTCATGCTGTTCATTTTGTGTAGGCCTTATTGCTTTTATACCATGAATTGAAGGAGTTAGGCAAAACGTATTCTTTATTATGTCTTCTATTTCGTTTCATGAATTATGTCCAGTTTTAGGGATAGCAATAATCAAATTCTTATCTCTGAGGAGGGGATACAAGGAGGAAGAAAAGTAAGGAGGAGGAGATCAATGGTGGAGCTATGGGGGGCCTGGGCCTGGGCCACAAATCGATAAATGCCCCCCCCCCCATGGTGGAGGAGATGTGAGGAGGATGAAAAGAAAGGAGGAGGAGATACATGAAAGAGGAGATGTGAGGAGGCGGAAATGTATGGAGGAGAAGATGCAAAGAGGAGATACAAGGAAGAAAATGTATGGAAGAGGAGACTCGAGGAGGTAGAAATGTATGGTGGAGGAGATGCAAGGAGAAAGAAAAGTAAGGAGGAGGAGATGCATCGAAGAGGAGATGTGAGGAGGTGGAAATGTAGTATGGAGGAGATGTTGGGAGAAGATTCAAGGAGGATATACATGTATTTCTTCTACAGTCTATAGAATGTCTGCTGTATAGAAAATGTATATTTTTGATAATTCTGAGAAAGCGCCAGTAGCTTAGTGGTAGCAGGCTAACCTGGGTCCCGGGATCAATTCCCAGCCTGGTTAACCAATGTTAGACTGATGTTTCTGAGAAAGCGCCAATGGCTTAGTGGTAGCAGGCTAACCTTGGTCCCGGGATCAATTCCCAGCCTGGTTAACCAATGTTAGACTGATGTCTCTGAGAAAGCACAAATGGCTTAGTGGTAGCAGGCTAACCTTGGTCCCGGGATCAATTCCCAGCCTGGTTAACCAATGTTAGACTGATGTCTCTGAGAAAGTACAAATGGCTTAGTGGTAGCAGGCTAACCTGGGTTCAATTCCCAGCCTGGTTAAACAATGTTAGACTGATGTTGCTATACTAAAGCTTACACTGATCTGAACATAGAGGTCGTTAGAACCTGCGGTCAGCACATTCCTTAACATTCCTTAACATGTTTCTGAGAAAGCGCCAGTAGCTTAGTGGTAGCAGGCTAACCTGGGTCCCGGTGTGGTAGTTGACAGTGTCCCAGTACAGAGTGTCCTTTGGACACATTTTCCTGGGAAAGAGTATCCTCTGGACACTATTTTCTAGAACAGAGTGTCCCTGGACAGTTTTGCCTAGGAAATTCTGTCCAGTGGACATTGGTTCCTTAGTTATGGTTGTCCACTTTAGGGATTAATGTCCCATGGAAAAAGGAAAATAATTTCTATGTCCTGGTTTCAAATGTCCCACCAAAATGTCCAGGATAATATATCCTAGGTATGGAAGTCCTGGACATTATATCCTAGGTTAAGCAGTCCTGGACATAATATACCAGTAATAATTGTCCAATGAAGGACAAATATTCCTGGTGTTTGTAGTCCTGGACACTATATCCTGGTTCTGGATGTAACAAAATGTCCTTTGCTGGACAAATTTTCCTAGTTTTGCTGGTCCTGGTCACAATATCCTAGCTATGGATGTCCAGGACACTATATCCTGGTAACACAGGTCCTTCATAGGACCAATATTTCCTGGTTTTACATGTCCTGGACATTACTTTCCACTTTTGCAAGTCATGAACGGACTTTCCTAGTAAAGTAAGTCATTTACAGAACCATTTTTTTCAATAACTGATAGGCCTTGACACCGTCCAGTGGACATCGGTTCCTTAGTTATGGTTGTCCACTTTAGGGATTAATGTCCCTCAGTTGCCATTCATTAGTCACCAGTATTAACAGGCCCTCCAAAAAAAATTATTGTATATTTATTGAAAGGTTGATGTCCCTACCAAAGGGTGGGCCATCCACATCCAGCTAGTAATTCGAAGTGATAAGTATTTTTGCATTCATCACCACATTTCAACTTTATGAATATCTCACAAATAAATACAACATATTATTATCGTTTTCATAGATCTATACATGTTTTTCCAGTTTGCACTTTGCTTTATCTCAAAACTGTGATGTCACTGATTTAATTGCATAACTGTATATTACAAGCACATATTTCAAGAAACTGACAAAGGTTGATAGATACTTTAATGAAATGAAACTGAGCTAAACAGACCACTTGTCCTCAAAGGAGAGTTACACTGCTGGCCAAAAGTTTGGAAAAAAACAATAAGCTGCCTGATTAGTGTTTCAAAATGGTATAGATCTGGTTGTTCAGAACTTCGGATTCTTATACTTGATCAAGCCAAAATAGTGGATTATTAAAAATAAATTTGTAAAAATAGCATTAAATTTCAAAGGTTGCTCTCAAAAACGGGGATGGATGATTGATGGATGATTTGGGCTTTATGTCCTGTATTTATGCACTTGGTAGGATTAAGACAGGGGGAGGAAACGGCAATGAGGCAAATGATGATTGAAACAGCCGTCCAACATAGGCAAGAGCTGGAGTCGAACCCTGGACCCAGCGATTGGCAGCCCAGCACGGTACCACTTATTCTTGACCAACCCTACCCCTCAAAAATGGGAAGTGTCAAAGCAGGCAAGCATTGGCCATTGCAATTTCATTGACATGCCTGGCGACTTGTTTGGGGCCATCAGTATTTTTGAAAGCCGCGATCCATCCACACTCAAGCGAATTTCTGTCACACTGATCTGATGGCAAGCAAAATTCTGTTTCCAATCTATTGGCCTGCACTGTACAACGACTGAAAGCAAATGCAACAAAGTGATTTGAAACTGTGAAGGTGAGTGCATTGTGAATAACAGTAAAACAGGCTTTGTTTTGTTAAACATTGAAACAAACTCTTCTGTCAAGGAGTAATAATCAGCTTGGACAGAAGTTGTTTGTTGTGGTTGTACAAAAAGAGTAACATTGCCTGGCAGTTTTAATTTCCTAGGATCCTTTGTAATAAACTGTGATGTCAAACTCGGAACTGATATGTCACAGATTGAAGGTTAGACCAATCACATTCACAGATACCCTGATGATGTCACGGTTTAACTGCAAAACAAAATTAAAAAAAAACACGTAGTTATGAAAACGATAATAATACCTTGTGATTGTTAATACATTCAGTGACAACCCTTCAGGGTATTGTCTGACATGGAGAAGATCCTTCGTAAGCCAAGTAAATAATGACTGGAACTAAGACTCAAGACTTAAATCCAAGTTCAGCAACCTAAATATCCATTGTAGTATTACCATGATCATTGCTATATCAATTACATAAAATAGTCAGAGGAGGGACTTGAACCTGCAATGTTCTGAAGTGAAGTCTGATCACCAGACCACTATGCTATAGGGGAAGGCTGCCCAAGTTGGTGATCCCAAGCTTGGTCTTTTGATTACAGTACACGTACAATGAGTACCTCAGTTCTATTAATAGCTACGGTCATAAATACAGGGTGGATAGTAATGAATGTCCTGGACTATTTATACTAGTATAATATGTCCCAGACAAATAGACCTAGGATAAGATGTCCGGGACAAATGGACCTGGGATGATCTGTCCTGGACAAATGGAACCAGGATAAAATGTCCTGGACAAATGGATCCAGGATCAGATGACCAGGACAGGTAGATCTAGGATCAGATGACCTGGGCAATGGATACTAGTTAATCATGTCCACCTGGACAGCTGACACCAGGTAAAAATGGACAATTATTACTGGTCCATGCAAAAAAATGTCCTGGACATTTGAACCCAGAGAGGACATTATAAACCAAGGAATGTGTGTCCACTGGACACTCATTCCTTAGTTTAAAGTGTCCCAGGACAATGGTTACTAGAGGACAGTTATTCCTTTCACACCGGGATCAATTCCCAGCCTGGTTAACCAATGTTAGACTGATGTTTCCGAGAAAGCGCCAGTAGCTTTGTGGTAGCAGGCTAACCTTGGTCCCGGGATCAATTCCCAGCCTGGTTAACCAATGTTAGACTGATGTATCTGAGAAAGCACAAATGGCTTAGTGGTAGCAGGCTAACCTGGGTCCCGGGGTCAATTCCCAGCCTGGTTAACCAATGTTAGACTGATGTTTTGGAGAAAGCGCCAGTAGCTTAGTGGTAGCAGGCTAACCTGGGTTCAATTCCCAGCCTGGTTAACCAATGTTAGACTGATGTTTCTGAGAAAGCGCCAGTAGCTTAGTGGTAGCAGGCTAACCTGGGTCCCGGGTTCAATTCCCAGCCTGGTTAACCAATGTTAGACTGATGTTTCTGAGAAAGCGCCAGTAGCTTAGTGGTAGCAGGCTAACCTGGGTCCCGGGTTCAGTTCCCAGGCTGGTTTACCAATGTTAGACTCATGTTTCTGAGAAAGTGCCAGTAGCTTAGTGGTAGCAGGCTAACCTGGGTCCCGGGATCAATTCCCAGCCTGGTTAACCAATGTTAGACTGATGTTTCTGAGAAAGCGCCAATTGCTTAGTGGTAGCAGGCTAACCTTGGTCCCGGGATCAATTTTCAGCCTGGTTAACCAATGTTAGAAAAAACTACTGTATGCAGTGTTCTCCCCCGGGCTGACAAAGACTTTAGTGAAAAGAGACAAAAAGTTAATGAGGAACTGAAGACCGCCTGCGAAAATGGCACCTCAGACTTTGTAAATGCAGACGAGACTTTTCTCCTTCGTAACGGTGCTGTAAACACTGCAAACCTTGTGTCTGATGGTCTGCACCTTTCGAAACATGGCGTTGACAACCTGTTGCAGACATGCGTGCAAAGTGCCTATTAAGAATTCTGCTCACACGAATGTCCGGTATAAGACCAACGCCCCTCTTCTGTTCAAGGGACACGAGCATCCCTTGTCAAACTTTTATCCACTCAACAACTTCAGGATGAATGGTGTCGCTTTCGCAACGAGCGAAGCAGCTTACGTGTATGAAAAGGCCATTCATCACAACGATCTCAGCGCTGCGGAAGCTGCTAGAAAGAGCCACACTGGGGTCCAAGCAAAGAGACTCGGAGACCGAATTGTTACGAATGCATCGTGGCAGAGACGGAAAATTGACGTTATGGACAACATAATCAGGTCGAAGATCAGGGTATGCCACGATGCAAGAAAACTGCTTCTGAACTCTGAGGATCGAGAAATCATCGAGAACACACATCATGAGTTCTGGGGCCAAGGCAAGGACAATGCCGGAGAAAACATGCTTGGCAAGTTATGGATGCTCCAACGTAGCAAACTGAGAGAAAACAGCATTCGAAAGCCAGTCAACCAACAATGGGCAACTCGAACACAGCAGCCCAGATGTTACAAGTGTGGCGAGTCTGGACACTTGATGGGACAATGTCGCAAGTTGGACATCGTTGACTGCTGGAATTGTGGCCACCGAGGCCACAAGCGTAAACACTGCTGGAACCGTGGCTCCCGACCAACTGCAACATCTCGCTAGGTTCTCGGCCATGATACGCTGGCCGTAGTGATCACATCAAATCGTTTTGATGTACTTACGGACATTACTGGTGACACTTTTGTAAACTAGAAGGCAAATTGCAATTTGCATATCTGGACGCTGATAATGACCTGAACATAGTAACATAATCTTGGTCTGGTAGTCTGGTAGGCTGAATAATAATAGCAGTAGTCAGAACTTATTAGGGCATAATGCCCAATGGGCCTTAAGAGAGAGAGATAAATGTATTGCTACACAGCAATGCATGAAATTGGTTGATTGATTGTTGTTAAATTTGGCCAGCATAGAATAAGTTTCCATGGGTGATGGAGTTATGTGTTTAACAACTTACCATAGTTCTGTTAAGCTGACATTGGTCAATAACGTTTTTTTGGAGGGCATTATTGGGTATTAATCAGTTATGGCCAGAGGGCAGAAATCAGTAACTTAATGCCGCCGCTCGGGCATTAAGTTAATGATTTCTGCCCTCTGGCCATAACTGATTAATACCCCATAATGCCCGACAACAAAATTAGTTATTATCATTATTATCATTTTTTAACACATTCATATCCAGGAAAAAAATTACCTTCACTGAACGCCCGCACCGATTTTTCCGTTCGTACGGCCTTATTATTAAAGCTAGAGCAAATCCCCTGTCAACATGCCTCGGCGGTCCAACGTCGGCCCAGCGTCAGTCCGATGTCAGCAGCATCGGACCATCCTCGGGCCGATGTTGGACCGCCGAGGCACGCTGATAGGGTCCGTGTCCAAAAATGAACTCAGCATGGCGACTTTGATAATTCTAGGTTTTTAAATCGTTGAAAACAGACCATTTTTGACTGAGATTGAGTCAAAACAGACCAACGATACAATCTCAGAAGTCAATAATGTCGCCACGACGTCACTTCTGATGACGTCACGATTATAAAACACACCAGGGGGCATTTTCGCAGGCGTTAATGCTCATTAACGCCCGGGAACTGGGCGTTAATGGACAGACAATGCCCTCTAAAATAATAATGTGTGATATAGATATTGTAAGCCTATATCCCAATTATGACTAAATAAAATTATTTTACTTTTCCATGGATCTATAACACAAGCCACACAATCATTCTGACACCCGCTAGTCCCCTATATAATAGTTATAAATGTAGGCTTTGGGAATGGGGGTTTGTGCAGAATGAATGTGAGGCCTCTGATCTGTAAGTTAAACTCAACAAGAGACATCAAACTGTTGACAGATTTTGTTTTTACTATAATTGGGTTTGAATGACGTAGTTGTTGAACACCTGGAAATCTATATGGTTCTCTCAACCAATAGCGCTAGTGCACATTTTGCATGCTAGGTGGCTACGATGTGATGACAAGTGTGCGCTGAAGCATGTACAGTTCTGCCAGACTGGTCCCCCCTCCCTGGTGTGGCATAGGGACGGTATTTCAGTCAATCAATCATAATTCTAGTACGGTGTCCTATTTAGAATCCCAACAATTTTGTGTGATTGCAACACAGATTTCCAACTATTCTCGGTGTCAAGGAACAATTCACTGAGCCATATCTGTAGATCTATCCACTATCTGTTTGCTAGATCAGTTTGATCCACCGGGATCATGTGTGTGCAACATAAAGTGAGTTTGATGAGTTTACTGTGCACATCACTATGTGTAATGTTCAGCCAACAGGAAACTGAAACACACACAAAAAGACAGGAAGTAGGCCGTTGTGCAACAGTATCTGGACTGCGTCCAGATAATAATGACTCTCTTTGTGATAGTATGAATGACTCAGAATGTGTGAATGATATAGACTACTTGAGTGATATTGACTGTACAAAAGACGTGAACTGTTTGAATGATGGTAGTGTGAATGAAATGGACTGTTTTAATGATGTGCTTGAGAATTCCATCGATTATTTTGATACTGTTTTTATTATTGGTGAAGAAAACATTACTGATAACATGCATGATGTGACAGATATGAGTGCAACTGATGTAAATGAATGCTTAGACATTAATACAAACAATGCTGATCTTAGTCAAAATGGTGTAAACAATTTGCATGAAGTGAATGAGAATGGTAGCTTGATTGATGAAATTATTACAAATGAAGCAGATATTAGTCTGGTGGACAATGTTGAAAACATTTGTGTTCAAACAAGAGTAAATGATGATATTAATGCAAACTGTAACGATGAAATTGTGAAGCTTAGAAATGTTTATTGGCAGAATATGATTATAGGACATCTCAATGTAAACAGTCTTAGCATGAAAAGTAGTGAAGTCTCCAAACTGATTGTCAACAGCAGAATTGAAGTGTTGGTACTTAGTGAAACAAAACTTGATAGTTCAAAGCGTAGTGCTCTGTATGAAATAGAAAATTACTCTATGTATAGGCAGGACAAACAGTCAAACAGCGGATGGCTAATGATATACATTGTATGTTTCTAAAAATATCCCATCAACTGTAGGGAATGTCAAAATATGCAATGATGAAATAGAATGCATGCATGTCTGTAGAATTGTGCTGCAAGGATACAAATATAATGATAGTAAGCGTGTACAAAAACCCAAAGACAAGTCCAAATAACTTCAAAACAATATTTTGAAAAAATATGTGAAGAAATCTCCGAAAAACATGAACATGTAGTCATTATAGGAGATCTAAATTTTAACATGTTTCAGAATAATGTACTCTCACAAATATGCCCAACCTTCAATCTTACTAACTTAATCAATGAACCTTCTTGCTTTAAATCAAATAATGCTACACTTATTGATGTAATGTTGGTGACGAAACGTAGAAAGTTTTTAAAAGGATTCTCAATTGATACAGGAATAAGTGATTTCCATAATCTCATAGGTGGTGTTCTAAAACAACATGCACCAGTGCCTAAGAAAAAAACAGTATCCTTCCGAAAACTTAATGAGATTGATTATGATGAAGTCAATTTTTAACTAGCAAATGTGAACTTAGGAGAAAGCATAAATGAAAGTGATGTGAATGATGCTTTCAACATACTGCATCAACATTTAACAGATATCTTAGATAAGCATGCTCCGAAAAAACAGAAGGTGATCAGGAAAAACGATTTTCACTCCGCTATATAAGAAGAAAGATAAGCTAAATAAAGATAACTACAGGTCGGTGAACCTGCTAATTTCTTTGTCCAAAATCTTTGAAAAGGTTCTTTCAAACCAACTGTATGAGCATATGGAACCATCTTTCCATGAATACCTCTCAGGTTTTAGAAAAGGTCATGGTTGTCATGACATACTGAACCGCCTTACTGAAGACTGGCGACAAGCGCTCGATAATGGTAATACTATAGGAGTTGTGGCAATAGACTTGTCAAAAGCATTTGACTGCATGCCGCACGGTCTGCTAATAGCAAAAGTCCATGCTTACAGTGGTAGTATGAATGCGTGCAGACTTCTCAAGTCATACCTTGTAGACAGACAACAAAGGGTCAAAATAGGGGAAACTTTTTCGGAATGGACTAACAACACTAAGGGAGTCCCCCAAGGATCTATTCTTGGGCCTCTGCTCTTTAATATTTTTATAAATGATTTCTTGTTCCATGAAACTAGATCAAAAGTGTATAACTATGCAGATGACAACATCCTCAGTTTTATTGATAAAGAAGTAATCGAGATCAAGTCAGCACTTCGAGGGGACTGCGATACTGCTATGAAATGGTTTAAAGACAAATGCAGATAAATTCCAGTTAATGTTTCTCAATCGGCGTCATTCCTTTGTTAACGAAATGCTCAATCTTGAAACTTGTGCCATAAAATCGTCTCCAAGGATCACTATTCTTGGAGTAGAGTTCGATGAGAAGCTGAAATTCGAAAGTCATGTTGATGAAGTATGCAATCAGACAAGTAAACAAATTCTCTTAAAAGAGTGAAGCACTTCCTTGATAAACAATGCAGAAAAATTGTCTACACTAGTTATATTCATAGCAACTTCAACTATTGTCAAACTGTCTGGATGTTTTCATGTAAACTGAACATGGATAAACTAGAAAAAACAAATAAAAGGGCTTTAAAATTTGTTGTAAATGATAATGAGGCAGATTACGATAATATTTGTCAAGCGGAAAAAGTTTTAAACATCCAAAGAGAGTGCTTAAAGACAGTAGCAGTCTTGATGTACAAAGTAAAAAACGAAAAGGTTCCAAAATACATTAAAGACTTATTCAGTCGTAGACAATCAGCCTATAACATCCGAGACAATGACTTGTTTGAAATTCCAACTTTTAAAACTGTAGGATATGGGGAAAAAAAGCTTAAGATACTATGGTGCAAGACTTTGGTCAAACATTCCGAAAGATATAAAAGATAAACCCTCTATTAAATGCTTCAAAGACGCTCTGACAATCTGGTTGCCTGATTCTACTAATGTTCCTAATATTGAGTTTTAAAGTATGTTTGTGTCTTGTTGATACTGTATGTGTGCTATTTTAAGCCAGTGTGTGCTATCCTGGGTGCTATGTCTCTTGGTTAACTTAAAGACACTTGTACATATGCCTGTGCCGACTCTTTTATTTATTTTAAATTTTTAGTTATAGAACTTTAGTTTTATTGTTAGTCTAGCTTGAGTAGTCTTTTATAATGCATGTTAATTCCTTGTAGTTGTTTTGAAAAATTGTCGTACAGAAGCATCTGCTTATTCCCTTGTATATCACTGTATATCTTGTGAATGATTGAAAACGACATTAAATAAAATCTACATACATACATACATAGACTGATGTTTCTGAGAAAGCGCCAGTAGCTTAGTGGTAGCAGGCTAACCTGGGTTCGGGGTTCAATTCCCAGCCTGGTTAACCAATGTTAGACTGATGTTTCTGAGAAAGTACCAATAGCTTAGTGGTAGCAGGCTAACCTGGGTCCCGGGTTTAATTTCCAGCCTGGTTAACCAATGTTAGACTGATGAGCATAAAACCTTTCACCGCCCACAACCAATACATTAACATATCATTCTCATGCATATCCAGGAAAGTTACATTTTCACCTTTTCGTTAGTCCTTCATTTTAATTACCAACTAATCTTCTATTTTCAACTGTGCCTCATAAAAACATTGATATTAAATTTTATGTTCCACCTACATTTGACTCACAGGTAAAAACCATATCAGAACGTATCAATATTTTACTTCTATTCAAATGTTACAATTCTATTCACTACAGCCCGGAACCATGTCAGCCACTTTTAGTCAACGGAGAGGAAGAAATAGGTCTGTCTCCATATGGGGATTACGACAGGTATTATCGGTAGGTGGCACTACGATAAGGGGGAGGGCTATTTTTGTCTTTGGGGAAGCCCACCAAATGACATATTATCTGGTTTGTTTACAAAGTAAGTGAAATCCTGTGACCAACAGTTAATAATAATCTGGTTGTTAACATGTTACAATCCCCAATCTGTATGATAACAAAACACTTTTCTGTTGAACTGCTGTTTTGAGAACATAATAATACAGTGTAGCTGACCCAAACAATCAAACATTCAACAAACACACTCATTACAGGAATTCGCGTTGCAGTAGACTTCACAGGCAATCAGATCAAGCAATTTGGCTCTACGTGGCGTATGGTAGAAAGTTACTCATTTGTGACCAATATTCATTCATTTTTATGTGTGTAAAGAATCTGTGAAGTCAAATCCTCTAACATCAGATAATCCTGTTTATTCCAGAATAAATGCAACTCAAGCAAATTGAAACTGTGAAATTTTGAATATCACGAGTTTGGCAAGAGTCTCTTTCATAAGTATAGGTTATTCACCTAGGGAGAGGCAATATGTGATTTATCCAGCGAGGGCGTTAGCCCGAGCTGTGATAAACACATATTGCCGATCCCGCGGTGAATAACCGGCTTATACCATAAGACAAAGCTGAAAGTTGTCATTTGTTGCTGTGTTTTTTTCACAGCTTCACTTATTATTCTCCCATGGAAGGATAACTGGACAACAAAGAATATGGGTATTATTGCAGTGAAATACTGGCTCATTATTGGCTGACAGAGGTGTCGAATGGTATAATGCCTGTTAATCATCAATGTGGCATTCTGATGGTCACCAAAGCATACCTCCTGTGTGTGGTCTTTGACTTGGGACCACATTTGACAATCCCAGACCGCATTTTGTAAATGTTTTTAAAAGAATGACCTCTGTATTCAAGGTACAAGAAACGTAATTTTGTGCTTGGCCATTCAATAATTTGCATTTTCTATACTCTCTATCTATCTATCTATCTATCTATCTATCTATCTATCTATCTATCTATCTATCTATCTATCTATCTATCTATCTATCTATCTCTCTGTCTATCTATCTATCTATCTATCTCTCTATCTATCTATCTATCTATCTCTATCCATCCATCTATCTATATCCATCTATCTATCTATCTATCTATCTATCTATCTATCTCTATCCATCCATCTGTCCATCCATCTATCTATCTCTTAGAGGGCTGTACTTACCATATCTATCTATCTATCTATCTATCTATCTATCTATCTATCTATCTATCTATCTATCTATCTATCTATCCATCTGTCCATCCATCTATCTATCTATCTATCTATCTATCTATCTATCTATCTATCTATCGGTTTTGTTGTTCGTCTGTTTGTCTGTCTTTTCTTATTATCTATCTTTATTATATTTCTATCTATCTTGGAGAGGGTTGGTCTGGTGGTATCGTGCCAGGTTGCCAATCGCTGGGTCCAGGGTTCAAATCCAGCTCTTGTCGGGTCACCAGAGACTAAGTTGCACAACTGCATGTTTCAATCATCCTTTGTCTCATTGTCATGTCCTCCTCCTGTCCTAATTAGCCTACAAAATGCATAAATACAGGATGTAAAGCCCAAATCATCCATCCATCCATTTTCTATCTATCTGTCTCTATATTCATATCTTATCTATCTATCTTTATCTTTCTTTCTATCTTAATTGTTTTATCTCAATCTGCATTGAAATGCGGTTTAAGATGTTCAAATATGGATACACTGTGCACAGTGTGCAGGTTCCAGCCAAGGTTATTATCCAAACTTACGTGTCAACCAATCAAAGTTTAGTGTTATAGAAGATTACATGATTGAATGATCGCCACACACAAAATCATTTGACTTCAGTTTACATTTATAGCTTGTTTTAAACACTTGTTTGTCATGTTTCATTGACAGCTTGGTTTGTTGATATCTGTGTACCACTGTTGAGATTAATCTTTGGAATGGACAGTGTTGCTACCACACGTCATGTGGGCTTCCATACGTCATGTAATGTATTTTTTAATTCGTAATTACTAATTTATTTTCCATTTCTGAAGTTTGTGCTCATTTCATTTTGTTTCTAAAGTGATATGCCTTCTTACCAGGGCCAACATTTTAGGAGTTATCTTGATAGTTTTAAGCCATTATTGAAAATACTAATTTTGCTAGAATACCAAAGAATGAAAACTCATAAGTCAACTTCAACGCGAATTCCTGTAAGTTAGACTCCTCGGCTTGGTCAACAACACCAATCAACTTGTTGAAAGGCAAAGGGGATTCCATCAGAGCTCCTATTTTTGAAAATTTCGTGACACCGAGAGCCAGATGGGCTTATGATAGCTCGTTTGAAAGGTAAAAACCTATAGTTTCTGGCTATGATACCCTTTTTACCTTCAGCGAACGAAGTTCGAAGAAGGTATTGTAATCACTTGGGTAAAAATGTTGTCCGTCCGCCGGGCGGGCGGGCGGGTGGGCGGTCGGGCGGCGGGCGGATAGATCGTTTCCGGGCCAGCACTCGGCCTCTATTGAGTGTACATGGATGAAATTTGGTACACATATAGCCTGTATGGTCTAGTTGTGCCTTTTGATGGTCTAATTGATAGATATTCAATACCTTTTGAAATAATTGAGAAAATATAAAAATTATTTTTGTTCGTTTCCGGGCCAAATCTCAGTCACTATTGCATGTGCACTTATGAAATTTGGTACAGATGTGGCCTATATGGTCTAGTTGTGCCTTTTGATAGTCTCATTGATGGGTATTCTATACTTTTTGCAAATATTTGGAAAATAGAAAAATTTTTTTTTTTTTAGTTTTTTGGGCTGAGACTCGGTCACTATTGCATGTAAATGGATAAGGTTTGGTACACACATGGCCTATAAGGTCTAGTTGTGCCCTTTGAAAGGTCTGGTGGAAAATATTAAATGCTATTTGAAATATTGAAAAAAAAGAGAAAAAAAAAATTTTTTGTTTCTGGCCCAAGACTTGGTCACTATTGCATGTACATGGATAAAGTTTGGTACACATATGACTGATGTGGTTTAGTTGTGCCTTTTCATGGTCTGACTGATACATATTCTATACTTTTTGTAATATTGAGAAAAAATATTAAAAATACTTATTTTCTTATAGGAGCCAAAACGTGCCCACTATTGCATATACAGCAATGCCATTTCCTACACGTATCACCTATAAAATGTAGCAGTGCTTTTTGACTTGTATTTAACACTTTTTGAATGATCGGAGAAAAATTGATGCATGCATCAAACCGTACCATAATATAAGTAAATTAGTATAATAAGGCCTTTCCCTGTTTTTACAAACCGTGGCAAGCACACAGGTAGATCGCACGGCAGCAAGCAAATAACAGATAATAGAATGCCATTACTCGACCACTGTTGCATACCTATAATATACGGAATTTGGTAAACACACCAATTTTATGATGTAATTGTAATCTTCTAAATGTGTTATTCGCTGAAGGTTTGCTGCTGCGCAGCCTATGTTTTATGAAAGCTGGTGCACAATTTCGATATATGGTTACCAAGGTAACCGTTCAACAAAAAAACCAACAATTCATAAATTTGCACTTTCATTCACTGTGCTTCTGCGTTTTGATGGATCTTATTCATATCTTGCACAAATGTGTACTCTTGTAAGCGCTACACATTTTAGCCATTTTGGAATTCCCACCATTTGTAATATTTCTATGGCAACCAATTAATATTTCAAAAAAATTTTAAAAAGCTGTAAAGGCTTTATATCAATGGCAGTTTGACATTTTTTACAACAGAAATTCGTGATTTATACATATGAATTCAAGGTTCTAGTTCCAAACTGTATTATATGTAAATTTTTTGAAGTTATTGTGAGCGAAGTGGTTTCTATGGCAGTTTTTTCCAATAATGCTAAAAACCTAGAAAGTGGTTAAAATGTACACATTTTTTCACTGTGTCTCTAGATATTGACACATTTTGTTCAAATTTTGTACAGATCTATGTGTATTTATGCAGGAGTCATACAGATTTGGTATTTTGGAAATAAAAACATATATTTGGTGTCCATGGCAACCAAATAATTCTCAAAATTATTTAACGAAACACTCTGTTTAGACCTTGTAACTATGAGTCATCTTGACAGCTGAAGTTCATATGATTTTTTTTTAAATACATGTATATATGTCTTATGGGCAGTGGCGTATTTAGGGGGGGGGTCATGGTGCCATGGCCCCCCCCTCAGGCCAAAAATTAACATGGAAGAGATAGGAAACCCCATGTAATGGCCCCCCCTCAGGCCATTTCTAGATACGCCCCTGCTTATGGGTAGACCAATAAACCTTCTTTGAGACAAGAGAATTGGATAGTTGATAAGACAGTTTATAGTAACAGTGATTACTGTGGGCATCTAATTCTGAATCTGATCATAATTCTGCTCAGAAAGTATTTTTTGACTTCAGGGCAATTCCGTAAAGTCATCAACCAATCAGTCAAAATTTCAAAATTGACGTAATTACATGCTATGGGTGTTATAATGTGCCAAAATAAGTATATTTTCAGGAACAAAAAAAATCAATTGATTATCTAATTTGGGCTTTGAGATATTTTCATTTAAGTAATGCTATCTCTGGTGACTGCAATTGTTATATTTTTCAACACTCTAATATAAGATGTCACTGCCAGTAGAGAAATTGGTAAGTTGGTTTCATTTTGCTGTCAGTTACTGCCTATGGGAGTACACTTTCATTTTGCATTAAAAATTCTTGCATCAATCCTTGTGAATTCTGTCAGGCAGTGGCATTTGACCTAATGAGATTCTAATGTACGTCCGACACCAAAATTCCTATATAATTTTCCTGCTGACAAGTTACTGATGTTAACTTCATTAAACTTCTGATACAAAGCACATTTATGCCCATGAACAGCATGGTGGCCACTTCAACCGTCTAAACCTAATACTATGGCTAGGGAGAGCACTTAAAGTGTGTACGTCCGACACCAAAAAGGCAATGTACGTCCGACACTAAAATATGAAAGTGCATCTGGAACAAAGGAAATGATACAAATGTCGTTACACAGGCTTGGTCTCATCAGAACACCTTAAGCTAGTCTGTTTGGGTGAACCTTAGAGTGGTATAGGTCACAAAACAAGAAATAGATGGTATCCTTGAAATTTGGTCATTTTTTACTCTGTTTTAGGCCATGAAATTATGTGAAAGGTAATTCATTGCTTGCCTCCATCACGTGTAATTGGCATGAAATTGTGACATAAGCTAAGGCAGACATTATACTCATAGAAAACGAAAGATAAAATTATATCTACTAGCTTAAACCTGGTATTTTAAGCTGTGATAGTACCAAAAAACATATACAGAAATTGTCAGAAAATGGCAGATTTTCTTTATTTGTTTACATATTTATGCCAAATACCTTCACAACTGTATTTTTCAAGTATTCTCTCAACATATATTAAAGAAATATATGCAATTACAGTGACAATTGTAGGTATAACTAGAGATTTTTTTGACATTTCTGTGCCAAAATGACTGTAAACTTGATGGTAAAAATGGTGAAAATAACTTGCATGTTCGAGACACCACATTTGGCTCAAATATACGATGATGAAGCCATTTTATGGTTCCCAATTATTGCAAAAGAACCCTTCTTTACATAAAAGATGAAAATTTGCGAAAATTTTGAATAATTCTTGCACTGCAGGTATCCTTTACGCTACCAATTCACACGCGTACGTCTGACACTGAAAACATGTACGTCCGACATCGAATACAAAGGGCTACAGCTTTATGACAAGTTACCATATTGCCATGGAAATTGACCTGGCTGATGCCAGAAATAGTTCCCTTGACAATAGAGGTCAATTGATTGATTTTTCTCCACACATATCACATAGTTTTGAGAAACAAGCCATTAAGTCAGAAAGGTTTCATTTCTCTGAGTACATCCAACCCCATGACATTTTGCCTTGTTGCTCAGCTCCTATGGCACTTTGAGCTTTGGTTGATGGCTTGTTTGAAAGCCCTACCACAGGGCCTCATGTTTGTTTAACAATCGAATAGC
The DNA here is from genome assembly GCA_026936325.1 of Platynereis dumerilii. Lineage (NCBI taxonomy): Eukaryota > Metazoa > Annelida > Polychaeta > Phyllodocida > Nereididae > Platynereis > Platynereis dumerilii. Next base: position 1,843,091 of record JAPTHN010000004.1, read on the forward strand.
TAAGGTGTAATGGTAGGGCAACACAAGCTGTTAAAGTGTCTGATCTGTACGTCCGACTTTACGGAATTGCCCTTCAGAGCTGGTCATCAGCATAATTTATTAAAATTTCTCAATGCTCCGCAAATTTTGATTATTCCAGCACAGTAGATTGATTCACTGGGTGATTTTACTATGTTAACTAGAAGGCAAATTGCAATTTGCATATCTGGACGCTGATAATTGACCTGAACATTGTAACATAATATTGGTCTGGTAGTCTGGTTGGCTGAATTATAATAGCAGTAGTCAGAAGTTATCAGGGCATAGTGGCCAATGGGCCTTAAGAGAGAGAAATAAATGAATTGCTACATAGCGATGCATGAAGTTTTTTGATTGTGTGTGATGGAGTTGTGTGTTTAACAACTTGAAATAGTTGTGTTAAGCTGACAGAGGAGATACACACCCACAGCTCATCATTGCTTTGGACATCTTAAGCTAAGGTAGATACAGCTCATCTTCATGAAGCAGACCTACTTTAATGATTTCAATAAAACCTGAGATGTTCGAGAAAGAAAGCAATAGCATAATTTAAACGAAGTCAAAGAGCCCTGAGGCTATTGCCCTACTTCATTGCACATTGGCCTAGAAAAATGGACCAAGGGCAGAGTAAATGTATTTACCCCTTTTCACACCTCTTTCAAATTACCCAACAATCTTGCTGTATGTGTATATGCATATGCAGCTTACATTTACCATGACAGTTACCCTTGCAACTGTCATGCATTTACTAAAAGTACACTGTATAAAGTTTATAAACTTCAAATTAAAAGTAAAACTTTTATTTGATTATGTATACTACACTATACTTTATTAAAACATATATGCATCATGGGAGAATTCTTTTTATTTTGTTTCTATACATTGTCAAACTAGATGGGAGCATATTTCCATATGCAAGACTAGCAGGGGGTCGATCAGCAGTTTGTTCAGCTCATCACTGACTGACATTACTGGCTGACATCATCGGCTGACATCACCGGCTGACATCATTGGCTGACTTCATCAGCTGACATCATCCTATAACCGGCTGACATCAGTGGCTGACATCAGTGGCTGACATCAGTGGCTGACATCAGTGGCTGACATCAGTGGCTGACATAACTGGCTGACATCACTGGCTCACATCACCGGCTGACATCACCAGCTGACGTCAGTGGCTGACATCAATGGCTGACCACTGGCTGACATCACTGGCTGACATCAGTGGCTGACATCACTGGCTGACATCAGTGGCTGACCACCGGCTGACATCAGTGGCTGACATCAGTGGCTGACATCACCGGCTGACATCACCGGCTGACATCAGTGGCTGACATCACCGGCTGACATCACCGGCTGACATCAGTGGCTGACCACCGGCTGACATCAGTGGCTGACATCAGTGGGTGACATAAACGGCTTACATCACCGGCTGACATCAGTGGCTGACATCACCGGCTGACATCAGTGGCTGACATCACTGGTTGACATCGGTGGCTGACATCAGTGGCTGACATCAGTGGCTGACATCAGTGGCTACCATCAGTGGCTACCATCAGTGGCTGACATCACCAGCTGACATCACCAGCTGACATCATCTGACATCAATGGCTGACCACCGGCTGACATCAGTGGCTGATATCACCGGCTGACATCACCAGCTGACATCAGTGGCTGACATCTGTGGCTGACATCACTGGCTGACATCACTGACTGACATCACTGGCTGACATCACCGACTGACATCACCAACTGACATCACCAGCTGACATCAGTGGCTGACATCAGTTGCTGACATCACTGGTTGACATCAGTGGCTGACATCACTGGTTGACATCAGTGGCTGACATCAGTGGCTGCCATCACCGGTTGACATCAGTGGCTGACATCACTGGCTGACATCAGTGGCTGACATCAGTGGCTGACATCAGTGGCTGACAGCAATGGCTGACATCAGTGGCTGACATCACTGGTTGACATCAGTGGCTGACATCAGTGGCTGACATCAGTGCTGACATCAGTGGCTGACATCACCGGTTGACATCAGCGGCTGACATCACCGGCTGACATCAGTGGCTGACATCAGTGGCTGACATCAGTGGCTGACATCAGTGGCTGACATCACCGGCTGACATCAGTGGCTGACATCAGTGGCTGACATCACTTGTTGACATCACCGGCTGACATCAGTGGCTGACATCACCGTCTGACATCAGTGGCTGACATCACTGGTTGATATCACTGGTTGATATCCCGGCTGACATCGCTGACTAACATTGATTGACATCATTGACCATATCACAACTATCAATAGGGGAGCTCCAAAACACAGGAGAGAACTCCCAATAAGAAGAAGAAGAAAGTGTAGCTACCTTGTGTAAATAGACAGTACTACTACTGTGGTTGCCATGGAGATGGTAGACTCGGAACTGGACGACACCTAGTATCCCTAAAGACTAGCCCTGCTAGTCTAACAAATGGACCAGTGTAGTATGCTTCCTCAAAAAGCCATTCTTTAGGTCAGAAGAAGGTGTGAATGAGGCCATGGTTGTAAAACAGTTCATCCTGTCTGAGCATAAGTCGGTCACAAGTTGGTCAATAGCTTTAGGGCTCTTTAACCCCCTTTTAAATTGTTTATGCATGCCAGTTTCAATCTAATGATCTAGTTGTTGAACACCGGCAAATCTATATAGCTCTCTCAACCAATAGCATTAGTGCGTATTTTGCATGCTAGGTGGCTACTGCGTGTTGATGACGGGTGTGAGCTGAAGCATATCAGATTCTGGTAGACTGGTCCCCCCTCCCTGGTGTGCCATAGGGACAGTATATCAGTTATAATTCTAGTACATTGTCCTATTTAGAATCCAGTCAATTTTCCATGATTGCAACACAGATTTCCAGCTATTCTCGGTGTTAAGGACCAATTCACCGGGTGATATCTGTAGATCTATCCACTATCTGTTTGCTATATCAGTCTGAGTCACTTGGATCACGTGTGTGCAACATAAAGTAAGTTTGATGGGTTTACTGGGTACATCACTATGTCTTATATTCAGCCAACAGGAAACTGAAAAACACCAGGAAGTAGGCCGTTGTGAGACAGTATCTGCACGCCAGAGGCGTCCAGATAATTAGTCCAAATTGTCGACTAAGTTAATAAGTGAAATTTTGCATGAGGATTGTTCCTAAATAGAGATCTGCCCGGTGCATTATTTCAGGACCCTAACTGCACTGCACCGTAAACACTTCGCACTGCACTGCAGTCACCAGAAACTAATATCAGTTTGACAAAAAGGAACATCAAAATTTATATTATTACCGCTATGGCTATTCACAGTATTAGTGTCACAGGCTATAACAATAGAGTTGACTAAATAATCATAGCATTTCCGTGAATAGTAGAGTCTGGAACCGCCGACATTTGGCGCCGCCACGAGCTGATTTTGCTGTCAGTTGAAGTCAGCTGATCTATGTCAGTCCAGCTGCTGACTTTTCCTCAAGTTGGCTGAGCTGGAAATCCAGCTTAGAGCCAATTAATTCACTTGTCTCTATGGATATTTTTGCCTAATTTTTGCATATTCAATTAACTTTGATAATTGCAATTGAGAAGATAACAAAAGAGCCCTTGCTTCTTGGTCTCATGATTACAATTAGTGGTTGTAATTGATTGCAATTCACACTTTTGACAGCCACCTGTTCAGGGATAGTGAATTAACCCCTTACTTGAATTTGATATATACATCTATGAATACACAAATGAAAATAACATAAAAAGTCAGCCGAAAATAGTCTGCTAAAGTTGGAGCCGACAAAATTCAGTTACCTGAAAAAGTCAGCCACAATAGGCTGTCTACAAGTGTACTGCTCTTGCATTGCCACAGATCAGAACATATGCTGTCTTGTGTTGCCACCTAGTGACTAGTGTGCTATCCACCAACTTTCAACCACAGGAAGACACACAATTTTGTGTGGAAGACACCGGGGCTGTTTCTGAGTGTGTTGATGGCCTTGTCTACTTCCTTAGAGAATGTGATTGCCGAGTCTGACTCTGGTATACATCGATGTTGAATAGAAATTTTGTGAATATGCAATGAAATTGGAACTATTTCTTGGGACAGCAATGCTGTAGCATAGGAAATCAACTTTTGTGCCAGGTGGCAGCAGCATGCAGTTCTCAGTTTTACCAGACTGTTTCAGACTGGTGTTCAAAAAGTTGGTGAAATGTGTTTGGACTCGAGTCTCTTCCACCTGTCTAATTGAGACTTGTCCCAAGTTGGATTTTATGCATTTTGACCATGAAAGTAGGTGAAAATAAAAAAGGGATTATTTTTCCCGTATTTGCAGCTTCCCAATGGAAGTCATGCAGCAATTTCCATTTGGAATATTGAAACTTAATTTTCAATTATAATTTTTTTTAGTTATATTTTTACACATTTCAACTGACTGAGAGTAGAAATTACTTATGCACTCAATGTATAGCAGTTGAAACTAAGTTACCTTTATTTATTGTATCTTTCAGGTCTTTAAAGTTTGTACATTTCAGGTGTTGGTGAAATGTTTTTTGCACTTGAGACTGGTCTCTAACAGTTGGGACCTGTCCCAACAACATGTTTGTGAAATCGGGCCATCATGTCGAAATAACAAGCTTTCCAGTCTGGAAAAAGCCACTGTACACAATACCATGCTACAAGCCTTAGACTAGGCTTTTCTCATACCTCTGAAAAATGTCACCTCATTGACATTTTAGTTGTCATTCATGTATATGATACAGATACACTGTTGTTCTATATATCCTGATAATATTACCAGCAATGTCCACTGTCCAGTATCGAAAATATGGGATACTGAGCCAGCCTCAAAGTTTCTTAAGGAATATAATTTCCCGTAAACATGGCTTAGAGTAGGTCGGGGCATGCGGCCCCCTTAACTTCGAGGTGCAATTTGACCTACTTTTTATGGGCAATTATTTGAATGCTTATGCTGTCAGGAAGGGATCACTTGACTCTAATAATAACTAGAGAAACAGATGTCTACTAATTTAAATAAAGGAGTTACGGCCATTTTTATAAAAAAATTTAAGTGGCCTTCTTACCCCACCCATCGGGCAAGAAGCCCCCCTATTATAACCCCCTATGGCAATTTTTTTTGCAAGCGCATTCAGCCTAAAAGTTATTTCTTAGGGTTCTTCTATCATTTTTAAGGCATTCTATTCATTTTTTCTGAATTTCTGAATTTTTCTGTTCATACTTTTATTTTTTAATATTTTTTGCCCTATTTCAATTTCAGGCCAATTTTTTTTCTATTTTAATTAGCTATTCTATCAAGATTTAAGGTAAAGTACACATTATTAAATGGTTCCTGAAGCAGCTTCGACCCCCAGTGAAGGGGGCCTCATGCCCCATATCATGTGGGGCCTCTCACCCCAATCCCACATATTTTAATTTGACCTCTATATTTTTAACTAAATGCAAAAAACATGATCCAAATCATATTTATGTGATGGTCATAAAGTGAAGGAATGCAGATATATCCATTATACTTTAAAAAATTTCCAAAGCTATTTCTGACAACCCCTTTCAAAGAATTAGTCAAAGTTACAAAAACCGTGCACCTTTTTTTAAATTCTTGAATTTCTACTATGGTTTGGTGCTGTTTGCCCTGAAAATGTGTGACGTCACCTAAAACGCCTCTAGCTTCAATCCTATCAATAGATAAATGCACCAAAAATGTAATTTTGGATATAACCCTGGGGGGGCCTCTCACCTAACCCGGGCTTCTTGCCCAAACCTACTCTATGCTAATTTTTTGCAATCTTTCAGATGATCATGAGTAGCATAGTACTGAATACTGCATGAACTGCAACCTCACAAATCTCACAATAGGAATGGGTTTGCAAAAAGACAAAAGAAGACGGATGTTTCAAAGTGGAGGAAATTATTTGACATAATGGGGAAGCCTAAGTCAAAATATTGAGACAAGATATTCTTTTTGGATTGAATGGTTTAAAAAATAAACCCAAAAAAAACAGGATTCTAGGGGATACCAATGAAATTGTGTATGAAAAATCTACTGTTATGACATTATGGCCCGATTTCACCAACATGTTTAGACTGGTCCCAACTGTTAGAGACCAGTCTCAAGTGCAAAAAACATTTCACCAACATTCGAGTTGTACAAACTTTAAAGAGAAGAAAGACCCAACTTTAAAGAGAAGAAAGACCCCAAAAATAAGGATTATTACTTTCAATCTGTCATGGAGAGTACATATGTAAGTACTACTAATAGTCAGTTGATATTTGAAAAATAATTAATATAAAAAAAATACATAATGCAAAATTACCTTTCAATATTTCACACAGAAATTGCTGCATGACATCCATTGGGTAGGTACATATACGGGAAAAATATTCCCGTATTTATTCTACCCGATTTTTATAGTAAAAATTCAAATAAACTTACTTGAGACTGGTCTCAATTAGACTGCTGGAAGAGACTCGAGTCCCAACGCATTTCACCAACTTTTTGAAGACCAGTCTGATTGCCAGAGAGACTGGACAGCTGTTGGCATGATTCTTTGGACTTAAGCCTGTTTTTACTGTTGTTAAATGTTTTGAAGGCCTGTTATACATGGTAAAGCAAGCTTAGTCTCTGTTTGGCTTGCGCATTTGATAAGCAGGAGGAAATTTCAAGTGGCAAGAGGGAGAGGGTTAGGGGGTTAGGGGGTTGCTACCCCCCCCTCCACCTCAGCATTGACCTTTTTACTTAATTAACATATTTATTTCCTTTTTCATTCCTCAGCGCTCCCGCTTCTGATGTTTTTCTGGATCCCCCTCTGCACCAGCTCATTTGCTTTTGTTTCAGGTGATCTGAGTGATCTGAATCCAGATCAGGATCAGTGCTGAAAAATATGGGGATCTGTGAATCTAGATCAGCATTGCCGTTTGTTTCACACTGATTCAGTTGATCTGGATATGGATCCATGGATCCTCAAATTTTGACTGCCAGATCCCAAAGGATCCGAATCTGGATCACTGATCTGTGGATCCTTCTCCAGAGCAGGGTTCAGTTCAGATGGATCCAGATCCTTCAGATCAGCTGAAACAAACAGGCCCGAGATGTTAATCAGCTGCCCCTTGCACCAGTGTCTGTGATGGGCAAATAAAATATCCCTCTTATGGGGTAAATGTGTAAAATGTTAAGGACTCCCGCTCTCTCTCCCAAGAATCAATCCTCGTGCTTACCATATCTATCAATCGTTTCTATCTACTTATCTATCTATCTATCTATCTATCTATCTATCTATCTATCTATCTATCTATCTATCTATCTATCTATCTATCTATCTATCTATCTATAAATCTGTCTATCTGTCTATCTATCTATCCATCAATTTATCTATCTATCTATCTATCTATCTATCTATCTATCTCATGATGCAGGTACATTGGTTTATCAGTAGCAAATATATTAACATCAGTTATAGCCATTCTTTTCAAACAAAAATCATTGTCCTGAAAAGTTTACAATTGCAGGGCTCATGTCCAGTGAGAACTGCTGTTGAGACTAGGTCTGAGCAGGTCTCTATTTTGGCCTTCTAAGACTGTGACTTCCAGCTAATTCTTCCAAAAATTTTGTTGGTGAAACAGTTTTTGTGATTTAGACTTGTGATTCAGGTGTGAATAACATTGAAAAACATTGGGTGGAATTTGAGACCAGTCTGTTTGGTCAGTCTCAAAAGTTTACAATTGACTCAAGTTGGTGAAATCAGGCCTATGAGTACATGCACGATGTATACTGTCTCAAACTAAAGAGTTGTGCAAGACTTCCCAAAAAGACTTTAAATCATCCAACTGATAACAAAATAATCACACAGAACATGGATAATTATAATACAAAAATTGTTATATTTCAGATAACATGAATTAATCTAGTGGATTTAACTTAATAAGAAAGTCCTATTTTTTTAAAAAAGTTTTTTGGTCTTCATATGACCTTCCAGGATCAAATCAGGAAACAGTTGATATGAAGTATACAAATTGATGCCAGCCTTGTAATTGTGTACTGAGGACCTTATACAGATTTGTCCATGGCCTTTTGTACTTTTGACACTGCTTACAGCAGAAAAGGAACCAAGCGAGAGCTGTGAATCTATTTCCAATACATTTTACCAGCTGTCAGGGGTAAAACTCACCAGAATACATTCATGTTGGTATTCATTTGAAAGATTTCTTTACAAGGATTCCAAATATGTGTTTGGTTTTACTCTGGGATAAGAATTGACAAAGTCATTAAAAACCGCAACTTATCATTTACATAAATTTGCGATGATGAGGAAAATGCTGGTAGCAGGTTGGAAACCTATTTTAAACACGTTTAAATGGTCATTTGTTAATTTTTACGATTAAAAAAAAAATTTAGGAGGTCGCGCCACGGTTTTGAATTTTGTTCCCCCCCCCTATATATACCTATTATATTTCTTCAATTCAATCGGATAAAAATTTGCTGCGACAGTAAGAACCTTCGATCAAACATACAAGGAAGACGGTGTGAGTAATAGAACCAAATAAAGATTTTGCAAACTTTTTTAGAATTAAGAAAGCACACGTTGGAAGACTGGACAACGCCAAAACAGACCTTAACATGAAGATTGAGGTACCTTATTTAGGCATGGTTAGAAAGTATGAGAAAATGTATTTACCGGATCCCAGTCATTAGTTTAGGAAGTTGTGAAATGGCCATGAATGTTTTGAAATATATCTCTGGTAATAATTACATATTTCGGCAAGATATATCAAGTATGTGTCTGTTAACAAGATCGTGGTCGCATATCATGAGTTCATGACTTTTGGTTTCCATAGCAGCAAATCAACAATTTATGTTTGTTTCTAGAATCTGATTTTTTGGGGACCATTTGCAAATTACCCCAATATCAACTGACCCTGATATCATTTTTCTGCAGAAAATCTAGCAAAAGTTATGACAGGTTGGACAGAACTTATGGAAAACCCATCGTAAAGCACAAAAAGTCTGTGACACACCAACAGTGATCTCAATATGAGGACTATGAGGCATTGATTTTTTAAGGGATATATAAGGTTCCTGAAAATGTACTCAGTGTCAGGTTCATAAGTTTGAGAATTTGTGAAATGTTAGGGAATATTTCTAATGCGTTTCTTGTCCTGTAGTCCTGGTAAGAAAATGAATTCTTGACAAGAAATAATGAATGTGTACCGTAATATGGGTTGAATAGGGACACAGGGGTGAATCAGGGCAGAATAGGATTGTGTTAAACTACAGCTACTTCTATTTTACCAAGGTCCATAATTTTGCACACTTCTGGAATATTATCTAACTAGTCATCATTGATATTGTATTTAGTTCAGAATTACCTATGTATAGCATAATTAACAGAAAAATAAATTTTTTAATACTTTTGTGTCATTAATCATATTTTTTAAAATCGGCAAATTTAACATGTAATTGAGTTCAGATTTTTCCCAAATTATTTTTTTGCATGTCAAATATATTTTCTAATGTTCATTCACAGGTAGCACTCACCTTAAGATGGCAGGAAGTATTATTTGATAGAAAGAGGAGACTGTCCCGATTTACCCCAAATAAGGGGTGAATTGGGACAGTGGTTTTTCAATAATAAATCATTGAAAATTAAAGATATCTTTGAATGCTCCAAGAGATAGTTAGACCTTAAGTTCGGACATAATTAGGCACCATATTTTGATTTGTAAGATGATTTGTGACCATGCTATGACAAAAAAACCCTCAATTCTGCCCAATTCACCCCATATTATGGTACATTAATATGGGGTGAATTGAGACAGAATTGGCCGTTTTCTGTCATAGCATGAACAAAAATAAACTCAGAAATCAAAACATGGTGTCAAATTGTATCCGAGCAGAAGGTCTAAGCATCTGCAAGAGCTCAAAATGATATCTTAAAAGTCCAATGCTCAAGGCCCATAAAACCACTGTCCCAATTCACCCCACACTTTGGGGTGAATCGGGACACTCCCTTATTTTCAAAACAAATACTTCTTAGCTATTTTAAGTGATTGCCACTTGCGAGTAAATATTAGAAAACATGTTCAAGATGCCAAAAATAAATTTTCAGGAAAATCTGAAATAAATTTCATTGGTAATATGTAAATTTTAAAATATTTGATAAATAACAGAAAACTACCCAAAACTGTAGTTTTTTGCCAATTTTGCTAGTGATTGATAATTCTGGACTAAATCAGCAATTAATAATGCTAATAATAGGCCTACTAAGTTCAATAATATTCATTAAAAAGCCATGCTAGTACATTCAAATGAAAATCAGTAGGGTTACTTTTGTTGATTCCGAAACTTTGTCATTGCCCTGGATCTGAACCCATGACCAATTACACATAATGTCATATCTAGTGTACTATTCGGGTTCCTCTACTGGCCAAAACTAGGTTTTAAAAGTTTCCTGCAAGATTGGTGGCTCCAGCATTTATACTTTTTACAGGGCATGCAAAGTTTTGACCAGCTTATGAAAATTCGTTTTCGCCAGTACAAGGTTTAAGGTACTGCAGATCCTCACTACCTGCAGTTAGAAGTATGAAACTACACCATATTACGGTACCTCGAAAAGGCCCTGGGCCGCATTTCATGACTTTTGGTTTCCATGGCGACAAACTAACCATTTCTTTTTGTTCCTATGATCTGATTTTTTCAGGGTCATTTGCAAATTACATCTTTATTATTTCACCCAAATATCATGTTTCTGTATAAAATATTGCAAAAGTTATGGCAAGGTGGACACAACTTATGGAAAACCCCGTGAAAGACAATTCATTGTGCACAATTGTCAGGGTGATTATGTATTGCTGTATTGAATTCGCATTTAAGTTGACTTGCTGAGGTTGAAAAACGTTGAATACTGTGGAAATTGTATTTTGGTTATTTTCCACAAACTAACTAGTTAAATTTGAATATGTACTTAACAATTGGTAGGCATTTTGTACGGGAATGATCCAGCAAAGTCCCAGTGTTTAGGAATGGTTTAATGATGACTTATTACAAGAATGTATTCATTTTCGCGATGTGTGGTACACAAATGACATGTGGTACAAACCAAATAAGATCTACTCAGGCATGAAAGATTACTGCCAATAAAATTGAGAGAGAAAGCCTACAATGAAACATGTCAAAAACAAAGAAAAACAGTGAAATACTGGAAACCAACTGTATATCATATCTCTCCGGTTGATGTCTAAATTTAGTGAAGCGATTCAACTGGCCCATATTTGACAAATCCAGCCCGCATATTTTTGAAAGCATGCTCATTCAGTATTTACCAAACCAAACTGTCACAACAGTTAGTCAGATAGTATTCAATATGTATAGATAGATATAGGCCTACAAATAGATAATATAGATAGATAGACATTAGACAGCAGTCGCGTAACTAGGGGGTCTCAAGCGGGGGTGCACCTGGGGGGGGGTCACATGATTCTCTGGGGGGGGGGGACTCACAATACTAGTTGCATATTTTAGTCAAGGTTGAAAAGTTCATATGGGGGCACCTGGGGGGGGGCAGGTCCATAGGGACACCACTGATAGACAGATAGATATTTAGATAGATAGATAGATAGATAGATATGATTTTAGATCCATCTATCTATCTATCTATCTATCTGCATGATGTGTCTATCAATCCATTGAACTATCTATCCGGCACTGATTAGGCCTATATTACTGACTATCCATCCATCTGATATCTATCTGACTAAGTACTTTCAATGTATCTAAATAATGTGTACATGAAATTCTCTTGGTTTAAAAAAAAAATTTATTGACTAGTCTTCAAAACGTATTTTTATAGTTCTTCAAGGCAGAGCTAATTGATCAGGCTTTTACAGAATGCGTTCTGAGATAATCAAACGTGGTCTTGGCCAATATCGCCCCACAAATCATAAAAAAAAACAACCACTAGCTTAAAATAACAGGAACCATTCACTATTTCTAAAAAAATATTACGAGAATTATCTTTCACCAGCTATTTGCAGAGCAATCAGGCACCAGAAATTACTGAAAATGAGGTTAATTGACAGTATATAGAAATCCTACACTCTGTTGTGTGCACTGATGTTGTATTAGCTTCATAATTTTAAACAAGAATAAAATTCTTTTGTTCCATGTCATGATTCCCATAACTGCAATTACAGGAATCAGTTTTGGCACAGTGTAATAGGAGTTTCCTCCAAACAATTTTTTGGAGCTTAGGCAAAACATATGTTCAGACCCTTTGGGACGTTTCAGAGTTTTTTACAGTTCAAAAAGAGTTTGCCCGTTTTTTACCGTAGGAGGCTCAACTGAAAGGGGTGAATGGACAATTTTTAATATTAGCTTAATTTATGACATTAATTTAATTCAGTATCTATAACAGATTTTTGCACACTTTCCTTCAAAATAGTGCATGCGCCATGAAATTCACAACTGACTATATACCTGCCTACATTGAAATAAGATTTGCTAGGTGTCAGTTTACTTTTGAATTCACAAAGGAAAAACATGTTCGTGTGATTTTCATACCTGATGAAGTGGACACCTCTTCTGCAAAGAAGACTTCAGGTCTCAGCTTCTCCAGGCATCTCTCACAGGTATCCAGCACATCAATCACTGCGCATACTTCTCTAAGTTCATTGGAGTCATCCTTCAAAAAGCTGCCAAATGTCCTTTCGTATTCCCTTGCCACAAACTGAATAGCATCAAATATCTTCTCTGCCCAAAACCTCCCTTCCTCTGCAAATCTCTCCACATCCTCCTCAGTCATCCATTTTGGGTCATTTGTGGTGAAGTGCAGTTGTTGACGGAGGATGCCATATCTCTCTCCTATGACATTCCCATGGTCTTCCTCAACTTCCCTTGGCTGCAAATAACAAGAAGCATGAAGTTCATCAGCCCACTATATTGACAAAATTCAGATCAAGTAGAACATTCATGATAAACTTAACTTCAATCACATTTCACTTATATCTCCATAGGTTAAGTGGTGATTATGTAATTTATTGAGTTGACAACTTTTCAAGAATGAATGATTTATGCTAGTTAAGGGAAACTATCAAATTAATTGTTCCATGAACCCTATCTAACAAGCCCCCTGATTGGCCAACAACCCATCTGCTCCTTCGGCCTCGGTGAATATCACCGGTCAGGTCCGTAAAACCAGATATTGACGTCAACCGAAGTCCATAATTGTATAGTAAAACATAAAATATTGATTGATATAAACATTCATTTCTATTTTGAATTAAAAAATAATCAGAAAGCAAGAAGCATCAAGTTCATCAGCCAACAATTGAGATCAAAGAGAACACTTTGAACTTAATGTCAGTCACATGCTTTAGCTGAAGAGGTGATTAAATAAAACTAATGAACTTTATCCATAAGCCAAATATGAAGACAATTAGTACTGTGGTTGAGAAATGTGAATACCAGCTTGTACACAACAGACTTTACAAAACTAGTTTGTCAAATGGTATAGGTCAGCAATCCAACAGTATTCAATGAAACTCCTGATCTCATATGCGCACTTGACAGATGATAAGGTTATGAACAATCCAAATGAAAAATGACACAAAGTATAATTTTTTCAGAGGGGCCATTAGATGCCAAATGGAGCAACATCTCCAACATCATGGCTTCAGATTTTAATGAAATTATTACACAAGCTACATGGACACGTACTTACAGTACAACCATCATAAAGTGGCTTGTCAGTTGTGATCGACACTTATCTATTGATTCGAATAAATCTGTAGTGATCTTGATTGATACTGAGTGATCTGATACTTTGTGATCTGTTGTGATCTGCAGTGATAGTACAGGTGCTGCTGCCTAGTGTAAATGTTCACTACTAAAGCAAATGCTGGTATTGTTTGTTCAGGATTATGTAAGGATTAAATTGGGATTTTTAATAAAATGAGCTTGGAGTGACATCTTTCATACTAATAAAATGCATTATCCAATATAAAAACTGCATCCTTACATCATAAATTTGCAAATAAAAACTCGGTACATTGTTTTCTCCAATATCTCAACGATGTATGCAGCTTTTAAAATCTTTTCTCTAGCTCAATTATAACCGAATTGAGGCCAATTGTCGAATTTACTATTTTTTGGCAAATTCGCCACAACATCACAAATTTCGCTCAAATAAAAACACGGTAGGGGAGACCGGGGCTGGTTGTCACAGGGGCAGGTAGTCATACTGTGTAGAATTTAAACATGCTCTATTTCTATTTAAAGCAAGTAGAAGCACAGCCATTGTATAAAGTCAGTACAGGAGTAACTTAAATCTATCTGGTGAATATATACCTATGTCATTCGAAATCTTGATGTCATATTGGACATTTTTCAAAAATTCAGCACTCGGGGCAGGTTGTCACACTTTCGGGGCAGGTTGTCACACTTTTGGTTAAGAGTTTGAATGCAGGAAGTGAGACTCTCTAAGTCAAATCCTGAATGAGACAAGTGATTTTGGACATGTCAGGAATCCCCTACTTGCCCAGTGCAGACCTTAACAATCAAGTGACTCTGTACAAGGGTGCTACAAATTTTGACTTATCAAGGCAACAGAAATGCATTTTGATAAGGAAGAATGTGAGTGCAGACTGTAGAATTTTTCTGCAAATTCCTTTTGAAAATTTGAAATAGATCTATTTAGACGCTATGCCTTTTCTGCTTACATCATCAATCATCAGTAGAATGTACTAAGGATATGACAATTAAATATCCATGCGAGCGTGACAACCTGCCCCGAAAGTGTGACAACCTGAGCCGATAGTGAGACAACCTGCCCCGAAAGTGTGACAACCTGCCCCGAAAGCATGACAACCTGCCCCGAAAGCGTGACAACCTGCCCCGAAAGTGTGACAACCTACCCCCGAAAGCGTGACTACCTGCCCCAAAAGTGTGACAACCTGCCCCGAAAGTGTGACAACCTGCCCCTGTGACAACCAGCCCCGGTCTCCCCTACTTTATGGCCTTACCCTGACCTTAATACTAAAGCTACAGCCATGAAACTGTCACCATTGTCTTCTCCTATATCTCAACTATATATGCAGCCTTTTAAATTTTGTTTCTATCTCAATTATAACCGAATTTAAGCCTACTGTCGAATTAATCTTTTTTCGGCAAATTCGCCAGAATATCCAAAATTTCTTCACAATCATTATAAATTGACAGGTGTGAGAGCAAATTTAATATTTGATAATTTAGTTTGTAATACAGAATTTACTTCTGCTGCATCACACAATGGACCCACATGTTGTTGTTGTCTTTCGTTAGGCTGCTTTTTCATCAGCATATGGACCCCTGGTGTAGTTCTCTGGTATTAGTCACAGGTATGTAAGTGTCACTAGGTGGCTGGCTAGATGCTGACACCTGTGGCCACAATAAATTGGGCCACTCTGGTGTGGAGCTGAGTGATGAATTCTCGAGGTAAAAAGTCTGGTTGTCCCAGGAGTACCTGCATATTAATGAGACGGTTGTTAGCAGGAATTTTGTATCTGTGAAATAAAGAGTCAAAATTGTCAAATAAACATGTCCTCTCTTCATTGTATAGAGAACAATCATAATTAAAAAGCTCTATAGTACCCCTATTCAGTTCACATGCACAGTTTGGAGTAGGATAAAAGGTTGGAAGAATTTTGTGCATATGTTCATTCAGGAGAGCAGAGCCTGTTTTGAGCCTTATACTTTTGATATATATGGCTCTATTTCCAAGTGATTTGTAGCCTCTTTCACTAACTACAGGATACAAGTAAATCTGCCTGTAGTGTCACAGTTCCATCTATGCTGCCATCTTTTGACATTGACCTTTTTAATTTCTGTTTTGGCTTTGGATATTGAATGAGGCTCATTGTGTGCACCCGCAGATGCAATATGAGCAGCCTTCCTAGCCAAGAAATCAGCAATGTCATTTCCCTTGAGGTCAATATGTCCGGCAGTCCAATATAGTATACAAAGACCCTGCGGGTTTCAAGTTCACGAACTAAGTCTTGTATTTTGTCAACTATGTGGCCATAGTTTGCATCAACTCGGCCTCTGGTAGTGACATGGATAGCTGACTGACAGTCTGTGATGACATGAATTTTTCTGTCATGTAGTAACGGTTTCTTCTTAGAAACAGTTTCAATCGCTAGAAGGATGGCTTGTAGCTCTCCTTGATAGCTACTGGATATAATAGAAACGGGTTTGACATGGTGGCTGGGTTCACCTGCGACACCTTTCCAGTATATAGCTGCCCCAGCCCCACATGGCCCTGGGTTTCCAAGGGCAGAACCGTCTTTGAAAGCAACAACATCATTTTGAGTAGTGTCCAGATAGTCCAGAGCAGCCGAGAGAGCTGCTGTTTTCTGCTGGTCACTGCGATTGTGGCTGCTTCCAAAAGCATAAAAGTCTTCCAAGTTGACAGCAACAGGATTGGGCCACGTAAGGTGCTTAACTTTGGTCTGGATCAAAGGTTCAACTTTATTGAAATCCTTGGAAAGTAGCTTCGCGACCATTCGGAGTTCATGAAGGCTGGTGATGATTTTATAGTTCATAAAATGAGCATCTTTAAGTACCAGACCAACCTTATCTTTTAGCATAAGTGTCTCATTTCTCGAGATTTTGAGAAAGGTGGTCATGAGAGTTTGGTCGAGCCTTAAGTCCAATGGGAGTACTCCTGTGATAGCTTCCAAAGCGTTTGAGGCAGTGCCCTGCATAGTTCCAGTGCACCGTCCAGTGGCGGATACAGGGGGGGGGCTTAGGGGGCCTGGACCCCCCCCCCCCTAGACCACCAAGATTAATAGTAGCATTTTGAAGAAAAATTGCATTAACGCAGGCCCGCGAATGCAGAAACACGTCCGGGCCCCCCCTAGACTGTTGCGTCTGGATCCGCCATTGCCGTCATGAGTTTAAGCTATTGTGAAGGCAATTGATAATACATTGGACCAGACAGATAGTCTCCACTCTGTATCCCAACCCCTTTTCCCCCCTCTGTTTGTCTTAAGGGGTGTCAATATAATAACTGCAATTATGGACAGATGGCACTTGGGTATATAGATCACTACAGATCACTAGAGATCGATTTTAGTCATCTCAGATCAATCCATATCACTTAGCATATGGATAGATTTGTATCACTACAGATCGATATATTGAGCCATTTTAAGATGGTTGTACATGTTTTATGAAGCCATGCAAAAGATTTTCCCCACATTCCAAGTATTTTGAATATGACAGAATTTTCAAAATTTAATGTCTGCAAACTAAAATTTCTATTTTCCACTTGTCAAGCTGCGTTCTTCAAGATATTGTGCCGCATTGTGCACTGATCAAGTTCACATAATTATAGGAAGTGATGCTGGCACCAGCCTGTAAAATTTTGCTCATTTTTGCCAAATTTTCGTAAATTGTGGGTTTTGGAATTTTTTAACTGTTAAACCAAGCCTTCTACACACATAACACCAAAACTTTGCACGATTGAGGCAGTATGGAGTACTAATGGTACAAATTCACCCATATTTTAACTCTGATATTTTTTATGCGCATGAAGAAAATTGCAGGACGATCCTGAATTGACTAATTTCAAGTGCAAAAATGGCCATGTTGGACTGGTGATGGAAACTTTATTTTTGAAGCAGTTTATGAGATCATCTTGTGTTTCTGCAAAAATGGTAGATGTATTATCTCTTATTTTTCTGGAATTAATTATTAGAACTTGAAAGCCCAACATTTTCAAAATGCTCTCACAAGCAAAATAATTATGTGGAATCTGTCAAAAATATTTTGTGTGTGCTCATTGAACATTTACATGTACATCAGGTAAAATTTCAACAAAATCCGAAGACATAATGTGGAAAAATGTCTTGATTTTGGTCCATTTGGAATGGAATGGCCCAAAGACAATTTGTATGACTACATTTTAGATTTAAAATGCATGTTTCTTGTCATCAAACCATGTTTTAAACTGTGATACTCTCAGCCTCCCACTCCATTTTTGGATTTAAGAATGAATACTTTAATATATCTGTTTCTGTTTCTTGCAAGCAAATTATGGCAATGTAATACTCTCACTCCATTTTCTTTTAATTCGAAAATTAATACTAAGTCTTACTCATATTTTCCAAAGAGTGGAAACATTGTTTATCTACGTAATTGCAAAATTGAACATGGCTACTGCACCTTATTTTCCACTTTCAGCACTTTGGATTAAAATTTGGTCGGACCAATCGACTGATCAGTTTTATTGCATTGAACTCAACCCTGTTACGATGACAACATCTGGTGACAGGTTGGTAGTAAAGCATAAATTGTCAATAATATTCATTGTCAACATTTGGACTTTTGATTCCTGAGGGAGCACTTTCCATGCTGTTTCAATTTCTTGGGTGATAAATATAGATCTCAATTTTGAACCTGAATGCAAAATGGAGTTGTTATTATCAGAGATTGCTATTGAATTAAATGAGATGACTAGTAATTCTTATACACAAGATACACTGCCATACACACAATAGATTCAGTAAAAATTATAATTGGTAGACTGAACAGTGCCCGTTTTAAAAAGTGCAAAATGATATGCCTGTAATCTAATAAGGCAATGGTGATGAAGATATCAGATTAGATTTTAGATTAGATTATTTATTTTATATATTAACTCTATATTAACACTACATTATTTATTTTATATAGATTGAACAAAACGATATGCCTGTAATCTAATAAGGCAATGGTGATGAAGATATCAGATTAGATTTTAGATTAGATTATTTATTTTATATATTAACACTATACTAAAGAGATAATTTAAGATGGACAAATTATAGCCCAATTCAGAGGCTCAATATTATATAAGAAATAGGCACTGAAATGCCAGATAAGCAGACCAGTTTGTACATAGACTATTTATCTTTTACTATTTAATGACCAACTGTACGCAAATTTTTGATCTCAACTGTCCATTTTTTGGTGTCAGATGTACGTGTGTGGTAGTGTAAAGGGTGCCAGCCCATTCTTAACAAATAGGTTTTATATGGAACTTTTAAGGGCTCTATAAGCTGGTAGGGGAGACCGGGGCTGGCTGTCACAGGGGCAGGTTGTCACAGTGTGTAAAACTTAAACATGCTACTATTTCTATATAAAGCATGCAGGAGCACTGCCATTCTGTACGCTTGGCAAAAGGGGAGTGACTTAAACCTATCTGGTGAATATATACCTATATCATTTGAAATCTTGATGTCCTATTGGACATTTATTAAAATTCAGAATTCGGGGCAGGTTGTCACATTTTCGGGGCAGGTTGTCACACTCTCGGGGCAGGTTGTCACACTTTTGGTTATGAGCTCGAATGCAGGAAGTGGAACTCTGTAGGGCAGATCTCGACCAAGAAAAGTTATTTTGGACATATGAGGTATCTTTTACTTGCCCAGTGAAGACCTTAACAAACATGCAACTGTGTGCAAGGGTGCTACAAATGAAGGCTTAGCAATCAGCAGGAAAGCATTCTGATCTGCAGTAGGACTTTTACGATTTTTTTTGAAAATTGTACATATAAATATGAAATTGATTTATTTAGACACAATGCAATATATGCATACATCTTCAGTCCTCAATAGCATGTATAAAGCACAAATTTATATTTTTGTTAGTTTTTTGGTTTAAAAGCCTACTCCTAATAGGTTAACAACCAGCTCCAAAAAGTGTGACAACCTGCCCCGCCTTTTTGTGACAACCTGCCCCGACTGATGAAAATTCCAAAAACGGGTGATCAAGGCCGTTGTTGTCAAAATTTTCACTATTTTTTCTAATGATGATTTAAAGAAATGTTTATAGGGTAAGTGTATTAACTGTACCTCTTTCAACAACTATTTGATAAAGAATAGCATTGCATGCAAGTTGAAGGTAAAAAATTACTTTTTGTGACAGGAAATTTTTAACAGACCCGTGTGCCTACCAGACTCCCTTTCAGGGGTCTAGATTTTTCAAAAAGACTCCAGTGGGTTATAAAAGCAATAAACAATGATTGGTTGAGCTGTGTGACTCAATAGTTTAGTGCAATAAAAAGTGTGACAACCTGCCCCTGTGACAACCAGCCCCGGTCTCCCCTATAGATAAGGAACCCTAAAAGGTTCAATACTCTACTTTTAAAAAGGATCCAACAGCAAACAAAAACAACGCTTAGATTGTCCAGCTGCCACTCCAACAATGGAACCCCTTTCTCTCAAATTGGGAACATAAGGTCCCATCACATTGCCTTCCCATCACATTGCCTTCCAATTCAGTATTGAACCTTTTCATTCACTTGAACCCTAGACAACATTTAGAACATGTAGGTATTCATATATACCATCAAGAACCTTTTGTGTTAAGAGTGCAGTGCAATAATGATGCACTGCATCATCTTTCATACAAAGAGTTCTTTGGCAATAATTAGGAATGTTCGATGAAATGGCTTCAGTATTGTATATTTGTGCCTAATATATTGTGTCTCAAGTGTGCATGTTTCTTTTTCACTTCTTAAATTTACAGTAATTTTAGCACAGGAATATTGCAAACATCTCTAGTTATGCCTACAATCTTCACTGTAATTGCACATATTTCATTCATAAATATTGAGAGAATGCTTGACAAATACAGTTGTGAAGGTATGCTGCAAAAATATGTAAAAAAATAAAGAAAATCTGTCCTTTCGACAATTTGCTGCTTTTTGGTATTGTCACAGCTTCAAATACATTGTACAGGGCTAACACTGGTAGTTATCATCTATTTTTAATTTTCAATGAGTGTCAAGTACATTTTTTAGAAGTGGCTTGTCATTTAAAATCTAGCCTTAGC
The DNA here is from genome assembly GCA_026936325.1 of Platynereis dumerilii. Taxonomy (NCBI): domain Eukaryota; kingdom Metazoa; phylum Annelida; class Polychaeta; order Phyllodocida; family Nereididae; genus Platynereis; species Platynereis dumerilii. Next base: position 1,863,980 of record JAPTHN010000004.1, read on the forward strand.
TATCTATCCATGGTCATTCCAAGCTAAACTAAGCTACTCTTATCCATAGCTAGCCTTAGCTATCCACAATTACTATTGTTTAAACAAGGGGTAAAGAGATTACAGCGTATTCAAAGGAATAGAAATGGATAGTTATGGATAGATATGGATAAGACTAGTAATGAATAGCTACAGACAGTTAAGTTGAGCCACATTTAGAAATTTGTACTGTAATGCCGAAAACAGAGTTAAAAATGACCAAAATTCAAGGATACAATATATTTCCTGTTTTGGGACTAAGGTTCTCCGATGAGACCAAGCCTGTGTATCAAGATTTGTATCATTTCCTTTGTTCCAGATGCGCTTCAATAATATGGTGTCGGACGTACATTGCCATTTTGGTGTCGGACGTACAGTACTCTCCAAGTGCTCTCACTGGTAATCGTAATATGTTTAAATGATTGAAATAGCCAGTATGCTATCAATGACATAAATGTGCTTTGCATAACAAGTTTCATGAAGTTACCATCACTAACCTGTGAGCAGGAAAATTATTTAGTAATTTTGGTGTCAGACATACACTAAGAATCTTATTAGGTCAAATGTCACTGCCTGACAGAATTCACAAGGGTTGATGCAAGAATTTTTAATGCAGAATGAAAATGGTACTCCTATAGGCAGTAACTGACTGGAAAAAAAAACAATTAACCTATTTCTCTCATTGTAGTGACATCTTATTTTGGGACTGTCAAAAAATATAGTAATTGTAGTCACCAAACATAACATTACTCAAATGCAAAGATAATCAATTGATTTTTTCTGTACCTGAAAAAAAAAAAAACTTATTTTGGCACATTGTGACACCCATGACCTATATCAAATTTGAAATGTTGACTGTTTGGTTGATGACTTCAAGGAAATGTCCTTGTGTTGTTTCCACTAGTTTTAAATAATATTTTGGAAGGTGTCCTTCGACTTCACAGTTTGGTTTCAAAACATCTTGGTTAATTTTTTTGGAAGAGCGCAATCAGTTATTGATCATTGTTGTCATCCTGTATTGTTGTCAGATTCAATGACATCGGTGTTCATAGAAGAAAAAAAATATATATATATATCAGAATAACAGAAACAGAACATTTTAGATTTTGATGACAATTCATACCAGTTTCTCAGGGATTTTGTTGGTTACAGCAGTTATGACAGTGATATTAAGCAGGAATGTTAAGCAATAAGCAAATTTAATTTCTTTGATATCCTGTAAATCAGTCAGTTACCTGGCAACCAGAAAGTAGTCATCCTATGTTGGTCTGTTAGGCCTACTTAGCGGCTTTCCCTTGCCACCACAGAAGAATCCAAGACTCGGAGAAGTGAATGAGTTTTGAGATGATGCTAATAAATATTGCTGTATTTTAGCAACCTTCTGCGAGGAGTAACAACAATCAAGCCATGCTACTATGTTGAGGCATTTACATATTAATTACTGGACAATTGTATGCCCCCAAATTACAAAACATTAACCCTATGCTGTTTTGGATGCCCCAACCAGTAAAGTTCTTCATACATATGAAATAGTATACCCTACCGTTAGTCCAGACAAGAGCCAAAACAGAGCATTTTTGAGGACATAGGAAGTGATACGTCTTTTCAGGAGATTGGGCTGATTTGTTTGGTCCAAAGCCTGCAAGAGAAAGTGATAGTAAAGCAGGCTTGCATGTGAATGAACAAAGCAAATGAGCTTTATAACATCTTTACTGTCTATTTTGCTTGTATGAGAATATCAAATTTATGCAAGGAAATTGATTACATTTGACAAAAGTATTAGAACCATTCACTTTCCAAGCATATGCCTGGAAAATTTTGTAAAACCTAAAAATACATGCAAAAAGTGTCTTGCATGGAAAATGCAGTAACTAATTTGGTAAATAATTGTAGTAAAGTTGTTAGTCCAGAGAGACGCTTTGGTAATACTTAGAATGATCAAGAACGCTTAAAAAAATCAAGCAATTATTTTGTGTATTTATTGGAAATTACACCCACGAAGCGATCTTCCAAATGGTACCATGACTTCAACTAAAAGTAATTTACATTGCTCAATAGGGCCAGTTTACAGCCAGAAAGCATGAACCACTGAATGGATTCTTAAAATATATTGCAAAAAGTCATCTTTGCATGTGCATCGCATATTGGCCTGTCTTGTCGCTACCATGATGTTTGAGACGCAACTGTTCATATCGTTGTGAAAGTAAAGTTTTGTCGGAGTCAGAACATTCCAAAAATGAAAATAGACAATATATATGTCAAAAATGTGCTTGCACAAAAGTCTTGTCGCATTGAAAAAGTAAAGCTGAAAAATTGCCTTAAATAATTGTGAAATGCAGAAAATGATGCAATAACATCAGAGCAATTAGTCAAGGTGTAGCTGATAGAAAAATAATTCTTTCCATGACTTCTTGACCCTGTAGGACAATATTCATGGGGTTCCATGGCGACTCATTGCAAAAAATCGACATATTATTGATATAAATCATCAAATTTGGTCAGATAATGCAGGCAAATGCCATTTAAAGCTCACAAGTAATCTTGGAATAATTTTCTCACATCCTGTATTATTTTGGTGGACATGGGTTGAGGGACATTGAGATTATTCCATTTCTGGTGACCAAGCAAATTTAATTAGGTTATTCTGCATTTGCTGAAAAAATCAAAGTTGAGACGTCAGCATGACAAGATGTGCCTTTTTGGCTTATAAATTGCATCATAACTGTGGTTTACTATAACTTAGGCATAAATTTGATTCCTGTCTTGGGTCACTGATGATTTATTGATAGTTATACATCTCATACATATCGTCACAACAAAGGCAATACTTTATTTTTTATTATCTTTACCAATTTTTGCCAATTCTGCCTAAATCATGTCCAAGTAAGGTCCAAGAGCACACTTTATTATCAATGCAACTTTTGAGTAGTTATGATAGTTTTTTAGAGAAAAACTAAAATATTTCTTTTTGTGCAGTTCCGCCCTTGACACTCAACAGTTCAAAATACCTGAAAAACTACAAAAACCATATTAATTCTGAATAAAATGCATAGGAATGCTCCTCATCACTAGCTGCATCAAAATACCCTTATCCAATCTCCACCAAAATGAAACAGGAGGCAAAGAAGGTTATTCCAAAGAATATTAATGAACTTCGGATGGCATTTTCAGCGTTAATCTACCATCTTTGATGATTTTTGCTGATAGTATGTTGATATGCTACATGACTCCTTGTCGAACACCATAGATATTTTTCTAAAGATCATGAAGTCATGCAAATAACTTTTATTTTCATTCAACTACACCATGACTACATGCTCTGATATTTTTGCATACTTTCTGCATTTCATAATTAATATAGACAATTTTTTCGGCATTACTTTTTCAATGCGACAAGACTTTGTCTGAGCACATTTTGGATATACTGTCTATATTAATTTTGGAATAATTTGACTCAGACAAAACTTTACTTTTACAATATAATCATATCAAATAAGCATTTAGCTTTCATTTAAGCCAGATCTTGATAAAATCAGTCAACCACAAGTCAAGATATTAGCAGTAGCGTCTCAAACATCATGGTAGGGACAAGACTTCTGTCGATGAGTTTTGTTTTTTTGTTTTGTTCGTTTATTTTATGATGCCAGAAAAAGCAAAAATGCTTATCGGACTGGCACCATTATTATAATGTGACAAGATAATTTCAAATATAGGTAGAATAATCATTAGTTCATAATTAATATTAACATTAGACATGGGTAATATACGTTTGGCTTTTGGCGTATGATCATTATTTGAAATGTTCAGCTAATGTTTTTTTGTTTTTTTTTCTGCTAAATGTATGAAAATTTACAAAAAAAAAATCTGAGCATTTTCTGACAATTCATGACAAAAAATAATTTTCTTCAGATAATGTCTCGTCAGTCACAGTGATTTTTTCCCGTCAGTCATCCTGGAAAAGTGCAGTTTTCCATTTAAAGTGGGAAAAAGAAAATCCAATATTAAGATTGCATGAGAATAGAATTTGATTATCCAGAAATGTCCAAAACTAACTTACAGTCTTCACATGCAATTGGGTTTGTGGTTTCTACATCTTTAGAAAGTGTTCTTAATAATTTCCATACCTCCAAAAAGGCCTTACAGATGAGGATTCCCAAGCGGCAGCCAGATGGCAGGTTGGTCAGGATATCCCATTCAATCCTGCACACAGTTTCATTCCAGTCTGGTTCTCTCCCCAAATCCCTCCACTTTAGATGATTCAGGGGTTGGTGACCAGGAGCTCCGTCTATTATCAATCCCTGTCTTTCTTCCTCCAATGCATTGTTCTCAACATGGATAATCACAACATCAACAGATATCTGCAGTCCCTTACAGCTGCCTTCCCCATCCCATAGGAATATCCAAGGATTGGCAACTGCAGCACATTGCAGAGGAATTCCCTTTTTCTCAACCTCAGCCACCCTCTTGACAAGGTACTCGTGTGTCTTCAGACATGCGAAGGGCTCATATTCATATGGCCTTGTTTTGGTGCACATCTGCAGGTCAAACTCATCCCATCTGCCAACCTTCAACTTCTCCCTCACACTTCCCCCCATGACTACTTCAGCATTTAGGAATCCATCATTGGCCACCATCCTAGTGAAGAGCTCCTTCAATGCATTTTCTATTGCAACACATTCTTGGACTGGCAAGACAAGCATCTTCTTCATATTCTGCCAAACATTTGACTTCACTTTTAAAATGCCAGAACAGTCTTTTTTGAAACGAGTATCATGGTCTACATCAGAATATTCTTGATATTTTTCAAAGGGGTTTGTATATAGTCTTGCATTGTTAGATTCCAAGAACGCGATGGCTGCTAGGTTGCCATGCAGTTGTGCAATGTTCAGGGGAGTGCAACCATTAATGTCCCTTACTTCAATATATTGGTTAATCATATCTTTTGGGATACAGTTTAGAATCTGGTCATCATGACAGAAGATGGCAGCAAAGTGCAGCACACTCCTCCTGAGCCAGTTGTCATTCCTCTTGATCAATGTCCATCTCAGCTGTTTCTTCTGCTCTTTTTCCATCATCACATTTATTTCAAATGAATAATGGTTAACATGTTTCCCTTTTTCTTTAATCCATTTAGTAACAGGTGGGTCTCTCTGCAGAAGTGCATCTGCTTCCTCAAAGCATTTCTTGATGTCCTCATCACCATCATCACTTGTTTTTCCATGGTCATTGCTCATGAAGAGGAGCATGTTGACCACACTTCCTGATTTCATGCAATTACTAAGAGTGCCATATGCTGCTCTGATGACCTCACCAGCAGCTGTTCTCAGATCGTCCTTGACATTCCATTGGTCTTGTATTGGATTCAGGAATATTCCAATGTGTTGTGTGCTTTGCTTTCTGAATGCACTAATAAGCTGCTCCACCATATTAACAGTGGCCAGGAGATCTTCATATGTTGTGCACTCTTCGACACTCAGCAATGAAATATCATAAATTTCATCAATTGCAGGATGAGCTCCTTTGTCAAGACACCACTTGAGTATCTCAAACATAGCATAATAGTTCACTTTGTATCCTCTTATATATTTCAGTATAACCCCATAAATCTCCTGTGCATTACTTTCCACAATCACCTCTTGCAATATGCCTCTTGAGATTGCAAGAATCCTCTCATTCCGTATCTCCATGTGCTTCTTGGCTAATATTTCAATGTCCTCTGTCTGTAATAACGGTGTATTGTATCCTCCACAACCTTTGCTCTTCAGATCCCTCATCCTCTCCACCTCCCTCACCATCTGCTTCAATTCACCAAGTATCTCCTCACTTGTCCTTCCACTCTTCTCCAGTTGATCTTCCATGTGCATGAGAAATCTGATCAATCTCTGCAGGATTCCTTCCATTTCTCTTTTCCTGCAATAAAAATATGATATTTCACTAAATCAAGAAGAAGAACATTTTATAAAGATTCAGCATGTATTTGACCTTTTTATGATCAGTGCCAATAACGATGCTGTTAATCTGCCACGAAAGCTGCCATTACGGTCCTTCACTTTGATATAGAAAAAATGAGGACCAGTTCACTGTGAAAAATGCACTTTGTGACTGATGATAGCCAATAAAGTGTCATCTTCTCTACTTTCAACATGGGAAAAATCGAGGCTGTTTGATTATTGGGTATGATCATGACACACAAAGTGCCATTTTCACAGTGCAACAGTCCACTCTTTTTCTATATCAAAGTGACAGACTTTAAAGTGGCTCAAGCATAGTTAGTAAGTAAGTAAACTTTTATTTAAAGTCGGATCAATCATACAATAAATAAACACAAGCTAGATGCTCTTTTAAAACGGACTAAAAGCAAAAACAAGGTTTTGCTAGGATGATCTATTCAGACTATTTAGTAGTTGTTAGATCATAATTATAGATTTTCTAAATATTTTGCACAGACACTCTATGGACTATGGGACCTGAACATTTATTTTTTCAATCCTCAAATGTTTTTATTACAGCTGCTTGCAGCCTGTATTGCAGGAGGAATTTTCGGGAAGCTTCCTACCATGGTATCACACCTACATTGTCCTTGCATAGAGTCACAGAGCTAATAAAATTTTGAAACTGAAGTATAATCACATCCAAACACAATGTTGCACAACAGAAACGCATCGTAAAAATTACATTGCCACAACATCAACATGACCAGGGTTTTTTTTTTCACCAAAATGTAACCGTAAAACATTCTTCACAACATTGTGACAACATCATTTTTACTCAATCTTCATAATTTGCACCAACTCTGCAATGTTGTCACAACATTGCTGCAAAATAGTTGTGCCCATTGACACGTGCATTAAAAATTGAAAAACAGCACAACTGCCTTCTTATGCATGCACAAGTAAAGGCTTGCAGGCCCCATACACTCGTACCCGTTGTATATAAATTGGGGGAAAAAATATTTGGGTGCGAAGAAATAGGGTAAAAAAATGTTGGCAAAAAAAATTAAAAGAAAAAAAGGAGATTGGACCTTCAGGACGACACAAAAACGTTTTTTTCTTCTTTAAATTAGAAAAAAGCCCAATTATTTCAACAACACAAGTATACTATCTGAATATGATGGTCATGGGTCACCCTTACACATTGGAGCAGTGACTGAACTGTGTCACTGAAGCATCCTGATAGCTGACATTATATAGATTCCTCCGTGGCCTAATGGTTAAGTACATGCTTGTACACTGGCTTTGAGGGCAAGGGTTCAAAATTCACTCCAGAAACCCACTTGAGACATTAAATGGAGGTCACAATGCAAACGGAGCCGATCTTAGATAGACTTGATTGCTGTTTCCCACTCTGCCCTAGACTCTGTCACCTCCTTTGACATATTGGATGACTTCACGTTACCGGCAGATCATGCTGTCTTATCAGTTACTGTTACTGCCAAAGTTCCTCTAGCAGATGACCTGCTACAGAGAGCGTCAGAACTTGGCTTGGTCTGTTATAGTGACCCATTTGACTCTAAATAAAGAGCTGTCAGTCAGCCCCATCTACACTGCCAAAATCGTGGAAGAATGTCAATGGATTGCTTTTACTAGAAAGCGCACTTCCTCTCATCGACTAACCATTGAGACAGGCAGTGGTCGAAATAGCCCATGTCATTTGAGGGGGTCTGTCACTGGCGAGGCCCGAAGGGTCAATGCTTTCGCCAGAAGCGGAGGGGCTTCAGAAAGGACTACATGTACTCTGAAATGAATTCTGAATGTTTTAAGCATGTATTATTCTAGAAAATTACTTTTGAAAACCCCATTTCTGGATTAAATCCTGCAAATTTAGTGTTTGAGGTAGTTTTTTTACGATCCCCTGGGTCCCTCTAAAAAATGTATTTAAGGGGGTCCTTACAGCATTTGGGGGGGTCAAAACCCCATTGACCCCTGTTATTTCGAACACAGGGGAAACGACGCTGGTCCCGTCTCCCCCATGACCGCAGACTATGTCCCTGTGGATCAGTGCAAACGGAGGAACGTGTCCTGATGAACTGCCCAATTACGAATACTATCAGGGACAAACATTATGATAACTTAAATGAACTTTTCAAAGACGTTTCTCATGCCTCGAAACTGTGTCATGAAGTATTCAAAATTTTCAACTAATATGTCAATTTCAATATTTTTACTATGTAACTTTTCACAGCATAAATTGAAGTAATAAATTCTACTACTACTGTCTAGTATTCTACGGTGGGGCAACTCGAAGACACAGGGCATCCCTGAATAAATAGGGCATGTGCCAGACTCGCACCCTTCTCATCTCACAATAATACTGCAGTCACCAAAAATAAACTTGCGCCAAGAAATTATTTATCTATTTCATCAGCCAGAGCAAGAAATAAATAATGTTTTAAGAACTTCAAACACACCTTGATATTAAAAGGTCGCCCTGTTATTTGGCTTGGAAAATATTTAGCTTTCATTATAATGTCATGTGGTCAATTCCACAGAAGTGTACCACTTTTGGTATTTTTTAAAATCCTAGTGATCGTCAAATCATTCACAGTAGCAAACCAGTATGGTCTCTACTGCCCAAAACAAGTTAAATTTTTCTCATATTGTATTCCGTTTTGAAATAATCAACATTTTCCTCCAATCTGTTCAGAATTTTAGGCAAAAATCAAAATTGACAGAAGCAGTTGCTGATCATCTTCATACTGATCACACATACATCAAAGAAAAGCAAAGTCATGTTTTTCGTGCATGCAAAGGTACTCGGAAGTTGTTTTGAAAACATGTTTACTAACGCTATTGTTGAAGAGGATTCACACTTCATCTACGTTAGACATTGCTGGTACATTGTCCAATCGGTCATGCCAAAACATAATAAATTGACCTCACTTAGTGAATTATTTGTTTTTTGCAGACATTTTGTCATTGTTATCTAGTACATAGTGACAGATAAATGGGCATGAATTGTCTTGAAGATTATTCTCACTCATTTGTATGAAGAATGGTGTGTAAACATTGTCCCTTCAGTCACATTCGAACATGATAAATTGACCCCATGTAGCAAATTACTTTTTTGTTGTTGATTTTAATCATTATTATTTTGAATAAAGTGACACATGGATTGTCCTTTCTAATTTCTAATTATTTTTATAGCGAAAAAATATTGAAATCCTGACCCTGAGTCAAAAAATCTTACTTGGAGCATGGAGAAAAAAGTTTGGTGATGGATAACTTGTTGCTGAACTGCATGGCAGGGTCTATTAATGCTAATAGGAAATACTACTAGCTGTTCACCCGTTAGGGTTTCTTGCTTTTCAAAAATGCGCTGAGTTCCAGGTTCTTCCCAGGTTAGAGTAATGTGAAGGCAGATCCTATTTGCAGGTTCCAGAGAGCTTTCAGTTAGATGAAGCCATGTGGACTGTTTGGAACTACTACAGCAGGGTGTACATCACTACAAACACGGAGAGATTGGAGTTGTTGGGAAATATGATTTTGTAAATGCATGACGCAATTAAATTTCGGGGAGCTGGGTAGTTATATTGGACATAGAAGTTCAATCAGTGTGGCAAAAGATGCGGAATTTAGTGGCCTGCAATATGATATGCATTACTGGCCTTGATGTGGCAGAGAAATATATAGCTTCCAGATTTGTATGCCTATGTGAAAAATGTGTTTTTTGTGAAACGCCCAATAGGAATATCTGGTAACTGGGTATATATATCGGCCTAGAAGGTCAGTCTGCGTATCAAAAGATGCTGAATTGAATGGCCTTAATATTAAATGCATTACAGCCCTTGTTGTGGCAGATACTTATACAGGTGGGATATATTTAAGTGGAAAAACGTGTTTTTCGTAGCAAATTGCCAAGATATATTTGTGTAGAGTCAAGGAGGGTAAATCCGTCCACTTTTGGCTGAAACTGTATTTCCACAAAAGTGGTTATAGATACAAGAATACAAATTAGTCCAGTGGAAGGGGCATATTCCGTGTTATCACTGGCAGCCAAAAAAAAAAAAAAAATTCAAATAATTTTTGCTGAAACCATGGCAACAAAATTGAAGGTTGGGGCACCTAAATCCATCCACCTTGCTGCTAAATCCGTCCAGCAAGGTTGGTAAATCCGTCCTAAGGACATAATACAGCCCACACCCATCATACATATTTATTTTTTAAAGTTTTGCAATTTATTAAGTCTTAAAAAGGCTTTTGTATTGATTTTAGAATAATTATTCACATATTACACTTATTATACAAGAATTGATTAATACAGGTTGCCTTAACTGTCAAGAATTTCAATTGACTGCCTAAATTACAATTGAAGAACTCATTTAGCCCAATCAACTGGTGTAATTGTTCAATCCAGTTTCTTGAATCAGTGTTATACCATTTATGGATATTAAAAGTCATTAAAGTACTTTTAAACCCCATTTGAAATGGGTGGACGGATTTACAATCACCTGGTCAAACCAGTCTTAAAATAATGATGGTAATTCCGTCCACTTTTATTTCCATTGTATCTCCTTACCAGGTGTTGCAATTTCGTTATTTAACAAATCCTACAGGTATAAGAAAGTTGTAAATCTCATTCAACAACTTTTTAACCTTCAATACCTTTTTTAATAATGAAAATAGGCCTGCAAAGATAACTCCCACCAACTTCAAAATGGCTGTGATGACGTCACAGGATTTCATTGTATTTTGTTTTATGTTTTTAAATGGACCTAAAATAGCATTTTAAATTCTGTCAACCCCACAAAAACGGCTAAATAAGTTTAAAACTAGTTACTCTTGCTTTTAAAACCCACACAAATGCAATTAATGTAATTGTATGCCCCTATCAGGGGGTGGACGGATTTACCATCCTGGACGGATTTGCCATACTTGACTCTAACTATGGAAATAATGAATGTTGATAGGTAAAAGTTGCCCTATCGGGAACTTCAGATGAATTGACAGGCTTAGAAGTGTAATTTAAGATGTTATGGATTGAGAGAAAAAAGCCTTATGAGTGAGATGAGATTCCTGCTATGACTATTATTATGATTAGATAAGGACAAACTGTTTGGTAAGTTCATGTGGAATACAAGTTAAATATACAGGCCTCAATATGATATCCATGAAATAATTTTTTAAAAAGATGCATGGAGTGTCTATGCACCATACTGCATTCACAGGAACCAAAAATACAGGAATATTTTCAAGGATGGCTTGGATTAAAGAGGATTGCAATTACTCAGCTTCCATGCTTCTGGCACCAGATTTACTGTCTCCCCACAGACGTGACAAACAAATTGGTTTTCCATTTAGGCCTTTAATAGATATGTCACTGAAAATGTTTCTGACAAGTTTTTCTAGCCTAGAAAATACACTCTAGATGATTTGAAGCCCATAGCATAGACCATAATATGCATATTGCACATGTTTAAACTGTGCCGAGCATAAAAAAACAACCATTTCAACAATAATTTTTTTTTTTCGTATGAAGGGATTGACACACATCCACAAATTTTGGAACATAGTTAGATATTTACCATAACTGATCACAAAAAAAAAGGTTATTTGCCCACTTGCCAATATAAAACTCCGATTTTCCGCTGTTTTTTATTCTGTACTCACATTTGGACTACTGCTACACCTTGAACAATGGAGATATACCTGTGAATATTTTTTTTGTACACTCTTGGCCTACACTAAAATAATTTTGTGTTAAATGTATTAAATGGACAATGTATTCTTTTTTGATGGATCATTGTGTTACTTTAACCTTATATTTCGCCAATAAGTTGAATCTAAAGACCTTTATTAAATACTTTTGAGATACTGTCCCATCAGTCACAAAGAGGTGTCCCATCAGTCACAGAATGAATGAGGCACTACTGGAGAACCATTGATCCTCCAGTCTAAATGTGGGCCTGATTTGAAAGCTTATCCCAATACAATTACAATGCACTATGACAATAAGTTGTGACATGTGAACTGAGATAGTAATTAAATGTTCCGCAAACTCACAAAAAACGGTGGTCAAAAAAGTCCCTTCAGTCACAAGAGCATATTTGACCTCATATCAAAACAAAAAATCAAATTCCGGGGATGTTTTTATAATATTTTGCAACTTCATGGGCACAACAACAAAATGTCATAACATCAAAACCTTCCTCTCATTCCTTCTATTACATTTTGACTCCTATTAAGGTGGAAAATACATTGATTGTCCCAAAGTCACAGTGGAATTGACCATGTACTTTATTTTGCAAGTGACATTTGCTAAAATTTGACTGAAATAGGCAAGACCGCTCAGTTTGAATGACTAAAAATATATATCTTCATGTTTAACTGCACATGTACATTAGCAAGATAGCAATTTTTAGAACAAAAATGTTTCATTGGGTTGCTTCCTGTGCATCTTATTTATCTTTCCATACAGCCAAATTGTGTCAAAAAATATTTTGGGTCTATGTTGGTGGACCAAAAAAAAAAAAGAATCTGTTGTGAATGAACTTGTTGTGAAATCTGAATGTGTGGAAAGAGTGCATGAATATAAGTATCTTGGCATGGTCATTGATGATAAGCTGAATGGAACACAAAACTCACAGCTGGTCAACAAGAAATGTATGCAAAGAGTTTACCATCTTTGAGTGCTAAGCAACATCAACATCGATCAAAAAATTTTAACACTCATCTACAAGTCAATTATTGAATCAATTCTTTGCTTGTCTATCACCACCTTCTATGGTAATATTTCTTGTCAGCAGAAGAAGAAAATGAAGAAAATTGTAAAAGTATCGATAAACTGGGTGCTGATGTTACATCTCTCAATGATTTATATAACAAATATGTACTTCAGCAGGTTAAAATAATGATGAAAGATGACAAACACCCTTTACACTGTTATTACAGATTTCGTACAAGTGTGCCATGTTCTTTTCAACTGCCACAGTGCTCTTGTGATGTCAGTATCAACATAATGATTTCACAGTTGGTAAATTCGCAGTTTCAGCTGTGTCACTTGGAACCCATACTGATCACACCATCAAAATCCACAATAAGCCATTAGATTGTTGCTCAACATTGATTATTCAGTTTGATGTTTTGAATAAATCCGAAAGTTACAATATCCGGCTATATATAATGCATGGATTTTGTGTATAACTGGTATCAGTTTTAGCACTTTTAAAACAAAACAAATTCATTCACTCTCACATTCATTTGTTGGTCTGAGAGGTTATCATGTGCAGCTCTGTCTTGGCAAAAATAATATACTCAGAAACCATTCAGAATTTAAGACCTAAGGGGGGGGAGTTTTGCTTGGGGGCATCCTTATCACTGATTTCCAATAATGTTTATTTGATGATCGAATTCTTAGCCTCCTTGTCTGGCCATTTCCCAAATTTTGGGGTGCAACTACAGCCCCCCCCCCCATTTCTCGTCCTATGATATGCCCATGCAACACCGCCACGTTCACTTCCAAAAAATCTCCCCATCATCCCCATTCCAGTCATCAATTCTGAACAGTTTCTTTGGCCCAGATCTCACCTAAAAGGCTAAAAAGCCACAAGGTGCTGCCCTCAAGGAGAAATTTCACAACAGGACACCATGAATGTCCATGATGGATCAAGCAAGTGGCTCAAACATATCAGTTTCACGTGCTCCAACTGAATCAAACAACCATACCAATGAATGCAGATTAATCAATTGTTATTCACACTTAGGCAGCCCATAAGCCTGACTTGTTGGGTGCAGTTGGAATCAACACTCAAGCTGGGAGTGCCAATAGTGATGTCAGTATGGCAATACTGACATCATCTGTGCATATATTCACATGGAACATGGCACACTTATACGAGATCTGTAATAATATGTATCTCTGAGATAAGGCAGAAGACTGGCTCTGCCTAAAATAAGAACAACTCGTTTCAAAAATTCATTTGTGCCTTCTAGTATCAAATTATATAACCATCTCACAAATTTAAGAAATGTATGACATATATGTATGAATGCAATCCCTGTATGACTGTGATATTTTGACTGTGATTATGATGCATGAATGATTGTATGGGCTCGCTCCGAAAGAGTTTCTCATTGCGAGCTTAATAAAGTATATCTTATCTTATCTCATTTTGCCTCGATTTTTCTTTCCAACTGGAATTGTCATTAATTTTTAGTTTATTTTGGCTCTCATTCAGAACGACATGAACGTAGAAAGTTTATATCACACTGAGGTACTCCTTTTGCTGAGCAGGAACATATCCTAGCTTCATTTCCCTGCACCTTGGAATTAGACGACACATAAAACATTGAACATCTGCTTGTTTAACTTCTGCTTGTCCTGTCAGTTCAGCACATTTAAAGAAACAAAGTATTGTTAGCCAAATTTAATCACAAAAAGTTCTCTAGGTAACAAAATGAAAATCAAACCCACATAGTTCATCTGATAATTACAGAGCTATTGCTCTCAATAAGACAGACAGACAGACAGACAGACAATAGACGTTTATTTACATAATGAAAATACATATATACACATTCATTTATAGGATCACACATTTATACAAAAGAAAAGAAACAAAAAACTTTCATTATGTAGGGAGATTCCTCTAAGGCCAAAAAATGGCCGCTATCGAGAAATATAATTGTGTAAAATTCTTGATATAATTTTTTTAAGTAAAGAATCCCATGCTCTGTTCGCCTGACTCTGTCAGGAAATCACCATCACTGGTCATTTCCAAGTCAAAACTTAAGACATATTTACATAGTATTTAATACTTTTACTTCCAATTAACACTTTTAATTGCTCATATTTTTAATAGGTTGATTTAATATTTCCATTTTAAGCATTTACAGTATTCATAGATTGTATGCTATACAAAATGAATTCATTAGAATAATAATTATTATTATAGTAATATCAAGTACAGTAAACTCGCAAAAAACTATGGTCAAAAATTTCCACACAGAAAAAAAAAGAACTTGGTTTATTGGGGTTTTCTACATAATCAGTTGAATGTACAAACGACCAAAGGCATTTTAAGGGTTTATTATGGTTGGATAAAAAATCAAATGAGTCATTCAAAATCCAGTCTGTTTAATATTGGATTAGAAGGGATTTATAATAACTCACATGGATATTTATGGAATCAGTCAAGATTTAAATGGTTTGACAAAAAACTTGGTGGATCTGTTATTGTTTTGCCTTTGGAATTCCCTTAATTAAACAAAAATCGGCTATGGTGTCAACTGATGTGAAGGCTTGGAGGGGGGGAGGGTGGTTCTTAAATACAGTACAACCTAATATTTTCCAAGCAGATCCTGACACTTACATGCCCCTACACTTCCATGCCTTTGCACTTCCCAGCCCTCCTTTACACCCATTTGTCACTCAAATGGTAACAGTTAATATCTATACAGATTTTGAGAAATCATTCAAAATTGCATTATACATGAACATAACAACGATCTTTTAATTATGAAGCAAATTCTTGAATTCATTTTCCATACTTTAGCTTATTTAAAGTGATTCACTTATAAAGTGAGCTCAGGGAGGGCAAGTATCTTTCTGAGGGTATGGAATTTAGGGAATTTTTTTGGGCTGTATTGTAGATGATTATTGCCAGGTAAAACATCTTTTTACTGAGCTGTTAAAATTCTTAGGGATGGTCAAGGAATAGAACCTAGATATGCTCCTGAGATAGTAGAAGTTATATATGCATAGGGTAAATTAGGGACCGTTCAGAATTTATGACTGGGGGGGGTGGGAGTTTTGGCCGAGGGGGTACTAACTTTTCACACGTGTTTCAAGGGGGGGGTATTAATTTTTGACAACACTTCTGAGGGGGGGGGTAAGAAATTTTAACAAAGAAAAAATGTTAAAAAACACGCATAAACTCATTTTATCTGGACTTTTTAACGTGCAAAAGTACGCGAAATGACGCGAATCTGTATGCGTTGCCGTGTATAACAGTATATATGTGTGTATTGCTTTGTACGTCGAAAGGGGGGGGTACTAAAAATATGCATGAAACCTAGGGGTGGGGTACTAAAAATCCGCATGAAACTCAAGGGGGGGGTATCAATTTTTGACGGGAAGTTCCAGCAAAACTCCCACCCCCCCAAGTCATAAATTCTGAACGGTCCCTAATACCATAAGCTGTTATATGTTAAGGGTAAATCACCATTGAAAATCACCGGACACAATGCAGACACTGGTCTCCACAGATTTGTTGACTGCATCAGATCATAGGCAACATTATTCGTACTAGTGCATTGACTTGATGCAACCAATAATGCGCAGAGAGCGCCAAATTGTTGCAAACACCATATTTTGGAGATAACAGGGGGTGCTTCGTAGAAAGGAATATTTTGAAAACTGAAGGCCGTTGAAAATCTCTGTTTCAAGAAATGAAATAGAGACAAAACCACATCTTTCCCCTGAAAACCCAAATAAATTAAATGTTTGTCCAACACTGCAACAAATACTCGAAGAGAACACTACCAAAGTTTTCATAACATATCATCACCCTCAAAGAAGCTTCCGAGAGAAGACTTTTGGGTCATTTCTGAGCTGACACAAATATTTTTAGGGAGAAACACTTCCATGAGCTGTTCAATGGAGCAGACCTCATTCCAGGCATGTGTAGCCCTGGCATGATGGCAAAATGTTCACATCTGCAGAGAATGGTGAATCCATTGGTGATGGAGACTGCGGCTACATGTAACTACTACTGGAGGAGGACACGGCAATGAGGCAAAGGATGATTGAAACAACCATCCAATTACTTCTGAGAAGACCCGGCAAGAGCTGCATTTTAAACTAGGACCCAGCAGCCGACAGCCCAGCACACTACAACTGTAAATGTCATTCAAAGTCTTCTTGATGTTATCTCTGTGATTGATGCCAGGTGGGGCTAAAATGACTTAGCCTAGTGGTGCCACCTTGTGTTCTTATGAATGGACTGAGAATTGTGGGGGACTTGAACCTCCATTTTCATTTGTAATCTTCACCAGCACAGCACCTGTAAATAGTTCTTTCCACAACCCTAATAAGGAGTAAGTGTACCTTTATTTGTATTAATTAATTAATATCCATATTTACTATCAAGCTACTTTATTTACTGTTATTCCATACTGTGAAACTTATTTTGAGGTGTTAGTATTGAAGTCAGATAATGTGAGATATATTGTTTACAAATATCAGATATATAGATTGAGGTAATATGAATATTATCATAGTCTTTCTTTGATATATATGGACTATATTTATCAATGACAAAGGCTATCCTGTAGGTTGCTTGTTAACACAAATACTTAATTATTGTAGTAATTTCTGACCAGTCGTTGTTTCATTTAATTTCAGTTTGAAACCTAATTCTGCTAATGTCGTGATTATGTACCTCGGTTCTAATGGGAATAATAAAGGAGCAGCATACAATTTGATAGCGGAATTTGAGTTTCCTTCCTTCACTTCACGGTTGACACTAACAACCACTAAGCTGACCCTCCCACTCGTGTCTGCAGAGCAAAAGACACATTTATAATGCAGCCAAAATCTGAAAGCCGTAGAGAATTAAAACCTTTCTTGTCCTGTTTTATATGCCAAAGTGGAAGGGCTTCATCTTTTTTTCAAGACATGATAAAATTTTCAACAACGATCGGCATTATCCCGTTTTAGACTATGGAGTCTATATATATAGGCCCCTTATTTTGATGAAAT
Source organism: Platynereis dumerilii (assembly GCA_026936325.1). Classification (NCBI taxonomy): domain Eukaryota; kingdom Metazoa; phylum Annelida; class Polychaeta; order Phyllodocida; family Nereididae; genus Platynereis; species Platynereis dumerilii. The sequence continues at coordinate 1,881,695 of JAPTHN010000004.1, forward strand.
ATTACTCTAGTATTAAGATGTAGTCTCAAATAATATTTGCATAATGCATTTAATAATGTAGGATCAGTTTAATGAAACAATAATAATGAATCAAAAACTCTGTAAAAGTATGTTATATATACTCCTGTGTTAGGCCCCTTTCAATGCTAACCTCCCATTACAAGGGGTTCATATATATAGACCCCTTTCAATGGAATGTAAGCAGAAAAAAGGGGGCTAAAAGAGGAGTATAAATAAGACACTTTTATAGTGGATTTGGTATGCCCTATTAATTAAACGGCATACACATTGTGTTCATTTACAGATGATTTCATATTTGTAGACATTTGAGGTAGAAAATACATCATTTTTCTTGCAATTATCATTGGTTGAGAGAAGGCATGTCACCACTCTCTCCTGAAAAGTGACATAGCGTTTTACATGGTTGACCATGGAATTTTAAGCAATTGATCTCCTAACAGGGATTGACTTTAGCAGTTTCAAGTGAGACTTTAAGTGTGTGTTTCACACATTTTCAGCACATACATTCTGCAAGTCCAATACTGTGCATTCAGACGATTAGGATCAGGTGATCCATGCAATGACTGTTTATACAGAAAATAAACATGTATAATAGTGAGTGTAACATTTTCTCAGAAAATGGGTTCAGCTCAGGCAGCAGAACAATGGGCTACCAATCACTGGTCCTGATCTGATTCCCACTCTGACTTTCTTATGAATCATGACCACATCACGGGGCCACCATCCTCTCCTAAGGGACCATCCAGAATTTATCTTGGATGTTTTGTTGGAACTTTCTGTCAAAAATGTATACCCCCTTTGGTTTCATGCTTATTTGTACCTCTCATACATTCCATGTGGATTTTTAGTATGTCCCTTTTTCTTATATTTCAATTTCATACCCCTCTTAAGCATGTTATGAGTAATAAGGACCCCCTTGAAACATGTGTGAAAAATTGGTGCTCTGTTAGGCAAAACTCCAATTCTTCTCAAGTCATAAATTCTATTTAGCCTGTAAGGCAGGTAGATTCTGGACAAAAGGTAAAAATTAGTACTGTCCTCCTTGAAACAAGTAGCACCCGCTCAGGTAGAACTCCCATATCCCTTAAACCCAGTCATAAATTCTGAATAGTCAAGATGTCAAAGACAATGCTCGCGGCTTTTGGTCCAGGAATGAAAATTTAGTGTAAATTGATGTGAAGCCATTCAGAGTCAGCTTGAAACTGATTTAATATCAATTCAAACAATCAACAGTTGTGCACAGGTGTGTGAAATACAACTGTTCATGAAGAAGTGAAAGAGTTCATGTGGATTGCGGTTTGACGTGTGTGAACAACTGCCACAATACCAAGTTGGCCTTTGCTGTATACTATTGGTCAAAATTATGACAAAATTTTCCAGCAAACCTGACTTGCTTGAAGCAAGCTGAAAAAAAGTGACAAGCGATGGGCAACTTGACCAATCACTGGTAGGATTTTCTGATGTCAGACCAGAAATTTTGCAAAATTGTGTTATTTGAGAAAAGTCTACAAATATGAAATCATCTGGTAAGCAAATGCTATTTATTCAATAAAAAAGCTCTGTCTTATATACTCCAGTCTTATGCCTCTTTTCAATGATAACCGTACATGGAAAGGGGTCTACATAAATAAGCCCCTTTTAATGGACCATTAGTATTGAAAAAGTGGCTAAAAACAGGAGTAGGGGAGACTGGGGCTATTTGAAGTGCAGGGTTATATGAAACATGGGAGGTACATATTTTTCAATATTTTGCATGTGGACGAATTTATGAACCAGCAAAAACGAACATGTACACGAATTTGGCATTCGTATAAGTGTCAAATACTGTCATTCACGAATTTGTATAGGTGTAATAACGAACATACTAACCTCAAACCTGCTCTAAACCTAATTTTAACACTAAACCCTAATGATATGGCACTTCCACGAATGTTAGTATTAGCAGATACACGAATGAAAAATAAAGCACATTCACGAGTGTTAGTCTTTACATATACACGAGCACTTATGCTCGTTTTTACACATCTACAAATTCGTACATGCTCATTTTTACACCTCCACAAATTCGTGAACATGCCAAATAATGAAAAATATATACATGAACATGGCCTAAATTCACTTTAGATATTTATTTTGCAAGATTGGTTCTTTTGGCATATATACTTTGTTTATTGGCACACGATCACACTGTTTATCATCCAAATTTCCTAAATGCTGACTCTGTAGGCAAGAAAGTTAGTTTTTTGAGTGTCTAAGTAACTTCTTTGCACAGATTTCGATTAGAGTTATTGTATATTAAATATTTATATCCAGGTGAACTAACCCTAATTCCAAATTAGCAACCCATTCCTAATTCACTCCCAGTAGCATTTTGTTATGCGCATTTGATCAGTGGCGTCCTTATTGTGGCACTGGGGCACATGCCCCTCATATTGGATCTGTGCCCCCCAGGTGCCCCCCCATATGAACTTTCCAACTCTGGCTAAAATATCGTAAAGTGGGTGTCCCCCCAGAGAATCGTGTGCCTCCCATGTGCCCCCCCGCTCGAGACCCCCCAGTTACGCCACTGTATTTGATGAGACTGAAAATTCAGACAATATTGTGCTCCAGGTGTTGACTCACGCTTGATGGAGTTGGCCAAAACATGATTTTTCTTGTTAAAATTGCCTTGCAATTTATTGCAACTTGGAGTTATTGCAATTAAGAAGTAATGCAGTGCATACTTGCACTGCTGAATTTTTTGTTGTTGGAAAAACCAGCTTTTTACAGAAAAACCGACAAAAAATTGTGTAAATTACAGTATACAATTTCTTTTCAAATAAGTATTTTACTAAAGCTGGTAGTCATTATAGGGATAGCAGCAATGCAAAAGAAAACCCTGTTATAAGTGGTTGTCTAAAAAATATTGATGGTGCTTCAACTAACCCCGGGGCCGTGGTTATTTGAAACAAAACAAAAGATGGAAGTTTGTGTCTGTTACACACAGAGTTCAATAATCTTTTACAATATCTCATAAGCTGATCATTGAGTTAAACACACCCACTATCACATACCAATATTTGGTGTGAATATCTTATGTCATTAACTCTCCAGAGCAAAAATAAAAACAAGTGCCTCAAATAGCCCCGGTCTCCCCTATATATAACACATTTCATAAACGCTTTTTGTACTATATTATATTTTTATACATTATTTTATTTTACTATCCTACTTGCCGAATGTGAAATAAAGAGGGTGATTTTTGATGGGGCTAGAGATAAAATGGGGTTTAGCATTTTTTGGGGGGTACGACTTAAAGAGTTTCCATCATATATTGAAATATGGGTTTATATATATAGGCCCCTCTATATAAGTCATTAACATTATGGAGGGGTCTATATGAATAAGCCCCTTTCAATGGATCACTAGAATTGAAAAGGGGGCTTAAACAGGAGTAAATATAAGACACTTTTATAGTTGATTTCTTATGCATTATTGAATAAACGGCATACACATTATGCTCATTTAATGCAAATTCCATTTATTCAATAAAAAGCCATCTCTTATATACTCCTGTTTTAGGCTCCTTTCAATGATAACTTAGTACTTAATAAAATTTGAGAATGAGATATTGCACCTTCTATTAGTCCAAAGTGAGACATCAAGTATTGAAATTGTGATGATGTGAACTCCATCTAATACAGTTAAAAGCAGCACTTGTATGATTTAGCATTATGTATACATCATGGTTAGATACCACAGGTAACTATGTGGTTTCAAAGTTTTGTTTTTAATGTTAAATATGAATATTCATAAAACAGTGTTACTTTTTGGTATACATAGACTTTACATTGTCTTGTCTTGTCTTTTTTTAAGGAGGTACCAGATCATTGGTTATCATGTTTCTTGATAGCCCTCAGACCTTGGAGGGGGCTTCCCATAAATGAGTTAAATTTTTTTTAAACTGTAAAAATGCCGTTATCGCTACAACTTTTGTAATTATATAATGTATGTTAATAAAATTCTATTGTCTGTCTGTCATCAATGGACTTCATATTTTAATAGAATATGCAAAAACTGGATCTCTAACCTGATCCATAACGGTTAGTGTAATTATCTTCTATTTGACACTCACCGAATATTTTGCAGGCCGCATGCTGCATCCTTCACACTAGCTTGTCTTTCCAGGAAATCTTTCATCATATTCTCAATCTTCCTTGCTGCCTTCTGATTATCTGGTACATCATAGAATATCTCTAGTTCCTGCCACCAGAGGATCCAAGAGAAAGGAGTTACTTGGTATTTGTCTTTGATGTTAACAGTCTTCTTAGTGATCATTTGAGACATGAGGTTCCAGACACTGTCAGTTCCTGGAACAAAGCCTGGCATTCTTTTCCATAAACCATCAATCAACAGTTTATCCATGAGGTTGTGAAGTGGAGTTCTTCCTTCTCCATCAACATGATCACAAAGGGCAGGATTTGTCTCGATCATTTTCAGACAATTTTCTACAATGAGTTCCTTAACTGTAGAAAATGAATGACTGGAAATAGATTCAAGAATGTTTTTTGAGACAGATTTGATCACTTCATTAACTATGCATTCTTCTGTTGACACTTCCAATTTCTTGAATACTTCTCCCAGAAAAGTTTTAAATGAGGGCATTATAGCATCATTCAGATGTGGGCCAAACTGCCTGAGAAAAAAAGTGTAAGGAGTCTGTTGGTTTTCGTCTTTGATGTTTACATTCTTCTCAGTAATCAGCTGAGACATGAGACACCAAAGACTGTCTGTTCCTGCAACAAACTCTGGCATTTCTGTCCATAAATCATATTTCGCAAGTTTTTCCATGAGGTTGTGAAGTGGAGTTCTTCCTTCACCATCAACATGATCACAAAGGGCAGGATTCATCTGGATCATTTCAAGACAATTTTTAACTATGAATTCCTTAACTGTTGAGCAAGGATGACTGGAAACATCTCCAAGAATGTTTTTTGGGACAGATTTGATCACTTCATTTACTATGCATTCTTCTGTTGACACTTCCAATTTCTTGAATACTTTGTCCAGAAAAGTTATAAACGACCGCACTGATTCATGATTCAGATCAGGGCTAAACTGCCTGAGAAAAAGAGTGTAAGGAGTCTGTTGGTTTTTGTCTTTGATGTTTACATTCTTCTCAGTGATCAGCTGAGACATGAGAGTCCAAAGACTGTCTGTTCCTGCAACAAACTCTGGCATTTCTGTCCATAAATCATATTTTGCAAGTTTTTCCATGAGGTTGTGAAGTGGAGTTCTTCCCTCAAAATCGACATGATCACAAGAAGCAGGATTTTTCTCAATCATTTTGAGACAGATCCTGACAACAAGATCCTTGATGGAAGAGAAACGACTAGAGTGTTGATAAGTGCTAAGTGAGTGAGCCTTGACGACATCATTCAAGATGTTATTCTGAATTTCTTCTCCCTTTGTAACATATTTTGATGCCTCTTTCAGGAAAGTTTCGATTGACTGCATTATTGTATCATCCAAATTCCAATTTGCAAGGTGTTCAAGAAATAAAGTGAAAGAAACTGTCCCATCAATAGGCAGGAAAGGGTCGGCTCCTTCTCTGACTAGAAATATCAGAACATCCATAACATGAATATTCAACCTCAGACGATATTGATGAATAAACTTGGCCAAAAATCTGCAAAAAAAGACCATAATTATGATGAAATCTGAGATGATGTTGAAATGCATGACGTGTTCATCATCAATTCATCAGTGTTGAGTAAAAATAAGTGAAATTTTTAAAAAATGTCTCCACTAAAGATTGTTGGAATTCAATCCAAGTACAGGGTACAAATCAAGTTGTTGTCTGACAATGAATGACAAAATTGTTTCTTTGAAATTTTTTCAAGATGTAATTGTAATGGTTACATATTTATTTCATTTCACCTCACAAAATGATAGAATACTCAATAAGTGGACAATTTACAATAGGAATAATATGTATGTATGGTTTCATAACAAATAATATTTGTGACAGGGTAAATGGCAGTTGTAAGGAAATGCACTAAAATAAGGTATTATACAAATTTAATGAAATAACAGTTTTCTTAATGAATCAACATGACATCAATTGCAGAACTTTTTAAAGGTTGATCATAATGACGGAAAATATCAATAATTCTTAAACTGTATTGAAATTACTTGCATATTTGATTGTTTTGCTTTGAGCCGTATTGAAAAATGCAGATCTTAATTCATATATGGATAACCATATATATTTACCTCGATCCAAAACTATCATCCAAATGAAGGAATATCTGAAAAGCGAAATTGAATTTTCATTTTTTATTTTTGCGTAATACAGTGTGCTTGGTCACCATAGATAGTCCTGGACCCACAAAATTTGATGATTGATTATTGTTAGTGGGTGTCTGAACTTCAAATTTTTTTTGGGTAGACATCTTGAATTCCGGGCATAACCCCAGCAGCCGCCATTTTCCAAAATGGCCGCCAAACACCTATTTTGCCTTATAACTTTGGATGTAATGGTCATAGGTTCATGATTTTTGGGTCTAAATATATGTTTTCATACATGAGGAATTCATTGAAAATGGTTACAATTAAGTGTACTGTTCCTATAGCTGCCATTTTCCAATATGGCCGCCATAAACCTATTTTTGCTTATAACTTTCTAAGTAATTGTCATAGGATCATGATTTTTGGGTCTACATATATGTTTTCATACTTGAGGAATGCATTGAACATGGTTGTGATTAAAGTACAAACCAATATGTAAATTACATATATATAACATATTTGGCCTGTGGGATAGCTTACAAGTATCATGCAACATATGCCTGTTGAATGCTGGCTTAGCGACCATAAGACATGCACGATGGCTTTGTAAATCCTTGCTCATCTCACGATTCATGATGAAGCATGAGTCTCACTGATGGATTAGTAAGATCCTGACTTTTACAATGATAATGATTATGGTGGTTGTGGTCTCGTGACCCATAGGACTGGTATGCACTTCCAATGTACATTATCATCATTTGTTGTCGTCTGTGTTTCATTTCATGTTCTGACTGTGCCGTTGGTGAATTGCACAGCTTCCCATAAAATGTGCAAGATCTATTGCTTTCCCTGAACATCTTTATATAGGACCTTAATATGCATAAACAAATGTATGATACATTATTTATCCTTGTGTCAATTCATTTCAGATGTTTGATAAACTTGAAGTTCTTTATGATATTGGATGCTCTTATCACATTCATATCAGAATTCCCTACTTTTTCTAGACTTTTTCCAAGATTGACAAGTCATTATTGCAATAACCCGAGGGTATGAGAGTGACCTAAATTTCTGGCTGTCAAACGCTCATTACCCAAGTGAATGGCCATTATATGCCATAAAATTAGTTTAAGTTACCTTACATGGATATAACATAGTTATAGATTTAATATACTTGACATAATTATGATAATCTGGAACGGAATGACCATGACATTTTATTGGCGATGTGTGTGGGTTTCCCAAAATTCCATATTTTCCTTGCAAACAAGGGAAAATGTCTCCTAGTTTTCCTACTTACAGGAGAAAAAGCTCCCTACTTTCCTGGTCTTAAAAAATTACTTCCCTGCCTTTTCCCAATTTCTTCAAAATTACTTCCCTGCTTTTTCCCAAGTTCTTCAACCTCACCTTTGAGTTTCTCTGTGCTATTAATAGGCTAAAATTTGCCATCTTAGTAAATTAAAGTAATCTACAATGTAGATAATTTATCATAGTTAGTGTAGCCCGTTCTGGGAACTCACAAGGGTGGAGTTGGGGTAGAGATTGGGAGTTCTCAACATGTTGCACATTTACGCCCAGGGGAAACTTTTACTTGCCCAGCACAGACCCTGATACAAGGGCCTGCCAATCTAAAGTCTCATTCAAATGACAGCCAACTGAGATTTTGCTCATGAGGGGCCGCTGGAAATGTCAGGTTCCAGAACCGGGGTTCAAACCCATGCAGGCAAAGACATTCAGCGGTCCATTTTGGAACCTTAATCCCTCTGCCAACCAGCTGCCACACCAACACTACCACCTGAGTGATGCCAATGTTCGAAATAATGCAATATTGCCAAAATGTACGTAATATTATTAAGTTGGTAATAAGTTTTTGAGTGCTACACGTTGACCTGACGTTTACAAGATAAGGCCCAATCTGGATAATATCTCAGACACCGGTTTTTGTTTTACATGAATTTTATTTCACTCTTTTCCTGTTAGGAATACATTTTTTAGATGCTTCTTCTCTTGTGAATAATCTCCAGGAATATGAGACTGCATTTGGCATTAGCACTTATGTTCTCCTCAACAACCATATAGATATCAGCACCTAGACACTTTGAGAATGGATTGGAATGGCACGAATTTCGATACGGATGATTTGGCAATGATTTTCCTTGCTCAAGCAGCATGAATTTCAGCAGCATCAAAGGGCAAGCAGTGCTGCCCAGACCAATAGGATTAGCAGATTATCAGCAATGAAAAACTTAGAAGGCAATCAAGTTCAAGCAAGGAAGTTCAAGACATACTACTAAAACATGGCATTCTGTATATGTCAAGATTATTTATTATTTATTTAAAAATGAAAACCAAGCCTGTCAAAAATGTCAATGTTTTCCTCCTTGACAAATAATGTCAAAATTAAAAAGAAAACCATCAAAATCAATGGGTGTCTGATATATTACTCATATGGGGCCTTATTTTGCAAACATCATGTCTACCAGGTAGGCAGTAGTACTCAGAGACAATGAAACATCTTACCTGCCAGGTTATGGTATGTAGGCCTATACATGTATGTATTGGCAATATGAAATAACTGAGATAGGTTAGACTGAACTGCAGGAATACTATGGGTGCAGTTGCTCAGACTTATATGAGTTAGATGACTAATTGTTGCCTACTAATTGTACAGATAAACTCAAAAGACAGGCTTCCTACCATCCTCACTTCTCAGTGTGAGCTTGGGAGCTACCCTGAACACATCATACTCTGTTTTGTGAAGTAGTAACAAAAAGATTAACTTTCCTCCAGTGTGACAGACATAATTAACAGAGATTTTTCAAAGCAATCGAATGAATGTTTGAGTGTTTCATAGTTGCCTGTGTGTTGTTTTAATGAGTTTCTTTGTAGAGAACAATAAACAAGTAATTAAATCACGCCGGAAAAAAGCTGGCAATGCTTTAAAAATCTTCAGAATTTTGTTTAGCCTGTTGGCAGGGTGAGTGTAAAAGAGTCCAGAAATGGAAGGATGGTTCCTACAGTATTAAAGCACATGGAAAAAAACAGAGAACCTTCATTAGTAGTTTTTCAAGACAAACTTGTAGAAACTTCTCCTGTAAATTGGAAAACTAGGAGACATTTGCTCTTGTTTGTACATAGTGAAAATATAGAATTTTAGTTTCCTGGTTGGTTCTTGTAAATTTTGGGAAACCCACACACATCACCAATACTGATTATCCATGTGGTGGTAATTCAGTTCAAGATTAACATATGCCAAGTTGCTATGTTACATCCATGTATGATAATTTTAACTCATTTTAAATGACATAAAAATGGCCATTCAGCTGTGTAGTGAGTGTTTGACAGCCAGAAATTTAGGTCACCCTCATACCCTTGAGGTTATTGTTGTCATTCTTGGAATCTTGGAGAAAGTCTAGAAAAAGTAGGGAATTCTGAATGGAGGAGACTTTATAGTCATCTCCACCTGTAAACTCATCCAGGTGTAAATACAAATATGAAAGTGATAAGAGCTTCCATAAGTCAGACAAGGACTAACCTGGCCACCGTGCATGTCTTATAGTCGCCAGGCCAGCATTCAACATGTATATGTTGCATGGTACTTACAAGCTATTCCACTGGCCAAACATGTTATATATATATTGTATACATATTGGTTTGTACTCCTTCTTTTCAATACCCTCCTCTTGACCCTCCTGATGCATGAAAAGGTTCATATAGAACCTAAAATCATCAATGTAAGACAATTACGTTAATACAAAAACAGGTTTATAGTGGCCATATTGGAAATGGCAACAGTAGAAGTGATTTACTTAATCATAACCATGTTCAATGCATTCCTCAAGTATGAAAACATATATGTAGACCCAAAAATCGTGATCCTATGACAATTACTTAGAAAGTTATAAGCAAAAATAGGTTTATGGCGGCCATATTGGAAAATGGCAGCTATAGGAACAGTACACTTAATTGTAACCAATTGTAACCATTTTTAATGAATTCCTCATGTGTGAAAACATATATTTAGACCCAAAAATAATGAACCTATGACCATTACATCCAAAGTTATAAGGCAAAATAGGTGTTTGGCGGCCATTTTGGAAAATGGCGGCTGCTGGGGTTATGCCCGGAATTCAAGATGTCTACCCAAAAAAAATTTGAAGTTCAGACACCCACTAACAATAATCAATCATCAAATTTTGTGGGCCTAAGAATTTCTACGGGTCTATAGGCTGGCTCCTGGACTAAGAGCACTTTTGGTCTTGTTGGTGGCACATTTATGTGGATCAGGAGTATTTGATGAAAAGTAAAATATCCATATTTGTGACAATATCATAGTGCTTGACTCCAAGAAGTAAGTTGCACACAGCCAGTTGGTCAGATCGCCCAATGTCATGAAATGCTGTAATATTGGCATGCAGTTGATACACAGGCCTACAGCATCATAGAATGGCCATCAGAAGAAACAATTCATCATTAATGTTGCCAATTATATAGGTATATTTGAATATATTTGTTCTTCGTATAATATATAAATGTGTAGCACTATATTATTGATATCATTGAATGGGCACTTGTGTGAAGTTTGCAAGTATTTCTTTCATCAACCAAAATCTTTGAATTAAGAATGTACTGATTGGCAAGGACATATTCTTCATCATGACATCATTTGCAATTCCTTAACACACGGGTGGTGGGCACATGTCTTCAGCAAATTACCAGTACCTGATAGTCTGTTGGCTGCTGTACTATAGTGGAAGAAGAATTATTGCTGTTGGAATTGGCTTTCAATAATTTTCAAGTTGTGGATTACTTGAACTTGGTGAGAGTCACAATGAGCGCTAACTGCTGAATAGCCGGTGACAGTAAATCTATCACTGCTTCTGTGGGCATGGGTTTTTGCTGCAACTGCTCTGCTGTTCCCACAGTGCAAAAGGTAAGCGGAAGTGAGTAAACATTTACTCAAGCTGTTTTAAAAGGGTACAACTTAGTTTGGTAAACATTTACCTTAATGCATCAAGTCAACATTTAGTAGATTCAACTATAATTCAGCCCTGCAGTTCTCCTTGGCAGAATTAATGGCTAAAGAGTCTCGCACAAGGGCGGAGTAAAGGAAAAGCAACAGAGCAATAAAACACCCCGCTTGCTATCCTTGATGCCTGGTTGCCAGCGAGCTCCTGCCTTGGTCCCTAATAAGGGAGGACCGAGGGGCTTCAGCCCCCTTCTATGACGTAGATGAGTGGCTTAAAAAGAGCAGCCCCAGACACTCTAATCACTTGTGGTTTGGAGTGTCAACGGGAGTGGAGGATGTGATCTATTGGCCCGATTTCACGATGTTTGGACTGGTCCCAACTGTTAGAGACCAGTCTCAAGTGCAAAAAACATTTCACCAACATCTGAGTTGTACAAACTTTAAAGAGCTGAAAGATACAATAAATAAAGGTAATTTAGTTTCAACTGCTATGCATTGAGTGCATAGGTAATTTCTACTCTCAGTCAGTTGAAATTTGTAAAAATAAAAATAAAAAATAATTATAATTAAAAATTAAGTTTCAATATTCCAAATGGAAATTGCTGCATGACTTCCATTTGGAAGCTGCAAATACGGGAAAAATAATCCCTTATTTCTTTCACCTACTTTCATGGTCAAAATGCACATAAACCTACTTGGGACATGTCTCAATTAGACAGCTGGAAGAGACTCGAGTCCAAACACATTTCACCAACATTTTGAACACCAGTCTGAAAACGAGAGACTGGACAGCTGTTAGCATGATTCTTTGGACTTAAGCCCGTTTGTTACTATTGTTAACTGTTTTGAAGACCTGTTATGCATGGTAAAGCAAGCTGAGTCTCTGATGGCCTTTAGCATTCCATAAGCAGGAAATTTCAAGTGGCAAAGAGGGAAGGGGTTAGAGAGTTGCTACCCCCCCTCACCTCAGCATTGACCTTTATACTTAATTAAAATATTTATTTCCTTTTTCATTCCTCAGCCCTCCCCCTTCTGATGTTTTTCTGGATCCCCCTCTGCATCGGATGAGATGTTAATCAGCTGCCCCTTACACCAGTGTCTGTGATGGGCAAATGAAATATCCCTCTTATGGGGTAAATGTGTTACATCTTAAGAACTCCCGCTCTCTCTCCCATCTCAGGAATCAACCCTCGTAAGCTTGGCTTAGAGAGCTGTGCTTACCATATCTATCAATCTTATCTATCTATCTATCTATCTACCTATCTATCTATCTATCTATCTATCTATCTATCTATCTATCTATCTATCTATCAATGTATCTATCTATCTATCCATCTGCCTATCTATCTATTTATCTATCTATCTATCTATCTATCAGACTTGCTCACCGGTGAGAACTGCTGTTGAGATTAGCTCTGAGTAGGTCTCTATTTTGGCCTTCTAAGACTGTGATGATGTGAAACAGTTTTTGTGATTTAGACTTGTGATTCAGGCGTGAATAACATTGAAAAGATTGAGTGGGATTTGAGACCCGTCTGTTTGGTCAGTCTCAAAAGTTAAGGCTTGTCACACTGGCAGTCACAGGTTGGTGAAATCGGGCCATTGAGTCGGTGGACTAATTGAGTTCTGATGATGGGCCTTGATTGATAAGATAAGTATATCATATGGTATTATTGTCTCTCGATTATCGAGTCACTTGTAAAATTATTGAGCAGTTTAGTAAAACGAATTATGTAACAGAATGGATAAAGTAGGATTATATTGTTAATTGTTTACTTAAGTGGGATTTAGAAATGATAGAATAAGGATCAGGGTACGGTTTCTGAACCGTGAGTAGGGGACACTTTTTTTATTTTCAAGTGTTCCAGTAACGAGTTAAATGAGATCAGGTCAACATTATAGATAATGAAGTTGGGTATATTGTCCAGTAGTTTCAGGTTCCTACCTTTTACAGATTTGGAGAAACTTTGAGTTATGTCCGCCCTCGTTAAGTGTCTCACTGTGCCTCGTGGGCGGGACACAGTGAGACAGCAGGCGGGGCACAGGGAGACAGGGCATCTGCTGTCATAACTGCCGATCATCAAGACCTGCAGAATTGTTCGATCAATAGTTAATACAAAAACTACTATACTCTAATAAAAGCAGCTGGCTAGGTGATTTTTTAGGTCCTTTTTTGAGCATGTTCGGAAAATTCAACGCACGGGACACCTGCACGACTTATTTAACCTGCCACGCCTGTCACACACTAATCAAAATTCTTCTCTGAAGTTTCCTTGTGGATATTACTCACTAAATCCACAGTTTTTAGCTGGGATTTTGTTTTTAATAGTGAATTGTGAGCCATGTATTACATTGAGGATGTTTCGAGTGTATTTTGTGATGTCTCACTGTGCCCCACCTCAAACTGTCTCACTGTGCACCACGCAGCTCTGCTTATAAAAGTTTTGAATCCTACGGACCGGAAGCCTGCATTGTGGTTCGTTATCTCACTAAACTGAGACGAATAACCTAGATTTGAATCCCTGGCAATTGAATTCCATTATCCCATTTTTCTTGGGAATTATAACAAAAAGTAATTTGGCCAAATTATTTACTTTTACTGGCTAAAACCCAGGATATTGAAATTCCACTCTTGATATGCTGTGTAGGCATTCAGGATATAGATCAGTCTCTCACTTGCCTAATTTTTGTACTACACAAAAGAGGGTTGATCTGTAAACAGTACCAGTTAGATGCTACGGGCTTTGTCTCACTGTGCCCGCCGTCTCACTGTGCCCCGCTCTCCCCTAATATAAAGAACCAGTTAAGTTAGAAATTAATCGAGAGATTCTAGGCAGTGTAAGATGAGTTATAATGTTTTATTGAATATTTCTAAAGAGTTTTGAGTGTACAGATCAATTGTTTATAAGACTGATTATTCAAGCCTGCTGAATATTTGTAAGATGAGCATACTGTTATGTAATTGTTATGTTGTCCAGTTGAAATTTACATTTTATTAAAGCAGTTAAACGTTCCCTCTGGACTTGGGTTATACTTGAATAGACTGTTAGTAATGAGATCTGATGAGCTGGCTACCAACCACATTTTTGCTGAGATCATCCGGTCTCCACTAAGCCGAGCTAATAATTCCCTTGTTCACTTCAGACTGGCTAAACCCCAAGCTCTTCACAACATTGATAAAAAATTCTTAGAGTGTACCTTTAAATTCCATTGTTTAATTTTTGTAGTAGAAAAAATTCCCTCACAACAACTAGATCTAAAGTGGGATTCAGATGTAAAGTGATACAGTTATGCAAAGAAGTTTGTATATAGCCATAAATGCATCTTTTTGGGGCATGATAGAGAGAGAGAGAGAGAAATTCTTTATTTACGTGAAATGGGCTCACATTCTAGCCCCCAGCCCTCTTGGGCTTACAATTCACTTCAAAAACAATAATACATCAAAATAACAGAATTTTCGTTGAATAATACAAATTTGAATTAAATTTGAAATGATTTGTTGATATACATATATACATTAGTCCAATATGTAATAGCAATCCCAAAAAATATAAACTTTGTTCGAGTTATACTAGTAGATATATAATTCAAACTCTTGAAATGTTAATTTTCATTAGGCCTATTTACATATTTACAAATATCATATTGCTAATTTGATGTCGACATATATAATTACAAGTATCGTATTGTTATTGGCAAGTATCGACAATTACGTAAATTAAACTATGTATACAAAGCACTTTGTCTTTTTTCAAAAGCGTTACATATAAAATTAGCTGTTTCTTTAATACAATCATCTTTCATCAGGAATTCAATTTTTCTGTCATCATTTAATAAGTCAAAAAAGAAATTAATTTGTCTTATCCTGTTGAAGAACTCAAATCTAATATCATTATAAAAGGGACAATGAAAGATAAAGTGCATTTCAGATTCAATGTAGTTGAAGTTACAAAAAAGACAATATCTGTATTCAATTGGAGTGTCTTGAAAACGTCCAGTTTCTATTCTTAATGGTAGAATACCGTATCTAAATTGTGATAAAAGGGCACGCTTTCTCCTGTTTTGAATATTAATTACAAAATTTTCTGCATTATAGCTCTTTTTAAAAATACTATAAAAGCGTAATTTTGGTACAACAGTGATTTCATTTCGCCATCTCTCACAATAATTTCTGTGTAGAATTTCTTTGGCATTCTGTACATTGATAAAAGTGTTATTTTCAAAATTTGTCAACATACTGATTTCTTCACAAATTAATTTGATTTCTTTACTCCAATTTTTGCATATTGACTTATCCCATACAAATATTTTCTTAACTATTCTATCATTCTCAATGTTCAATAATCTGTTCCATAATCGCAACATTTCTAACTTATGACGTGTAATACAAGAAATCCATCCCATGTCCCCATTAATAGCTAAATTTGATGCAAATCTGTGAACTCCTAAAAAGAATCTTATGGCTCTGTTCTGGACAATTTCACTTCTTTTAGAAACATTAAAACCCCAAACTCCAGCTGCATAATCTAAAATTGGAACAATTCCTGAATCATATAATTTAGTATAAGTCTTATATCCAAAACCATTGTTTGCTTTGAATTTTGTACATAAACTTCCTAGTGCTCTGTTAGCTGAATTTGCCAGTGAATCAGCTGTTAATTAGAAGTTTAGATGGGTATCTAGAATTGTGCCTAAATACTTGTATTTTTCCACGTAACAAACTTCATCATCACCATAAACAAATTTGTAGTCTGATTTAGTTTGAGTCTTATTTCTGAAATGCATTATTTTTGATTTATCAATGTTAACTTTCATTTTCCATTTGCAACACCAGTTTTCAAGTTTACATATCATATTCTGTAAATCAGTCTCAGTCTCACTTATTAACACTATATCATCAGCATATAACAAACATTTCAAATTTGTGTCTCCAATTTTAACACCAATGCAATCATTGAACTCGTCCACAATATCATTTATAAATAAACCGAACAGAGTTGCTGACAAAGAATCACCTTGCCTTACTCCTTGATTAACTTCAAACCAATTGCTAATATATCCATTAACACAAACACCTGCATTTGCATCAGTATAAATACATTTCAATATATCAAGAAATTTACCAGATACACCATAATTCAGTAATTTGTGAAATAGCAAATTTCTATTTACTCTGTCAAAAGCTTTTTCAAAATCAACAAAACAAACAAATGTAGGTAATTTTTTAATTTTGATATGACAGATGACAAGAAAATGAGATTTCTCGACCTTCTTCTTTCAGTTGTTCAATCATCTTAAGAAATGAGGATGACTTGAAGGCAGCTCTAGGCAATATAGGTAATATATTTTAAGATGTTACACTGAATCACAAAGTCTGTTTCATAAGAAAGCTTCTATGGTCTAGAATGACTGGCTTCAAATCTTGCTGACAACCCACCTCCGCTTACAGGCCTGTATATCAAAAACTATCATCATGCACATAGAACATTTAGGTAGGGGTTTCAATACCAACTGAGTTCCATTTGCTTGGCCACTTTGCAGCATATGTCTATCGCATGGTGGCTTCCTGTAAGTATCTAAATTCAGCAGTTAAGTATTGCCATGCAGTGGAATCGAACACTGGACCTCAAATTACAAACCCAGTACACAATCCACTCAGCCACTGCGGAACATGACTTTGCAGTGTGAAATAACATCTTCACACCAATGCACATCATAACATTATGGAATCTTTAATCAAAATTTAAGAGGTGAGCAGGAATTGGAGGCAAATAGAGTAACTTGATAATTCACATTTAAGAACAGCAGAAGAGGGTGGAATGTTCTCTTGAGGCCTCCGTTTCCCGTCATGCCTGACATCAGCCTATTAAAAGAGTGGCCAATCAGGGTGGCATATGAATTCCACAGAACGCTGTTCTCCTACCCAAAATGGTGTTTTGGAAGGTGGCGCACAAGGCTAGCTCAAGAAAACAAATATTTTTGCTACAGGGCAGTTTTCTATGTGCATCATTCGGATACCAGGACAACTGTAGTTTCAGGAAGATCTGAAAAGGTTAAGCTGGAACTTACTTAAAATTTGCTTAACTTGACATGGAATGACTTGCCGAGGAATACTATATAATACCTTGATTTTGGCAATAGTTTTTTCAACATCTGCCTTCTTCCATAATCTGATCCCACCAAACTCCAGCCATATGATATCAAAAATGTATTCCTTGTTTGATGGATTGCTTCTTTGATAACTTGAATATAATTCCTGAAAAAAAGGGTACATTTTCTAAAATACTGTTCCATATTGTTAAGGTATACTTCACACCACAACATTTGCAACGTCTAAAGACAGAGAGACAATATTATTTCATTTGATGTAACGAAATACAGAAGAAACAACAGATATCCCAAATTTTTGAAAGGTTAATAACACATGAAATAAGGTTGATACATCGAAATAATTGTGGAAAAAAAAGATAATTGGGTCAAATAGTTGCATAGTCTTAATACCTCCTTGGAGAAATTTAGACTATAATTTGAATGGTATATTCCTTTCTGCTTGGTGTGATAATTGTTTTCTTTCTGATAGTAGTTAAGCTCTGAATCTTTTAAAGATAGAAGGCAAAAATGGCTATTTTAGCTAATATCTCACAAATTATTGGTTTCACTGGATCAAAATTTGTAGACAGTTGATACAAAGATTTATAAATAACTCTGCACAATGTGGTAGGCTACCAATTTCACATCTGTATATTGCTTAGTTCTAGTATAAATGCCAAATATGCACTAGTTGACAAGAGAAATCGAGGCCAAGGTCAAGCAGCTTTCTTAAGAAATAAAACCTACCTTGACCAAACTTGCAAATGAGTCTTTCCGATACAGGTCATTGGTTTTATCAACAACCTTCTCAAAGATTGAAAGTCTTTCTGTGGGGTACGTAATTTCTCCTTCCTGCAAGATTTCAGAAGCCTTCTTCAAGTGTGTAGCCTTTTTTGTGTCGGACCATTCCAATTTTTGGATCTCTTCCTCTATTCTTCTGTACCTGTATGTATAACATTTCAAAATCATTCAAAATGTCAATTGAATCTAAATGGTTAACCTTACGCATATGAGAAGTTTCCCAAAATAAACAAAGAATGAATATTACTCTCCTAGTTTCGCCTGGATGCTCCTCTGCTATTCCTGTGGGTTCCATCTCGATGACAGATCAAGGAGTTTTTCTGCAATACAATAATTGCAATACATCAATGACAAGAGCAAACACTCAGAGAGTGCATGAGAGTTCCACTACCCTGCCATCCATGATCTATAAATGAATCCAGCTGTATATCTGCCAAACTATTAATATACAATCCAACACAAACACTTTCCCAAATCCCATGCCACCCTTCCAAGTCCTTCATTTTTTACCCTCACCCTTCCATGCCCTCAATTTTCAGCTCATTGTAAACTGAAGTCCTGATGTTTCCATGGTTTTATAGACACATTACAGCCGCACACAGAAGTATGGCCAGCAAAAGTTTGTTTTCCTACCACTAAAGTAAATATGGACAGGTTCAATTCGAACCATTCTGTGGACAAACCATGAACAATGAGGCTTTCTCAGTGCTTGTATGAATTTTATATATCGTAACGAACAGTTATGAATTGCTATCGTGATAAACACACTCACTGGTGCCTGGGAAATTAGCATTTTGGTGTAAATGTCATATCGGGGCTCATTGGGACAGTGAATTCGGGGCACATTGGGACACACTTAATATGGCAGAATTTAAGTGTCCAAGGCAACTGAATGACCTGGGACAGCACACAACAGGTGTTCAGGCCACAGTGAATAGAGGTATAGTGGATTACCATGCTCTGTGAACAAATTTGTCGCAAAGCACTGTGTGTTACTTACATAGATGTCCGCACCCAGGACAGTTTATGTTAAATGTTTTAAAAAACAGTTTGAAGTTATGAACTATTGGCTATACAAGGTGTTAATGCACTGTATATTGTCTTACGCACTACTTATATGTGATATATATTGTACATGGAGTGTTAAAATGATTTTTTAATTGATGTCCCAATGTGCCCCGGCTGTGTTAGCCGGGGCACATTGGGACAGTCATTTTTACGACTCTCTGGCTGCAAAAGGGTAGGTGCAATCTAGTTTATTATGCCTTGCATTTAAGCTCAATAGTATTGGTGATATTCATGCAAACTTTTGAGTTCTTCAGTGCTTTCAGCATTGAGCAAAATTAGTAGACGATGAAAGCGTCCCAATGTGCCCCCGTTCCCCCTACCGTATGAGTTAATCTATCTGTCTATCTATCACTCCATCCAGTTATGTATCTATGTTCTAATTAACCAAACCTTTTCTTTTTGGTCCTAGGATAAAGGGGGGACCAAGGGCACTTTAGGACACAGAGCCAGGTTTTCTTATTTTCTGTTTTTAGTTTTGGTGAATTCAAATCTTGATGTTTCTATCCTTTGGTCAGGAGATTATGGCTAGATGCACAGGTTTGGTAGCAAAGAGTTAGTTTTCCTACTCTTACAATAAATTCATGGGGCTAGTCTGAGCATTTTGAAGCATATCCTACTGGGACCCAACGAACAAGCATAAACATGCAGCATTGGGTTGTGCGAAATCCATGCAGATGATCAGTTAACCTCTCCAGCTTAGTGCAAAAAGTGTGAATACCTGTCACTGAGACAACCAGCCCCTATCTCCTATCCTGTCGAATCTAACTCTAATTTTACAATTATTTCAAACCTATAATATGCATTTAAATGCTAATCAAATTTCTGCAATATCTCAATCAACCTAGCTTAAAAGGATTGTTTAAATTAAAGAACTTCACCTTTAATTAATAAAAATACATTTCATAACTCATAGAATGCCATGTTACTATTCTTTAGTTTTTGTCTAATTAAAAACAGAATAAAGTATTTTTTTCTTTGCAGCTGGAGTCAAAAGGATAGACCGAGGAAGCACTGCTTTTCCTGTATCAAACTGTGCATAACATGGTGACATACTCGACCACTTCTGAATCCATCCTTTTGACTTTAGCTGTAAATATGTACAAATAAGATGGAAATATAAGGTTCAACACTGCAATGTACTCGTACTGGTACTTGAGTACATTTGAAAATACTTGTACACTTACTAGAGCAAATTCAGAAAAAGCTGTAGGTACTCATACTCGTACTTGTAGATGTGACAAGTACTCATACTTGTACTCGAGTAAATTCATATGTACTTGTGCCCAACCTGGTTCTGACTACCATACCTGATATTTTTCTTATGATTGTATGTATTTGCTTTCTTAGGGTCCGATAGCGGCACGTGTGAAGTACCAAAAACTTGTGGGCAAGTTGTGGACATGGACATACCTGAGTCAACTAATCTTTTTTATGAAATGATTGTTTGGGCCTAATACCTTCAGTCCAGGTAAAATAAGTCGCTACTATCTACACTGCTATTTGATTCATCCTTTGTTATCAAGAACTCCTTCAAACTATTCAATGATAGTGGCAATGAGCCACTTCATTCCAAATTGTTGAATATCATACATTAAAATCTGATGGGGTCTCTTGCCGCCTCAAATTTCAGAAAAGGTCATAATTTTGATAGTTTGACAATCTTACATGTATGATCTGATTCAAAGTTTAAGTTTCAAATGAAATTCAAAGGACTAACTTTGAATATTGTATTCATTGAAGAGTTAAGATTCACAAAATTTTGGAGATTTAAACTATTGATAATAGGGTATAAAATGCAATTGGATTAAATTATTTGGCACGAGGCAGCATTAATGTTGACAGGTACAGTATGCTTATCTCCATTGGTGAGCCCTGAAAATCGCATTATTTTCAAGAAAGAAACATTTCAAAATTGTTCAACAAATCAAAAACCATGGGGAAAAGAGAACTGGCTTCGATTTATTTTATACCATGTCTTTGAATATCACTACCAGAAGTGGAGATGTTGAAGTTTAGGTTTTTTTGTGTCATTTACATCAAATTAGAAGTCACCCTTGGTTGGCCAAGAGATGAAAAGTGGAAAATGAAAAATGATGCCATTTCTCAATTCCCCTCATAAACTCTGCCCATGGTTTTTTTATGATACATTTTTTCATCTATTTTTTAAATAATTGTGAGATTTTTGGGGAAGTAATTAAAACTGATCTTTTTCCATGAAATTATCACTTTACCTTAATTCCAGTCAAAATGAGTCTCTACTATCTTCACTCTTTCAGGGTGTTTCCTTCCTAATCCAGAACTTTATTTCACTGTTGACCACGGGTGTCAGTAAGACGCTTCATTCTAGATGGTTAAACATCGTGTATTAAAATGTGATGTAGTCATGAATACAGATCTTATCGATTTGTGTTATCTGTTCTTTCACCGAAAAAGAAACAAAGTAAACTTATCTTTGTCAGGGACAGACGTGGGGGGGGGGGTAGTGAGGGGATTGATCTCCTACTGGATGAAAATTGCTATAGTTTACACACTTGTTTTATCAGTGTCGAGTTGCGTTATGTTGACCGTTATGTATTCCATGACACAATAACCCTATAAACTCCTCCCTCCAGAATTTCAGGGTCCCCCTACGATCTTCCCACTTCACTTTAATAATTAAAAGCAAATAATTGATTAATATAGTAAATTATATATATGGGAAAATAAACAAAAATCAGAATCTGAAATTTGAATCTGAATCTTTGATTAGTTTTTGTTGAGATAATATTCAAGTGAATATAAAACATTCTGAAATACAATTTACATAAGATAAGATATCAGAATGGTGACTTTGACCATGATAGCGAACAGAAAAGTCCAGATAAGAACCAAGATATGTCTAACAAGTAGGAGCTGAGTGTCTGAGAAATGTGACATCTCTTATCAAATTGAAAATGTATGACAGATAAAAATCTATTTTCATTTCAATGTCCACAAATACACCAATTGAGTAGTTTCCATTTAACTTTTGATTTTTTTTCAATACTTTCAATCTAGCTAGTACCGTAATATGGGGTGAATCGAGACAGAATTGGCTGTTTTTCTGTCATAGCATGGACACAATTCAATCTAGAAATCAAAGTTTGGTGTCAAATTGTGTCTGGGCACAAGGTCTAAGTAACCCTAGAAGCTTGATATGATATCTTAAATACCCAATCCTCAAGGCCCAGAAAACCACTGTTCCAATTCACCCCATACTTTGGGGTGAATCGGGACAGTCCATTATTACCACTATCAATACTCCCTACCTACTTTGAGTGATTGGTACTTGTGAATATATATTAGAAAACATGTTCAACATGCCAGAAAAATTTTTTGAGGAAAATCTGAAATCAATTTTATTGATAATATGCAGATTTTAAAAAATGTGATAAATGACAGAAAACTGTTATAAACTGCAGTTTTCTTCTAATTTTTCTTGTAATTATTAATTCTAGACTAACTTTATTGCAAATGATGCCACGTTCAATATTATTCATCAAAAAGCCATGCAACAACACTCAAATGAAAATTAGTATGGTTATTTTGGTTAAACCGGAAAATTTGCCATTGACTGGGATCTGCACCCAGGCTCAAATGTACACAATCAGATATCCAGTCTTTAATCATGGTTCCCCTATAACCATTATAGATTGATTTTAAAGTTTGCTGCAAGTTTGGTGGCTCTGGAATTTATACTTTATATGGTACAAGCAAAGTTTTGACCACTATGTGAAAATGTAAATACTGCAGGCAATGTTTGAGGTGCTGCAGCTCATTGCCGCCTGCAGGTAGAATCATGAAAATCTATATGAATCACCATTGTAATATATACTAAAAACGTGCAAAAAATCAAGTCCCTGTAACAAGTAGAAGTTGTTGCTTTTTGAAGATAAAAATTATTTCCTGGCTTGTCCCGATTCACCCCAGTGTCCCTATTCACCCCATATTACGGTAGTCTGTTGAATGTTTTGTTACTTTTTTCTGCTAATTCACAATCGATATTTTAAGATTTCAAGTTATGTAGCAGATTTAGTGAGAAACCAATGTTGCCAAATATGTCAGCAATATCAGTTGCCATGCAATGCGTAGTGACGCACATCATTTCTACTGGAATGTACAATAATTTACCAGTATAGAGTTACTGTATAAAAACATGGAGTGCTTACAGAGAAGCTGTTGATGGCCATCAATGATAGATAGATAGATAGATAGATAGATAGATAGATAGATAGATAGATAGATAGATAGATAGATAGATAGATAGATAGATAGATAGATAGATAGATAGTAGGGTGGCCTTAAAAAAGGCCAATTTCTGAAATTCATATCGCATACCCCTTCATTTTATGCGAAATGGTAAAATAAGCGCTCTGTTAAAATTTTAGAAAGATCCTTCGAGTCTAAGTGGTCCCCCAAAGCCACTCGGTTTCAAGCCAAAATTGACAAATAATTCATTTTTGCGTAATCGCGGTTTTAAATATCTTACTTATTATTGGACATACAATGATAATATTTATACCATTGATCTCAGGAGAAAATTAGCTTCAATTTGAGTACCAGGAAGCTATATCTATGATAACTTTGAAGCTGGCAGGATTTGAGAAAACTCAAAATTTCATGTTGTCAAGCCAAATCGCTGAAATTGTTAGTTTATATTGTCAAATTTAGCTGAATTAAATTCCTACTAAGAATAAAGTACATAAGGAACAATTTCCTGTTGAAAGTGAGAATATTGACAGGTTTTCATGGTGATAGCCTTGCTGCAGAAACACACAAATCTACACTGTATACATGTATATGGCAATGAAATATAAATTTTTTACACATTGCCATTTTCAGATGCCACCAAATTTCAATGAAGGTTGTATTTTATGATCCTGAAAGCCAGTTCCACACTAAGGATCATACTTTTAAGTCTTAGAGCCATACTGATATTTAATCTTCACATCTTAAAATTTCACAACACCATTAAAAAACATTGGGTGCACAGTCGTTTGTGGCAGAAAATAATCAAGTTGGCATTCACTTTAAAGTTCTCTTTCTCACAAATCCAGCCAAACTATTAATAATTCTATGCACCCTAAGGATTATCGTCCAGATGCTGCATCTCTTCTTCAAATTTATACTCACCATCTTTGTAAATATTGGCCATTATGATCTTACTGGCAATTTGAGGAAAAAACATGTTGTGCGGTCCCTGCCGCTCCTAGTAAGCTTGGTGCAGTAATGCAGGATGTAAAGCCCTATCAGTGCCTATCACCAAACACTTGACAGACAATGCACCCTGATGATTATTTTCTGCCCCTCATTTTTCACAACATCATATGCTTTCGTTGTATTATTCCCTTGTACCATACTGGAAGTTCTGTAACTTTTTCCAAAAAATTCGAAAATCTAAGATTGGCTTACAGCTTTGAAGTTTTTTGAGATGTGCCTTATTTTGGTCATTCATTGTTATGCATTATATTTTGAATTTTAAATATCATAGAAGTATGTCTTATTCTAAAGTAGGATTCAATTTTGCAAAATTTGAAAGTTTAGATGAATTATTTCAGCGGTTTAGCTTGACAACATGAAATTTTGAGTTTTCTAAGATCCGACAAGCTCAAATGTCATTGTAAGTACAGCTTCCTGGTACTCAAATTGAAGCCAATTTTCTCCTGAGATCAATGGTATAAATATTATCACTGTATGTCGAATAATAAGCGAGATAATTATTACCGCGATTACACAAAAGGAAATTTTTCAAAAATATTGGGCAGAAACTGAGTGGCTTTGGGGGACCACTTAGACTTGAAGGATCTTTCTTAAATTTTAACAGCGTGTTTATTTTACCATCTCACAGAAAATGAAGGGGTATGCGATATGAATTTAAGAAATTATTTTTTTTCGGCCACCCTAATAGATAGATATGGTAAGTGCAGCCCTCTAAGCCCTTTTTGTGTGTTCATGAGGGTTGATTGATATGATAGGAGAGAGAGCGGGAGTCCTCAACATGTTCACATCTACCCCATGTGAGGGATCTTTACTTGTCTGGCACAGACCCTGATACAAGGACCGCCAATTCAACGTCTCATCCGAACGATGTCGAGCTGGGATTTCGCTCATGAAAATGTTGGGTTCCTCACCAGGGTTGGAACCCATGCAAGAAAACACCTTCAGCAGAGCAGGAGGGCACCAAAGCCACTTGACCTCAGAAACAAGCCCTTCAAACACATAGAAATAAGCTGTCATCTTGTCTTTGAGCAACTTGCGACCCCATCGATACTCTGTTGGTGACTTGTCTTAGTAGCAATGCAAGTACAGGCTGTGTCTTCATAAATCGCTAATGACTCAAGATAGTATTCGTCATGCATGAATTCATTGTGAACCTTCCAGAGCTACAAGCAAGCAGTGACAGTGCAGTATCAACAGAGACTGCGTCAAAAATCACACAAAGTTTGCACAATGAAAACGTACTGTTTTTCAAAATGCTTGATGATGATGGATGGCAACAATATTGCTAGCTAAAAACCTCAAGTGTGGGATATTTTACTTTTCTTAGCACAGAACACAGATTATAATATCAGAATATCTTTTATTGTCCCAGTACAGTTATTATAAAAATCAAATTGAATTATCGTAAGAGAAAATATATAGCAATAGGGACTGGAGGTCACTTTATTTCGTTGTCAAGTGACACCCAATGAAAATTAAAAAGAAAGAACACAGATTATAATATCACAGTACTCTATGCAAAATATCACTGTGGGGGTGAAATGTCACACTGAAATGAGAATGAACAAGGTTGGAACTGAAATTGTATTACATAACAAGTAAGTGTCATTTGGTTCTACATGGAGTTCCTCAAACATAGTATACACAAGTACAGTCATAGTTTTTAAAAGAAATTACTTTTCAATAGAGTACTTTAAAAATGAGTCCGGGTTTTTAGTATTTCGAAAAGGGGCCATGAGGAGTCACTTGTACTTCCTCAGCCACAATCACATCTTGCATCTTGAATACATCCTCAAAAAATAACAATTACGGGCTTAATACCAACGAAACTGCTAAACCATCCTCCAAATTACGAATAAATATTCCATATAAGTCATGAGATGATTTGCAAAAGGTCATTGGTGTCTCATTCATTATATTCACAGAGAAATACAGCTATTTGAGCAAAACACTGCATGGAATTCTCCTCTATGCAAGGGAAAGCTTCGTCCATATCTGGCAAATCATTGAGAAATGACACAAAACACTGTCACTCTTTTTATTTTACCTTGAAAAAGGTTGAGATCTCACGATACTGTATTTGTGATAGAAGTAGGCCTGATCAAAGGTACGGTCTGCAACAGTGCTGAGATTTTGCTTCTCCTCCACCAAAACTCAGCAAAAACGCATATATTTCAAAATGCTCCAGCGATCACTGAATATGGGGGGGGGGGGAAATAAATCATTCAGGTGGAGGTTGACAAATAAACTTTTTGGGCTACTAAATTCATCCGGGATTCTTTTTTCTCTCATCTGAGAAAATGTCAAATACATGTGTGTGTTTGCTTCCTGTAAAAATAACCATTTTGAGGATCAACTGATCCCAATCATCTGAATGCAAAGTACTAAAAATGTGTGAAACACAGAAACAGATACTCTCACCAGACAGTCTAAAGAAATGGGCACCACGCTTCCTAGAAGTATTCCGTAAGAAGTAACTGCTGCTCTGCATGGATGAAGCCCATACTTGTGGATCATGGTAAGTTCTTCTGAATGATATTTTTCATCTACATGTCTCTATGACGCCAGCAGTTAAACACAGTTTTGGCAGACACACATTCCCAGGCCAGACTGGTGAACTGCAGTGCCTGTCTGAAATCAACAGTGTGTGGCAATGAATCCTCAGCACAAGTGAGATAATGACGGATCAAGTGAAGACGTCACGACGATAGTGAGCTTTAAAAGCACGAATGATTCCAGCATCCTGGGGTTGAATTGCTGAGGTGGTGCAGTGGGTCAAGAAGTGAAGGGTCAGGTTAGTGAGCTTTAACCCATTGGTTGCGTGGCTGTATGCATTGTCTAACAGGAGAATGCATTTGCGACCTTGAAGTCTGAAATCACGATCCATTGCAGTGATAACGTCCTGAAAGATGCTGCTAAGCATCCATGCTTTGCCATTGTTAAAATAGTCAACAGAGGGATTAAAAGTCTTTCCAAAGCAACGTGGGTGTTTTGTACGGCTGATAACAATGGGCTTCCTTAAGTCAGTGCCACTGGCATTGCATATCAAAGCAACTGTAATCCTATCCTTGGATTTTTTCCCTCCAGCAGTGGGACCAGTTGCAAGGGTAGTGTTTGGACCCAAACGAAAAAAAATAGGCCTGTCTCATCAAGATCATAAATGTCATTCTTGCATTGAAATGCCACGTCTGGCTTTGAATCTTTGCAGCCATCCTTTGGAATAAGGAACTGTGTGACTCCTATTTTTTCTCACAAAGTAGGGCTTTTTCAATCAGCATCTCATCGTTGACAGCTGCCCCACGGGAACGAACGTCTGCAAACCAAGTGAACAGGGCCTCTTCTAACTCAGGCTGCCTTGCTTGCTGGGTACGCACGTTGTCACCATTTTCAACAGAAAGCCACTTGTCACGGCTCTTTAATATGTCTCCAAGTGTAGACTTGCCAATTTCTATCGAACACTGATCTTTGCAACTGTTGCAGTGAGACTTTAGGAAAATCACGTTTTTTCAAACAGATTTGCATACAAACCAAGGATGGGTACAACAATATGTTCACTTGTAGGGAAAGAAACAATTGGATACTATCTACAACGTGGATCTAATGTGTATAGTGCCTGAGAGAATATGAGTAAGGCGTTTGACCTTGTAAAACATGACCTCCTTTTTTAATTACTAATTAAAAGAGGTCTTCCACCCTTGGACTTGCGTATCTTGGTGGATTCTTATGTAAGACAAAGAGTTCATACCTGCTGGAATTGACAATACTCGGAAACTGTCTCCTGCACAAATTGGATCAGACAAGGTGCTGTCACCTCTCAACACTTATTCAGCATTTATGTAGATAAGTTGCTCAACAGATTGGAACAGAAAAAGTCAGGTTGCTCGATTGGTCCTTACTACAGTGGAGCCATATGTTATGCCTATGACATTATGTTGTTGAGCCCTAGTAAACTCAGCAACATTAAAAACGCACACTTTTAAAAAGGCTAAAAAATAGTACTAGTTCTATAGATATCAAGATGAAGATTTTCCCACATCTAGAAGTTGCCATCAGGTATATCCACGAAAAATTTCAAATCTCTAAGTGGTCACTGTCGAAAAATGGAAGTCACAAACTGCACTTTAACACAAAACGCACAATTGGAAATATTGGTTTTGTGGCATACTGGATGGGATTAATCTTATGAAATTTTCACATAACAGGCACAAGACTTCCAAAAGAGGTCCCACAGAAGTTTTTGAAAAAAAAAGTCAATGATAAAGCAGATTTTGAATTAAAAACTCAAAATTTACGAGTTCACATCTTCAAATGAAGCATGTGAACCAGAACTATTAAATAATGGGGGTTTTATGCATGCCCAGGGTAGAAACACACACACAGACAATCATTCCATATCAATTGCCTCAAAAATCTGAATAAAACATCATTTTTTAAGGTTTTGACAAAAGGCTCCAGTAGGGGGCGTGTCAGCATTGACACTTAATTTTTATTAAATTCATCCTCTTTTATTGTGGTTGGGTCAGATATCCCTTTTCGCTAACTCATCAAGGAAGGAAAATTATAAACTTTCCTGGCTTATCAAAAAAGTTTGTAGAAAGAACAGCTAAGTTGTTGAAATTAATGATCAGAGGAAATTGAAGTTTTGTGACTTCCATTTTTGACAGTGACCACGACAATTTAATTTGACAAAAAAGTACTGCACTTAGAGATTTGAAATTTTTCGTGGATATACCTGATGGCAACTTCTAGAAGTAGACAAATTTTTAGCCTTTTTAAAAGTGTGCGTTTTTAATGTTGCTGAGTTTATGTCAGGGTTAAGAGACATGATCACAACCTGTGAAATATATGCACATTTGGTATGAACTTCAACTCACAGAAGTCAGTGTGTATCAGGTTTGGGTATCAAGAATGCTCTCAACCTCTAGTCATGAAATTGAGTTCCAGCAAAATCAAGTGGGTAACAACCGTCAAGCACCTTGGGAATCATCTCCAGTACAACTTATCAGAAGAATGTGATGTTGCTGCAAAACGAAGAGACTTTCATGGGTGTGAATCTTCTACTTACCGCTTTATCTGATGCCAATGAAAAAGTAATCTTGCGCGTTTTTAACACGAAGTGCTGTCACTTTTAAAGAGTACAAGCATGGCAACTAAATGATAAACATGTGGGAAAATTGTATACAGCCTGGAATAGAGCAGTATGACTGATACTGAAGCTGCATCCCGCTACTCACACACGGTTCCTGCCTGTATTTGCTGGATGGGACATAAAGGAGGGAATCATGAGGAGCAGCCTGGGGATCATCAAAAAGATGAAAATTCACAAGGACTGCTTTATTAGCTTTATTGGGAGACATTGCTCCAATGACAAACGATCAATTATTGGAGAAAATGAAAGTGGGATTCCAACAAGGCTGAGCCATGGAACACTTTCTACTTGTGATATGGCTCAGATTTCTGTAGTTCGTGAATTAAAGGAGTATGTCATTGGACAACAGACAATTAACAATTTGACTTGGAGCAAAAATGAAATTGATGCCATTATAGCTTCAATTTGTGTGGACTGATTGACCCTAATTCATATTTTAATTGAATTCACTCTATATAATCACATGTAAACCTCGATTGGTTTGAATAAACACAGAGAGAGAGAGAGAGAGAGAAATTCTTTATTTACGTGAAATGGGCTCACATTCTAGCCCCCAGCCCTCTTGGGCTTACAATTCACTTCAAAAACAATAATACATCAAAATAACAGAATTTTCGTTGAGTAATACAAATTTGAATTAAATTTGAAATGATTTGTTGATATACATATATACATTAGTCCAATATGTAATAGCAATCCCAAAAAATATAAACTTTGTTCGAGTTATACTAGTAGATATATAATTCAAACTCTTGGAATGTTAATTTTCATTAGGCCTATTTACATATTTACAAATATCATATTGCTAATTTGATGTCGACATATATAATTACAAGTATCGTATTGTTATTGGCAAGTATCGACAATTACGTAAATTAAACTATGTATACAAAGCACTTTGTCTTTTTTCAAAAGCGTTACATATAAAATTAGCTGTTTCTTTAATACAATCATCTTTCATCAGGAATTCAATTTTTCTGTCATCATTTAATAAGTCAAAAAAGAAGTTAATTTGTCTTATCCTGTTGAAGAACTCAAATCTAATATCATTATAAAAGGGACAATGAAAGATAAAGTGCATTTCAGATTCAATGTAGTTGAAGTTACAAAAAAGACAATATCTGTATTCTATTGGAGTGTCTTGAAAACGTCCAGTTTCTATTCTTAATGGTAGAATACCGTATCTAAATTGTGATAAAAGGGCACGCTTTCTCCTGTTTTGAATATTAATTACAAAATTTTCTACATTATAGCTCTTTTTAAAAATACTATAAATCGTAATTTTGGTACAACAGTGATTTCATTTCGCCATCTCTCACAATAATTTCTGTGTAGAATTTCTTTGGCATTCTGTACATTGATAAAAGTGTTATTTTCAAAATTTGTCAACATACTGATTTCTTCACAAATTAATTTAATTTCTTTACTCCAATTTTTGCATATTGACTTATCCCATACAAATATTTTCTTAACTATTCTATCATTCTCAATGTTCAATAATCTGTTCCATAATCGCAACATTTCTAACTTATGACGTGTAATACAAGAAATCCATCCCATGTCCCCATTAATAGCTAAATTTGATGCAAATCTGTGAACTCCTAAAAAGAATCTTATGGCTCTGTTCTGGACAATTTCACTTCTTTTAGAAACATTAAAACCCCAAACTCCAGCTGCATAATCTAAAATTGGAACAATTCCTGAATCATATAATTTAGTATAAGTCTTATATCCAAAACCATTGTTTGCTTTGAATTTTGTACATAAACTTCCTAGTGCTCTGTTAGCTGAATTTGCCAGTGAATCAGCTGTTAATTCGAAGTTTAGATGGGTATCTAGAATTGTGCCTAAATACTTGTATTTTTCCACGTAACAAACTTCATCATCACCATAAACAAATTTGTAGTCTGATTTAGTTTGAGTCTTATTTCTGAAATGCATTATTTTTGATTTATCAATGTTAACTTTCATTTTCCATTTGCAACACCAGTTTTCAAGTTTACATATCATATTCTGTAAATCAGTCTCAGTCTCACTTATTAACACTATATCATCAGCATATAACAAACATTTCAAATTTGTGTCTCCAATTTTAACACCAATGCAATCATTGAACTCGTCCACAATATCATTTATAAATAAACCAAACAGAGTTGCTGACAAAGAATCACCTTGTCTTACTCCTTGATTAACTTCAAACCAATTGCTAATATATCCATTAACACAAACACCTGCATTTGCATCAGTATAAATACATTTCAATATATCAAGAACCTGTTATATACATATGTATATAACAGGTTTATCATAACATTTTTAAAATAGTTTTTGGATATTAAACAGGTTTTTTAAAGTAGACCTTTTTACTCAGGCTATTGAACCACACATAAAAGATCACTCAAACGAGCCACCTCAGGCTTTGTTTGTTTGTGTTTTATGCCTCCGCAGCACCTTAGTGGGCAATATCAAGGCAGGCGATCGCCGTATGATGATGAGATGAGAAGACTGTGAGTCTGGCACATACCCTATTAATTCAGGGATGCCCAGGGTCTTTCAGTTGCCCTAGCATAGAACACTGGATACAACCCGCCTCCATTTAATGTCCCATGGGCTCGGACTAAAGTGAGTTCCCGGGCTGAGATTTGAACCCACGCCCTCAAAGCCAGTTGACAAGCGCACTTACCAATTAGGCCACGGGGAACCTCTGCCACCTCAGGCTAATTGGTGTTGTTTATGCAGACGCAGTGGAGCCTATAATTGCGTGGGCTATTGTCCGGTTCAATGAGTTCAAACACCATTGTAAAATGGCAATTTGTACCCAGATTCAGTATCCGGTTCCGGGACACGAGGGATCCGGATAAATGAGGGTAAAATACACAGGGAAATTCTGTACCCAACCATTTTTGTCCAGATAGTGAGGGATCCCGATAAATGAATTCCCGATAAGCGAGGATCCACTGTACATTAAAATAGTAAAAGTAATCATACATGTATATTAACTTTTATTTACATTCTTATATCATAACAGATACATGTGTCATCAATAAAAATACAATGATCATTAATAAAAATACAATGAAAAACAAACTACAATGCTAAGTCTATTCTAAATCCTAATTATTGTAATTTTACAGGAAGAATTAGAAAAAAGCTATAGTTGATAAACAACGGATTAATAGTATATCAAAATCATGAAAATTTTGTTATGCGATATTTTACAAATTTATATCATATAAATATTTTATGGGCTGGTCCCAGTCACATTTTGCTATATATGTAATAATGTAATACTTGAAATGATATACTTCTTGAAATAAAAAAATAAAATAACAGCCATTGAGATTAGTAAAACAAGCAATATTGTCATCAGAAAAAGTTTTTTTTTCGAGAGCTGTGTACACAGACTCTGTGCGGGAAAAACAGGTGTGTCTTTTGATTAATAGTCACAATTGGCACTGAGGCATAGCATAAAAATTTGCAAATGTCAATATCGGGAGGTTTTCACTGTTCATGTCGTCATATAGCAATGGCTTCTGGCATGCACATGCCACGAAGTCCTGACAGATGCAGAGAAACATTTACATGATTTAGCAGTCATCAATTGAGTAAAACGCTTATCAGCTCAACAGATAGGGTGGCTCCGATTGCTAGCGTAAGGATTTTTATTGTTTATTCATTTGGTTTATTCTGTATTTTCTATTATCTCATAGTTTTGTTTAGGTAGGAACCTAGGGCTTGTATTATTTCAGGTCTTTTATCTGACATAATCAATTAAAATTTTTGGGTTTGATCAAGATTATTATAGTTAGGTATTAGTCTCATCACTTTGTACAAGAGCTCTGTTCTTGTGACAGTATTATAATTGCATGATAAGAGGCTGTGCAGTTCAAGGTGCATTTTAATTTAGGAAATAAAAATTTATTGTGACAGAAGTTTACCAAAAGTTGATGGAAGCAAGATAAAATTATCTTGAGACTGTATACTAAATAAAATTACTAAGGCATAGGTGAAATAGTGCAACCTCCTATATGATCAGAAGGCTACCAAACCTTCCTCCTGCAATACAGGCTGCAAGCAGCTTTAAAAATGGTGGACTGTTGCACTGTGAAAATGGCACATTGTGTGTCATCATGCTGATGATTTGTCATGATCATACCCAATACATTCTATGTTAATTTAATTTGAGGAGGCTTATCACGTAAGTTGATGACAGCCAAGCAAAAGGATTATACGTCTGATTTTCACTCTAAATTCATTTACTAGGGATTTTTCCCGAAGGGACTAAAAATTTAGGGAGGATGCCTTAAAAGTGCCTTAAGAGGTACTAAGCTTAGGGAAGGTCCTAAATAGTGCCTAAAGGTTCCCTAGACCCATTAGGCACTCCCTAGATGGGATTATCTGTATAATGTTATCTCTCAAATGAGATTAAAACAAATAACATGAGCTAAATAGACTGATGTTTCGTGGTGTTTTAAAAGCAAATGTCAAGGATGGTCAGTCAGCAGTTCACAGCTATGAATTCTGCAGCATAAATGCCGAATTTAACACACTGGCCATGCAATTGATATCAAATAAGAAATAGATAGATAGATGGATGGATATAGATGGATGGATGGATGGATGGATATACCAGCCAGTGATAGACAGATAGACAGATAGACAAATAAATAGATAGCCATTCAATGTTTTGTATTTCTTTTAAAACTTGGTGAGAATCGCAACCATAGTACTTAGATAGATAAGTAGATAGATATACAGGTAGAGAGACTGATGGAGAAAGGTACATGAACACTTATTGAACAGATAGATAAATTTATAGGTACCACTCAGGAAATCGATACATATATACCATTGCAATCGGTTGGCGAAGAAAATTATATTGATATGTTTTAGAACATTGTTCGATGAATGTAATCGAATGATCAATATGATAAATCAGATAGCTGATTGGAATGAATGGATGAAGTTGAACTTTGAGATCAATTGTGCTGCCAACAGGGGGAAATTACAAATCAAAGTTGGGTACACTTGACAGTGGCTGATCCAGGAATTTTTAAAGGAGGGTCCAGTGTGGCCAGAAGCTTACGCTTTCTACACTGCACCAAGATGGTTCTGAGCATTAAATAGACTTGAAATGGGGGGGGGGGGTCCAGACCTCCTGGACCACCCCTCCCCCAGATCCGCCCCCGATTTACAAGAAATGACCTCATGATTTCGACATAATTAGGGATACAGTCATAGGCGTATCGGAAGGGGGGGCAGGGGGGGCGGTCGCCTCCGAAAGTTTAGGAAACAGTAAGATTCGGGCAAAAAGGCTAAAAAAATTTGGCAGATAATTAAATAAACACCATTGAAAATTAATGATTTCCAGCCAATTTTATTTGAAATTGTATTAAAACTAGATCTTGAAATTTGGGCAGATGTCGCTCGCCCCCCCCCCCAAAATCGCGCGCGCCGTACGCCTATGGATATAGTCAAAGTGATTTTTGTATGTCTGCGAGAGGTGGCATAGCATGTGCAAAGACCTGTTCATTTATCAACTTGGGGTGTGTTTGACATCTTTACCGAATATATACGCTGTGTACATTACATTGTACACACAATGATATTTAATGCACTAGCCACTAGGCGTTTGAACCCGTATCTTAAGAGGAACTAGCAGTGATCAGCACCATCATTAATCATACATACAAGAGGTGTTCAACTTATTTTGACAAAAAGTTGAACCCTACACAAAAACTGCCAAATGCTACTTTTTTCCTGTCTGATGACAGAAAGGGTTAACTATAGGTCTTGACAGTATAAGACATGTGTTTGAAATATTTTGGAACAGTTTGCACAATTTTATTAACCCTTTCCTGAGGCAGGCCTCTCATCAGTTTTGAGTGCAATATTTCGGCCAGTGACAGTGGTTAGAAGTGTATTTGCAGGTTCTTTCTAAGTATGCCGATTTTGCTAAAACTTCTCAGACATCGTCAGATGGTCTTTGGTGACCTATCCACCAAGGTACAGGAATTTTGCTTGCTTCTTTTTTAAGATAATAAATGTTATTTAGGCACCAAGGCCCCGAACAGTCTTTTAATGAATACTATCTCTTTTCTCTCTTTGGAAATATCTTAGGAAAGGTTCTTTCAGAAACAGATTTTAAATTTAAGTTTTCCAGGTATTAGGCTATCCTATTTGAATTTCTAGAGGTGAAATTGTGACTTTTTCTGTATTTAATCACTGGAAAATGTATGCATGAATTTTCGAGTAGGATTGCTAAACTTTTCAATCTTCTAACTTTAAAGCACTCTGTAAATTTCTTTTATGCTAAAAACCATTTATTAATTGGTGTAGTCTTGCAGATGAAGCTTAGTTTTATTCAGTGTAAACCTTTTATGGTCCTATGTTTAAAAGTTTCAGGTGGAGCAAAGATATAAGATTCCTTGTTTTTGGCCACTTTTTTTCAAAATTGTGTTACTTTTGGCTTTATTTTTGTAACTCACACTTTCAGAAGTCAAGTAAAAACGTGTGTCCACCTCCTATATTGTTATTGGAATACTGTGCCATCTTTTTATGAATATGCTGATAACAGAACTTAGTCACCAATCTCATTTTGTTTATCACCCCTGATTTGGCCATGAAGCATGGCTAGGGGAATTAAATTTTGAAACCCCTTATGAGGGTGACATCCAATTTTTCCTTTGTGCAGAGGTTTACAATGAACATTAGCTCAAATAAATGCCATAATCATCCTCCATGACACACGACAGTATGCTTGAGGCAGTGAAACCGCCCCTCAAAAGGTGTTTTATCACACCTTCCAAACAAAATGCAATTAAATACCGTTGCTATATTTCTGAGACATTTAGGTGATGTGACATGCAAGATGAGCATCATACGGATCACTCACAGCAATTTTGGCTCAGCAAAGCAAAAATTCTCAATTTAGTGGCAGTTTTCATTTATGTCAAAATAAGTTGAACACCTCTTGTATATATATATATGTTGCAAGAGTAATCAAACATTTACAAGTTTAAAACAAAGCCTCCAATAAACAAAGAGATCCTCAAAAGTCTCACAATTCCCATTAATGATAGGCAGCAGCGCGAACCTGAAAGGCAGTCAGATCTATCTATCTATCTTTCTTTCTTTCTTTCTTTCTTTCTTTCTTTATTTCTTTATTTCTTTTGCCTTCTTTCTTTCTTTTTTTCTTTCTTTTTAGCTTTCCATATATATATATATATATATATGTGCAATGCTGCCTGCATATCTACATGTACCTGTGTGCTTGTACAATTTATAATCGATTGTTGTTTCATGTGTTTACACAATTTAAATTCTTGTTATAATGTTTTTGCTTATTTCAGATAGATCATAACTGTTGTAATTTGAATGTTTGCTGTTACAACTGGTAATCCACCTCAGGCCACGCATAGGGACTCTTTAAGGCCTTCCCTTAGCTTAGTACCTCTTAAGGCACTTTTAAGGCATCCTCCCTAAATTTTTAGTCCCTTCGGGAAAAATCCCTATGAAAAGTCAAATGGCTTACTCTTGATCATGACTAATCAAACAGCCTCTATGTTTCCCATGTTAAAAGTAGAGAAGATGACACTTCATCGGCTATCATGAGTCATGAAGTGCATTTTTCACAGTGAACTAGTCCTCATTTTTTCTATATCAAAGTGACAGTCAGTAAGAAGTACATGTGGCAATGTTAGCCAAGTAAATCAACAAGTCAAATCTGTTTCCTCTTCAAATGCAATCCTGAAACATGATTTTTGTTTTGAGAATTTTGTGGAAAAAGTGTCAATTGCAATTAACTGCCTACAAAGTGTGAAACCCCAGATGTCCTAAGACAACCAGAGATGTCCTGATTGCAATTCTGGATTGCTCCTGGATTGCCAAAGTGTTTCTAGTTGATTGCAATTGACAGCATCAAACCAGCGCTTGGCTATTCAACAAGATCAGTGGCGGCTGACTGAGGTAATAAATTGGTGGCTCAGCTGGTTATCAGCGGCGGCTCTCATGTCTATTTATTGGTATATTTACTCTATGTCAAGACTGGTTGAAGGTTAATTGTAATTATGAACTCCTGGAAAACAGTGGGAGACAATTTTTCTTGTAAATCCATATTCTGGCCCAGTTGAACCTTGCTGCAACTCATGAGTACTTTTTTCCTTTTTTCAGGGGCGAAGCGAGCCCTGATACGGAAGCATTTCGTCCTGCCTTTTTAGAAAGTTGGACAGCTTCAATCACATCTGCCTGGGGCCGTTATGCTGGCAATGACGGCAACAGCTTGCAAGAGTACAAGGCTATGAATACAGCTTGCAAGAGTACAAGGCTATGAATACTGCTTGCAAGAGTACAAGGCTACGAATACAGTATCTTCTAGGAATGCGAAGACCCTGGGAACTAGGGGACAGTCCGGATCGGAAAATATTCACCTGCGGTAAAGCAGTTTTCGAGCAATAGTGATTTGGAGGAGGTGATGTTGTATCAGGCCTACATACAGGAGCTTGGAGCACACTTTCCAAGGACAATTGTGTTCTGCCAAACAATACCCCAAACGAAAAGTTAGAAGGATGTTACCAGGTGATATGAAAGATACAGTCAACATGTACCATTCGATAACCCCTTCCAGCATGAAAGGAGATCTTTACGAAGATCTGCGCGATCCGTGTGGTAAGATTCGAATTCTGTTTGGCACCACCTCCACATCCAGGGGCTTGAACTTTGCGGGTGTCTGCCACACAGTAAATGTTGGCCCATCTTCTGATATGGACAACATGGTACAACAGATTGGCAGAGCAGCTTGTCAATCTGGAGAGCATGGCACTCACATGCTGTTATATTGCAACAAGTAATTTAAGTCATGCTCGTAAGAGATGGTGTTTTACACCAAGAATCGAAGCCTCTGTCGGATGGAATTACTTCTGACCCACTATGCAGCCAGTCCGAAGAAGGTGATTGGATCATGCTGTGACATTTGTGATCCAACTGACTCCAATTCAGGATTACAATCACCGGTCACCTGTCGTGAATCCACTGATGATGAGATTACAGAGAAGGCAGCTTGAGGACTGTCAATGCCGAAGAACGCAGATTAGCAGAACTGACTCTACTTGCCTATAGACTAGAGACTCGCTAAACTTCGTCGAGATGAAAAATGATTACAACCAATGCAATTACAGATAGAGTAGGTCGGGGCAAGAAGCCCGGGTTAGGTGAGAGGCCCCCCCCAGGGTTATATCCAAACTTACATGTTTGGTGTGTTTATCTATTGATAGGATTGCAGCTAGAGGCGTTTTAGGTGACGTCACAAATTTTCAGGGCAAACAGCACCAAACCATAGTAGAAATTAAAAAAACAAAAAATGTGCATGTTTTTTGTAACTTTGACTAATTCTTTGAAAGGGGTTGTCAGAAATAGCATTGGAAATTTTTTAAAGTATAATGGATATCTGAATTGCTTCACTTTATGACCATCATATAAATATGATTTGGATCATGTTTTTTGCATTTTAGTTCAAAATATAGAGGTCAAATTAAAATATGTGGGTTTGGGGCGAGAGGCCCCACATGATATGGGGCATGAGGCCCCCTTCACTGGGGTTCGAAGCTGCTTCAGGAACCATTTAATAATGTGTACTTTATCTTAAATCTTGATAGAATAGCTAATTAAAATAGAAAAAATTTTGGCCTGAAATTGAAATAGCGCAAAAATTATTAAAAAATAAAAGTATGAAGTGAAAAATTCTGAAATTCAGAAAAAGTCAATAGAATGCTTTAAAAATGATAGAAGAACCCTAGAAATAACTTTTAGGCTGAATGTACTCGCAAAAAAAATTGCCATAGGATTCTAATAGGGGGCTTCTTACCTGATGGGTGGGGTAAGAAGGCCATTTAAAATTTTGTATAAAAATGGCCGTCACCCCTTTATTAAAATTGGTAGACATTTGTTTCACTAGTTATTAGTAGAGTCAAATGATCCCTTCCAGACAGCATAAGCATTCAAATAATCGCCCATAAAAAGTAGGTCAAATCGCACCTCAAAGTTTGCCCCAACCTACTCTACTGTGATTAATGTAATTCTTCAAAATTTGTAATATTTTTCATATGCGACTGAATTGCATATTGTGGCACTGCCTGTTCGACTGAAACTGCAGCCGTTTTATGGGAGTTTATCACTTCAGCCCTGCTACTACATGATCAAGATGATCGGTTGTGCGAACTGTTAAAGAAGTGCAAGTGGTATGTAAATGCATGTTGGCGAAGTGATTCATTCTTTATTTGTACCGAATATCTGATGTTATAAGCAAGGTAACCGTAGAATATAGCAATGCTTAGGCTAGCAATTACCAAATCAGATTTCCATGATAGGTCCAGTGCCGTGTGTTGGTAAAAATTTCAGTTTTGGGCCAATATGCACTTACATTTTAGGTCATATCTCAGCCCCATAAAGGAATTTATGCCGGTATTATGGATTGAATGATAGGCAAAAATATCTTCTTTTATGTAAATAGCAGCAATTGCATCCATATGTCACTGGTCTTGAGATAATGAGTGATACATGATTGCAGTTAGGGAAATTTTTGGTGTCTCGTCTGGACACTGCATGTACAATTTTTGCATACAACTTTCAAATACAGGAAAAGGGATGGATTTAGGATCAAAATTGCAATGCATTACTGTTCCCTGATTAGGTGGGCATCCAGAAAAATGGCAATTGGATGTTTCTATATATTTTTTAATACTCCTTTTGTAATCGTAAGTTGGTGTGTCCCGAGTGACGCTTAAAAGTGCGATGTGACTTTTGATGCCACAGATAAACCACTGATCGAAACATTTTCGGAACATTTGATATACCAATGCATTGCTCATGACCTTGTCTGTCAGGAATATATCACTTAAAGTGGCTGAGGCTGTTGTGCCAGGAGCTGTGATGGCTTGAGTAAGACTGACAACAGTGCGACGCTCTTATATTCTGCAAACATTCTGTGGGACTTCTCATGTTCGGGTACTTCCTGATGAAGGCTTGTTGCTGGAATTCTTGCATTCTTGGTATTATTGTCATGCTCATGAGCCTTGCTTTGTATTAGTGTATAGAATAGGGTGGAAAGTCCAATCCATAATTGCATTAGAGCCCTATCTTTGCGACTGACAAAAAATGCGACGCTCTCACATTTTGTAATATTTATGAGGACCTTTCTTCTCTACACGCTTCTTGATGAAGGCTAGTGGCGGGAAAGTTACCTTTTCTGATATGATTTTGTTGCTAAAGAGCCAGGTTTCTATTGGTCTGTAGAATGCGGTTGTAAATGTAACCTACCATGGTATTAGTGGCCTGTCTTTGTCACTGACAACAAATGTGGCACTCTTACACTTTGTAAAAATGTATGTTCAGACTTGTCTTGTTCAAATGCTTTGTGATAAAAACTCTTTTCACTTGTTTGATATTGTGTTGTTACACTTGAGCTTAGCTTTCCATTGCAGTGGCGTAGCTATGGGGGGGGCCTGGGGGGCCAGGGCCCCCCCAAATGGATAAGTGGCCCCCCCACTGGCCCCCCCATTTCAAATTTGAAAATTTTTTTTTAAATAATTGGAGCAGTAACAGTCCCTGGAACACATTCGTTATGGCCTTCGCCGGTGCTCGCTTATACCCGATTTTCTCTGGAATGACAGTAGCCCTTTTAAAAGTTCTGAGGCGTTTGACAACTTTTAATTTTCTTATTTGAATATATATCTAGCAATATGTGTACCGCGCGCAAACCATTTAGGGGTGAGCGACATTTGCCCGAATTTAAGGATCTAGATTAAATAATTTTCCGAAAGAAATCTCTTTCAAACTATTGATTTTCGATTATGTTCATTATCTGCCTGATTTTTTTTGCCTTTTTGCTTGAATCTTAGTGTTTCCCAAAATATTTTGGGGGAGGGCGACTACTCCCCTTCCAGTATGCCTATGTATCCAAAGAGATTTCATTCAACATCAAAAATCAGGTTGTTTTGAGGTAATCTTTCCGTTGCCATTGCTCAGTTAAGGAAATGATGAGCACTCCTTTGAAATTTTTCTAATTGAACAGATCTGATTTACCAGATTGATTTGTACAAATTGCAGCTCTTAATTTTTCATGTGTCCATGGAATTTCCCTACATTTTTTGTATTTGTGTCATTTGCACAAATTTCTACTGCCTTTTAGGCCTATTTGAGGACTTTCATAAATTTTCAATTTAATTTAGACTTAGGAAATCAGAAAGAGGACATTCTTAGAAGGAATATACTGAACACTTGCAAAGACAGTCATGGAAAAAAGCAAAGCAAGAGGATCATTTCACAGCAAAAGTTAATCATTGTGACTCATGGTAATTGATGAGGTGTCATTGTCATACTTTTAATATTGGGGCCATAGAATCTGTTTCATTATCTTTTGACAGGTCAAAACTTATGTTTGTGTAAGTATCAGATGTATGGCCATTTTGTTTATCAGTCGCAAAAAATAAGACCGTCAGTATTGCTCAGTCGTTCGTAAAGAAGACTTGTAACGCTGTGTCAATTTTTATCCTTGTAATACCGCAAAGATGTCACAAAAATGCCGCGAAAGGTTGGCCCCCCTAGTTCAGACCCTGGCCCCCCCTTGGCCCCCCCACTCATGGATTTCTGGCTACGCCACTGTTCCATTGGTATATACAATATGGTTTTTAGTCAAACCTGTCATGGTATAATGGCCCTATGTTTATGGCTGACAAAAGGTGCAAAGCTTGCTTTCGGCATTACCTGCTAATTACACCATAGAAGGTATAAGAAGGTAAATAATGAAAAATCTGTTTTTGTTTGTTTTAAGAATATTATTCAACAAAACACGTGCAAGTTTCATAGTGATATCTTGAAAAGTCTTTGCTGCAGAGGTATTTGAAGAAACAAAGTTTCGTTTTGAATAAACTGCATTTAAGTTAGTATTTTCTTCACATTTATGTTTAAATTTACTAGCATAATGTGGCATTGACGTCACAAAAACGCATATATACAACCTCAAATTCTTGGATTTGGAATCTAATATCACATGGGAAGCATATCAGTGATTATTGATTTGTGGGCCAATTTCACCAGAAATTTCAAATTTACCAACTTGTGGCATTGGTCCGACATTTTCA
This sequence comes from Platynereis dumerilii, assembly GCA_026936325.1. NCBI lineage: Eukaryota > Metazoa > Annelida > Polychaeta > Phyllodocida > Nereididae > Platynereis > Platynereis dumerilii. The sequence goes on from JAPTHN010000004.1 coordinate 1,924,437, forward strand.
TTGTATAACATCTATAGATCTGTTTTTCTGAGCCTGTGCTGATTTACAGTTGACGAAGATAAATAAAACTATTTAATTCACAATCTAAGAAAAAGGTGCATAATTCATTATTATAAGAGAAACATTAATTTATTCTCTGTAACAAATAAATTTACATGTTTAAAATCAACACAAACTGATATCCAACAATCACTTCCATCAAGTTCATCCATAAAAGATCAATACAGTAATGTTGCTCGAGATCAGATACATGACATTGTACAAAAAATACATTATGCCAGCCTATGTTAATCACGCTGAAATTTAAAGTTTTCGACTAGAAATGTAATCTAAAGACACGGAATTAAAAATCCAAATACCATCTTATGTGCATAAAATGTATCCCAGCTAACAGCACATATCTATTGAAAAATGTCACACTCCAAATGCATAACGATGGTGAAAGTGCAAAACCTCGTATGTCAAAAAAAGCCATTTTTCAGAAATTGGAAAAAACAATCACAGATCTTTTTTTATGGTAATGTTTATCAATATGTGAGTTAGGCTCAACTTGATTTATAGAAAGTGACACCCTGTTTTAGCATAATTTTTTGTCGAGGTCATTGACCCCTAGCATTGATGTTACCATCCGATATGATGGAAAATGTTGACTTACAAGGTTTTGCACTTTCACTTTCGTAAAGTGAAAACCTTGTAACTCGACCATTTATCACACTTTAAAGCATCTTGCAGCATTGAATGTACTTCCAATCTATAGGTAAACAGTAAAAAATATAATTTTACCATGATAAATAACAACTGCTAATTTTAATTAGTGGCCACAATAGCAAGTATGAGGAAAATGACACTTTTTTTCGAATTTTTGTGCAACCTCTTTTTCAATAGCCTATATCACCACAATAAATATAGGGAGGTAAAAATTTTTTTTAAAGGAAATTACCTGGGAGCCATAAAAAACGTACCACAATCATAATTTTTCAAAAAAGGTTGAAATATCCTAAATATGTGCTTCAAAGTTCTGATTTGAGTTACGAGGTTTTGCACTTTCACTTTTTGGAACAAATCGACATACAAGGTTTGGTGAAACCATTCTGTTACAGCTTCCAAAAATGGCAAAGAGGCAAGGTGACCAATTGACAACATGTATTGGATATTGAAATAGTCATTCCACCCAAAATCTAAAAATAGCAAAATTTTGACATACGAGGTTTTGCACTTTCACCATCGATAAACTGATTTATAACTGAAAGAGTGAACAATTGAGCTCCAATGAAAACTAAAAACATAGGCTGCGCAGCAGAAAACCTTCAGAGAAAAAGATAATTACACCATAAAATTGGTGTCTTTACCAAATTGCAAAGGTCTACATTAGTGATCAAGTCGTGGCCTTCAATTTTCTCAATTGCCTGCCGCCCTACCATCTGCCCATCTGCTAGCCCGGGTTTGTAAAACCAGGAAAAGGTCTTATTAGACTAATTTTTGCATATTATGGTACAGTTTCAAGCATGTGCAAAGTACAGGTTATGAGCTGTTGTTTGGAAACCAAAAATATAATGCTGTTATATTTTTCTCAAGTTTTTCCAATTTTTCAAAAAGTGTTCAATACACCAAAAAGCACTATAACATTGCGTAGGTGATATGTGTAGAAAATTTCATTGCGGTATATGTAATGGTGGGCAACTTTTTGCTCCAATATGACAAAAATCATTTTTAATATTTTTTCGCTGTATTACAAAAGGTATATAATACATATTAGTCAGACCATGAAAAAGCACAACTAGCCCATATAAGACATATAATGGTCCATATATGTATACCAAACCTTATCCATGTACATGCAATAGTGACTGAGTCATAGCCCTAAAACCAAAATATTTATATTTTTACATTTTTTCTCATTTTTTCAAAGAGTATAGAATATCTGTCAATGAGAAGATCAAAAGGCACAACTAGACCATATAGGCCTCATCTGTACCAAATTTCATCCATGCACATCCAATAGTGACTGAGTCTTGGGCCGGAAATGAATACAAATAATTGTTATATTTTCTTAATTATTTGAAACATAGGCTGCGCAGCAGCAAACCTTCAGCGAATAACACCTTTAGAAGATTACAATTACACCATAAAATTGTTGCATTGACCAAATTGCATATATTATAGGTATGCAGTAGTGGTCGCGTCATGGCCTATTATCTCTATTTGGCTGCTGCCCTGACATCTGCTCGTTTGCTTGCCAGGGTTTGTAAAAGCAGGGAAAGGCCTTATTAAACTAATTTACTGATATTATAGTACGGTTTTATGCATGTACAAATTTTTCTCAAACTTTTCCAATCATTCAAAAAGTGTTAAATACACATCAAAAAACACTGCTACATTGTATAGGTGATATGTGTTGGAAATTTCATTGCTGTATATGCAATAGTGGGCAAGTTTTGGGTCCAATAAGAAAAAAACTGTTTTTAATATTTTTTCTCAATATTACAAAAAGTATTTCTATGTATCAGTCCGACCATGAAAAGCCACAACTAGACCACATAAGTCATATGTGTACCAAAGGTTATCCATGTACATGCAATAGTGACCGAGTCTTGGGCCAGAAACAAAAAACATTTTTTTTTTTGTTTTTTTTTTTTACAATCTTCCAAAAAGCATTTATTTTCCACAGACCTTTGAAAGGGCACAACTAGACCAATGGGCCATATGTGCACCAAACTTTATCCATTCACATGCAATATTTACAGAGTCTCAACCCTGGAAACAAAATAATACATATTTTTCTATTTTTCCTCATTTTTAGAAAAAGTATAGAATATCTATCAATGAGACCATCAAAAGGCACAACTAGGCCATATAGGCCACATCTGTATCAAATTTCATCCTTGCACATGCAATGGTGACTTAGTTTTGGCCCGGAAAGAAACAAAAATAACTTATATATTTTTTTAGTTATTTAAAAAAGTATAGAATATCTATCAATCAGACCATCAAAAGGCACAACTAGACCATACAGGCTATATGTGTACCAAACTTTATCCATTTACATGCAAAATTGACCGAGTCTTAGCCCGAAAACCAAAAAATACATGTTTTTCTATTTTTCCTCTTTTTTAGAAAAAGTATAGACTATCTATCAATGAGACCATCAAAAGGCACAACTAGACCATATAGGCCAGATCTGTACCAAATTGTATCATTGCACATGCAATGGTTACTAAGTTTTGGCCCGGAAACGAACAAAAATATTTTTTATATTTTTCTAATTATTTCACAAAGTACTAAATATCCATCAATCAAACCATCAAAAGGCACAACTAGACCATACAGGCTACATGTGTACCAAATTTCATCCATATATGTGCAATAGGGGCTGAGTTCTGGCCCGGAAACTATCTATCCGCCCGCCGCCCGACCGCCCGACCGCCCGCCCGGCGGACGGACAACTTTTGACCAAAGTGATAACAATACCTTCTTCGAACTTCGTTCGCTGAAGGTAAAAAGTATGGATTATCTATCCAATATCCATCAGACAATCAAAAGGCACAAGTTCGCTGAAGGTAAAAAATAACGTGCACAAGGCACTTGACAGAGAATTCTGCACATCATCTAACTACTGATCTGAAGTCCTGGTTTACCTTGTTTAACTGTTGCCACTACAAAACAGGGCATAACCTACCAAGGTAGCAACACATTGATAAAGCATGCAGTGGTGTTTTGTCCTAATTGCTGACCTCTTGTTGTTTTGACACATTCTCAGTGAGCTATAAATAGATCTGGGGTGGGGAAGCCCCTCAATGACATCACAGGACTCCCATTTTCCAGTTTTCTAGGATGGCTTTCCTGGATCTCTAAAATGGTATTTAAACAGTGTTCATGTTCCTGTAAAGTTGATCAACACAATCTTAGGCCAAATAAACTATGTGTGCAAAGTTTGAAGGAAATTGGTGCAGTATTTTGTCTAGAAGATGGTCCACAAGATTCCTGAGATAACCAGTGACAGTAGGGCTGAATGCCCTAAAAGGCTATCTGAGCTACATGAATACATGTATTCTTCAGCTAACACATTAATATTCTGGTTATGGCAAGATAAAGTAGAGAAATACTACATGTAGCTGTCTGTCGTTTTCATTGCCCTCAATACATTTTCTGCTTCTACTCAAGTTGACATTGACATTTGTGGTTCTGCAGGAGCTTTGGCTTGATCTAACAAGTACTTCACCTTTCCCCCTCTGACATAATTGAAAAATGGAATAGGAGGTTTGTGTGAGGATGGTGATTGGTGAACCAACAACCACTTGGTACCTAATGTTTGAGTTTCATGGTTTTCTGTGCTTGATCTCTTGGGTCCTTCATACGCTATATGAGGAATATCAAGCTTGAAATGGGCAGCCGCGGCAGCAACTATGTGGCCACCAAGGATGTTATCTACAAGTTGTTGATGAGCTCAGTAAATCTAACAAATAATTAAGCTTCAAAATGAGGACACTAAATTAACTGCTATTCATATAAATTCTGTATGGCTTATGATCAAAAGACACATGTGGAAATTATTGAGTCTGAATAATATGATGTTTTTTTATTACACTTTCAAAAACCATAGTTATCGTATGATTTCCTAAATGTAGGCCTACCGAAAGCATATCTATGCATGCAGATGTCTTTGTACTTCAAATTAAATGTTTAAATGTGAACTTCTAATTATTAAATGAAAACAAGTAATTCACACCATACTTTTTTTTACCTAAATGAAGTTGTCACTGCTTTATCTCCTGTGACATCAACCCAGTAAGTTTTTCAGCCGCGAGAGGGATCAGCACAAGCTTTTTCTTTAAACTGGTCTATGTAGATTTGCTGCAAAAAGCATTTTCATAATGACAAACATATCATTTGCAGAAATTAATTCATAAAATAATTAGTATAATGTACTCATGCAAAAACTTACCATGCAACTAGATCGACAGCTGACATGCTTATCATGCACATGCTCAGGTGATGTTCTCTAAAAGAGATATCATATTTAAGACAGAAACAGCATGCCATATGTTTAGAGATTGGTTTTGTAGCATTCCTGACATTCATACTATGTAAGATGGGTTAATCAGTTTGTAAAACATAAGGTATAAATCCATGCATCTGAATTGGCACAACTACATTACCTGTAAAACATTTGCTATGTAAAAATTCTCTGAAAACTAAATGTTTAGTAAAAAAATGAAACTAAGTATTAGCTGTTAATTGAGCCATGAACATGATAAACACATAAGTGTCACATATTTAGGCTGTGCCATTCGATTACACAAATTGAATAGCCTGTGCAAACCTTCGGGACGATGATAAATGCCTTGTAACTTCTCCATGTCACTTTTTCCATTCATGACATTTTCCATGCTGTAGGTTAACCATGTTGCACAAACATCTTAATCATAAAATATATGATATAGTTGTATTGAAAAAACTTTCATGAAGCAGCTTTATGGGTGTTGTTTGCAGCTATAAATGAAATTACCGTACTCTTTCACATTTGGCGGCAGTAAAGAAAGGTTATGGTGACGGAGTGATCCCCTAAGTGGATAGGTATACTTGTGATAAAATTCTGCTGTACACTACATGGCTATCTTAAAACAACATGCACAGTTTCCAACATATATACTTAAATGCTCTGATACATTTTCAGATCATTGTAAAAGAGGACTAGGGGAAGGAGATTGCACAAATAGTGACGGATAAGGATGTGCAAAAAGTGTTAAAAGGAAACATCTCGGATCAAAAGAAGTTGCCAATGCCATGTGGGCTGGACCATGGCAGAGTCACTTTGAAGACAAAGTCATAGCCAAGTTAGGAAAAAATACCACAAATCAAAGCAGTACAACAAATCCTTCAGAATTAGCAAAGACGTCAACTTGTTTCATGGGAAAGTGTTGAGCAATGTCCTCTACTTCCAAAGTTCGTAAATGCAGTAGCTTATAAATCTACTGAAGTATTGCCTGGTGTTGCGGCTTTTGCGGGTGCTGTTATGCTTTACAACAGAGACACCAAACTTAGCAAAGCACAACACATCATAGGGCTAGCAATGGATAAAGGAGGAGCCACGGAAGAGACCACGGATGGATGGATGGATGAATTGGGCTTTACGTCCTGTATTTATGCACTTGGTAGGCTAATTAGGACAGGAGGACGTGGCAATGAGGCTAAGGATGATTGAAACAGCCGTCCAACAGCCGTCGAACCCTGGACCCAGCGATTTGCAGTCCAGCACAATACCACTAGACCAACCCTCCCCCCGGATGAGACCATCAACTTCATGCATGGCTATACAGGTGATTCCATTAGTACGCGATTTCTGGACCCACCAAATTTTTTGTTAATCTGATTGGTTTAGAAACACCAGAACGTCACACATTTGGTTTATTTAAAGGAAAGTTGCACAAAATCGGAAGAAATTGTGGTGGATTTGCTGGACTAAAATGAGAACATTCCAAGTGACATGATCCTGAAGTACTTGCATGAATGTAGGGTTCCTAATGTTCCAGTACAAGACATGATCCTGAAGTACTTGCATGAACGTAGGGTTCCTAATGTTCCAGTACAAGACATGATCCTGAAGTACTTGCATGAACGTAGGGTTCCTAATGTTCCAGTACAAGACATGATCCTGAAGTACTTGCATGAACGTAGGGTTCCTAATGTTCCAGTACAAGACATGATCCTGAAGTACTTGCATGAACGTAGGGTTCGTAATGTTCCAGTACAAGACAAGATCCTGAAGTACTTGCATCAACATAGGGTTCCTAATGTTCCAATACAAGACATGATCCTGAAGTACTTGCATGAACGTTGGGTTCCTAATGTTCCAGTACAAGACATGATCCTGAAGCACTTGCATGAACGTAGGGTTCCTAATGTTCCAGTACAAGACATGATCCTGAAGTACTTGCATCAACGTAGGGTTCCTAATGTTCCAGTACAAGACATGATCCTGAAGTACTTGCATGAACGTAGGGTTCGTAATGTTCCAGTACAAGACATGATCCTGAAGTACTTGCATGAACGTAGGGTTCCTAATGTTCCAGTACAAGACATGATCCTGAAGTACTTGCATGAACGTAGGGTTCCTAATGTTCCGGTACAAGACATGATCCTGAAGTACTTGCATGAACGTAGGGTTCCTAATGTTCCAGTACAAGACATGATCCTGAAGTACTTGCATGAACGTAGGGTTCCTAATGTTCCAGTACAAGACATGATCCTGAAGTACTTGCATGAACGTAGGGTTCCTAATGTTCCAGTACAAGACATGATCCTGAAGTACTTGCATGAACGTAGGGTTCCTAATGTTCCAGTACAAGACATGATCCTGAAGTACTTGCATGAATGTAGGGTTCCTAATGTTCTAGTACAAGACATGATCCTGATGTACTTGCATGAACGTTGGGTTCCTAATGTTCCAGTGCAAGACATGATCCTGATGTACTTGCATGAATGTAGGGTTCCTAATGTTCCAATACAAGACGTGATCCTGAAGTACTTGCATGAACGTAGGGTTCCTAATGTTCCGGTACAAGACGTGATCCTGAAGTACTTGCATGAAAGTAGGGTTCCTAATGTTCCAGTACAAGACATGATCCTGAAGTACTTGCATGAACGTTGGGTTCCTAATGTTCCAGTACAAGACATGATCCTGAAGTACTTGCATGAACGTAGGGTTCCTAATGTTCCAGTACAAGACTTCCTAGAAAGAATTCTCTTTGCTGGTGATATTCTCACGAATGAACGTGCATATTCAGGCATGGAAAATGTCATGAATGGAAAAAGTGACATGGAGAAGTTACAAGGCATTTATCATCGTCCCGAAGGTTTGCACAGGCTATTCAATTTGTGTAATCGAATGGCACAGCCTAAATATGTGACACTTATGTGTTTATCATGTTCATGGCTCAATTAACAGCTAATACTTAGTTACATTTTTTTTACTAATCATTTAGAATTTTTACATAGCAAATGTTTTACAGGTAATGTAGTTGTGCCAATTCAGATGCATGGATTTATACCTTATGTTTTACAAACTGATTAACCCATCTTACATAGTATGAATGTCATGAATTCTACAAAAACCAATCTCTAAACATATGGTATGCTATTTCTGTCTTAAATATGATAACTCTGTTAGAGGACATCACCTGAGCATGTGCATGATAAGCATGTCAGCCGTAGATCACCTGAGAATGTGCATGATAAGCATGTCAGTCGTAGATCACCTGAGCATGTGCATGATAAGCATGTCAGTCGTAGATCACCTGAGCATGTGCATGATAAGCATGTCAGTCGTAGATCACCTGAGCATGTTGTTGCAGATAGCTTGACATCTCAGTCGTGCCACATATAGCGCCATCTATAACAAGCACTTCTCATAAGACTGCATTTAGTTTTAAATAATTATTTACTTACAAGAAAAAAGAACATTTATATTACACTATCCCAGAGAAAAAATGAGTAGCACACCACTTTAGCTGGTCACTTTTTTATTCTTATCTCTCTTAAATTAATTTGAGGGAGTAATTAGATGCATGCTTTCACACGTCAACCAACATTTCCAAGTCAGAGTGTGTTCAAATATAGGCTTCTAGCACTGTATACCAACTCAGATGAGCCACAGGCCATAGGGATTTATTCACAAGAAATTAATTTTTAAATCTCCTTGTGATGCAATGGTCTGTGTTGAATGCATCTTGGGCCTGTCCATGGTGTGCTAAAATGAAGCATACCGGATCAGGTGGATCCCCTTGAGAGATCAAACAATAGTTTGGGGTTACAGCCCATATTCATAAATAACATTATAAGACAGGTCACTCAAATATAAATCAAAAACAACTAAAAATAAGTCAAAACAGCTCAAAATTTTGAGTTGTGTCAGCTTGGATCAATATGTCAACAAAACTCAATATTTTGAGCTGTAAGTCAACACAGCTCATTGTTTTGAGTTATCTCAGCTTGAATACCTTAGTCAACATAGCTTAGTATTTAGAGCTATCTCAGCTCGGTATTTTGAGTTATCTTAGCTTAAAACATTAATCTATGTTAGCTCAATCAACTTGTGCAACCATCTCACTCAATCAATTGAGCTGAATCAGTGCCTCCGATTTTACAGTGTTGAAACTGTACCATAATATGCAAAAATTAGTCTAATAAGGCCTTTTCCTGGTTTTACAAAGCCGGGCTAGCAGATGGGCAGATGGCAGGGCGGCAGGCAATTGAGAAAATTGAAGGCCACGACTTGATCACTAATGTAGACCTATGCAATTTGGTAAACACACCAATTTTATGGTGTAATTGTGTTATTCGCTGAAGGTTTGCTGCTGCGCAGCCTATGTTTTTAGTTTTCATTGGAGCTCAATTGTTCACTCTTTCAGTTATAAATCAGTTTATGCATTTGGAGTGTGATATTTTTCAATAGATATGTGCTGTTAGCTGGGATACATTTTATGCACATAAGATGGTATTTGGATTTTTAATTCCGTGTCTTTAGATTACATTTCTAGTCGAAAACTTTAAATTTCAGCGTGATTAACATAGGCTGGCATAATGTATTTTTTGTACAATGTCATGTATCTGATCTCAAGGCAACATTACTGTATTGATCTTTGATGGATGCACTTCATGGAAGTGATTGTTCAGGGGTGCCAGAAGGAATCACGGGCGGCAGGGGCGGTCGGACGAAAAAGGGCAAATCATATTCGCGCCAATTTCATGTGACAAAATTTAGATAGAGAGTTAATAATAATTTGAATATATACTTACTAATTTGTGCCTAAAATTGATAAAATAAGGCCTAATAATATTATTTTCGTTAAGATCAAAAGGGCAACCTTGCCCCCCCTGCCCCCCCCTGGGTAAGGGCAGGAGGGGCAACTGCCCCCCTGCCCCCCCCCTGTTCCAGCACCCCTGTGATTGTTGGATATCAGTTTGCGTTGATTTTAAACATGTAAATTTAGTTGTTACAGAGAATAAATTAACGTTTGTCTTATATATATTTAATGAATTATGCATCTTTTTCTTGGATTGTGAATTAAATAGTTTTATTTGTCTTAGTCAACTATAAATCAACACAGGCTCAGAAAAACAGATCTATAGATGTTATACAATGAAAATGTCGGACCAATGCCACAAGTTGGTAAAATTTGAAATTTCTGGTGAAATTGGCCAACAAATCAATAATCACTGATATGCTTCCCATATGATATTAGATTCCAAATCCAAGAATTTGAGGTTGTATATATGCGTTTTTGTGACGTCAATGCCACATTATGCTAGTAAATTTAAACATAAATGTGAAGAAAATACTAACTTAAATGCAGGTTATTCAAAACGAAACTTTGTTTCTTCAAATACCTCTGCAGCAAAGACTTTTCAAGATATCACTATGAAACTTGCACATGTTTTCTTGAATAATATTCTTAAAACAAACAAAAACAGATTTTTCATTATTTACCTTCTTATACCTTCTATGGTGTAATTAGCAGGTAATGCCGAAAGCAAGCTTTGCACCTTTTGTCAGCCATAAACATAGGGCCATTATACCATGACAGGTTTGACTAAAAACCATATTGTATATACCAATGGAACAGTGGCGTAGCCAGAAATCCATGAGTGGGGGGGCCAAGGGGGGCCAGGGTCTGAACTAGGGGGGCCAACCTTTCGCGGCATTTTTGTGACATTTTTGCGGCATTACATGGACAAAAATTGACACAGCGTTACAAGCCTTCTTTACGAACGACTGAGCAATACTGACGGTCTTATTTTTTGCGACTGATAAACAAAATGGCCATACATCTGATACTTACACAAACATAAGTTTTGACCTATCAAAAGATAATGAAACAGATTCTATGGCCCCAATATTAAAAGTATGACAATGACACCTCATCAATTACCATGAGTCACAATGATTAACTTTTGCTGTGAAATGATCCTCTTGCTTTGCTTTTTTTCATGACTGTCTTTGCAAGTGTTCAGTATATTCCTGCTAAGAATGTCCTCTTTCTGATTTCCTAAGTCTAAATTAAATTGAAAATTTATGAAAGTCCTCAAATAGGCCTAAAAGGCAGTAGAAATTTGTGCAAATGACACAAATACAAAAAATGTAGGGAAATTCCATGGACACATGAAAAATTAAGAGCTGCAATTTGTACAAATCAATCTGGTAAATCAGATCTGTTCAATTAGAAAAATTTCAAAGGAGTGCTCATCATTTCCTTAACTGAGCAATGGCAACGGAAAGATTACCTCAAAACAACCTGATTTTTGATGTTGAATGAAATCTCTTTGGATACATAGGCATACTGGAAGGGGAGTAGTCGCCCTCCCCCCAAAATATTTTGGGAAACACTAAGATTCAAGCAAAAAGGCAAAAAAAATCAGGCAGATAATGAACATAATCGAAAATCAATAGTTTCAAAGAGATTTCTTTTGGAAAATTATTAAATCTAGATCCTGAAATTCGGACAAATGTCGCTCACCCCCTAAAGGTTTGTGCATTGAACACATATTGCTAGATATATTCAAATAAGAAAATCAAAAATTGTCAAATGCCTCAGAACTTTTCAAATGGCAACTGTCATTCTGGAGAAAATCAGGTATAAGCGAGCACCGGCGAAGGCCATAACGAATGTGTTCCAGGGACTGTTACTGCTCCAATAATTTAAAAAAAAATTTTCGAATCTGAAATGGGGGGGGGCCAGTGGGGGGGCCACTTATCCATTTGGGGGGGCCCTGGCCCCCCCCAGGCCCCCCCATAGCTACGCCACTGCAATGGAAAGCTAAGCTCAAGTGTAACAACACAATATCAAACAAGTGAAAAGAGTTTTTATCACAAAGCATTTGAACAAGACAAGTCTGAACATACATTTTTACAAAGTGTAAGAGTGCCACATTTGTTGTCAGTGACAAAGACAGGCCACTAATACCATGGTAGGTTACATTTACAACCGCATTCTACAGACCAATAGAAACCTGGCTCTTTAGCAACAAAATCATATCAGAAAAGGTAACTTTCCCGCCACTAGCCTTCATCAAGAAGCGTGTAGAGAAGAAAGGTCCTCATAAATATTACAAAATGTGAGAGCGTTGCATTTTTTGTCAGTCTCAAAGATAGGGCTCTAATGCAATTATGGATTGGACTTTCTATCCTATTCTATACACTAATACAAAGCAAGGCTCATGAGCATGACAATAATACCAAGAATGCAAAAATTCCAGCAACAAGCCTTCATCAGGAAGTACCCGAACATGAGAAGTCCCACAGAATGTTTGCAGAATATAAGAGCGTCGCGCTGTTGTCAGTCTTACTCAAGCCATCACAGCTCCTGGCACAACAGCCTCAGCCACTTTAAGTGATATATTCCTGACAGACAAGGTCATGAGCAATGCATTGGTATATCAAATTTTCCGAAAATTTTTCGATCAGTGGTTTATCTGTGGCATCAAAAATCATATTGCACTTTTAAGCTTCACTCGGGACACACCAACTTACGATTACAAAAGGAGTATTAAAAAATATATAGAAACGTCCAATTGCCATTTTTCTGGATGCCCACCTAATCAGGGAACAGTAATGCATTGCAATTTTGATCCTAAATCCATCCCTTTTCCTGTATTTGAAAGTTGTATGCAAAAATTGTACATGCAGTGTCCAGACGAGACACCAAAAATTTCCCTAACTGCAATCATGTATCACTCATTATCTCAATACCAGTGACATATGGATGCAATTGCTGCTATTTACATGAAAGAAGATATTTTTGCCTATCATTCAATCCATAATACCGGCATAAATTCCTTTATGGGACTGAGATATGACCTAAAATGTAAGTGCATATTGGCCCAAAACTGAAATTTTTACCAACTCTGGTTGGTTAATGCACTTTTGAGCTTTTTGAGGGCTACACTGCTATTCCTTCAAATGCTGCTGTATTAAAGGCAGTTCTGTGTATTTCATCCAAATTTTCAGCATAAGGCATCCAAGAAAATATGTCAAGGAAAAAAATTTTTTTTTTCAGGGGGGGCACTGTATTTTTTTTATAGTAAAAATGCTATTTTTAGCTTAAAATATGAAGAAAAACTTTAAAAAAAGGCCGAGGGATGAGTTTTAATGGTAGAAAGGCAAATGAGGTGTCAAATGAAAGCAGAGAAGCAGTGCTACAAGATTATGCAGGCGCTTTTTTGAAATTTTAATTTTAATCCCTGTTCCATGGGGTTTTAGTTGAAACTGAGCCATTTTTGGCATCTTTATTGGGAATAAAAAAATACTCAGACCAAAATTCAAAAAAGCGCCTCCAGGATCATATAGTGCTATTTCTCTTCTTTCATTTGACATCTTATTTGCATTTCTACTATTAAAATTCATCCCTCGGCCTCTATTTTAGTGTTTTTATCAGATTTTAAGCTAAAAATAGCATTTTTTCCTATTAAAAGATGCAGTGACCCCCCCGAAAAAAATTTTTTTTCCCCCTGACATGTTTTAGTAGACTCCTGATGCCGAAAATTTGGAGTAAAACTGCACTATAGCCTTTAATTGAGCATCATTTAAGAGCATTTCAGTTCTGTCCAAAAAAAGCAGAAAAGTGCATTAACCAACCAGAGAACACACGGCACTGGACCTATCATGGAAATTTGATTTGGTAATTGCTAGCCTAAGCATTGCTATATTCTACGGTTACCTTGCTTATAACATCAGATACTCGGTACAAATAAAGAATGAATCACTTCGCCAACATGCATTTACATACCACTTGCACTTCTTTAACAGTTCGCACAACCGATCATCTTGATCATGTAGTAGCAGGGCTGAAGTGATAAACTCCCATAAAACGGCTGCAGTTTCAGTCGAACAGGCAGTGCCACAATATGCAATTCAGTCGCATATGAAAAAATATTACAAATTTTGAAGAATTACATTAATCACAGTAGAGTAGGTTGGGGCAAACTTCGAGGTGCGATTTGACCTACTTTTTATGGGCGATTATTTGAATGCTTATGCTGTCAGGAAGGGATCATTTGACTCTACTAATAACTAGTGAAATAAATGTCTACCAATTTTAATAAAGGGGTGACGGCCATTTTTATACAAAATTTTAAATGGCCTTCTTACCCCACCCATCAGGCAAGAAGCCCCCTATTATAATCCTATGGCAATTTTTTTTGTGAGTACATTCAGCCTAAAAGTTATTTCTAGGGTTCTTCTATCATTTTTAAAGCATTCTATTGTCTTTTTCTGAATTTCAGAATTTTTCTCTTCATATTTTTATTTTTTAATAATTTTTGCGCTATTTCAATTTCAGGCCAAAATTTTTTCTATTTTAATTAGCTATTCCATCAAGATTTAAGGTAAAGTACATTATTAAATGATTCCTGAAGCAGCTTCCACCCCCAGTGAAGGGGGCCTCATGCCCCATATCATGTGGGGCCTCTCGCCCCAAACCCACATATTTTAATTTGACCTCTATATTTTGAACTAAAATGCAAAAAACATGATCCGAATCATATTTATATGATGGTCATAAAGTGAAGCAATGCAGATATCCATTATACTTTAAAAAATTTCCAATGCTATTTCTGACAACCCCTTTCAAAGAATTAGTCAAAGTTACAAAAAACATGCACATTTTTTGTTTTTTTAATTTCTACTATGGTTTGGTGCTGTTTGCCGTGAAAATTTGTGACGTCACCTAAAACGCCTCTAGCTTCAATCCTATCAATAGATAAACGCACCAAACATGTAAGTTTGGATATAACCCTGGGGGGGGCCTCTCACCTAACCCGGGCTTCTTGCCCCGACCTACTCTATCTGTAATTGCATGGGTTGTAATCATTTTTCATCTCGACGAAGTTTAGCGAGTCTCTAGTCTATAGGAAAGTAGAGTCAGTTCTACTGATTGGCGTTCTTCGGAATTGACAGTCCTCAAGCTGCCTTCTCTGTAATCTCATCATCAGTGGATTCACAACAGGTGACCGGTGATTGTAATCTTGAATTTGAGTCAGTTGGATCACAAATGTCACAGCATGATCCAACCACCTTCTTAATTCGGACTGGCTGCATAGTGGGTCAGAAGTAATTCCATCTGACAGGCTTAGGTTCTTGGTGTAAAACACCATCTCTTACGAGCATGACTTAAATTACTTGTTGCAATATAACAGCATGTGAGTGCCATGCTCTCCAGATTGACGAGCTGCTCGGCCAATCTGTTGTAGCATGTTGTCCATATCAGAAGATGGGCCAACATTTACTGTGTGGCAGACACCCGCAAAGTTCAAGCCCCTGGACGTGGAGGTGGTGCCAAACAGAATTCGAACCTTACCACACGGATCGCACAGATCTTCGTTAAGATCTATTTCATGCTGGAAGGGGTTATCGAATGGTACATGTTGACTGTATCTTTCAGATCACCTGGTAACATCCTTCTAACTTTCTTGTAACACTCTTTCGTTTGGGGTATTGTTTGGCAGAACACAATTGTCCTTGGAAAGTGTGCTCCAATCTCCTGTAGGCCTGAAACAACATCACCTCCTCCAAATCACTATTGCTCGAAAACTGCTTTACCGCAGGTGAATATTTTCCGATCCGGACTGTCCCCTAGTTCCCAGGGTCTTCGCATTCCTAGAAGATACTGTATTCGTAGCCTTGTACTCTTGCAAGCAGTATTCATAGCCTTGTACTCTTGCAAGCTGTATTCGTAGCCTTGTACTCTTGCAAGGTGTATTCGTAGCCTTGTACTCTTGCAAGGTGTATTCATAGCCTTGTACTCTTGCAAGCTGTTGCCGTCATTGCCAGCATAACGGCCCCAGGCAGATGTGATTGAAGCTGTCCAACTTTCTAAAAAGGCAGGACGAAATGCTTCCGTATCAGGGCTCGCTTCGCCCCTGAAAAAAGGAAAAAAGTACTCATGAGTTGCAGCAAGGTTCAACTGGGCCAGAATATGGATTTACAAGAAAAATTGTCTCCCACTGTTGTCCAGGAGTTCATAATTACAATTAACCTACAACCAGTCTTGGCATAGAGTAAATATACCAATAAATAGACATTAGAGCCGCCACTGATAACCAGCTGAGCCACCAATTTATTGCTTCAGTCAGTCGCCACTGATCTTGTTGAATAGCCAGCCAGCCATCGCTGGTTTGATGCTGCTAGCTGCAGCCTCCGATTTTTGTCAATTTCAATCAACTAGAAACACTTTGGCAATCCAGGAACAATCCAGAACTGCAATCAGGACATCCCTGGATGTCTTTGGACATCTGGGTAGCTTCACACTTTGTAGGTAGTTATTACAGATCTCATATTAGTGTGCCATGTTCTTTTCAACTGCCACAGTGCTCTCGTGATGTCAGTATCAGCATAATGATTTCACAGTTGGTATATTTGCAGTTTCAGCTGTGTCACTTGGAACCCATACTGATCACACCATTACAAATCCACAATAAGCTGTTAGATTGTTGTTCAACATTGATTATTCAATTTGATGTTTTGAATAAATCCAAAAGTTACAACATCCAGTTATATATAATGCATGCATTTTGTGTATAACTGGTATCAGTTTTAGCACTTTTACAACAAAACAAATTCATTCACCCTCACATACATTTGTTGGTCTGAGACGTTATCATGTGCTGCTCTGTCTTGGCAAAAAAAATATACTCAGGAACCATTAAGAATTTAAGACCTAATGGGGGGGGGGGAGGTTTTACTTGGGGGCATCCTTATCACTGGTTTCCAATAATGTTTATTTGATGATCGAATTCTTAGCCTCCTTGTCTGGCCTTTTCCCAAATTTTTGGGGAGCAACTACCCCCCCCCCCCTTTTTCTCGTCCTCTGGTATGCCCATGCAACACCGCCACGTTCACTTCCAAAAAATCTCCACATCATCCCAATTCCAGTCATCAACTCTGACCAGTTTCTTTGGCGCAGATCTCACATAAAAGGCTGAAAAGCCACAAGGTGATACCCTCAAGGTGAAATTTCACAACAGGACACCATGAATGTCCATGATGGATCAAGCTGTGGCTCAAACATATCATTTTCACTTGCTCCAACTGAATCAAACAGCCATACCAATGAATACAGATTAATCAATCGTTTTTCACACTTAGACAGCCCATAAGCCTGACTTGTTGGTAGCAGTTGGAATCAACACTCAAGCTTGGAGTGTCAATAGTGATGTCAGTATTGCAATACTGACATCATCTGTGCATTTATTCACATGGAACATAGCACACTTATACGAGATCTGTAATAATTGCAATTGACACCTTTTCCACAAAATCCTCAATACAAAATCATGTTTCAGGATTGCATTTGAAGAGGAAACAGATTTCAATTGTTGCTTTACTTGATTAACATTGCACCAATTAGCATGAAGCGGCCGGTTTGAGTGATCTTTTTCGTGTGGTTCAATAGCCTGAATAAAAAGGTCTACTTTAAAAAACCTGTTAAATATCCAAAAACTATTTTAACAATGTTATGATAAACCTGTTATATACATATGTGTTTATTCAAACCAATCGAGGTTTACATGTGATTATATACAGTGAATTTAATTAAAATATAAATTAGGGTCAATCAGTCCACACAAATTGAAGCTATAATGGCATAAATTTCATTTTTGCTCCAAGTCAAATTGTTAATTGTCTGTTGTCCAATGACATATTCCTTTAATTCACGAACTACAGAAATCTGAGCCATATCACAAGTAGAAAGTGTTCCATGGCTCAGCCTTGTTGGAATCCCACTTTCATTTTCTCCAATAATTGATCGTTTGTCATTGGAGCAATGTCTCCCAATAAAGCTAATAAAGCAGTCCTTGTGAATTTTCATCTTTTTGATGATCCCCAGGCTGCTTTTCACGATTCGGAGGGGGGGGGGGAATAGTAAGATTCGGGCAAAAAGGCTAACAAATTTGGGCAGAGATTAATTAAGTACAACTGAAAATTAATGGTTTCCTGGAAATTTCATTTGACATGGTAATAAATCAAGATCTTGAAATTCGGGCAAAAGTCACTCCCCCCCCCCCAAAAAAAACATGCACGCCGTATGCCTATGCTAGCAAATACAGGCAAAACCGGTGTGTGAGTAGTGGGATGCAGCTTCAGTATCAGTCGTACTGCTCTATTCCAGGCAGTATAAAATTTTCCCACATGTTTATCATTTAGGCGCCATGCTTGTACTCTGTAAAAGTGACAACACTTCGTGTGAAAAACGCGCAAGATTACTTTTTCATTGGCATCAGATAAAGCGGTAAGTAGAAGATTCACACGCCCATAAAAGTCTCTTCGTTTTGCAGCAACATCACATTCTTCTGATAGGTCGTACTTGAGATGATTCCCAAGGTGATGAATGGTTGTTTCCCACTTGATTTTGCTGGCACTCAATTTCATTACTAGAGGTTGAGAGCATTCTTGATACCCAAACCTGATACACACTGACTTCTGTGAGTTAAAGTTCATACCAAATTCATGTGCATACATTTCACAGGTTGCGATCATGTCTCTTAACCCTGACATACTTGGGCTCAACAACATAATGTCATCAGCATAACATATGGCTCCACTGTAGTAAGGACCAATCCAGCAGCCTGATTTTTTGTGTTCCAATCTGTTGAGCAACTCATCTACATAAATGCAGAATAAGTGTGGAGAGGTGACAGCACCTTGTCTGATCCCATTTGTGCAGGAGAAAGTTTCAGAGTATTGTCCATTCCAGCAGGTACGAACTCTTTGTCTTACATAAGAATCCACCAAGATACGCAAGTCCAAGGGTGGAAGACCTCTTTTAATCAGTAAATCAAAAAGGAGGTCATGTTTGACAAGGTCAAACGCCTTACTCATATCCACTCAGGCACTATACGTTAGATCCACGATGTAGATAGTATCCAATTGTTTCTTTCACTACCAGCGAACACATTGTTGTACCCATCCTTGGTTCGTATGCAAATCTGTTTGAAAAAACGTGATTTCCTAAAGTCTCACTGCAACAGTTGCAAGCATGGTGCAAAGATCAGTGTTCGATAGAAATTGGGAAGTCCACACTTGGAGACATATTAAAGAGCTGTGACAAGTGGCTTTCTGTTGAAAATCGTGACAATTTGTGTACCCAGCAAGCGAGGCAGCCTGAGTTAGAAGAGGCCCTGTTCACTTGGTTCGTTCCCGTGGGGCAGCTGTCAACGATGAGATGCTGATTGAAAAAGCCCATACTTTGTGAGAAAAAATAGGAGTCACACAGTTGGCTTATTCCAAAGGATGGCTGCAAAGATTCAATGCCAGATGTGGCATTTCAATGCAAGAATGACATTTATAATCTTGATGAGACAGGCCTATTTTTTTTTCGTTTTGGTCCGAACACCACCCTTGCAACTGGTCCCACTGCTGGAGGGAAAAAATCCAAGGACAGGATTACAGTTGCTTTGATATGCAATGCCAGTGGCACTGACTTAAGAAAGCCCATTGTTATCAGCTGTACAAAACGCCCACGTTGCTTTGGAAAGACTTTAGATTCCTCTGTTTATGTTGACTATTTTAACAATGGCAAAGCATGGATGCTTAGCAGCATATTTCAGGACGTTATCACAGCAATGGATCGTGATTTCAGACTTCAAGGTCGCAAATGCATTCTCCTGTTAGACAATGCATACAGCCACGCAACCAATGGGTTAAAGCTCACTAACCTGACCCTTCACTTCTTGACCCACTGCACCACCTCAGCAACTCAACCCCATGATGCTGGAATCATTCGTGCTTTTAAAGCTCACTATCGTCGTCACTTGATCCGTCATTATCTCTCTGGTGCTGAGGATTCATTGCCACACACTGTTGATTTAAGACAGGCACTGCAGTTCACCAGTTTGGCCTGGAAATTTGTGTCTGCCAAAACTGTAGTAACTGCTGGCGTCGTACAGACACGTAGATGAAAAATATCATTCAGAAGAACTTGCCATGATACACAAGTATGGGCTTCATCCATGCAGCACTTGCTTCTTACGGAATACTTCTTGGAAGCGTGGTGCCCATTTCTTGAGACTGTCTGGTGAGAGTATCTGTTTCTGTTTCACACATTTTTAGTACTTTGCATTCAGATGATTGGTCTCAGTTGATCCTCAAAATCGTTATTTCTACAGGAAGCAAACAAACACATGTATTTGACATTTTCTCAGAGGAGAGAAAAAAGAATCCCTGATGAATTTAGTAGCCCTAGAAGTTTATTTGTCAACCTCCACCTGAATGATGTATTTCCAACTGCCCCCCCCCCCCCCCCCACATTCAGTGATCGCTGGAGCATTTTGAAATTTATGCGTTTTTGCTGAGTTTTGGTGGAGGAGAAGCAAAATCTCAGCACTGTTGAAAACCAAACATTGATCAGGCCTACTTCTATCACAATTACCGTATTGTGAGATCTCAACCTTTTCATATCAGGTAAAATAAAAGAGTGGCAGTGTTTTGTGTCATTTCTCAATGATTTGCCAGATTTGGACAAAGCTTTCCGTTGCATAGAGGAGAATTCCATGCAGTGTTTTGCTCAAATAGCTGTATTTCTCTGTGAATATAATGAATGAGACACCAATGGCCCTTTGCAAATCATCTCATGACTTATGTGGAATATTAATTGGTAATCTGGAGGATGGTGTAGCAGTTTCGTTGATATTAAGCCAGTAATTGTTATTTTTTGAGAAGGTATTCAAGATGCAAGATGTGATTATGGCTGATGAAGCACAAGTGACTCCTCATGGCCCCTTTTTGAAATACTAAAAACCCGGACTCCTTTTTTAAGTGAGATCTATTGAAAAGTAATTTCTTTTAAAAACTGTGACTGTACTTGTGTATACTATGTTTGAGGAACTCCATATAGAATCAAATGACACTTACTTGTTATGTTATGCAATTTTAGTTCCAAACTTGTTCATTCTCATTTCAGTGTGACATTTCACCCCCACAGTGATATTTTGCATAGAGTACTGTGATATTATAATCTGTGTTCTGTGCTAAGAAAAGTAAAATATCCCACACTTGAGGTTTTTAGCTAGCAATATTGTTACCATCCATCATCATCAAGCATTTTGAAAAACAGTACGTTTTCATTGTGCGAATTTTGTGTGATTTTTGACACAGTCTCTGCTGATACTGCACTGTCACTGCTTGCTTGTAGCTCTGGAAGGTTCACAATAAATTCATGCATGACGAATACTATCTGGTCTATGTCTCCATATTGACAGAGTTGTATGTCCATAATACATTCCGAATAATTATGCCAAAGATCACTAAGATCTGACAAATACATTTTCACTTATTCTCATCTCATGTCTATCTATGAAATAAATCCTTCCTAAAACCCCACAACTGGCCATACATTTTCATCTATTCTCATTTCTATCTTTCAAATAAATCCCACCTAGAACCCCACAATTGCTCATGCATTTTCACTTATTCTCATTTCTATCTTTCAAATAAATCCCACCTAGAACCCCACAATTGCTCATGCATTTTCACTTATTCTCATTTCTATCTTTCAAATAAATCCCACCTAGAACCCCACAATTGCTCATGCATTTTCACTTATTCTCATTTCTATCGTTCAAATAAATCCCACCTAGAACCCCACAATTGCTCATGCATTTTCACTTATTCTCATTTCTATCTATCAAATAAATCCCACCTAGAACCCCACAATTGCTCATGCATTTTCACTTATTCTCACCTCATGTCTATCTATGAAATTAATCCTTATTGGTCACACATTTTCACTTATTCTCATCTCATGTCTAACTATGAAATAAATCCTACCTAGAACCCCACAATTGGTCATACATTTTCACTTATTCTCATCTCATGTCTAACTATGAAATAAATCCTAACTGATAACACATTTTCACTTATTCTCATCTCATGTCTATCTATGTAATTAATCCTAATTGGTCACACATTTTCACTTATTCTCATCTCATGTCTATCTATGAAATTAATCCTAATTGGTCACACTTTTTCACTTATTCTAATCTCAAGTCTAACTATGAATAAATCCTACCTAGAACCCCACAATTGGTCACACATTTTCACTTATTCTCACCTCATGTCTAACTATGAAATAAATCCTAATTGGTCACACATTTTCACTTATTCTCATCTCATGTCTAACTATGAAATAAATCATACCTAAAACCCCACAATTGGTCATACATGTGATAGCTGCAATTACAGATCATAATGAGGACACCTGAAAAGGCCACCATCTCAACGACCAGCATTTCTTTACATGAGAAGCAGTTCAATCTAGAATCTTAGATTTTGGTGGCATCATTGTTTTCATATTTTTCCCTATAAACAGTGTGAGAGCTGCAATGTCAGATCATATTGAGGACACCTGAAAAGGCCACCATCTGAAACACCAGCATTTCTGTACATGAGAAGCAGTTCAATCTAGAATCTTAGATTTTGGTGGCATAATTTTTTTCATACTTTTCCCTACAAACAGTGTGATAGCTGCAATGTCACCTGGACACCTGAAAAGGCCACCATCTCAAAGACCAGCATTTCTGTACATAAGAAGCAGTTCAATCTAGAATCTTAGATTTTGGTGGCATAATTTTTTTCATACTTTTCCCTACAAACAGTGTGATAGCTGCAATTACAGATCATAATGAGGACACCTGAAAAGGCCACCATCTCAACGACCAGCATTTCTGTACATGAGAAGCAGTTCAATCTAGAATCTTAGATTTTGGTGGCATAATTTTTTTCATACTTTTCCCTACAAACAGTGTGATAGCTGCAATTACAGATCATATTGAGGACACCTGAAAAGTCCACCATCTCAAAGACCAGCATTTCTGTACATAAGAAGCAGTTCAACCTAGAATCTTAGATTTTGGTGGCATCGTTTTTTTTCTTTTTTTCCCTATAAACAGTGTGATAGCTGCAATGTCAGATTATAATGAGGACACCTGAAAAGGCCACCATCTCAAAGATCAGAATTTCTTTACACAAGAAGCAGTTCAATCTAGAATCTTAGATTTTGGTGGCATCATCTTTTTCATATTTTTCCCTATAAAGAGTGTGATAGCTGAAATTACAGATCAGTATGAGGACACCTGAAAAGGCCACCATCTGACTGACCAGTATTTCTTAAAATGAGAAGCAGTTCAATCTAGAATCTTAGATTTTGGTGGCATCATCTTTTTCGTATTTTTCCCTATCTAAAGTGTAATTGCTGCAATTACAGATCATAATGAGGACACCTGAAAAGGTCACCATCTGAAAGACCAGCATTTCTGTACATGAGAAGCAGTTCGATCAAGAATCGTAGATTTTGGTGGCATCATTTTTTTCATTTTTTTCCCTATAAACAGTGTGATAACTGCAATTACAGATCATAATGAGGACACCTGAAAAGGTCACTATCTCAAAGACCAGCATTTCTGTACATGAGAAGCACTTCAATCTAGAATCTCAGATTTTGGGGGCATCATTTTTTTCATATTTTTCGCTTATTCTCACCTCATGTCTAACTATGAAATGAATCCTACCTAAAACCCCAAAATTGGTCATACATGTGATAGCTGCAATTACAGATCATAATGAGGACACCTAAAAAGGCCACCATCTCAAAGACCTGCATTTCTTAACATGAAAAGCAGTTCAATCTAGAATCTTAGATTTTAGTGGCATCATTTTTTTCATATTTTTCCCTAATATGTAAATGGCAATGCCATGAAATTCGCGCTGCATTGTCATTCCATGCCGAAGGCCAACGTATCTTTTTAAAAGACTGGGCAAACAGATAAGATTAGACAGATAAGCAGATCTGTAGATAAGATTAGATAGATAGATAGATAGATAGATAGATAGATAGATAGATAGATAGATAGATAGATATATAGATAGATAATTAGACAGATTGCACTAAATTGTTGATGTTACATTTAACAGAGATCAATAAAACCATAGCTATTCAGTCGTGACTGTTTACTATTAGACTGCTACATAATTTGTTGATAGTTAATGAAGATTATGCAACCTTAACTGCTGCTATGATTTCCTACTTGGTGATCTATTTAAGTCATTATCATTTGTATTGACTTTTAATTTTTGTTCACTTCTTGCAATCAGGTGGTATTGAAATAATTATTTCCAATGTTGATACACATGTTGATTTAAATCCCTGAAATATGTCATTGGAGGTTGTTATAGGACAAGACTGAAATTTTAGATCTATTTTGGAATTCATTTCACATATTCTAATAATTTACCTAACTAAACTGTGACTAAACTTCTAGCTCCACTTTTATGGCAACTAAAGGCACTTCCTGTTCAGGCAGTCACTGCAGACAGGAGCACCAGACAGAATGAGCTGTCTTTGTGCTTAGTGAGCTTCGCTCAAGGCTGCCTTTGGCAGTCATGAGCTGCGCTCATATAAACAGTGTGATAGCTGCAATTACAGATCATAATGAGGACACCTGAAAAGGTCACCATCTGAAAGACCAGCATTTCTTTACATGAGAAGCAGTTCAATCTAGAATCTTAGATTTTGTTGGCATCATTTTCTTAAATTATTTTCCCTATAAACAGTGTGATAGCTGCAATTACAGATCATAATGAGGACACCTGAAAAGGTCGCCATCTGAAAGACCAGTATTTCTTTACATAAGAAGCAGTTCAATCTAGAATCTTAGATTTTGGTGGCATCATTTTTTTTTTTCACATTTTTCCCTATAAACAGTGTGATAGCTGCAATTAAATATCATAATGACTGAGGACACCTGAAAAGGCCACCATCTGAAAGACCAGCATTTCTTTACATGAGAAGCAGTTCAATCTAGAATCTTAGATTTTGTTGGCATCATTTTCTTAAATTATTTTCCCTATAAACAGTGTGATAGCTGCAATTACAGATCATAATGAGGACACCTGAAAAGGTCGCCATCTGAAAGACCAGTATTTCTTTACATAAGAAGCAGTTCAATCTAGAATCTTAGATTTTGGTGGCATCATTTTTTTTTTCACATTTTTCCCTATAAACAGTGTGATAGCTGCAATTAAATATCATAATGACTGAGGACACCTGAAAAGGCCACCATCTGAAAGACCAGCATTTCTTTACATGAGAAGCAGTTCAATCTAGAATCTTAGATTTTGGTGGCATCATTTTTTTTTCATACTAGTGGTAGAACTCCTAAGCTATGGAAACCAGTAATAGATATTCTATAAATTTTGATATTTTTGTTCATTTAATGGTATAGTTCTGCAGTGATGTATAGCTACTGGGGGTAAGGGGGTTAATGGGGGGGGGGTAGAGGACACTAAAGAGCTAGGTACCCCCCTCCCCAGTCCCCCATGTCCCACATAGTGAAACCACTTCAGCATTGTGAAGTGCCTTGGGCTATTAATCAAGTTTTTTAAGATAAGGCATACAAAACAGACCTCTTGAGCAAATGCGTTTGATAAAACTTGGTAGTTTTAAAGTACACATTATGCAAATGCATATCCTTCTATTACTTGCTGGCAAATATTGTAACAGTGTTACATAATTGGACTGGAATATTCCTTGAAAGGTCATATGTAACCATCCACGCCGTGGTATTCTCTACGAATCATAAGCGATTTATGAAGACACAGCCTATACTTGCATTGTCATTAAAACAAGTCACTAACAGAGTATCAATGAGGTCACAAATTACTCAATGACAAGTTGACAGCTTATTTCTATGTGTTTGAAGGGCTTGTTTCTGTGGTCAAGTGACTCAGGTGCCCACCTGCTCCGCTGAAGGTCTTTGCTTGTATGGGTTCCAACCCTGGTGAGGGACCCAACATTTTCATGAGCAAAATCCCAGCTCGACATCGTTCGGATGAGACGTTGAATTGGCGGTCCTTTGTATCAGGGTCTGTGTCAGACAAGTAAAGATCCCTCACATGGGGTAGATGTGGAACATGTTGAGGACTCCCGCTCTCTCTCCACTCATATCAATCAACCCTCATGAACAAACAAACGGGGGCTTAGAAGGCTGCACCTACCATATCTATTGTCTATCTATCTATCTATCTATCTATCTATCTATCTATCTATCTATCTATCATTGATGGCCATCAACAGCTTCTCTGTAAGCACTCGTTTTTGGTATACTGTAACTCTATATTGGTAAATTATTATACAGTCCAGTAGAAATAACGTGCTTCATTCTCATTGCATGGCAACTGATATAGCTGACATATTTGGCAACGTTAAATGGCTTCACACTAAACTTGCTATATAAGGCTTTCTTAAAATATCAATTGTGAATTGGCAGAAAAAAAGTAGCTAAACATTCGACACAGACCTACTAGCTAGATTGAAAGTAATAAGAAAAATTTAAAGATTAAATGGAAACTACTCAATTGGTGTATTTATTTGAACACACTTAAATTAAAATAGATTTTTATCTTTCATACATTTCAATTGATAAGAGATTTCACATTTCTCAGACACTCAGCTCCTACTTGTTAGACATATCTTGGTTCTTATCTGGACTTTTCTGTTTGCTATCATGATCTTAGTCAAATTCTGATATCTTATGTTATATAAATTGTATTCGGAATGTTTTATAGTCACTTGAATATTATCTCAGCAAAAAAGAATGAAAGATTCAGATTCAGATTCTGATTTTTGTTTATTTTCCGATATATATAATTTACAACATTAATCAATTACTTGCTTTTAAGTATTATAATGAAGTGGGAAGATCGTAGGGGACCCTGAAAACTCAGGAACACATGGCCGTCAACATAACGCAACTCAGCACTGATAAAATAAATGTGTAAACTATTGCAATTTTCATCCAGTGTGAGATCAATACCCTCACTAACCCCCCCCCCCATGTCAGTCCCATACAAAGATAAAGTAACTGTGTTTCTTTTTTGATGAAAGAATAGATAACACGAATAGATAAGATCTGCATTTGTGACAACGTCACATTTTAATGCACGATGTTAAACCACATAGAATGAGGCATCTTACTGACACTCTCGGCCAACAGTGAAATAAAGTTCTGGATTTGGAAGGAAACACCCTGAAGGAGTGAAGATAGTAGAGACTCATTTTGACTGGAATTAAGGTAAAGTGATAATTTTGTGGAAAAAGATCAGTTCTAATTACTTCCCAAAAAATCTCACAATTATTAAAAAAGTTGACGAAAAAATAAAATAAAATAAAATAAAATTCAGAAATGGCATCATTTTTCACTTTCCACTTTTCATCTCTTGGCCAACCAATGGTCATGTCAAATTTGATGTAAATGACGCAAAAAAACCTACACTTCAAGATATCCACTTCTGGTAGTGATATTCAAAGACATGGTATTGATAAAACAAACTGAAGGGGGTTATTTGCATCTCTTAGATACCAGTAGTTGTACTGTGTATTTTCAATTTAGGACGGGGTTAATTGATTATTTGTAAGGGATGATAGTTTAATATCTGAAAAAGAGAAAAAACAAAGTAAGAAATTGAAACAGTGAAAAACGAACATTATATTATAGAGCACACTAAAGGAAAACAGGGAACGAGAGATTTGAGCTATGCCCCAAGCAGGACTGGATATCATTCCAAAAATCAGTAGACTTTTCATTCCTCGTTTTACCGAGCAGTCTCCAGTGGTTATGGACTACAAAGACAATAAAATGTGCCAACCTTGAAATAAAATGTTGCTGCAGAGCTATGTTTTGACTGTTCAAGTTGTGTGCACAGTTGGTTGTGTCTTCGGTAATTCTCAAGTTGGGAGTTCTTTATCATGGTAGTTCTTCTACAAATTGTTTGCTTACCTAATCGCTCACATTTTAAAAAATAATCTTTTTTTCGAATGGTGTATCTGCCGTTTTCTATTACAATCATTTAATCAAGATGACCATGCATCAAATATGGTCTTTTATAATTACAAAGTTACAAGGTAAATTTGATTTCAGTTGCAATAGAAGATGCAACTAGGATTACCATTGATCATGATTCTTTTGCTTTTAAATGGTTGACCAACATGAGCTTTGATCTTATTTATCACATTTCCTTGAAATAGTTGAATACAGTTTGTAGAATACCAATAATTGACATTTAGTGAAGACTCGATCTAGTTTTTACCTTAACTGTGATCACAGCGCTCCTGAATAAAATGCAAGATTTTCAAAATATGCCGAAAACGTCATGAACGTTGTGTAAAAGTAGAAGGTCTCAGCTTTGTATCGATGTAAAAAGTAAAATATTCTGTTGGGAAAATTTTGAGACATTTGAGTTTAATTTTTGATTATCACTCTCCTTTAATTTACAACATTACAACTCAGTATCACCCAATAAATCACCTAACAATTTCATGCAGTAAATGAGTAGCTTTATATACATGTTTAATATGACATTTCACTAAAAATGTTCTCTAGACTTGATTTATATTAAACTTATGTGATAAATATAGAATAGAGTGTGTTTCAAATCTAATGATCATATTCTTCAGTAAAAGTGAATCTTACTAGGCCTACCTGCTATCTTACTGGCATGACAGCCTATATGATGTGAATTGAAATGCATGGTGGTACGGCCGAGATTGTTTGAATTTTTGACCAAATATCAGTCTGAGATCTTTTATTTATCATTTATGAACAGCAAAAAACTTTTGGTCACTTTGATCTGCATTTAGTTATGTACATATGACCTCTTTGGCAGATGGCCAATCATTGGTTAACGGTCAGAGGCTTAGAAAGTGTGCCTAATTACCCTCATCATCATCCTTCATCTCTTTCATTATTTTTGATACAAGCTGCTGTTTAGTGGCATCATCCACCAAGTCATTCAAGGATATGTAAGTGATTTTCTGGGTTTTTGTTTTTTTGCTTTGACACTGAACTGACAGTGGTTGCATCGAGGATAAAGGACACTGAAACATTTGATGGGCATAAGTTCTGGAGGAATAGTTGATGGCACTGGTCTACCAAGTTTTCTTTTCAATGCCTTAGATAATGGGTCATTAATTTTTACAACGATGCAAATGTGACATTGGTAAACAGATTGGTCTCTCGTCATCACACGACTGACAGCTAGCATTGCTTTCTGAAGCCAGAGGAAAAGACTTGGCGGTACGGTTATTTTGAGTTCACCCAGTTCACCCAGAATCTGGCGACAAGAAATGACAAGAGGATAATTAGGGTTTTCTGGAATGAAACTGCTTAATACAAAGGCTGAATTAATATAATCTAGATGCCTTCCTATAACAAATAACTCAAACTTTTTACGGAGCATTGGAATGACACATCTTAAAACCAACTTAGTTCTTATAACTAGATATAACAGAGAAGTTGAGAGAGAATAATGCAAATTTGAATTCTTGAACAGATGAAGTACTGAATAAAATGTATCTTACACAAAGTAAGGGAGAAATGGAAACACTGCTGCTGCTTCAAAACATCAAGAAAATATAGGAAATGATTTATTAATGTAAAATATGACCAACAGAAGGATTATCACATCCAAAATTTGTCATGCGTGATCATAACCAATACTTTCAATGTTAATTTGACTAAAGGAGACTAATCCCGCTTGTTGGTAACTAGCAAACGAAAGGATTATGCTTCTGAGTCATACTCTAAAATCAGTTATGACAAGTCAAATGGCCTTCTCTTGATCCTGACTATTCAAACAGCCTTTATGTTTCCCATGTTGAATGTAGAGATGATGACACTTCATCAGCTATCATGAGTCATGAAGTGCCATTTTCAGAGTGCAACAGTCCGCATTTTTGCATATCATATTTCCTGACTGGAATACAGAAGGACCATTGAACTGGTGATCAACTGACTCTGTGTTTACTTGAAGCAAAAACGAGCACTCTTAGAGGTGCAGGACCGCCCATGCATACATCATGGAGTTTAAATGGAATGATTATAAGTATGCAGATAATTGAAAATCTTTGGTGCAATTGTGACAGATGAGTCTGAAATGACAGGGAGGTGAGAAAGTGAATTGCACTTAGGCCTAAACTTGGAAGAGCAATTCAGTGCATTGAAGGTGGTCCATTCAACAGAAATTAACGAATTGATTGGAATTGAGGAAATACAATTAAAGATACAACGTCCTTTCAACACCCTGCAATTTGTAATTTAGCCCCATGACATTGTTAACCAGTATATACTGTAGGTGGCATCATAAGCTGAAGATGCCACCTGGTGTCTTTATGTCGTGTGAACTCTCACCAACATGTCTGACACTGAAAATCCAGACCAAAAACAGGGAAAGAAAGATGAAAATAACCGTGATGCCACAGAGCTGAGGGTGGAAGATGCTCCTAAACAATTGTTGGATGGCCAGAGGAAAAATGAAGAACGATTCCAGCAACTGGAGGACGCCCTGAGAAGCAGGCAAGATCAAGATGCAGATCCATTGAAATTTCATGCTGGCCCACCACATGGTCTGGCCAGACACTTTGATGAATTCAATAGAGACTTCAGACAGAGCAGTGTGAATCATTTTGAAGATATACAGGCTGAATTTAGGGCCTTGAAGGACTCCTTAAGCAAAGTCAAGTTACCACGTGATCTGAAGTTGGATGAAAATAGGCGAGGCCTGAAAAGAAGTGAGCAGGCGAAGGCCACTATTGTACATTCCTGTGGTGGTTATGCTGAGACATTAATGAAAATACTGCTGACACTGGAACCAGGCCGCGATATTCCACAAGAACAACTTGATAACTTAATGCTGGTTGCTGTTGCACAGCTTCGCTACATTCAAGAAGAAAAATCCTTGATGTTGGTTTCTAACTCGCTAGGGGAAGGAGTCGGCAAGCTTTATAGACAATTTCGAGGAAATACGTCAATGTTTAATTCCAAGAGGTCAGTCTTTATACTACGGTCAAAGGAATTTCTCGAGTAATGGGAAGCCTGGTTCAACACCTCCTGCCAATGACAATGATCATTCAGGATGAATCGCCTATCTCAGCAGTTATTGGCATGGATTAAAATCGGAGCAACAGACACCGTCTTGGACTGGATCGATAATGGTGTGCCTGTGCTTTTTCGTGATAATGATCCGTCTCTACCGTTGAGATTCCTAATCCAAAGTTTACCCTTGCACATGATACGTTTATTAGACAGGAATTAGACAATTTATTGG
Source organism: Platynereis dumerilii (assembly GCA_026936325.1). NCBI lineage: Eukaryota > Metazoa > Annelida > Polychaeta > Phyllodocida > Nereididae > Platynereis > Platynereis dumerilii. The sequence continues at coordinate 1,955,584 of JAPTHN010000004.1, forward strand.
ATGGAGGATTCGTTGCAAAATTGGCGTCAAGGCCATATTGTGTGTCACCAATTAAATGTGTTAGCAAAAAAGGCAACAAACTAAGACCTGTAACTGACCTTCACGTTTTTAATTCTTACGTTGTTACTCTGACCTTCCAATACACCAACATAAACAATGTTGCCAATTTGATTCAATATAGTGACTATATGATTTCTATTGACTTGAAAAATGGGTTCTTTCAATGCCCACTAGCAAAACGGTTTCAGAAATTCTTTGGATTTCAGTTTGACGGATCCTATTATGTTTGGTGTGTATGTCCATTTGGCTGGTCTTCCAGCCCATATTACTTCAATAAATTACTTAAGCCAGTTACAACTTTTATCAGCGAAAATAACATTTACAATACTTTATATGTCGATGACTGTTTGGTTATGTCGGATCGCAAACTCATCATTGAGTCTAGAGACTTTGTGTTACAAACATTTACTGACTTGGGCTTTGCAGTCAACTGGGAAAAATCCTGTCTCGAACCGACCACCAAAATTGATTTTGTCTGATATATTATTGATTCAATTGGTACTGAACGTACCCCTTGGCTATCTATGTCAAAATTAAAACTGCGCAATCTTCAGCGGGACATTTCCAAATTTCTAAGTAAAGGTGCCATTCAAGCTCCGTCCCTGGCAAAAATTTGTGGCCTGGCCATTTCTATGTCATGAGCAATACTACCTGCTAAAATTAAGTTACAACCCATTTACAGGTTATTATCAACAAAAATTTTAATGGACTGAAGTGTCACATATTGATGAAGAAGCAGCCGTAGCTTTATATTGGTGGAAGGATTTTGCCGCAGAATGGAATGGGTCGCCTTTAAAGAAGCGAGATCCTGAACTCCAAGTATTCACTGACAGTTCTGATAATGCTTGGGGTGCTGTGTGCCAAAACCAGCAAGCTTCGGGCACATGGGAACCGGCTGTTCGGAATGAACATATAAACTTCAAAGAATTATTAGCAGTGTATTACAGCATAATATGTTTTCAGAGCAGTCTACAAGGGAAGTCGGTACATTTTCTGTGCGACAACAGTACTGCCGTCGCATACATCAGAAATATGGGCGGCCCGATCTCCAAGTTAACGGGACTAGCAGAATCTATCTGGTCCAAAGCCAACGAATTGCAGATGACTCTTCACATCAGCCATTTGTCCGGATTGCTAAATATACATGCCGACAAACTGTCCCGTCTTCCCCAAACGTACGAGTGGCAACTGCATCCAGCGTTGTTTCACACAATAGACGAAATGTTCGGGCAACATACGATCGATCGCTTTGCCTCAATGGCAAATACACACCTGCCAATTTACAACAGCCGGTATCTGGACCCATGTACCTCCGGGGTGGACGCTCTTTCTCAGCAAGACTGGGGAAAACATGTGAACTTTGTAAATGTGCCCTTTCGGTTACTCAATCGAGTAATCAACATAGTAGAACAGCAACAGGCTTATGCGACTGTGATCGCACCGAAATGGCCCGGACAACCATGGTATCAAAAAATGTTGAAAATGCTTACAGGAGCACCGTTCCGGATACGAGCGACAAATTGGGCAATCAGCTTCGCAGACAATGTAGCGGAACCTCTGAAAAACCACAGGTGGAAGATCTATGCTTGGCCGATCTGTGGCATGAAAAGCTAATAAATTTGGGTTGGTCCACTCGTGCAGCCTCCCAATATCTCCTCAAATGGGCTCCTGCCACTTTGACTCAATATGATCGTTGTCTGAACCGATATTTTAAGTTCAATTACTTTTCCAATTCTTTTGACGATGCCCATCTGGCTCACTACTTGTGTCACATCGCAGAAATGACTGATAGGCCAAAGGCTCGAGTACACACAACCTTAGCGGCTGTCAGTATGTACAATGACATCATGGACAAACTGGAAGTTAGTTCGTATGTTCGTAACCTGGTCCAGGCACTTATTACGTCGTCTACGAGAATGCCCATGCAAAAGACCCCTCGAATGCCTATTGAGCCTTTCATCAATTTATTTCGATATTGGGGTGGCAATTCGGAACTTACTATTAAACAGCTTCGCCTCAAGGCTATCACTCTATTAGCTTTGACATTTATGCTCCGTCCATCTGATCTTTCGCCACGTTCACTTGTGTATAATTCCACCGGAGTCGGTGCAAGACGAGTCTTCAGTGTTGATCACATTGACTTTCAAGAAAATGGTGGTCTCGCAATAACGTTCCACGGCATTAAGAATGACTACAACAGGGACGGCTTCTGCGTATCTCTCCCACCAGTTTCTGATCCTAACCTGATATGTGTTGACCCCGCGGCAACTTTAAATGACTACATCTTGCGTACATCCCAAATCCGTCAACATTTGCCAGATTCCCCAGTTTTTCTTTCTCTTAATCAGCGCTATTGTCCAATCGATTCCCAGACTATATCAAACATTTTGAATGAGGCTATTAATAAAGCTGGACTCGCGGGACAGGGATTTACCGCCAAATGTTTCCGACCTACAGGCGCTTCCCAGGCTATTGCTGTGGGTTTGAATCCAGACATTGCTCGTCACATTGGCAGATGGAAATCCGCTCAAACATTCGAAAAACATTATGTCCATGTGAACGTTCCTGACAATTACGTTTCCAGTATTTTTACTTAAAATTTTGCCTTGTATAACTCGTCAATTGTCATCCATGTTTGTGTTTACTTGTCAACTATTCTTAGTATTCAAACGATTGTACGTTCAAAGTAATGTCTAGATCTATGTATCCTGTTATTCATCCTATTTTCCCTTTCATCAGTAGGTCTATATATTTCTCACTTTGTATTATACACATAATTTACCCTTGATGTTCATATTCCGTATATCCATGTTTTTTATGATATAAAAATTTAATTATTATTGTGTTTATACTCATTTACAATGTACATTAGTGTAGTTCCATACTATTTGTGTTCTTGTTCTCTCTAGATTGGCACATATCTGGTTGTTATGTCATGGGGAGTATATGGAGATTTGTAAAATTGTAATTTAGCCCCATGACATTGTTTACCAGTATATACTGTAGGTAGCATCATAAGCTGAAGATGCCACCTGGTGTCTTTATGTCGTGTGAATAGTTAGTTCAGAAGTTATTTAGTTCAGTAAACTAGTTATTATCGTAGGATTATGATTGATTATGTTGTTGTTGAGAGTTCACTGAATAAAGGCTTAGCATAGCACATATCTGGTTGTTATGACATGGGGAGTATATGGAGATTTGTAAAATCTGAGTGTGAAACATGGTCACACTCCACATGTGTGACATGTGTAGGGCAGCACGAATACCAAAGAAAATGGCGGCACAAAATCAGCCTGACCCACCCAACGCTGGCCATAAGGGGATATTAATAAATCAAAAAATATTGCATTTAACTAAAAAAATACACAATTGGCACAATCTACAATGTATAAATGTGTGATATTGATAAAATGAACCTTTGGAAAGGCCTGGTTTGGGCAGGAGGCCTCTGCCTCACATCAGATCAAGATCATTTCATTACCGCCCTATGCATAACATGGGCGGTAATAAATCCAGAAAGGTTCCTATGCATCAGAACACTAAAAAAACTACTTATATCCTAAAATATTCAGTGTTGATATGAGACTCAGGCCAAAGGGCCCATATTGGACAATCTTAGCTGGATAGGACGGGCCTTCTTTCTGTTGAAGACCGAGCTGTCCAACTAATTATTCATTCAATGTATGAATACTTGATATCTATCAAGAAAGAGACTGTCATATGTTGATGACTGAATTCCTGTCAACGTTTTTCCATATCTACAGTGAGATAGCACTATCACTTGAATAGGTCACCATGTTAAAGTCCACAATTTCTTTGCATAACTCGAAGAAATGATTATTATCCATCCAATAACTATTTTCTTCATTGACTGAAAGCATGATGTCATGCTGAAACTGGTTATGGATCATCCTTGTGTTTGGCAGCTGAAGATCACAAACCAAACTGTGGTACGCAATTTACAAACATCCTTACCAAGCACCCAGTCGCAAACAAATATTTAAAGCCCTTACATGTATGTAATTTATTACACCAGCTTTGTTCACTGATCTTCAAGTTACAATTGCCAAACATAGGCGATGGTCAATAATAACTTCAGCACGACATCTTGTCCAGATATGATGCTTTTGAAAGTGATTGTAAGCCCAGTGGGGTTGGGCAATGCAATTGAGTAGGGCTGGGAAATGCGTTTGAGTAGGGCTGGGCAATGCAATTGAGTAGGGCTTGGCAATGCTATTGAGTAGGGATGGGCAATTCAATTGAGTAGGGCTGGGCAATTCAATTGAGTAGGGCTGGGCAATGCAATTGAGTAGGGCTGGGCAGTGCAATGGAGTAGGGCTGGGCAATGCAATTGAGTAGGGCTGGGCAATGCAATTGAGTAGGGCTGGGCAATGCAATTCAGTAGGGCTTTACAATGCAATTCAGTAGGGCTTGGCAATGCAATTGCATTGCATTCACTATAATAAAATAATTGAATTGAATTGAAATTCTTGCTCTCCAGTGAAGAAGAAAAATTGAAGGATACATTGTTATTGGACAGATCAGACACGAAGCTACTCTAGTGGTGTATGTGTGCATTTGAAATGAAAACAGGTTTACACCTATCATGTATTTTCAATTTGATAAGAGATGTCACATTTTCAAATGACCAAGCTCTTACTTGTGTTGCTCATCTTGACTTTTATCCTCTTAACCTGTTCCACATCTTGTTCCTGGTCACATATTCTGATATCTCTTGACAGGCAATTTTTCATTATACTTCTGAATGCTTTGTAGCCACTTGAATATTCTTTCACTGAAAAAAAAGAAAAACAAAGATCATTTGGGGATCCTAAAAATTCTGGTGGGAATGGGGGTTCTACCATTGCCGTTTACATAATGTGAATCCGCACTGACAAAATAAGAATGTAAAACTATGACAGTTAACACAATTTTCATCAGATGGGGGATGTATCCACTTGTTCCCCCCCCCCCAATAAAGATAAAGTTTCTTTGTTTCTTTTTGGTGAAGGAAGAGATAACGCAAATAGATAAGATCTGCACAAGTGACTCCATCAGATTTTAATGTATGATATTCAACCATTTGGAATGAAGCGGCTCACTGACACCATCAGTGAATGTGTGAAGGAGCTCAGGATCTCAAAGGACGAATCAAATAACAGTGTAGATAGTAGCGACTTATTTGGCCTGGACTGAAGCTATTAAGGTAGAACAATCATTTCATTACAGCGAAACACTTTTGACATAGAATTAAAGTGGACTGTGGCACTGTGAAAATGGCACTTCCTGTGTCATCGCGCTGATGATTTGTCATGAACAAACCCAATACTTTCAATTTTAATTTGATTGAAGGAGACTTATTCCACTTGTAGGTGACAGCCAAACGAAAGGATTATGCATCTGATTTTCACTCTAAAATTTGTTGTGAGAAGTCAAAATGAAGGGAATGAGAGGATGGAGAAAGAAAGGAAAGAATGATTTATGACTGAGTAAATTGAGAACAAGCTTGCTAAATTAAGAACATATGAAACAATTTTCTATGTCACATTCTGTGACATATTTGTCAATAAGTAAATTCTTGGCATATATGCTAAAACCATTTAGAATATGGGTGTTAACTTTCTCTTTTATGGGAGGAGGAATTGAATAATAGATGTGGGGAATCACAAATCTAATACTTCTATGAACTAAGCTGTGTCTTCCCAAGATCCTAAGATTAGTGGCATTTCTAGTATCATAACTGTGCATGTCATTGTTGCGTATAAACATTTGGTTGATAAAGTACGTAGGAAGAGTTTTGTTCTCTAATTTGTAGATGAATTTATACAATTGTAACAGGTATATATCACCAATTTTAAGGAGGTTAAGGGACTTAAAAAGAGGGTTAGTGTGAGCATTATACTTGGAATGGCTTATAAGTCTAACAGACTATTTTGCAGCTTAGCCAGTCTCTCAGCTGATCCATCCCAGACAATAACCCCAAAGCTTAAGTAAGGCAAAATTAACGAACTGTATATCATTTCAAGTATGTTTTGTGGCAGAAAATGTCTTAATCGAGATAGTATTCCATTAGTTTTGGCTATTTTCTTTGTTAACTGGGTTATGTGAGGTTTCCAAGATAGGTGACAATCTAAGGTTATACCTAAGTACTTAAAGTCTTTCACAAATTCTATCAATTTACCATTTTATTGATTTCCATATCAGTCGGCTTCTTTTGTACTGGATGAAACAGCATAGCTTTTGTTTTATCCCCATTTGAAGACATTTTATTTACTTTAAAGTTTAAACCAAATGCTTACCTTTTCTAATTCAATATTTATATCTGTTATTAAATTCCGTTGATGATTCAAGGAAGATTCCAGGGCATTGGAAAGAGCAGTATCATCTGCATATATTATTGGATGAAAAAGAGAACAAGCAGAGGATATGTCATTTAAGTATATAATAAAGAGCAGGGACCCCAAAATTGAACCTTGCGGGACACCAGTCTTAATAATCAATTCCTCAGATGTTACACTGTTATAACTAACAATTTGGTATAACCATAGCCACATGTTCTTGGTACTTCACATGTGCCGCTATCGGACCCCAAGAAAGCAAATACATACAATCATAAACAAGAAAAGTACCCTTAAAAAGGGTACTGCATCGATCTTTTCATTAACCTCAGGGCATGTGTCAGGGCATGTGGCGTGTAAAAAAAGGTTTTAATATCTCTAAAAGTAGGACTTTCTATGAAATAAATCTCAAAGAAAAAATTTCAAGCCCTATCCTCTTGTTTCATGAAAATCGTACACAACCAAGGATTGTGTCGAATAAAATTAAACTTACTTACATATGAATAATTCTGTCGCATTACAAAATCAAAGCCTATATTTGTCAGGCTTAATTAAACAGTACTGAAAAACATAGGCAGATACATAGATTGATAAGCAAACACCTCCCCCCCCCCACCCACAAAAAAAAACGTTGATCTGCCACTGGTTTTGTTGTGGTCACTGGGATTTAAACAGCAATGTTACATCCTTACAACGTAATGCACCGAAAAGCCATTTACGAACTTAATATTGCAAATAGAGGAGAATTGATAACCCATTGGATTCGGAGTAGTTTACTTGATATATGCAGGTTTTTAAATTTTGAAAATCGGACTTGTATTAAGGTCTGTGGTCCAAATTTTGTATTGAGCCCCCTATGGAAAAGTCCTAGCTTCGCCAATGCAAATACACACTTTTTGATGACGTTTTACAGGCAAAAAATATCGCCAGACGAACCCCTCATCTTGTTGAATCGATTTAATGTTAAGAATACTTACTTGTAAGTTTTTTTATAGATTAAGACATCGATACAAAAAATATCAGGTATGGTAGTCAGAACCAGGTTGGGCACGAGTGCATATGAATTTACTTGAGTACAAGTATGAGTACTTGTCACATCTACAAGTTCGAGTATGAGTACTTACAGCTTTTTCAGAATTTTCTCTAGTAAGTGTACCAATATTTTCAAATGTACTCAAGTACCAGTACGAGTACATTAATGTATTGTTGGACCTTATATTTCCCTTTATTTGTACATATTTACAGCTAAATTCAAAAGGACGGCTTCAGAAGTGGTTGAGTGTGTCACCATGTTATACAGTTTGATACAGGAAAAGCGTAACATGTTCAGTGCTTCCTTTTGACTCCAGCTGCAAAGAAAAAAATACTTTATTCTGTTTTTAATTAGACAAAAACTAAAGAATAGTAACATGGCATTCTATGAGTTATGAAATGTATTTTTATTAATTAAAGGTGAAGTTCTTTAATTTAAACAATCCTTTTAAGCTAGGTTGATTTTAGATGTGGCAGGAATCGGATTAGCATTTAAATGCATATTCAGTTCTTGTCATCGATGTGTTGCAATTGTATTGCAGAAACACCTTGATCTGTCATCAAAATGGAACCCACAGGAATAGCAGAGGAGCATCCAGGCGAAACTAGGAGAGTAATATTCATTCTTTGTTTATTTTGGGAAACTTCTCATATGCGTAAGGTTAACCATTTAGATTCAATTGACATTTTGAATGATTTTGAAATGTTATACATACAGGTACAGAAGAATAGAGGAAGAGATCAAAGAATTGGAATGGTCCGACACAAAAAAGGCTACACACTTGAAGCAGGCTACTGAGATCTTGCAGGAAGGAGAAGTTACTTACCCCACAGAAGGACCTTCCATCTTCAAGAGGGTTGTTGGTAAAACGAAAGACTTGTATCAGGAAGAGTCATTCGCAAGTTTGGTCAAGGTAGGTTTTATTTCTTAAGAGTGATTATCTGAGAAAATCAACCCTTGACCGGAATGTGGTACGTCACAGAATCGTTTTATATTTGGTGGGATGGAAGTACTATGGCATGGGAAGTCAGAAAAAATGTTTTGGTCCTGTCAGATTATTGGTTGCCATTGTAACCATGGCTTCATTATTTTGGACCAAATAAGCAAATTTGCAAAAAATGAAAAGTCAAAATTATGCATTTTAGCTCATATTTCCGCCTGAAAGGTGGTAATATATCGCTGCACTACCCAATTTTCTGGAATAGTCACTCTTGAACTGAGTAATGGCATTGTATTTTTAAATCTGGGGTCAATTGGGTCTGTGTAGTTACGGCCTAAAAAAGGTATCTTCGAGGTAAGGAGAATTTAAAAAATTTCCCATATTTAAGGGCCTCATATCTTCTATGGAGGTACTAGTTGAGCAAAGCCAAGCATACACATGATGAAACTGACCTTTCCTCTACAAGAATCAATAATAAAATCACGGTGCAACCATAGATTGAGCGTACGAACAAAGGTGGCGCCATCTATGTTTTCGGATATTTTGAGATTTGGCAAAAAAGGCTTTCAATTAAGTGGTGCCAGATATACAATTATTGTGTCAGAAATCTCAGATTTGTTTTTGGTACATTTCAATTATAACTCTAACATGGCAGGCCATCATTGTTGCCATGGCAACATTGTAAAGTCAGTAGCAGCGCCCCCAAGTGAGCATGTTTGCCAATTTCCTCAAAAACGCCAAAAAATACAATTATTGTGTCAGAAATCTCAGATTTCTTTTTTAGTACATTTGGTTTGTTACTCTTATATGGTAGGCCAGCATTGTTGTCATGGCGGCATTGGTATGCCAGCAGCAGTGCCCCTAAGTGAGCATGTTGCCAGTTTCCTCAAAACGCCATTTTTTTATGAAAATGGGCAATTTCTAAGCCCCTGGTAGACCCCGGAGTCGTCGTCATTGGTCGTCGTTGTCCGTCATAATTGGTCCGTTGACGTCGTCGTCATTCCAACAAACGTCAGTCGCCGTCGTCAGTGGTGGCTTTGATTAGCGTCAGTTGTTTACACAACCCATTATCCCCCAAACCTTGCCAGGGCCAAGCAAACCATTTTCAATTGGGTGTCTTCACTGCCGTTTGTTCTTAATTACAGAAACTGCCTAGCTGTGCTAATTGCAATTCTGACGGTTCTTAGGCTTTGTTTCACCCTCAGATCCCTTAATTGCCATTGAGGTACAGCACTTAGGGCAAGTTTGGGGTGAAGCTGGCTCACAATTGTCAAAGCTGATTGCACTTCACATGCATCATGACATGACAAGGCCAGCCATTGAAAAGAGTTTTAATTAATCAATAGTTTCAATACATAGGCCTTCTATCCTTTGCTGGGAAACACAAAATAATAGCAACACTAATTTGATACATGTAGCTCTGTTGACTTCAGAACATAGGCCTACTATATATATCCTTTTTTAAAATTGGCAAATAAGTTCCTGGACATGATTTTATGCACAATTTTAAAAGGTCCATGCACTTCAGCAGATTCTCTGGGTGATAACTTGTCATTGCAGAATTTCAGCAGGAGTAGGCCTATACAGAGTTCCTCTAGAAGAGTTCACAGGCTTGTATTGCTCAGAGCTGCAAAATTCCCGCCGAAAATGCAGGATACTTAAAAAGTGTATTGCTGGAATAACTTCCATGAAATGTTCGTGGAGTGTTTGATTAGGCCTAATTGGTTGGTTGGCTAAATGTTGTTTGAGTTTATAAATATGAGCCTCATAACCTGGGACATTTGTCTGAACTTTCCTAGTTAATTTTTTTTTGGGCAAAGATCTATGTTTTTTTTAGGCATATTAATCAATAATCACTTAAAGTCAGTGGAAGTCAGTTGAAATGACTTCAGTCAGTTGCAGTTGAAAAGTTATCAACTAGTCGACTTAATCAGTTGAAATGAAGGAAATCAGTTGATTTATTGAAACAACTGACTCCTGGGTCTAGCCCCTGGTACCTGGAAAATGGTAATATACGGCTAAATTATACATCATGCCTGGACTGGTCACTCTTTAACTATGTATTGGTATTGTATTTTGAAATCTTGGATTAATGGGGTCTGTGTAAGAAAGGCCCAAGAAAATGTTTGAGGCCAAGGAAGTCGCACAAAATATCACTTTTTAGAGCTTTTTAGGCGCTCATATCTTCTATGGAGGTATTAGCTGGTGAAAACAAAGAGTACACATTATGAAACTGACCTTTCCTCTTAATGATTCGATAATAAAATCATGGTGGAACCATATATTGAGCTTACATACAAATGTGGCGCCATCTATGTTTTTGCATATTTTGAGATTTTGCAAAAAAAGGCTTTCAGTGAAGTTGTGCCACATATAATTATGTATGTGACAGAGATCTTACATTTTTTCTGGTATATTTCAATTGTCGTCCTAAGATATATATGGCAGGTCATCAATTTTGTCATGGCAGCATTGCCAAGTCAGCAGCAGCGTCCACATGTGACCATGTTTGCCAATTTCCTCAAAAATGCCATTTTACATGAAAGGATAAGATTCCTTGAGTCGAACATTTGGAGGTATCACTTTGATTTGGACACTTTATACGATCCATTAGCCAAGAGATTGCTATCCAAGTGCTGTTTTAGGTGCCAGTATTTTGTTCATGACTTCCTTTGTGATCAAAATTATCAGCACTGATATTGTTGCCGATAGGTTCATTACGGGTTAAAGGAAACCAAAGTCGTACATTCGTTCCATTATTTATTTCAAGAAGAAAGTTCACAGGAGAACCAACCCATTCAGTTCCATACCATATGGAAACCATACGAAAAACACCTGAAACATTGTACAAATAGTTAACAAGCGGTTCATCACTACTTTTCATAAAGAATAATCACATAAATAACATTCAATAAACTGATTCTATTAATCAACATACCCTGTTTGGATGTTTAAGTTGAAGCATTAGAGCATTGAACCAGCATAGAACCCGGATAAAGGGACACGTTCCTTATCCATTCCAGAATACCTAAATAGATACCCAGAGTTACAATTGTGCCTAATTATGCTAAATGTGGCATATATTCCACAGAAATAAATGTGAAGAGTTGCATAATATACATAGGAAATACAGTAATAAATATACTAAGTGTGTCTATTAATTAATTCCAAATGGAAGCATTGAATTAACAAAATGAGTAATTAAAGTAAACTTACATTTTAACCTGGAGTGTGTTGCATGTTAAAAAGCACTGGGGACTCAAGAGAGCTCCAACCCCTTTGGCTGACTGATGTTCAATGATACCAGAAGATTTTGAAACTGAGTTGTTAGCAAAATGACCACAAGGTGGCAGTTATTGCAATTTGTGAAAAGCAATGCCTCACTGTGGCCTAAACTGTGGGAAAGCTATTTTTATGCCATCTGGTGGATGGACAGATAGTCAATCCTTTCCTAATTCACATAATTAGATTCTAACAGAATTCTATGGAAACTACGTAACTTTACGGCAACACACTCCCCCTTGTTAATAAATGACGTCCTCGTCATTACCTTAGAGAACACAAATTAATACAAAAATTTATAACAAAACATTTTCAATCAATAGAACAATAAACATACAAAATAAAAGTTAATTAAATGAAAACCAACTGATAGAACCGTAATTCTTATCAAAACTCAAGATTCAAAATTAAACCACCTCATATTTTCAATAACCAAACATTTCAAATACAATTAATTTGGCATCACATGACTCAATAGCATTTTGATCAGCAACATTTGCTGATTGCAAGTTAAAGAAAGATCAGGTCCAGCAGTGTCATTAGTTTGCTGAAAATTTGTTACATAATCTCCTGAGGTCATCCAGGCAGGAGCCTTTCTTTCTCTTTGAGACCTTCTTGGAGCATTTACAGGATCTTTAATTAAAGGAGAATCAACTTCTGCAGAGGCATCAGTATCCTGTCCTATACCACTAGCTTGGGCTTGGTGTTGTGGCCCTGGGCCAGCTACCTGAGGAACTTGAACATGAGGAATTTGAACCGGCTCTTGCCGAACACCCTCCTGCTGACGACCATTGCCTACTAGCTCCCTTACATTGGTATTGATGCAAGGAGGCAAATACTCATTATCAGACTCATCATCTGACTCTAGGTCAGATTCTAACTCAAGAACTGCTTCCTGGTCCTTCTTACTCAAGACAAAAGGATGCAGTAAGTTGCAACTCCAATTTCTGGTTGGACTTCAAACACAGGGATACTCTTGTCAGGTTGACTTAGAACAACATGAACATCTTTTTCCCATTTATCCACCAATTTATGTGTACCTTCAAACCTCACTTTCCTTACCAACACGCGATCACCAACTCGGACGGTAGCTGCTCTTGCCTTTTTGTCATAGAAACGCTTACCTTGAGCTTGATGTCTCGTAATATGGTCGGAAGCCAGTTTGTATGCATGCTCCAGCCGTTCTTGCATTTTCTTCACATATTCGGTGTAACTTCGCTGATCTTCATCAGACTCAATGCCAAATTCGACATCAATGGGAAGTCTTGGTTCTCTTCCAAACATTAAATAGAATGGCGAATACCCAGTTGCATCATTGACTGTGCAATTGTACGCATGAACCATAGGGCCAATGTATTCACGCCATCTGGACTTCTTGTCTTCAGGCAGGGTGGACAGTAGATTAATGAGTGACTGATTAAAACGTTCTACCTGCCCATTGCCCATTGGGTGATAAGGGGTTGTATGAGTTTTATGGACACCCAACATCTTGCAGAGTTCCTTGATCACACGGCTTTCGAACGCGGGACCTTGATCGCTGTGCAGCTTCTCCGGTACCCCATAATCATTGATCATTAAATCAAATAAATGACGGGCTGTTGTAGTTGCTGTCTGATTTCTAGTTGGAATGGCTTTGGCGTAGCGCGTGTAATGATCTGTCACTACCAGCACATTCTCATATCCACCAACTGACCTTTCCAGAGACAGATAATCAATGCACACAATTTGCATGGGTTGCGAAGATTCAATGTTGACTAATGGATCAACCTGCTTTGTTGAAGCTTTTCTCCTGTAGCACACTTCACATTATTCTTCAACCACAACGAAATTTGATTCTGCATTCTTGGGAAGAAAAATCTGCCACTGAATAGTTCATAGACACGGTCCCTACCCAGGTGACCCATTTCATCATGAAGCTTATGGAAAGCTTTTTCTTTCCACTTTTCAGGCAAAACCAACTGCTTGACGTCACCCTTGTCGGTACATTTCTTCCTGTACAGCACTCCCTCTTCAAGCATAAGGCCCTTAGTCTTTAGCAGGATCCTGGTGTCTCCGCACTGCTGTTTTCTAGGAACCTGTTTACCCAGAAGTTTGTCGATTGCTGCACTGACCACTGGATCTTCCTGCTGTGCAGTCTTCCACTCTGCCTTCGTCATCACAGCGGTCACATTTCCAAGATCATCCGGAACATTGGTACTACACAAAGAAGCAACATCAGGACTACTTGAACCTTGAAGAAGAGCTCTTACCGTATCTGCTTGAATAGCTTCACCAGATCTTTCATGGCGACGAGACAAACTATCTGCATCTGCATTCTTGGAACCAGGCCTATACACAATATCAAAATTATAGTTGGCCAATTCTGCGACCCACCTATGCCCTGTGGCATCTAACTTCAAACTAGAGGTCAAATACGTTAAAGGATTATTATCCGTCACGATCCGCACACTTGAGTGATACAGATAGTCCTTGAACTTTTCTGTCACTGCCCATTTCAGTGCACAAAATTCTAGTTTGTGAGCAGGATAATTCACCTCTGATGGTCTAAGACCACGACTACCAAAAGCGATGGGACGTAACTTCCCTTGCTGGTCAGCTTGATACAATATGGCGCCGAGTCCATTTAGACTAGCATCTACATGGAGCTCGAAAGGTTTACTGAAATCTGCGAATGCCAGAACCGGAGCTGTAGTAATTGCAGCTTTCAATGTTTCAAAACAATTTTGATGTACAGCTGTCCAACAAAATTCAGGAAGATCAACACGTCGCTTACCTTTCTTTTTGAAGCATTCTCCTCTGAGCAACGCATGCAGCGGAGCAGAGATCGAAGAGAAATTCTCGATAAATCTTCGATAATACCCAGAAAATCCTAAGAATCGTCTCAGTTCTTGCTGATTACTGGGGACCTCCCAATCTACTACTGCCGACACTTTTTCTGGGTCAACATGCAATCCCTCTGCAGAGACTACATGGCCAAGAAATTTAGCTTCAGTACAAAAGAAAGAACACTTACTTGGATTCACCTTGAGTCCGAAGTCACGCAACCGTTCTAGAATGTGACGCACATGTTCCAAATGCTCCTCAAATGACTTGCTGAGCACGATAATGTCGTCCAAATACAGTAGACACATTTCTAAATAATCATTACCCATGCATCTTTCAATCATACGCTGAAAACTACTTCTGGAATTAGAGAGACCGAATGGCATTCTTTCGAACTCGAAAAAGCCGAGAGGGCCTACAGTAAAGGCAGTGAGATGTTTATGCCTTGGATCCATCTCAATTTGCCAGTACCCACTCTTTAAATCTAGGGTGCTGAACCAACAGGCACCAGAAAGTCTGTCAAACAAATCCTCAGCCCTGGGAAGACCATAAGAATCACGGAGAGTTGAAGCATTAAGCTTGCGAAAATCAATACAAAATCGAAGAGCGCCCGACTTCTTCCTGACTAGTACTACTGGAGAAGCGTATGGGCTCTGGCTGGGTCTAATTACTCCACAGTCCAGCATCATAGAAATGTGATCTCTTACCTCTTGTAGCATAGAAGGCGGAATCCTCCTGTAACGTTCCCTGAAGGGCTTTTGATCTGTTAGATTAATCTCATGGTAAATGCCCTTAGCCTTACCAATGTCAAAATCGTGAAGAGAAAAGGTATTTTTGTGCTCGCATAACAATTCTTTCACTTTCTGAAGCTGGACATCATCACAATTTTGATGCATTTGTTTTAGGTCAAATAACTCAAAGAATTGTTTTTGCGAGTCCAAACATTCACTACTCACCTGAGTCATTGTCTGCACTGCCTCAGCATGGCATACCTCTGTGCCCGGCGGAATCACAACAGACTTATCAGACATGTTATTAATGGTAACAGTAATTGGATCTGTTTGATCTCCAGAAACAAGAATCGGAGTAACCACCACTCCACCAGGAAGTGCTAAGTCATCATCACTTACCAACCATTTTTCACCTTTCTGAGGCCTAATGCTCCAGACATGAAAGTCGGCCATTCCCCTTGGTGGCACTTCAATAGCGGACTGACACTTAACCACTGTATCCACTGGTGACTGCATTCCTGACATTTCTAAGCACAGGAATGTACAATGCCAACCAACAGGAAGTTGCTGTCGCCACTCCTCACCTTGTTCCTTACATACATCATAACAATATCTGAGAACGTTTGTTCCAAGTAACATTGGGACTTCAACATTGACAGCTGAGTCCTCAACCACAAGAAACAATGCAGTAAGTGTTTTATCACCCACTGTACATGGTAAAACAATGTCCAAAGTAACAACACCAAGATATGGCAAAGTATGACCACTCCCCACAATAATTTCTAGGGATTCAATACCTTGTAATTGTACCTTATCAGACACTTGATCATACAAAGACTTACTAATAGTTGAAACCTGAGAACCAGTGTCCAACAGAGTTTTCACTGCGAAATCTCCTAATTCCCGGACACATATTTCAACAATCGTGGATTCTCCGACAAGAGAATCACGATTAACAACAGGGCAGGATTCTTTTGGATCCACCATGCGCCCACTCACAGGGACCCTACCTAGTTTTCCTGACAACTGTATTTTAAGTGTCCCATCTTGCCACACTTATGACAAGGTCCTAGTTTTCTTGGAGGAGGTTTGTTTACTTTGGCACTAAGATCATTTAACAGTTTTGACATTTCAGTGATTTTTCGCTCCAAATCCTTTAAACTAGAAGATTTTGCTTCCACTGCCTCATTTAATCTTGCTTTCACATTGGCAGGTTTCTCTAAGTTTCTGGCCGCGGCCAACAATGCATCAAAACCTTCATTGTTATCATATCGATGTCTAATGGCGTTTTTAATGCCACTGTCTCTTAACCCATCCCAAAATTTGGAGCGAAGTTGGTTAGTCTTCTGTACTTGGGTGAAAGTTGTGCTATCAGCCAATAATCCTTCCAGCCTACACCCCCAAGCAGTAACACTTTCATTGGGCTCTTGGACAGCTGAATGAAATTGTGCGAGGATACTTTGCTCATCAGCAACATTACCAAACATGGTATCAAATTTGCTGACAATTTCACTTGGAGTTGCTTTCTCCCCCATGTTACACAAAATTTTGGCTGCTGTTCCCCTAACAGACTTATGAATTGCCCTCTGAATAACATTGTCAGGATACTGATTACTCATCAGATAGCTGATTTCAAATTTCCATAATTGATACGGGACCTCTGGACCTTTTTCAATACCAGAAAACAAGGGCAATTTTGGCACCTTGGCATCATCAAACTTAGACAGTACTGCACCTTGGTCATTTTGACCACCTTGACCACCATTCTGACCTGCACCACCTCCTCCACCACCACCCCCTTCTCCAGGTGGAGGGTTTAACAAACGGAGGGCTTCAGCCTTTTGTGCGGCATCTAGCCCATTAATAAAGTCCTCTACTGATGCCATTGTGATACCAAATTGGAATTCTTAAGTGGTTAAGCTATCTTAATGTAAGAACAATTCTTATCCAAACAGGGCACAACCAAACAAATTGTAACACAAGCAAAACATTTAACTTAAAACAGAACATCAAACAGTGAATTCTTAAAAGTTCATGAAGTTGTAATTTAGAATTCACAAAGTTCATTAATGTTGTGAATAAAAAAATTCACAAAGTTCACAATGAATTTCTAAAAAATTCACAAAGTTCAAAGACTTAAGTTTTAATCTAGTTGAACTTGAAGTTGCACTTAAGTCAAGTCATAAGTCAGATTAGCAAACTGTAAGGCTTAATCAATCCAATAAGTCCTTGTAAGTTTTCACACTTAGCATGCTGAATGCTTAATCCACTTAGTGTTGAGCTGTAGGTGTTAAGTCTGTAAGTCACTTGTCTTAACTTTAAGGAAATTTTCTTAAAATTGTCTTACTTGAAGCAAATGTCTTAAAAATAGTCTTAACAATAGTCTCCAAACGAGTCATACACTATAACTTGCCTCGATTTTCTTGAAGATGAAGTGATGATCTCGATTTTCTTGAAGATGAAGTGAACGAAAGTTGAAGTCGAACTGCGCCATTTGTTGCCGATAGGTTCATTACGGGTTAAAGGAAACCAAAGTCGTACATTCGTTCCATTATTTATTTCACGAAGAAAGTTCACAGGAGAACCAACCCATTCAGTTCCATACCATATGGAAACCATACGAAAAACACCTGAAACATTGTACAAATAGTTAACAAGCGGTTCATTACTACTTTTCCTAAATGTACTAAGTTCATAAAGAATAATCACATAAATAACATTCAATAAACTGATTCTATTAATCAACATACCCTGTTTGGATGTTTAAGTTGAAGCATTAGAGCATTGAACCAGCATAGAACCCGGATAAAGGGACACGTTCCTTATCCATTCCAGAATACCTAAATAGATACCCAGAGTTACAATTGTGCCTAATTATGCTAAATGTGGCATATATTCCACAGAAATAAATGTGAAGAGTTGCATAATATACATAGGAAATACAGTAATAAATATACTAAGTGTGTCTATTAATTAATTCCAAATGGAAGCATTGAATTAACAAAATGAGTAATTAAAGTAAACTTACATTTTAACCTGGAGTGTGTTGCATGTTAAAAAGCACTGGGGACTCAAGAGAGCTCCAACCCCTTTGGCTGACTGATGTTCAATGATACCAGAAGATTTTGAAACTGAGTTGTTAGCAAAATGACCACAAGGTGGCAGTTATTGCAATTTGTGAAAAGCAATGCCTCACTGTGGCCTAAACTGTGGGAAAGCTATTTTTATGCCATCTGGTGGATGGACAGATAGTCAATCCTTTCCTAATTCACATAATTAGATTCTAACAGAATTCTATGGAAACTACGTAACTTTACGGCAACAATATTAACTGAGCATACTCATAGTGTGTTTTTCATAGCCTTAAATTTAGGTACAAATGAGCGGTTGTGTCCAAATCGTACACTGAACATTGTTAGACAAAACAATTTTCTGAGTTCTAATTATCAATAATTTTCAAATCTATCACAGCCCTCACTAATGGTCTTACAATGCATATTGATAACTTTTGTGAAATATGATTCACTTTTGGCCATATAGAAATAATTCTAGTGAGTTATGTTTGAAACTTCAGTTCATTGATTGCTCTTGAATAGAAAACTCACCAATGAAAATATTGGTTTTGTGGCATATTGAATTGAATTATTCGTATGAAATGTTCACATAATAGGTACAAGACTTCCAAAAGCCCTCCATTGAATGTTTTTGGAAAAAATATTAAGGATAAAGCAGATTTTGATGAAGATGCATTTTGATACTTAGAGAGGAAGTACGGTTGTAAGCCATTTTGCAATGTTGCGTTTTTAATGGTGCTCAGTGTAAGTCAGAAAAAGTAATTTGTATTTCAGTCAAATTGAAGGATCTTTCACAGGCCTGTGGTGATGATTTGACTTTAATTTGTGAACCACTTAGTTGGGACTGAGGTCAATCTACCTCTTGCTCTAACATGGGCTTTTTCAAATAAAAATTTCTTAAACAGGAGCAGCTCCAATAACTTGTTAAAAGAAAGAGTTATCCGACACAAGCATACCTTAGCCTCTTTTGATTCATATCCATAACCCCCATATTGTCTGTTTGTTTTGAAAATGCTCAATTTTCTACTAATTCGAATCAGAGAAAATGTTTAATTTGATGTGCTGGTTGATTTCTACAATATACTTTTCAGACACCGGCAGTGGCGTAGCCAGAGGGGGGCAAGGTGGGGCAATTGCCCCACCTGTGGCTATTCTTGCCCCCCTCTTGCCCTCCCTCTGGCTCAGGGGTAAAAAAATAAAATTCGCCTGAAATGTCCAGTGCATGACCCAGTTTTACTAAGGCCACACATAATTGATCTTTAGCTTCTCGGATCCTCTCAAGGCACTTTATCTAGGGTCGGTCGGTAGGACAAAAAAAAAAGTGAAAAAACAATTTTTTTTTTTCAATTTTTTTTTTCCATCGGCAGGAAATCTATAGTGTCGGCGGGTCCGCGAAGCTAAGAATCATTTATGTGTGGCCTAATCTGCTTAGAACCAAAGAGTGTTACAAACGGCGAGTCAGTGAGGCCTTCTATGAACTATCTTAGCTCGGTAAAATTGCAGTGAGAATCCCAGTGTCCAGGGCTTCTTGTGAGCAAAACATCTCTTCCATGAAGAGGATAAAAACCTTTTTGAGAAATTCAACGGCAGCTGAAAGGCTCTCAAACTTAGGAGTCATCCAATATCCATATTGAACGACAAAGGTCAAATTCATTGGATTTGGATGAATTTGTAGACATATTGTCACATTGTTATTTTAGGTCCCGAAATGCATAGTCATTCTTCTTCAAATGCAACTTACTTTCTTTTGCTATACATAACTTTTTCCGTCCACCCTCAAGCATTTTGAGCTCATTTCTATAAATCTGCTTTTTCTTCAATACATTTCTTCCCCCCCCCTTCTCAAGTTCCCATCGACTTTTACTTATTTTGCTTTTCTAATGGGTAAATCTGGTATAATTATATTTATAAATATTTTACAGGTCTTCTGATGAAAACTGCAATTTTTTTGTTTTGATGGGATTGCATTGCTAAGAGGATGATTCCTATGTGATGAGAATTATAAATTTTCTGTTTCTTATTCAAGAGGGAAAGAAGATTTTCTGTATTATTGTGATAACTGTAATTCCTGTCTGATAAAAATGTAACTTTTCTGATGTTTTCTTAGGGTTTTTCTTCATCTAAGGATCCAATAATCCATTCAATACAAATTGGTATTCAGTAACGCAAATTTCTGTGAGATATAATAAATATCTTGCAAATACCACATATAATTAAATTTCATGTGCTTCCTGTTCAATTTAAAACATGTTTAGTGATGATGAAAATTACAATTGTGGGAGTCATGTGAATTTTATCAAAAAAATGTCAATAAATGTCGATAAAATTGGTCATGTATCTTGCCCCCCCCCCCTCAAAAAGTACTGCCCCACCCATTGCCCCACCTGTGGCAGAGGTCTGGCTACTCCACTGGACACCGGGAATCTTACCCAACTGGTGGAAATCAGGCCTCATAAAGAATGCTTTGGCCAAATTTCATGAAATTCTTATCTATTTGAAATTTTATGTGAAGTTTGAGATTCAACTTTAAGAATATCTAAAATTAGAAGAGCATATACATATAACATATTGATGTGGGGTAACAGGGTGTAAATATTAATTAAATTGAAAATATTATTGGAAAGAAACAGTTTTCACTAAAAAATTTAATTTCTTATTATATTTGTCATTGAGAACCAGTGTCTCGAATTAGGCCGTTTTCAAGAAAAAAATGGCATTTTTGAGGAAACTTGTCTTGGGGGTACTGTTGACAAGCAACACTGATTGCCATGTTAGGGCAACAAATGAAATGGAACATGTACTAGAAAATAATCTGAGATTTCTGACACAGCAATTGTATATGTTGTACCACTTTATTGCAAGCCTTTATTGCAAGATCTCAAAATATGCAAAAACATAGGTGGTGCCACATTCATTCATAAGCTCAAACTATGGTCCACCATAATTTTATTGTTGACTAATGTAGAGGAAAGGTTTGTTTTATCATGTGTACCCTTAATTTCCCCTTGCACCTCCATAGAAATACGAGGCCTAAAACATTTGCAATTTCATTCACGTTTTTTAGCCTCAAACACAGATTGCTTTGGCCATTCTGACACAGACCCCATTAATCCAAGAGTTCAGAATACAACACAAATACACTGTTAAAGAGTGACCAGTACAGGCACAATACTAGATGTAGCCATATATTACCATTTACCAGTACCAGTGGCTTTGAACTTGCCTATTTTCATGAAAAAGTGGCGTCTTGAGTTTTTTAAAACAAAAATTGTATATTTGGAATGACTTCATTGATAGCCTTTTTTTGTAAAATCTCAAAACATGCAACAACATGGATGGCACCACCTTCATTTGTAAGCTCAATATATGGTTCTACCATGATTTTATTATTGATTCATTTAGAGGAAAGGTCAGTTTCATAATGTGTATGCTTGGCTTTGCTCAACTAGTAACTCCATAGAAGATATGAGGCCCTAAAAGGCTCTAAAAAGGTGATATTTTGGAAGATTTTCTTGTCCCCAAACAGATTTCACGATGTATAATTTAGCCGTATATTACCATTTCCCAGATACCAGTGACTTAGAAATTGCCCATTTTCATGAAAAAGTTGTGTCTTTGAGGAAACTGGCAACATGCTCACTTGGGGGCACTGCTGCTGGCATACCAATGCCGCCATGACAACAATGCTGGCCTACCATATAAGAGTAACAAACCAAATGTACCAAAAAAGAAATGTGAGATTTCTGACACAATAATTGTATATGTGGCATGACTTCATTGTAAGCCTATTTCGTAAAATCTTAAAATATGCAATAACATAGATGGCGCCACCTTCGTTTGTAAGCTAAATATATGGTTCCACCGTGATTTTATTATTGATTCATTTAGAGGAAAGGTCAGTTTCATAGTGTGTACCTTTTGTTTCCACCAGCTAATACCTCCATAGAAGATATGAGCCCCTAAAAAGCTCTAAAAATGTGAAATTTTATGCAATTTTCTTGGCTTCAATCATAGATTTATTGGGCCCTTCCTACACAGACCCTGTTAATCCAAGATTTCAAAATACAATACCAATTCATAGTTAAAGAGTGACCAGTCCAGGCACAATGTATAATATAGCCATATATTACCATTACCCAGGTACCAGTGGCTTCAAACTTGCCTATTTTCATGAAAAAATGGCTTTTTTGAGGAAATTGGCAAACATGCTCACTTGGGGGCGCTGCCACTGACTTTACAATGTTGCCATGGCAACAGTGATGGCCTGCCATGTTAGAGTTATAATTGAAATGTATAAAAAAAAAATCTGAGATTTCTGACACAATAATTGTATATGTGGCACCACTTAATTAGAGTTCTCGCCTCTGGCGATGAACTCTTTAATTTTCGCAAGCATCTTCAACACCAGTTAGATTAGTCAAGCCAGCTTGCAACACATACCTGTTTGTACATTCAACCACTGTTCATTTAGGCAATAAGGGTCTTGCCTATCCAACGGTTGCATTTCTATGTGGTTATTGTAGATGTAGCATGTGTAAGGACAGCCTGTTCACAGGTAATTTCTCCTGTCCAAAAAAACTTTCTCCAACATTTCAATAATGATCAACCATGCGCCAAGTGGTCGTTTTCGGTACTAACTCCCTCTGGCCATTCAAACTGCAGACAGCAAGCTGTCAACAGCCCTCAGCATGGCTCTAGCACTGGTAAGTTCGTTTCTTTGACAAAATATGTAATTCTACTCTACAAACATGATGCTGGCTGCAGGATAGATAGCCAAACCGAGTTTTGACAGCAGAATCCTGCCAGAAGTAGCCCTGTTTTGACAACTTTTGTGTATTGACAAAAAGTAAACAAACTGCTTGCATTGTGCATGGCTGGCTCAATGCATCTACTCACTGACAGCTGCTATGATGCTATGATCTGATAAATTGCAACCCCTGCTAGTTATTATAAATTAAAAGCTATCTCACATTTCATATTCTGTCATAATCATAGGCTACAGTCTGAGTCAAGGCCATGAGCATTGGAACACAGTACTAATAGGCCCTGACTTAGTCCTACTGATAGGTTACACTGCCTTGTAGAAGGTCCTGCATTGGGCTAACATATCAACTCTTCTTTGCAACAGATAGGCCCCTAAGAAATGTATACAGGTGCTGTTTGTTGACAGTGTCAGTGTTTACTCAGGGACGTATCCAGAAAATGTCAGACTGTTTACAAATGGAAATATACTAAAAATATCCGATTTAATTTTTTTAACTTTAAAATCTACAGGCCCACCAGGGGGGGGGGGGGGATTTGAACCCGATAAACCCCCCTCAGGATCTGGTACTAGTTGACATAATTTAATTTTACTCTTCTTTATGTCTTTCAGCATCTGGAGTGGTGGTCAATGTCTGATGTCCTACAATACTGAGCAGGAATATGGCATCAATGTTATAATAAATTTGATAGTATATTATAATATATTGTAATAGTGTAATGATTATGATTGATAATGCAATAGGCCTAGTTCATTGCAAATTAAAATTTTTATCTCGCAATAAGCAGTGGCATAGCCAGATTTTGTCCGGAGGAGGGGGGGGGGTTGGTGGTAGTGTGGGTAGAAAGGAAAATAAGCGAACGTTGAGTGGGGTATAGGGGGGGGGAGGCGCAATTGAAAATATTAAGGATTAAGGAAATTAAGATTTAATGCTAAAAGGTACAGTATAAAATATTATAATAACAGAAGCAGTTCATTATTATTTTCAAATATGGTCAATCCTCAGAGGAGGGTGTGAATGGCTGCAGGGGGGTCACCTGCCCCTCCCCCCCGCCACTGGCTATGCCACTGCATGTCGAACAGCTGCTGTTAAAAACAATTAATTCAACGATAAAATTGTGCAATGCATTGTATGGTAATTTTAAGATAGAAATGTTAGAAATTAACAAACATGTAATTTAAGCTTGATAGTGTATAAGATCAAAATGTCAGCATTACAAAAATGTATAAAATATCACAAATTCCACTAAGCTGTTGTCGTTGAAATATATTTAACAAATATCCTTTGACTTTGATCTGTATTAAAATTCACACCAAATCGAAATAATATGAATTTCTGTTGACTTTACTAGACTTGTTGCAATTTCATTAACTAGCTTAGAAATTAGTCCGTGTGTTTTAATGTTGAGTACTGTCCTCAAGTGAGGTTGTGGCCTATTGGATAAGGCATCTGTGATTCTGTGTGACTTCTTCTTGAACCAATAAATCACTGCAATTCAGCCGTGTTGTTGCACATCTCATGACCTGACTGAAGTAATCAGAATTCTATTGTGTGTAGATATTTATATATGGAAAGGCAGTGGTATGGTAAAATGTTATTTATGGTCGTTTTAAGTCGGTCAGCACATTGCCTAAGCACAGCTTCTGTACGGCATTCACAGAAATAAAAATAACAGTCAATACAATACATAATTTACATTATACCCTTAAAGTCCATATCTGCCCTGGGTTATAAAGCATTTGCCATGTGATACAAGGAATTTGCCGTGTGATGCAGGATTTAGTGAGATATTCCATAGTTAGGGAGGGTCGACATAAAGAGTCGAGGGCAGATACGAAGGACTGATGTCAAAAAAGATAAATTGTGCATCATTAAAAGGTCTCGAAAAGACAGGTAACAACTTACTAATAAGCCACAAATAATGTCATTATGTAAGCAATTAATACGATCAGGGATTTGCCAATTGTGCCTTGTTGGCATTTGTTGCATTGAATAACATCTAGTGTTATTATCATAGGCGTATCGGAGGGGGGGCAGATCGCCCCCCCAAAAGTTAGGGAAACAGTAAGATTCGGGCAAAAAGGCTAAAAAATTCGGGCAGATAATTAAATAAAAACTACCAAAAATGAATGATTTCCAGGCAATTTAATTTGAAATGTTTATAAATTTATATCGTGAAATTCGGGCAAATGTCGCTCGCCCCCCCAAAAATCGCGCGCGCCGTACGCCTATGGTTATTATTTAAGGTTGTTACAAGATCAACATTCAACAACATAGCTATTCAGTATACCAAAATGATTTGAATAATCAACGAAGTGTATAATTTAATAACAAACAAAACAAAAATTAAAACTAAATAAGCATAATGCTCTGAAAATAACATATTGGTCATTTTCGGCAGTGGTCGTCTAGGTAATTGGCCGCCAATTGCGATGGCTGCCAGGGCAATTGGCCACCCTAGATATTTGGCCGTCCTGGATTTCGCACAATACACAATCATGTCATGGGTTACTTCTGTTTGAGAGTTTGGGGGAAAAAAAATCTTTCAACCCACTATGAATTAAACGGTAGGAGACGTAGGAGACAAAACAATTTGGTTGGGTGGGTCTGCCCAAAAAGTATTGCTGATTGCTCACATTGCTTCCACCCCTCCTTCCACTAACCACGTCCACATAGCAACCCACACACATGGCGAGAACTCTCAATTCGCATCGATCCCGATCGAAACTCTAGTTGAAAGTCTTTTTTGCCAAATCTCAAAATATCCGAAAACATAGATGGCGCCACCTTTGTTCGTACGCTCCATCTATGGTTGCACCGTGATATTATTATTGATTCTTGTGGAGGAAAGGTCAGTTTCATCGTGTGTTTGCTTGGCTTTGCTCAACTAGTACCTCCATAGAAGATATGAGGCCCTTAAATATGGGACATTTTTTAAATTCTCCTTAGCCTCAAAGATACCTTTTTTAGGCCATAATTACACAGACCCCATTGACCCCAGATTTAAAAATACAATGCCATTACTCAGTTCAAGAGTGACTATTCCAGACACAATGGGTAGTGCAGCGATATATTACCGCCGTCCAGGCGGAAATATGAGCTAAAAATGCATAATTTTGACTTTTCGTTTTTGCCAATTTTGCTCATTTGGCCCAAAATAATTGAGCCATGGTTACCATGGCAACCAATAATCTGACAGGTCCAAAATTTTTCTCGAGAACTTCTATCCCATAATACTTCAATCCTACAAAGTATGAAACGATTCCGTGACGGGGCACATTCCAAATTTTCTGGAAATCGGTTGATTTTCTCAGATAATTGCTCTTAAGGCCAAGGGCTACAGGTGAATAAAAAAATTAACTTGCAGCCACGTTTTTCATATTTTCAGTAATTGTTATTTAGGTCTTTAGCTACTTAAATCTATAAAACAAAGGTGATTGCTCAGAATATTTTTTCTCTACACCCCTCTAAACTTGTGATGGTTTCAAAGTTGAAATCAAGGGAAATATTGAAAATCTGGGACTGATCGCTGGTTAAAAGAACTCATGGTAAATTAAAATGGCTCAAAAAACCTTTATGAAAATCTGCATAAATAATATTAAAAAGTATCAAAACAAATTTGTGAAATAACAAATCAGGCACTTCATTCTACTCCTTTGCTACACCCCTCGGAAGTTGTGATACGGCTATTGACGGAATCTGTAAAAATAATGAAAAATTGACGCTCATTTTCTACTTGAGGCCCTGTAGCAAAAAAACTGTTCCATCCACTTTTCTAAAAAACTGCAGAAATAATGCTTACAAATAGTAAAACAGATTTTTGGTAATTTGAAGGTTCGCATTCAGCCTACTTTTTCTGCTACACCCCTCGGAAGTTGTGATACGGCTACTGACGGAATCTGTAAAAATAACGAAAAATTGACGCTCATTTTCTACTTGAGGCCCTGTAGCAAAAAAACTGTTCCATCCACTTTTCTAAAAAACTGCAGAAATAATGCTTACAAATAGTAAAACAGATTTTTGGTAATTTGAAGGTTCGCATTCAGCCTACTTTTTCTGCTGCACTCCTCGGAAGTTGTGATACGGCTACTGAATGGATCTGTAAAAATAACGAAAAATTGACGCTCATTTTCTGCTTGAGGCCCTGTAGCAAAAAAACTGCTCCATCCACCTTCCTCAAAAACTGCAGAAATAATGCTTAAAAATAGTAAAACAGATTTTTGGTAATTTGAAGGTTCGCATTCAGCCTTCTTTTTCTGATACACTCCTCGGAAGTTGTCATACGGCTACAGACGGAATCTGGAAAAATAATGAAAAATTGAAACTCATTTTCTACTTGATGCCCTGCAGCAAAAAAACTGTTCCATCCACTTTTCTAAAAAACTGCTGAAATAATGCTTACAAATAGTAAAATAGATTTTTGGTAATTCAAAGGTTCGCATTCAGCCTACTTTTCATGCTACACCCCTCGGAAGCTGTGATGACGTCATTGACGGAAGCAGTAAAAATAATGCAAAATTTATGCGCGTTTTGTCATTTGAACCCATATAGAAAAAAAACTGTGCCATCCACCTTTCTATAAAACTTCAGAAATAATGTTGACAAATAGTGAAACAGATTTTTGATACTTAGAATGTTTGCATTCAGCCTACTTTTCTTGCTACACCCCTCGGAAGTTGTGACAAGGTCATTGGCAGAATCAGTAAAAATAACGCAAATTTTATGCTCATTTTTCATTTGAAGCCCTCTAGAAAAAGTATGGCTCCATTCACTTTTCTAAAAAACTGCAGAAATAATGTTAAAAAATAGTAAAACATGTTTTTGATATTGCAAATATTCGCATTCAGCCTACTTTTCTTGCTACACCCCTCGGAAGTTGTGATGAGGTTATTGACAGAATTAGTTAAATTAAGGCAATATCGATGCTCATTTTTCATTTGAAGCCCTCTAGAAAAAGTATGGCTCCATCCAATTTCCTAAAAAAATGCAGAAATAATGTTAACAAAATTAATAGAAAAACAGATTTTTACTATTGAGAATGTTAACATTTAGCATATATTTTTTTGCTACACCCCATGGAAATTGACGATGTCATTGATGGCAGCTTTAAAAATAACGTAAAATTTATGTTAATTTTTCATTTGAATCCCTCTAGAAAGAAAATGGCTCCATCCACTTTTCTAAAAAAAAAGTTAACAAATATCAAAACAGATTTTTAGATGAGAGACTGGTCCCTTTCAGCATATCTTTTTTGCTGCATCGCTTTGGAAATTGTGACGAGGTCACTCATGTCATCAGAAAAAAAATTAAGATGTATGTTCATATTTCGTTTGAAGCTCTCCAGAAAAAAAAGACTCCATCCTATTTTCTAAACATACTGCGGTCGACAGGAGGAACAAAGAATGAGGAAAAGGATGATAGAAAAGTTCTGCTGTCAAACATATGTATAGGTTACCCATGCAGGACCAGAGCAGGAATCAAACTCTTGAACCAGTGATTGGTAGTGAACGGCCAACTGAGCTTATAAGCTCTCTATTATATAAGCTCTCTACTCCCCCTTTCGAGGAAGAAAGGAAGGATGGATATTTTGTATTTACTTTATCCTGTGTTTTTAAAAATGCATTTGGCAGGCTTGTAAGAAAAGAAAAGGACACAGCAACCTGGCGAAGCTAGGATGGAATTGCTGACTCAATAGCAATCAGGCAATTCAATATCAATCATGCGTTTCAATAGCATCAGGCAATTCAATAACAACTAGTTCTCAATTATTCCCAATAAATTTATCGGGAATGAGAATTCACCAGTCTAATTTTTTTAAGATTATGACATCACCTTTCATCTATGATTAAATAGTAAGGTAAACGGGACAAATTGTAGACTAGTGCTTCTTATATTTAAACTTTCAGGACTTAGACTAAGAAAGACATCTAACGTTAACAACTATTTACATGGCCAGTTAGTGGGAGTTGTAGAAGCTAATGGTAACTAGCAGGCAACCTTTGAAAAGGTAGGAAATGATTCGATATCAAATACGTGGGCTTGCAGGCAAAATATTGAACAATTCATACGAAAAATCAATGGAAACACATAACCGAATATACAACTGAAAACACAAAAACTGCTCAAAATACTTGTTCATCCCTTTCAACATTGATTTTGAGGGTAAATTACCCCGTGACATCAAAGTCAAACTTGAATTATGTCCCCATGTCAAGATACTAAACCTGTGCAAAATTTGAAGAAAATCGTCCAAGTCAATCAAAAATTATGAATATTTACCCCTTTTTTGGGGTAATAACCTAAAAACGGCAATTTCAACCCAAAAACATCAATGGTGTGAAGTAAAGTCCCGACCGATGCCTGTTAAACCATTGCAAATATAAGAACCACTCAAAACACATATTCGCCCCTTTCGATCCTGAATATGGGGGTAAATTAACCCCATGACATCAAAATCATACTTGCATAATGTGCCCATGTCAAGATACTAAACTTGTGCAAAATTTGAAAGAAATCGTCCAAGTCAATCAAAAGTTATGAATATCTACCCCTTTTTGGGGTAATTACCTAAAAACAGCAATTTTAACCCAAAAACATCAATGGTGTGAAGTAAAGTTCAACCGATGCCAGTTATACCATTGCAAAGATAAGAACTGCTCAAAACACATATTCACCTCTTTCGATCCGGAATATGGGGGTAAATAACCCCATGACATCCATATCGTACTTGCATTATGTCCCCATGTCAAGATACTAAACCTGTGCAAAATTTGAAGAAAATCGTACAAGTCAATCAAAAGTTATGAATATTTACCCCTTTTTTGGGGTAATTACCTAAAAACGGCAATTTTAACTCAAAAACATCAATGGTGTGAAGTAAAGTCCCAACCGATGCCTGTTATACCATTGCAAAGATAAGAACTGCTCAAAACACATATTCGCCCCTTTCGATCCTGAATATGGGGGTAAATTAACCCATGACATCAAAATCATACTTGCATTATGTGCCCATGTCAAGATACTAAACTTGTTCAAAATTTGAAGGAAATTGTCCAAGTCAGTCAAAAGTTATGAATATTTACCCCTTTTTGGGGGTAATTACCTAAAAACGGCAATTTTAACCCAAAAACATCAATGGTGTGAAGCAAAGTCCCAACAGATGCCTGTTATACCATTGCAAAGATAAGAACTGCTCAAAACACATATTCACCCCTTTCGATCCGGAATATGGGGGTAAATTACCCTATGACATCCATATCGTACTTGCATTATGTCCCCATGTCAAGATACTAAACCAGTGCAGAATTTGAAGAAAATCGTCCAAGTCAATCAAAAGTTATGAATATTTACCTCTTTTTTGGGGTAATTACCTAAAAACGGCAATTTTAACCCAAAAACATCAATGGTGTAAAGTAAAGTCCCAACCGATGCCTGTTATACCATTGCAAAGATAAGAACTGCTCAAAACACATATTCGCCCCTTTCGATCCGGAATATGGGGGTAAATTAACCCATGACATCAAAATCATACTTGCATTATGTCCCAATGTCAAGATACTAAACCTGTGCAAAATTTGAAGAAAATCGTCCAAGTCAATCAAAAGTTATGAATATTTACCCCTTTTTTGGGGTAATTACCTAAAAACGGCAATTTTAACCCAAACACATCAATGGTGTGAAGTAAAGTCCCAACCGATGCCTGTTATACCATTGCAAAGATAAGAACTGCTCAAAACACATATTCACCCCTTCAATCCAGAATATGGGGGTAAATAACCCCATGACATCCATATCGTACTTGCATTATGTCCCCATGTCAAGATACTAAGCATGTGCAAAATTTGAAGAAAATCGTCCAAGTCAATCAAGAGTTATGAATATTTACCCCTTTTTTGGGGTAATTACCTAAAAACGGCAATTTTAACAGAAAAACATCAATGGTGTGAAGTGAAGTCCCAACCGATGCCTGTTACACCATTGCAACTGCTCAAAACACATATTCGCCCCTTTCGATCTTGAATATGGGGGTAAATTAACCCATGACATCAAAATCATACTTGCATTATTTGCCCATGTCAAGATACTAAACTTGTGCAAAATTTGAAGGAAATCGTCCAAGTCAGTCAAAAGTTATCAATATTTATCCCTTTTTGGGGGTTTTTACCTAAAAATGGCAATTTTAACCCAAAAACATCAATGGTGTGAAGTAAAGTCCCAACCGATGCCAAAAGTACAATTGAAAAGACAAGAACTGGTCAAAATACATATTCACCCCTTTCGATCTTGAATATGGGGGTAAATTACCCCATGACATCAAAATCGTACTTGCATTATGTCCCAATGTCAAGATACTAACCCTGTGTAAAATTTGGAGAAAATCGTCCAAGTCAATCAAAAGTTATGACTTTTTACCCCTTTTTGGGGTAATTACCTAAAAACGACAATTTTTATCCAGGAACATCCACATCATGAAGGAAAGTCTCAAACGATGCCTATTGTATCATTCAATACACAATAACTGCTCAAAACACATATTCACCCCTTTCGATCCAGAATAAGGGGGTAAATTACCCCTTGACATCAAAATCATACTTGCATTATGTCCCCATGTCAATATACTGGACTTGTGCAAAATTTGGAGAAATTCGTCCATTTTAATCACAAGTTATAGTCAATCACCTCTTTTGGGGTAATTACCCCCAAAACGTCATTTTTATTTTATAATGTGTCTGTAATTCATGAATACTATATATACACACCAAGTTTCATGAAATTCCCTCCATTGAAACCAAAGTTTAAAAATGTTTTCACTTTTTGGACAAAACCCCCATTTTTGAAAGTCCCATAACTCAAAAACCCCTTGTTTGATCAAAATATAAAAGGTGTCTTACCCTGGATGAGTAGTCAGGCTATCAATTACAGCAAAAACCGAGCCTCTAGCCATTATAATTTTCTCTGAAAACATGGGCAACTGGTTTTTGTCAAAAGGGGGTAAATACCCCTTTACCCTCATCTACCAATAAACGATATAGGCCAAAAAAGTAGCAACACATGTTTATATAAAGGTTCCTAAGTCCTAATTTTCTAACAATGATATTAAAAGAGATAATCCACTTTGAAATTTTGGAAAATTTGACTTTGAGGTGACCTCTGACCTCCAAAAATAGGTCAATGTCAAAAAAATTTTGCACAACTTCTTCTCTCACTTAGGACTACCTGTCCACCAACTTTCATTAACTTTCTCCAATTTTAGGTGGCCAAATAATAATAAGAGCAAAAACAATACCATTCACCAAGTATTGGTGAATGCTAATAAGACAATTCAGTATAGCAATCAGAGAATTCAATAGCAATCAGGCAATTCATTGGCAATCAGTCTGGTTAAGATTAATAGTGCCCTAATGACAATGACAATGAGTGCAACCATCTCACTGAATCATTTGAGCTAACTCAGAATTTACAGTGTAATTGATTGGCCTTCCAGTCAGGTATGCATAGTACCAGTCTTTAGCATAAGAATTCCTCTTTCCGATCAAAAAATATCAGAACTGATATAAAGTAGAATAGTGTGTTTTTCGTAGCCCTAATGTTGGGTTAAAACAGTTTTTTCTATTTAGTTTTTGTCCAAAATTTATAATTATATTTTTGGTAATATTTGGTGAGCTTGGACGTTCCCTCACCTGCCTATGGTATTGGTATAATCTTGAAATTGTATTTTAAGCACTTTGTACAGAGTTCAAGCAATTGTAAATTCTAATATGAGCTATTTTAATGGATTCTAAAGTTTACAAGCATGCCTATTAATTATGGTAGACAATTGTCTGACTCAAGGATGCCCCTCTGTTTTTCTTGGTTCAAAAATAAAACCAATATCAAGTAGCTTAGTAATGCCCATTTTTCATTTAGATTTCGATGCCCCTCTGTTTTTCTTGGTTCAAAAATAAAACCAATATCAAATACCTTAGTAATGATATTTTTCATTTTTCATTTAGATTTCGTGAAAACTTTGAGGTGATTATGCATGCTAACAGGTCAGCTATGATATCACATTAAGCCTATAATATATGCACAGTTCCAGGTGTCCGACTCATGGAACACAACCCTAACTGAAAATAATTAAAAACATACAAAAACGAAATGAAAATTAAAAGCAAATCACAACATAAGCTGCTGGACCAGCCTATGTACAACTCTTCCGTAATAGTTTTACTTTGCCTTGTGTTTAGCAACCATTTACAAATACTGTCTCTACAAATGGCAAATTATATTTGTAAGCCTTTTATAACTTTTCTTCATTACATTTAAACAACCAATTATCATTGTCTTAGTAGTTGAACATTTTCAATTGGTCTACTTTGGATTGTAACTTTAAGTTGGATTACAATCTATTAGTCATGATAGCTGATGATGTGTCATAGTTTACTTAGGCCAATTGAAAAAGGAAATGTTAAGTAACAGAGAATGCTATTTATTTTATAATATCATTGTATTGTACTGTATTTGTACAATTCAATGGACCATGTGAATGAATGAATTGATTTAGGCCTATATGATAATGATACACTCATCTTCAATCCAAATTGCCATCAGCGGCTAATTGACTGAACTAGCGTAATGCCCGTGAAGTGGGGGAGGGGGGCTATTATGAGGAGAGTATTATGATTATTAAAAATATTACTGAGTTCAAGCACCAAACCTAGCTACAAGAACATAATAGACAGTTGTAGGAACATATGTTTGCAAATTTTCATAACTGGGCAATCAGTAGTTTGTTAGGAGTAGCATAAGGGGTCCGTGAATTAATAGTATGATGATTGCACTTCAAGTGTCACCAGCAATAGGGCTGATCTGGCCAGGGCAGCCTGACGCAATGTCAAACTCTTGGCCGGCTGGCGGTGGCGTGATCTTGCAGCAATGGGAAGAACCAGAGTATCTACTGATGACGTCACACAATCTGCTAGTTACAAAATTGGCCGCTTGGCGCCTGGCGCCCTTGGCCTTAAGGAAGCTGCTTGACCTTGGCCCGGTTTTTCTAATAAACTAGTGTATATTTGGCTTTATACTAGAACTAAGCAATATACAGATGTGAAATTGGCACCACAGTGTGCAGAATGATTTATAAATCTTTGTATCAGTTGTCTATTCATTTGGATGCAGTTAAACCAATAATTTGTGAGATATTAGCTGAAATGGCCATTTTTACCTTCCATCTTTAAAAAATTCAGAGCTTCACTACTTTTTCAAAGAAAACAATAAGCACACCAAGCTAAAAGGGACATGCCATTCGATTCATAGTCCACATATCTCCCAAGGATGTATTAAGATTATGCAACTAATTGACCCAATTAGTCATTTTTTAACAATTATTTTAAAAATTTGAAATATCTGTTTTTTTCTTAAGTATTTCGTTACGTCAAGTAAAATAATATTGTCTGTCTGTCTTTATATGTTGTGCAATGCACGTCATGGCGCTAAGAATATGGTTTGAACGGTCTTCCAGTCCTTGAAAATGCTGTGGTGTGAAGTATCCTATCAGCGTGCCTCGGCGGCCCAACGTCGCCCCAAAGTCGGTCAGATGCCTCTGACATCGGACTGACGCCGGGCCGACGCCGGACCGCCGAGGCACGCTGACAGGGTATACATTAACAATATGGAACTGTATTTTAGAAAATTTACTTTTCTTTTCAGGAATTATATTCAAGTTATCGAAGAAGCACTCTATCAAGCAAGGAAGACCTTTTTGATGTCATATGGCAGCGGTTTGGGAGGATCAGAATAAAGAAGAAGGCAGATGTTGAAAAAACTATTGCCAAAATCAAGGTATTAATTACATAGTATCCTTCAGCAAGTCATTCCATGTCAAGTCAGGCAAATTTTGAGGAGCTTAACCTTTTCAGATCTTCCTGAAACTACAGTCAATTACATGTATTGTCCTGGTATCCAAATGATGCACATAGAAAACTGCCCTGTACCAAAAATATGTTTTTCTGGAGCTAGCCTTGTGCGCCACCTTCAAAAAATCACCATTTTGGGTAGCAGAACAATGTTCTGTGGAATTTATATGCCGGGCTGCAACTAGGAAACCACATTCTACTTGTCATGATGCAAGTCTCTGAATGGCCACTCGTTGAATAGGCTGATATCAGACATGACAGGAAATGGAGGCCTCCAGAGAACATTTGACCTTCTTCTGCTGTTCTTACAATAGCGTAATCAAGTTACTCTATATGCCTCCATAATGTTATAATGCACATTGGTTAGGTTTGTTGCAAAACACTGGATTAGATGTGAACCTGTTTTCCCATGTCACTTGTTTGAGCAGTTGTGCCACTGTTGGATGGTAGGGGAGACCGGGGCTGGTTGTCACTGGGGCAGGTTGTCACACTTTTTATTGCACTGAACTAGGGAGTTACGCAGCTCAACCAATCATTGTTTACTGCTTTTATAACCCACTGGAGTCTTTTTGAAAAATCTTGACCCCTGGAAGGGAGTTTGGTAGGCACACGGTCTATTAAAAATTTCTGGTCACAAAAAGTAAATTTTTACCTGCAACTTGCATGTTATCCTACTCATTAATCAGTCGGGGCAGGTTGTCACAAAACAACGGGGCAGGTTGTCACACTTTTTGGAGCTGGTTGTTACCCATTAGGACCAGTCTTTTAAACCAAAAAAACTATCACAAATACAAATTTGTTCTTCATACATGCTTTTGATGACTGAAGATGTATGCAGATATTGCATTGTGTTAAAATAAATCTATTTCAAATTTATAAATCAAATTTGCAAAAAAAATTGTAAAAATCCTCCTCCAGATCAGAATGCTTTCCTGCTGATTGGTAAGCCTTCATTTGCAGTACCCTTGTACACAGTAGCGTGTTTGTTAAGGTCTTCACTGGGCAAGTAAAGGATTCCTCATATGTCCAAACTAACTTTTATTGGTCAAGATCTGCCCTTCAGAGTTCCACTTCCTACATCCAAGCTCTTAACCAAAAGTGTGACAACCTGCCCCGAGAGTGTGACAACCAGCCCCGAAAATATGACAACCTGCCCCGAATTCTGAATTTTAAAAAATTTCCAATAGGACATCAAGATTTCGAATGATATAGGTATATATGTTCACCAGATGGTTAAAGTCACTCCCCTTTTGCCATTCATACAGAATGGCAGTGCTCCTGCGCGCTTTATATAGAAATAGTAGCATGTTTAAGTTTTACACACTGTGACAACCTGCCCCTGTGACAACCAGCCCCGGTCTCCCCTACCTCCAGAAAATATGATTTTTACTGAATGATGTATTTTATTAAGGAATTGTACATTGCTCTATTTCTGATATGAAAATGGGGGATTGCATCCAGTGTTGATTAATAATAATAATAATAATAATATAGCGCTGATTTCAGAAAACTGCTCATCAGCGCTTTTTCAAATCATATCATTTGTAGGAATTTTGAGCAAATGGGTTTTTAGATTCTTCTTGAAGCTTTCTAAGGTTTCTGCAGTTCTCACTTTTTCAAGCAAAGTGTTCCAGAGTTTTGGTGCTGCATAGGAAAATGCTCGATCTTCAAACTTATTTTTGTTGCATGGAGCAGGTTCTGCTAACAGCAGCTTGTGGTTGCCTATCAGGTTATGATCTTGTTGAGATTTGACTTGGATAAGTTCTTGGATGTATTGTGGTGCCTAATTGTTAAGAGCCTTCCATGTAGTGGTCATCAATTTGAACTGAATTCTTGCTCTGATTGGTAACCTGTGCAGTTGTTTCCTACTCTAGCTGACACTTTCGTGTTTTTTCAATTAAATGAACTGCCGATTGAGCAACCAAATATATCTGATAAAGCCATCCCAAGCACCTGTTGTATTGAATGTGTTATTTTATCAGTGAAGTTATTTCTCTAATTTTGAATAATGTCCTAGTTTGCCCCTAGTATACACAGCAGACAATTTTTTTTTGCAGAAAGGGGAGGGTGGGGGGGTGGTTCAAGCTTGCAACATTGTAAAATGGTACTTCCACTCAAATTATCACAATGAAATTTCTTCACATCTAGTTGTTGCCATCAGGTGTATTCATTGAAAATTTCAGATCTCTATGTGCAATACTTTGGTGTCAAATAAAATTGTCGTGACTGCTGTCGAAAACGCGAGTCAAAAAATTTCAAAATCCTGTGATGATCAATTTCAATAACCAGGCTGCTTATTCCACAAATTTTCTTTTTTTTTCCAAAATTGAAATTTCATAAGATTAATCCCATCCAGTGTGTTCCAAAACGAATATTTGCATTGGTGCATTTTCCGGGGAAGTGCGAATTGTAATGGAAGTTCACGGTAATAAATAAAAGGCTCGTGCTTTTCCTAGGACTAAAATGCAATTAGCCACAAAGGCCAATTTTCAGTGAAATGCAAGGATGTGTGGCTAATTTGCATGCAAATATACGCAATTTCCATTTGCCACATGAAGGATGCATCAGCCAATGCTAATGTGGCTAATTTAGGAAAAGCACTGATCTAGGCCTATGTTTTCCCATATCATACATGAGGTCTTTGCTAGACTTGGTAGTTGTTGAGCAATGAAAACTTGGAAAATTCTACATTGTTGTGTTTAAAATGATTCCCAGTGTACTATTAGTAGCAATGACAGATTCACCATTTGAGGTGTCTTTCCGCTTATTTTATTTCAATACAACTAGGAAGCATGTAGCAGGCCTAAAAAATCCATACCTAATCATTCATATTGATCTAATGTGTTGCAGGAGGTCCAGTTGCTGCTGAATGTTTTAAGAAATTGTGCTACATTTGCATGAAACCAGGGCATTTGGATAGTTTGTGATAATTTAGATTTTAAAATGGATAAACACATCAAGTTAAATGATCATTTTGATTTATGATTTCGGTTTTTCAGTCAATGGCAAGTCTTTAATATAATATATTCTAAAATCTGTCCAAATTTCAAGCAGTTATCTTAGAAGACAAAAGAAGTTTTTCACAGCTGTTTCAAGATATATCGTAACTCAGGTCACAACGTTTGTGCATTTAGCATGGGAATCAAAGGGAAATTTTTATAGGTTTTTTACACAACACAATTTGCAATATCTCCCTTATTTCTCAATCAGTTTCGGCAATCTTTGCACCATTGTCTAAGTTAAACTTAGGTTTACTATCTAATACGGGGTTTGGATCTTTAGCTAAATTTAGTTTTTTTGTAACATACCTACATTCATTGGTGTGATGATTTTTTTTTTCACATTGCAAAGCCATGTAACTCAGTGGCTGAGTGGATTGCATGCTGGACTTGTAATTTGTGGTCCAGGGTTCGATTCCACTGCATGGCGATACTTGACTGCTAAATTTAGATACTTACAGGGAGCCATCAGGCGATAGACATGCTGCAAAGTGGCCTAGCAAATGGAACTCAGTTTGGCATTTAAACTCCTACCTCATTGTATGTGCATGATGATTACCAAAATAATGGCTTCCACCATCACATATTTTTTAATATACCTATATGTAAGTGGAGGTGGGTTGTCAACAAGATTTGAAGCAAGTCATTCTAGACCATAGAAGCTTTCTCATGAACCAGACTTTGTGGTTCAGTGTAATATCTTAAAATATATTACCTATACCACTTCTAAATTCAAGCCATCACTCATTTCTTAAGATGATTAAATAACTGTCATATCATACTTGAACCCCAAAAAGATGCATTCATGGCTATCTGCAAACTTCGTTGCATAACTGTATCATTTTACATCTGAATCCCACTATAATTGTCTACTACAAAAATTAAACAATGGAAATCAAAGGTACACTATACACATTTTTTTGGAATATGCTTACTCAACCTGGGCCCTACTCAACTTCGACCTTTTTTAGTAAATTTTCAACCGAAAAAGTTGAAAATCTGTTGCTACACACCCAGTGGTGTAGCTATAAATTCAGGAGTGGGGGCGCCAAGGGGAGGCCAGAGTCTGAACCAAGGGGGCCCACCATTAGCTTCATTTTTCGGGCAATACAAGGGTTAAAATTAATGCCGCGACACAAGCCTTCCTTACAAATGACATAGGAACATTGACAAACTTTTCTTCTGGCGAAGATTTACAGCATTCACAATTTAATTTAGATAAGTAAAAAAAAACACTAAATATTCCTTCACAATTACTTTTTTAGAGAGAAATGACTTTCCATAAAACCAATTGGACAGAGTTTAGAATGTTGATTTCAGCCGTTCAATTTATTATGCACACGGAATGAGAAAACGGTTCGTTGCGAAAATAGTACTGACTGATTCAGGATCATATTGGGGTTGAGTAGAACTTACTTTTTAAAGAACATGGCCCCAATCTGGGTAAACATCAATGACCATGCTGGTACATGAAGAAGAAAACCTTATCAAGGGTACATAGCACTGCGTACAATAATGTGATATGTTGCAATAATTGCCATGATACAAGTTTAACTCAGACTTGAATGGTCTCATATAGGCCTAAAAACTAATAGTGACTGCTGAAAATGACACAAATTCCAAAATATAGGGAAATTCCATGCAATACATGAACATTTTCAGTATGTACAAATCACTCTGGTTAATCAGTCCTGTCAAAGGCGCCACAATGGCCAGAGAAAGATTTCTTCAAATCACAAGATTTTTGATATTGCATGGAACTGATGCAGATACATAGGCAAACCAGAAGGGGGAGGGGAAGAATTGGGAAATACTACAATTTGTGGCAAAGAGGCGAACAATTCAGGAATATTATTAAATAAACATAATTAAAAACAATGGTTTCCACAAGATTTCTATTGAAATAGTATTAAATCTTGATCTTGAAAATTAGAGCAAATGTCGCTAGGCCTATTGCCAAATCTATATTTTAAAAGAAAATATAAGAGAATTCCAAATGCCTTAGAACTTTTTAAAGGGCAAGTGTCATTCTGGTGAGAATAAACGGATTACTGCTCCTCTGTCTGGAGCAATGTTTCTAATAAACACATCATTAGATTCCAACGTCTCCAAAATAGAGCCATGAGGTGCATGCTAAAAGCACTACCTCGATCACACATCGAGGATATGTTAAAAAGTCTCAAGTGGAAGAGCATCAAGCAGAGGATGTTATACCCCCGTATGGTCCTCATTTGGAAAATAGTTCACTCACAAGCACCAGATTATTTAACAAATGGCCTACGTTATTAAAAAAATGAGCATGATTATAATACCAGTCATGCAAAGTCAAACAAACTTTACATCCTCAGAGGCCACAAAGAGTGTTTAAAAACTTTATAATTATACCTGTGGTGCTAATGAGTGGAACTCCTTACCGGAGGATATTCGCCTGCTAACTAACCTCCAAACCTTCAAAAAACACTGTGTCAAATATGTTTTATGTCATACTGCTCAATTTTAACTCCTATTTATTTATTTCTCTTTTTATCCTATGTTTTTACTTTTTATGTTGGTCTTGTTTTTATGTTCTTATTTATAAAGCCAACTAACTACTTTTATTTTGATTTGTCATTTATTTAACTACTTATGTTTTTTTGTCATTTGCTATACTTATTTATTCCTCCTTTTTTATTTGTCACTCTTCTTTCTCTTATTTGTTTTTATATTGATATGATTGTTTTGGGCATAACATACAAACAGCATTGCTGGACGTTATTTCCCAATAAAAAACCTCAAACTTCAAACCTCAAACTTTAAGTGAGCGCCAGCCCAGGTCACAAAGATGGACGTGCGCTGCTCCAATTATTTTTCAAATTTCTCAAATCTGAAAAGGGGGGGGGGGCAGTGGGGGGCCACTAATCCATTTGGGGGGGCCTTGGCCCCCCAGGCCCCCCCCCCCATAGCTACACCACTGTACACACCTGCAAAGGTTTTTGCTGAGCTTCAACCAATCTAAAATGTTGACTTGAGACGTTAGGGTAAATGTTTACCAAACTAAGTAATAGCCTGTTAAACCAGCTTGAGCGAATTTTTACTCACTTCCGGTTACCTTTTGTACCATGGGAACAGCAGAGCAGTTGCAGCAAAAACCCATGCCCACAGAAGCAGTGATAGATTTACTGTCACCAAGTTCAAGTAGTGCACAACTTGCAAACGATCGATAGCCAATTCCGAGCAGCAACAATTCTTCTTCCAATATAGTACAGCAGCCAACAGACTATCAGGTACTGGTAATTTGCTGAGGACATGTGCCCAGCACCCATGTGTTAAGGAATTGCAAGTGAAGGCGTGTTGAACAATATGTCAAATCTAAGATTTTGGTTGACGCAAGAAAGACTTACATACTTTACACAAGTGCCCATTCAATGTTATCAATAATATGGTGCTACACATTTATTTATTTATTATACGAAGAACAAATATATTCAAATATACCTAAATAATTGCCAACATTAATGATGTATTGTTTCTTCTGATGGCCATTCTATGATGTTGTAGCCTGTGTATCAACTGCTTGGCAATGGTACAGCATTTCATGACATTGGGCGATTTGACCAACTGGCTGTGTGTAACTTACTTCCTGGGGCCCAGCACTATGATATTGTCACAAATATGGATATTTTACTTTTCATCAAATACTCCTAATCCACATAAATGTGCCACCAACAAGACCAAAAGTGCTTGATGGTACATATGACCGAGCAAAATGTATCACACAAAAATACAAACTGAAAATTAAATTTCACTTTTCAGATATTCCTTCATTTGAATGATAGTTTTGGATCAAGGTAAACATATATATGGTTATCCAATTATGAATTAAGATCTGCATTTTTCAATACAGCTCAAAGCAAAACATTCAAATATGCAAGTTATTTCAATACAGTTGAAGAAGCATTGATATTTTCCGTCATTATGATCAACCTTTAAAAAGTTCTGCAATTGATGTCATGTTGATTCATTAATAAAGCTGTTATTTCATTAAATGTTTATAATACCTTATATTAGTCCATTTCCTTACAAATGCCATTTACCCTGTCACAAATATTATTTGTTATGAAACCTTACATAAATGTTTTTCCTATTGCAAATTGTCCTTTTATTGAGTATAATTTGTCTTTTTTTTTTCAATAATTTTGCAAGATAAAATGAAATAAATGCGCAATCATTACAACTACATTTTGGATTTACAAGACAATTTCAATTTTGGTTGTATCTAGTACTTGGATTGAATTCCAGCAATCTTTAGTGGAGACATTTTTTGAAATTTCACTTATTGTCACTCAAAAATGATGGATTGATGATGGACACATCATGCATTTAGATATCATCTCACAGTACATCATAATTATGGTCTTTTTTGCAGGTTTTTGGCCAAGTTTATTCATCATTATCATTGGGCGACGAATAATCATGCTATGGATCATACTATGGATGTTCTGATATTTCTAGTCAGAGAAGGAGCCGACCCTTTCCTGTCTATTGATGGGACAGTTGCTTTTACTTCATTTCTTAAACAGCTTGATCTTGATCACATTTATACAGCAACGCAATCAATTGAAACTTTCCTGGAAGAGGCATCAAAACATGTTTCAAGGGGAGAAGAAATTCAGAATAACATCTTGAATGATGTCATCAAGGCTCACTCAGTTCATAGTTTCTCTTCCATCAGGGATCATGTTGTCAGGATCTGTCTCGAAATGATTGAGATAAATCCTGCTTCTTGTGATCATGTTGACGATGAAGGAAGAACTCCACTTCACAACCTCATGGAAAAACTAGCAGAATATGATTTATGGAAAAGAATGCCAGGCTTTGTTGCAGGAACAGACAGTCTCTGTGATCTCATGTGTCATCTGATCACTGAGAAGAATGTAAAAATCGAAGACAAAAACCAACAGACTCCTTACACACTTTTTGTCAGGCGGTTTTGCCCTCATCTTAATGAAGCTTTAATGCCATTATTTACACGATTTCTGGGAGAAGTATTCAAGAAATTAGAAGGGTCAGCAGAGGAATGCACAGTAAATGAAGTAATCAAATCTGTCCCAACAAACATTTTTGAAGTAGGATCAAGACATTATTGTTCTAAAGTTAAGGAACTCATTGTTAGAAACTGTCTCAAAGTGATCAAGACAAGCCCTGCCCTTTGTGATCATGTCGATAGTGAGGGAAGAACTCCACTTCAAAACCTAATGGCAAAACTGCTGATTGATGGTTTGTGGAAAACCATACCGGACTTTTCGAGAGGAACTGAAAGTCTCTGGAATCTCATGTCTCAATTGATCACTGAGAAGACTGTTAACCAAGAAGACAAAGACGAGGTGACTCCTTACACTTTGATTCTCTTGTGGCAAGAAATAGAGACATTCTATGATGTACCAGATAATCATAAGTCAGCAAGGAAGGTTGAGAAAATTATGAAAGATATCCAGAAAAGGGAAACTAATGAAAAGGATGAGACTCGTGGCTTGCAAACTCTTCGGTAAGTGAAAAAAGAAGATAATTACACAAACAATTACGAATTACAGTCCTTGTCATACTTACGTGGAATCTCAAGTTTTTTTTCTATGCTGTTGAACTGTGATGACAGAGATGACTCTATTCCCGCATTGCAATATATGTAAATTAACTACAAGCTGTGATGTCATTTCAAACTGGGTCAGATTCCCCAGCTTCTAGCCAATGTTGATCCTCCTGAACTGAGCGTCACAGTTTCAACACAGTGTCAGAGTAAGAGTTTTATCAGGGATAGCCCCTACAACTACGTCATCACAGCTTGATAGCCAATGGGCTGATCGTAAACTACGTCATCACAGTTCAA
Source organism: Platynereis dumerilii (assembly GCA_026936325.1). Lineage (NCBI taxonomy): Eukaryota > Metazoa > Annelida > Polychaeta > Phyllodocida > Nereididae > Platynereis > Platynereis dumerilii. The sequence continues at coordinate 1,999,384 of JAPTHN010000004.1, forward strand.
ACATTGATATATTGAAGGAAGCATTACATTTTTGATCCCAATGATTTACCACAGCAATCACCAGTCTAATCCTACCAAATGGCAGCTTTGCGAGCATTCACAGTAGACAACTGTTATAATTCCCACAGAGTTGTTTGATAAATCTACAAACTTGCCAACTTACAACTTTAAACTTTGATGGAAGTTGGTATAAACAGAAGGCTTTGACAATTTGTTTGTAAACACATGGCTTATGTTATGTATATTTGTTCTGGCAGCCCATTGGCTGAGAGGCTGTGATGTCAAACTTGCATGGGTTTTCCCAGACCCAATTTTAACTCTGACACTGAGTTGAAACTGTGATGCTCAGTTTGGTGGATTCACATTGGTTAGAAGCTGGGGAATTTGACCCAGTTTGAAATGACATCACAGCTTGTAGTTAATTTACATATATTGCAATGCTAGAATAGAGTCATCTCTGACATCACAGTTCAACAGCATAGAAAAAAAACTTGAGATTCCACGTAAGTATGACAAGGACTGTAAGTTAGAGGTCAAATGTCAAAATTTACTATTTAATATAGAAGGTACATTGATGACAGAAAGACAATGCAATTTTATTAACATAAAGGACATATACAATCCCAAAGTTTACATAATTTATGGGCAGACCCCTCCAAGGCCTAATGGTCGCTATCAAGGGGCCAACCTGAAACATGATAACCCAATTGTTTGGTACCTCTTTAGTAATGCAAGACAATATAAAGTATGTGTAAACAATATGCCAAGAGCAATACTGCTTTATGAATATACACATTAAGCCTTAAAAACAAAAGTACTGGACAACTGGAAACAATGAAACCACTTGTCACCATATACGGCAGTTGATTTTGACACGCAAGTTGAATTCGACACTCGATAAACTGGCATAACAACTGTTCCAATCTCGGCAAAAAGTTGTTGACACTTTGGCAAAAACTACAAAGGGTTATATTCCAGCTGAAGCACTTGTCAAATGCACTTCAGAGCCCCTAGTGTACATGTCGAATTCTGCTGTCCTGTCAAATCCAGAAGTTGCCGATGGTACCTGTGGTATCTAACCATGATAATGACAATGATATCCCTAAAGGTATACATAATGATAAATCATACAATGCTTTCAAGAGTATCAGATAAAGTTGACACCATCATCTCAACTTCAATAACTGAGAAATGTGAAACAAACCAGATGCATTTGGAATTTGTAAAATACAGCTACCTTGCTTTGCAACTATTAAGGTTGACAACAGAATATCTTTAAGCTCAGTTTATAGTCAAACTTTAGTGTTAGAGAAGTCTGGTTAGATTATTTGACAGCATTTCGTCACAACAGCCTTTTTTAATATGGAATACATAGTAGGGTGATGCAGATTGCGCACAAAAATATAAGCTTTTGAATTTTGTGAAGGTCGCCCCCTAAAAATGTTCCAATATGAAAAAAAAATCAATGAAAATTTGACCCAAATCGGACATATTTTAGAGAGTTTTGTGGCAATAAAAATCCTCTGTTAGCCAGAAAAAATGCAAAATCATTATGAAATTCATTTTTCACTTTCCTTAGGTGTAGAACTCTCCTGTGAACCAATGGCAATTACGTTGCACCACTGTATTTGAAAAATATCTTGAAACGAATTTAACACATTCAACTGCCAATCGATGGTGAAAGTGCAAAACCTTGTATGTCAAAATTTAGCTATTTTTAGATTTTGGGTGGAATGACTAATTCGATATCCGATTCATGTTGTCAATTGGTCACCTTGCCTCTTTGCTATTTTTGGAAGGTGAAACAGAGTTCACCAAGCCTTGTAAGTTGATTTGTTCCAAAAAGTGAAAGTGCAAAACCTCGTAATTCAAATTAGAACTTTGAAGCACATATTTAGGATATTTCAACCTTTTTTGAAAAATTATGACTGTGGTACGTTTTTTATTGCTCACAGGAAATTTCCTTTTTAAAATTTTTTTTCCTCCCTATATTTATTGTGGTGATATAGGCTATTGAAAAAGAGCGTGCTTAAAAATTTGAAAAAAGTGTCATTTTCCTCATTCTTGCTATTGTAGCCACTAATTAAAATTAGCTGTTGTTATTTATCATGGTCAAATTATATTTTTTAGTGTTTACCCATTAGAGGTACATTCAAAGCTCGATGGTGAAAGTGCAAAACCTCGTATGTCAAAATTTTGCCATTTTTAGATTTTGGGTGGAATGATCATTTCAATATCCAATACATGTTGTCAATTGGTCACCTTGCCAGTTTGCTGTTTTTTGAAGTTGTAACACACTGGTAACAGAATGATCTCACCAAACCTTGCAGGTCGATTGGTTCTAAATAGTGAAAGTGCAAAACCTCGTAACTCAAATCAGAACTTAGAAGCTCATATTTTCGGATATTTAAACTTTTTTTTATTTATTATGGTCAAATCATAATTTTTACTGTATAGCTATAGATTGGAAGTACATTCAATGCTGCAAGTTGCTTAGAAATGTGATAAATGATTGAGTTACGAGGTTTTGCACTTTCACTAACTTGCAAAAAGTGAAAGTGCAAAACCTTGTAACTCGACATTTTCATTCATACCTGATGGTAGCATCAATGCAGGGGTCAATGACCTATGACAAAAAATTATGCTAAAACAGGGTCTCACTTTCTATAAATCACGTAGAGCCTAACTCGCATATAAATGAACATTACCATAAAAAATTATCTGTGATAGTTTTTTCCAATTTCTGAAAAACAGCTATTTTTGACTTACGAGGTTTTGCACTTTCACCATCGAGCTGCAAGTTACTTTAAAATGTGATAAATGGTCGAGTTACAAGGTTTTGCGCCTCACTAACTTGTAAGAAAGTGAAAGTGCAAAACATTGTAAGTCAACATTTTCAGTCACACTGACTGTGACATCAATGCTAGGGGTCAACCACCTCTGACAAAAAATTATACTAAAACAGGGTGTCACTTTCTGTAAATCTGGTTGAGCCTAACTCACATATTGATAAACATTACCATAAAAAATATCGGTGATAGTTTTTTCCAATTTCTGAAAAAGGCTTTTTTGACATACGAGGTTTTGCACTTTCACCTCGCAATGCTATTCCAATGGTAAACAGAAGTGTGAGTTTTCAATTTGATGTAATATTTTGTAGACATACCGGATTTGGTGTTTCATTGCACAGTGTGACCATACTGTGCTATAGACATATTTCAAGTTGAAAGTTATTGATATTATATTTTTTAGGAGCATGGGTGGCTTCTATATTGAGAAAAAGTCAATTTCAATGGTCTTCCAATGCAGTTGTACTATATTGATTTCTTGGTCATGAAGTCATCAACGTCCGAAATGATGGTTCCATTTTTTATTTAGTGTTATGAGGTAAACTCTGATGTCACCTCATAATCAACTTTGTTGATTTTGGGTGACACTGGATGTTTTCAAAGAAATTGCATATTAATTGGGAACACGCCAAAAACCTGATTATACAGCATAACTCCTCACTGAAGCAACAGAATTAAAGGGAAGTCACAGAATATTTACTTCCTGAAACACATGTCATAATGTGTAAAGGATATCCAAATAGTGTTATTTTGTTTTGAGATATTGCCAAAAAACATAGTTGCATAATAGTCGGGAACGCAGTGTGGCAGTGTTGGTATTCAACTAACCAGAGCTGGCGACCTCACAAGGGGCTGAGCTGTTCTAGTTAGTATTCAACAAGCTCTTTTCAAGCTCCATCTATTAAAGTAACTATTATTTCTTTGACACTGAAACTATTACAGATGATTTCATATTTGTAGACATTTGAGGTAGAAAATACATCATTTTTCTTGCAATTTTCATTGGTCGAGAGGGTTTGACACCACTCTCTCCTGAAAAGTGACATAGCGTTTTACATGGGTGACCATGGCATTTTAAGCCATTGATCTCCAAACAGGGACTGGCTTTAGCAGTTTCAAGTGGGAGTTTTAGTTTGTGTTTCACACATTTTCAGTACATACATTCTGCAAGTCCAATGCTGTGTGTTTGGGTGATTAGGATCAGGAGATCCATGCAATGACTGTTTATAAAGAAAATAAACATGTAGGGCTCCGCTCAGGCGGCAGGATAATGGGCTACCAATCGTGGGGTCCTTGATGTGATTTTCTTATGAATGTTGACCACATCACTGGGCCTCATCCTGTCCTGAGGATCATTCAGAATTTATGATTGGGGGGGGGGAGTTGAGAGTTTTGTTGGAACTTTCTGTCAAACATTTTATACCCCCTTTAGTTTCATGCTTATTTGAAACTCTCCTGTCAGACATTCCATGTGGATTTTTAGTATGTCCCCTTTTCTTTTATAAAAATTTCATACCCCCCATAAGCATGTTGTGAGTAATAAGTAACCCCCTTGAAACATGTGTGAAAAAATTTGTGCTCCGTCGGGCAAAAACTCCCATTCCCCTCATGTCATAAATTCTGTTTGGCCTGTAATAAGGCACATAGATTCTGGACAAAAGATAAAAATTAGTACTGTCCCACTTGAAGCATGTAGCACCCGCTTAGGTAAAACTCCCATCTCTCCCTCAACCCAGTCATAAACTCTGAATAGTCCCTTGCTGATGACATAGACAGTGCTCGCGGCGTATGGTCGATCAAGGCATGATAATTTAGTGTAAATAGATGTGAAGCCATTCAGAGTCAGCTTGAAACTGATTTAATATCAAATGAAACAATCAACAGTTGTACACAGGAGTGTGAAGTACAACTGTTCATGAAGAAGTGAAAGAGTTCATGTGGATTGCGGTTTGACATGTGTGAACAACTGCCACAAAACCAAGTTGGCCTTTGCTGAATACTATTGGTCAAAATTATGACATCATTTTTCCAGCAAACATCACTTGCTTGAAGCAAGCTGAAAAATGTGACGCGCAATTGGCAACTTGACCAATCACCTGGCAAGATTTTCTGATGTCAGACCAGAAATTTTTCAAAATATTTAGTTTTTTGAGAAATGTCTACAAATATGAAATCATCTGTAATGTTATAGAACACCGCAGATTTGGTAAATTTTGACTACTTTGTTCTTGTTAGTCTGATGGTATTAGTGTGGAGAAATCAAAAACGGTAATAATTAGCTTTGATCCACTGTTCTGACAGCCAGACCCAAAAATTGTGCCCATGCCGCATTGGTTTGGGCGCCAGGTATAGTTAAACTCGCTACATGGCAAATTATTGGATTTTTTGCATTGAACACTAATGTTCATTTTCATAATACGGTAGCACCCTCTAATTTCTGTTCGATCTAGCTCAAATTCTTACCAATTTTTTTTCATATATTGGAACAATTTCAGGGGTTGCCCCATTAAAATTTCCTAACTTCATTTTTTTGCATCACCCTAATACATAGGATACTACTTTTGCAGGCCTACCAAATGAGCTCTTACTCAACCTACTTATCTGGCTCATTGTAAGGCCTCCAAAGTTTTGTCAGAGTGTAATCGAGTAAACTTATCAAGATTCAACGTCGTTTCCTCAAAAAGGCTTTCAAGTCAGAGACCTGAAATTTTGGATATAACCTACTGATACAAAAATGTCACAATCAATTGGTTCGGTGGTGAAGTTTCAGAATCAATCTACCCTATAAACAGTCATGGACTGGCGGGTGTGGAAGAGTAGCAGCTGCAACGGGCCCAACCATTCAGGGGGTCCCCAACATTCAAGGGGCCCGTGCAATGTGTCCAAAAAATGAAGAGAAAGCAATAAAAAATACAAAAATGCAAAAATATCTGATCTTTGTCACCAAGTTTGACTGTGTGATAGAATACAACTTTGAGAGGGCCCTGCATTGGCACATATGGAGCAATTAAATGCCAAAAAGAAATATTGGGGGCCCATTGACGTTTTTACCACAGGGCCCAATATGTTGCCAGTCCACGCCTGCCTATAAATACAGAACCATACACCCAGATAAATTGCCTTTCTGTGAAACATGAGCAAAGTTGAAAACTTACAAGAAATGCTGTATGAAAAATGGAGATCAACAACAGTAAAATAAAATTTGGTAATCAGAAAATAACATCTCAATTAGTTAACCAGTAAACAAAACAAAAAAATAACACTGAAGAGATTATATACTGTTTGTCAGTCCAAGCCCAGGACTTAAAATCAAACAGAGAATCCCCAAAGGGTATATCTACGTCGCAGCTACACTGTATAATGCCTCAGGTTGTTCAGCAATTACATCATAGGTACAGTGGTTTGCCTAATGTCATTGGCTAAAAAGCTTTGATGCATGACATGGTTGGAGGTATGACATCATTGGTGGTACCCAGGCCTGAGCAGAGGGGGGGGGCCAGAGGGGCCAAATGGCAGGGGCCCCCAAATTTCACGGGGCCTACTTCCAAAGTAAGGTAACGCACGTGTCACGAAAATGAAATTATTCTCGATTTGTACACTGAACAGAGTTAGACTGCCAGTGTGGGTTCCTCGGCAAAATAATTTGGAGGGCCTGACTGTCAGCAATAAATTCTGTAATTATGATTGTGCGGTATAAGATAAAAAATTTCATGGATTTCCTTACAGCTCAAGTCATTTGACATCTTGTGCATATTAAATCTATAGATGTCTCATTCATGGTTTATCAATCTCTGCGATTCCTAAGTGGATATTCTGTGAAGTTGTTGTCAGGGTTACCCATTTAGCCTCCGATGTTTGAGGGCTCTGTACAATACTAGGCTCTGTTCCATTGGGGTCCTATCTTAAAGTTTGATTTTTGGTCCAGGATCAGGCAAGCGCACCAGACTATTATAAGTTGTCTACCACACAATCCAAAAAGTTTTTGACAGATGTTTTTTCTAAATCTGTAAATCTTTTTGGCAACTTTCAGCGGCCGTCCTGAGTAAATGTGTCCATGGCAATGACTGTGGCCACTTTGCCACATATAGTTCAGTCTGACCCTGGGTTTGTATGTTGCTGCTCATATAGGAAGATACAAGATGAGATATAAGGAGTAGCGTTGTATTTGTCATTGAGGTCAACCTGAGAAGTTGGGGGGGGGGGGCGGGCCCCCAAAATGCATTACTTTGAGATGTTTCTGTAATTACGGGAGGGTCATGTTGGTTCTGTCCTTGCTTGTGCATGTAATTTGACTGAATATATAAAATACTAAAACTAATTAATATGTTTATTGAGACGGGAGACCTATTTTAAAGGGCTTTTGTCTCGTTAATGTTGGTAAATACCTGAAAGGGAGCGGGTAGTGTCAGACAGTCCATAGCAATTTCTCCCACGAACCGGACTTATTCTATGAAGTAGAACCTTTTGTGTTTCTACTTTACCCTATAGTGGAAAGGCACCATGATGAAAGATAATGTTGCAACTTGCACATCTGAAACACATGCATGCACACAATTCTAATTGATGGTCACTTAATGGTTTTTATAAGTATTGTAGAGTTAGACAGAAAGCTAAAAATGCCAACATATAATGATTTTATGACAGGGGCTGTAGGTGTAGCCCATGAACCCCCGTTATATCAAGTTATTTAATAAAATTAAGGTTTGTTAGCCAGAAGGAAACATTGATGCAGTGGGCTCACATCCTATCCAAAAAAGGAACATTATTGCACATGATTGACCTGTATGGCAGAAAACCTTTATAAGACCTGTATTCAAAAGAAGAATTTAAAACATTGATAATCAAGGACCATTGATGGTGCTCAAACCAAAATTTAGAAATAATTGTCTGATTTTGCAATAGAAGTTCCACTATCATGTTCTGCTGAATTTAACTCGTAAATATATTTACTGGCAGGTTCGAATATGATGACCTTTTCTTTTAAATGTATTTTCTTAATTGTACATGATGCTTTAAAAAAAGTCAGAAATTTCAGAATCAATGTATACACAATATGGTGGCCTGAAAAAAAACTTCTTTTGGAATTTCAATATGGAGGTATATATTTTTCACTATTTGGCATGTACACGAATTTGCATACCTGCAAAAACGAACATATACACGAATTTGGCAGTCGTCTAAGTGTGAAATATTGCAAATATAACACCTCCACGAATGCTAATAATGGCAGGTACACAAATGAATAATAAAGCACATACACGAGTGCTAGTTATTACACATACACGAGCACCTATGCTCGTTTTTTTCATGTCCACAAATTCGTACATGCTCGCTTTTACACCTCCACAAATTTACATGTCAAATAATGAAAAATATATACGCCAGTGGTATAGAAAGGTGGTTATGGCCAAAAAATGAAAACTGGTGCAAAAAAGAAAATTGTGGCATGCCATTTGTGCCGGGCCGCTCTGGCTTTTATCAAAATGCATATTTCAAGCCATTCTGCATGCTTTTTTAGACCATTTTTTTGGCCTGAGTCAGCTTCCCGTGTTTCAGAAGGCTCAATGGCATACTTCAATCTTCTTTGAAGCCCATTTTTGATATGAAACACCATAAACAGGTTGCTTATATTTAAGATATGGCCATTTCTGGGTAAATGTTGGGAATCAGAAATTGGCTTTTTTTTGCTAAAAATTGCACGCAAAAATTGAAAATATCGGAATTGACCAAACAAAAAATTGTTTCAAGTGAATTGTAATTACCCTGAGTCCTCCCCAATGCCCTAAAAAATGAGGTATATTTATATTTTTCTATTTGGCATGTACACAAATTTGTATACCTGCAAAAACGAACATATACACAAATTTGGCATTCGTGTAAGTGTGAATAATGCAATTCACGAATTTGTGCAAGTGCAATAACGATCATTGCAACCTTAAACTTGGCTAAAACTATACTCCTGATCAAAATTTTGGAATAATTAGGATTTTCAAGGTATTAGAATTTCAAAGTTTTAAAATTGGTGAATGAATGTGAGGAATTGCAAAGATTTTTTCCTCGGACATTATGTATAAATGATATTATGAACCATTTTTAGTGGCTGAGAATTATTCGAACAATTTTCTTTGGGTGACCTTGAAAAATTGGCCATTTTTAGTAAAAAAATCATCAAAAATTGTATCATGGCTCAACAATATAGACACAAAATTTTGACATAACCAAAAAATGCCAACTTAATCTTGATGTGTACAACCAAAAAACTTCGAAATATCATGTTGAATCCACAGGTATTGACCTGCGCCTTCACTTGACTTGACATGGATTCCGCCAACCTGTTTTTTGCTTCTTATTGACCTCTATGGCCAAATTCTAGTGAAAGACTCATGCACCTGGTCCAGATTAGTTGGCTGAACCTCCATCTTGTGTGCAATATGGTCCAAGATGTCCCTATAGTTTTATTGAGGCTCAAGTCTGGTGAAGTTGCCAATAACGGCAAATTCTCAATTTTCCTGGTTTTGAAGGATTTGTGATGCCCTACAAGCTTGAGCATTGATTTAAATGAAAGAAATGTTTCAACTGAGGGGGCCCGAGAGTTGGAAGGGGGCCCCCAGAGTGGGAAGGGCCCCCAGAATGGTAGGGATCCAAGAGTAAGCTTGCCCCCCCCCCAAGAAGCGGAGGCCCAGCAGGGGATGGGGGCCCGAGAGGAGAAGTCGGGGCCCCAGAGGGGCAAGAGACATATAATAATAATAATAACTAGAAATGAGTAACTGCAAGCAGTAACAAAACTTCACCTAGAAATATTGGTCGAAACGAAAAAACGAAATGACAGAAATAATTTGAAAAGTTCAAAAGTAATTTGAAAAGTAATTTGAAACGTAATTAGAAAAGTAATTTCAAAGTGATTTGAAAAGTACTTGGAAAAGTAATTTCAATAGTAATTTCAATGCAAAAGTAACATGTCAAGTAACATGACAAGTAAATAGACAAGTAAATTGACAAGTGCATTGACAAGTACATTGAGAAGTACTTTGGCAAGTACATTGACAAGTACATTGACAAGTACATTGACAAGTACATTGACAAGTACATTGACAAGCACATTGACAAGCACATTGACACGTACTTGAATATTGTACATGTACCTGACCAATACCCGTAGACCATAACCTGTACCAAACCTTTACATAATTTCATAACTCTAGGTGAAATACTGAGGTAACAGTGAGCAATTCCAAAATGGCCGCCATTTTGTGTCAAACATTTTGAATTTCTCCACACGTGCGTGAACAATACCCACAAGCCAATACCTGTACCAAATTTCATAACTGTATTTGAAATACTAAGGTCACAGTAGACAATCAAAAAATGACAGCCATTTTGATTTAACTTGAAATATGAATTCTTCGCATAAAAAACATCTGAATGAGTACTTGAATCAGTCACAAACAAAATAACTATATGAAAATTGCATGGTGTTCAAGGTCATTGAAAATAGCACATTTTTGCACTAAAATTTGCCAATTGACCTTGAAAAATTGGGTCAAGGTCAAATGTGAAGGTCAATTTGGGGTGAATGGCAAAAAAGAATAGCAGTTTACTATAGCATGTTATCAGCCAAAATTGATATTTCATGGTGAAATGACGAAGGTCACCAATTTTGATGACTTACAAATGTTTAAAATTACGTAACTCATAATCCGGCCATAGAAATGCAACCACAATACACCCACAGATGTCCCGTTAGTCAAGCAACAATTTGCCACAATTTGGGCCACTTTCAGTAAAAAATGAGCAATTGCATAAGAATAAACCAAAAAACACTAAAAGTAGTCATACGGGACACTGACCTTGACCTACATTCACAAAATTGGGTCAAATTATGTAAAAGGACTTTTAAACAAACTTCCTAAAAGAAGAATGAAATCCAGCATTAAACGAAAAAGTTATTGCCATTTGAAATTTTTTGAAGTCAAACTTTGAAGTGACCTCTGACCTTGAAAAATGGTCCGGTGTCAAAAAAACTCGGGCAATGTAATGAGGGCATATGAGGCTCCGTTCATGAATTTTTTGAGGGTAGGTTAGGGTGAAAGAATAATAATAATAAATAATAACTAGAAATGAGTAACTGCAAGCAGTAACAAAACTTCACCTAGAAATATTGGTCGAAACGAAAAAACGAAATGACACAAATAATTTGAAAAGTTCCAAAGTAATTTGAAAAGTAATTTGAAACGTAATTTGAAAAGTAATTTCAAAGTACTTGGAAAAGTACTTGGAAAAGTAATTTCAATAGTAATTTCAATGCAAAAGTAACATGTCAAGTAACATGACAAGTAAATTGACAAGAAATTGACAAGAAATTGACAAGTGCATTGACAAGTACATTGACAAGTACTTTGACAAGTACATTGACAAGTACTTTGACAAGTACATTGACAAGTACATTGACAAGTACATTGACAAGTACATTGACAAGTACTTGAATATTGTACATGTACCTGACCAATACCCGCAGACCATAACCTGTAGCAAGCCTGTACATAATTTCATAACTCTAGGTGAAATACTGAGGTAACAGTGAGCAATTCCAAAATGGCCGCCATTCTGTGTCAAACATTTTGAATTTCTCCACACGTGCGTGAACAATACCCACAAGCAAATACCTGTACCAAATTTCATTACTGTATTTGAAATACTAAGGTCACAGTAGGCAATCAAAAAAATGACAGCCATTTTGATTTAACTTGAAATATGAATTCTTCGTATAAAAAACATCAGAATGAGTACTTGAATCAGTCACAAACAAAATAACTATATGAAAATTGCATGGTGTTCAAGGTCATTGAAAAAAACACATTTTTGCACTGAAATTTGCCAATTGACCTTGAAAAATTAGGTCAAGGTCAAATGTGAAGGTCAATTTGGGGTGAATGGCAAAAAAGAATAGCAGTTTACTATAGCATGTTATCAGCCAAAATCGATATTTCATGGTGAAATGACGAAGGTCACCAATTTTGACGACTTACCAATGTTTAAAATTATGTAACTCATAATCCGGCCATAGAAATGCAAACACAATACACATGCAGATGTCCCGTTAGTCAAGCAACATTTTGCCACAATTTGGGCCACTTTGCATGAAAAACGTGCAATTGCATAAGAAAAAACCATAAAACACTAAAAGTGGTCATATGGGACAGTGACCTTGACCTACATTCACGAAATTGGGTCAAATTATGTAAAAAGGCTTTTTAACAAACTTCCTGAAAGGACAATGAAATCCATCAATAAACGAAAAAGTTATTGCCATTTGAAATTTTTTGAAGTCCAACTTTGAAGTGACCTCTGACCTTGAAAAATGGTCCGGGGTCAAAAAAACTCGGGGAATGTAATGAGGGCATATGAGGCTCCGTTCATGAATTTTTTGAGGGTAGGTTAGGGTGAAAGAATAATAATAATAATAATAAATAATTACGAAAACAAGAAACTTCACCTATGGTAATAGGTGAAGTTTAACTAGAAATGAGTAACTGCAAGCAGTAACAAAACTTCACCTAGAAATATTGGTCGAAATGAAAAAACGAAATGACAGAAGTAATTTGAAAAGTTCCAAAGTAATTTGAAAAGTAATTCGAAACGTAATTTGAAAAGTACTTGGAAAAGTAATTTGACAAGTACTTGGAAAAGTAATTTCAATAGGAATTTCAATGCAAAAGTAACATGTCAAGTAACATGACAAGTAAATTGACAAGTAAATTGACAAGTACATTGACAAGTACATTGAGAAGTACTTTGACAAGTACATTGACAAGTACATTGACAAGTAAATTGACAAGTAAATTGACAAGTACATTGACAAGTACATTGACAAGTACATTGACAAGTACTTGAATATTGTACATGTACCTGACCAATACCCGCAGACCATAACCTGTACCAAGCCTGTACATAATTTCATAACTCTAGGTGAGATACTGAGGTAAAAGTGAGCAATTCCAAAATGGCCGCCATTTTGTGTCAAACATTTTGAATTTCTCCACACGTGCGTGAACAATACCCACAAGCCAATACCTGTACCAAATTTCATAACTGTATTTGAAATACTAAGGTCACAGTAGGCAATCAAAAAATGACAGCCGTTTTGATTTAACTTGAAATATCAATTCTTCGTATAAAAAACATCTGAATGAGTACTTGAATCAGTCACAAACAAAATAACTGTAGGAAAATTGCATGGCGTTCAAGGTCATCGATAAAATAGCACATTTTTGCACTGAAATTCTCCAATTGACCTTGAAAAATTAGGTCAAGGTCAAATGTGAAGGTCAATTTGGGGTGAATGGCAAAAAAGAATAGCAGTTTACTATAGCATGTTATCAGCCAAAATCGATATTTCATGGAGAAATGACGAAGGTCACCAATTTTGATGACTTACCAATGTTTAAAATTACGTAACTCATAATCCGGCCAAAGAAATGCAACCATAATACACCCACAGATGTCCCGTTAGTCAAGCAACATTTTGCCACAATTTGGGCCACTTTGCATGAAAAACGTGCAATTGCATAAGAAAAAACCATAAAACACCAAAAGTGGTCATACGGGACATTGACCTTGACCTACATTCACGAAATTAGGTCAAATTATGTAAAAAGTGTTTTTAACAAACTTCCTAAAAGTACAATGAAATCCAGCAATAAACGAAAAAGTTATTGCCATGTGAAATTTTTTGAAGTCGAACTTTGAAGTAACCTGTGACCTTGAAAAATGGTCCGGTGTCAAAAAAACTCGGGGAATGTAATGAGGGCATATGAGGCTCCGTTCATGAATTTTTTGAGGGTAGGTTAGGGTGAAAGAATAATAATAAATAATAATAATAAATAATTACGAAAACAAGAAACTTCACCTATGGTAATAGGTGAAGTTTAACTAGAAATGAGTAACTGCAAGCAGTAACAAAACTTCACCTAGAAATATTGGTCGAAATGAAAAAACGAAATGACAGTAATTTCAAAGTCATTTGAAAAGTACTTGGTAAAGTAATTTCAATGCAAAAGTAACATGTCAAGTAACATGACAAGTAAATTGACAAGTAAATTGACAAGTGCACTGACAAGTACATTGACAAGTACTTTGACAAGTACATTGACAAGTACATTGACAAGTACATTGACAAGTACATTGACAAGTACATTGACAAGTACATTGACAAGTACTTGAATATTGTACATGTACCTGACCAATACCCGCAGACCATAACCTGTACCAAGCCTGTACATAATTTCATAACTCTAGGTGAAATACTGAGGTAACAGTGAGCAATTTCAAAATGGCCGCAATTTTGCGGCAGACACTTTGAATTTCTCCACACATGCGTGAACAATACCCACAAGCCAATACCTGTAACAAATTTCATAACTGTATTTGAAATACTAAGGTCACAGTAGGCAATCAAAAAATGACAGCCATTTTGATTTAACTTGAAATATGAATTCTTCGCATAAAAAACATCTGAATGAGTACTTGAATCAGTCTCAAACAAAATAACTATAAGAAAATTGCATGGTGTTCAAGGTCATTGAAAATAGCACATTTTTGCACTAAAATTCGCCAATTGACCTTGAAAAATTAGGTCAAGGTCAAATGTGAAGGTCAATTTGGGGTGAATGGCAAAAAAGAATAGCAGTTTACTATAGCATGTTATCAGCCAAAATCGATATTTCATGGTGAAATGACGAAGGTCACCAATTTTGATGACTTACCAATGTTTAAAATTACGTAACTCATAATCCAGCCATAGAAATGCAACCACAATACACCCACAGATGTCCCGTTAGTCAAGCAACATTTTGCCACAATTTGGGCCACTTTGCATGAAAAACGTGCAATTGCATAAGAAAAAACCATAAAACATCAAAAGTGGTCATACGGGACATTGACCCTGACCTACATTCACGAAATTAGGTCAAATTACGTAGAAAGCGTTTTAAACAAACTTCCTAAAAGAACAATGAAATCCAGCAATAAACGAAAAAGTTATTGCCATTTGAAATTTTTTGAAGTCCAACTTTGGAGTGACCTCTGACCTTGAAAAATGGTCCGGTGTCAAAAAAACTCGGGGAATGTAATGAGGGCATATGAGGCTCCCTTCATGAATTTTTTGAGGGTAGGTTAGGGTGAAAGAATAATAATAAATAATAACTAGAAATGAGTAACTGCAAGCAGTAACAAAACTTCACCTAGAAATATTGGTCGAAACTGAAAAAACGAAATGACAGAAGTAAACTGAAAAGTTCCAAAGTAATTTGAAAAGTAATTTGAGGCGTAATTCGAAAAGTAATTTCAAAGTAATTTGAAAAGTTCTTGTAAAAAGTAATTTTAATGCAAAAGTAACATGTCAAGTAACATGACAAGTAAATTGACTAGTAAATTGACAAGTGCATTGACAAGTACATTGACAAGTACTTTAGCAAGTACATTGACAAGTACATTGACAAGTACATTGACAAGTACATTGACAAGTACTTGAATATTGTACATGTACCCAACCAATACCTGCAGACCATAACCTGTACCAAGCCTGTACATAATTTCATAACTCTAGGTGAAATACTGAGGTAACAGTGAGCAATTCCAAAATGGCCGCCGTTTTGTGTCAGACATTTTGAATTTCTCCACACGTGCGTGAACAATACCCACAAGCCAATACATGAACCAAATTTCATAACTGTATTTGAAATACTAAGGTCACAGTAGGCAATCAAAAAATGACAGCCATTTTGATTTAACTGGAAATATGAATTCTTCGTATAAAAAACATCTGAATGAGTACTTGAATCAGTCACAAACAAAATAACTATATGAAAATTGCATGGTGTTCAAGGTCATTGAAAATAGCACATTTTTGCACTAAAATTCTCCAATTGACCTTGAAAAATTAGGTCAAGGTCAAATGCGAAGGTTAATTTGGGGTGAATGGCAAAAAAGAATAGCAGTTTACTATAGCATGTTATCAGGCAAAATCGATATTTCATGGTGAAATGACGAAGGTCACCAATTTTGATGACTTACCAATGTTTAAAATTACGTAACTCATAATCCAGCCATAGAAATGCAACCACAATACACCCACAGATGTCCCGTTAGTCAAGCAACATTTTGCCACAATTTTGGCCACTTTGCATGGAAAACGTGCAATTGCATAAGAAAAAACCATAAAACGCTAAAAGTGGTCATACGGGACATTGACCTTGACCTACATTCACGAAATTGGGTCAAATTATGTAAAAAGGGTTTTAAACAAACGTCCTAAAAGAACAATGAAATCCAGCAATAAACAAAAAAGTTATTGCCATTTGAAATTTTTTGAAGTCCAACTTTGAAGTGACCTCTGACCTTGAAAAATGGTCCGGTGTCAAAAAAACTCGGGGAATGTAATGAGGGCATATGAGGCTCCTTTCATGAATTTTTTGAGGGTAGGTTAGGGTGAAAGAATAATAATAAATAATAAATAATTACGAAAACAAGAAACTTCACCTATGGTAATAGGTGAAGTTTAACTAGAAATGAGTAACTGCAAGCAGTAACAAAACTTCACCTAGAAATATTGGTCGAATTGAAAAACGAAATGACAGAAGTAATTTGAAAAGTTCCAAAGTAATTTGAAAAGTAATTTGAAACGTAATTTGAAAAGTAATTTGAAACATAATTTGAAAAGTAATTTCAAAGTAATTTGAAAAGTAATTTCAAAGTAATTTCAATAGTAATTTCAATGCAAAAGTAACATGTCAAGTAACATGACAAGTAAATTGACAAGTAAATTGACAAGTGCATTGACAAGTACATTGACAAGTACTTTGACAAGTACTTTGACAAGTACATTGACAAGTACTTTGACAAGTACATTGACAAGTACATTGACAAATACATTGACAAGTACATTGACAAGCACATTGACAAGTACTTGAATATTGTACATGTACCTGACCAATACCCGCAGACCACAACCTGTACATAATTTCATAACTCTAGGTGAAATACTGAGGTAACAGTGAGCAATTCCAAAATGGCCGCCATTTTGTGTCAGACATTTTGAATTTCTCCACACGTGCGTGAACAATACCAACAAGCCAATACCTGTACCAAATTTCATAACTGTATTTGAAATACTAAGGTCACAGTAGGCAATTAAAAAATGACAACCATTTTGATTTAACTTGAAATATGAATTCTTCGCATAAAAAACATCTGAATGAGTACTTGAATCAGTCACAAACAAAATAACTATATGAAAATTGCATGGTGTTCAAGGTCATTGAAAATAGCACATTTTTGCACTAAAATTTGCCAATTGACCTTGAAAAATTGGGTCAAGGTCAAATGTGAAGGTCAATTTGGGGTGAATGGCAAAAAAGAATAGCAGTTTACTACAGCATGTTATCAGCCAAATTTGATATTTCATGGTGAAATGACGAAGGTCACCAATTTTGATGACATACCAATGTTTAAAATTACGTAACTCAGAATTCGGCCATAGAAATGCAACCACAATACACCCACAGATGTCCCATTAGTCAAGCAACATTGTGCCACAATTTGGGCCACTTTGCATGAAAAACGTGCAATTGCATAAGAAAAAACCATAAAACACTAAAAGTGGTCATACGGGACATTGACCTTGACCTACATTCACAAAATTGGGTCAAATTATGTAAAAAGGGTTTTAAACAAACTTCCTAAAAGAACAATGAAATCCAGCAATAAACGAAAAAGTTATTGCCATTTGAAATTTTTTGAAGTCCAACTTTGAAGTGACCTCTGACCTTGAAAAATGGTCCGGTGTCAAAAAAACTCGGGGAATGTAATGAGGGCATATGAGGCTCCGTTCATGAATTTTTTGAGGGTAGGTTAGGGTGAAAGAATAATTACCAATAATATAGTTATATTAATAATAATTGCAATAATAAAGGGTGATGCACTGTGTTTATCTTCACAAAATTTTCAGTGAAAATTGAGTGGTGCTCAAAGACAAAAATTCTACAAAAAATTATTACATTGGACAATTATGAATTGTTGAATTCAGGGGTTTTATTTATCAGCCAATCAGATTGCAGCTTTCAAAATTCAAATGTCAATAAACGGGAATTCCCTTGTGATTCCCTAGCAACTGGACCTGTAGAACAAGTTTTATGATGTTGACTGCTTTGAATAATTATTTAGACCTTATTCATAAAGGTAACCAAGGAATTCTGTGGCTCCAAGTCTGGGAACCCCCCCCCCCCCCGCCCAGCCCAGCAAGCTATTGTGCCCAATTCTGAGATGAATCTCATAATTAGGCAATTGAAAATGTTTGAATTGTTTAAAAATGACAGTAACATAAAGAAGGGAAATTGCTCAGTCCATCTATGCAGAAATTGGGGGGGGGGAGGCATAAAATTTACCAACCATGCCACAGCGCCACCTATAACATGTAACAAGTACCAAGAGTTGCACGCTTAGATGGGGCTTTGTAAAACGCTACTTTTGGAAAAATGGTCACAATTCAAAATCTTTCCCTCTTAGGGTATGAATGTTTTTTAATAGACATATGAACCCAACTACAATGCATCTTTTGCTGCCATTTCCAGGCTTCTAACCAGTTTCCTAAAGATTTTAGAATATTTCATAGAAAATTCAAAAAAGGAGGTTTTATCTATTTTTTGAATTACAAAATGCATTGACTTAGCTGTTCTTCTTGTGAGTGATTGTTCTGTTGGTCCTCTTTACTAATGTAGTGAAACATTTTACCTCGGAATCTCCATGTAGATTTTGGCCACTAGGGGGCTCTTCAACATACCATATTTAAAAATCAGTAACTCGGTAACTATTAAAGCTAAAATTTCCAAATCTGACAGAGGCAACATGACACATTTGAAGTCTTTTCTGACAAATTTTCGTCAAAATCCCCGTTGCGGTTTTTAAGTTATTGAAGAAATTGCGAAAAGCACGTTTTTCACTCTTTTCCTCATAGCGTCGCAGTCGATTATAGTACCGGCGTGGAAAAAGTGCAGCTATGCTTCGTTTGTAATGAACTTTCATGTTCAGGTACATTTTAAATTCCAAAGAAAGTTTAAAATTTTTTTACCCCTCATTTTTGACATTTTTTGGGTGGCAAAATGCATAAGTAGGGGAATCGTTCAAGTTTCACAAACCATATTTTTTTTCACCCAGTCGTTTTGTTCTGGGACCAGGTTTATGCAATATCAAAGGGTTTTCTTCAATACTTTTTCCAATAAATTTTTTTTTAAAAAACTTTTTTAAGTCATTGGCATGTATTGCTCTTTAAGAAATTTGCAAAATTTATGGCACAAAAAGATGAAGAAACAAAGTGTCATAGGAGTGGTTAAAACCGGAAGCTGATATCTCTTCTACTTTACGAGATATTTGCGTTTTCGCGCAAAATTTTTGCAAAAAGTGTTGGACTCTATTTTTTTTTTTTTTTTTTTTTTTTTGAAACAAAAAGATAATTCCATATACTGCTGTGTTATGTTACCCCCCCCCCCCCCCATTACTCTCACTGTTCACTCTTTGTAACCAGCAATCATCTCACAATCTTTTTCAATCGAAGTAATTCCACGTAAACTTTTTTTATGCCTTCTTTCTTTGCATCCGTGACATTTAGCTTGCATTGTACTTGGAATTAATCTCTTTTGGCAGCCGCAACAATGTCACCTTCAAGATATGTGAGTTTTGAGGGGGGGGGGGTGCTAGCTCAGTGGTTGCATGCTGGGGATGCCAATCGCTGGGTCCCGGGTTCGAAACCAGCTCTTGCAGGGTCAACCAGACTATTGCTGGGCGGGCCTGTCAATCATCCATTGCCTCATTGCCGTGTCCTACCTGTTCTTATTAGGCTACCAAGGCAAAAATACAGGACATAAAGCACCAATCATCCATCTTATACTTGTGAAATATTGAGGTTCGATGGTCAAATTTTCGTTCCATTTTAGGCCTTTGAATAATTTTTGTGTGAATTTCATGCCCTGAGTGAAACATGTGTCACAGTGCCCGGACCGGGCCCAACCAATTTTTTTTTTTTGTCAAGGCTTGAACTATATAGTACTTTTTGTTTTTACTAAAAAGGCCTCATGACAGGATACACCCCCAACCCTATGGGGTAACACTAACATAAGAAAATGTTATTTGGGGGTAATTGAGGGGAAAGATGGGGTAATTGGGGAAAGTAGGAGGTTATGTGGGGCAAGTGGGGGTAACTGGGGCTAAGTGGGGGTAAGCGGGGGCTAGCGAGAGGCAAGTGGGGGTAAGTGGGGGTAAGTGGGGGCAAGTGGGGGTAAGCGGGGGCTAGCGGGAGGCAAGTGGGGGCAAGACTGGGGTAAGCGGGGGCAAGTGGGGTGCAAGCGGGGGCCAGTGGGGGCTAGCGGGAGGCAAGTGGGGGGAAAAGGGGGGAAGCAGGGGGCAAAAAGGGGTTAAAGTGGGGGGTAGCTGATATTACGGGAATAAGAAAAGGGAGCGGGGGGTGTATCCTGTCATGAGGCCTTCCAATGATGAGACGTCAGTTCAATCCGTAAAGCTTTTCAGGGTGCTAAATATTGATGGTAGTGCTATAATCTAGCTACAATTTTTCAAATTTTAACTTCAAATAATTGATTTGTGCTTATTTTTTAAAATTAAGACTTTTATGCAGATTCCAGCAGCGTTTAGATCATAAAGATTGGTAGAACGGAAGCTGAGATATGCTCCGTTTTCGATCACCAAGTCTGATTCTCTCCATCTATATTATTGATTCGGTCGACTTTATAATAAATAATAATAATAATAATAATAATAAATAATTACGAAAACAAGAAACTTCACCTAGTAATAGGTGAAGTTTAATAAATAATTACGAAAACAAGAAACTTCACCTATGGTAATAGGTGAAGTTTAACTAGAAATGAGTAACTGCAAGCAGTAACAAAACTTCACCTAGAAATATTGGTCGAAACGAAAAATGAAATGACAGAAATAATTTGAAAAGTTCCAAAGTAATTTGAAAAGTAATTTGAAACGTAATTTGAAAAGTAATTTCAAAGTAATTTGAAAAGTACTTAGAAAAGTAATTTCAATAGTAATTTCAATGCAAAAGTAACATGTCAAGTAACATGACAAGTAAATTGACAAGTAAATTGACAAGTGCATTGACAAGTACATTGACAAGTACATTGACAAGTACATTGACAAGTACATTGACAAGTACATTGACAAGTACATTGACAAGTACATTGACAAGTACATTGACAAGTACATTGACAAGTACATTGACAAGTACTTGAATATTGTACATGTACCTGGCCAATACCCGCAGACCATAACCTGTACCAAGCCTGTACATAATTTCATAACTCTAGGTGAAATACTGAGGTAACAGTGAGCAATTCCAAAATGGCCGCCATTTTGTGTCAGACATTTTGAATTTCTCCACACGTGCGTGAACAATACCCACAAGCCAATACCTGTACCAAATTTCATAACTGTATTTGACATACTAAGGTCGCAGTAGGCAATCAAAAAATGACAGCCATTTTGATTTAACTTGAAATATGAATTCTTCTTATAAAAAACATCTGAATGAGTACTTGAATCAGTCACAAACAAAATAACTATATGAAAATTGCATGGTGTTCAAGGTCACTGAAAATAGCACATTTTTGCACTGAAATTCGCCAATTGACCTTGAAAAATTGGGTCAAGGTCAAATGTGAAGGTCAATTTGGGGTGAATGGCAAAAAAGAATAGCAGTTTACTATAGCATGTTATCAGCCAAAATCAATATTTCATGGTGAAATGACGAAGGTCACCAATTTTGATGACTTACCAATGTTTAAAATTACGTAACTCATAATCCGGCCATAGAAATGCAATCACAATACACATGCAGATGTCCCGTTAGTCAAGCAGCATTTTGCCACAATTTGGGCTACTTTCAGTAAAAAATGTGCAATTGCATAAAAATGAACCCTAAAACACTAAAAGTGGTCATACGGGACATTGACCTTGACCTACATTCACGAAATTGGGTCAAATTATGTAAAAGGACTTTTAAACAAACTTCCTAAAAGAACAATGAAATCCAGTAATAAACGAAAAAGTTATTGCCATTTGAAATTTTTTGAAGTCCAACTTTGAAGTGACCTCTGACCTTGAAAAATGGTCCGGTGTCAAAAAAACTTGGGGAATGTAATGAGGGCATATGAGGCTCCGTTCATGAATTTTTTGAGGGTAGGTTAGGGTGAAAGAATAATAATAATAAATAATAATAATAATAACTAGAAATGAGTAACTGCAAGCAGTAACAAAACTTCACCTTGAAATATTGGTCGAAATGAAAAAACGAAATGACAGAGGTAATTTGAAAAGTGCCAAAGTAATTTGAAAAGTAATTCGAAACGTAATTTGAAAAGTACTTGGTAAAGTAATTCAATAGTAATTTCAATGCAAAAGTAACATGTCAAGTATAACATGACAAGTAAATTGACAAGTAAATTGACAAGTACATTGACAAGTAAATTGACAAGTACATTGAGAAGTACTTTGACAAGTACATTGACAAGTACATTGACAAGTAAATTGACAAGTACATTGACAAGTACATTGACAAGTACATTGACAAGTACATTGACAAGTACATTGACAAGTACATTGACAAGTACATTGACAAGTACATTGACAAGTACTTGAATATTGTACATGTACCTGACCAATACCCGCAGATCATAACCTGTACCAAGCCTGTACATAATTTCATAACTCTAGGTGAAATACTGAGGTAACAGGGAGCAATTCCAAAATGGCCGCCATTTTTGTCAAACATTTTGAATTTCTCCACACGTGCGTGAACAATACCCACAAACCAATACCTGTACCAAATTTCATAACTGTATTTGAAATACTAAGGTCACAGTAGGCAATAAAAAAATGACAGCCATTTTGATTTAACTTGAAATATGAATTCTTCGTATAAAAAACATCTGAATGAGTACTTGAATCAGTCACAAACAAAATAACTATATGAAAATTGCATGGTGTTCGAGGTCATTGAAAAAAACCACATTTTTGCACTGAAATTCGCCAATTGACCTTGAAAAATTAGGTCAAGGTCAAATGTGAAGGTCAATTTGGGGTGAATGGCAAAAAAGAATAGCAGTTTACTATAGCATGTTATCAGCCAAAATCAATATTTCATGGTGAAATGACGAAGGTCACCAATTTTGATGACTTATCAATGTTTAAAATTACGTAACTCATAATCCAGCCTTAGAAATGCAACCACAATACACCCACAGATGTCCCGTTAGTCAAGCAACATTTTGCCACAATGTGGGCCACTTTGCATGAAAAACGTGCAATTGCATAAGAAAAAACCATAAAACATTAAAAGTGGTCATACGGGACATTGACCTTGACCTACATTCACGAAATTGGGTCATATTATGTAAAAAAGGTTTTAAACAAACTTCCTAAAAGAAAAATGAAATCCAGCAGTAAACGAAAAAGTTATTGCCATTTGAAATTTTTTGAAGTCAAACTTTGAAGTGACCTCTGACCTTGAAAAATGGTCCGGTGTCAAAAAAACTTGGGGAATGTAATGAGGGCATATGAGGCTCCATTCATGAATTTTTTGAGGGTAGGTTAGGGTGAAAGAATAATAATAAATAATAATAATAATAAATAATTACGAAAACAAGAAACTTCACCTATGGTAATAGGTGAAGTTTAATAAACTAGAAATGAGTAACTGCAAGCAGTAACAAAACTTCACCTAGAAATATTGGTCGAAATGAAAAACGAAATGACAGAAGTTAAGTAATTTGAAAAGTTCCAAAGTAATTTGAAAAGTAATTTGAAACGTAATTTGAAAAGTAATTTCAAAGTAATTTGAAACGTACTTGGAAAAGTAATTTCAATAGTAATTTCAATGCAAAAGTTACATGTCAAGTAACATGACAAGTAAATTGACAAGTAAATTGACAAGTACATTGACAAGTACATTGAGAAGTACTTTGACAAGTACATTGACAAGTACATTGACAAGTAAATTGACAAGTAAATTGACAAGTAAATTGACAAGTACATTGACAAGTACATTGACAAGTACATTGACAAGTACTTGAATATTGTACATGTACCTGACCAATACCCGCAGACCATAACCTGTACCAAGCCTGTACATAATTTCATAACTCTAGGTGAGATACTGAGGTAAAAGTGAGCAATTCCAAAATGGCCGCCATTTTGTGTCAAACATTTTGAATTTCTCCACACGTGCGTGAACAATACCCACAAGCCAATACCTGTACCAAATTTCATAACTGTATTTGAAATACTAAGGTCACAGTAGGCAATCAAAAAATGACAGCCGTTTTGATTTAACTTGAAATATCAATTCTTTGTATAAAAAACATCTGAATGAGTACTTGAATCAGTCACAAACAAAATAACTGTATGAAAATTGCATGGCGTTCAAGGTCATCGATAAAATAGCACATTTTTGCACTGAAATTCTCCAATTGACCTTGAAAAATTAGGTCAAGGTCAAATGTGAAGGTCAATTTGGGGTGAATGGCAAAAAAGAATAGCAGTTTACTATAGCATGTTATCAGCCAAAATCGATATTTCATGGAGAAATGACGAAGTTCACCAATTTTGATGACTTACCAATGTTTAAAATTACGTAACTCATAATCCGGCCATAGAAATGCAACCATAATACACCCACAGATGTCCCGTTAGTCAAGCAACATTTTGCCACAATTTGGGCCACTTTGCATGAAAAACGTGCAATTGCATAAGAAAAAACCATAAAACACCAAAAGTGGTCATACGGGACATTGACCTTGACCTACATTCACGAAATTAGGTCAAATTATGTAAAAAGTGTTTTTAACAAACTTCCTAAAAGTACAATGAAATCCAGCAATAAACGAAAAAGTTATTGCCATGTGAAATTTTTTGAAGTCGAACTTTGAAGTGACCTGTGACCTTGAAAAATGGTCCGGTGTCAAAAAAACTCGGGGAATGTAATGAGGGCATATGAGGCTCCGTTCATGAATTTTTTGAGGGTAGGTTAGGGTGAAAGAATAATAATAAATAATAATAATAATAATAATAAATAATTACGAAAACAAGAAACTTCACCTATGGTAATAGGTGAAGTTTAATAATTACGAAAACAAGAAACTTCACCTATGGTAATAGGTGAAGTTTAATAATAATAATAAATAATTACGAAAACAAGAAACTTCACCTATGGTAATAGGTGAAGTTTAATAATAATAAACTAAGCATTTATATAGCGCTAGTTTCAGTCAGACTGCTCACCAGCGCTTTTGTGGAATTAATTGTAATGTAGCTGGAATAGGTGCGTTTTCAATTTTTTCTTAAAACTTTCCATGGACTTGCAAATACTTATCTCATGGGGAAGACTGTTCCAAAGTTGAGGAGCCACCTGTGTGAATGCTCTGTCTGCGATTTTGTTATTGTCGCGAGTGCTTGGAATTGACAATAGCAACTTCTTGTTACTTCGTAAGTTGCAATTTGGTTGTCTGAGCTGAATGAGCTGTTTTAAATATTCTGGAGCCTGGTCATTCAGCACTTTCCACGTCGTCATCAAGACTTTGAACTGTATCCTCGCCGGAATTGGCAGCCAGTGTAAGTTCTTCCTGTGACTTGTGACACTGTCTCGTCTTTTCAATTGTTCAATTAAGCGGACAGCTGTATTTTGTGCTACTTGAAGCTTCTTTATCAGTCTCTGCGATATACCATGAAGCAATCCATTGCCGTAATCCAGATGTGGAGTGACCAGTGCATTTACTGCTGTTTTTGTTGAGTCTTTGTCTAAATTTTTACGCAGCTTTGAGATGTTTTTTAAGTTGAAGTAGGCATTTTTGGACATTTTGTTCACCTGCTTTTCCATTTTCATTTCTTTGTCAAATATAACACCAAGATTACGGACATTGTCTGCTGTTTGAATCTCAACGTTGTTTACCCGGATTGATGAAACCTTTAGCTTTTTTAGTTGATGAGGTGTGCCAATGATGAGAAGTTCAGTTTTGTCACCATTGTTGCAGAGCATGTTTTCTGTAAGAAAATTTCTAATTTCTTTTATGCACTTCTCCATTTTCTCCACAGCTTTTATTTGATCACCAAGGAAGCTCGGCTTAAAGGAGAGCACAAGCTGTTCGTCATCAGCATATTTCTCATCTTCAATTTGATTTCTCTGTGCTACTTCACTGACTGGTGCGATGTAAGAATTGAATAGTATGGGACCCAACTTGGACCCTTGTGGGACTCCATACTTCAGGTCCAGCCTTTCTGACATAACATCATTCAGAATTACTGCCTGTGATCGCTGTGAAATGTACGATTTGAACCACTGTAGGGCTGGGCCATTTATTCCATATCTATTTTCCAGTCGTTTTATGAGAATTCTGTGGTCAATTGTATCAAAGGCTGCTGATAGATCCAGGAGTACCAGCATTGTCACCTCACCACGACTCATGCTCAACATTATGTCATTGTGAATTTTGGTAAGAAGAGTTTCAGTGCTGTGAAACTTCTTGTAGGCAGATTGTTTCTTGTCCTCCAGCTTGTTTTTAACAATGTGGTCAGTGTACTGTTTTATCACTGCACTTTCTATGACCTTACTCAAGAAGGATAGGTTTGAGACTGGTCTATAGTTCTTTTTTATGGGTTCGATGCCTGCTTTCTTCAGGAGTGGTTTAACCAATGCATGTTTTAATACCTGTGGCATCTGGCCAAGAGTGAGCGACAAGTTGACAATTTCAGCTATGACTGGGAGAAATTCATCAAGACATTCAAGTAGCAGCCATGTAGGGATTGGGTCAAGGGCACAGTGCTTTTCTGGCATATCTGATATCAGTTTTCTAATCTCTGCATGTGAAAGAGTTTTGAAATTGTCCAATCGTGTTCCTGTGTCAACCACTGTCTCAACTGTGGGATCAGTTGTG
The DNA here is from genome assembly GCA_026936325.1 of Platynereis dumerilii. Classification (NCBI taxonomy): domain Eukaryota; kingdom Metazoa; phylum Annelida; class Polychaeta; order Phyllodocida; family Nereididae; genus Platynereis; species Platynereis dumerilii. The sequence continues at coordinate 2,026,235 of JAPTHN010000004.1, forward strand.
TTGGAGTTAAGTTCAGACCGTATCTTTTCTATTTTCTCATTAAAGAATGTGTTAAAGTCATTGGCTAGCTGTTTCTCATCTTCATGATGAGGAAGGGGCAGCTCTTGTTTCCTGTTGAGACAGGCATTAAGAACCTTGAACATAGATTTAGAGTCACCTTTTGTTTGACTAATTTTTGCTCTCAGGTCATCTGATTTGAGTTGGTTTAGATGTGAGTTCATGGCATTACGTTTATCTTTGAAAGTGTCCCAATCTGTCTCAAGATTTGACTTTCGCCATTGTTTCTCTGCTTTTCTTTTTGCTGTTTTCAGGTCTTTGATGTCTGCGTTTGTCCATGGTGTGGCATTACGGAGGATTATTCTTTTGAGTTTCGCTGGTGCATGTTTATCTAAGATGCATTTTGTGGAATTGTATAAGTTGACAAGTTCGTCCAGGAGTTTGGCTGGTTCAGTTTCAGCTCTCACTTCAGTTTGTTTTTCAGAAAGATGTGAAGCTACATCTTTTTTGAACTCCACAACATTATTACAGATTTCGTATAAGTGTGCCATGTTCCATGTGAATATATGCCCAGATGATGTCAGTATTGCAATACTGACATCAGTATTGGCACTCCAAGCTTGAGTGTTGATTCCAACTGCTACCAACAAGTCAGGCTTATGGGCTGTCCAAGTGTGAATGACAATTGATTAATCTGCATTCATTGGTATGGTTGTTTGATTCAGTTGGAGCAGGTGAAATTGATATGTTTGAGCCACTTGCTTGATCCATTCATGGTGTCCTGTTGTGAAATTTCTCATTGAGGGCAGCACCTTGTGGCTTTTCAGCCTTTTAGATGAGATCTGCGCCAAAGAAACTGTCCAGAATTGAGATTTGGGAGATTTTTCGGAAGTGAACGTGGCGGTGTTGCATGGGCATACCAGAGGACGAGAAATGGGGGGGGGGGGGTAGTTGCTCCCTAAAAATTTGGGAAAAGGCCAGACAAGGAGACTAAGAATTCGATCATGAAATAAACAGTATTGGAAATCAGTGATAAGGATGCCCCAAAGCAAAACTCCCCCCCCCTTAGGTCTTAAATTCTGAATGGATCCTGAGTATATTATTTTTGCCAAGACGGAGCAGCACATGATAACCTCTCAGACGAACAAATGAATGTGAGAGTGAATGAATTTGTTTTGTTGTAAAAGTGCTAAAACTGATAGCAGTTATACACAAAATCCATGCATTATATATAGCTGGATATTGTAACTTTTGGATTTATTCAAAACATCAAACTGAATAATCAATGTTGAGCAACAATCTAACAGCGTATGTGTGAATTTGTAATGGTGTGATCAGTATGGGTTCCAAGTGACACAGTTGAAACTGTGAATATACAACTGTGAAATCATTATGCTGATACTGACATCACAAGAGCACTGTGGCAGATGAAAAGAACATGGCACACAAATACGAAATCTGTAATAATACGGCTGGTGTTTCTGACTGTGACCTTCTTTACAGGATTGCTATTCTTGTTCACATTTAGCTTCAACATGATGCAGCTGTGGTCTGAATTCAGATCACCAATGGAACAATTAGTCAAGACAGAGTTGTGCCGTGTGATTACCAAGTCTAAAGTGTTGCCTTCTTTGTGAGTAGGAGAGGAGACATGCTGTACAAGATCGAACATATCTAGGATACCAATGAACTCAGAAGCTTTCCTGTCTTTTGGCTTGTTCACATGAATGTTGAAGTCGCCTGTTAGTATTACTTCATGTTCATAAGTGTGGTAGTGAGCAAGGAATTGATTAAATTCTTCATAGAATTCTGATATAGTGTACTTATTTTGACTCGAAGGTTCTGATCGGTACACAACAACTAAAGTTACAGTTTTGTTCTTATTTTGAAACTGGACTTCCATGTGCTCAAATGTCTTACATTTTGCACTCTCCTTTTTCACAACATTCAGTCCAGCTTTTACCAAACAGCCAACACCTCCTCCTTGTCTGCCCTCCCTTGGTTCATGTAAGAAGACACATTCTCCTTGTCTCTCCAATTCCCCTATTTCCACTTGGTCATCATGTTTTAACCAAGTTTCAACAAAAAGGAAAATGTCAATGTCAGATTCATCTCGGAATTCTTTTACCATTTGTGTCTTTTGACGAAGGCTTTGGCATTCCATAGAGCAATATTTAAATATTGTCTTCCAGATGTTTTTGCTCCATTTTGGTGCAGGCTTTTGTCAGCACAAGTCTGATTCAGTTTGTCAAGAGGCCAAAATTTATTTGTGAGGGTCAGTGGTTGTAGAGGAGATGTGCCTCTTTTAGTATACTTTCTTGACCTATTTGAGATTGGAATCCATGCTGTATTCATACTTTTACAGTGCTGTGTTTGTGATTCGGCACTTGTTATTCCGCTTCGCACCACATCAGAGTACAATATTGTTCCAGACATGGCAACTTTTGCTTATCTTTTCTTTTTGAACTGACTTGAAACACACTTCAAAGTGACTGACAAGCTTTTCCAATTGGGTCTGAGGCTGGTTTGGTCTGATTTGAGATTGACTTGGACACACTACAAAGTGACCAACAAGTCTGGGAAGCACAGATAAGCTTGGTTAGAGCAAGACAATGACTCGGACACACTACAAAGTGACCAACGAGCCAGTTGATTTTGAGGTAGGCTGATGAGTTTGAGAGAATCAGTAGACTTGGACACACTACAAAGTGACCAACAAGACTCGGACACACTACAAAGTGACCAACGAGCCAAGAGATTTTGGAGTAGGCAGATAAGTTTGAGAGAAACAGTAGACTTGGACACACTACAAAGTGACCAACAAGTCGAGAAAGCACAAGTAAGTTTAGTTAGAGCAAAAAGATGACTCGGACACACTACAAAGTGACCAACGAGCCAAGAGATTTTGGAGTAGGCAGATTAGTTTGAGAGAAACAGTAGACTTGGACACACTGCAAAGTGACCAACAAGTCTAGATAGCAAAGTTTAGTTTATGGCTAGTTCTCACGGAGACGTAACAGAGGGTTCTTGTAGCGTCGCTTCTTGCTTTTCCAGGAAAGAGGGAGGTTTTTACACCACATTCAACAACTCGGCGACGATATTTTCGTCTACGGCGCTTCTTAAACTTCCTCGCCAGAAGTTCCTAGAAATCACGTGACCTTCTGGTGAAGCAAGAAGTTGCTTCACCAAAGATTCAACCTGTTGAATCTTGACGAAGCAAGAAGTCACGATGCAAAAGACCTGAAAGACCCCCAAAGTGCTTGGGCGAAGGTACAGACAGCTTGGGCGAAGTTAAAGGCAGGTTGGGCGAATTTAGAGACAGCTTGGGCGAGGCTACTTATCATTGAGTCAATGGAACTTCGGCGAAAAAAGAGAACAACTCGCCGACACAAACAGGCTGTTGAAACGCCGAAACAGCTACTTGCTTGGCCGTAACAGGTATTTGCTTGGGCGTAATTGAAGCTTAGGACGAAGTAAGAGGATGCTAGGGCGAAGCAAGAGCATGCTAGGGCGAAGAAAGACACTCCTTGGGCGAATCTAGTTTAACATTGAAGCAATGGAACTGCGTCGAGGCTCCTGACAACTCGCCGACACAAGTCTCTTCTTGCCTCGTCCGTAATTACGAGCGATTCGGCGTAAAAAACGAGAGCCTCGTCGTAATAGGAACCATCAACGACGATTTAGAACCTCTAATTGATTATATAATTGTCTAAAAATGGCTTGAAACGCCGAAATTGGGCGAAACTTGATTTCCTGGCACCTCTACAAATTCGCCGTCACTTAACCACGCTCGTGTGATCTAGGCATTAGTTAGAGCAAGAAGATGACTCGGACACACTACAAAGTGACCAATGAGCCAAGAGATTTTGGAGTAGGCAGATTCGTTTGAGAGAAACAGTAGACTTGGACACACTGCAAAGTGACCAAGAAGTCTAGAAAGCACAGGTAAGTATAGTTAGAGCAAGAAGATGATTGGACACACTACAAAGTGACCAACGAGCAAAGAGATTTTGCAGATTAGTGTAAGAGAATCAGTAGACTTGGACACACTACAAAGTGACCAGTAAGTCTAGAAAGCAAAATTAGGATTGATACAAGTTAGTATAATGATAATTTAGCAAGAAGGACGTATTTAGGTCCAATGCACAATAAGTTACAAGTGCTGTTCAGATTCAATATACAGGTACAATTTGATATTTGATACAAGTATTTTAGAAACAAAGCTGGACAAATATTTAAAAAAAGATTCAGGTGTTCTTTGCTATGCAGAAAAGTTGTGGGTATGCTGCAGTGAAGCCTATATTTCCTGGATGTATGCTGTCTGCTTGGCTATGCTGGTGAGTTGAGTTCTTGGATGAGTTTTTGGCAGTGTTCAAACTTAAAATTCCCGTTACCTAATGCTGTCAAGTGATGTGGAATGCGTCTGGAATTATAAATCAGTGCTAGAAATATAAAACAGAAAAGTTGGATAGAATTTCAGGTGCAAAAACGAAGGTAAAATGAGCGAAAATTTAGTTAAAAATAATGTGTATTGGAGCCAGAAAACAATGTTGAGATAGCAGACTAAGAAATATAGTGAAACAGACTTGGAAATCTAATGAAACACTAAATTAGAAATAGAATGATACACAAGACGTTTGCTGTGTGCAGATTGAACCAGGTGAATGACAGGTGAAAGACAGTTGTAAATTTGTGTTCAGTGAAGCATGAAAAACGAACTGAGAAATCACCAGTATTTGCAATAAATTTGCAATAAAATAATTTGGGAAATGTGTAAAATGTGATTATAAAGTGATATAACCTTAGAACATATACACAGAAAACCTTGCTCGAGTGTGAGACAATTACTTCTTAGCTATGGAGTCCAATGTGGGTCAGCTGTAGCAGGTGTGTGCTGGAAGTGGGGATTCCCCAATTCCCAATGCGTTTCAAAGTGGCTTGTTGAAAAACAAGTCAAAAATCGTCCAAAAATGGAATGAGTGGCAACAAAAGTTGCCACAAAGTTAACAGAGATTGCTTCCAACAAAATTCACCTATAATGAGCCACAAAACATTGAATAAACTCCAGTAAAAGCCTATAATGTCTCAGAGCTCTTCACAAGCGTGTTGACAGTCTGACAGCGCCCTCTATACGAAAGGGGGCCCCTGAGCATGGCCCCCACATATCAACCACAATTTTCCGCTAGTTTAACAGATCACCCGTTCACACAAGCAACATTTTGGTAAAAAATTACCACAATTTTACAATGTAATTACATTGGAGGGCCCTCAAGAAGGTTTGGGCCCCCATATTTTAATCATTCATAATGCTCTACTTGTTGCGCAATTAGGTTATGTCTCAGATCGGCATTATTCTCGTGAACTATAATACAAATTTGCTATAAATATTACGCATGATCTTCCTGTGTGGGGGCCCCCTTAGGAGCCCTGTGCGACCGCACACTCCGCACTATCCTAAATCGGGCACTGTCTGGGCCATTCAGTTAGACTGAGGTAAGCTTAACCTATTTTGCGCTCTAATATGGGCTTTATTTGAAGGGAAGACTCTAAAGCAACTGTATCTTTGATGTCATGCTTTTAAAAGACAACTTTCTGACTCAAAGATACCTATTTCAATTCTTATACCAGAAAGTTATTATAACAAAACAACCCAAGTCAGGGTCACTGAGTAACAATATCACGAGCTGTTGTGTGAATTAATATCACTCGAGCCCGCAGGGCGAGAGTGATATTAATTCACACAACAGCGAGTGATATTGTACGAAGTGCCCTGACGCGTGGTTGTTTTGTTTTTATCACCTGGTTTTACCTCAAATTTTCAGTTATAAAGAGGGACTATTTTCTGCCATTACAAAAATGTGAAGTCACCATGGAGCAACAATGGACATGACGTCACAATCCCATTATTCTGGCCCTTGTTTGGTTTGTGACATCATCAGGCAGCTGAAATGCTGGTGATGTCATAACCATTGTTAAAAAATATCGCCCTTGAAGGGTGGTATTTTTTACAATATCATAGGCCCTGATATTTTGACTCTAAACAGTGATATTCACAGCCAACCAGGTGATAATAAGTTCTTGCATTGTGCAAGTTATCAGTTTTCTGTTAGATTCAGTAAAATCGTTTCATTTGATGTCTTGTTTGATTATAAATAACTCATGGGAAAAGCAGAATATCACTTTTTAATAATGTACATAATCTGAGTATCTGACTATAGGAACCTTACCCCAATAGAAATTATGTTGTCACAACGTTGTGAAGCATCGTCCAAAATGTTAGTCTGCAATATTTGTGCAACCAGTTAGTGATTTTATACAGTTATCGCACAGCACCAAGTGCAATATCAGTTTTTATGACACCGAGATGACTAATATTGCACGAGGACGCAGCCCGAGTGCAATATTAGTCACCGAGGTGCCATAAAAACTGATATTGCACGAGGTGATGTGCAATAACTGTTATATCATATGGTATTTTGTGGCAAATGCAAAGAAAAGGGCTGGAATTCCTTGTCCAAACTCTTTTTTGTGTTTCTTTTGACCCACGTGTTTAAAATGTATCTCATCAAAAATCAATAACTATTTCACTCACAAATTTTTTTGTCACACTATTGGAATCCACAAATGATATACTTGATGATGGATTTTTTTCAGATTTTTATCTGAAACTTTATAGCAGACTTTAGACCTCTAAACACAACAAAGTCACTGAAAAATCGGCAAAAAAGCCGTTTTTCAGCCACTTAATGCCTTATTCTGATGCCACAAATAAAAAAGCCAACACAAAAAGTTGATATCCACCTGGCCCGTAAATATGCGCATCTTTTGCCACCAACCCCATCTTTCTATCTGCCTCCGTTGCTGTGCAGTTCCTTTTTTAGTAAAACAAACAAACAAAACATTTTTGTTTGCTTGTGGCTGCAGCAGCATCAAAATATGGTGCTTCCTCTCAGGTCCGTCCAATCTCTTACATGTTAAAATGAGCATGCAATAACATGCGTGCAATATCGTAGATTGTTCCATGACCCCTATGTAACAAGCCCCCTGATTGGCCAACAACCCACCTGCATAATGTGATGTTCACCTGTGTGCAGTGGTGTGTGACAGGCAGGTCAATAACGAAAGTGTTATTCACTGATCAGTGAATATAACATTTGTTATTGACCTCCCTGGAAAAAAATTTCCAAAAAAAAAATTTTCCAAAAAAAAAAAAAATTCTCCCAAAAAAAAAATTTTTCCCAAAAAAAATTTTTTTTCGAAAAAAAAAAAAAAATTCCCAAAAAGAAAATTTCTACAAAAAAAAATTTTCCAGAAAAAAAAAATTTTTGAAAAAAAAAATATTATCATGAAACAAAACAATTGTGGACTTCAGTTTCGGTCAATATCAGGTTTTACGGACCTGACTTCGGCCTCGGTGAATATCACCGGTCAGGTCCGTAAAACCTGATATTGACCTCAACCGAAGTCCATAATTGTATAATATTGTACGGCTGTCAGCCAATGAGCAGCGAGTATTTACGCTAGACATATGATATTAAAAAATATGTTATATATGTTCAATCATTCATAGAGTGTATGTGCAGAATTTTATTTTTTTAACCAATCGGATCTGACATGTTTGCTTTGTTTGCGGCCCGTAACTACAGTTGAATGACAGCAATGCATGACACTGATCATATGAACTCAAATATTTGCTCAATCTTTTTACATAATTTTCTGCTATTACAACCTGTTCCTTCCAATATGGCCATGTATATATTTTTTCATTATTTGGCATGTTCACGAATTTGTGGAGGTGTAAAAACGAGCATGTACGAATTTGTAGATGTGTAAAAACGAGCATGGGTGCTCGTGTATATGTAAAAACTAACACTCGTGAATGTGCTTTATTTTTCATTGCTATATCATTAGGGTTTAGTGTTAAAATTAGGTTTAGAGCAGGTTTGAGATTAGTATGTTCGTTATTACACACAGCGCTCCTGAAAAAACATTGGGGTTAAAAAAATGAACCGAAAACGGGACCTATACCGCCTGAAACTATACGATCATACGAACATTTTAAGACAGACACGAAAAAAATCTGTTGGGAATTTTTTGAGAAATTCAAGTTTTTAAAAATCTTGTTTATCTCATCACTTCAATACATGTAAAATGGCTTATAAGACAACAAACAAGTTGAAAAACACTATGAGACCTGTTGGTTCTGCTCGCTTAAGAATTTCAAACACGTTACAACAAAGAAATGAAAATATTTTGTTACTTTACTAAAATAAATGTGACACATTGTTTATCACCCACTGAAAATTCAAAAATGCTATAAGTAACACATTTCTTAATTGTTTTCACTCTTTGTTGTTGAGAAGTTTTAAACCTTGCTTGACATGTATATGGAAAGCTATAAATGTGAAAAGTGGGTCTAAAAAATTTTATTAGGTCAAGCGGACTGCAGCAGATTGTCTACTTTCAAACATTATTATGCATGTAGCAGTGACCACAAATACACAAAGTTTCCAGACTCAGTAAAAGGAGAATGGCACCGCTTTCCTTCTCCCTTATCAAAATGGGTATTATAAATATATTGCACAGTGAGCGGTCACAGCTGTTTCCAAATCAAATGACTGACTTTAAAATGAAGGTTCACATCTATTTTCTCATTGTGAAAGAGAAAATTAGCAAGTAAACCTCTGAGGGAAGTTAATTTATTCAGTTACTGATTTCTAGTAACTCTCGAGCCTTGATATGCAGTGCAGAATATGTTGCAAAAAAACATAGGCCCCATTACAGCTGTTGCATTCTATGATTCTGTGCATGCAAGCATTTTTTGGTACCTCCCTAAATTTGTTCTGTTCAAAGAGATTCTCAGATTAGAAACAGATTAAAAAGTGCATGCATGGTGCAGGATATATATTCAAACAACCACAGTAGTGTTCACTACAGTTAGGCATGTACAAGGTACCTGAAAAAGTGCAGCAAACATCAAGCCCAATTTCTGCACACAGCCGAGAACAGCCATGCCTAGTGTCATAGCTATATTATGTCAAAGGATATCAGGATATTCCATTCATTATCAAATAGTACTTAATTTTGAAGCATATTTATCCTAATTTAGGCCTCCAATGCAGATGCAGAAGAAAAATTTCAGTTGATTTCACAAAACTCTGTTAGAAAATTAAATTGTGACATGTTATTTTAGCCTCAGATATCACTCTAGATATTACTGTCAAATACTTCAGCCTGCATCGCCTTTGCTCTATTTGATCTATTGTACATATGTAGTATCATATGGGCCAATGAGAAACCCGTCTGAAATAATAATGATCAGTGCCGTGAGAAGATACTTACTTGTCATGTTTATATCTGTTTTAGACATGCTTTCACTTTCTAAAAGCTGTAGAAGCTTTTCATATCCAGATTAAGGATAACAAATTTGTTTAATAACCCCAAAGACTGAAAATATGGAGAATTTGGTTATTTTCAGCATTTTTGCATTTATATGGTGTGTGATAAACAATGTGTCACATTTACTTTAAAAAAAAACACTAAATATTTTTGTTTCATTGTTTTAACTTTTTTGAAATTCCTTAGTGTGCTAAGCTGGCATGTTTAATCACGTTTTCAAGCTTGTTTATTAAATTATAAGCCATTTTACATTTATTCAAGTGATGAGATAAACAACATTTTAAAAAACTTGAATTTCTCAAAAAATTCCCAACAGATTTTTTTCGTTTTCGTCTTAAAATGTTCATATGATATTGTATTTTCAGGTGGTATAGGTCCCGTTTTTGGTTCATTGTTTTAACCCCAATGTTTCTTCAGGAGCGCTGTGTACACCTATACAAATTCGTGGATGACAATATTTGACACTTATACAAATGCCAAATTCGTGTACATGCTCGTTTTTGCAGGTTTACAAATTCATCCACATGCAAAGTATTGAAAAATATATACCTCACATGGCAGTACGTAGCATGTTTTCCATGAAGAAAGTTTGCCATTTAATAATGTGACATGATATAACTGTAAGCTAATAAACTGAGTTGGCTGAAATTCAGGCGTAATAAATTGTGACACTGTGCATGACAGTGGGAAGAAATTATGAAACTATAAATATATATACATTACATTTTGGTCATTTAGTGTCAATCTATTTTTGTTGGAAATTCATCTCACTGCAAGCAGTGAATGTAATATGAAATTGAAATATTCATTTTGAGAATAATTGTTCATTTATGTTCCATTTGCAGTGGAAGAGAAATGGAAGGAATCCTGAAGAGATTGGTCAGATTCAATGAGCACATGAATGATCAACTGGAGTGGAGAGGAAGGACAAGTGAGGAGATACTTGGTGAACTGGAGAGGGATGTGGAGAGGATGAGGGATCTGAAGAGCAAAGGTTGTGAAGGATACAACCCACAATTATTACAGACAAAGGACATTGAAGGATTAGCCTGGATGCACAGGGAGATACGGAATGAGAGGATTTTTGCAATCTCAAGGGGCATATTGCAAGAGGTGATTGTGGAAAGCAATGCACAGCAGATTTATGGTGTTCTGAAATATATAACAATATACAAAGTGAACCATTATGCTCTGTTCGAGGTGCTCAAATGGTGTCTTGACAAAGGAGCTCATCCTACAATTGATGAAATCTATGATATTTCATTGCTGAGTGTGGAAGAGTGCATAACGTATGAAGCTCTCTTGGCCACTGTTAATATGGTGGAACAGCTTATTGCTGCATATAAAAAGCAAAACATTGAACCCATTAAAATATTCCTGAATCTAGTACAAGACCAATGGAATGTAAAAAAGGATCTGAGAAAAGCTGCTGCTGCAGCCATCAGAGCAGCATACGTAACTCTAAGTTTTTGCATGAAATCAGGAAGTGTGATCAACATGCTCCTCTTCATGAGGAAGGATGATGGTGTTGATGACATCAAGAAATGCTTTGAGGAAGCAGATGCACTTCTGCAGAGAGACATGAGAGACCCACCTGTTACTAAATGGATTAAAGAAAAAGGCAGACATGTTGAGAGTTATTATGAGAAAGAAATAGAGCAGAGCAAAAAACAGGAGAAAGAGCTGAGATGGACATTGATCAAGAGGAATGACAACTGGCTCAGGAGGACTGTGCTACACTTGGCTGCCATCTTCTGTCATGATGAACAGACTCTGAACTGTATCCCAAGAGGTATAATTAACAAGTATATTGAAGTAAGGGACATTAATGGTTGCACTCCCCTAGACATTGCACACCTACATGACAACCAGCCTGCCATCAGGTTTTTGAAATTGAACAATGCAAGACTATGTTTAAACTACTTACAAAAATTTCAAGGATATTCTGATGTAGACCATGATTCTCGTTTCAAAAAAGACTGTTCTGACATTTTAAAAGTGAAGTCAAATGTTTGGGAGAATATGAAGAAGATGCTTGTCTTGCCAGTCCAGGAAGGTATAAAAATAGAAAATGCATTGAAGGAGCTCTTCACTAGGATGGTGGCCAATGATGGATTCCTCAATGCTGAAGTAGTCATGGGGGGAAGTGTGAGGGAGAAGTTGAAGGTTGGCAGATGGGATGAGTTTGACCTGCAGATATGCACTAAGATAAAGCCATATGGATATGAGTTATTTGCATGTCTGAGGACACACGAGTACCTTGTCAAGAAGATGGCTGAGGTTGACAAGAAGGGAATTCCTCTGCAATGTGCTGCAGTTGCCAATCCTTGGATATTTGTATGGGATGGAGAAGGCAGCTGTAAGGGACTGCAGATATCTGTTGATGTTGTGATTATCCTTGTTGAGAACAATGCATTGAAGAAACAAGAAAGACAGGGATTGATAATAGACGGAGCTCCTGGTCACCAACCCCTGTATCATCTAAAGTGGAGGGATTTGGGGAGAGAACCAGACTGGAATGAAACTGTGTGCAGGCAGGAATGGGACATCTTGGCCAACCTGCCACCTGGCTGCCGCTTGGGAATCCTCATCTGTAAGGCCTTTTTGGAGGTATGGAAATTATTAAGAACACTTTCTAAAGATGTAGAAACCACAAACCCAATTGCATGTGAAGACTGTAAGTTAGTTTTGAACATTTATGGACAATCAAATTGTATTCTCATGCAATCATAATTCTTTTTCCAACTTTTAATGAAGAACCGCACTTTTCCAGGATGACTGACGGGAAAAAATCACTGTGACTGATGAGACATTATCTGAAGAAAATTTTTTTTTGTCATGAATTTTCAGAAAATGCTCAGATTTTTTTTTTGTCGTCCATTTTCATACAATTTGCAAAAAAAACAAATCATTTTGCTGAACATTTCAAATAAATGGAAAATGTCTGTTTACCATGAAATTAGATCACACGCCAAACGTATCCACTCATCGACAGAAGTTACGTCACTACCATGATGTTTGAGACGCTACTCCTCATATCTTGACTTGTGGTTGACTGATTTTATCAATATATGGCTTAAATGAAAGCTTAATGCTTATTTGATATGATTATATTGTGAAAGTAAAGTTTTGTCAGAGTCAGAATATTCCAAAAATTAATATATCCAGTATATCCAAAATGTACTCGGACTAAAGTCTTGACGCATAGAAAAAGTAATGCCGAAAAAATTTTCTATATGATTTATGAATTGCAGAAAGTATGAAAAAATATCAGCCCATGTAGTCATGGTGTAGTGGAATAAAAATAAAAGTTATTTGTGTGACGTCAGGATCTTTAGAACAATATCTATGATGTGCGACGAGGAGTCATGTAGCATATCAACACACTATCAGCAAAAATCATCAAATATGGTAGATTAATGCTGAAAATGCCATCCGAAGTTAATTAATATTCTTTGGAATAACCTTCTTGGCCTCCTGTTTCGTTTTGGTGGAGATGGGATAAGGGTATTTCACTCCAGGTGACTGAACAGGCACAACTTCATAGTCAGTCGGAAAATCCAGGCAACAGTCTTTTCGGCACTGAAATACTGAAAGTATCAGTATTTTGAGGCTGTATTTGATGCAGCTAGTGATGAGGAACATTCCTATGCATCTTATTCAGAATTGATATGGTTTTTGTAATTTTTCAGGTATTTTGAACTGTTGAGTGTCAAGGCTAGCTTCCAAAGGGAAAACATTTTGGGCCAAATTGAGTTATTATCCTTCCAAAAAGTATGTAGAATTTGAAAAATCTAGCAATATTGGTATGTGACCTCACACAGATGGGGCATCATGATTGGCTGAGGTGTGGAGTATGATGTAGCGTTGGCACATGATGTAGTGTACAGAATTGCCATATATGGTATATGACACAGTATGAGAGTGCCATGAAGCATAACTGAGTGAAAGAAAAAGATTACAAGCTGTGTGAATCAATAAACAACTGTCGCTCATAAGTTGCCTGATCTAAATGTTGTTTGCTGTATGCTGCCAGTGGCACAGCTAGGGTGTCTCATGAAGGGGATACACATTTGCACATTTTTTATGGATGGATAAACTCTTCTGGGGAAGGGAGGGAGGATCAACTTTGTGATCAATTACTATATCGAAATCATGAGCAATCTTTTTTGTGTGCCATTGGTTCAACATTGAGGGGCATGCCTCCCCCCTCAGGCCAAAGATTAACATGCCACCTCCCATGTCATTTCTAGATGTGCCACTGCGGGCCACAACTGAATGTGTTTCATTTTTACACACATGACATGTAGTCATATGCTGGTATACTACCTCACAGATTTGATATGACATACTATGCAGAGTGAGCAATGATTGGCTGAACAACCTGTGACCTCACATGGAATGCCTGATTTCCAATGCTAACCTATGGGAACTGCCATATGATGTCACACTTCCACCTTACAAGAAAAAAATCACTTTCTACATACTTTTTGGAAGGATGATAAGGTCAAAATAGGACTCCTGAGACATGTTGCTATATATTTATTTAGTTTAGATTTTCATGAAGTGGCCCAGTAGGTCCATCTATTACTGCAAGGACTGGATTTAAAGGTCAATTTTCTCAGAATGTCCTAAATGTGACCTCCTAGATTTTCCTTTTGGACGCTAGAAGGGCGGAACAGCACAAAAATTAATATTTTAATTTTTCTCTAAAAAACCATCATAACTGCTCAAAGTTGCATTAACTAGAATCCATGAGTTTCATGAAACCACTGCCGGCATGCATACATGATTAGTTGCACTTTCTTCACTGTTGCCCTATATATTTACCCTGCATATTTAACCAAATGCAGTGCATTGTGGGGCAAGTTAATTGTCCTGTAATTTCACTAAGAAAATGGCAAATTGAGAAGTATTGTTTTAAGGTTTAGTACCACATTGAATTATCATATTTACTCGAAATTCATGCTACACTCAGTGTGCTTCACAGAATATATAACAGGATTAGAAGAGGAGATGTGCATGTACCAGCAGAACGCAGTGGTTTTCCTGATCATTTCAGCTTTTTGAATTGTTAGAATCGGTTGATTTTTGGCTGAGTTACAGCAAAATCAATACAGAGAAAATAATGAGGCGTGTGCTGAGGGTTAGCTGCCGCGCATTTTTATGAAAATCTTCTGCATAGGAGGGAGAAATGCAGGCCGGATGGATTTTGAAATGTATTTTTGGCGCGAAAATAATCTCCTGGATTCACATTCTGGATCCTGAGGGGGAACCAAGGAGGTGGACCACCAAATTAAGAGTGTTACACATCGTAGCAGGGGTATATGTAACACGTGTGAAAATAACAGGTCTGGATTTGGCTTGAAGAAAAAGCCTTGTGAATATAGATTTGAGAGAAGTTGTCACAAGTGTGTAAGAGATCTCGTACGAATTGTAGAAACCACTGCAACAGCAGAGCTGCAGTGGTTTAATAATGAAGTGTGCTCTTGGACCTTACAAGGACATTATGTAAGCAGAATTAGAAAAAATTGGTAAAAATAATAAAAACTAAGTATAGCCTTGGAAAGACAATATGTATAAGATGTATAACTATCAATAAAATCATCAGTGACCCAAGAAAGGAATCAAATTTATGCCTAAGTTATAGTAAACCACAGTTATGATGCAATTTATAAGCCAAAAGGCACATCTTGTCATGCTGACGTCTCCACTTTGATTTTTTCTGCAAATGCAGAATAACCATTTAAATTTGCATGGTCACCAGAAATGGAATAATCTCAATGTCCCTCAACCCATGTCCACCAAAATAATACAGGATGTGAGAAAATTATTTTAAGATTACTTGTGAGCTTTAAATGGCATTTTCCTGCTATACTGCCAAATTTGATGATTTTTATCTATAATATGTTGATTTTCGCAATGAGTCGCCATGGAACCCCATGAATATTTTCCTACAGGGTCAAGAAGTCATGGAAAGAATTATTTTTCTATCAGCTACACCTTGACTAAATGCTCTGATGTTATTGCATCATTTTCTGCATTTCACAATTATTTACGACAATTTTTCAGCTTTACTTGTTCAATGCGACAAGACTTTTGTGCAAGCACATTTTGGATATACTGTCTATATTAATTTTTGGAATATTCTGACTCCGACAAAACTTAACTTTCACAATATAATCATATAAAATAAGCATTTACCTTTTCATTTAAGCCATATATTGATAAAATCAGTCCACCGCAAGTCACGATATGAACAGTTGCGTCTCTAACATCATGGTAGCGACAAGACTTCTGTCAATGACTGTATGCTAATTCTCTTCTAGGCAGGCCAATACTAGGGTTGGTTATATAAGAACTATTTTATCGTTGGAAGTCTGGCATCCTCCCCAAAAGTTGTGGAATATAATAAATATTGAGTCTAAAAAAAAAATTGTTTGAAGATATGTTTAAATCCGGAGCTTACCTCACATTTATGGGGACATGTTTTTCCAGAATTTTCGCTATTTCGCGCTTTTTGACGTTTTTTCATATTCATTCTTGCTTATGAATACAACAAAAATTTAGTTCATAGTGATTGTTTTAATCAATAATGAAGTCATACATAAGTTATTACTAGAAATGAAAGTCAACAGGGCCAATTCTAGTCACCAATACTGAGTAATAACAGGTCTAAATCTGCTCCATTTAAGCTTCAAAGTAATACTTACTTGTGCTTTGTATATTTTTGATTATCAGTTATTTTGATACATTTGCCTGTTCGCAATGTTGGATGCATTTCATAATTCATTACATAAGATATAAAATTTATAAACATATGCTTATAGACCACTTTGGAAGTGTTCAGTTAGCAGCTATGTTGGTTTTAAGATTAAAACTGATAAAAACATGTTTGATGCCATATCTTGGAGCTGAACTTTGCCTATAGTTATAATTTCAGTGCATGGCTATACCCCCATTTCTAAGGTCATGGCTAGATGGATAATACACATCCCAGCATATAATCTGGGAACCAACCCCTTAAAGCATAGATCTATATCGTCATGATAGCCTGTATTATAAATTGAAGAGAATAGTAGTATTAGTACCCACACTGAATTGAATTTTTTTTAAAGGTGAAGGATTAAACCTTTTTTTAAATAATTGTTTAAATTTTATGGTAGGTAACAAAGTTAATAGTTCCACTGTGTAATGCTAAAACTGTTTTTGCGGGGTTTTAAAAGTACAATTTGATCCAGCAGTTTCATATGTGTCAGTGGAAGTTCAATGTATTTCTTTGACATATATGTTCACTTGCAGCTTGGCAATTTGTAATAATTTAATTCAGAGTTTCAGCTTAATGGCAGTGTTCAAACTGTTTAAATTTAAAGATTTTTCATTTATTATTGGGTCTATGTGTTTAGCAGTTTCCAAAAGAGTCTTCATTTCTAACATAATCATTTCAAGTGGCTACTGAACAGTGGTCCATCAGGGCCAATTTGGTTATCTCCTCCATCACCTTCTAAATGTAAACATCCTCATCTTATATCCATCCCTCATTTCTTTTTTTTATAATGTAATGTTTATGGAAATAAACTGAATCTTGAATCTTCATTTCACTTTTGAAATATGAACTGTTGGGAAATCTCGCAGCTGCCAAGAACAAATTTGCATGGGCAATGTGAAACAATTGAGAAAAAATAAGTCTTATAATGTGTAATTAGGGCTATAATATGTTGCTTTGAAGTGTCTATGGGAAATTGAGAATTATTGTGCCTGCTGAACTATGTGTAGTCTATCATCTCAATCAAATACAATTCCTGATGCAATAACTGTACATATCTGAAAATATTCTGCAGTCCTCACTAATGAATTGGAATCTAAACTGTTGTTTTTTAACACATATAGGTCTATGTTAAAACATTAATTCTGCATCATCATGTATGGCAATATTCAGAACTACATTTGCATTATATTGTCTGAGAGTAACTGATCTTAAATTTAATCAGATCTATGATATGCCAGCTAGAGTGCCATTTCCCTAACCTGGCAATGTCAATGATCATTTGCAAGTGACTTTCGCCGTTCTTCTGAAACCTGTGAAGCAAAATAGCCCAAGTGTGAACAGACATGAACATCCAATCGCCAAATGGACAAATCAGACTGGAATAGAGAAATTCCAACAGACCCTATCAGATAAACTATCTGGCTTGAAAAGTCTGAACTACACAGAAATAGATCGGTCTGCCCTGAGCAATTTCGTAGACTTGCCAGACATAACATCCGAAATGAAATCCACCGTGACACCAGTGTAATTAATCAGCATTTCGCTAAACGAGAAATGAAGTGCTTTTGGAATAAGCTCAAAAAACAACAGCAAGTGAAGTCCCATTCGTCATTAACAGCTGATGATCTAGCGGACTATTTTAAGACCACAATGACTGACAGTGATGATCTGTCACGTGACCACCTTGATATTAGAGACTTTGTAGAGAGTGTGCCTCTAATAACAGATTCCATCAACAGTTCGTCAAAATAACTCCATGTCAAGTGAAATCAATGATCAAGTCCCTAAAACCCGGTATCTCCCCAGGCTGCAATGGAATCACCACTGAGCACCTTCTGCATGGAATGTGCCCCGCTCTTGCATCTGTCCTCTCCAATTTGTATTCAGTCATTCTGGCAACAGCAACTGTGCCCAGTGTGGTATCAGCCGGCGTTATCATCCCTGTGTTAAAAAAGCCGTCCAGTGATCCCAACCTACCATCAAATTACAGGCCAATAACACTGAGCTCCATACACTCAAAACTGATAGAACTAGTGATAATGCCAGATGTCGATGTCACTAACTCACAATTTGGCTTCAGAGAGGGTCGTGAGACAACATTTGTGACTTCTCTCATCAATGATTGTGCTGCCTATTACAAGAACGGAAGGTCACCAATGTTCTTATGCAGCCTGGATGCAGTGAAATGTTTTGACTCTATTTGGCACCACGGTTTGATGTTTAAACTCTGGCCCATTTTGCCTCTGCATCATTGGCTCTTTCTATACAGATGGTATCGCTCTACAAATGCTGTAATTCGCTGGAATAATTCCAACAGTTTCTCATTTTCTGTGTCGAGAGGAATGCGACAGGGAAGTATTCTGTCTCCGACCCTGTTTAACATATTCCTGGATGAACTGTTAAAACAACTGCAGCAAATGCCTTATGGTATCAGAGTCTTTGACATGGCACTGAACTCCTGTGCATACGCAGACGACATCACCCTCTTTGCTGCCACTGCTCCGGGCCTCCAAGGATTACTTGACAATTGTGTGTCCTATTCAATAAAATACCGATTCAAATTTGGATTTAAAAAATCAAAATGTATGATATTCGGCAAGAATCCTTTTGTCAGCTCCCCCACTTGGAAGATAGGTGGCCAGAATATCACAACTGACAACGAGACTGAAATCCTTGGGGTGACGTTTAAAAACTCGCTTTCTTACAGCGAAACATGTCCAAAAACGGATTAATTCATGCAGACAACATATGTATGGCCTAACATCAGTTGGGATGTCCTATCCTGGCCTTGCATCTGAAACGAAAACTTACATCTGGAACTCAATTGGTGCCCCAATGATATCGTATGGTATGGAGAGTATCCAGCTATCAAACACTAATATAAAACAGTTAAAATCAGCCCAAGGGAGTATCATCAAAAGAGTTATGGGAATCCCCAAGCGATCACATCATTCAAGGCTCCTAGAAGCTCTCAGAATCCTCCCAACCGATGAACTGGTTGATATCAGTGTGCAGAGACTATATAACAGGATATTTATATGCGAGTCCCCTGCTAAAGAGCTTCAGAGTAAATTTCTATCACACTACCTGAACAACAATGAACTCATTCCCAATACGTTAATTCAGCGACTAGTGAGTCAGGGAATGTCACCTGTAAAGACAATATTTAATCAGCCGGTGAGAGCTAACAAGATGCATAGTGAGAATGGACTAATTGACTCTTTACAAGCCTTTTTTTTCCATGATAATTACATTAAGCCTCACTCAAATGAGCACATTTTAACGACACTGCTGCTCCGTGCATTTTAATCAATGTGACCTGATATTTGTGATTTGTGATATTTACTGATTTAATTTACAGTGTATATTTGTTTACCATTTTATATATGTTTTTAGACGCATCTGCTTTTAAATTTAAATTTTATGCTGTATTTTACCCCTCTTTTCCCTCTATTGGGAGTTTAAACAAATAAATAATAAATAATAATAAAATAATAATGTCATGACTGGAGGTACAAAACTCATCAATCAACAACCATGATCATATTATTAATATTATTTATTTGGTATAACTATTAAAATTATATTTCATACAAATCATACCTCTGGCTACTCAAAAGCACAAATTATCTGCCAAGCCAGAACACTCAAAGAGGTCCAGCAGGCCAGCATCCTGTATAGTACATTTATATCTCTCACAGTCATTCAAATAGGCAGCCTACCACTCTTGCTAAAACCAACTTGCAACAACTGGAGATTGCATGAAAAATAAATAAATACTGTCTTTGGTTATCACAGAGATGGAGTGGATATAATCTTGCTGCAAGACTGCACTTCATTTCGGAGAAGCACCGGGATGCAGCTGCTAGAATCCAGTTATCAACAACTAAATAACTGGTCAAATCTCCAGCTGGAATCATTTTAGTCAACCTAATGAACTTCTGCTATGATACATAATTTATGATTACAAAATACTTGGCAACTTGTTATTAAGCCTTCAAAAGAGTCAAAATATTGAATATTTTGATTCAACACAAGAGTAACAGTACAGCAAAAGTTGTAAACACCTCAGGAAGTGCCTATAAAACAAGAAGATGGTAGTCAGTACCCCCCAGGTGGTGCTCTATGTTAAACATTGATGAAAACATTGACGAAAATTGAAATATGTAAGAAAATATATTTATTTCACAGGCAGAAATACAGCGAAAACACCTAAAAAACGTCATCGTATAAATGTGAGGGTAGGATCTGGAAAGAAAAATCTGATTAAAAAAAAAAATGGTACAGAAGTGTTTCTAACTACCATACACAACTTTTGAGGACGATGCCAGTAAAATTTTGGTCATATAAGCAACCCTACCAATATGTGATGCACATGCAGAGATGACCTTTTGCAATATAATCCATTCAGTGGTTCATGCTTTCTGGCTGTAAACTGGCACTAGTGAGCAATGTAAATGTCTTTTAGTTGAAGTCATGGTACCTTTTGGAAGATCTCTTCATGGGTGTACTTTCCAGTAAATAATTGCTTGATTTTTTTATAGCTTTCTCAATCATTCTAAGTATTACCAAAGGATCTCTTTGAACTAACAACTTTACTGCAATAATTTACTACATCAGTTACTACATTGTCCATGCAAGACACTTTTTGCATGTATGTTTAGGTTTTGAAAATTTTCCAGGCATATGCTTGGAAATTGAATGGTTCTAATAGTTTTGTCAAATGTTATCAATTTCCTGGCATAAATTTAATATTCTAATACAAGAAAAATAGACAGTAAAGATGGTAGTTAGCTCATTTGCTTTGTTCATTCACATGCAAGCCTGCTTTACTATCACTTTCTGTTGCAGGCTTTGGACCAAATCAGTCGGCCCAATCTCCTCAAAAGACATATCACTTCCTATGTCCTCAAAAATGCTGCGTTGTGGCTCCTATCTGGAAGAACGGTAGGGTATCCTATTTCATATGTATGAAGAACTTTACTGGTTGTGGCATCCAAAGCAGCATAGGGTTAATGTTTTGTAATTTGGGGGCATACTATTTATTGTCCAGTAATTAATATGTAAATGCCACAACATAGTAGCATGGCTTGATTGTTATTACTCCTCACAGAAGGTTGCTAAAATACAGCAATATTTATTGACATCGTGACAAAACTCATTCACTTCTCTGAGTCTTCGATTCTTCTGTGGTGGCAAGGGAAAGCCTCTAAGTAGGCCTAACAGACCAATGTAGGATGACTACTTTCTGATTGCCGAGTACCTCACTGATTTATAGGATATCAATGAAATTATATTAGCTTATTGCTTAAAATTGCTGTCATAAATGCTATAACCAATGAAATCCCTTAGAAACTGATATGAATTGTCATCAAAATCTAAAATGTTCTGTTTCTGTTATTCTGATATATATATATTTTTTATCTTCTATGAACACCAATGTCATTGAATCGGACAACAATGATCAATAATTGATTGCGCTCTTCCAAATAAATTAACCAAGATGTTTTGAAACCAAACTGCGAAGTCACTGGACATCTTCCAAAACACTATTTATAACTAGTGGAAACAACACAAGGACAATTCCTTGAAGTCATCAACCAAACAGTCAAAACTTCAAATTTGACATAGGTATGAGTCGTCGGTGTCGCAATAAGCCCAAACAAGTGTTGTTTTTTTGTTGTTTTTTTCAGGTGCAGAAAAAATAAATTGATTATCTTTGCATTTGAGTAATATTATGTTTGGTGACTACAATTGCTATATTTTTTTACGATTGCCAGTAAGAGCACTTGAAGGGTGTACGTCCAACACCAAAATGGCAATGTACAACTCACACCATGTTATGAAAGTGCATCTGGAACAAAGGAAATGATACAAATCTTGGTACACAGGCTTGGTCTCATCAGAAAACCTAAGGCCAGTCCATTTGTGTGAACCGTAAAGCAATGTGATGGGACCCTATGTTCCCCATTGTGGGAGTTCAGTGCAGCTGGAATATCTAAATGTTGTTTTTGTTTGCTGTTGGATCCTTTTTTAAAATAGAGTAATGAACCTTTTAGGGTTCCGTATATATACCAGCTTATAGAACCCTTAAAGGTTCCATATAAAACCTATTTGTTAAGAATGTGCTGGCACCCTTTACACTACCACACACGTACGTCCGACAGCAAAAACAGGAAGAGTTGAAGTCATAACTTTGCGTACAGTTGGTCATTAAATAGTAAAAGATAAATAATCTATGTACAAACTGGTCTGCTTATCTGGCATTTCAGTGCCTTATTTCTTATATAATATTGAGCCTCTGAATTGGGCTATAATTTGTCAGTTTCACAAGATCCCTTTCTAAATAATTATACGGTGTTAATACAGTGCTAATATATAAAATAAATGATATAATCTAAAATCTAATCTGATATCTTCAATGCAATTTCCTTATTACATTACATGCATATCATTTTGAACTTTTTAAAATGGGCGCTGTTCAATCTACCTATCATAATTTTTGCCATAATCTGTTGTATGTATGGCAGTATATCTTGTGTATGAGAATTACCAGCCATCTCATTTAATTCACTAACGGTCTCTGACAACAACAACTCCATTTTGCATTCAGATTCAAGATTGACATCTCTATTTATTTCCCAAGAAATTGACAAATGAATATTACTCAATTTATAACCCTGTTGCCAGCCTGTTACCAGATGCTGTCATCGTAACAGGGTTGAGTTTAATGCAATAAACTGGTTAGTCCATTGGTCTGCCCAATTTCTTTGATTTACCAGCTTAAAAATTTTAATCCAAAGTGCCGAAAGTGGAAAATAAGGTGCTATAGTCATGTTCAATTTTGCAATTACGTAGATAAACAATGTTTCCTCTCTTGGCAAAATATGAGTAAGTATTAATTTTCGAATTGAAAAAAAAATGGAGTGAGAGTATTACATTGGCATAATTTGCTTGCAAGAAACAGAAACAGATATATTAAAGTATTCATTCTTAAATCGAAAAATGGAGTGGGAGTCTGAGAGTATAACAGTTTATTATCGTTTTCATAGCTATGTGTTTTTTTGAAAACTTCATTTTGCAGGTAAACCGTGACATCATCGGGTATCTGTCAATGTGATTGGTCTAATCTTCAATCTGTGACATATCAGTTCAGAGTTTGACATCACAGTTAATGACAAAGGAATTTAAAACTGCCAGGCAATGTTACTATATTTGTACAACCAAAACAAACAATGTGGCCCGATTTCACCAACATGTTTAGACTGGTCCCAACTGTTAGAGACCAGTCTCAAGTGCAAAAAACATTTCACCAACCTCTGAGTTGCCCATACTATAAAGAGAAAAAAGACCCCAAAAAATAAGGGTTATTACTTTCAATCTGTCATGGATTGAGTACATACGTAATTACTACTAACAGTCAGTTGATATTTGCAAAAAAATTAATTTAAAATATATATAATAAAAAATTAACTTTCAATTTTTCACATGGAAATTGCTGCTTGACTTCCATTGGGTAGGTACATATACGAGAAAAATATTCCCGTATTTATTCTACCCAATTTTCATTGTAAAAATTCAAATAAACTGACTTGAGACTGGTCTCAATTAGACTGGTGGAAGAGACATTTCACCAACTTTTTGATGACCAGTCTGATTGACAGAGAGACTGGACAGCTGTTGGCATGATTCTTTGGACTTAAGCCTGTTTGTTACTGTTGTTATCTGTTTTGAAGACCTGTTATACATGGTAAAGCAAGCTGAGTCTCTGATTGCCTTGTGCATTCGATAAGCAGGGGGAAATTACAAGTGGCAAAGAGGGAGGGAGTTAGGGGGTTGCTACCCCCCCCCCCCCCACCTCAGCATTGACCTTTTTAAATAATTAACATATTTATTTTCTTTTTCATTCTCAGCCCTCCCGCTTCTGATGTTTTTCTGGATCCCTCTCTGCATCAGATGAGATGTTGATCAGCTGCCCCTTGCACCAGTGTCTGTGATGGGCAAATAGAATATCCCTCTTATGGGGTAAATGTGTAAAATGCTAAGGATTCCCGCTCTCTCTCTCTCATCTCAAGAATAAAATCTTGTGAGCACCAAGAACTGGGCTTAGAGAGCTGTGCTTACCATATCTATATATCAATATTTTCTATCTATCTATCTATCTATCTATCTATCTATCTATCTATCTATCTATCTATCTATCTGTCTATCTATCTATCTGTCTGTCTATCTGTCTGTCTGTCTATCTGTCTGTCTAGCTGTCCATCAATTTATCTATCTGTCTATCTATCTATCTATCTATCTATCTCATGATGCAGGTACATTGGTTTATCAGTTGCAAAAATATTAACATAAATTCTAGCCATTCTTTTCAAACAATAATCATTGTCCTGAAAAGTTTACAATTGCAGGGCGCATGTTCTGTCATTTCTCAAGACAAATCAGAGACTTGCTCACCAGTGAGAACTGCTGTTGAGACTAGCTCTGAGCAGGTCTCTATTTTGGCCTTCTAAGACTGTGACTCCCAGCTAATTCTTCTAAAAATTTCGTTGGTGAAACAGTTTTTGTGATTTAGACTTGTGATTCAGGTGTGAATAACATTGAAAAGATTGAGTGGGATTTGAGACCAGTCTGTTTGGTCAGTCTCAAAAGTATAGACTTGTCACAAGTTGGTGAAATTGGGCCATGAAGTCTGATCCTCACCTCTCAGTGTAAGGCTAGTGAACCGACCCTGACCACATGATACACTGTTTTGTGAAGTTGTTACATAAAGATTAACTCTCCTCAAAATTAACAGTTTCAGATCCCTCAAAGCAATTGAACAAATGCTTGAGTGTTTCATTGTTTTCTGTTTGTTGTTTCAGTAAGTTTCTTTGTAGAAAACCATAAACAATCACTTAAATAATGATGGAAAAAAGCTGTTAAATGATTTGGGAACTTCAGAATTGTATGGGACTTATTGGCAGGGCGAGTGTAAACGAGCCCTGCAATGGGAGGATGGTAGGCACGGACTAAACTGAGTTCCAGGTGGGATTCATACCCAGGCCCTCAGAGCTAGTGGTAGCACAAAAAAGCCCTCTTAAAGCATTGGGCCATGTAATGGAGGTACAGAGAGGAAAGAAGAGATAGGGAATGAGCAGAGAGCCATGAAACAGAGAATCAAGAATGAAAGGGAGGAGGCAAAGTAGCAGCAGGCATGCAGGAAGGAGGTAGAGGGTGAAGGCAGAGATAGGAGAGAAGAGAAAATACCAATTTGGGTGGAGGCATTAGCTCGAGAAGACGTATAGAAAAGGAGAATCAGATATGAGATTGATAGGGAATAGATAGAAGTGGGAGGAGGCATAAGTGAAAGAGGAGACAGACGGGCGGCAGCAGAGCTTTACTTGATGAGGTGGTCACTAGAAGGAGACAAGACAATTTGAGTAGGGCAGAGATTGGAGGGGGGGGGGGGGCACAGTCAGAGAGGAGAGAAGATCTTTCAGGGCAGGCCAGAGCTAGTTGGTCCAATGATCCACTGGTCCAGTGTCACAAGTTGGTGAAATTTGGAACTTCTGGTCAATTGGGATAAAAAATGGATCATCACAGATAAGTATCATGTGTATTAGACTATTCGAATACATAGCAGACTACAAGGTTATAAATGCAAATCACTAAGCTAGCCAATTAAGATACGTGTAGTAACATTATATTGAATCATAGTTTTTGAACCCTGGTATATTGCAATACACTTGCAGTGGAAACGTTTTAAGGCATTACCCTGAAACTCATGCAAGTTCCGCTCCATAAGATGCACAATAAAAGTTCAGTAAATTTTAAAATTTCCTTCTCTGAATTAATTGTAACTTTAGTTGTTGAAATGTACTGCAGAATCAGAGTGATGCATTTACATGTATTGTCAACTTCAAAGATAGGTGTATTTTAAAGTTCATGCAATGTCCAGCATGACACCAAAAACTGATCCTACAAATGGACTTACATGTAATCTAATATGACACAATATATGCAGACCAGTGACAAAGCGAAACTATTGCTGATATTCACATGAAAGAGGACATCATTGCCTTTTATATGATCCCCAGTACACACATTATATGATCCCCAGTACACACATTATGATAAATTTCAATAGGATGCCGAGATATGACCGAAAATGTATGGGCCAAAACTGAAATTTTCCCAACTCACAACAGCGGACCAGTAGTATTTTCAGTAATAAGACACTAGGGAAGTAATTTATCTCTTGTTCTTAATAAGGGGTATCCAGAGTCAATCTTATTAGTATAGGTCCCTATCCTTAAAAAAGGTTATTGCTCAACATATGTATTGTTAGTGGCTATCACACAGCAAGAAAAAAATACGGCAGGTGAGAGAAGTCAGATTTCTATAATTTTCGTCCATTGTGATACAATTTTGACTGATATTCAATATTTGAAGCAAGATAGGAGCTTGGGATGGTTTTAATTGAATTCCTTGACCCCAAAAAAGAAATTATCAACTTTTAAATTTAAATATACCACAAATAGAAGCCGAGATATGAAGAAAAACATGATTGGCAGCCATCTTGGACGCCATCTTGGATTTTACCCCTTAGAATGCCTAGAAAAATATCGCACCATTTTTTTTCTGAATCTACACATCCTAAGCTTTGATTTGATATACGGTGCCAAAAATTAACAAGCGAGGTGAACCAGATTACCTGCACTATAAGTACTTTCACCCTGCTCAGTTTCAACTAAATGCCCATGGAGCAGGCATTAAAATAAAGAATTCAATTCAAAAAGCACCTGCACCATCTTCTAGCAGATTCTTCGGGTGTCCTCTAGTGCAGCTTCTCTGCTCTCACTTGACACCGTATTTGTATTATGCCTTTATAATTTAATCCTGTGCCTTTTAAAAATGTTTTTCTCAGATTTTACAAAATATAGTGACCCCCCCCCCCCCCGAAATATTTTTTTTCTTGACCAAAGATATTAGATGGCTGATATCAAAAGTTTGACTGAAATATGTTGAACTGCCTCTAATACTGCAGTATTTTAAGAAATGGCACCGTTGTCCTCAAAAAGCTCAAAACTGCATTAACCAACCTGAGCTTTCTGAATTTATTCAAAATTGAAACATATGTTCATATCCATCAATATGTTACATTTTGCTCAAATGAATCTTTTCCCATAACTGGCATAAATCATGCCTTCTTGAAAAGTTATCAACTCAATATCCTCAATAAACATAATTTAGCCTCTGGAGACATAAGTGACATTTGATTTATCATGAATGTTCTACTTGATCTGAATTGTGTCAATATAGTGGGCTGATGAACTTCATGCTTCTTGTTATTTGCAGCCATGGGAAATTGAGGAAGACCATGGGAATGTCATAGGAGAGAGATATGGCATCCTCCGTCAACAACTGCACTTCACCACAAATGACTCAAGATGGATGACTCAGGAGGATGTGGAGAGATTTGCAGAGGATGGGAGGTTTTGGGCAGAGAAGATATTTGATGCCATTCAGTATGTGGCAAGGGAATGCAGAAAGACATTTGGCAGCTTTTTGGCAAATACTCTATACAGTCAGGTTGTAGATCTTGGTGGAAAACATGAAGAGACTGATGTGCTGGATGTACTGGATACCTGTGGGAGATGCCTGGAGCAGCTGAGACCTGAAGTCTTCTTTGCTGAAGAGGTGTCCACTTCACCAGGTATGGAAATCACTCTGTGTGAATTCAAAAGTAAACTGACACCTGGCCAATCTTATTTCAATATAGGCAGGTATATAGTTAGTTGTGAATTCCATGACACATGAAATATTTTGAAGGAAAGTGTACAAAAAGCTGTATGAGATACTGAACACAGCGAGCTTGAACAAACTTTGGGGTTAAAAAAATTGACCAAGAAAACGATTAGCCCAATGATGTAGAGGAAGGTCAGACGAACATTTTGATGTATCAAACGAAAAAATCTGTTGGGAATTTTTTGAGATGTTTGAGTTTTAGATGTTTTATTTATCACCCCCTATTCTTAGCATGTAATCTCCATAAAAAATTCATCAAAACTGTCCATTTTTCCTGTTAGGTAATATCTAAGATAGAAGTCATAATTCAGAAGTAAAAATATGCAATGATTGTCTCTGCAGAAAGTATGTACCACTTCATCCAGACTGATATGGTGTGATAACCCTGTAACAGGTAACATAAATAAATATATAAATGAAAATAACATATCAAGTCAGCTGAAAATAGTCAGCTCAAGTTGGAGCCTATAAAATTCAGTTAGCTGAAAAAGTCAGCCACAACTTCTTCCTCTCAGTTGACTAAAAGTGGCTGACGTGCAGAAGTATGGCGAGGAAAAGTTTTGTTTTCCTACTACTAAAGTAAACATGGACGGGTTCAATTTGAACCACTCTGTGGGCAAACCATGAACAATGAGGCTTTCTCAGTGCTTGTATGAATTTTATATATGGTAACGAACAGTTATGAATTTCTATTGTGATAAACACACTCACTGGTGCCTGAGAAATTAGCAAAATCCTCTGAAATATCTGGGCAGATGTACTGACGGGGTCACATTTGTATCATTTAAAACTTAAATAATAATAGCAATAGCCTCCCCCTCCCAACGGAATGGCCATGCCATAGTGGCCTATGGCATGAGATATGGGAAAGTAGGAAATATTATAGAAAGGAGTCCCCCCCCTCGTTACAGTGTAAGGCAGGAAAGATAGGAAAATGCATAGGGAAGCATTCTGTGGAAGAAAAGGTGTCAGGTTAATGGAGCTGTGCAGTTGTGAAGAAACATGTGAATGTTGTATTGGAAAGTGTGTATAAATGGCAGTGCAAAATTCTTTAAAGCAAAATAAATGAAAGGATGCATTGAAAATCATATATGCCACTGTTGAGCCTGGTATGTGGCAAAGAAAGTTTAGAATTTTTGGGCTGAATAAAGTATATTGTTATCGTTATCGTTTGAACTAAGTATTTCAACTATGAGCTGTTGTGCTTGAGAGCAATGTGCAATAGTTTGAAACTGTGCTGTATTTATTGATGGCTGCCTCTTTGGAGCCCAGGGAGAACAATCCCTTACTACTACTATTGCAACCACGTGAATAGATATGTGTGGATAGCATACATGTGTGGATAGGTAGTTAGAGGTAACAGACAGATTAAAAATCCCTAGTGATTTTAAAAACATGAAGATTGGTGTATAGCACACCAAAATCCATCAAGAATTGACGATTTGCATACAAAAAGAAAATCTGGGCAAACAACAGACTTATAGTATAGGATATCTATTGCACATTGAGTGTTAAAATAATTTTTTGATTGATGTCCCAATGTGCCCCAGTTGATGTCCCAATGTGCCACGCCGGGGCACCTTGGGACAGTCATTTTTATGACTTACATTTTGCTCTCTGGCTGCAAAAGGGTATGTGCCGTGTATTTTATTATGCCTTGCATTTAAGCTCAATAGTATTGGTGATATTCATGCAAACTTCTGAGGTCTTCAGTGCTTTCAGCATTGAGCAAAATTAGTAGACGTTAAAAACATCCCATTGTGCCCCGGTTCTCCCTATTGATATGTTCTCATATGGTCTTTACCTGAAAGTCAAATGTAGGTTGAACATAAAATTTAATATAAATGTTTTTATGAGGCACAGTTGAAAATTGATAATTAGTTGGTAATTCATATGGAGGACCAACGAAAAGATGAAAATGTCCTTTTCCCCGGATATGCATGAGAATGATATGTTAACGTAATGGGTGTGGGCGGTGAAAGGTTTCAGGCTCCGACCAGAAACATCAGTCTAACATTGGTTAACCAGGCTGGGAATTGAACCCGGGACCCAGGTTAGCCTGCTACCACTAAGCTACTGGCGCTTTCTCAGAAACATCAGTCTAACATTGGTTAACCAGGCTGGGAATTGAACCCGGGACCCAGGTTAGCCTGCTACCACTAAGCTACTGGCGCTTTCTCAGAAACATCAGTCTAACATTGGTTAACCAGGCTGGGAATTGAACCCAGGTTAGCCTGCTACCACTAAGCTACTGGCGCTTTCTCAGAAACATCAGTCTAACATTGGTTAACCAGGCTGGGAATTGAACCCAGGTTAGCCTGCTACCACTAAGCTACTGGCGCTTTCTCAGAAACATCAGTCTAACATTGGTTAACCAGGCTGGTAATTGGACCCAGGTTAGCCTGCTACCACAAAGCTACTGGCGCTTTCTCAGAAACCTCAGTCTACCATTGGTTAACCAGGCTGGGAATTGAACCCCGGACCCAGGTTAGCCTGCTAACACTAACCTATTGGCGCTTTCTCAGATAAAAATCAGTGAATGAGATGTTGAATTAAATTATTCTTGCAAGATTTGACAAATTGTGACAAATTGAAAGGTAGTACAATGGAAATAAAAGTGGACGGAATTACCATCAATATTTCAAAAGTGGCTTGATTTTGGGTTTGTAAATCCGTCCACCCATTTAAAATAACCTTAAAAGTACTTTTTATGACTTAAATATCTGCAAATGGCATACCACTGCTTAAAGAACTTAGATGAGAACAGTTTTACCCATTTGATTGGATTAAAAAGTTCTTTAATTGTAATTTAGGTGGTCAATTGAAATTATTCAAATTTAATTTGACCTCTGTCATTTCATTTTTCCATTACAATTGTAATCAGTGAATCATTATTCTAAAATTGACACAAAAACCTTTGTAAGACTTAATAAATTGCAAAACTTGAAAAAATAATGATATTTTATAGGTGTGGGCTGCAATATGCTCTATGGACGGATTAACAATCCCTGCTGGACGGACTTAGCAGCAGGGTGGACGGATTTAGGTGCCCTAACCTTCAAGTTTTGTTGCCATGGTTTCATCAAAAATTATTTGAATATTTAACATTTTTTTACTGTTTTTTATAATACAGAATATGCTCTTTCCAGTGGACTAATTTGTATTTTTGTATCTATTACCATTTTCCCGGGAATACAATTTCAGCCAAAAGTGGAAGGATTTACCATCCTTGACTTTACCACTAAGCTACTGGTGCTTTCTCAGAAACATCAGCCTAACATTGGTTAACAAGGCTGGGAATTGAACCCGGGATCCAAGTTAGCCTGCTACCACTAAGCTACTGGCGCTTTCTCAGAATTATCAAAAATATACATTTTCTATACAGCAGACAATCTGTAGACTGCAGAAGAAATATATCCTACTTGAATCTGCACCTTGCATCTCCTCCACCATGCATTTCCATCTCCTCACATCTCCTCTTCCATGCATCTCCTCCTCCTTACTTTTCATCCTCCTCACATCTCCTCCACCATGGGGGGTGCCACTTATCCATTTTGGGATGGGGGGGCCTTGCCCCCCCCAGACACCCCCCCTCCCATAGCTCCACCACTGATCTCCTCCTCCTTACTTTTCTTCCTCCTTGTATCCCCTCCTCAGCGATAAGAATTTGATTATTACTATCCCTAAAACCGGACATAATTCATGAAACGAAGTAAAAGACATAATGAAGAATACAATTTGCCGAACTCCTTCAATAGATGATATAAAAGCAATTAGGCCTACACGAAATGAACAGCATGAAAATAATGTAGAAAAATATCTGGTGACGATTATTTCAATTGCCTCCCCGCCCAAAAATCGCGACCGCCGTATGCCTATGTACAGGCAACATGGACGGAAAACGATAAAACATTCATAATAGAAAAAGAAGCGAATTCACCACAAATCATGAAGAAAAAAAAGAACACAAGTCTGAAGATATTAATTAATCGACACAAGAAATAGAACAACAAGCTCACAATAAATCATTGACAGGTCTAGGATCAATTAATGAAATTCCCGAAATGACAAATGAAAAGGAAGAAGATACCAAGAAAGAAAATCAAACTATCGAGGATAAACAAGAGATAAATCTAGCAAAATTAAAAGTTGAACTTTCTGAAATTACTGAAAACTACATAAAAAAAAGGGCTCTAAATATCAAAAAGTAATATAATAAATAATTATATAGTAAGGCTACATCCAAATAATTTCTAAAAAAATTATATAATTCAAATATCAAATACACTTATTATTTTCTTGTAACCAACTTTCCGACCAGCGACATACACAATGTCTTTGGGAGAGTCAAATAAAATCAATCAATCAATCAATCCCTGTATCTCCTCGAAACATTTCCGCCTCCTCACATCTCCTGTTCCATGCATCTCCTCCTCCTTACTTTCGTCCTTCTTGTATCTCCTCCCAACATCTCCTCCTCCATATATTTGCACCTCCTTGCATCTCCTCTTCCATGCATCTCCTCCTCCTAACTTTTCTTCCTCCTTGTATCTCCTCCAAACATCCCCTCCTCCATACATTTCCACCTCCACACATCTCCTCTTCCATGCATCTCCCCCTCCTTACTTTTCTTCCTGCTTGTGTCTTCTCTTCCATGCATTTCCACTTCCTAATATCTCCTCTTCCATGCACCACCTCCTCCTTACTTTTCTTCCTCTTTGTATCTCCTCCCTGCATCTCCTCTTCCATTCATCTCCTCCTCCTTATTTTTCTTCCTCCTTGTATCTCCTCTCTGCATCTCCTCCTCCATGCATTTCCACCTCCTCTTCTATGAATCTCATCCTCCTTACTTTTCTCCCTCCTTATATCTCCTCCGTGCATTTTCTCCTCCATGCGTTGCCACCTCCTCACATCTCCTCTTCCATGCATCTCTTCCTCCTTACCTTTCTTCCTCCTTGTATCTCCTCCTCACATCTCTTCTTCCATGCATCTCCCTCTTTACTTTTCTTCCTGCTTGCATCTCCTCCTCCATACATTTCCACCTCCTAATATCTCCTCCTCTATGCATTGCCTCCTCCTTCCTTTTCATCATCCTTGTATCTCCTCCCCATGCTTTTCCACCCCCATGCATTTTCTCAAACTCCATCAGCCCAGTATCATTAGGATACCATTTTCCCTTGTATTCACCTCCGCCTCATACCCCTTTGCATCTTTTTCATTTTATCAATCACCTCCTCTTCTTGTCAACTTCTCCTAATCTTCCTCTTCCCAGTTGATGACTGAATGCAGCGAGTGAGTCGATGCAGTGGGCGACAGCATACACAGGATACAAAAAACATAGGCTGGGCAACAGCAAACCTTCAGTGAATAACACCTTTAGAAGATAACAATTGCACCATAAAATCGGTGTGTTTCCCGCAATAATTCGAGAAGGGTCAAATACACCTCAAAAAGCAATGCTATATTGTACAAGGATGTGTGTGGAAAATTTCATTGCTGTATATGCAAAAGTGGGCAAGTTTTGGCTGCGATATGAAAAAAATTGTTTGTGATTTTTTCTCTTAATATTACAAAAAGTATAGAATATCTATCAGTGAGACATGAAAAGGCACAACTAGACCATATAAGCCATATGTGCACCAATCTTTATCCATATTCATGCAATACTGATTGAGACTTGGGTCAGAAAAAAAAAATATATATATAATATAATATAATATTTTATTTGCCTCAAAAATTTGAGAGATACAAGTAGTTTAAAGCAATATCACATATAAAAAACAGAGCAGTAAAAACAGTTGTTCGTAAAAACCGGATTAAGAACTAAGAACATGGTGTAAGCAAAAGCTTTAAAATTTCTTTGTCTTCAGCACTATAATTGACTAGCAGCATTCTACAGCTATCGACTAGACCATTTTCAGATACAGGTGATTTGAATTTTTTAACACAAGATTTGAAATACTCATCACTCATCAGAAGACTCATTCGTGAAAATCCATTAGTAGAACACACATTAGTTACACGTGAAACCAAACTTATAAACTTACATCGATTAGTCATCAGATGTGTATAGAATCTAACAGAACGTGAGCTATTCACCATTATGTTTTTGTATAAATTAAGACTGCTGACAGCAGATAGGCTGCTAAGAGACAAGACATTAAGGGCCTGTATTAATGGTGTGGTTCGCATGTACTTGGATAGTCCAAGGGAAGCTTTGATGAGTTTGGCTTGGAGTTTTTCCATTCTAAAAAGATCCGAATTTCGGAGATTCACACAGTCATTGCCATAGAAGAGGATTGGTTGAAGGGCGGTCTTCCACAGATAGGTCTTGACCTTTGGCTCCACTCCATGCTCGCACATATATATATATATTTTTTTTTTTCAATATTTCAAAAAGTATATATACAATTTTCCCTAACACGTTTCAAAAGTCACAACTAGACCACAATATGCCATTATATGTGTACCGAACTTTATCCATGTACATGCAAAAGTGACCAAGTCTTAGCCTGAAAACCAAAAAATTTATATTTTTCAAATTTTTCAACAAGTATAGATATGTATCAACGAGAACATCAAAAGGCACAACTAGACCATATAGGCAACATATTGTGAGCTCCAGGTGTCTACTGGTTGACAGAGACAATTCATAGACTGTATAGTCATTCCTCAATTAAACTGCTTCCCAAATACATATGCTTATCACAGCAATTGAGGGAACTCAGCCAGCTAAGGATTTAGCTGTCACAATTTCAATACTTCAAGTCCAGATGGTAGCTTGCAAATGGTAATGGGTAAAAACAAGCTGTATGTGGTTCAGAAATAAAACAAGAAGTAACTGATTTATTGTGGCAGGTTATTATGGTTATATAGCACAATTACAATGACATCACAATGATATTATTTGCCCAGGGCTCTGGGCCAATCAAAAGACAATATTGGTAAAAAGGGGTTTAGCCCATACGCAAATCATGTTATTCTAAGACATGTCAGTGATTCTGGATCTTTAATTTATTGATCCAAAAGGTGTTAATTGTTAGACTGCTGCATCAAAGAGACCTGAGATTCCTGAGTTGGTATAGCCCTTTAGGTTTGGGCTAAAAGTCCACAGCATAGTACTTGGGCAAACAATTAAGATACATAGACTTCAAAGGGGATCTAGAAGGTTGCAAAGATTCTACACAAAGGCCCTTAAACAAAAGGTAAACTTAAATGATTACAGGTCTCTGAAATTAGGCATTCTATCAGTAATGCATTGATGTTAAAGTACATGTAGATCCAAAGTTTCGAAGCTAAACACAGATAGAGAGATTTAGATATTACCCAACAATCAAGATCCAAGCCTCACTGGTTAATTGTTCTGACATTTATGCAGGGAAGCCCTCAGTGATAGGTATGACATACATTATCAATATACAATAGATATATATATATATACTTGCCATCAATATATTCCTAAAATACAACAATTGTGGGGCCATCTTTTACATTTGTGTTATACCCCACAAGCTGTGTGATACCCGTTAGCACATAGCTATTAATTCCACCAAAATCCATCCAAATAATAAAAATGGCCCTAACAAAGTTGCTGTCCCATTTAAACAACAGTGATATACAAAAATTAATACATTATAACTAGGCAGTAGGCCTACTTTATACATAAAAAAATAGGCTAATTTGTTCAGTTGTAGCACACACTATCATTATAGTCTGGTTCTCAGTTTAACGAGACTTAAATATTCAATTCACCCGTTGAATTGAAAGACAATGCACAGTAGACATTCAATAAAATATACAACACAAACTTGAATCACAAAACAAAATCTTTTGATGTTTTATAGACGCACAAACATGAAAAAAAAATTAAAATTCGACACACAGAGACATCAAAACATGTAATACAATACACAAACATCAAACATACAAAACAGGTAATAGTAACGCTAGATAGGGGTACTAAGATAGCAGCAGTGGCTATCAAAAAAGTATATAACTATGCAGATGACAACACCCTTAGTTGTACTGGGAAGGACATAAATGAAATAAAAACTAAACTCCAAGCTGATTGTACTTTGGCTATGAAATGGTTCAGGGACAACAGCATGAAAGCGAATGCTGATAAATTTCAATTAATGTTCATTAATCGTCGCCAATCATTTGTCGGAGAAATGCTTAAACTCCAAAGTTGTGAAATAAAAGCCTCCCCTATTATTACTATTCTTGGGATAGAATTTGACGAGAAGCTTAAATTTGAAGGCCATATTGATGAAGTGTGTAATCGAACGAGTAAACAAATAAATGCTCTGAAAAGAATGAGACATTACCTTGATAGAGAGTGTAGAAAAGTAGTTTACAATAGCTACATACAAAGCAACTTTAATTACTGTCCAACTGTATGGATGTTTGCATTTAAAATTAACATGGATAAACTAGAAAAAACCAATAAAAGAGCACTAAGGTTTGTTGTGAATGACAATGAAGCAGATTACCATGGAATATGTCAGGAGGAAAAATTATTAAACATACAAAGGGGATGCATAAAGACAGCGGCCATCCTAATGTACAAGGTTAAAACTCAAAATACTCCTAAATACATTCAAGAACTTTTCAAACGTAGACACTCAGTTTATGATATCAGAGACAATGACCTATTCAACATTCCAACTTTCAAAACTGTAGGATATGGAAAGAAGTGTCTCAGATACTATGGACCTAAGTTATGGTCAGCTATTCCTAAAGAAATAAAAGATAAGCCATCTATTCAATGCTTCAAAGACGCTTTGACAATCTGGTTACTTAATTGTGAAAATGTTTCTGGAATCGATTTTTTGTGATGATGTGTTAGGCAACATGTATATTATGTATATTATATAGATACTGAATGTGTGCTACTTAAACCGATGTGTGCAATTTGCTGGTGCTATATATGCATGATGGTGCCTTACAGAATCTTGATGTTTGTATATATAGGCTCAGGCCAAAAGTTTTTAGCCAAGATAGTTTTAGTTAGATTGTAGAATAGTGAGATTGTTTACTCCATGTATTATAATTAACATGTATGCTTATTAGTTTATTTATTTTATTATCATTATTATTTTTAAATACTTGTCGTACAGAAGCTTCTGCTTTTATCCTTGTATATCTCTGTATATCTTGTGATTGATTGAATACGACGTTAAATAAAATTTACCTACCTACCTACCTAAACTCCTACCAATTGACAGATACCAGATGACTAAACTTAAGACTAAGTTGTGACTGTTGAACAATCAGCATATATATGATAGTGCAATTTTACTGACAAAACCGTAGTCAAAAGGTAAAAATCTTGATCCATTTGCTTTGGGTACAATGGCACTAAAAGGAGTCATAGGCAACAACCTTGACTTTAATCCAAACTGTGAACCTTGCGCCAAAGATTATTCCCTGGAATCTTCATACATTTCATTTCTACAAATGGATAATAATAATTTTTGTTTTCTAAAAAAGCTATAATACTTAAAATTTATCTTAAAAGCTGTAATGTCTCATTACGAATCAATCACATATATATAGGCCTATATATCTCAAAATGTTTTGGTTGGAGTACTTGGGCCAGCTACCTATCAGGCCAAATTTATACTGTTACGGCGAATACATTCTTTGCATGACGAAAATACTTTTCAAGTTATTTCTACTCATCCATAGTCACGGAGACTCATAGAATTTTCATCCTGAAAAAGAACAGACAACATAATTAGAAATTGCCTTATTCTAATTTAGATTAAGGCAAAATAAATGTAAAACAATACAAAATAATAAGTAGTGAATCGTG
This sequence comes from Platynereis dumerilii, assembly GCA_026936325.1. Classification (NCBI taxonomy): domain Eukaryota; kingdom Metazoa; phylum Annelida; class Polychaeta; order Phyllodocida; family Nereididae; genus Platynereis; species Platynereis dumerilii. The sequence continues at coordinate 2,064,007 of JAPTHN010000004.1, forward strand.
CCACTGAATAAATAGTGACAAAAAATGGACACAGTGAGTACTATCACATGGCTCCTCTTATGAAGAGATTTCAATACAAAACCTCTCCTAACCAACACAAGCCTACAGTTTGTCCCGTCAAGCATGTGACCTGGTCAGTTGGTGCAATTGAGATCATCTGACGAAGTAATGGATTATTTTCAACCACCGAGAAGCTGATTCTGCCCTAATATTTGGGGCTTGTCGTACCCACTCCCCCCCCCCGTCAAATGAGGTTTTTTAGACATTTTTGTCAAAGCGCAACAGTCACTCTTTTTTTATGCTTTTGCGACTTTTTGGGTCATAAAAATAATGATTGAATGTTAAACGCTGATATCGTCAAATGAAGACGACAATGTCACCAGGTCACGTTTGCTGATCTGAATCATACCCAAGGTTTTTTTTTTTTCAGATATTAAACTCAACAATTTCAGAAGGCCCTCCGTACTATTCCGTACCCACTTATATGCCAAGGCCTATATGTAGCTTGCAAGTTTGTCTCAGAGACAGTGAACTCTCCAGGCACTATTGTCAATTGAAGACGGACAAATATGACGTTATCATTAGTGACGTCACAGGCACATTCATGCTTGTTACATTGTAGTCTCAGGAAATCATTGTAGATGTAAACAAAAGTGACAGCAATGTTATTTCAATGGGAGCAAAAAAAACTTTTATCAGATCAATCTGGAAAAGAACCACGATTATTCCAACAGTTCTATATGATTCAGGTGAGATTTGAATTTTGTCTGTATGAGGCCTATGGCATGTACGTAATTTAAACTTCAATCACACTGTCAAGTTTCTACTGAGACTTAACTGCATTAATTGTGCAGTTAAACACGCAGTGACATCACTGAAAATCGCCTATTAATTTAACAAAAGGTACCCGGTCAATCCGCCCTGAGACTAGCCAGATCATTTTTTAAGGATTTTCGATTAGGAGACCAACCGAACTTTGCGGCGTCATGATACGCAACATTTTATAGATCATCAGCTGTACATGTAGATCCATTAGAAAATATTTGTATAATTATTTGCTTGCCAAAGACAGTTTGAACAGTTGAGATTGGCTGCTAATTAAGGAGTGTTGCCGATTGCAATCAAAACGAGCATGACAATTTTTTTTATTGGAAATCGAAAAGGCAAAAGCAAAAGTATATATTGTAAAGAGAGTGAAGATAATTTTTGATATGAAAAAAAGAAGCCTTGTTTTCAAATACAAGAACTAAAAATTAAGATAACCAAATTGGAAATTGGAGTTTCTGAAAAAAGTTGGTCTCCCAGTGATGTCAATTTGGCAATCACTGGGAGACCAAATCTGTCTACTGGGAGACCATTTGGTCTCCCAGTTACTATGTTAAAAAATGCACTGAGACTAGCCGCCTTGCTAGTACTCGCCTCAATAGAACTCGCCCTGGCGCCAGCCTGCCCCCAGGCCGCCTGTCGGGTACATTGCCAGCCGTGGCCCCCGCCTGGTTTCCACCCCAATGCCCGTCTTCCCGGCCGCCCCCCCCTGCAGCAGGCAGAAAATCGATGGTGAAAGTGCAAAACCTCGTATGTCAAAATTTTGCCATTTTCAGGTTTTGGGTGGAATGACTCTTTCAATATCCAATACATGTTGTCAATTGGTCACCTTGCCATTTTGCTGGTTTTTGAAGCTGTGACAGAATGATTTTACCATGGTTTCACCAAACCTTGTATGTCGATTTGTTCAAAAAAGTGAAAGTGCAAAACCTCGTAACTCAAATCAGAACTTAGAAGCTCATATTTTCAGATATTTCAACTTTTTTTTAAAAACAACGATTGCGGCACTTTTTTATGGCTCTAAGGAAATTTCTCTATTAAAGAATCTATACCTCCCAGGGTCCTCCCTATATTTGTTTTAGTGATGTAGGCTATTGAAAAAAATTGTGCATGAAAATTTGAAAAATTGCTATTTTCGTCATTCTTGCTATTGTAGCCACTAATTAAAATCAGCAGTTGTTATTTATTATGGTCAAATCATAATTTTTACTGTAAAGCTATAGATCGGAAGTACATTCAATGTGATAAATGATCGAGTTACGAGGTTTTGCACTTTCACTAACTTGCAAAAAGTGAAAGTGCAAAACCTTGTAACTCGACATTTTCATTCATATCTGATGGTAGCATCAATGCAGGGGTCAGTGACCTATGACAAAAAATTATGCTAAAACAGGGTCTCACTTTCTATAAATCACGTAGAGCCTAACTCGCATATAAATGAATATTACCATAAAAAATTATCTGTGATAGTTTTTTCCAATTTCTGAAAAACAGCTTTCTTTGACTTACGAGGTTTTGCACTTTCACCATCGACATGCTGTTTTTGGTGGGCAAAAATTACCTTGCGTTTAGCACAAAAGATACTTTAGAAGTGCTGTAGACACTCTGTTTGAATGTGTTAATCAATGAACTACACTTGATAAAATAGTTTATCAATTTTCAACTCATAAATTAAAAAACTTAATCATGAAAAAATGTATGCATGTGTACTACATTCATGAGTCTGCCTATGTGTATTGCATTGTTCTGTTCCGGTTTCTGGATATTTGTAGAACTTCAGATTTAATAACTGGGCCAGGTTGACAGAATTTGATATTTTTTGATATAGGTATATATTCTTAATTTATTCAACAAATTGACGTTGATAAAAAGCACCAGTGTCTATTTGATCCTAGCTGAGTTTAAAATCACAAATTAGCTGACTTTACAAAGAACTTTTAACTAATCACTGAGTAATCAGTAATTCATGATGGACATACTTAATTGGGCGTGCATGCTGAATATTTTACAGTACACTGTAGACCTAGATACATAGGCCTAGTTATAATGTGATAGATAGGCCTACATAACCTTGCACAAAAATGTATGACCAGTTTCAATTTTCAACCGAAATTGTAGTACAATTTTGTACTCAAGATCTTGATATTTCAAAATATAGACCTGGAGTATTTTCACAATAAAAATCGTACAGAAATTTAAGTCTTTAGAGATAAGAATCGAGATGTTTCTCTGATTAAGTTACAATGCATTGGATATTTTGATAATTTAATTGGTATTTAGGATAACAGCAATTAAATTTGGAATGCATGTATCAATACAATCAATTGTTGTCCAAAAGGTGTGAACGCATTGGCAGTGGGTCTATTCCATTGATGCCATTTTTTAATTGCCATTCATTACATAATTAAAGGTAACGTGTCAATTTGATATTTTCACGTCTGTTCGCATATATTTCTGTTTAAAAACATGCTCTCGAGTAAGATTTCATCATTTTAAAACTCAAATTTATAGCAATTATTTATTATTTTTCTTTTGAGTGTGACTAAATAAAGCATGAAGAAAGGGGGGTCTAAATCTTATTCAAATTTGATGAAAATTTGCAGTGACTATCTTAACATGTCTTAGAACAGAATGTACACCCAGACAGATCCATATTTTGAAATTTTATTTTTTCAGTCAAATTTGATGCACCCTAACAATGATCAAAGGGTATCATACGCTGTCTTTGCAGCTGTGTTGAGTGTTGAGGGTTTATTCACCTGGCAATTTTACTTACAGTTTCTTCTTTTTATCCTCAACAGGTTGGGATGGAAGTGACGCTGGATTGAGGACAAGGTTGCAGGAAGTCATCAACCGGATGAATGAAGAAGCAGAGAAAGTGCCAGGTGGACGCTTGTGGAGAAGGAGAAAAGAAGTGAAAAGGCTGAAGATCTGGATTGATGAGGAGAAAGAGGATTATGTCAAAGATAGATTAAGGGAGCTGAAAAAGAGGCCAGAAAAGGAGATTGACAAACTCCTTGTGGAACATGCTGGCAAGACACAATCAGCACTGTTGAAGAAGGAAGAGAGAGAATATAAAGAGCTGGATGAGGAGATAGACAAATTCCTTGAGGACCTGGGACATGCTAATAACAAGGAGTCAGTGCTCTTTAGGCTCAGGGGAGAAATTGAAGAGCTGGAAAAAAACAATGGTCTGGTGGGACACCAACCTGCTGGGGGAAGAGATGCTGAACTCAAAAGGAAGAGAAGAGAATGTGATAAGCTGGAAAAGAAGGTTGAAAGACTTCGACAAGCCAACATGAGTCACATGGAACAGATTGAGCAGGTAAGAGGAGCCAGAGAGAGGTAGATAAATTTCAATTAATCAAGCTGTGTTCACCCAAAATGTCTTTTCAAAAGGTAAAATGTGTATGAGGCTCAACTTAAATGCATGAGAAATGTAAGCTAATTTTTAGGAATCAGTGAGGAACTTTTTTATGAGTGTAGAATTTGATTGCCAAAATGTTCCATGTAAAATTTTTCAATATTTTATACTGAATGGTTCCAACAAAGGCATCATTCCAGCTCTATAACATTGTCATTAATACTCTAGATGGCTAATGGTTGAGCTTTTTTGGACTGCACCGCAATACCCTTAAATGATAGTCAATTAAAGGCTTTTGTGCATTTTTCTCCAAATTTTCGACCACAGGCTTTGCAGGAAATGCAGTCAACACAGAAATCATTTGCACACTTTAATTTTTCATCATATATCACAGGTTAGGATCACATGCATTTCGTTTTTCACCAAAATTAGTTTCTTGGAATGAAAAACAAACTGAATTTTGATGACAAAAAAATATTTGCACACTTCATCCAACTACCAGAAACAGAATTTTTAAAGATGAAACTCAATTTTTATTATTGAAATACTGTTGTTCATGATATCTTTAGTTTATGTATATCAATTAGGCATCATTTGGGGTTCACAGGTGTTACCCAAGAAAAGGATTCGATCTCATGTTCTTTTTCTATGTGTGGCTAGAGAAAACTGTCGAGGATGAAGAAACAATGAAACTTGGTTATAAATTTCATAATCATGTCTGTCTGAAAAAGGAAATTTTGCATGTTTTGGTTGCTAGTTGTGTTCAATATGCAACCAGAAAACGCCTAAAACAGTCATACTGGTAGAACCAAACTGAAAAAATTCTTAATAACGAGGCGTAATTTTGACCTTTGGGACTTCTTTGACAGTGAACTAAGAAAAATTGGCTTTAATCGCTTGGAGAAAGTCGAATGGGATTATTAGTTTTTTCAAAATGTGCACTTTGTCATTTCCATCAGCCAGCCTGACAGACAGACAGACAGACAGATTAATTTATTTTGACCAAAAAAATATATCACACTTTACATCGTAGCAATATGATTTAAACATATATAATTGGTCTGGGAGGCATACACTTTGGCTTTGGCCTCTGGTATGCATGCCCCCCTACTTAGCCTGGAACAAGTGTTGCTTCATAGGGTAGCCCAAATGAGTGAACAATTTCGCCAAAATGGTTTACTTTGTAAAAAGAAGTTGTGAATAATGAAAACTATTTACTTCCATATTAATAATTTAGGCCATAGAGTAGGACGGGGCAAGAAGCCCGTGTCAGGTGAGAGGCCACCTCCCTGGATTATATCTGAACTTACATTTTCGATGCGTTTTCTTGTTGAAAGTATTGAACTTTTCAGGTGACATCACAAATTTTCAGGTCAAACAGCACCAGCAGACATTTTTTTTAAACTAAAAAATATGCATGTTTTTGTGACTTAAGATTAATTCTTTGAAAGGGTTGTCAAAAATAAATTTGGAAATTTTATATAGTAGGATGGATATTTGCATTGCTTCATTTCATGACCATCACATAAATATGATTTGGATCAGATACCTTAACTTTTAGTTCAGAATAGTGAATTCAAATAAATATACATGTGTGGGGCGAGTGGCCCTTGCATGCCATGTGGCAAAAGGCCCCCTTTACTGGGGGGGGGCACGAAGCTGCTTCAAGCAGCACCATTTAATGATGTTTAATTTTCCTTAAATCTTGATGGAATAGCTAGTTAAAATAGAAATATTTGTCCCAGGATTCACTGAAAATCTTTTCGACTAACTACCCTCGTCAAAATGACTAATTAGGTTAGTCATTTGATGGTGCCTTAAAATCTTAGTCATGCTAGTCAAGTGACTAATTTAATTAGTCACTTGAGTAAGTAAATTACCACACAGAGAGCCATTTGAAAAAAAGTTCCTTATGAGGCTTGGACAATCAACTGTTAACTGAGGTTCAAAGCTGTAAGACTTTGCAATAGAGACAAAGCATTTTAACACTGTGCAACGAAGACCAACTGCTGGAGAAGGTTTTGAACTTAATAATGTAAGACAACCTTAGACCTATAAATAGAATATGGCTCTTTAGCGCCACCAAAACATCTAAAAAAATTCTAAGTCCATGACCAACTAAATTAGTCAGATCACCACTTAAATAAACAACATGGCTAATTAAATTAGTCAAATAGACCAACTAAATTAGTCAATAGACTCAGACTCAGACTCAGACTGTATTTATTCGGCAGATAACATGACAGTAAATTAATTATAATTAAGTAATATCAAATTTATACAATTATCTATGGCCAGGAGACCCACCGAAGATTCGGATCACGGTCGCTGCTGGTGGGCCACCCAGATGAGAAACAAAATAATATTAATATTTATCAACAAACTTGCATAATGATAGCATGCTAATGTCATACAAATACTCACCACGTGGTTGGTAGGGAAACTAAACAATATCGTCGCCTGTGTCGCTCAATGGACAATGTTTTCTTCATCTCCAACAAGTCAGCCGCTCTTGGAAGAGATCAGCTTCACCTGACAGCTGATGCTAGAGACTCTCTTTCTCGCAACATTGCTGACCTTGTGAAGCAATATATTTAATGTGTCGCCCTCCACTCAGATCTCCAGTGAGCCTTATGACTATGTGAATCTATCACTAAATGTTGCAGTATCAAGTGAAAATTCTGTGTTAAAAAATCATTGTAACTTTAAAGAGTCTCCTATACACTCAATTGTTAGCATTGTTAAAAATGATGACCCAATCAAAAAATATGAAAATTTTGTGAAAGCTGATTCAGTTATGGATGATTTTGAAATTAAACATACGTCAGTTACTGTAGATGATTTGTGTAATGACAATGCAATGCTAGAAGATAATAACACTTCTATGCCAGAAGACAAAGATGATAATGCAAATAATGGTAACGAAAGTAATAGCTTTTCAATTGTTGACCAAATGTATGTTGAATCTGTTGACGATAAGGTTAATGATTATGTCAATGTCGAGACTCTTAGATCATGTTCTTCCAACAATGTCCAGTTTGATATTATTGATACTTCATGTCTTAGTAACACTATGGATGCAAATAGTAGTAATAGGTTAGAAATTACCGATATGAGTAATGCAAATAGATTAGAAATCATGGTATGGAATATTCACGGTCTAGGTGATAAACTCAAGGATGCGGATTTCCTAAAATATATATCAAAATACGACTTAATTATCCTACTTGAAACAATGAAACTAGATAGATATTCCCCTGATACTGGTGAATTTGTTTACAAACATTTTCAGAGAAAGTATCAGCATCCACGTGCACGTAAGAATAAATTTTTTTTTTTTATTTAGGCTCGGTACAATTTAAAACAAAAAACATCAGCTATAAGCTGGTCGCCGAGTAAAAACAAAATAACAAGAAACAATAAAATCAACAAAAATTAAAATAAAATCATCCATGATATACATACGTGCTACATTAGTAGCAATTAGCTTTATGACATTTCCACTGTCTTAAATTAGCAGTAAATTCTAAAATAGTGCTGGAGTTCTTCCATGAATGGGGAATGGAATTCCACAATTTACAACCAGCATATGATAAGGATCGATAACCATACTGCATTGTATTAAACCTTTTGAGACAAACAATATGATTATCGCGCAAGTTGTGACTAGATACTTTTGGCATAGCAAGCCGATTCAAATACTGTGGCGATAAATCATTATAACATTTATACATGAATATAGCAATCCTCTTTAGTCTCCATAAAGTTAAACTATCATAACCTGATCTTTCTAATAACACATCAGCATCAGCAGTGAAATCTGAATCATTTTGTATAAACCTGAGACACCTTACATAAATTTTATCTAATATTCTAGTCATTGTTAAGGTTGTGAAATGCCACAAAAGTGGACAATATGTAAAACATGAAAATACAAAAGCTTTCATCAATACAGTTCTATCTTGGTCATTATTAACTTTATAGGACAGTCTTTTGAGAATATTCATCTTTTTTGCAGCTTTTCTGCAAATATTATTTACATGAGATTTAAAAGTTAGCTTTACATCAATCATAATACCTAAAAGTTTTACTTCTTTTACAGAGTTTACAGTAACATTATTGATATCTAAATCATTAATTGAAATTTGTCAGCATTTGTTTTCATCATATTAGCATCAAACCAATTTACACATATTTCAGCATTACGCTTAAGCTTTGCAAGTACAAGTGAGACCTCATTACCAATGACAGCGATAGTATTATCATCAGCATAATTATAATAGTAATCATCAATTAAATACAAGAGATCATTGATAAATATGTTATATAATAAGGGACCTAATATACTTCCTTGTGGAATTCCCTTTTTTACAATAAACCATTCACTTTTATAACCATAATATTTAATTCTTTGTTTTCTATTATATAAGTAGGAAGATAACAGAGTACAAGCCTGTTCTGAGATACCATAAGCATGAAGCTTTGAAATTAAAAGTTTGTGCGGCAGGCTGTCAAAAGCTTTACTTAGGTCCATCAAAAGCACAGCCACTATTTTGTTACAATCTAATGAATATTTCCAATCCTCAACTGCATTTATTAATACCTGTTCACAGCCTATACCTTGACGATAAGCAGACAACTTTTCATGAAACAAATTTTCAAAATAATCGGACACTTGGATAGAGATAACTTTTTCCACTATTTTAGAGATCGCTGTCGGACAACTGACAGGTCTATAATTACATTTGTTGTGTTTATCTTTACCCTTATGTAATGGACTAGTCTCAGACATTTTATAACTATCCGGATAAATACCTTGACTAAAACATTTGTTAATGATAGTACGAATTGGATAAGCAAGAGTTGAAGCAGAAATTTTTATGAAATAAGGTGACACATTAACATACCCTACAGATTTTTTTACATCAAGTTTTTTGATAAATTTAAGTACTGTTTCCGGTTTGACTTCTTTAAATACAAACTCGTTTACATTTTGAGACAAGGTTCTAATTTTGAGCACACTAGCATGATTGTTATGATAACTAAAAACTTGGTCAAGCCTGTTTACATCAGTAGCATCAAGATAATCTGGAACACCTATATTTTCTGCGATGGCACTATAATAATCTTTAAAGATTTCACATACTTTGCTAGGTTGACTAACAACAGAATCATTTTCCCTGAGTACAATACTGTCATTACCCTCAGTTTTACTGCTAATATAGGGTTTGAACAATTTCCAAAATTCCCTTGGAGCTGAACTCTTGACACTTTTTGATCTGAAAAAACTTATCTCCGATGCTCGTAATAATGAATTTACTTTATTACGCATAACTCTATAATTATTCCAGTTTTCCCTGGTTTTGTTTTTCCAAAATGTATTTTTCAATTGATTCCTTTTATGAATATTTTTACGTAAAGCTGAATTCATAAAAGGAAGTGATTCCTTCTTTAAAATTCTTTGTTTTAGAGGAGCATGACTCTCAATGACATCGGAGAACAGCTTTTCATGACACCATGTAATATCATTTACATCATCAAAAATAGACGCAACATGAAATGGAATGAAATCAACTTCTTAACAAAATGCTTTTTCATCAAATTTCTTAAAACTTCTATAATATATTTTACGTTTAACTCTAATTGGAGCATAAGCCTTACTATTAATACAAATCATTTTGTGAAAATCACTTAATCCAGTATCGTACACCAATGTTTCATTAAATCTATTAGGCTTAGAAACAATAATTAAATCAATCAAAGATTCATTTTCAATTGATTTAAAACAAGTAGTTTCTTTAACAGTATTACTTAAAGAAAACATTGAACAGAAATCAGCTAAAACATTACGTCTATCATTAACATTTTTCATGTCAATATTCATATCGCCCATTAAAATAATCATATCACTCTCACGAAGTATCATTTCATAAATTTTTGACAATTCACAAACAAAAACATAATTTTTTACTGGAGGAGGCTTGTAAGTATTAATCAAGAAACATTTTTGTTTCTTCAAATAAAATTCTATGACAATGTACTGGGCGCCGGTGGAGGCAAGCTCAAATTCAGATCGTCTACAATGCGTTATATCATCCTCGGTACCCCCTGGGAACTCACGGCCACCTCCCCACTATTTGAACTTTGCCCCAGTTAGCTGACCAAGCCAATCACTCCACACGCTTGCCACAGTCCCAAGCGCCAATTTATGTGACCTTTCAGGTAGGCCACTCCCCTGCAGCTCCACGTGCAGCCCTAACAGAGTGGCCACTGACCAGTGGCCACTTAGTGGCCACTTCTCACATGATGTTATTGTATAGATCTCCTGTTCTTCAGCAAGCAAGTGTCCTGAGTCTCCTGACTATGGAAAAATAGTTTATCCTAACAGAGATAGTCAAGACTCAGTGTGTTATACTAGTGAAATACATTTCTTGAAAATGAAGACTCTTTTTAAAAGTAAATTGAACATGTTGAAGCTCGAAATCAACAGACTGTTTTCTTTCAAGATAAAGTAAACAACTTAGTACATGTATATATGACTCTTCTATAATATAGGACTCTGCTGATTAATAGTAGCTCTAATGTAACATACCATTAGATATCTGCATTTGAAATAATATATTTTAACATAACAACCAAGACAATTAGATAGTAATAACCTGCATGGCCATTAATTTGAGATGCTAAAAACAATTAACATTGAGAAAATATTCTTTAAATCATAACATATATCTAATCTTGTGTAATAATTTGTGTATTGGGGCTTCCCAGTTCCACCAGGAATCTACTCAAAAAATAACCTGACAGACTAAAATGGAACAGCTACACACAAGTTGTGACATAACCATGATTGATACACAATTTGAAAACAGGGATCAACATAATTTTGATAGCCAGTTCATGACAATCTTGCCAAGAGCCAAGGCAGATCTGCTTCGTTTTGGGGTGGCAGCAGAAATGACTGAATAGTTTCAGTTGAAGATTCAAACCAGGTCATGCATATTCAGGAGCAGCACTGCTGCAGCATCGGTGACACCACTGTGACCCACATAGTGGGGCCAAGTGCTTGGGTTGCCAAGGTTGGCTTGCGAGGGTGCGTTATATCAGATCTTACATATATGAGAATACCATAAACAGACAGATAAAATACTCAGAGATCCAGACCATCCATTACATAATGAATACTCACTGATGCCAAGTGGGCGGCGGTACAGATCCGCATACTGCAGAACAGAGCGTTTCAGACTCTCTTTTGTGCCAACATCCATCAGACTCTTAAATATTTGATTATTAATGCCACATGACTGTATTTTAAATATTATTATTTTTCTTTTTTACCCAACACTGACCTTTCAATTGAATGTAATTCTTTTTCTGTGATGTATCAACGTAACAAATTTCACCATGTGACCAATAAATGAATCTAATCTAATCTAATCTAATCTAATCTTGAAACATCCTTACGATATATTCTGTAGTTTTCTACTGATATGCATGGGTCTAACACAAATTCATCAAGTTTTGTCTCAGCAACACATAGAAAATCAACCAAATTATCAGTCAAAGCGACACTAAGTTCTTGGAAACATCTAGTCAAGCTGTTTATATTAATATAGCTAAATAACATGTTCTTGCAATACTTCTTTCTATACAATCGCAAAGGAGAAAAACAATCTTGTATATCACAGTTGTCAAATGGTACATTAATAAAATCAGTTCTTAAAATCACATCCTGCTCAGCAGGGATAAAAGAGTCATTAACTTGTAAATTTTCATTTTGGTGGCTTGGGGCATTCCGAGAGGTAGCGAAGTGATGAGTATCTTCGTTTTCACCGACACTGGACGTAATAGATGGTAAAGAACTTGAGTCAATACCGTAGATTTCGATAGTCTCTGTCACCGCTACCACGGCACGAGCTTCTTGGCCAACGACCTATGAACGAGAAACTATTTTCGGTACAAAATTTCTTCTTGTGACCAGAGTTCCCACACAAATGGCAGTTGATAGGACCACCAAACCGACATGTGGTCGAAACGTGATTGGTTTCACCGCAAAACCAACAAGCAGGACCACTTTGAACTGCACTGCGCTGGAAACCACTTTGAACTGCACTGCGCTGGAAACCACTTTGAACTGCACTGCGCTGGAAGCCACTTTGAACTGCACTGCGCTGGAAACCACCTTGGACTGCACTGCGCTGGAAACTGCTCATCACCCGATCGTTGAGGGCTCTTTGAGGTCCACGGTTGTCGAAAGACCTTTGATGACGTCCAACTGAAATTGGGCGAGGTGGATCTGCGTTTTGTCTCGCAGTAGATCTTGCATATCCCGAACAATCAACCTTTGATCTGGAAGCATCTTCTATGTGGCGGCGATCGGCACCACCAGCAGGACTGCCCTTAGGTCGCCTTGTAGCTATGTCATACACTTGTCGATTTCTGCACACAAGCTTGAGATTCTTTGCCATCCTATTACTACCTAGTAGATTGGGATGCGTCAGATCCGTGTCGAAAAATCCCTCATTCATATCTTCATTCTTTAAGAAGAAATCATCTTGATGGCCAATGAAATTACACCCCTTCTCTTCAGCAAGCACTTGAAGACCTGCATTTAGGGATGAGACCTTGTCAACAGTTGCATAGGGTGTTTTTCTTGGTAGTACGCCTGAGATTGTGACATCAGAACATATGTCCTTGGCCTTCTCGATGACTGTGTTGTATGACTCAACAATTGATTTAGGGTCACTTGCTTCCAAATCATTTCCGCCTGCAACAAGCACCACTCTTTTGTAATTGCCATCTTCTGGGACTTTTTGAAGCTCATTTTGAATGTCACTTATCTTGGCACCTGGTCGGCATAATACATCAGTGTTTACAAGCTTGCTTTCATCAAAGTACTTCACTAAACTTGATCCTACAACAAGAGTTTTTGGGTGTTTGAATGGATGGTCATTCCAAGTTTTAGAATTTAATTTATGCTGAAGTTCACCCACTTGCTTGGACAGATGGAGCCTTTCATCCTGAAGTTTAGCATTTTCCCTGTCTTTGTCAGCTATCGATTTTAGCAAATTTTCACATTTGTTATTCATGTCTTTAACAGAGTTTTTGAGTTCTTGTATCATTCCAATGATGGTGCTCATGTTTCCTCTCAATTCAGCAGTATCATGGCTCACAAAACGACAATCATGACAAGTCCAAAACATCTTAGACATGTCATCCTTTGCAGGATCCTTGGTCACATTGACACATGCTCCGTGGAATTTGACTTGACAGATGCAACATATTATTTTGAAGCCACCTCTGCTGACATTGTTTTCATGCTTGCACTGATCAATACAAGGAGTTTCATCAAGAAATGTTCTGTGTTGGGCTCTATTCGTCATTCTAAGGCCAATGTGTCAGCAAAAAAATTCACTGAGCGATAATACAGCACCTACACACGGCCGTTTTTGAGTGCTATTTTAGCTCCAAAATTGCTTTAAACTGTCAGAAAACTTTCCTCATAGAGCCTATGGTGACTTGCAAACCTTCGTTGATTATTTTTGACACCCACAGCCTCTCTAAACTTCGGTTTTTCTTTGTTTTCTTCAATGTTATTGAGACCTCCAGATTTTTTCTTGTTGACCCTGTCGCCACCTGGTTGCCCTAAGCCAGCTGGTGGTATAGGTGTACTAATAAGATCCAGTCTGGAAAGCACTGGTACTGTTAAAAATGTGAAGAATTCTGATTTCACTGTCTGGATAAAAATTAAAGAAAATAACACAGACTTTTTCCTTGGAGGAGTATACATACCTCCGCTTGATTCTTTGTCAACGGTTTCTAGCTTTGTAAATAATAATGCATTTAATCTGGTACAAGAGCAAATTTCATATTTTAAGCAGAAGGGTAATATTGCTATTTGTGTTGATTTCAATGCTCGCACTGGGCAACTTGCTGATTATACAAATACACCGGGTAATGATGCCTTAGATTTAATCCAATTCGCTCCCAATCATAACTTTTCAATGTACAATCGTCACTCTGCACTTCAGCAAAGCCTTCAGTGATTAAGTCAGACACGCCCACAAAGCTGACCAATGAACAGGTCTTCAAGCAAGTTATGCAAATTAGGCCGATTTCGCTGTTACGCACGTTACCGTAAGGGTTAGAGGTGTCATTCTTACATGAGTAGATAGATCTCTCTGAGACCTTTAAAATGGTGTGCCATATGTCTCTGAGAAGTGAATAGTTACTTCGCAAAATGCCGGTAAAGTTTTGAAGTGAAGAGAAATACTGCACGCTGATTGGCTGTGACGCAAAATCATAAGATAATGTGCTATGATTGAGAGATTCGTCTAGGGTAGATTCTCTGGGTGTCACTCTGATGATCCTAAATCAAATAAATATGGTAAGGAACTCATTGAGCTATGTAAGTCAAGTAATATGAGAATAATGAATGGATACTTTCAAAATGATATGACCACTGGTGCATTTACTTGTTATACCCCTCGTGGTAAAAGTTTAATTGATTACTTGATATGTGACACATCGTTTTATCAAAATCTTCTTCGTTTTGAACTAGAACCCTTGTGCACCAATTCTGATCACAGACCTTTGGTGTTTTCGTTAAAACTGTATAATGATTCAAATAATCTGCCTCCAATACATCATTCACGTAATGAAGCTGGTATTAGATATCACAAATATATATTGAATCTCTAACCAATGTTAATGGCGCTGCGCTACATGATGCATTTATCAGTTCTATTATCAGTGATGGTGGGGTAAACCAGGCAGTGGACAGTGTCTACACCCTCCTAGAAACTGCGATTTCTGAGAACTGTCCCAAAAAATATCAGAAATCAAATGGTTTGATGATGAATGTAAAACACTGAAATGATTAGCAAATGATTTTGCAAAAAAGCAAAACCTTGATATAGAAGATAATCTTATTCAGTATATGTCTCTAAAGAAATCATATAAGTCAACTGTACAGAGAAAGAAAAGAGAGTATCAGAACTCTATCAGAAATGAACTGAATTATTTAGAATGCAAAAACCCAGTCGATTATTGGAAATACTGGGATAAACTTAAGAAGAATAGCAAAATTACAGCTATTGGTACTGTAAATCTTAATGACTTTGAAGTTTATTTTAAAAGCATGCAATCACCACCTGGTAACTCAGCTTCTAAATTTGACTTTAAGTTTCTAGAATCGGTAGAACAAGAGTTAGATAAGTTGATAGGTGATTCTGATGGTAATATGACTGATCATCCAATAACTGTCTATGAAGTACAGGTAGAATTAAAAAGTCTAAAGAAAGGTAAAGCTCCTGGTATTGATGGTATTTGTAATGAATTCTATAAGTACCTATCTGAATACCTACTAGATCCTCTCACAACACTGTTCAATTACGTGTGGTTAAAAGGAGATTATCCCGATAAGTGGGCTGAGGGAGTAATACAACCATTGCACAAAAAGGGTAATTACAATGAACCTGATAATTATCGGAAGCTTACATTGATGGCTTGTATGGGGAAAATATTTGAATCAATTGTGAATAAAAGACTAGTTTTTCAAAGTGAAGCTGCTAATAAAGTAGACCCATACCAATTTGGTTTCACCCAAGGGTGTAGGACCAGTGACAATGTCTTCATAATAGACTCTATCATATCATATCAAAAATCTATGCGCAAGAACTTATTCATAACTTTTATTTACGTTTCTAAAGCTTTTGACTTTGTCAATCGTAGCTTTCTCTATTATAAAATGATTAAAAAAGGATACGGCGGTAAACTGGTCAAAATCATTCGTAGTATGTTCTCTAAATCACAAGCTAGAGTTAGATGGCATGGTGAGTTAGGCTCAAGCATTGACAGCACCCATGGTGTTCTACAGGGTGGTATAGTCAGTCCTAAGCTATTCAATCTGTATCTTTCAGATATGGTTGAATTTTTTGACCAAAGCTGTGGTGTCTCTATAGATGGAACTACTTTTACACATTTACTTTATGCCGATGATCTAGTGTTAGTTTATGAAACTGAGAATGGAATGCAAACTCTGTTGAATAATGTTGAGTCTTACTGTAGGAAATGGCATCTGATACTTAATTCCCAAAAAAGTAAAGTTATGTATATTTGCAAAACACAAAGTAAAAGTGTGAATAAATTTCAATTTACTATTGACAACAAAGAACTGGAATTGGTCAGCTCATATAAATATTTGGGCCATGTGCTTTGTGACTCAAAGGACGTACATAAAGAAATGTATACACATCTGGCGACACAAGCACAGAAAGCTATGTATGATCTCAAAGAAAATACAAGGTCTACTATTGGTTATCTTCCGCCAAAATTAAGTCTTAAAATGTTCAATACCAACATACTTCCGACACTAGAATTCAACAGTGAATTGTGGTTCTCTGAGAAGGAAAATAATGCTATTGAAAAAATTCAATTGAACTTTCTCAAAAATATGCTTAGTGTTAGATGTCAAACACCCACCACTGCAATCCTTGCAGATACTGACAGATTTCCTTTACTTATAAGGCAACAGTCTTCCGCCCTAAAATACTTTGATAGACTAAAAAGTGAAACTTGTCCTATACTTCTTCAGAAGTGTCTACAAATTCAAATTAAACTTCAGGAGAAAGGTGTGCCTTGTTGGCTCACAAGACTTAGCAAAATCACTGACAAGTTAAACATAGATCTTATGCAATACAATTTGAATAAAACCATAACATGCCTGTATGACAAAGCTAAAGATAAGATGATTAGTGAAATAAATGATAACACTAAATACCCAAAACTACGAACTTACAAAACTTTTAAATCTGATATGCGCTTAGAACCATATCTTAACTTTAATCTCCCTAAATCCGTTTATACCAATATCGCCCGTTTCAGACTAAGTTCTCACAATCTTAATATTGAAATTGGTAGACATAAACGTCCTTATATACCTGCAGAAGATCGTATTTGCAATAAATCGATGGTGAAACTGCAAAACCTCGTAAGTCAAAAAAAGCTGTTTTTCAGAAATTAAAAAAAATTATCACAGATAATTTTTTATGGTAATGTTCATTTATATGTGAGTTAGGCTCTACGTGATTTATAGAAAATGAGACCCTGTTTTAGCATAATTTTTTTTCATAGGTCATTGACCGCTGCATTGATGCTACTATCAGATATGAATGAAAATGTCGAGTTACAAGGTTTTGCACTTTCACTTTTTGCAAGTTAGTGAAAGTGCAAAACCTCGTAACTCGATCATTTATCACATTTCTAAGCAACTTGCAGCATTGAATGTATTTCCAATCTATAGCTATACAGCAAAAATTATGATTTGACCATAATAAATACCAACTGCTAATTTTAATTAGTGGCTACAATATCAAGAATGAGGAAAATAGCAATTTTTCAAATTTTCATGCAAAATTTTTTTCAATAGCCTACATCACTAAAACAAATATAGGGAGGTATAGATTTTTTAATAGGGAAATTTCCTGAGAGCCATACAAAAGTGCCGCAATCATTGTTTTTCAAAAAAAGTTGAAATATCCGAAAATATGAGCTTCTAAGTTATGATTTGAGTTACGAGGTTTTGCACTTTCACTTTTTGGAACAAATCGACCTACAAGGTTTGGTGAAATCATTCTGTTACCAGTGTGTTACAGCTTCAAAAAACAGCAAACTGGCAAGGTGACCAATTGACAACATGTATTGGATATTGAAATAGTCATTCCACCCAAAATCTAAAAATGGCAAAATTTTGACATAGGAGGTTTTGCACTTTCACCATCGAAATGTAACTTAAATGTTGTAGAAGATGAATTCCCTTGTTTAATGGTTTGCCCAAACTGGACCAACCCAAGAACTGAATTGCATAACGTAGCTTGTACTTCAATTAATGATTTTCTGGTATTAAGCCCAGCTGAACAGTTTCATGAAATTTTGACCTCAAAAATGTATACCTGAATTTTGCTCTTGGCAAATTTCTTTACACAGCATTGAAAATTGAGAGTTGAGGCTATTATTATAATTTATGCGCTAGGTTGGTTGCTCCTGGTGACTGAGTGGTCAGTGGCATGTTGATGTGTTGCTTCATGTGTTTGCTGTTGCTGTCACTATTGTATATAATTAAAATGTTTCTTTTGTACATATACATTGTATTATTGGTGCTTCCAATTTATTGATGATGTGATGTTTAATTCTATCTGTACATAAATATATGTATTCTGCTTTTTATACCATTTTGTGTGCTGTAGATATTACCGAGGTTAACAGTTTTTAATACCATTTTGTGTGCTGCAGATATTAGCAAATGTGGTGCTTTATCCGTCTGACATAATTAGCCTTAAAATGTGATATGAGTTATTTCTGATTTATTAATTATGGTGCTTCACACAATTACAGTATTAAACAATTACAATATGAAATGGAAACTTCTATGAATTTTGTATTAATATATATAGTAATCCATGTTTTCTTTATCAATTTCATTGTACCATATAATTAGGGCATTGTAAATATGTAGAAGAGCAGATTTTGGAAGGTAATTTTTCAGTCTCATCATAATACCAAGAGTTCTTGATATTTTACTTGAGATAGCTGTAATATGGCTTTTCCAATTTAGGTTTTCATCAACTACTAGACCTAGAAAATTGAATTTCTCAACAAAGTCAATTTTAATACCGTCAATGAAGAGTTCAGGATAATCAACAGATCTTTGGGAAGTATGAAAAAGCATTGCTTTAGTTTTAGCTACCGTAGAACGGGGTGACTTTGAACAGTTTTCACCTCAATTCCCTTATCTTTAAAAATGTATAAGATCTATGTGGTATTTCATGGGATAAAATGTTGGCCACTGGCATGTGGTTAACCTGTGCATCGGCATTTTAAGATTGACATCATGTATATGCCTGTTTTAGTGAATAAATGGGTGTTCAAACTCACCCCGAGATCCGGGGTGACTTTGAACAGGGTGAGTTTCAATGAAAGAAAACCATCAATTCTCAGAAAACAAATTTTTATCAGTATTTATGAATTTTGCAGGGCTCGATTGCCTTTCCCTGAAATTTTTTCACCTGCTTTTTTTATGTTTTGTGACTTTTTTATTCTTGATCTTATTCCGTGCCTTTGGAGCTAAATGATTGCCTAATATAGTGAAATATGCATTAAGAGATTGAATTATATTTATGGTATTATGAAATATGATATATCTGTGAATATAGCTTACGAGAAAATGTGATGGTCTCCGCTCTCACCATCACAATGTGATGTTCAAAGTCACCCCGAAGTTTGTTTAACTTCAACATCATCCACTTATATTATTTGTTGTCGGTCTTTCTGAATAGCCTCAAACAAGTTTCTGGTGGATTTTTGCACACGGGGGGGGGGGGGGGTATTTGAGTGACATTGTAATAAGGCAAGTATTTATAAGGCCAGGGTCATTCAGTACTGTTGTGGGCACAGAAGTCCACACGCTATGGTATTTTGCAAAAAGAAGTATGCTAAGTTAATTTATCAAAACTATGAAAAAAAAAATTCCGGTCACAATGACTTTATGTAGAAATAAACTAAGCTTTAGTAGAAGATAATCAGAAGTCAAATACTTCCAGTATCTCATTTAGCTTTGCATTCATAGAGGATCAATCTTTTTCAGAAAAGTGTTCAAAGTCACCCCGGCTGTTCAAAGTCACCCCGTTCTACGGTACATTTAATGAAAGTTTATTTAATTTCAACCAGTTGTTCACTAATGAAAGCTCCTCATTAAATGAATCTATGTTTGTTAAATTATTATCTAGACGATTTAAAGAGGCAAATAAAGTTGTGTCATCTGCATAGAGAATCATATCAAAATGTTCAGAAATTTCTGGAAGATCGTTTAAATATATTATAAAAAGCAATGGACCTACTATTGATCCCTGTGGTACACCACATTTTATATTAAGGTAACTGGAAGTTACTCCATTTTACTCCACATATTGAGTCCGATTACTTAAATAACTTTTCAAGTCCAGAGCTTTTCCATTAAAACCATAGTGATTCAGTTTATGAATAAGAATGTTATGATCCAGTGTATCAAAGGCCTTTGATAAGTCCATATATACAGTACTACCATCTTAAAATGGCTCAACATAGTGATGCGTAGTGAGCCAGAGCGGTCCGGATAAAGAGTGATCTGTAGTGATCTGAGATGATATAAATCTATCTGTAGTGATCTACTAATCCACTTTTAGTGAAAATCAATCATGTCAATTATTAAGGATTATAAGTCAAAGAACAGATAAAATCCATTTTACAATTGAACATATTGATTAAGGAAACATATCCAGAAGTTATTTGGTACAAAAAGTTAATTTATTGATAGTAATTTTGATTAATAGATACAGATCGCACCAGATCACTCCAGATCGATCACTCCATATCAACCAAGATCGCCATGGATCACTACAGATCGATAGATAAGTGTCGATCCAAACTGACGAGCCATTTTATGATGGTTGTACTGTATGTTTATTGGATATTTGTTTTGATCCATATCGATAACAATTCTGTCAACATGTTCTAAAGCTGCAAGCTCAGTAGAAAAGTTGCGCCTGAAGCCATATTGACTTTTATAAAACAAATCATGGTCATTAAAATAATGATATATTTGATTATACATAACTCGTTCAAAGACCTTTGATACACTGGGTAGAATAGAAATGGGCCTATAATTATTCATTAAGAAATTTTCATCTTTCTTATACAGCGGAGTTACTTTTGCAATTTTTAGAGAATTCGGAAAACTCCTTATAGTACTGATTGATTAAAAATAGCTAATAATGGAATCGCTAATTCATTTTTTAAGACTTTTAACAATTTGTTTGAAATTCTGTCACTACTGTAACTAGTTTTAGGCTTCAGAGAGTCAAAGGCTTTATTTATATCTTCTTCATTTATCTCCTTGAATTGAAAATTTCCACTAGTTGTTGAGTCATGCAAGAAATCTTGGTATGACAGATGTGATGGCATTTGAATTTTGTTTGCTAAGTCTTTTTGTTTGCTAAGTCTGGTCCTATATTGATGAAAAAGTTATTGAATTCATTCGCTATTTTGACATTATCATGTACCTGTGCGCTATTTATCAAGAAGTATTTTGGCAGATCAGAAACTTTTTTAGTTTTAGATATTATATCATTTATTGTAGACCATGTATTTTTCATATCTGACTTAAATTTGTGAAAGCAATTGTGGTAATAAAGCTTTTTGGCAGCTCGGATAGTTTTCCTAAGAATACTATTATAAACTTTAAAATTATTTTGATATATTTGATAGAGATTACAATTTAATGCAGTTAGTTTAAGTTTAATGTACAATTTATCTCTATATGCTACTGACCTTAAAATTCCATTAGTCATCCATTTATTTTTCTTACGTTTATGCTTATTAAATCTAACATGCTTTATTGTTAAATATTTGTTCACAAGTGGTGAAATAACGTTGGTGAAGTTACTGTATCTCTCATTTGGATCCTTGCCAATAACATTTGAAAGAGTTTGAACAAAAATTGGTTTATTTAGCTCTTCTTTTAAATTGATTGCACTGTTGCTAAAGGAAGGCATGACTTCCATACGCTTTGTGTCATTTTTACTTAACTGTAAGTAGTCCAAGCATACAAAACATGGGAAGTGGTCTGAGAGATAGTTTAATAAGACGCCAGATGTGCTGGGAGAGTATCCATCTGAGATTTTAACAAATATATTATCCATCAGTGTACCTTTTCGATGAGTTAGTCTAGTAGGTAAAGTAATTTTAGGAACGTAACTGTTTGAAACCATAGAATCCAAGAAGTTATTTACTGAATCATTTTCTTTGTACTTTAATAAATTCAGATTAAAATCTCCTGCAAGTACGACAAGTTTTGTAGCCTATTTGTTAACAGTTCTAGCTGACTTATAAAGGTGTTAATATTATCTACAGTTGGCCTTGGTGGTCTGTACAGGTTACCTAGTATAAGAGTATTTGTTTCACAAAACTGGTTTTCCAATAATAATAATAATAATAATATAAATTTATATAGCGCCAGTTACAGGAAGCTGCTCACCAGCGCTTTCATTGACGTTATGTGCAGAATTGTTTAAATAGATGGGTTTTAAGATTTCGCTTGAAGCTCGGCAGTGAAACAGAGTTTTTCACATCTTCTGGCAGGATATTCCATAGTCAGGGAGCAGCGTGTGAGAAGGCCCTGTTTTCAATATTGTTGCCATTGGAATTTGGTACAATTAGTAAGTTTAAGTTATTGCTGCGGAGGCTTCGTGTGTGTTGATTTTTTACTGCTATAAGATTATTAATGTATTGCGGCGCTTGGTTGTTCAGAGCCTTCCATACGTTTGTCAGAATCTTGAATTGGCATCTTGCTGGGATCGGGAGCCAGTGAAGATCGTTTCTAAATTTAGAGACGTCATATTTTTTGAGACGTTCAATTAGACGAACTGCTGAGTTTTGAGCTACCTGGAGTTTATTTTCAAGACGTTTTGGTATGCCGTACAGTAGTCCATTTCCATAATCCAGATGTGGAGTTACAAGTGCGTTGACCACCGTTTTGGTGACTTCTTTGACTATTCCTGATTGCTGAAATGTTCTTTATATTGTGATAAGCATTGCGACACATCTTATTGACGTGTTTCTCCATTGTCATTTTACTGTCAAAGATCACGCCCAGGTTTCTGACACTATTGGACGTTGCAATATTAACATTTTCTATTTGAATTTGTGAAAACTGTAGTTTGTTTAGCTGTCTCGGTCCTCCTATTAGAAGAAGTTCAGTTTTTTCTTCGTTGTTGCATAGCATGTTTTCGTGTAAGAATTTTCTGATTTCTGCAATACAATTTTCCATTTTTGATTTTGAATAATTCTGCATGTTTACACTGGGCTTGAAGGATAAAATAAGTTGTTGATCGTCAGCATATTTCTCATCTTGTACCTGGTGTTTTGAGGCAATATCACTTACAGGAGATATGTACGAGTTAAATAGTACTGGACCTAATTTTGAGCCTTGGGGTACCCCAAATTCAATTGTAGATATATCAGAGACTTCATTACTGATGATTGTGGATTGGGATCGCCCTGATAGATATGATTGAAACCAGTGATGTACTGTGCCATCAATACCCTGTTTGTGATGGAGTCTGTTAAGAAGAATATTGTGATCAATAGTGTCAAATGCTGCAGACAAATCAAGAAGTATCAGCATAGTGATTTCACCTTTGCTAAGATTTATCATTATATCATTATGAACCTTTGTTAGAAGAGTTTCTGTGCTATGGAATTTTTTGTAGGCTGACTGCTTTTTGTCGTCCAGATTGTTTTCAGTCAAGTGGTCAGTATATTGTTTAATTACAGCACTTTCAATCAATTTTCCGAGGAAAGACAAGTTAGACACAGGGCGATAGTTTTTCTTTGCATGCTCTAAACCAATGGTTTTTTTAGAAGGGGTTTTACCAGTGCATGCTTGAGTTCTGTCGGCATTTTTCCAAGTTGCAGAGACAGGTTCACTATCTTAGTTGTGATTGGTAGGAACTCGTTCATGCATTCAAGCATTAGCCATGTTGGTAAGGGGTCCAGAGGGCAGTGTTTGATTGGCATTTCCTTGATCAACTTGTTGACCTCATCATGTGAGAGAGTTGCAAATTTATCAAGTTTTTGACCGGTGTATGTGGGTGGTATATGTGTTTGTTGTGTTGAGGTAAGTTTAGATCTGATGGTTTTAATTTTTTCGTTAAAGAAAATGTTGAATTCATTTGCTAGGTCCTTTGCATTGGTGTGTGTAGGCAGTGGAGACTCTTGTTTTCTGTTGAGGCTGGAGTTCAGTGCTTTGTACATCGCTCTAGAATTGCCTCTGGACTGTTCAATTTTGGTTTTGAGGTCAGAGGTTTTCAGTTTGTTTAGTGTTTCATTATATACATTCCTCTTTTCTTTAAAAATTTCCCAGTCTATTTCATTCCTAGTTTTCCTCCATTTTTTCTCAGCTCGTCTTTTCTCTGATTTTAGATTCTTAATGTCCGCGTTTGTCCATGGTGTAGGCGAGCGATTTCGAACGGATATGATTTGTTCTGGGGCATGCTTGTTTAGGACAATGGTGGTTGAATTGTATAACTTAACAAGTTTATCAAGCCCGTTATGGTTGTTTTGAGTGAATTCAGACATCTTCAAGTGCCTTCTAAGGTCAGACTTAAAGTCTCGCATGTTAATTTTGCGGGTCTGCCGAACTTTGATTCTCTTCACAGCTGTGTTAGCTCGGTTGATTGTGAGGTTGAAGAAGATACAGTTATGATCTGAGTTAAGATCTCCCACAGTGCAATTATTCACTGATGAATTCGAGCCAGTGATGACCAGATCCAGTGTGTTGCCATCTTTGTGGGTTGGTGAAGAAACATGCTGAACTAGTTCAAACATATCAAGGATGTCAGTGAACCTTTTTGTTCTGGGGTCATTAGGCTTATTTATGTGGAAGTTGAAGTCACCTGTGATAACCACTTCATTTTTGCGGGGCTGTAAATATGCTAGAAGGCCAGTAAATTCTTCAAAGAATTCGTCAATAGTGTATCGATTCGCAGCTGATGACTCTGGGCGATATATATTTATGAATGTTAATTTCTTTCGAGATAGCTGAAATTCAGTTTCAAGTAATTCAAAAGTTTTGGGTTGAAAGTTGTTGAGTTTTTTCGCTCTCAGTTCAGAACTAAACAAGCAGCCAACACCGCCACCCGCTCGGTTATCTCTCGGTGTGTGCAAGAACTGGCATTCACCCCCTCTTTCAAGTTCACCAATTTTAAGTGTATCATCTGATTTCAACCAGCTTTCAGCAATGAGAAATATATCGACACAATTTTCATCTCTTATCTCTTTTATAAGCTGCGTTTTATGTCTCAAGCTTTGAGCATTCCAAAAACCCACTTTAAAGGTACCAGTGTTCTTATCACGATTGAGAGCAGACCGATCATTAAACAGACAGCTGTACCTATTCCGGAGCCTTACAGGATTGACAGGACGAGTGCTTTTGGAAGTTAAGTGAGCAACAGGAAGCGATGCACCATATTTGCTGAACAACTTGGTTTTGTTATCAAGACACAAAAAGGACCTAGTTCTAGTCGTATTACCATTACGATTGCGAACTATTGACGCAGGTATACCAGCTGAGTTGCATGAATTTTGAGAACCATCGCAGACAGCCATGGAGGCATGACTTAATTGATTTGAGTCTGTATAACAAAAGGAAGGACAATTAGAAGGATGATTAACATAAGATTTATTTACAAAAGTAGAAAGGACATGACGGTGGACGGAAGTGTTGTTGTTGAATTGCCTCCATGGCGTAGAATGTCAATTATTTTTCGCTTTTTTAGCAGTAGGCTCAGGGCTGTCTTCGATCATTTTAGTGACTATCGCTTTGGCTTTGTTAACACAGGTGCTGTCCCCGGAGATGATTACTGCATCCATCTTTTCCACGTATTTATCAGCGCTTCCTCTGTCCTTTGCAAACCATTTGCCAATGTTCATTTTGACGTTGTTGTCGGAGGTTAGGCTACGGATTCTGTTACCACTAGTGCCAATCAAAGTCCCGATGAAATCACCCGGAATCTGAAGAAATTCCGAGACGTGCATGCCACTTTGGTCATTGTTACGCTTACGGTTGATGGGAACGCTAGGTATCACAATTTTCTCACGAACATCGTCATTCCATCTTTTGAAACCATCTTCACTGAAGAAGTTGGATTTAACCAGAGAGGAGACAGGATTAATGACTTGACAGCCTTGAAGATCGGACAGCTGACAGTTGAAGAGTTTGGTTTGAAGCGAGTATTTTCGGTTCTCGACGGCTGGAAGGGCGATAACGACAATTTTGCATGAGTCATTGGAAGAAAGGAATTCAACGATGGACTTCAGTTTTTGATACAGAATCACACCACTTCCGTCATGTTCAATCTCATCTAGACCAGTAAAGATAACACAAATGTCAATCTCTGGCAGCATGTTCTGCTCGTGGGTATTCTGGAGCTCTTTCAGTCCGGTTACTTTCTTGTGCCAGTCAACTCTCTCAGGCAGATTTAGAGACTCAAGGCGTTTGTCACAGTAAAACAGTCCAACTGGTTTGGGGCCATCATCCACCGGGCCAGCAGTCGTGGATGCGATGACCTGCCTTAGCAATTCATCGTTTTCTCCTTCTTTCTCAATCAGGAGCTGTTGAAGATCAGAAATTTCTTCTTTATTCGATGCAACCACCTCATGGGCAGAGAAAAGATCCTTTGTCAGTTGTTTTACATCATTGGCCGAGTCAAGTAGCTCTGTTCTCAGGGCAGCAATTTCTAACTGATGTGATTTTTTCATTTGCTCAACTCTGCTCTTAAGTTGTCTCAATTCATCATCAGTTTTACTTTGAACCTGGGTCGTGTTTTCAATGGCTTGAAGGTTTTCTTTGTCTTTGTTGTTGTCATTTGTTGAAGGCCGTGGGTCAGGCTTGTTGCGGGAGGTGTTGGTACGGTGTGTGATGTCAGTTTTGTCAGCCATGCTGAAATTAGAGACAAAAAATTTGGATCAGATAAATCAATTGTGCGCGGGTAACCAAGTATTATCTTGCAACATCGACAACTTTGAAACAGGTATTAGCAACAGTGTATAGTGAAGAGAAACTATGGGTTGGTACGACAATGAAGAGAATCACAGGTAGGTGTGACAGTGTATGCAGAAGAGGATTACAGGTAGGTGCGATGGTGTATAGCGAAGATAGATTACGAGTCTGTGTGACACTGTAAGTGATCAAGAGTAAGTGCGAGTCACAGGTTAGTACGTCAATAAGTAGTGAAAAGAAATATGGGTCAGTGAGACAGCGATGAGTCGTAGTTCAGTGAGGTCGACAGTGAAAAGTAACAGAGTTCGACAGTGAAAAGTAACAGAGTTCGACAGTGAAAGGTAACAGTGAGTTTGACAGTGAAAAGTAACAGTGAAAAGTATCGAGGCAATTGGACAGTCTTTAGCGATAAGATGAGGGACAGTGAAAAGTAACAGAGTTTGACAGTGAAAAGTAACAGTGAAAAGTATTGAGGCAATTGGACAGTCTTTAGCGGTAAGATGAGGGACAGTGAAGTTCGACAGTGAAAAATAACAGAGTTTGACAGTGAAAAGTAACAGTGAAAAGTATCGAGGCAATTGGACAGTCTTTAGCGATAAGATGAGGGACAGTGAAGTTCGACAGTGAAAAATAACAGTGAGTTTGACAGTGAAAAGTAACAGTGAAAAGTATCGAGGCAATTGGACAGTCTTTAGCGATAAGATGAGTCGTAGGTCAGAAGTCACAAGGCGATGGGACAATATGCGGTGAGAAGAAGTAGGAGTGAGTGCGATAGTATGTGAATTGGAACAAATCAGTGAGGCAGTGATGCGTCGCCAGTCAGATTCAACAGCGTATAGCGAAAAAAATATATGAGTCAGGGCGACAGTGAAGAGTCACAGGGCGATGCGACGGTATGTAGTGAAGAAAAATACGAGTCAGTGCAACAGAATATTGTGAATAGGAATACAAGTCAGTGAGACAGTGATGAGTCGTAGGTCAGAGTTCACAAGGCGATGTGACAATCTGCTGTGAAAAGAAATAGGAGTGAGTGCGATAGTGTGTGAATTAGAACAAATCAGTGAGACAGTGATGAGTCGCGAAAAGATATATGAGTCAGGGCGACAGTGAAGCGTCACAGGGCAGTGCGACGATATGTTGTGAAAAGAGGTAGGAGTCAGTGCAACAGTATATTGTAAAATTGGAATAAAGTGCGACAGTGATGAGTAACAGATCAGTGCATCAATATAAAGTGAAAAGGGGTAAGTGTAAGTGCGAGAGTGAAGGGTAACAGGTCAGTGCGGCAGTATAAAGTGGAAAGAAATATAAGTCAAGTCAGTTAGAGAGTATATTGTGAATGGAACTACGATTCAGTGCGACTGTGAGTAAATATGTAGTGGAAAGAGATGTGAGTAAATGAGCCAGTATATAGTGAATAGAGATATGAGTCAGTGGACTGTATATTATAATGAATAGGAGTGAGAGTCAGTGCAGTGTTCAGTGAAAAGTCACAGGTCAGTGCGACAGTACAATTGTGCAAGTGGAAAGAGTTGCAAGTGGAAAGAGTTGCAAGTGGAAAGAGTTGCGGAAGAAAAGAAAATGTTGGATGAATAAAATAATTTTTGAAAGCCACAGGTCGATGTGGCTGACAAGTTCTAAGCGGTGAGTAGTATAGAAAAGGTCACAGGTCAATGTGACACTTGGAAGAAAGTTAGAGCAAATTACGAGTTGATTATAGTTGATATATATACAAGTATATTGATTGAAATTGATTTAATTTAGCTTAGTTCAGGTTGAGGTTTGTACCTTTTGAGAGTGTTATTTGCAGTAATCCGGATGGATAGCTGGAGCTGGAAACAGTTGTGGAGACCTCACAGTGTCTGAAGATGGATGGATGAGTTGAGGCTTAATGTCCTGTAGTTATGCACTCCTGGGCCAATCAGGACAGATGGGTGACACAACACGGCTGGATCTGAAGCAAATTAAGTTGAAATGTATAATAAAGTAATAACTTTCAATATTAAGAAGGAAGTGAGAGATTGGTATAATGAAAGAATTGATTTGAATTTTTTTTCAATTTTTTTTTTTTTTTTTTAAATTTATTTACTTATCTTTTAAAATTTATTGTGATTAAGGATAGAACTTAATTGAGATTAGAAATATGAATGAAGAAGTAGGAAGGTTGATGTGGATTGGAATTAACTTGTGGATTGGAATGAGATTGGTATGTTGTGGATTGGAATTAAGTTGTGGATTGGAGTTAAGTTGAGGCAATTAACATTTAAAAGATAATTAACCAATGAGAAAATTAATTGTAATTATTTGTAATGAAAGTAATTACTTGGTGAAAAGAAGCAGTGGTTGTTGAGAGGAGGTGAAGTTGAAAGAATTTGGTGAATGTAAGATCGGGAAGAAGGTAACAATGGTGGCGTGAATGAAAAGAAAATTTGAGTTTATAAATAAGAAAATAATTTTTTAATGTTTATGTAGTACAAGGGCGAACCAAATAAAGTGTGAGCAAGGGTTTATAAGGCAAGTTAGTTGGGTATTACAATCCCTGTCTGCTTATAGTAGATGGAAGAAATTAATTTTTGAAATTTGGAGATCGGGACTAATTAAGGAAAGTTAATGAAGAAGGCAGTAATGGCGGAATTTATGAACACGTTGACAGAAAAACGAAATTAAAAAGTAGATGAAAAGCTGATAAAAATACGGAAATATGCACGTGAGTGCACGGAGAAACTGCCAGAAGGGTGTTGGAAAGGTTTAGAAGCAGAAACAGGGTAATAAGACAGTTTAATTACGGAAAAATAACTGCTATTTACCAGAGCTCTGCTGCACAGGTCCTACCTCGTCAACGCTACAACCGGAAACTATGCTCATCTCAAGAAATTGCATATCAAAAATAACAGATTCAAATGAAACACCAGGCAATCTATAATCAAAATATTCATGCAGATAAATGGCAACGCCCCCCCCCCCCCCGTGTGCACTGGTTGATTTACCAACAGAAATATCCATCAATTTGTAAGAGTGAGAGCAAATAGCACAAATTTTACCATCATCAGAATTATATAGTTCTATATACGCTCTAAGTTCATTAATTTTGGCATTGAGAGACTGACAGTTTAAACTTAAGATTGTAAAAATATTTGATTTATTTGTCATTACCTCTTTAAACTGAGCATCCCTGTAATAAGGCGAATTTTGAAAAAGTGATGGTTCGTTATCTTCTGCTTCAGATTCCAAATTGTTGTCATTGAGAATATCAATTAAAGTATCTGTGTTGTCAAGTAACTGCTCGTGTAAATTGTTATTAACTTGGCTACTCATAAAGAAATTGCATTATTATTGAAACCAATGATAAAAACTGAATAAACAATTTAAATATAAAATGTTTACCAACCACGCAGTGAGTGAGAGTACAACCATATGCAAACACAGTCCAAAGGAAAACACTAAGAAAAATGAAAATATAAATACAGAGAACAATAATTACTGTTGCAATTGACATACATAACATTGCAATCGCCTTTGAGTAATTTCAATTTAAAGAACACATAGCTTTACATGATAAATCATAATGAAATACATATATGCAGATATGGGGTAGAAATTTAAAGAACACCATTAGTTTAATCAATTTAGTAATTAAACAATATAAGAACAAGGAAAAAAAAAATTTTAAGAAAGAAGAAAGTTATATCTATTTTAGCAAAAACATGCGAAAGGTAAAAGGAGAAGCAAGTAAAAAAGCCATATTTAACTTAAATGTACATCAGTAATCAGACAAAATAAAGGAATAATTAATGCACCACTTATAATTAAGGTACATGCCATCCAAATTTTAAAGGCTTGCCTTGAAAATCAAGAAAAATAAATATCTATCTACCTATTCCGATCACTCAAAGATTCATTATGCATCACTTTATCCAGTAAAATAAAATAATTAATTAATATTAATAATAATAGAATAGCTGGAATTTCAAAATATAAGTAGTTAACTTGATTTTTCTCAATTGGGTACAACATATTGATATCAAATTAGATTCGGCAAGGTGATGTGCAACATCTATACGAGTAAGATAAACCAATTTAACATATAAACATTAAACAAAAAAACATTTCATCATTCATATGGTACATACTAACACTTAACCATGTTAAGCAAATATCATAATGTAAGTGTTAGCCAAGCAACTTAATAATAATATTATGCTTAGAATGTATATCAAGTAATAAGTATGAATTTGTTTGTTTACGGTGTTAGCATCAAACATTTGATAATTTCCAAACAACAAAGACATAATCAATGCATTAATCAAATCATCTCTTAAAGGTTATGCAAATATAAATCATAAGATTCACATACCTTTAACAGACTCTAAGAAAGAAGAGAAATAAAAGCATATAGATGAATAATGTGTAACTGTGTACCTTAGAACAAAGTATATAGACAAGTAATATTGAAAGGACACAATATGTTTAAAAAGAAAACACCACTAAATTTCATAAACAATCAATTAAGCTAATTTAATCTCATTCCTCACTGTCCTAAGTATTTTGCCAAACAAATTTTTTCCTGGGTGATTATCTTCAGTTGCTTTGACCAAATCTTTATCACCGAAAGTCAGTCCAGCACCCCAAGTGGTATCCCTGCTGGCTTCTACAAGATAGGAGTCACCAGTGTCAAGCAGAAACTGTCGTAAATTGTCATTTTGCAAAAATTTCTCTCGACATCCTCGTTTATTTGTTTCAGTAGGTCATACATCTTCGTTGCATTGCCATCATCTGCATTCATCTCCCCCACTTGTTCAGTAAGATCTTTGTCCATATCCGCCATATCAATAGTAACAGTATCAGAATTTATCTTAGCTTTCTGAGACTGAGAGCGAGTCAGCATCACTCAAGCACACAGTTTATGTCACCTTGACCTCTCCACAAGACATGTTGTCAAAAAGCTTTTTGTTGTTCACAGCTTCCACAATATACAAACAGTCATATAGTCGACATTCCAGAGAGGATTAAGAATCAATCTAAAGAAGTAGATAGCACCCAGTCTATTGTGTCTATTTTGTCATAATTGTGCCTCTATTTCCAATAAAACGTTAACACACTATTCATAACACATAATTTACTGAAATTTTATGCAATCCATAATTATTGCAGAGATAGAAAATAGTTAAACACTTGCCTCATCATACCTTCCAGACGTTTTCGACATGTAATCCATGTAAATATAAATTAATCACACTTTGGATAATAAATATTCAATTTCTCCATGTCCAAAAATCATAGTCCATCAAATAGGTATGACTTCATCAAGTAAAGCCAGCGAACACATTAAGCCATAATGTTCAGGTTATCAGCCATGTTATCCATGCTGTAGATTGTGTTCCATGCTGATTCCAATAAAATTGTTATAAAAAACGTCCAAGACTTGGGTGAAATGGCTTAACAAGCCTAATAAAGTCTTACAGGTATATACATCCAACTTCTGGCTAACATAAGGCGGTCTTAATGATAAAATTGCCACCATAAACGCAAAAATTACCAGAGCTCCAAATTGAACATGTGTCAACCAGAGGCAGCCATGCGTTCACTCGATATGACTAACTGACTAAGTAAAATGACTAACTTGCTAGGCCAAAAGACGAACTAAATTAGTAAAAATGACTAACTTTATTGGTCAACTGAAGTATGATAATGACTAACTAAATTAGTCAAAAGTTTAACTACATCTGTAACTTGACCAACTTAGTCAGACATTTGACTAATTTTTGGTGTTTGACTAAGTTAATTCGTCAAAAAGATTTTCAGAGTTGGAAACATGGCAAAAATCAGTAAAAAATATTGGTCAGAACAGAACAATTATGAAATTCAGAAAAAGTAAGTACAATGCATTAAAAAGGATCAAAGAAGCTGAATTTGCTTGCAAAAAAAATGTGGCAGGATTATAATGGGGGGGGGGCTTCTTATCTGATGGGTGGGTAAGAAGGGAAAAATGGCCATAACTCCTATATTAAATTTGAGAGATATTTGTTTCACGAGTTATAAGTAGAGTCAAGTGATCCCTTCCTGACTGCATAGGCATTCAAATAGTCAACCATAAAATAGCACCTCGAAGTTAAGGGGGCTGCTTGCCCCACCCTGCTCTAATTATTGTATAGACAAGTTTAGGTGGGTCTTGATGATCAATGCATGATCATGCATTGAATATGCCATGTTTACCAATCTGATAAAGTCAAATAATAATCCAATTTGTGAGCCAGTATTAATGAAAATAACTCTAAATATTCTTTCTTCCGAATTTATTTTCTGAGCCAGTGATTAAATAATTTGTCAGAGGCTAATTATCAGTTGTACTAGTAATTTACCCGTGGATTGAAGGGCACAAAATAGAAGCTCAAGAGTGATTGAATGTTTTATTGATTATTAGATGGCTTGATTGATGGGTCAATTCACAAAATGCTGAAAAGAGCATTCAGTAATTTGTTGTTGTTGTAGGGCCTGGAAGTGAGTGTAAACAAATGTGATATCATAGATAGGTATAGATAAGATAGATAAATATGTAGAAAAATTCATAAAAGATTGATTGAAAAAATTGTGTAGTCTGTCAAGAAGATTTTTTTTGTAGGCCCAGATAGGCCAGTAAAAAGTGGGGTTGACCCTGGACCTCTTCATAACAGTACAAATTTGGTACCGAATGAATCCTTGAAATCTCTAGTTTCACCAAAAAAAAAAAGAGGGATTGGGCCCTGGGTGCACCTGAGCCAAATAAGGCAGTGGAAACAATCACAACAGAGCATGTAATCACTATGTCAGCTATCTGGCATGAACTATGTACTATCAGTTACACCCTGCTCGTTTCGAGGGTACGGGAATATACACCATGAAGGACTCCATACACCACGAAGCCGAAGGCTGAGTGGTGCATGGAGGCCTGAGTGGTGTATATTCCCGTACCCTCGAAAAACGAGCAGGGTGTAACGGTTTTATCCTCAGATTTCTGTTTTATTGATGCCCATAGATTTTCTTGCAAACTGAGTCTGAAATGTCTTTCAGTAACAAAGGAACAGCATTGTGACGTCATCACCAGTACTGCCACCAGGATGATGTCACAATGGTTCAAGCAATGGCATTGTGACGTCATGACTATTGTTGCTACATGGATGACGTCATAACAATCCTATGGTTGCAATTGTGACATCATTATTTATCTCATACACCCTGTCTGATTACGACAGACAGGGTGTACGGTGTCATACACCTCAGCTCTCAACCAATCAGAATCTAGGATTCACACTGGACTGAGGATAAAATCATGCACTTGAGTTTTGTTGAAGGTCATGAATAATATAGGTGGCGCCTCCCTACTGCATTGTGGTGCCACTATGTGTTGCAATAGTAACGGAAAAGCTGTTGGATAGTCTGCTGTGGAAAAATGTAATTGCGATCTAATTATGATATTTAGAAATGTTAAATAGTTCTGAAAAGGGGAGAGTTCCGCCTTACAATGCTCAGGAAGATATAGAACTAATTAGAAGATCAGACGTTAAGTATGACTTGAGATAAATACTGGATGCCATCAGTTTAATAGTATATTATGTCAGGAGGAAATCAACTTGAGCCCATTTTTTGGCATTTTCAGATGAGATACTGAACATAGTTCTTCACCAATTCGGCATAATCAACTTTCTTCTTGTAGACAATTTTACGATGCTAAATGACTTTACAGGCCAAACATGAAAATGAGTGTACTCCTTGGGTAACATCCGTAATCCCACCTGGGAACCCAAATAATGTCTGATTGGTGTAAATGTGTTAAAGATACGATAAACAACAGTATTTCAATAATTTCCATAGAAAGTTTAATCTTTAAAAATTATATTTCTGGTAGTTGCTGAAGTGTGTAAATATTTTTTTGTCATCAAAATTCAGTTTTTTCATGTTCTCAAGTAAAATTAATTTTGGTAAAAATTAAATGTATATAATCCTAACACACTTACACTACTCCAAAACTACTCTAAGCAAAAGGGATCTTCTGAAACTTAAAATTGAAATAAGTGCTCCTGATGTCATACTAATCACTGAAGTGCTTCCAGAAAACCAGACAAGAACTGACCTGATGGTAGAGCAGGAATTCTAGCTCTTGCCGGGTCACCTGGGCCTATGTTGGACGACTGTTTCAGTCATCCTTCACCTCATTGCCGTGTCCTCCTCCTGTCCTAATTAGCCTACCAAGTGCATAAATACAGAACGTAAAGCCCCACTCATCCATGAATTCTTCATCGATGGTTATCAGCTGTACCTAGGCAAACACCTGAAAAGAGGAGTGGCGATCTACATTAAGGCAAGCCTGCAGTCAAATAAAGAAGAAGAGCAATCGGACGATGTGTTCGAAGAACAAGTGTGGTGCATACTACAGACCAGTAGGTTAAAGTCATTACTAATTGGGTGCGTGTGCTTCAGATCTAGCTCAACAGAAGAAAACTACAGTCACCGGATAGAATGCCCGGGGAACGCAAATTGCAGAAGATATCGACTGCTCGGCGCAAAAAGGAGCTTAGTGGAAAAAAGTGATTTTGAGAAAAAGGCCCTTTTCTTTTGAACAGTTGTTTTCAGTTCTGGCTCGGTGAGTGCTGGTCCGATTTGAATGATTTTAGGTATGTAAATGAATATAGCCATTTTCTACAACTATATGTAAAAATAATTTTACTAATATGGTTATTTTTCATGAAATAAGACCAATGCTCCTTCTTACATCAAAGAAAGCATTATCAGTCGGCGAAAAAAGGAGCATAGATGCACTAAGCTCCTTTTTGCGCCGACTGGTTTCTGTAGTCATTCGGAGCAAAAAGGAGCTTAGAGCTAGTATTTTTACTATCATTGTTAAGTAAATTTCAGCGCAATAAGGTGCATAACAGCACTATGCTCCTTTTTGCATTGGGTTAGCTCAACTAAGTCCCTTACTGCATTGGCTACATTTTCTAATGGCAGAGACAACAAAGTCCAACAAAACATTAAAAATAGTGTCATCCTGTACTTTGACCTGCTATATCTCCTTTAGTATTACTCACTTTGTTCTAATATTCACAGACATTAATCTTGAGGTCTTGAACTTTCAAAAAACGCAATAATTCAAAAAGGGACTTAGTGGCACTAAGTCCCTTTTTGCGCTCAGCGGTCGATATGATGACATTGCGATTTCTACAGACCAAACATATATATATTGGACAAATTGGAATGCCTCATCTGAGAGGGACAAGAGGCTAATAGAGTCACTGCAAGACAACTTTATGAATCAAGTAATAGACCGACCAACAACATACAGGGAAGGCCAGCGTGCAACTTCGGGTGACCTTCTGCTGAGCTTAGCCACATATCTGCATCCACTTCGACATTGAAACAGAACCTGATCAAAACAAGAGAACTAGTCTAAATTATAATATGAACAAATGGATACTAGGAAACTGAGACAGAACCTTTGCAGAGCAACTTGGGAACCAGGAATAAAAAACGTCACTGGGTAATGGGAGGAATTTCGGCAAGCGTACAACAGAGCTATGGAAGAATGTGTCCGCAGAATCACAAGCAGTCCAGAAAAATAAAAAAAAATCGCTATGGATGAACAAGGAAAAATTGGGCCTGGAAGAGGTATTGTTTGAGTGGCAGCCGGCAGTGTTATACAAAGTTTGCAGAAATTAGAAATCAAGTAAAAACAATGGCGGACAAACTCAGAAGGAACATGGAAAATGAGTCGAAGAAAAACCCCAAGTCTTCCTGGACATACGTGACGAGATAGACTAGAGCTGGTGGAGGCCAGACGCCCCTAGTGAAATCCCAAGTATTCCTGGACATTTGTGAGGAGACAGACTAGAGCTGGTGGAGGCCAGACGCCCCTAGTGAAATCCCAAGTCTTTCTGAACATACGCGAGGAGACAGACTAGAGCTGGTGGAGGCCAGACGCCCCTAGTGAAATCCCAAGTCTTTCTGAACATACGCGAGGAGACAGACTAGAGCTGGTGGAGGCCAGACACCCCTAGTGAAACCCCAAGTCTTTCTGGACATTTGTGAGGAGACAGACAAGCGCTGCTGGAGGCCAGACGCCCCTAGTGAAATCCCCAGTCTTTCTGGACATTTGTGAGGAGACAGACTAGAGCTGGTGGAGGCCAGGTGCCCCTAGTGAAATCCCAAGTCTTTCTTGACATTTGTGAGGAGACAGACTAGAGCTGTTGGAGGCCATACGCCCCTAGTGAAATCCCAAGTCTTTCTGGACATTTGTGAGGAGACAGACTAGAGCTGGTGGAGGCCAGACGCCCCTAGTGAAACCCCAAGTCTTTCTGGACATTTGTGAGGAGACAGACTAGAGCAGGTGGAGGCCAGGCGCCCCTAGTGAAATCCGATGGGGAGTTAACAAACAATGACAAGGAAAAGGCGGAAATATGGAATGATATCTTCTCATCAATTTTCACCATTGGAGACGTGGCCGAAAGACCACCTATCCTGAATAAGCAGTGTGCAAACCAGAAGATGAGATAGAGCTGACAAGACAGGAAGTATTAAAGGAAGTCACGAAAATAAAGCAAAACAAGTCACCTGCCCAGATACCATACATCCACACATGCTTTTGCAGAGGAAGTAGCCGAATCACTGCGTGACATCATGCAGACACCGCTGGATTAAGATGAGCTACCAGACGACTGGAAGAGAGCTAACATCACACCGATCCAAAGGGAATAAAAGCGATGCAAGAAACTACAGGCCGGTCAGTTTGACATCAGTGGTATTACTAGAAAAGCTGATCTATAAGAGGTTGATGGAACATCTTGAAAAAGAAAATTCACTACTCGCAGACCAGCAGTATGGCTCCATATTCTCCGCCTGTTAGATGTCTGGACGGAGTGGCTGGATGAAGGAAACTGCTTCGGCGTTATGTATATGTCAGCCCAGTTAGCTCAGTCAGCAGAGCACTCGCCTCACAAGCGAGGGACCGTGTTCAATCCCTAGGCTGGCCATCATGTCATTCCACGGCATTGTTGTTCGCATCAGACATAAATTGGAGGTGCCGTGGGCCCAGCTGTAAATTAAACTCTGACTTTGTCTGGTTACCCATGTTAAATAACGTCTACCTTTACCTTTACCTTCGCTAAGGCTTTTAATTCTGTGCCACATATGAGACTCCTAGCGAAAATCAGAGCCTATGGGATTGGAGGGAAGTTACAGAAATGGATTGAAAATTTCCTAACCTTCAGACAGCAGAGAGTAAGCATTAACGGCGAATAGTCAGACTGGAGGCATGTTCCAAGTGGCATTCCATGAGGAAGCGTATTAGAACCGATTTCCTTCAACCTGTATATCAACGACCTGCCAGAAAATATGAAAAACAAGGACCAAATGTATACAGATGATTATAAAGATCAAGGCATCACAAGTAACATGAACAGCAAAATTCACTGCAGGATGACCTAAATGAGGCCTTCCACTGGGCAACAAAATGGCAACTAATCAAATGTGTAACTACGAAAAATGCAAGGTGATACACCACAGCCACGGTAACACCCAGTATGTGTACAACATAACAATTCAAGGCGAAGATAACAGCATGACGGTAACCACGGAAGAAAAAGATTTGGGAGTATTATTTACCCCCTCCCCCCCCCATATGGAATTTTATGAAAACATTGCCAAAGCAGTCTCCAAGGCCAATCAAGCAACCGGAGTTGTCAGGTCGTTCAAATATATGAATTAAGATATGTTCAGCCAACTATACAAAAGCCTGATAGGAATGATGTCACATTGAATACGGATATAGAGTATGGCATCCAGTCAACAAGAAAGACAGTGACCACCTGGAAAAGGCAACAAAGATCATCCCAATCATTAGAGATCTACTGTATCAGAGAGGCTCCGCAGACTATGTATTGTATGTAAATATTTATTTAATGTCGTTTTTGGTCTATAAGTACAAGTACTTCTGTACGACAAAATTGAAAAGAAATCGAGAAAACTAAGCTATTAATGGTCATGTCTCAGTGGAGAGTCAGCATTCGTTTGATCATGGTTTTGATCATAGTAGTGTTCGTTAAAAGTTCCTTTGATTAAATTGTCCATTTTGTGAAAGGTAGTAATTCCATGTCGTTATGGCATCAGCTGGATCTCTCTTTGTACAGTGGTCCCTTCAATGTAAGACCCCCTGTTGTAAGACCAACTCGCCTTATGTGACCACCTTCCTCCCGCTCTAAGTAGTATTTTTAGTGCATTTTGTACCCCGACGACAGACTGCACCCCCATGAGAGACCGCTTCATAACCGCAGAAGGGGCGGTCTTATAACGCAGGGACCACTGTACCTGAAAGCAAAAGAGAGAGAGAGAAGATGCAGCTTCCATTACAATTACAATGAGTTTGCAATTAACTGATAGCAGTAATTTCACATTCAAGCAGCCATTTATTCAAGACAGATTTGAAGGTGCTGAGGGAGGGACTATTTTTAATTGAGACAGGTATGTTGTTCCATAACTTAGGCCCAAAGTATCGAATGCTCTGTTTCCCATATTGCACAGAATTGTATTTTGGTTGTGAAAATCTTCCATTGTCCCGCCTTTCATAGGGGTTCTCATTTCTCACAAATAACTCATTTTAAAACATATTGAGGTGCTGTCTTTTTACTAACTTTGAACATTGTTACGGTTGAAGATTATACACTTCTCCTGCAGATGTTCAATTGATTTTCTTGTTTACATAATGGTCTCATAATCTAAGTGACTTTTGCCAGTAACAAATCGTATAGCCCTTTTGTTTGTTCTTTCTAACTTTTCTAAGTTTGTCTTACTTGCAAGCATCCATATCAAGGAGCAATAGCTAAAGACACTGTTGATATAGCTGCTATAGATAGTCATCTTGCCTGTTTTGTCTAGATAGAATTTTATACGTTTTAAGGCATTTATCTGCTTTCCTGCCTGACTGCATACTTTAATTTAATTTTGGAATTAAAAAAACACAAATATGTATTGTTGGAAAAAATTTACTATAAAATCATCCTAAATATACCCTAAATTTTGTTGATATTAATCTAAAATCTAGTTTGGAGATACTTGGTGTCAAGTTTGACTCAGCAGGCAAATACACATGTCATGTAAATAACAGAATTAGTGCCAGCAGGAGAAGTATGTACAAGCTAGCTTCAGTTGGGTTCCAATACCCTGGTTTACACACTAATTTTAAAACGTATTTATGGAAGAGCGTTTGTAGCCCAACCATGTTGTATG
The DNA here is from genome assembly GCA_026936325.1 of Platynereis dumerilii. Lineage (NCBI taxonomy): Eukaryota > Metazoa > Annelida > Polychaeta > Phyllodocida > Nereididae > Platynereis > Platynereis dumerilii. The sequence goes on from JAPTHN010000004.1 coordinate 2,104,038, forward strand.
CCATGGACTGTATTTCATTGTCAAAGTCAGATCTTGCTTTATTAAAATCTGCATGATACCTATGTTAAACCCTGGGCACCAGAACATGTGCTTTTAAACCTACTAATCCAGGCATTTTAATCTTTACTATATTCTGCCTTTTATGTTATATTTTATTATCATGTTTTACCCCACTATTGCTATGTACTGACTGTGATATATTTTCCCCATCTTTGGGGGTTCAATAAAGAAATAAAAATAAAATAATTGAAATTTACTTGCATTAGCCTTCATACTATTCTTTTCAAACCAATTCATAGACTGCAGACAGTCTAATTGCAATTTGAGTTTGAGGGCTTCAATATCTGCATCAACACTACAAAGGGTGTTGTCAACTGCATAATTGTACACTTTACTGTTAAAATTCCCTTTTAGAAAGTCATTTATAAATATATTGAATAGAAGGGGACCGAGAATGGAACCCTGTGGGACCCCTTTTATGTTACATATCCAATCTGAGGTTGTTTCCCCTATCTTAACTCGTTGTTCTCTATCCATTGTAAGATTTCATAAACCCACATGAATCTTCACTGAAGCCATAAGCAGAGAGTTTAGCCAAAAGAAGCCCATGCGGCATGCAATCAAAGGCCTTAGAGAGGTCAATTGCAATTACCCCTATACTTAAACCTTTGTCTAGTGCTTCCCTCCAGTCCTCTGTCATTCTTAATAAAAGATCTTGACAGGAGTGCCCTTTCCTAAATCCTGATAAATATTGATGTAGAAAAGGATCCTTGTATTCAATTATTTGATTAAATAGTGCTCTTTCCATTATCTTAGATAGTACAGGTAATAGATTCACTGACCTGTAATATTCTTGTTTAGTTTATCTTTCTTTTTATATAAAGGCACTATATGTGCTTTTTTCATTAGCTTCGGGAAGGTGTTTTCCAGTATGCACCTATTAACAAGAAGTGTGAGTGGTTTGACAAGTTTCACACTTATCTTTTTGACAAAAGTAGCTGGTATCGTCATACCCTGCAGCCTTTTTTGCAGAAAGAGAGTTTATTTTTCTAATTTCTCCAGAGCTAACAAATCTGAAATTAAATTCTTTGTTGTCCTTTTTCATAATTTCCTGAGCTATTTTCTTTATACTGAAGTGATCTTTATAATGAGCTATCACATCAGCCATTGGCCTCCTATTGTTTTCCGCATAACCTGTTTGACCCTATGTCTTCAAAGAAGGTGTTAAATATACTACATACTTGTGCATAATCAGATACTAGTTCTCCATTCTCCCTGAGTGTAGTGCTATTTGAATTTGTCCGAGATTTAGAGAACATTGGCTTTATTGCTTTCCAGAAATCCTTGTTTCTTGTACCTTGCTTACATTTATCTATGAAGTACTTTGTTGTTTCTTGCTTTTTTATTTCGTTTACATAATTTCTTTGCTGCTTGTACAGTGTTAAGTGTTCATTTGAGCGAGACTTGAAATACTTATTTCTTTACTGGTTCCTAGTCAACATTTCTTTTCTTAACTTCTTTGACATACAAGGGAAGTCTTTCTTCCTCACCACTACCCTTTTCTTTGGAGCATGTTTGCTCAAAAGTTTGTTTAATTGCTCTGAGATAGATTCATATATGCTTCGTTTGCGTTTCGGGAAGCCAATACTTGTTGTACCAAATTTTCTTCAGATATTTCTCCAATCGCCTTGCTATAATTGATTTTAGAGAACTTTCTTAATGTTAGTACTGTACTTGGGGGAGGTTTATGAACTCTAAGGACACCTCCTATCAGATTGTGAAAATCACTAATCCCCGTGTTTTTTGAAAAGCTTCTCAACAATTTCCTTCTTTTTGTAACTAACATAACATCAATCAGCGTTGGAGTACTAGATTTGAAGCAAGTTGCGTCCTTTATGACATTAAAAAGACCCAAGGGTGGTGTCAAAATTGATAACATATTTTCATGAAACATGTTAAAGTTAAGATCACCAATTATTATTGTGTTTTCATATGCATCGCACACTTGCTCGCATGTATCCTTAAAGTATCTTTTGAACCTAACTGGGTCTGTCTTTAGGTTTTTGTATATGCCTGGTAACATTATTTTCTCTCCTGCAACATTTAGTTCCACTGATAGACACTCTATCCCATCATCACATATGCTATTATTTCCAACTGAGAAAGGGATATCATTTGCTATATATATCAACAAGCCCCCACTGTTTGACCTTTTGTCCTGTCTCACACATGAGTAACCCTCCAGATCAATAGTATCCTGTTTGAAAGAATCATCTAGCTTTGTCTCGCTCAGCATCAACACATCAAACCTGCACACTCTTGCAACTCTTTGATGTCCATAATTTTGGAACCCAAGCTATTGACATTTAAGTGACCGATGATAATATGCTTTGCAAATTCGTTTCGAATGGCTCGTATATCATTAAACACCATCATCTTTGTCATTATACACAGATTCATTGGAATTTACTTCAATGTTCATATTTTTTGTTGCATTTGTCTCACTTATGTGCACTCTTTTCCAGCTGATGGGACACGGCCGACTGGTCATGGCCGGTCTCCTAGTAGTTGTGGTAGTAATAAGTTTTGAACTCCTATTTGACATATGTCATTGTAATCAGCTAAAGTTGACCTTTGTAAAATAAAATATGTCCAGCCCTACATGGGAGTGGCTAAAGCTCACAAGTCATCAAACAATTCGAAACCACCTTTACAAAACATTTTCTATAAACTACAATCAACATTTATGATTAAAAATTTACATTATTTAAACAACAAACTCCGTCTTCTATGATAAGCTAGCTTTACAGATGATTTCATCTTTGTAGACATTTGAGGTAGAAAATACATCATTTTTCTTGCAATTTTCATTGGTCGAGAGAAGGTATGACACCACTCTGTCCTGAAAAGTGACACAGCGTTTTACATGGGTGACCATGTCATTTTAAGCCATTGATCTCCTAACAGAGACTGACTTTAGCAGTTTCAAGTGAGAGTTTAAGTTTGTGTTTCACACATTTTCAGTACATACATTCTGCGCATCCAATGGTGTGCATTTGGATGATTAGGATCAGGTGATCCATACAATGACTGTTTATATATATACAGAAAATAAACATCTATAATTAATGGGCTACCAATAGGGGGGGGGGGGTTGAGAGTTTTGTTGGAACTTTCTGTCAAAAATGTATAACCCCTTTGGTTTCATTCTTAGAATTTCATACCCCCCTTAAGCATGTTGTGAGTAATAAGTACCTCCCTTGAAACATGTGTGAAAAATTGGTGCTCCATCGGGCAAAGCTCCCAATTCCCCTCAAATCATGAGTTATATTTGGCCTAAAAACTAGTACTGTCCGACTTGAAGCATGTAGCGCCCGCTCAGGTGAAACTCCCATCTCTACCTCTACTGATGTCATATAACAATGCTCGCAGCTTTTGGTCAAGGCTTGATAATTAAGTGTAAATAGGTGTGAAGCCAGTCAGAGTCAGCTTGAAACTTATTTTATATCAATTGAAACAATCAACAGATGCACACAGGAGTATGAAATACAACTGTTCATGAAGAAGTGAAAGAGCTCATGTGGATTGCGGTTTGACGTGTGTGAACAACTGCCACAAAACCAAGTTGGCCTTTGCTGAATACCATTGGTCAAAATTATGACATCATTTTTACAGCAAACATCACTTGCTTGAAGCAAGCTGAAAAAATGTGACACGCAATTGGAAACTTGACCAATCACATGGCTGGATTTTCTGATGTCAGACGAGAAATTTTGCAAAACATTTTGTTATTTGAGAAAATTCTACAAATATGAAATCATCTGTAAACAAATATTCTGCGATAAATTTAACTAAACCTTTAGACACCAACAACTGAAATTTTTCTAGTAATGATGAAAGGTAAAAATCTACACAAAAATCTAAAGCCCTTGGCACATTTTCTGTGAAGCATAAAACAAAAAATTTGGATGAAATACACAAAACTGCCTTCAGTGGAGCAGAATTGTCTGGAATAGCAGTCCAGCCCTCAAGAGTTCAAAAGTGCATTAACCAACCAGAGTAGTTCATTAATATTGTTCTGTTCCTGTTTATATCCCTCGCATTTTTATCGGCCATGCTTTAATAACGTTCATTATTTTCTTCAACACAGATGCTAAATAACATGATTAGTGACAACGTGTCCATGGACCAGCCGAGGATATCAGAAGAAATAAAAGATGAACTTACGACAGATTCCACGAAAACAGACACAACAGTCGAAAGGAATAGAGGCACAGACAGCAAAGAGCAGGGGGTGGAGAAGAGTCAACTGAAGATATCAGCAGATGGTGATTAACCTTTTTAAGATACATGATTAATTTGGTTTATATGGTCAGAGTCAGGGATAAATTGTAGTTCCATTGCACATGTAAATGCTGTCACTTATATGCACTAACAGTATCACCACAAAATTTTGTGGTGAGCTTTTCACAATGATGCAGCACAGATAGCACGGTGCCCATGATTTCAAGGAGCCATTCTTGTGTCACATACTGATTCTTCAGAATAGTTGTCATATCGATGTCATCAACCAAATAACAGTCTCATTGTCGCACTCCTGATTATTCAGTGCTTCATATAGGCCTACTGAACTCTAACTATAATTTCATATCCGAGATGATTATCCAAAATACCTCAAAATTTCCTTTTTTACTCCTACACAATGTATATAACAGGTCTTTCTTCCTCAGGCATGGCTGATGAGCAGAAAACCACAAGTTCCAAGATTGCTGAAGGTTATACAACTGTGACGGATAAACTACAACTTCCTGGTTATGACCCCAGTGATGTGCTCCAAGGAGGAGAGTTGGACATCACAACCATGGACAAGTTTGCCCTCCTTTGTGGCTTACCAGCACCATCAGCACTGCATCTTCAAGCCATGTCACCCTCCCCATCGACCATGTCAACCTCCCATTCGACCATGTCACCCTCCCAATCGACTACGTCACCCTCCCCATCAACCGTGTCACCCTCCCGATCAACCATTGCAGTTGCCTCAAGTGAATCCTTCCCTGCAATTCACTATGTCACCAACCACTATGTAGTTTCTTGCCGTAGGGATGGGAGAATTTTCCTGTATGACTCTCTGTATGATGATCAGCGAATTCAGCAGGTTCTACCTCAACTACAATGTCTTTATCAAAGTGGAAGTGATACATTCGACATAGAATACTTGGTTCCGCAATCTCAAGGTGCCACATTAGACTGTGGTCCGTTTGCTGCTGCAAATGCCACGATGTTGCTTCATGGAATTGACCCTTGCACTGTGACATTGGATCCCCGGCTTCTCCGTAGCCACATGGATCAGTGCCTACAAAATGACAAAGTGCAATTATTTCCGTTCTTGGCAACCCCAACTCTTGAAACACCTGACAAAAGCCAGAATACAGAGTTATCTACAAAATTATGACTTTACAATGAGGAAACCAACAAAGAAATGGGTTCAGTAAAGAATGACTTGGTGCACTCAGGGAAGAACGACACTGCGTATGATCAAAAGGTAGCTGAGAAGACAAAATGAAGAAGGTGATCTTGTGTTTTTAGTATCCTTCTAATATGAGCAATTTGGAGTGGTCCAAGCTTGCTTGCCAGCATTTCTCAAAAAATTGACAATTTGAAATTCAAAATTATTGACTGCATTACAAAAACAAACACATGTAGAATCTTATGCTAATTATTGTCTAAACATAATTGTTGGAATTCTCATGAAATTTAAGTAAAATATATTGTCAAGGCTTACAGTTTAGTATGATTGAGACATTATATTAATCCCATTTGCTGCTTACATTGAATTGTCTAGTAAGTTTCATATGAATGTCAAAGTATTGATGAAATGTAAATATATTGGAGCATTGATGAAGAGTGCTGTAAATATTGGGTTATTGATGAACTATTGGATTGTTGATGAATGGTGCTGTAAATATTAGATAATTGATGAAGAGTGCTGTAAATATTGAATTATTGATGAACGGTGCTGTAAAATATTGGATTAATGATGAAAGTGCTGCATTTATATTGGATTATAATTAAGCATGCTGTAGATATTGGAGTATTGATGAAGGGTACTGTAGATATTGGATTTTTAATTATGCATTCTGTAGACATTTGATTATTGATGCATGGTGCTGTAAATATTTGATTATTCATGAAGGGTGCTGTAAATGTTGGATTATTGATGAAGGGTGCTGTAAATATTGGATTATTCATGTGAGCATGAAGGATGCTGTAAATATTGGATTATTGATGAACAGTGCTGTTTAAGGTAGCAAGTCTGCCAATTGTATTTAAAATTCAACTTGTAGTTATAGATCATAAATTGATAGATTTTCAGTATACTATACACTTCCAATCAACATAATTGCAGGTCTTCCATAATTAAGTGAGTTTAGTTGATTGTAATGCCTTAAAGGAATCTATCTTCATATATTGGGCTTATAATGGCAATGACACGAATTTAACAGTTAGAATAAGATAAGTAACACTCCAATATTTATTTAAGAAACTGTTAAATCAGGCGACAATATACCTTTAATTATGGATTATTGATTAAGTGTGCTCTAAATATGGTATGAATGATGAAGGGTGTTATATGTAAATATTTTGTATAATTGTTTTTGTGCAGTAAATGTCATATTATCAATGCAAGATACTGCAAATATTGGACTATTGATAAAGTTTGGTGTATATTATGTTAAATGTGTTTAAATATAAACTTTTGTGAGGCATAGAGATATATTTCATGTGCTGTTAAATGTCTTGAAACAATTTTTTAAAACTTAACTGGCAGCTGCTCCAAATGAATAAAAAATCCAAGAGCTTATCAGATTCCTGTTACAGTTGACGAACGTCAAGTGCTTACATGCTTTGCCCTTGCAGGCTGTCACTGACGTCACATCCTATCCCTGCCATGTTATATGAATATGATTTTGATACCTCATAAATGTGTGACTGACTCATAGCCCATACATACCATGTTGAGTGATACATGTCATAGCAGTCACCAGTGACTTCACTCTTCTCTCTCTGAGTTTTGGGCCTGCAATCGACTTGGAACCATTAGAGCTTGACCACTGTCAATGCTGCTAATCTCCAGCTCAGGAACTGACAATTATGGATCAGTGCATCCAGAACATTATAACTGACCAAACAATCAGTTTGTTTCTTGCTGTTATAATAGCTACGATATAAATCAATTATTTGGCCATGGATGGAAAGACTGGCTGCTGTCAGTGGCTTGTGTCCACTCAGGAGTAAGATGCAGTTGCGAATCTGAAGCCAACAGATCACACCATTAGAACAACCCACCCCCCCCTGTTGACCTCCTATAGGCTCCTATAGTATGATTATGGAAATGAAATTATGTTCACTGATGTACTCACCTGATAAAAGCATTGATAGCTCAGATCTGGCTTTCGTATGTATATGACCTCAATTCAGGTGGACAAGCTTTCATATTGCAATGTCAACACTAAGTCTTCATTGAGAGAGCAATTGTCAAATGGACCAGATAATATGACTCATTTACTGCACTCCCTATGACAACTATCCTGCTGTTCCTTCACATAACATTGCAGTGATACACGTCACAGGGCCAGATAGTACTCACTGCTGTAGCTATACACGTCATTAGGAGGCCTGTGAGTCAGTTAAAGAAACACTAGCTTCAATGGTAGCTTAGAATGAGAACCGCCTCATGTGAAGATTGCAACACAGATCTTAGATGCTCGCTACAAACAAATCAAATGGTTTCAATCTGTCCGGCTGATAGATCACTACTACTAGTCAATGACTCAATGGCCAGTAACTATAATCAAAGTCCTATTTTATTTTGATTTATTTTATTCACCCCCCCCCCCCAAATTTGGGGAAAATTAGAAGAAACACATAGATATACACTCATGGTGATAAAATCAAAATAACAAAACATAAGAGCAACAAGATTATAACAGAGTAAAAACAAAAAATATGTAACCATGGCACTAATTTAGTAAATATGTATAACTCGAAATAATGCTCTAAAATGACCTTGTCAACAGATTTGTTAAGATATGTTCATCAGACATCTCTATAGCAAAGTACAATCAGCTTTGACTATAACCAGCTTGACCCTTAGTGCTATTCCTTATAAAAGCTATTTTAAATAACCTAAAAGTTATAAATCTTCAGAATGGCAACTGGCTTTTATTGCCACTGCTTCTCTAATTGTTGATTGCGGAGGCAATGGTGACTTGACTGTCGATTGGCAGTGGTGCTAATTGCCATCGATGTAAATTGGCTTAATTACTTCAAGTGTCACTTAAATACTTCAAGTGTCAGACCAAACACAATTCAAGTCGATTGCCTGTATGAAGTCTTGACAAATGCAATCCAATTGTGCAAGAAGCAATTGAACCAGTCTGTGAACCATCACAAGGTGCTGGCTGGCCAAGTCATGCAGTGCGGCAGTGGGTCATTGACCTATAATCATGACGTCACCTGCTCTGCTACAGTTGTGACGTTATGAATTCAAGCGCTCGTGTTGTTTACAATTCGGACCCGACCAGCCTTCCCTCTTGGTTACAGATTCAGATAAACAACAAAAATTAATTTGATTTCTGTATTATTCATTTACATTAAGAAACAAACTAAATTAGTGTGAGTAGCTTTGATGCCTTTCATATTTAACAAAAATAAATAATACATGTGCTGCCCTCTGAGTTTTGGGCGCGAACTAAGTTGATTCCCAAAAACGGCTTGGCTTCCCACATGTGTCGTGGCCAAGCAATGGCGACGTCACCATAGCAACAGCAGCCTGCTGAGCTCTGTGGGCAGCATTTTTGTCTTTTTATAATTCCATGTGACGGCCACTTCATTTGCCATTTGCGCCACTTCTATTAGGGTTAGAGACTTCTGGTTTAAAGCATTAGATGCGCTGTGAAGAGGACTGCAATCCCACAGAGTTTCAGCTTTATAGTCCCAATAGAATATTTTTACAGGATATTTTCGGCAAGCAGGTCTAATTTCTCAAAAATGACTTTGAAATACAAATAAATTTTTATATCAAAATCCATCGCGGTAGCAAACCTTCTCTTATGCATTTTATTGTTCCTCACAATATTGGGAAATAAATGTCAAAGAAATGAGAAATCCTATCTAGCCAATTTTTTTTAGCGCCATGATTTATGAAAAAAGTTAAAATTGTCAAAATCAAAGTTTTTATTCCGAACCCCTTGGAGCGCCCTTTAAACTAAATATATCTCTTTGAAATTGTTATCAGCTTTTCCCTGAAAGTGTCTTCTTTAATTTCATGCTTCATTGCATAATATGGGATGCATGACCACTGAATGGCAGGGCAAACTTCACAGTAAAAAAGTTAAGAAAAAAATTGAGTTTTTCAGGATTGCGTGGACTGACTTTCTTGTACATAACCTCAAATATTTTGAAAAAAAGGCTGGTTGCGACCACTTTTTTTTACATATCCTTGCTATAAACTATATTTTGGATCATTCTAAACTATTTTTAAGAAATCCTATCTTGGAAAGTTCACGAGTATCGAGCCACCTTTAAATGATCGTGCAATATAATGCGTGCAATATCGTAGAATATCATATGGCTAGCGGGAATACTCGCTTCTCATTGGCTGACAGCCGTGCAATATTCTACGATATTGCACACATTATATTGCACGATCATTTTAACATGTGAAAGATTGGACGGACCTGAGAGGAAGCACCACGATTCAATGCTGCTGCATCCACAGACTGACAAACAATTTGTGTTTTCCAATTTTAGTAAAAAGTGCACTGTACAACAATGGAGGCAGTTAGAAAGCTGGTTTTAGCGGCAAAAGATGCGTCTATTAAAGGGCTATTGGGATATATACTTTTCGTATTGATTATTTTATATGTTTGATCAAAATAAAGCAATAAGTGACCGAAAAACAGCGTTTTTGCCGATTTTTCCATGATTTTTTAGTGTTTAGAGGTCTAAAGTCTGCTATAAAGTTTCAGAAAAAAATCTAATGAGTGACTAATATTGCGCCCTCGTGCAATATTAGTCACCTCGGTGCCATAAAAACTGATATTGCACTCAGTGCTGTGCGATAACTGTATAATATTGCACGGCTGTCGGCCAATGAGAAGCGAGTATTTCCGCTAGCCATATGATATATTATAACAAAACAACCCAAGTCAGGGTCACTGAGTAACAATATCACGAGCTGTTGTGTGAATTAATATCACTCGAGCTCTCAGGGTGAGAGTGATATTAATTCACACAACAGCGAGTGATGTTGTACGAAGTGCCCCGATGCGTGGTTGTTTTGTTTTTATCACCTGGTTTTACCTCAAATTTTCAATTATAAAGAGAGACTATTTTCTGCCATTACAAAAATCTGACGTCGCCATGGAGCAACAATGGATGTGACGTCACAATCCTATTGTTTTGGCCGTTGCTTGGTTTATGACATCATCAGGCATCTGAAATGCCAGTGATGTCATAACCATTGTTAAAAAATATCGCCCTTGAAGGGTGGTATTTCTTACAATATCATAGGCCCCAGGTGATATTTTGACTGTAAACAGTGATATTCACAGCCAACCAGGTGATAATGGTATAAATCAGTTATACCAAAGGCATATTTGTGGTATACGGGATATATACAGCCTCGGTGGTAAATATAACCCTCGGGCTACGCCCTCGGGTTATATTTACCACTTCGGCTGTATATATCTCCGTATACCACATATGCCCATAGTATAACTACTATATATATTATACAGTTATCGCACAGCACCGAGTGCAATATCAGTTTTTATGCCACCGAGGTGACTAATATTGCACGAGGTGATGTTCAATAACTGTTATATCATATTGTTTTTTGAGTCAAATGCCAAGGAAAGGACTAGGATTCTGATGTCTAAACTCTTTTTGCGTTTCTTTTGACCTGCATGTTTAAAATGTATCTCGTCGCAAATCAATAACTATTTCACCCACAAAAAAATTATTCACACCTTTGGAATCCAAAGATAATACACTTGATTATGGGTCTTCTTTATATGTTTTTATTGAACTTTGAGGCAGACTTAAAAGACCTCTAAACACAACAAAGTCACTGGAAACTGTGAGAAAAAAATGCTGTTTTTCAGCCAATTATTGCTTTATTCTGATTAAATAAATAACATCAACAGTATAAAAGTTGATATCCACTTAGCCCTTTAAACTACCCATCTTTTTGCCACCACAGCAATTTTCCCATCTTTTTCCAGTGCTGTGCAGTGACTCTTTTTTCTAAAACTAACAAACAATGTTGTGCTGCTGCAAGACTCAATTTGTGTTTCTTTTTAACCACATACTTAAAATGTATCTCATCAGAAATCAATAACTATTTCACTCACTAAAAAAATGATCACACTTTTTGAATCCACAAATGATGTTCTTGATGATGGATCTAATTTTCGATTTTTTAAAAAAACTTTATAGCAGACTTTAGACCCCTATCCACTAAAAAATCACCAAAAAATCGGCAAAAATGCCGTTTTTTGGCCGATTAATGCTTTATTCTGATAACAGAATAATATAATCAGTAAAAAGAAGTTGATATCCGATTAGCCCTTTAATAGACGCATCTTTTGCCGCAAAAATTATCGTCCTATCTGCTTCCGTTGCCGTGCAGTGCACTTTTTAGTAAAATTGAAAAACACACTTTTGTTGTTTTCCTGTGCTGCAGCAGTCTCAAAATAAGGTGCTTCCTCTCAGGTCCGTCCAATCTTTCACATGTTAAAATAACCATGCAATATCATGGATTCATGCGTGCAATATCGTAGAATATTGCACGGCTGTCGGCCAATCAGCAGCGAGTATTTCGGCTTGCCATATGATATATATATATATATATAAAGATGAATAACGGATGCGGACTGCGGTATTCACCTTAATAAAAAGTAATTAAGGTGAATACAGTAAGAAAAAACATAGGCTGCGCAGCAGCAAACCTTCAGCAAATAACACCTAAAAATGTAGAAGATTACAATTACACATTGTGTCAATAAAATTGGTGTCTTTACCAAATTGGATTTTGGTATGCAATATGATTTATATTAAATGAAGTTGCTATGATACATTGCTCCAATATATATGTGTATGTCTTGTTCATTTGTGTTATTAATTTTTCCTTTTAAATTCTGTATTTTATTTATTTAAAGGGAACAACTTAAAATAGTTAATTTTAACTCTGTTTGTTTCCTTCTTGTTAACTGAATGGAACTTTATATTTTATTATCTTTATATACTTTTGTAAATTGAATTCAGATGTTATCAAGAAAAAATAAAAAACTTCAAACTTCAAACTATATATGTAGTGGTCGTTTCATGCATGTATAAAGTATAGGTTGTGAGCTGTCGTTTGAAAACACGAAAACGTAACAGTGTTCGGCCCTATATATTTTTCTCAAGTTCTTCAAATTGTTCAAAAAGTGTAAAATACACGTGAAAAAGCATTGGGAAAAAATGGTTGAATAGTGATAACTTTGTTGGCTGAAGGTAAAAATCAATGAAGCAGATACACCTGTGCGGTGAAATTTAGAGGATGATTGATGAGAATGAGATAGAATGAGTTGTATGTAGATAATCATGATAATACGATGTCAAGAATGGAATGAACATCACTTTCAAATGTCTGTTACATATATAACAGCACTAATCCATTTGCCCCAGCCCCCCAGCCCCCATAGCTACACCACTGCATCTTGTTGGCTCTGTATCGTTTTGTAGCCAATAAGATAATTATTCTATTTTTATCTTTTCAGCTAAGAAGAACTACCAGAACGTCCAAACCACAATACTCCTGTCAATATCCAATTTCATACTTCCAAAATTCAAAACAATGCTGTAACTAAACTAAATATCCAGCAAGAATAAATATTTTGTGCAGTTTATCATTCTGTTTCTTTCTTCAATTATTTTTCTCATCCCATGGAACCTCTGGTCTATTATTACTACATGGCTTTGTTGTTGTTCTGTTAGTCAATAGTTTAAGTGTCAAAGCTTGCACACAGGGCGAGCAATGGTGCAAAAAAAACAGGTCCCCTGGTGGAAAACTTTGATTCAGGCGTTTTTTTAAAAGACTAATATGCCAAAGCATGATGACGGCACCGCCTGAACGCAAAAGATACATTTTAAAGACTCTAAATTGTAATTATTATCTAAATTATTTCTCTAAATTCGTTTTTGATATCATTTTTGCATTCAGGTTTGTTGAATAAAAAGCTTGGGACAAAGAGAAATAGGGTGGAAAGGTAATATTCTAAAATAAAAAGTTTCGAGGATAAAAACAGCTTAATATATTAGTGAAAAAAAAATGGAATAGTAATTTTGGGGGAAAAAAGCTGAGAAACAAAGTTTGGAAAAAAGTAAGAATTTGTTGGCTTTTTTAAAGTAATTTCTTATTTTTGGCTTTTGGGCGAAACTTTTTTTTTTTAGCATTCTTTTTTTGGAAAATTTTTTTTAGTCACGCGTGATGAGAAAAAAATGCCAGGATCATATTATGGGATGTCTGAATCATTTCTTTTGATTGAACCAACTGGTTCATTCCTCGCATTTTTGCCATGAAGGACGACACACCTCGCTCCGCTCGGTGAGCGGGCGGCTATGTCCCGTCTGTTATCTTGCAAGACAGGAAATGGAGGTATCTGGATGATATTCCAATGCTTACTGCCAATGTTCAAAGACCCTAAACCAGTCTTGCCTTATGCCTCCAATTCCTGTCATGCTCATAAATCTCAATTTAATATTTCACAATTGTTTAACTTTAAGATCTTTATTAGTCACAAGATTTTTTTTCACTGGAGTGTAAAGTGCAGTGGCGTCACTAGAATATATATAACTTGTCTTCGTCAGGATCTGGCTTACGGAGTCCTACTTCCTGTATGCAAGCCCTTTACGTTTTGTGTGACTACCTACCCCTCTGTATGTGATAACCTGCCCCGATCTCCAGCATGTGACAACCTGCTCCGAGTATGTGACAACCTACCCCTCTGTATGTGACAACCTACCCCTCTGTATGTGACAACCTACCCCTCTGTATGTGACAACCTACCCCTCTGTATGTGACAACCTACCCCTCTGTATGTGACAACCTACCCCTCTGTATGTGACAACCTACCCCTCTGTATGTGACAACCTACCCCTCTGTATGTGACAACCTACCCCTCTGTATGTGACAACCTACCCCTCTGTATGTGACAACCTACCCCTCTGTATGTGATAACCTACCCCTCTGTATGTGACAACCTGCCTCGAGTATGTGACAACTTACCCCTCTGTATGTGACAACCTACCCCTCTGTATGTGACAACCTACCCCTCTGTATGTGACAACCTACCCCTCTGTATGTGACAACCTACCCCTCTGTATGTGACAACCTTCCTCGAGTATGTGACAACCTACCCCTCTGTATGTGACAACTTACCCCTCTGTATGTGACAACCTACCCCTCTGTATGTGACAACCTACCCCTCTGTATGTGACAACCTGCCTCGAGTATGTGACAACCTACCCCTCTGTATGTGACAACCTACCCCTCTGTATGTGACAACCTACCCTCTGTATGTGACAACCTACCCCTCTGTATGTGACAACCTGCCTCGAGTATGTGACAACCTACCCCTCTGTATGTGACAACCTGCCTCGAGTATGTGACAACCTACCCCTCTGTATGTGACAACCTACCCCTCTGTATGTGACAACCTACCCCTCTGTATGTGACAACCTACCCCTCTGTATGTGACAACCTACCCCTCTGTATGTGACAACCTGCCTCGAGTATGTGACAACCTACCCCTTTGTATGTGACAACTTACCCCTCTGTATGTGACAACCTACCCCTCTGTATGTGACAACCTACCCCTCTGTATGTGACAACCTGCCTCGAGTATGTGACAACCTACCCCTCTGTATGTGACAACCTACCCCTCTGTATGTGACAACCTACCCTCTGTATGTGACAACCTACCCCTCTGTATGTGACAACCTGCCTCGAGTATGTGACAACCTACCCCTCTGTATGTGACAACCTGCCTCGAGTATGTGACAACCTACCCCTCTGTATGTGACAACCTACCCCTCTGTATGTGACAACCTACCCCTCTGTATGTGACAACCTACCCCTCTGTATGTGACAACCTGCCTCGAGTATGTGACAACCTACCCCTCTGTATGTGACAACCTACCCCTCTGTATGTGACAACCTACCCCTCTGTATGTGACAACCTACCCCTCTGTATGTGACAACCTGTCCCGAGTATGTGATAACCTGTCCCGAGTATGTGATCACCTGTCCCGAGTGTTGAATTCTCAAAAATGTCCCATATGACATCAGGATTTCGAATGACATAGACCTGCCGAGGAGCACCGCCTATTTACCCCATGGTGTGGCCGCCCCCCTCAGGCCATTTCTAGATACGCCCCTGAGAAACCCTTTTTAGTCCAGGACAGTGGCGTAGCCAGGGGGGGCAAGGTGCGGCAATTGCCCCCCCCCCCTGCGGCTGCTCTTGCCCTCCCTCTTGCCCCCCTCTGGCTTTGGAGTAAAATAAAATAAAATTAGCCTGAAATGTCCATTGCATGACCTGGTTTTACTATTCTGCTTAGGATGGCCTCTACCAAATAGTTTTTCAAACGCTGACCTAATTATTTAGCGGGCCAAGCGACTGGTGGAGCCGAAAAATGCAGGGCCTCGAAACACCAACTGAACTCTCCCGAATTTCTCAAATTTATTCAACCATACAGTGAGGATCTGTAAAATTGCAATGACAATTCCAGCGTCCAGTGCTTCTTGTGAGCGAAGCTTCTCTGTCAAGAAGAGGACAAAAACCTTTGTGAAAATTCAATGGCAGATGAGAGGCTCTCAAACCTAAAAGTCATCCATATTGAATGACAAAGGTCAAATTCATTTGATTTTGGATGAGTTTGTAGAGATATTTCAAACAGGATCATGCTTCTTAACTCATATCAGAGACTGTTGTTGCAATAGGTGTCATCAAATCACTCGCGAACACTGGTTTTTGCCAATTCCACGGAAACCAGGTCACCTACAAGAAAAATTTCTTCACTCACATGCTTCTGGTGGCTGTTTAAATAACTTCCAGTCACATTTTCGCGATGTTTCGCAACGTTTTTTTGCCCATTTTCGGCAATTTTCGACATATTGTTGACAATTTCTGACGTCCAGACATTTGCTTCGTGACGTACAGGGTGGTCAAAAAAAAACTTTACAGTTGATATTTCATTTTCCAGGCTGCCATGATTGAGCCAGTGCCTGGGTACTTATTGTGTATAGAAGCCAAGTATGTTAGATCTTTGGAAAATTGGTTAATAATTAAAACGGTTCATTACTTTTTTGATAGCAGACAAAATGGAAGCCGGGAATACTCCTGCGTTTTTACTACTCTGGGTTGTTCATGGCCCATCAGCAATTTTGAAGCTACTGAGCTTCACAGGACAAAATAAATACAACATAAAATGAAATTGAGAAGAAATAGGCACAATTCAGCACAAACCAGAAGGTGCTAGAGCAAGTTCAGACTTCACTATGGCCATTATAAGATTTTGAAACAAAGCCATCTGAAGGTGGATGATCAGGATTTTGAAATCACATGAAAAGTACATATTAACATCTTGAAAGAGCGTCTAAAGCCCTGGATAGATAAGACATACAGTGCTAGAGATAATTTGATCTTCAAACAAGACGGGGCATCAGCCACACTCCCTTGGAAAGCCCAAAACTGGATCAAGGTTCGCTCTGTCAAGTTTCTCAGCGGGACAATATGGCCCCTGTTATCACAAGATCTCAATCAATGTGATTATTCTGGGCGGGCAAACTTAGAGGCAGATCCCTGCAAGACACCACAGACCTTAGTTGCCCAATAAAGGCATCCATTACATTTGTATGGGAAAAACGGACACAAAGTTACATTTTTGACACCTCTGCATCATTTAGGCCCACTGCAGAAAAGTCATCAATCCAAAAGGACCTCCGAATGAATAAATTATCTCTAGAAGAGTTATTCTTTGCTATACAGGTTGTTTTTGCATTGAAAAATAAGCATTGTTACAATGAGCGTCATCCAAAAAATTTTTCATAAGTGTAAAGTTTTTTTTCGACCACCCTGTAAACAGAGAATCTGTTTGTGCGTACCCACGACGTCACATCAATGTACAGTGGCGCCCCTAGTGTTTGATTTCTGTTCACGAGGTAGATGATGACGACTGTATATTGAAATTTAGTGTCTCTATTGCAGGCCTCCTAGAACTCCTACTTTTCCTACCGTTTTTAGAAATCATCCTAATTTTCCTTTTTGGCCAATCCTACTTTTTTAAAATTCAGAAATGGTAAATTTAGTGAAGTGGCAAATCTTGTCTCTTCATAGGACAAAGTTCAAGCTTTGAGTTAGAAATTTCAGATATTTGACTGAAAAAATCTTAAGGCTCATTGTACATTCTTTCAACAAGGTTTGGGACTTATCTTGAAGGAAAAAATTGTGTACTTTAAATGAAGGCGTCAAAATGAAGACAATATCTTGTCCCTTTGTCTTGTTTTTTGGCAAAATGTGACTAAAACAGGCTCCTACATGACCACAATTAATGATCCAAATTTTTTGGCCAAATTCCAATTTTTTTCTGGAGGGCTGTTAGGAGGTCTGCTATTGTTATTACACTGCTCTGTTCTAATTAAGGATCGAGATAGTTTTTCATTATTCTATATGACACTCATTACATTCCTATAATACATTTATGAATAGTTTATAGGCTAGTCTGATGAAAAATCATGCAATTTTTCTGTTCTAGTGTGATGACATTGCTAAGATGATGATTGCTATGTGATGAGCATTATAACTTTTCTGTTTCTTGTTCAAGACTGAAAGAATATTTTCATTGATAACATAATTCTTGTTTTGATAAAGATGTCACTTTTCTGATAATTTTCTATGGTGTTTTCTTCATCCATGGATCTAGATTCAATATTTAGTGGCATTCAGTCATGCAAATTTATGCAAGATATAATAATGACTTAACAATTAGCAGCAAAATATCTGATGCCTTGAAAAATGATATGTAAATACAACATATAATTAAATTTCTTGCACTTCATGGTCAATTTAACTTGCTTAATGATGATGATAATGACCATTGTGGGAGTCATGTGAATTTATCCGAAAAATGTTGATAGATGTCGATAAAGGTCTTGCCCCCCCCTCAAGAAGTCCTGCCCCACCCACTGCCCCACTTGTGGCAGATGTCTGGCTACGCCACTGGTCCAGGAGCCAGCCTATAAACCCGCAGAAATTTCTATGTGCGCTAAGTTTTATGATTGATTGTTGTTGGTGGGTATCTAAACTTCAAATTTTTTTTGGGTAGACATCGCCAATCCTGAGAATAACTCCAGCAGCCGCCATTTTCCGAAATGGCCGCCAAACACCCATATTTGTCTATAACTTTGGAAATAATTGTCATATTTTCATGATTTTTGGGTCAAAATATGTTTTCATACATGGGGAATCCATTAAAAATGGTTAGAATTAAGTAGATCATTCCTGTAGCTGCCATTTCCCAAAATGGCCGCCATAAACCTCTTTTTGTCTATAACTTCGGAAGTAATTGTCATATTCTCATGATGTTTGGGTCTACATATAGGTTTTCATATATAAGGAATGCATTAAAATTGGCCATGATGCTGTAAATCAATTCTGCAGCAGCCATTTACAATATGGCCACTGTATACCTAATTTTGTCACAGCTGTAATTGTAACAATTTGGTGATTTTGGGTTCTGTATGAAGATTTTCTCCATGTGGAACCTAAAGAAGTTGATTAAGATGAGCAGATACATAAAGGAACTTGTATACTGCTGCTGGAACAATGTGATGGAGGATGTGCCATCAATTTTTCTGGAAGAAAATGCCTAGATATACATGCCAAAATTTCAGATACGTACAATCATATCATGTTAATTGGAACAATGTGGGATGAGGGGGGGGAGGATAAAACAGATTTTACCTGATTTTCAGTGCTTCTAAATAAATTGATTTTTGTTTGAATTCAATAAAAGTATCAATGAGATAGATTATCTGGCTAAACTGAAAAAATAAAATGGTACTTTAAATGCTGCATACATTCCAGAATTTATTGAATTTCTCACTAGGGGAGACTGGAGCAAGATGTAATTTTTATTAACCATTGTTGATTTGAAATGAAGTCAGGCAGGTGATTCCTAATTGAATACTAGAAGCTAACTAGTGTTGGAGCTCTCAGGGCCTGCCTCCATTGATGGTCTTGGCCTTGGCTCTGGCTGCATCTCAGATGCACCAACTTGACATACGATTGACCTGTGCTGAATTAGCAACATGAATGTTTCACCTTAAGTGACTCATAGTTTAACATACTACATAAAATATATATTTTTCAATATTTTGCATGTTGACAAATTTGTAAACCTGCAAAAACGAATATGTGTACATGAATTTGGCATTGGTCGACGTGTCAAATATTGTCATCCAGGGATTTGTATTGGTGTAATTACAAAAATACTAACACTAAACTTGGCTACAACTAACCCTAAACCTAAGTTTGACCCTAAAACTGAAACTTGTAACACCTATACGAAAGTTAGTATTGGCAAGTCCACGAATGAATAATAAAGCACATCCACGAGTGTTAGTTATTACATATATACGAGCATTTATGCTCATTTTTAAAAATCCACAAACTCGCACATGCTCGCTTTTGCACGTTTTTACCCACCCGCAAACTCGCACATGCTCGCTTTTACACCTCCACAAATTCGTGAACATGCCAAATAAAGAACAATATATACATGGAGTTTTCAAATGATATAATGTATTTTGAGAAACCAGCCACATGCTGCACATATTATATGACTGATTTTAAAAGCATGAGAAAAAAAAGTAAAATACAAGGTTTTCCAAAAAAAATGATCAACCAACTTGATCAATCCAATGATAAACCTTACACCAGCACATAGATCAGATGTGCCACCTTGCGCTCACCAGTTATTGTTTTTGTCCCAATGTTTAATTGGTCACAACTTACCTGAGTCTCCCCTACTTTTGTCAAAGTAAAATTTAAATAATACAAAACTGCACAATCATGTACCAGGCCCAACTGACAAATGTCAGAAATGTCCATTCCACAATATTTATGTCAATGCACAAGTTGAAGAAAGAAGATGCAGACACCGATTTATGGTGTTAACAGAAGGCCTTGGTTTTACAATGCATTTTTTATGGCTTTATATGGATTAATTATTTTGATTTATATGTAATTTTAAACTTTTGCCCAAGATTGAAATGCTCCTGTTTGCTGTACGAGGGGTTTTCCATAAGTTCTGTCCAAGTTATCATAACTTTTGATATATATTGCAGAAACATATAAAATTTGGGTCAGTCAATATTTATGTAATATGCAATTGATTTGCAAAATATCAGATTTTAGAAATAAAAATAAATGGCTTTTTGGTTGCCATAGAAACCTGAAGTTATGGAATGCGGCCCAGATTTTGTAGTAATTTCTTTCAAGTTTAGCACAGGTCTGTCCAGTGTAATTGGCTCCACTCACTGAATCGAAGTACTTCAATGATTTGTTTTCGCATAACAAGCAATGGGCTTATTGTGGAGCATTTAACAATGGAAACAATGTTATTAAACATATTTAGTCACTTAACTATTCATGATTCCGTAGCTTCTGTTTTCCATGTGATGAGCAACTTTTATGATCGGTCAGTGAGATTACAGACATCTATGAAATTAATACAATTTGCTTTAAAATCTGACAGAGAGAGAAAGAAACTTCTTGAATATAGATACAAGGAAGATAGCATGAGTAATAGAACCATCTGAACTTAATAAAGACTTATTTGAATTATTAGAAGACACATCAGGAAATTCAAGAACCAGAAAACCACGTAATGCCAACACTGTCCACAATCTGATGACTTAGAGACATGCCTTTGAAATGGATTGAATGTATGAAAAACCACATTATATACCAAATTGATCACTTACAAGAGTTGTAAAATAATGATGCCCATTTTCTACACGTTTTCAGTCAAAAAACTCTCAAAATAATTAAATGTTTTGAAAAGATGTTTGTGGTTCTGTCTGTTTTTATGCTTTGGGCCGCATTTCAAGACTTCTGGTTTCCCTGGCAACAGAGTCAGCAATTATTTTTATTTCTTTGATCTGTTTTTTTGGGGGATCAATTGAAAATTACCTCAGTTTTAACTGACCAAAATATCAAGTGTCTGCATGAAATATTGCTGAATTTAGGACCAGTTGGACAGAACTTTTGGAAAACCCCTCGTAATGCATGTCAACCTTGTCAAATTGTAGATTGATAGATAGATAGATAGATAGATATGATAGGCGCAGCCCTCTAAGCCCAGTTCTGGGCGCTCACGAGGGTTGATTGATGAGATGAGAGAGAGTGCGGGAGTCCTCAACATGTTATTGTGGGTTTGCTCAAGCACAGTCTATGTTTCCACACAATCTGGTCTTTGTTTATTTCACACATTAGGATTTTGATAACTAATCTCAATATTATGACAAACAGAAACAAATTTGCAATAAAATCATATATAACTGAGTAAAACAGTTCTGTAATCCCCTCTAAGGAACCTCCACCAAGCCTTAAGGGGCCTTAGTTCTTAGTAGCCAGCTAAATTCCCTTATCCTGAAAAACTTCACTAGGCCTACCTTGGCAGCACTAGCTGGCGGCCTGCAAAACTTTTTTCTTGGAATTTTTATTTCATAGTTTTCCTGTATTTGCCGGGCCATTATACTTAACCGCCCAGGAGTTCGATAAATAGGATTTTCCTGCATCCAGTAATAAACTAAATTTAGAAACTGTGTTCAGCTGAAAATTGACATTATAAAAAATTGAGATTTCACCTTTTTTTGTCCTACCAACCGACCCTAGAAAAAGCGCCTTGAGAAGATCCGAGAAGCTAGAGATCATTTATGTCTGGCCTTAATATGTTGATTTTGAACACCTCCTTTTTTTAAAACGTTCGGGTTACCCTCGGAGTTTTTTCCTGCGGATCTATGAGATGGAAAATTTTCAGAAATTTCTGAAAGTAACCTTACTTTTTTATAGTCAGCTAAAAACTTACTGACAAAAAAAATGCGTTGGCTTACTTGTGTTTCCCCTGGCACAGGCAGCATTCCTTTTTCAGGTCATCCCAAAAAAAAAAACCCGTGTCATCAAAAATTAAGATGAAGAAATATCTCAAACCCTGGACGCAAATGAGGCATCTGCTAGAGTTTTCAAGACGAGTCCAAAGACCAGTTAATAACAATACAAAGAAAAAACGAGGTGACTTTGAACACTTTTTCAAAAAAGATTGTTCCTCTGCGATCTCGGGGTGACTTTGTACACCCACTTATCCACTAAGTTGGCTACACATTCTAAACAAACGAGTGTACTTTCAAACACACCAAATGTCTGTATTCTTACACTGAACTCATGTGTGAAAGCACTCCTGCTTGCAAGATTTGGCAAGAGAGATTCAGGTGCCAGGATGAGGGTCTTTAACTTCATCAGGACTTACAACCAAGCACGGATTCACTAGTATGAACAAGAGACCTAAAGGGACATCATTATCCATCCCGGTTATTCCTGTGACTTAAAGCTTTACATAAGTCCTGGTTATCCCTTACTTTAGTCACTGGGGGGCCGCATATGATTTTGTGATGAACTTGTTCAAGATTCTTCTCGTGACCGTTTTTATTTTACCATAAAGTTCTATTGGTGCAATTATTTGATTCACGGACTCCTTTTGGGTTCTAGTGATGCACAGATAGTGAAAATAGCCGGATACAAAATAAACAGGCAAACACTAACTGCTGGATACCAGATATTAACCGGATATTAACCGGATAGGAACCAGGTGGGAACCGGATAATACACATGTAAAAGAGGAAGTTTTTCAACGGTTGATTATAAATATTTTTTCTGAGAGCCAGGAGATATCTGTCCGGCAGGAGGACTCTTCCTCTGATGGAATGATTTTCCTTATGTCCTGTAATTGAAGATGGTGACATCATGTTTATGACTCTGTTCTTGTAACATTTTTTTACTTATTACCAATGTTTTTTTAAAGCTTTTCACATATTATTGAGAATCCCGTATTTCCTGCAAATTCCAATATCTGGCCGGAAACCAGATACCTTGCCAGATATCCCTGCATCCCTATTGGGTTCCCCTATTTTTCTAGATTACAAATTTGTGGCAATGCAGGGGCACCTGGGCAGTGTTTCTATTGGAGTAAGGAGTGCATATTACATTGTGATATTAGACGCAGCAGTGATGGAAATGGAAAGTTTTGGTTGGGGTAGCTCTTGGCTGGTGCAGCAACGGCACGCCTTTCTAAAGTTTTAAGAGGGAAAAAATTCAGACACCAAATACCTGGAGGACTGAAAAAGTGAAATTGACAATTTAAATGTCGCCACTGATCATTTGGGGAACTCTCGCAGGGCAGAGCTCCCTCAGTTTTTTTATCAAGGGAGCTCAGCTCCCCGGAGCTCACCCCTCCCACCAGTTTCCATCACTGACACGGAAGAAAACAAATCAATGAAACACAAAAGGTTAGTATTACAAAATTGAATTTTTATTACCGGATGCCTGATAGGCAACTAAATTATGATATTGACGAAAAAAGGTTACATAATAAACATCAAAGTTAACAATGATACATTTAATAAGATAGATGACATTGCTTGAAAAACAACAAATAAAACATTTATGATCTAACTGATGAAAGAGATGACATCACTAACAAAAAACAAACATCGATGATACAACTAATGAAAAAGATCACATTGGTTATAATATAAACAATAACATTGATGATACATTTTACATATAATAGCCGACATTGGTTGTGTAAAGGCCTGTTTTAAGGAACAACCGTCTGATTAGCTCATGGCCCCTTGACTTCTTTACCAGTTTTTTTTTTCAGCATACAAAATAAAACAATATTCCATACAAATTTCCGATCTGGTGATTGAATTGGAGCAATAAAATATGACATTAACAACTGTCTGATAAGCGCATGGCCCCTTGATTTCTTTGGCAGTTTTTTGCAAAATACAAAACAATTATTTATGTGTATCAATATTCCATACAAATTTCCATTGTGGTAATTGAATTGGAGCAATTGCAGATGATACTAACAACCATCTAATAAGCTCATGGCCCCTTGATTTCTTTGGCAGAATACTTAACAAAAGGCTTCAAGACATAATAGCATATGAAATATATATGTATGCTTCATAAAGATTATATTTGAAATATAAATTATATAATACACACCACAAGTAGTGAATGACACCAACCCCACAGGGATAATATATCAAATATTCATTAAAAAAATCAAATAACCATGCAAAATAAAAAACCCTTTGATTGTAACTGATTTCTTTCAATACTCCAATTATTATCTGTACCCCACATGCTTAGCTCCTGTTCACAGAATGGAACAAACCACTCTTCAAAAGAGATGTATTCAAATTTGCAAAAAACAATAATACAAAATATTGACAACACTCTTCATCAATCATCCCAAATTTAGAAAGCCCTTCAGCAACAATCCAATATTTACATAAAATGTCATCTATAATATGTGCATCAAACTATTTCATTTACAGAATATCACAATATCCACAGCTGCACCCTTTAATGCCTTCATCAATGAACTATTTACAACATCCATCATCAATAATTTAATAATTACAGCACACTTCACTAGTAATCTAATATTTACAGCACATTTTATCCATAATGTAATATTTACAGCACACTTCATCGATAATTTAATAATTACAGCAATTATTTCAATAATCCAATATTTACAACATTTTCCATCAATAATCTTATATTTACAGAATATAATTTTTCATCAATTATCCAAAATTTACAGCACCCTTCATCAATAATCTAATATTAATAGCACATTTCATCCATAACCCAATATTTAGGCTATAACACACTTCATCAATAATATATATATATATTCTTTTATTGACATCTATAAATATCACAATTGATACATATGTCATTTGTAATGGGAAAAAGTTAAATAAAATATAAAAAAAAATAGTATTAATTATATACAAGATTAACTATATACATAAAATTGATTATACACATGTTATAAATAGCTAAAATCAAGTGAGCATATTGTTACAAACGTATACGAGTAATAGTATTTTTGTGTTAAAAAGAGCACTCAGCAAATGATTAAAACAAATACAAACTAGGTTCCAGCCACCCAAATAGTTATAAAATAGAGTTGATATCAAACACCAATTAATATAGATAACAGTCAATAAAATACACACACCACTTATACTGATCACATACAAATAGCTATTTCAGGTTATTAAGAAAATTATGATTAATTATATATATAAGGCATAAGCAAAAGACATACAAGTTAACAAATTTATAGATTAATTAATAAGCAAAAGACATATAAGTTAACAAAGTTATAGATTAATTAATAATGCTTGATATTTCATATTTGATCATTATTTACAAAACATGCATCAAATTACATACATTGTTGCTTTAATATTGATCATATTGCTATACTGAATAGTTCATTTTATGTTAGAAATAGCTTATTTCTTAAAGTGTACATTATATGCTAATTATCATAATTATCATGATTGTGTATTATAAGTGACTGTGTGGATGTAGGAGATATGCTTTAAATTTAAACATCAGCCTGAAGTAAAAATTTCCCTAGAGTATTTAGTAGGTCAGGTTCCTTACTTTTCATTATTGATGTAAACTTGTCACTGTCATTTAAAGACAGAAACTTGTTGATAAATTTAGCAGCTGTTGAAAACAGGTTTTCACGAAACGATTCATTAGCAGGGCATACAACAAGGCAATGGATTTCATCCTCCACCATATTTAATGAACACTTATCACATATTCTATTTGCTGAAGGAATCACTGGCTTTTGATGTCTGCCTATTTCAATTTGTAGACTGTGAGAACTTGTCCTGAATCTTGCAATCTTAGTTAACACTTTGCGGTTTTGTCGCAGCCTGAGATATGGCTCTAATCTACAGTCAGTTTTAAAGAGCTTATATGTTCTAAGTTTTGGTTGCTGTGTACTATCATTTATAGATATGAATAATTGTTCCTGTTCTATTTCATAAAGTTTTGATTTTACAGTTCTACATATGCTGTCAATGTCTAAGTTAGTATTGTTAATTGTTTCATATTCAATGTTACAAGAGCTTAAAATGTTTATTATTTTACTGAACCAATTAGTTTCATTAGCTCTGTTCGTATGAGTATCTTTCTGAATTTGTAGACATCTCCTTAACAGACTACCATCTGGTGCATTTTCTAATCTCATCCAATAATTGACCATTCTAACTTTTTGTCTAACATGCAATGGAAATCTACCAGTTTCACCATAAACAGCCAGAGATGGTGTTTGTTTTCTAACACCTAACATACATTTTAGATAGCCAAGTTGCAGAACTTCTAATTCAGATACAGGTTTTTCACTACTCCATATTTCACTGTTGTACTCAAGGATTGGTAGAACATAAGTATCAAACATTCGCAAAGATACAATTGGGTCCATGTGTCCTAGGACTTGCTTTGAATCACTCTGTAGGGCAAAAAGTGCCTTTTGAGCTTGCACTGACAGGTAGTCTGTCATCTTGCTGTGCACTTTACGTTTGTTAGTTAGCATATGACCCAGATATTTGAAACTGTCCACTTTTTCTAGTTTCTCCCATTGCAAAAGAAGGAGTCAGCTGTTTTGGTACCAATTTGCATCACTTTGGTTTTACTGACATTAACTATAACATGCCATTTTTTGCAGAAATTGTGCACTGAATTTATACTATTCTGTAGACACTTAGGAGAATCAGCGATAAGTACAATATCGTCAGCATACAATATGTGTGTTAAAGTGAAGTTGTTCAATTTTATCCCATCTGATTTGTCAAGATATTGGGGAAGGTCAGACATAAATTCATTAAATAACTTTGGACTGAGAATCCCCCCCTGCAAGACGCCACATTGACTGTCAATTGCATTACTAGTATTTCCACTCTGGTGAACCCTAGCTTTTGCCTTGTCAAACATACTTATAATAATTTTGAGCATTTTCTCTCCAATGTTCTGCTGCCTCAGTTTGAAATATAGAGCATTCCTGTTTATGTAGTCAAATGCTTTGGTAAAATCTATAAAACACATGTACACGGGCTTTTTCTTTGCTTGTTGATAGCTTAAGACTGTATCCAAAATGAAAACACAGTCCGTGGTACTGGCTCCCGGTGTGAAGCCGAACTGACAGGGGTCATCAAGGTTCAGAGCCTCATTTTTGAAATACAACCGACTATTCAGGATTGAATCGAAGATTTTACCCATAACGACATTTATAGTTATTTTTCTATAGTTATCTGGATCTGCGCGGCTTCCCTTTTTGTGGAGGGCATTAATAAGACCTTCGGACCACTGAGAAGGATATTCCCCTTTATTAAAAATGTGATTGAACACAGCACAGAATGGTGCCACAAGTTTCTCACTGGCATATTTATAGAATTCTGCAGGTATCCCATCAATACCAGAAGCTTTATTATTTTTTAGTTTCCTGAAGTGCAGCGCTACTTCGTCCTCCGTTATTACATCATCACATATATGACAAGCAACTTCATTCGAGCAGTTATACTGGGAATTTTGAATTTCATTGACTGTATGAGTCATGCTTTCAATATCAAAGTAATCACGTTCAGGTGGAAAAGATTGTTGTTTAAAGTAGTCGTGAAAAGTATCTAAATCAGGGCTATCAATTTGGTTTTTTCCAAGAGCTTTTAATTTATTCCAATATTTCCAGCAATCTGATTGATTTTTACCCATAAGTTTTTGCATTTCATTCCGATTCCTCTCCTGAAATTGTCTTTTTTTTTTTTTTTTTATTCGTTTATAATTTTTGAGCATGCTACTATAATGAGTTTTATTATAATCTAGAGTTAAGTCATTCTATTTGGCAAAGTCATTTAATGACTTCCTAATATTTTTACACTCATTGTCAAACCATTTATTTGTAGGAAATGTGCTTTTCGCAGACTTTGAATTCTTTTTCTTAAATGTTGGCTGTATGCAATCTGTTATATAGTTGTATACAGTTTCAATTACCATGTCAGTGTTTACATTGGACTCAATGTCACAGCCAAGCTTATACAATGTGCTCTGAGCAGTTTCACTGTCAAAGTTGGATAGAAATTCATCAATTTTGCCATGGTCAAACACATACTTGAATGTTTTTGAACTATTCCCAGAGGTTGTAGTAACAATGTCAGTTTTCAATTTCGAGGGAAGATTAAAAGAGAAGATGAGTGGCGTATGGTCTGACTCTGTAAGTTTATCCATTATGACAAACTCATGCAGATAGCTATATGCAGATTCACTACAAAGTAAGTAGTCAACAACACTATGTCCATTAGTTGTATGACATGTAAATTGGTCTGTTTTACTTTCATCAAATAGACCATTCATAATTCTAATACCACTTGCCTTGCATAAATTTATGAGATCTTTCCCATACGTATTTATCTTTTTATCTTTAGAAAATCTAAGTTTAGTCAACCAGCTGGAGTGTGTGTTATTCATTGAAGCATTACTTGCCTGGTATAAATTGGAGAAATTAGGGTTTTTTCCATTGACAGGTTCTTCAAAGTCTTTCAAATTACCTGTCCTGCTGTTAAAATCACCACAGATTGACACAAATGGTGTTCTCTCAAGGAAACGGGCAAGATCTTCCCTTAATTCATTTAAAACATCATATCCATATCTGCTATTCAAGTAAATCATGCTACCTTCGGGGGGAACATAGGTGCCGCCAATGAATATTTCACTGTTTGATCCCTTAACTTTTAACCAAATCACATGATCATTGGCCTTTTCAATAGTTATGATTTTAGATTTGAATATATTTGACTTGATCATTACAGCTATACCACCAGAGGGCCTCCTTGCTCTAGGATGTTTATACTTTCTTTGACGGTGGAAATATTGGTATCCTTCAATTTGTGGGTCATAGGTATCTAGTTTCATTGTTTCATACAAGAAAATTACATCGTAGGATATTAGCATATTTCTAATCTCTTCTAACTCAATTTTTTGACCTATTCCCTGTATGTTCCATGACAGTACTTTAAGATTATGCAATCCATTATTCATACTTGTGCTATGACTAGAAATTGCCCATTATAATGTCATTAAGAAGGGAGTGGTATGCCAATATTCGTGCGTAAAGAGAGTAAAATAGATAAGTAAAAATGAAAATTGAAAGTTGGGGAAGGGAAAGTAATCACAGGCCTATGATAATACTATGGGAAAGGCAGATGAATGGATAATCATCATAGAGCTGTGCTAGTACTGGAGTAATGGCTCTTGATCAATGCTGAACTATGTAAATTTAATTGCACCTGACAGGTGTCGCCCTCTGGTGGGAAAGTCTCCTGCAAATATGCATGTCATGCACTCCTGGTGGTGAGAATGAGGGTGGACACAAAAAAAGACAGAAGAGCGTAAAAGAGGAGAAATGGACGATCATCTGAAGAATTTAGTAATTGAAGAAGAGTAGGTGAACCAGTTGGGTGCAGGGAATGCGCAGGGAAGGTGTCAATAGCTGGTAAAGGGGAGGGTCATGTGACTGGTATTTTAACTCAAATGTTAGGAGGATTATAGGTAACTGGATTTAAGTTGCATAATGGAGCCTGATTGGGATAAACTGCTCCGCTTTCACATGAACGAGCTATTACATCTGAGTTAACATTATCATTATGGACAGGAATTTTTACAACTTCAGAATCTCTGACATTTCCATAATATTCATAGTCACAACTATTTTTAACTTCAGAATCACAATCATTTTGAGTTTTAGAATCACAAACATCTCCTATCTCCACACAGTCATCAAAAGACAAATCTGTTACAGTTTCAACATTCCTACATTGATAAAACTCAGGAGACTGACAGTTATGCATTAAGGAGTGATCAGACATATCATTAGAACTATTTACAGGTGACCGCTGTCGCTGGAACCTATTTACAGAAAAATCTTCTTAACAACACTAGAAACAGCAAAACAGAGTCTCTCCTTGGCTGTGCGACTAAGGTGGATGTGGTCTCTCAGCTTGGCTCGAGCATTGGAGACGTACTCAAACAGCCTTTCGTCTCGAGCGACCGCCTCAAGGTAGTTGTTGACCTTCCGAATGGTGTCTTGACGGCGGTTGCTTCCAGTCTGTGGTAGGCCGGAGATTACTATCCGGGTCCAAGGAAAGAGATGTTGAGCTTCCTTGAGCATGTGAGCATAGCGGGCACAGATCGTATCTGCATGTAAACCGTCTGAAGCTTCGATGTCCCCTGCCATGAGTCCAGAGCGTCCGTGGGGGACCTCACATGCCGAAGACGTAACGTGACATGCGGGATGGTTCCACCAGGCAAGGTGAAACCGCATGCATCGAGGCCTCTGTCAGTTAGTCCTTGAGCCACTCCACGAGCGTTGGAGTTTCCCAGAACAAGGACTTTTGGGCGTCTGACAGAGGCATGTGGACGATCGGACTGACGACGAGCTGAACGATTGGCTGTGACGGTAGCGGGCCTGACGTTTCGGGACTTTGGGGCGGTTGTTTCTTGGCGTTTCTGAATTGGGTCAGGCAGAAGAAGGTGCAGTCTCTGACGTAGGTCTTCGAGTAGACTGCCGAGCGTGTTCAGGCCACGAAAGTCTTCACCGCATCCCCAGAAGCTGTCCGTCTCGGTATTATGGATGAGGTGCTTGCTGCCTGTGTTTTCCAGTGCTTTGCGAAAGACATGGCATTGTCTTGCTTTCTGCTCCAGTATCAGTGTCATAGTGTCAGTCTTGCACTCATGCCATGCCTTGCACTGGGTGATGTCCTTGGCTACTTGCTTAGCCTGGTGTGGTGTTCTAGAGCGCAGAACACGAGTCGCAACGTCACTTCGACCATGGAACAGTGCCTTCTTGTGCTGGTAGGCATGTTCTGCGCTCCTGAACAGCACACCATCGATTACCAGTTTACAGTCGAAAAAGTTCGAGAGCACCGTGAAACGACCACTGGCTCTGAATAGGAGCATCTCACGTACTGGCTTAGCTGCTGGAGCGGATGTCGTTATGCGGTCTTGCACTACAGTTGGTCGTAATGATTACAATACAAGCCTCACATTTCATATGTGATCCCTCAAATTTCATCAATGCTATGATAATATTTGCAACCCTCTTCATCAATACTTCAAAATTTACGGCACCTAGACCAATAATCAAATATGTGAACCATGTAAAGGCTAAACAAGCTGAACTTACAGTACTAATTTCTGAATATGATTGTCACCATTATCCGAAAATGGCTGACAGAAAAAACCTTTGTGAATTGGAATATACTGCAGTCCTGGGACATGGCTCAATCTAGTTAGACGTGTAACATTAATTTGAAACATCATCTTGTGCTTCTCCAGTTTGTACTTAGCTTTATCTCAAAACTGTGATGTCACAGACTTCGTTGCAGGAGTTTGCGTATCGCAAGCACGCATTTCAAGAAACTGACTAAATGCATTGACACTTGGACTATGTATGTTTAGCTTGTTTAGCCTGAATACCAGCACTGGTTGATAGATGCTTCAATGAAAACTAACTGAACCAAAGAGACCACATATCCTCAAAGGAGAGTTGGGCACTTTTATGGTATTTGTACTCAGCCGTGTTTACATGTTTAGGCAATTATTACAAGAAAGTATGACAGGCATATATAATTTTTCGGGTAGTGGCAGTCTAGCACTACAATGAAATATGTATGGACCATATTTTATGCTTCAACAATGCTTTTAAAATTTGGAAGCTGTGAGGAATTTAGGACAGATGTTTGCACATTTTTATGTCTCACTGACTTTATTGGCAGTTTCATGGCTGAACAGAAACAAAATTCATTCAGTTGTGATTCATGTTGATGAATCATGATGATACCTTCCTGGACCGTTGCCTTGGGTATAAAATACAACTGGTTTCATGTGAATAAGTTATATACAAAATGACTTGTGTCCACTATTATGAGAAAATCGAAATTAATAACAATGGCGATTTATTTGGGTCATATACCAATATAATTGCAATTTTTCCATATAACTAAATGGATGACAAGATAATAACTAAATATCTTGTTAATGGAGCCATCAAAGTTGATTTCATAATAAAAATTGTGCAAAAAAATTTCATTTTGAACATTAGCATTTTAAAAGTTGTTGTGTGGTTTTTGACGTTCCTATAAAACAATGTGACTTGATTTCCATGAATAAAGATGTGGTGAAAAATGTTCCTGGACAGAAATTTTTTCCGAAAAACTGTTTTATTTTTTAAACAATCAACCCTTGCCTACTTTAAGTAGTGGAAGTAAACCAACCGATCACTTCAGTCCTCTTTGATTACAAAATCCATAATAGGTTAATCATATGATAGAATGAAGGAAATTGCTGCGGTTGTACACAAAAAATAACATTCCCTGGCAGTTTTAATTTCCTTTTTCATAAACCGCGATGTCAAACTCTGAACTGATATGTCACAGGTTGAACATTAGACCAATCACGTTAGCAGATACCCTGATGATGTCACAGATTAAACGCAAAACCTAGTTTTCAAAAACACCTAGCCATGAAAATGATAAACTACTCAGCAAGCATTCTAACATTTAAAAAAAAACCTTATAAGAAAGTTACTTTGATTTTTGAACGTTTTTATGACATTAAATCAACAATAGGGTGGAGTGAAAAAAGTGAAAATGTGAAATTAAAAAAAGAGCCCCTCCAAAAACTTGTCAAATACAGTTAAATAAGTATTTATGATCATTTTGGGTGATGGCACTCATTTCTTTGACACCTACCCTGGTATTTTGAAATGGCCTTTTTCGATGTTTCGCAAGTGTGACAAGTGCTGTCACATTACTTCATTTTTATAATTAATTATTTAGAAAAACTCTTGCATTATATGAAATGGACTCAAGGCGAGCATGCCGTCTACGTGCTGCTATAAATCAAAGGGCATGCTCCAAATGTCTAGCAGTACATGTCTCAAGGATATCTCAGAGGGCAGCAAACTAAAGAGGCGATCTAAAGAATTGCTCTGTTGTCAAGCTCAGCATAGCCATGCTATATTAATTGATGCCTCAGAGATAAAACCCTTATGGGCCTCTGGCTTCAACTCCTAGCTCTGCTTATTAGCAGCCGTTATCCAATAGCTAGTCAGAGTGTATCAGCAAGCTGGCAGAGAGATGAGCTGAGAGATCCAGCAGAGGAAACAGTTCCTGAGCTCTGTCTATATCGTAACATCAGATAAGTATCATGATTTATATTCCATCAGTTAGACAGTCATCATCGCAGTTTTACCTTGGGAACTAGAATTTAAGTTTAAATGGTGCTGTAACAAGTACAGACCAATTTGATCCAAGTTCTAAATTCATAATTGTTTGTATGAACTGAGTAAATTGTTAGAAGAGAAGGAATGATTGAGAGCTTGTTTTCTCAGATAAGATATTGTGATGTATAACTATGTTTAATGAAGGAGTCTGAGCTACAGCTCCTGGGTTCAGATATGTGATCAATAGAAACAACTGCAGAATGTCATAACAACTCGCAGATTTTACAATTGTTATGTAATTAAGGAAATCATTTACAAATGTTATGTAATTAAATAAATTATTGTTTAAAAGGTTAAATCAGAGTCATAGTTGTGTATTTAAGTTCAATGACATCAGACCGGCCAGAGTGCGGTTCCGGCCTCAATTAACACAGCCAAGCTAATTATTAAACCTTGTTTTAACAGAATCATCACCCAGATGACATGGTGGACAACCGAACCGCTGGGATGTCTTTGAAAAATCTACCCAGAAAAAAATCGACTCTAGCGACCTTGAGCATCCAAGGACGAATGGATCATCTGAAGGACGAAAGGACGAGACACAACATGGCCATAAAACATCTCTAAAGCAA
Organism: Platynereis dumerilii; assembly: GCA_026936325.1. NCBI lineage: Eukaryota > Metazoa > Annelida > Polychaeta > Phyllodocida > Nereididae > Platynereis > Platynereis dumerilii. The sequence goes on from JAPTHN010000004.1 coordinate 2,138,156, forward strand.
CGTGGGAGCACCAGCACCAATAAATAAAAGATAAGTAAAAAAGAAATATGAAATGCATGCGTTGTAAGAAGTTAGAAAGCATTTTTGTACTTTTTCTTAGAAAGCAATTTTGTACTTTTCCTTAGCAATTATTCTGGGTGTTTATGGGCATGACAATGAATTTGCTATGCCTATTTCAAATGCTATGAGTCATTATTATGGATAGTTATGTTAAGTCTTGGTGAGTTTTCTGGTAGATTGGCTCGTGAAAGTACATCAGCTCATTTAGAAGGCTGGATTACAAAAAATACTACAAAATTGATTAAGAGAGACGAAGTATTACATTATTCTTCCTGGCTAAGTTTAGGAGGTCCAGGACAGCTAGACCTGCCAATATTGGTTTTAATTAAGATTATAGATCCGTTTGCAATAAAAGTACCACTAGAAAGAATAATTGGCGTATTAGTACCATTACATTTACAAAGGCATAACAGGAGGTGGAGTACAGAAAGTAAAAATACACGTAAAGGAAGTAAAGATAGTTTGGGAGATACATCCATAGTGGATTCACCTAATAAAGGTGAAAATCCTTTCAAATTATTAGATGGAGCAAGTATTATGGAAAATAATGATGAAATAGCGCCAGAAGACCAAAATGATGCTATAAATAATTTAGAAAGAGGACCAGAAATAGAAGCAGGTGCATTTGGTGGGCATGAGGTTGTGATTGATGGTCGGGAGAAGTTGATAACTGATAATACTGATAATACTGGGAAAGAGAGACAGGAAGAAGTGGAAGATAGAGAAGCTTCTGAGGAAAAGAAGGAAGATAGAGTTGATGTGGAAGATAGAGAAGCTTCTGAGGAAAGAGAGGAAGATAGACTTGATGTGGAAGATAGAGAAGCTTCTGAGGAAAGAGAAGAAGATAGAGTTGATGTAAGAGATAGAGAAGCTTCTGGGGAAAGAGAGGCAGATAGAGGGACTTCTGAAGATAGAGACACTGAAAGTGACTCCTCGGAAGAAAATGATAATCTTAACATAGAAAAAGAGGAGGTACAAGCCGAAGTACATGTAAATACTGATAAATTGACAGTAGATAATATTGAAGTCAGAAATGATAATGTCACGCAGGATGAATTATTAGATAATCTTACAAATGCGACAGATACAAATGAGGCGCTGACTGATGCAACAACCACAAATGCGACAAATACAAATGAAACATTGACTGATGCAACAACCACTAATGCTACAATCAATCATGATACAGTGACTACACGACTATCCAGACAGCAACCAATACTTAAAACATTAGGTACGGACCCCAAAGGTAACACGTTTGATTACAGTTTGTCTACCAAAAGACAAATTATTAGACCGACAAAAACGACAACGACTACTACTGATACAGTCACGACCACTAGTATTAGTACACCTTCAGTTTCTAGCATAGTACATAGAATAAATACCCAAAATACACAAGTCAGTGGAGGGGCTAGATCGAAGGATACAGTAGCATCCAAAAGTAAGGAGGGGCAAGCAAAAAACCCAATTGGGGAATCAAGACAGGAAAGGCAATCGGAAGTAATTACAATGGCTTCGAGTAACCCAGTGGTACGTCCTTCAGACTTTGCACCAAAACATTTTAGTGGAACAGGAGGGGAAGACCCTCGAGATTGGTTCAAATCTTTCCTTGATTATCTAGAGTATCAGGGATTAGCAGGAGATTTTCCTGCTTCTTTGAGACGCCTTCGTTTATTCTGCAGATCAGCTGCTAGGTCTTGGCTTTCAATTCATGCTGAATCATTTGAATCAATTTCTGATCTCCAGAAGAAGTTCGAATCGGATTTCGGGGAATTTCATTGCAGAGAATCGAAATTACAAGCTTTAGAATCAAAAAAATTACTCAAGAATCAACCATTGACCTCATATTTAGCAGAAATAAAAGATCTGGTAAAATCGTTAGAATTGGGTGAAATGAGCATACAGGATCACTTTCGTCGTGGGTTGCCAGCTAAAATTAGAAGAGCATTGAGTCTAGCACCTCCCAAGGACTTTAAGGACCTATTTAACAAAACGCAGGGTTACCTAGAAACCTTAAATCCTTATGACGAGGAAGGATTGAATGATTCAACTTATTTCCCAATGCTTATGAACTTTGAGACAAAATTGGACAGAGTTGCTACCCAATTGAATAAGCTTAGTGAGGAACAACAGTATCAGAAAAGCAGTGCTCAAAATTTGAATGATATTGACAGAAATAGATCGGATAGCAGAAAACCGATAGATTTCAGGTATAGTGAGGAAAGGTCAGAACCAAATCCTAGAATTATGGAAAGATCTAGACAATCTACTCCTTTCACTGGTCAGTTCAGGGGCCGTTGTTTTTTGTGTGGAATAGTTGGACACAGAGCCAATGAGTGCAGATCTGGTAGATGGAGAAACCAATTGCCCCCAAATCAAGGTCCATTTGAAAATTATCAACCACAATATGACCAACAAAGAATGCTAATGCCTCCAACAATGCCACCTTCAATGCCACCTTCATTGCCACCCCCGATGCCCCCTCCAATGACCTATAGTCAGTCATTGCAGAATTACCAAGGGTACAATCAACCTTATCAATCGTATCAAGGTAACACGGCACAAAATGATAGATTCCCTATGAATTATCATCAAAATGAGAGATCAGGTAGATCTTACAGGAACGAAGGACCTAGAAACAGTTCTAGACAACAAGGGGGCCAGCAAAATCGAAGGAGGGACCAGAATAATGGCAGGAAATATGAAGGAAATGGTCAGAAAAGACAAAATGCACCAAAATGACTGATCCCAGAAGAATCCAGAGCTAATATAAGTGATAGCACTTCCTCAGGATCTGATACTGACCTACATTCTGATAAAGGTCAGGGACAAGATATTAATTACAATTCAAGTGATCGAAATAGCAAATTAGCAAACAAAATTGTCAGTTTAAATACAAGCAGTGATAACTTGTATGAGTCAGATTTGAGCTGTGAATACCACAGTATAGATGAAACTGATATTGTAACTAGCAATCTTGATCCATTGGCTCCTGAATTTAAATTAGAAAGTGACAAAATGTGTCATTTTAGCGACAGGCTTGACAATATTGAGATGCACGAAGAAATACGTGAAAATTGCGAAGGAGAGCCACATGAAGCTGAAGTATTGAAATTGAATATTGAATGGTCTAATTGTGAATTGTTGAATGAGTTCTATACGGTGGTTGAGAGCGAACAACCACCTGTGGAATTTTATAAAGCAATTACGGCCAGAAAAATTAGTTTCTTGGAAGAAGTGACAGAGAATGAATCAAAAAGACAATTAGTAGAGCGTCCCAGATATGCAGATTGTGGCATTGACTACAGTGAAGCTTTGAAAGAGTACAGTAGTCGGCCAATAATGCAAGAGGTAGAAGCTCCTAAAATAGCTGATAAGGTCGCAGGTTCAAATCCAGCTCAAGGAGATGTGGATTTCATGCCTATAGGCCATACAGATTCAAAGAATCTATTGAAATGTACGCTACCAGATAAGACAAAAGCACTAGCATTGTATGACACTGGTTCGTCTATTAGCATTGTAAATCAGTCCTTGATCAATCGAAGTTCTTACTTACAGAAATTAGGGACAAAGAAACTTGAGGATCCATTTAACTTGCTGGTTGGGAATGGAGAATCCATTCGGGTTACTGAATTGATAGAATTCATGGTTGATATAGGGGGAACTCAATTAATCATGAAGGGACATGTTTATTCAGTTTCTGCAAGTTTTGAAATGGTTATAGGAGCAGATTTACAAGAACAAGCTAAAGCTATCTATGATTCAGCAAATCATGCGTTATTAATACAGGCCCCGACTATTGCAGTATTGTCTGAATTAAATGTTGATCTACAAGCAGGGGACTCAACATTTTTAGAAATATCGGCGGCAGAAGATAGGCCATATCTGACTGGTGATTTTGAATTGAATGTAGATTGTGAAATTGCTGAGTTAACCTCTAGTAGATGTTTATTGCGATTCGACAGGGGCAAGGCAAGATTGCCCATTGCCAATGATAGTGTTAGACCGAGACGACTGGCTAAGCATACTTTAATAGGCTACTTGCAGTTGGAAAATAACGTGCAATCGTTTATACATTGCAATGCAATTGAACAAGAGGGAAATAAATTGAGAATGATATTTGCAGAAGCAAATATAGCAGATAAGACATACAATGCAATTATTGACTTGGGACCAAAAACGACTGAAAAACTAGACCGAGAACAACTGGATAGCAGCAATGTAGAGATGTCTCCAGAGGAATTAAGAGATTATCGGCTGAAGAAATTCCCTTGGAACGACAAGGACGACCCACGACTGCTTCTACCGACACGACAATTGATAGAGAATGAAGTAAGTTCGGAAGATAATCGATTCAGTGACGATGAGAACCAAAGATTGATTGACATTTTATGTCAACATAGAGAGGCAGTATCTCTCTTCTCTGAGATTGGATTAGTAAAGAGATATATTTTGGATTTAGAGCCAGAAATAGTGGGAAAACTTAAACACAATGGTGTCCCGTACATTGCCAGTGCTGAAGACGAATCTTTCTTAAAAAAGGAAATGGAGAAGTTGTGTGCTCTTGGAGTGTTTACGAAGGGCCTGGCGGAAGTGACGAGCAGTATGTTTTTGGTCAGACGAACGCCGACATCAAAGCCTCGTATCGTGACAGACCTAAGGGCCGTCAACAGGGCTTTACGTCCTGCAAATAGACCTGGTACGACAGTAGTATCTTTTATCAGGGAGTTCGGCCGAAGGCCCGGAAAATTCCTAAGTTCCATTGATTTGATACAAGCTTATCATAGTGTGAAACTAACGACAGAATCTCAACGATTCTTGGGAGTATGTACAAGTAGAAATGGACCTATATACAGATACAAAGCGTTGCCGATGGGCCTAGGAATAAGCTGCAGCGTATTCAATGAAATAATTGATAGAATATTGGGAGAACTTGATGAAGAGTATCGGAAGCAAGTTTTCCAATACTTCGATGACATTTTGTTGTGTTCACAAACAGCAGAAGAACATCTGCGACTGCTTGAAAGGATATTTCAGTTATTCGCGAAGCACGGGCTGATGGTATCACCGAAGAAGTGCTTCTTTGCAATAAAAGACAAGGTAACTTTCTTAGGCTACGATATCCTCATTTCTGATAGCGAAAATCCCAAATTGAAAATTAAGGAGAGTAGGATAGAGGCCTTGCTTAAAATGGAGAGACCGACTAGCAAAAAGCAGGTTAAAAAGATCCTAGGTGCAACTCAATATGTAGCAATGTTTCTTGAAGGTTTTCAGAAAGTGATGCGTCCCTTGACAAAACTGCTGTGCAAAAATGTGGAATTTGAGTGGAATGAGGAACAGGAAGTGGCTTGGAAGAAGTTGAAGGAACTTCTGACTACGCCACCTGTTCTGGCGTTCCCCACAGAGCAGGGTAAATTCGTAATTGCGTGTGATTCGAGTAGAGAGGCGGTCGGCGCCAGCCTTTTTCAGTTACAGGAAGGTCCAGAAGGAAAACCAAAATTAGCTTTAATAGCTTACATGAGCAAGGCATTAAGCCGAATAGCAGCGACAGCATATAGTGCGACCGAAATTGAAATGATGGGCTTGTATATAGCCATGAATAGTTTCCGCAATCTATTGGGAACAGGGCATTTCCTGTGTCTGACAGACCACAAGGCCATACAGCATATTATGGAGAGTGGGTCAGAATTCGCAAATAGACGAATTGAACGTCTATATTGGAAAATACAGAATTTCCAAACGAGCATAGTCTATAGTCCTTCAAGTGACCCAACTATACAGTTAGCTGACTTGTTGAGCAGGCATCCAAATGCTTCATGGAAAAGGGAGGATCCATACATAATACCACAAGCTTTGTCAGAGAAGGATTTAGCTGAAAACACTCATTTTAGTGTACAGAATGAACAGGGGGAAAGTGAATTCGAGGACACCTTGAGGTGGTCGAAAAATGATGGATACACCTTATATCCAGTACTGACTAGGGCAGCTATGAGAAGAGTCGCTGAACACGGCTTAGATAAGGCTTACGAAAGCCCAAAACCAAAAACAATTAACAGACAAAGAGCTAGAACAGACAGGCAAAAGACCGGGGGTCTGAGACCGCTGCAGCTCCAATGGAAAGTCTGGCGAGAGAGGCCCCACCGGAGCAAGGCCCCGAGGGAGAGCCCCCAGACTTAGAAGACATAGAAATTGAAGGAGAAATGCAACACAGGGATGACAATTATATAGATTTGGAAGGAGAGAGACTGAATTTTGAGCCCATACCAGATGGACTGAGTGGAATCAAGTTCCTTAGTGAGGTTAATCCAAATCCTGTTGTACTTAGTAGGATACCCAGACAGGCAGATTTGGATCCCTTAATCAAGAAATACATTGCCGACGTGTTGACAAAAGTGAGAATCCCAGGTTTATGAGGTTCAGTATGGAAACGAGAAAATTCTAAATGACATTGAGGACCACGTGAGAGTACCTGGCGATGGGACCAAAGACCAGAGAAGGGACCTGAGGGCAGACGAGGTCACCTTGGGTCGTGTGACCAAGGCTAGGTTCCATGGGGGATATCTCCAGTTGCATATCAAAACAGGACTGGAAAGATTAAACCAATGGTACACTATAGCCAAGGAAACAGGATTGTCAACTATGATGGAACCAGTGAGCAGTGGCTCAATGATTAGAGTGAAAGGCTCATTTAATAGGTTCCAATCAGAACTAATGGCAAATCCATTACTGAAGGAATCTCAATTAAACGAGATGATGCAGTGAGCTGCATTAAATATAGTCTAAATTGATATATTATAAGTCATATATCTGTTATATTATTGATTATTGTGTGTGCATAGAAATATATTGAATACTATTGATATTATGATCATAATTTTGTATTATTGTGTGAAATATAGCGTGTAAATACAGGACGTAAAACTCGTCCATCCAACATGTGGGCCAAACTAATTCTTGGCAGGCTCTCATTTTGTCCTTGAGTCGAGCACGTGTACAGTTTGTTGCACTTCAGGGGTAATAGGAGAAGCCTCATAAAGATGAGTCGGGGGCAAGGGTTACTTGAAAGGCAGACTCAGTAATCAATTTATGAGCATTATGTGAGTGCAACATGCATTCTGAGCATGCAAACAGATACAGCACCCTGGATACAATAAGTCACAAGTGCAAAACAACAAGTTTGTTGCACTCATTTAGCAGATATAGAAAAATAAATATATCATGACTAATTGTGTTAAACAGAAAAATTGTAGTTAATTGTTACATAAAGGTTATATGATATGGATTATAAGTATCTTGTGGTCTCCAGGGTAGTAATATGAGAAGAGAAAATATTAGAAGGGATACATAATAAGTACAATTGGGATTTATAAGATAACCATGTGAGCTAAAGAGATTAAAATGGGGAGCTAGGTGAGCTCAAATACAGAGATAAGAGAATAGAGAGAGCTATATGAGCTAGAAGAGTAATTATAGAGGGATAAAAATTGAATAATTAACAGGATTTAGTTCATTGAGTCGGCCGACGAATATAAGCACCTTTATTGTATTATCGTTACAATAAGCATGAACTTAAATGTTTAAGAAATGACCTTAGAGCGAGGGCTTAAAAATTCTTATGAACCAGTGCACGGGTTTATTAAGTTTTCTTGACAGCCATTTGGAATGAGTAAGGTGCTTGGAGTACTTAAATCCTGACGAGGATGAGTACTGTTTGCAATAAGGCAAACATAAGGTGATATAATTCTAGAAAATTATCACCACGAGTAATTGTTTTACTGACCTAATATATTTCTTCTGTAAAGTCAGCATGACTGAGAAGATTGGACTGCATATCCCAGTATGCATGTCCATAATGATTATTGCAGATCTTACATCGATCGGAGTAATAATGAGTACAAATGATAAATTACAATACACAGGATACGAGGAAATATCACTATGAAGCCTCTTATCAATCTCCATATCCTCAGCCATTTGTTGAATGAAAACAATTAGTACCTATATTGACTTCTGTAGTCAGCCATTTTGTACAAATAATTTCATGAGCAGTTTAATCATATCGAATGTTCGAAGGATATCGTTCTGGCAGGAAAATCTTTAAGCAATTTTGCCAAATCTTTGCTATATAATCTTAATCATTCATAATGTCACTAAAAGACATCAAAACACGAGGGAGGGACCAGTCGGCGCTCGTTATTTCTATTCTCATTAATGTAAGTAACCTGTCAAAGGTTTGCCTATATATGAGTAGTTAAGGTTGTCATTCTACTAACTCATTCATCTAGTACTGTTGGCTGGGCTTCTCGGGAATGGATTTTGGATAAATCTCTAATAAAGGCCCTCTCGAGAAAGTCCAAGTCACCATAAGAATTACTGGATACATTTTTCACACACTATTGGAATCTTCTTAATTAGTTTCAAGACCAAGATAGAAATGAAAATAATAATAATAACAATTCATCAATAACCCTCATTTTATGAAGCCAACAGTTAATAATTTTATGAAAATAATGATAGTTCTGAATAGCAAAAAGGGGTAGGGAATAATTTTATAATATTAAAAGAATAAAATCGATTAAGAAATTTAACAATCGACCGTACAGAGGGCAGTGTGAGCGAGGGCCAAGATGGAGAAAAATAGAAAAAACTACCAATCACAAGCCATAGGAAAGAGGGGGTCAAGAGAAAAAAGGGGTCCAAAATTTGGGAGGCCGTGCGCACCGAGAGGCTACGCTACAAGAGACAGTGCATCTGCAAAAATCTTCACATCACTACTGATTGTCATTTGAGAAGGATTAACTTGGAAGGTTAAAAAAAATACAAGATGGATAAGTTGCCTGGAGTCGGCAGAGGTTACCAACTCTTCGGAGCTAGACTCAAAGAGCCAAGGCCTGGAGCTCCTCTCGTAGTACCAGGTGAACCTACGAGAAGGACAGTCATTACTTCGTTAGGCAGAGGCCTAAAGCTTCAGATAGGCTATGCTCCCGATGAGAAAGACTATTCGAAGGATGAACAGAAGGACAATGTAACAACAACCACAGAAAGTAGTAGTGAAAACTACGAGGAACCTCAAAACTACGAAGAACCTCAAAACTACGAAGAACACCAGACCGACGAAGAATCCAAGATAACAACTAGAAGACGTGTTCGATTCAAAGAGACCTACGACGAATCCTACGAAGAAACAAAGATAACGACTGGAAAACGAGTTCGATTTAGAGAGACTGACGATGAAAGAAGAGTGCGAATGGGTCTGACTGTAACCAGAGAAGGAAACGGAAAGAGGACGGTTCATCAACGGGCCAAACCTTACACCAGCCAGAAGGAGATGTACGATCGTCTCTTAAGATTCGAAAGGGCCAATGCTCAATGGACGGCAGATTGCGGGAGCCAGACGGAGGGAGGAAAGGACTGCCAACTACCTAAGGATGCTGTGACCCAAACAAAGAACAAATATGTCAACATGAGAGACACCAATTCGATCGGAACTAACGTACGTTGTGACCACTACAACGGAGAGAAGCCTCGTGTCTTGAGAACTGTTAACAATTACTACTTACAACAACTTAGGTGGTCGCAACATTTTCAGCAGAAAACGCCTTTTTTCCTCCAACACGGACTAGTTAATGACGTTCATATTGAGGAACTAATAGCCTGTGGGGATGTATCGGAGGATGACTTCCTTGCAAAAATGGATGAATTGTCTGGAATCTACGTTGGTAAGGGAAGGGAGAATCTGAGGGCGGTGTTTCATGTGATGGCTCGGCGGTTTGAAGATAGGGCTGAAGAGAGGAGACCTTGGGTGATTGGGCGATTTAAGAGGTGGGAGCGTTGTTAAATTGGGATTAAGGGGATATGATTTATGGGTATTAATAGTATACGTAAGTTTTGAGACATTTGAAGGATGATTTGTTGATTACAAGACAGTTGTGTAAATATTGGGAAATTGTATAATTAGAAGATATTAATGAGTATGAACAAGATTATAGAAATAACTGAGATAATGGGAATACGTGAAGGACACTGAATGTTTGAAGGTATATGTTTAACATAGCGATTAAGATGCAAGTTAATGGTACTGTTTTTCTAAACTTGTTGATGTTTGAGTCAGGAAAGTGGTTAGCAGATGGTTTAGCTATTATTGATACAACTAGTACAATAATTCTATTTCTATCGAATTTTCCTCTATATGCATCGAGGATTGTGATTTTATACCATCATTTGATGAAAACTGTTTTAAGATTTGTAATACATATGTCATCGACCAGGTATGTCGTTAAACTGCAATTATTTCGATTACGTCTGTAATTGGATCTGTCATCGACCAGGTAAGTCGTTAAACTACAAGTAATTTGAACACAGGTCGTTCATATCAAGTATTGGTATTGCTATCATCATTGTGATTACCATATTTTCAGTAAGACTGTCATTAGGAGTTCCTATTTGGCAAACGTTAAAGAAAACCAGACGAACTTGAGTATATAGAAAATGACATAACATATTAAGTATCGGTTTTTGCCATCTTTGTGGGTAATGCTTCATGCATGTCTCGCAGGCATAATGAAGGGGTTAGCTTTGCTGATAGTGTCTCTCATAATAATGAGGCGATTGTATGATAGTATAGTTTAATGAAATCGAACAGTTTTAATGTGAAGAAAGAAAAATCATTGTGAGTGAATGGATTGAACTGAAGGTTAAGCTGACAATTGATGTCAGAAGGCACGTTGCCTTTTATAATAGAATTATCACCTTGATGTATGTGTTAAAACATCTGAGATAACGATGATTTGCTTAAATTGACAGGATACAGATTGTCAGTTGCATATATGAAAATATGTCAGGTATATGATACAGATTGTCCTTTGATTACATGTTAAAATATCGGGAATAAGTCCGATATGATTAATTAAATGGTTGATATTTGAAAAGTTGAGTTTGTCTACATAACAGTGATCTACGAAGTACATTATCATTGCTAAGTTGAACTGTGAAATCTTGATCTGGGTTGCGATCCTATTATACAGGATGTGTTGCTCATAATGGTAAGGGCAGGTAACTGACAGATCAAGAGAATGTCGAAATATTAATGAAGTCCAGCTTGGGAAATTTTACCTAGGCCAAATCCTTCAAAAGAGCAGTCTGGTTGTGTGAAATCTGAATTTCTGAATGAGAAGATTTGATAAATTAATGGCTCTTCTTCAATTTATGTAATGAGAATGAGACTTGGGTCGTTTATAGAGTGGTTAACGAAGAGTGAGTTCTATAAATTTCATCAATTTAGGGTCATTATTTACGACGTTATGGCCATAAGAAGTATCTTTTTATATCTTTTAATATCTACTGTGTACAAAATGTAAACAAAGATGACCTAGTTTTGGATCTTTTGCACTCAAAAGACACCGTGACCCCAGCGAGGTTGATTGGGTGTTATGTAATACAGTATGGTTGATTACGTAAGATTCCCACGCCTACGCATGACTCAGCAAAAAAATTTCAGAATGTAAACATTAGTCGCTAAAAAGTTCATTTCTTGGGGAGCTGAGTTGAAAGCTAAATTGCGTGATTGCGCTAAGTTGCGAAGAATAGTGAATGATGGAATTAAATGGACAACTAAGTGAAGTATGTACAGAGGGAAAATGGTGCTGCCGACGTCATTAGATTAGGAGTTATAAGGATGTAAAGTAAGGTGAACTATTATTATAGAATGAAGGGTAAAATTAATAAAATAAGGAAATGAATGTGGTTCTAATTTCAGCTCAACCACATTCATTCTAAGACTAGGATGCATGGACATTCAATTTAGCCTTGTATTACATGCTCCCTTATTCAATATTGTGTTCCGCTTTTAACAGCAGATCTTCCTGGATTGAGCTTTTCTTCAATTTGGCTGAGTTAAAGAGGTAATAAAATATGTATTCGATAATATGGCAATCTTTTGTTTGTCCAATAACTGTGTTATTAAAATTCCTGTAATTTGGTCGTGTTGATGGTTTTCATAGCTCTTGGGGCGATAAATGCGCGCATGACCAAAGCAAGCACTGCGTTTGGTACATTCCTTAAGCATGCAGAAAATGCAGATTATTATCAAATCATCATCTGCGTTATTTAAATTCAACAGTCGCATGCAATTCCATGTTCGTTTGAGAACATTCGATACACAAAGAACTTAATCAGCATGATTGCCAGAGTACCAGCTACAACCGCAAAGAAAATGTATAAAGGCATACAGAGGCATGCAATTAGAGTTAAGAAAAATTCACAATATTTAAGATAATGATATTCTTGTATAACTGGCACAAGGTCCTTGGAACCTTGCTTCTTATGTTTAAGATAATTCATTTCGTTTTGAATAGGAATAAGAGTGGGACAGCCGAGACTTCGGTCTAAGACGCAGAGGAATTTGGACGAAGAGGGGGGTCTTTGTGCTACCCCCCACTTCTTCTAGGAAATGGGAGGAGTTTTGACTAGCAGGGGGTGTTTCGTTCTATTTATAGACTGCTCATTCTATTTATAGAATGGAGAGTATGGATGTCATGTGTGGAGGCTAGGTCGACTGTTTGCAGTTACACCAGAGGTCGACACGATGCAGTTGGAGGTTCCACATGAGGCTACAATCACTTTCTTTGCACCGACATCTGGTGTTGGAGCAGATAGTTACCAATTTTGCAAGGAAAAACTAGAAAGATCCATAAGGAAAAATGCAAGTTATAATAAATAAAATTCATACATTCTACACTATCCTGGTCAATTGTAGTACAGGTGGGTGAGCCTACTTGCTAATACAGTGAGCCACACATTGTCGAGTAGTGTGCTAACAATTATTTGCGATTCTTGCAAGAAATTGAAGGTTCTTTGAAGGGACTTAACAAATAGTGCATTGGCTAATGTGAGAACTTGCTGTGACTCTTGTAGAAAGTTGAATGTTCCCTATGCATTGGAACCAGTTCCATAGAGTCTGCTGTGATTCCTCGGGCATTCAAGCAACCTTTAATGTGGAGCTCATAAATTGTTCTGATGCTTCTTGTAAGTTTTTTTTTTTTTTTTGTTGGTTTTATCAGGTTCCTTTCTGTTTAATCCTCATTGTTTCATCTTTTTGCATCATATGCTCTTTTTTGTCTAAGCATCATGCTCTATTCACTGTTACGTAGCACTTGGTCCATTCTACTATTGATGCCATCACCAGTTCTTATCCTGAGATATGAAATTATCTCACTCCATTATAGTATATCATATACATTTTGCGAATACCAGCACTTGTGATGCTCTGATTGCTTGTTGAGGTTTTTTCGTTGAATTGATAGCAAATTCTTCTGTCTCTTCTCTGCTAAAGCAGAGCTTGTAATCCTCCAGTTGAAAGGAAATAATGGTGGTGGATAATAATAAAATGGAGGAGGCATGTACAGATGCTGCGCATACTGCCCTTGCAGATTATCATATAATTGCACATCGTTATTTTTATAGTAAATATAATAAATAGGTCACACTGGTCACCATTTATTGGAAAATAGGTAAGATCGGTTACGTCATCCATATATTTAGGCGGACCTTGGGATTTCCAAACTTGAGAGGACCTTTGCAATAATCATTTACAGTGTGGAACAGTGGTAGCACACTCGCAGAATACATAAGGTTTCAGAAGCTAGAAAACAAGACCTTCCACAAGTCTTCAATCTAGGCTTAAGCCGCTAATAGCACATACAGTGTTTGGACATGACAACATGAAGTGGTTGCTGATTGTTACCTAGAGATCTTGTCGATGCTATGGGTAAAGAAATAAACAAATGAACCTCGATAGAACAGATGGATGTTTGGTTGGACTTTGGATTAAACCGCAACAGTTGAAACATATGAATCCAATCATTCGATGACCTTGAAGCCATGAAGACCAAGTTCTAAGGTCCATTGGTCTTTCATGCAGGGAGCATCATTAATCACTTACCTCGGTAGGTGCAGTTGGATGTGTAAGTTGACCCTAATGAGCATATATTTGAGAGAAACCTTGACTGGTGTGCATTTGAAGATCAGAATGATTAACTTATTTGTTTAGTATTAGTACTTGCCCGAAGACGAACTGCTTATATCATCTTGTGGCCATAAATAACATCCTTTGTACTATACTCATCTGCGTGATTTGTGTATTCAGTCTATGTACTATACTTTGTTTGACATTTCATAAGCCGAGAATCCCTGACCTTTGGGTGATTATTGATCGATAATGTGTTATTTTGGATATTGAGTGCAATCACTTGATTGGCTTAGAATGATCATGAGTCCTTGAATCTTAGTATATAGTTGAGCTTGAGCGAGTTTGTTCTTCAGTCTCGACTCAATCTCAGGAGAGAGGGGCAAAGAATCGATTTATACAATAGATTCTGAGACTACTTACTACCACAGGCTGATGTTGAGAGAGGTAAGGCATTTAATAATCTATATAGCTGAGCATATGAATTCATTATATACTTAGAATGTATAATTGACTGAGAAACTTTAAAATTACAGAGTGAAGGGAGAAAAGGGAACAAGGCATGCTAAAGGTGATTCTTCACTTATTTGGTATTTCTTATTGGAAGTTAATAGCAATTTTGATTGGGATATTAGCTGTATTAGTTATTTTCTGCTTGTTGTGCTGCAAGCTGACAAGATAGAAGTATGGCTGTATGTTTTAATTATGTGGGGCTCATAGTTTTTTCTATGATATGCATCAGTCTTCAGGACAATGCAGAGGTTAGACCTGAATGCTCACAAAGAGTATTTAATACTCACTGTCAAATGATTGAGCCAGGGGCATTTAAGTGTGTACCTAAGACTGGTTTCAATGAAGTATGTCGAATGGTCAATATGACAGGAATAAGAACTATCATCTTTCAGAATTGGAATACTGAGGTGATACAATTGAGGCCATTCGCGTCTATAGCAGGAATACAGGAGCTAGAACTGAGATTTTGGACGGTTAAGATAGACTTAGCAGATTTGTTGGAATTATTTCCAGCAGTGAAGAAAGTTCGTTTTCAGAGAGCTGAGTTTAATACTCACAGACCTGTTGAGATGGAGACTCAAATAGAACAGCTAGAAGGTCTAAAGTACTCAATATTTGAGAAACCAATATCCAGTTTGAATTTGCCTAAATTAAGAAAGCTGGGATTAAGACTAGAAAGCGCAGTGGAGGATTATCAGCTAGGTAATCTACATTTAACTGAATTAAGGATAAATGCTCCAGGAGCATATAGATTCAATTGGCCCAAGCTTGCAAATCATTCCACGCTTGAGGTTCTAACTGTTCAGGGTCTTGCTAGAATGTATGCCAATATACAGGATTTTCCTTATACAAATTTGAGAACTCTTAGGATTCGTGGAAAACGTTTTCAGCTTAACTTGACTGATTTTCTGGGAGGCAAGGTCTTTGATAAGCTGAATGTGTTGGAATTATCAGGAATTGAGTTAATGGAAGAAACAGATTTCACTCCCTTGATGAATTTAAGAGAACTTATTATCAATAAACCTTACACGTTTTTTGGGAAAGTAAGACGATTCCCTGAGAATCTTTTGAAGTTGACTTTAAATGACCTGGGTGAGAAAGAAGTATTGACTAGGCATGACCTTATTGTAAAGTCTAATCTGCATAAAATTGAAATAGTTAACTGCAAGATTAAGACTATTAGACCATCATTTTGGGAAGGTTTTCTAAACTTGAGATTTATTAATCTGACTTTTAATCGGTTCAAGTCTTTGAATCTGAACCCAGGGTTAGTTAAATTGACTGAAATAGATTTGAGTAATAATCAGTTAATGATTCTTCCTGAAGATTTGCTGTACTACCCCAAAATGAGAACGATTAATCTTAGCTATAACTCACTTGAGGTATTGGACTTGGGTATTCCTTACACTCCTGAGAGGGTATCTCGATCATTGCAGGTTATTAATTTAACAGGTAATGATTTGGAATGTAGCTGTCCTTGGAAATCATTTTCCATGGCTTTCCAGGAAGGAGTGCGAATTGTGGGAAGTTGTAATGATTCCATATCATTAGGTGATTTGGAGGTCTCTATCTGTCCAGATTATTTAATACCAAATCGACAGCAAAGAGACGTAGATTTGCAGCAGTTGGTGACTCCTCCTGCAGATTTGTTTGATCTACAAGGTATAGCCTTACCTGCAGAAGATATGAGAGATAGTTTGAACAGCTTTTCTAGAAGGATTAGGAATGAGGAGACAAGGGGTTTTGTGAGTGCCCCATATGGTGTCACCTTCTCAGCGAACAAACGGTTTATTATAGGCCTTGAAGATCTTAAGATACACGTAAAATTGAATTGGCCAAATCTGGCACTTCCTGAGATTCCTGAACAATCGAAGGAGATTCTAAAAGAGATTTGTAGTGGAGAGGAGGAGATGTTACGAAGAATCTGCGAAGACTACCAGCCGCTTTTAACATATGCAGATAGACAAACAGTTGAGTTGAGAGAGCAAGTGCTTAAGAGATTCCAGGAATTGGTAACTATTTTCCAAGATCCAATTTTGCCTGGTAGTCGGACTAGACTTCGCAGATCTGAACAACCAGAGTTGAAACCCACGGATGAACCGATAATCGAGGACATTTTAGACACTGACTACTGGGAATCTGAACATGATAGGATTCAGATATGGCAATGGGCCACTGCATCCTTTAGTGGTGTTATGCATTCGTCATTAACCCAAACCAGGGCCAAAGCTTTTGTTAAAGCCATTAGACTTTTGGCAGGGCGGCAGTCCTTGTTGAGAGATTCCCATCAAACCATGAGGCAGGATTTAATCGAAATAGTTGAACTAAAAACTAAGTTGTTTGAAAACACAACTAGAAACATAGAGGAGTTATATGAGTTACTCAATTCAACGAACATTGAAATGCAATCTGCTTTAAGAGGGGTTTATCAGCGAATGAATGTTCTACAGAAGAGAACACGAACTATTCGTGTTTTGAGTCTGCTTGGATCTAGGTATTTAAGTTTAAGCAATGAGAGGGTAGAGCAATTCAAGCATCTTTTGAAAGAAGTCGAGGCTGTTTTGACTGCAGTCCAGCAGCTTGATCGAGGACACCTCAGTTATAGACTTCTAGCACCGACTGATATGCAAGACTTGATTATTAGAGCAAGTCAATTGCTAAGGGATTGGCACCCAACTCACAAATTGCTTTTTAAGAGTTTTAGTGAGTTCTATGGAGCGAAGTTCAGTTTTATTGCAAATCATCATGGATTGGTTCTCCAATTATCTTGGCCTATCTTAGCTAAAGATAGTGCACAATATTGGCTTTACAGAACACGTTCCATCAGCCTACCATTGATAACTGATAGTAGTTTTAATAAGCCAGAGTCTAATCATGATTATACTCGAATTAAGTTAGAGAGTGAGTATTTGGCTGTTTCCAATGAGTATAATTTTGTTGAAGTTAATAGCCTTGATCTGGAAGATTGTGAACAGATTGGTAACGCATATCATTGTTACCAGAATTTCTTAGAGAAGGATAATCATCGGGTGAATTGTATGTCAGCTTTATATTTAAATAAATCCGCTGAAGTTATTCTTGACTTATGTGAAGTCGAGTATATGTTTGCTCCTGTAAAGTTTAAGGCAGAAGTTATAGATGCTGGAGCTCATCTTCTCTTGAGTGGCTTGCAGACTCCTTGGAGGATGCAATGCGACGAGTCTAGGACTCCTAGAGAGATGCAGGGAGCTCCTATTGCTTTATTATCCAAAGACATTCTTTGTCGTTGCAGCATAAGCTCGGTAAACGGTCATGTTGGTCGTAGAATTACAAATTGTCCAGACAACGAACAACCTAGGCTTATTATTCAATATGTGTCTAATGAGATTGCCAGGGAAGCATTTCCTAATTTAACTATGCAACCTCTTTTGAATAACCTAGATGTTATGGATGAGTATCGAGAGTGGGAGGCTCCCCAATCCGACACTTTAGAGAAATTACGAAGCTTTAGGTTACATAATACTACTTCGGCCGTTATGAGGCTACGAGAATTAACTGAAGAATTAAGAGAGAAGGGCGAGAAATTCGATAGAGATTGGGATCTTCTGGGAATTGATGGTGATATTACAAAATGGTTTACACCCAGAGGCTGGACAAAGGGAGTATTTGCTGTGGGAGCCCTTTTTGGCTTTATAGGATTTATTATGGCAACATTTTTATGTTTTAGACAAGCTCGGAGTAATGGAGTTCTGAGATCTCTAATGTTTATGGGAGCTCCACATTTGGCAAGGGCAAATCCTTTGTCAACTACAGCTTCCCCGACTCCTTCGACTCAGGAAGTTGTTCTTAGCTCTGAGTCAATGATCAGAATGATAGCCATGAACTTTACTGTGTTCTTGATTATGATTGCATTAATCTACTGTATTAAGAGAATGTTTAATTATTGTTGCCAACAAGCAAGCTTGTATATGGTACACCCTGAGCTGAAAGAACACCCCAGGGCTAGGATCTATCTAGAGCTTTCAGATTTAAAGGATAGGGTTATACTTGAGGTTATGAATGTTCGAGCTGCAGCTGAACAATTGCATTTTCAGGGAAAGGTCACATCTAGTCTTATCAAGATGGATCATCACACCCTGTATTCTATTTTAAGGGTTTCATGGAAACAAGGAGATTGTAAATTACTTGTAGGAGAGTTGGAACTGGATTTACCTGCTCTAATTCCAGTACGAAGGATGAAGAGAAATCAGGTTCAGAAATTACTGGAAGGAGATTGTGTAATTGGAATTTTGGTCAGCGATAATAATTACTTGTATAAATTGACTGATAGCCCAAGATTGATTGATAATAAAGGGCCTTATCAGAGTTTGATTGACGAATTGCAGGCTAGGCAAAGATGTCTGGGAAATCTTGAGCTGCCTGGTTATAACTGTCAATCCGATGTACAAATGGATATTGTACAACCTACAGCTCCGAATTGTGGGGTTGCTTGTGGGAAGGGAATTGTGGAGACTACTATTCTGTAGAGTTATTAATTCCGCTTGAGTTATTGGTTTAACTATTTAAGAGTATGTTGGCATGAAACTAATAACAAAACTGCACGTGAATGCTGAAAGTTAATCTGAGTTGTGTCTATTTAAGCAAAGTTTATTGATTTCTTAAGATATTTAATTGAGGTAATTGTACTGGATTTAAATTGCCTTCTTGTAATAATCATTAATTATATTACATTTAATATTACTATTTGGTTTGAATCGAGTGAAGTGTTGTGCTGTGTTTTAATCAAACTTATACTCTTGTTTGAAGTCTTGTTTGAACTCTTGTTTGAGTTCTTGATTTTATTGGTTACTTAATCCATGTATAAGTTGTTTGCAGATTAGAGGTGAGTGGATTAAGAGATGATCTTGGTAATTTGGTAATTTAATGTAAAGTTCCAGATGAGGGATTGCGCTGTACTAGCAGCCTTTGTGAATTTAAATTTTAGTGTCATCCGCAGGGAAACCTCTTATTGTATTTCATTGCGGATGATAGTGTATGATTATGATAGCGATTTATGTAATGCTCTCATTCTTTAAACATGTGTCTTATATAATTACTATGAATACTTATTCAATTATATTTAGTTAATTCTATTACTTAAAGTGATTTTGGGAATTGCAGTGGGTTGTGAATTATGTTACTTTTCTTATGAATAATTATAGAACCTCATATTCATGAGTTGGGCTAATGATGTTGTTGAGGACTGAATGATTGATGGAAGTTCGGAATTAATTCTAAAATCAAATTTCTTTTATTTTGATTGCAGGCCAGGTTCTCGTCTTCCTCTCGCTCTCTCTCGTTCAGCTCACCCTCCACTCGTTACGCTCAGCTTGTTGCCTCACCGAATTAAGGCTTGCCTTGGAAGTCTTAATTGATCATCAATTGAAGTGAACCGAGAACTGGAATCGCACGAGCAAGCTCGCGAAAGATACTCTCTTCTACAAGACCAAGTCGGACATTGAATCTGGTCTTATAGAATCGTTTTACTTGAAAGTTCGTTCTTCTTGTGAACTCTCGTTGAAGGTCGACTTCAGCCTCGAATATGTGATCGCTTGGACAATGACAAGAAGATTCGTGTGTGTGTTAATAGAAGGTTTATTTGCTCGAACTCTAGAATTGCGCCTCCATTGCTCGGTGGACTTCGTTGATGATTGTTGAACAAGACTTTAATTTAAATTTCAATTAATTAAATTACTAAGGTGATATATATATATATGTGTTATACTTTTATGCTGATTAATTATATGATTATTGAATTTTGATTTATTGATCTGTGTTTGGATTGATGGTTGTTTGAATTTGCTTACTTGAATTTCTTGAAGGTTTATTGATGTTTGGTTCCCTGATTCAGAGATTGCGATGGACTGTTTATTTGAGGAAAAAGGGTTTAGAGATAGGTTAAACCAAGGGGGAGATAGAGGATGGAACTTGAAGAGTCATTAATGCAAGAGTTATTTTAAAACAGGGGGGGTTGTGACAAGTGCTGTCACATTACTTCATTTTTATAATTAATTATTTAGAAAAACTCTTGCATTATATGAAATGGACTCAAGGCGAGCATGCCGTCTACGTGCTGCTATAAATCAAAAGGGCATGCTCCAAATGTCTAGCAGTACATGTCTCAAGGATATCTCAGAGGGCAGCAAACTAAAGAGGCGATCTAAAGAATTGCTCTGTTGTCAAGCTCAGCATAGCCATGCTATATTAATTGATGCCTCAGAGATAAAACCCTTATGGGCCTCTGGCTTCAACTCCTAGCTCTGCTTATTAGCAGCCGTTATCCAATAGCTAGTCAGAGTGTATCAGCAAGCTGGCAGAGAGATGAGCTGAGAGATCCAGCAGAGGAAACAGTTCCTGAGCTCTGTCTATATCGTAACATCAGATAAGTATCATGATTTATATTCCATCAGTTAGACAGTCATCATCGCAGTTTTACCTTGGGAACTAGAATTTAAGTTTAAATGGTGCTGTAACAAGTACAGACCAATTTGATCCAAGTTCTAAATTCATAATTGTTTGTATGAACTGAGTAAATTGTTAGAAGAGAAGGAATGATTGAGAGCTTGTTTTCTCAGATAAGATATTGTGATGTATAACTATGTTTAATGAAGGAGTCTGAGCTACAGCTCCTGGGTTCAGATATGTGATCAATAGAAACAACTGCAGAATGTCATAACAACTCGCAGATTTTACAATTGTTATGTAATTAAGGAAATCATTTACAAATGTTATGTAATTAAATAAATTATTGTTTAAAAGGTTAAATCAGAGTCATAGTTGTGTATTTAAGTTCAATGACATCAGACCGGCCAGAGTGCGGTTCCGGCCTCAATTAACACAGCCAAGCTAATTATTAAACCTTGTTTTAACAGAATCATCACCCAGATGACACAAGATGGCAAAATGCTGTTTTTTGCCTTATAATGGGTTTTAAATGAGATATAAACACTATTTAAACAGCTAGAAATAAGTTTATAACCATACCAAACTTACGAGAAAGATAAAAAATTCACATTATTTTTACCTTCAGCGAACGAAGTTCAAAGAAGGCATTGTTATCACTTTGGTCAAAAGTTGTCCATCTGCCGCGCGGGCATCCGGGTGTCCGGGCGTCCGGGCAGTTAGGCGGCGGGCGAATAGATAGTTTCCGGGCCAGTACTCAGCCCCTATTGAATGTACATGGATGAAATTTGGTACATATGTAGCCTGTATGGTCTAGTTGTGCCTTTTGATGGTCTGATTGATGGAACTTTTGTAATTTTTGAAATATTGAGAAAAATATTTAAAAATAATAATTTTTTCATATCCGGGCTAGGACTCAGCCCCTATCGCATGCACACAGATGCAATTTGTTACACATGTAGCCTGTATGGTCTAGTTGTGCCTTTTGATGGTCTCATTGATGGATAGTTTGCAATTTTTGAAATATTGACAAAAATAAAATAATACAAATGTTTTCATTTCCAGGCTAGGACCCTGTTTATATGTACATGGATGAAATTATTTACACATATAGCCTATATGGTCTAGCTGTTCCTTTTCATGCCCTGATTGATTGATATTCTATATTTTTTTAAATATTGAGAAACATTTATTAAATTTTTTTTTTCATTTCAGGCCAAAACTTGGCCACAATTGCATGTACATGGATGAAATATGTTACACATGCCACCTATATGATAAATTTGTGTCTTTTGTGGGTGTGATTCATGGATAATCTATACTTTTTGAAATATTGATAACAAATATTAAAGTTATAATTTTTCATTTCCAGGCCAAAATTTGGCCATCATTGCATGTCCATAGATGAAAGTTTATATAAATTCCCTATATAATATTTTAGTGCCTTTTGTTGGCCTGCTTGATAGTTACTCTTAATGCTTTTTGAAATATTCTGACCCATTCATCAAAACTTATTCCTTGTTTATGTATAGAACTGGTCAATATTATATGTATATTTGTCTTGTAAGGTCTTTCCATCGTTCAACATACCCTGGCATGCAGGTGGGCATATGGCAGGGCATACAGATAATTTCAGAACAAGATCGTGCCAATATTGCAAATACTACAGGCGATGTGGTTCACATCACTTTTATGATGTAATGGTGTCCTTTTTAAATGTTTTTTTTTTTGCTGAAGGTTTGCTGCTATGCAGCCTATGTTTTGAATTTCACATTTCTACTTTTTCTCTCCACCCTATTCAACATTAATTTTTACGTACATTAGTGTTTGCTGGGTATAATGTATAGGATGATTCATGTCCATTCTCCTGTGCAAATTTCCTCTAAACGAGATACAGGCCCAGGCACATATGCTGAGCAATTGCATAATAACTGTATCATAACCTACCATGTGCAATGGTCAAGGTACAGTGAAGACAGCAAAAGGGGGAAAAAAACCTCCGTTCTAAATTTGCATTAATTTTTTCATTTTCAATCAATCACAAACTAATACCACAAAAGGTCACTGGAGATATTGTGAACATCAATAACTTCAATCAAGTTAATTAACAAACTGAATTAACAATTGCAAGTCTATTTACCCAATCCAGAACTTTGAAGTCTGACCCCGGTATTCAAATAAATAAGTTAAATATAAATTCACTAATGAAAAAATTGGTCGGGCGTCATTGTTATAGACTGACGACATATGACAGTTGCCGAATTTTCAGAGTAAAGTGGACCAAAATTGTCAAACATGAAAAGACTGAAGCGTACATGTACAGGTCCACCTCGTGGCCTGGTGCCCATGTCCTGATAAGATAAGGTCACTGCAGGGGGCACCAGTGAATTTCAGTGATGCTGCCCTTTGCTATCTTGACCTTAGTGGAACTCTTCTTTTTCCAGCTCTTCGGTGTCCCTGCGCACAAAAATAAGTTTCCGAAAACATGGCCTGTTGTCAATTGTCAGTGGGGGCAGGTTTTCCGAGGAGTATATAATTTCTTCCTGCAGTTCTGCAAAAAGCTGCAGAATTCTGCAAAAAACTGCAGAATTCTGTAGGAAACTGCAGAATTCTGCAGGAAACTGCAGAATTCTGCAGTTCTACAAAAAAACTACAGAATTCTGCAGTTCCAAAAAAAATTCTGCAGTTTCCAAAAAAACTCTGCAGGAAGCTGCAGAATTCTGCAGTTCTGCAGCTCCCTGCATGATTTCTGAACCTCTGTTACTTCTTGCAGTTTATTGCAATGCATCTTCAAAGTTCAGACCTCTCTGACATGGGGCTTGCCACTACCAAGGAAACGTGGTTTGGGGGATTGTTGTATGAGGGATCAGGGTTTTTGTTAGTCCTCTGTCACTGCAGCGTTTCTGAAAAGTTTCTGCAGCAAAATCTGTAATTCTGTAGGAGATATGCAGCCTGGGAGGTTTTATGCAGTTCTGCAAAAAACTGCAGAATTCTGCAGAAAACTGCAGAATCCTGCAGAAAACTGCAGAATTCTGCAGTTCTACAAAAAAACTGCAGAATTCTGCAAAAAACTGCAGAATTCTGCAGGAAACTGCAGAATTCTGCAGGAAGCTGCAGAATTCTGCAGTTCCACAAAAATCTGCAGAATTCTGCAGTTTCAAAAAAAACTCTGCAGGAAGCTGCAGAATTCTGCAGCTAACTGCATGATTTCTGAACCTCTGTTACTTCCTCCAGTGTATTGCATCTGTACAGTTCAGACCTCTTTGACATTGGGCTTGCCGCTACCAAGGAAACATTGATTAGGGGGTTGGTTTGGGGGGTTGTGGTTTGGGGGGTCGGGGTTTTGGTAGTCCTCTGTCATTTCAGCGTTTCTGAAAAGTTTCTGCAGCAAAATCTGTAATCCTGTAGGAGATATGCAGCCTGGGAGGTTTTATGCAGTTCTGCAAAAAACTGGAGAATTCTGCAGAAAACTGGAGAATTCTGCAGGAAGCTGCAGAATTCTGCAGTTCTACAAAAAACTGCAGAATTCTGCAAAAAACTGCAGAATTCTGCAGGAAGCTGCAGAATTCTGCAGTTCCAAAAAAAACTGCAGAATTCTGCAGTTTCAAAAAAAACTCTGCAGGAAGCTGCAGAATTCTGCAGCTAACTGCATGATTTCTGAACCTCTGTTACTTCCTCCAGTGTATTCCATCTGTACAGTTCAGACCTCTTTGACATTGGGCTTCCCGCTACCAAGGAAACATTTATTTGGGGGGTTGGTTTGGGGGGTTGTGGTTTGGGGGGTCTGGGTTTTGGTAGTCCTCTGTCATTGCAGCGTTTCTGAAGCAAAATCTGTAATCCTGTAGGGGATATGCAGCCTGGGAGGTTTTATGCAGTTCTGCAAAAAACTGCAGAATTCTGCAGAAAACTGCAGAATTCTGCAGGAAGCTGCAGAATTCTGCAGGAAGCTGCAGAATTCTGCAGTTCCAAAAAAATCTGCAGAATTCTGCAGTTTCAAAAAAAAAAACTCTGCAGGAAGCTGCAGAATTCTGCAGTTCTGTAGCAAATTCTGCAGTTCTACCAGGTAGCAGTTTGTGGAATGACATTTTTGCGAGCACACAGATCGCCGAAAAGAGTGCCGTACGGCAAAAAGAAACAACGACGGACAAAGACTAACTGCTGTATTAAATAGACCTGGTTGCAGAGTACCTGAAACTTTTTTCGGAATGAAATTTGGTTGAGAATTGACCGAGCAGAGAGGCAAAACGTCCATTGAAGTTTATTTTGATAGAGCCTTTATAAAATGACATTTTTGCAAGCTGGCCGATCGCCGAAAAAAGGGTCGTAAGGCAAAAAGAAACAAAGACGGATAAAGACTGACTATTGTATTAAATAGACCTGGTTGCAGAGTATCTGAAACTTTTTTCGGAATGAAATTTGGTTGAGAATTAGCCGAGCAGAGAGGCAAAACGTCCATTGAAGTTTATTTTGATAGAGCACTGTCAGTAGTTTATAAAATGACATTTTTGCGAGCTTACCGATCGCCGAAAAACGGGTCGTACGGCAAAAAAAAAAAACAACGACGGACAAAGATTGACTAGTGTAGTCAATAGACCTGGTTGTTGGGTACCTGAAACATTTTTCTGAATGAAATTTGGTTGAGAATTGACCGAGCAGAGAGGCAAAGCGTCCATTGAAGTTTATTTTGATAGAGCAGTTTGTAAAATGACATTTTTGTGATCCCATTTGTTTCCTCACAGTCCTCATGCTTGTATAGGTATTAATGGAGCTGCAGAACTGCAGAATTCTGCAGTTTCCTACAGAACTGCAGAATTTATTGCAGAACTGCAGAATTCTGCAGCTTCCTGCAGAATTCTGCAGCTTCCTGCAGAATTCTGCAGTTTCCTGCAGAATTCTGCAGTTTCCTTCAGAACTGCAGAATTTTTTGCAGAACTGCAGAATTCTGCAGTTTTCTGCAGAACTGCAGAATTCTGCAGTTTTCTGCAGAATTCTGCAGTTTCCTACAGAACTGCTGAATTTTTTGCAGAACTGCAGAATTCTGCAGTTTTCTGCAGAATTCTGCAGTTTCTATTGCAGAATATGCAGCTGCAGGAAGAAATTTAAGTGTACTGGGTTTTCCGAGCTCCAGAACACTTCTAAATCCACAGCTATGTATCGTAAAACTAGCGGGATCCATGGATTAGGTCCAGAAGTTGACTCAGTTGGGCTAACCCAGTGTTGTCAGGCTGATTATATTGTGTTCTGGATCCCAGAATATAAGCTCCATTGACTCGCAATGGTAAAAAATGGTGGCTTGTTTCAGGAAAAAGTTTTAATATGCGCATTTATCAATGGTGTTACCATTGGACTGTTAACCATGTTTGAGTAACACCTTGTTTGAGTAACACCAGTGACCATTTTTTAGGGTAACACCAGTGACACCAAAAAAGAATACTCTTAATTTCAACACACCGTGAAGCCATCCTGCATGCTAAAAACATATAAATGCCAAAATCTGTAGTTAACATGGATGCCTGTCCATCATAAGATGCCCCTTGGTACATTTTATCTAAGATGGAAGGGAGCATTCCTTTTACAGCCATGCTTTATTTAATGAGTAGGCCTACTTAAACACCAGTGACATGTGTTCTGGTGACGGGGTCATTTTGTTTGCCACAGTATACACAGGAAAGAAAAAATTCAGTCAGTCTTGGGTATAAGTATGTGGAGTAGTTGTCAAGAGATTTAGACCCACCACAAATATTTATATTGATTTGACATGGTTGAAAACGTACAGTAAATGAAAGAATAATTTTCTGTGACATCACCTTTTTGGTATATTTCGAATATTGTTAATGATTCACAATATAAGCAACTACTGATAATTTCCATTTTACAATGAAAATAACTTCTTTAAAAGAGGGGAAATGCATATGATTAGAAAGAAAATCCTAATTTTATGATTTTGCTGAAAACAGTTTGAGTGACACAAAAACCTCAGTTAGTTTGGAATGGCCCTACAATTTCATTCTGTGTGGCATAATTTTTTACCATCAAAACTGCTCAGAATTGGTCTCAGACGATCTGAAAACCATTAGCTTCTGGGGGCCTACAGCGGCCCCCAGACCCTCGGCCTTCAGTCTGGTCCGCTTTCGTCTCCGTCATCACCCCCCCAACCACAGGGCAGTCTACGGGCCTGAAAGTGGACCTCAATTAATTATTAGACATATGCAAGTTACTTGCCACACTCCAATTGGATCGATAGTTATATAAATATGAGTCATATTTTGAAAAAGATATACATTGTAAATTTACTTCAGATCAATGAGAATATAAGTGGACACACATTTAAGTTCATCTTCTGTCCTTGCTATAATCACTGTTTGCCAAAACCAACTGCTGGGAGCGGCTGTTGCCATCTCCATGAAATATTGTCACCCTTCTCACCCCTGAAATAGTTAATATGGTTACAATCTGTCAGTTCAAAACTTCAAATTCCAATTACACTTGTTTTTAGTCCCGGAGCCACTCCCCAACAAGGGCCATATTTCAGGAGTTGCTTCAACCCAAGAGCTAGAAAAATGCGGTTGGTGCCATGAAATTCCCAAAACACCCCAGATCATGTCAACCATATTTTAATTAAAGATACGGTACCAATCGTTAACGTACACAGGGGGAGGGGCATATCTATGTAAAATGTACAATTGATAAGATTGCATAGTAAATGATGAACTCCAATACAACGTTTTATATGAATTGTTTTCAAAAGTATGACAATGTTGCTTTCATGCATGTAGCTATTGGTGTTTCTGCATTGGTACCATAACTGTATTGGCGCCAGAGTGCAATCACTGCAGTGGCTGGGTTTGCACTAATCTAAGGGCAGTCTTCAGACAACGGTAAGTACAAATTAAAATAACACATGGCTAAAAAACGATGAAAACACAACAAAGCCACTCCATCCTCAATCTCCGCTTAGAGCTCTTCTTTTACTTTGTCCCTCAACTGTGTTGTGTGTCTTACGCTTTCGTGTCGTTTTTAAAGCTTCATTTTCTTTCACCACAGGAGGATTAATTGAGGCAGCTTCATCCATGTTTTCACTTGACATTTTTGTATCATCAGTAGGAACATCATGAAGGATCTTCATCCGTTCTGTGTTGTCAGCTGATTCTTCACCGGAGACTTGAAGCTGGTCATCCTCCAGTGACAAATTGTCCAACTGTGCAGTATAAAAAAAGATAAGTTGAATAATTCTAGATATAAAAACGTAATTAGATAAATCATACAGCAAGTAGGCTACAGGGTACATCTAGAAATATCAAAGACCAAGTTCTATACTACTGCCATGATGTCAAACTTTATGGCAATGTAATTATAATAGTAGGATTAACAATTTTACATGATGTATACTCATGAAATTTAATATTTTTGTGTGGCCTGCAGTAAGGTAAAGAATGTGAATATTTGAAAAAAAGCAAAACAAACAGAAGTTATCATGAGACTCACAATCTGGCTCATGCAATATCAAATAGTTAACGTCTGGTTCAGAGGATCTAATATATATATAAAAGGTATTTAGGGGTAGCCATTCCAGATGATTTCATATTTGTAGACTTTCATCAAATAACAAAACATTTTGCAAAGTTTTAGGTCTGACATCAGAAAATCCTTCCAGGGGATTGATCAAGCTGCACACAGTGTGTCACTTTTTTTCATTTTGCTTCAAGTGATTGACATTGGCTGGAAAAATGATGTCATAATTTCAACCAATAAACTGCTGCAAAGGCCAACTTGGTTTTGGCAGTTGTTCACCAGGTCAAAGCGCAATCCACATGAAATCTTGCATTTCCTCATGAACTGTCGTATTTCACACTCCTGTGTAACTGTTGATTGCTTCAGTTGATATTAAATCAGTCTCAAGACGACTCTGAATGGCTTCACATCTCTGAACACTAAATTATCACTAAATTATCATGCGTTGACCAAAAGCATTGTTTCTTCTTCTTCTTCTTCCAGTGAAGTACAGGAGCCTATAGGCTATCACGTACTGTTTGTAAGGGACTATTCGGAATTAAATTTATGACTTTGTTGAGGGGGTGGTAATTTCTACAGTTTTACTTGAATGTGAACCACCTTTTTACGCATGCTTCTTATGTCTTGGTGCAATGGGAATTTTTCCTGACAGGCTACAAATTTTTCACTCATGTTTCAAGGGGGGTACTTATTTTTTGCGACATGCTCAATTGTCAAATGAAATTTTAACAAAAAAAAAAGGGAGGTTCTACAAATATCCACGAAACCAAAGGGATTATTACTTTTAGCAGAAAGTTCCATCAAAACTTCCAACCATTCGGAATTTTTTACTTCCAGTAAAAAATTCTGAATGGTTCCTTAGGATAGGGAGGATGATCCAGTGATGTGGCCAACATTCATAAGAAAATCATAATGGGAATCAAACCAGGGACCAAATTCTGGAATTGCTCCCAAATTCAGGAGCAACCCAATGGGCACATCTATGTTGTATCAACGTCGCAACAATGTCACCCTTTTCTTCACATGACGTAGAATCGTATGGTAGAAATTATGTTGTCACAACGTTGTGAAGCAACATCATAGATATGACGTTAGCATGTGACGTTGTGGCGACATTTTCACAACATTGTGAAGCAATGTCAGTGGTTCAATGTCAGCTTGCGATGTTGTGGCAATGCGGTAAAAAACCCAGACGTTGTGTTCACGTTGTGGCGACATAATCTTTGCCATACGTAACAGTACAACTCAAAATAAAGTACGATTACCCCAGCAGGAAGGAAGAATCAGCCACTACTTTACCCTTTCACACCTTTTGACTACCCCTGAATCACTTCCTCCTTTTACCTACTTGAAACTACCTTTTAAAATTACATTAAAAATCACATTTAAACAACACCAATTTAAACACAATCACCCCCATTGTGTTTGATTTACTCGATATTATGCACAACTGCTAATAGCAGTTACATTGGTAGCTGTCTGAATAGAGTTTTTAATGTGGGCTAAGGTCGTTGTTAGGAGTCAAAGGGAGTTGTAATGAGATTTGGGGTGGAGGGGAGAAAGGAGGGCAAAATAGGTAAACAGCGGACTTTTGACAGAAATTTTCTTACTTCACTATGGGTTGTACTGTACGTAACCAACAAACCAGCCCTCCACCAATTAGCAACGTCGGGGTTTCCGTCATGTGCCCAGTGGGAAAAGTGCTTCCAAATTCGAGAGTTTCATTTTCAAAGGACCCTCGGACGTAGGGTATTAAGATCAGATGGTTTTTTATAGGCCAGACTTGTGCTTGCAAGTAATTAAGGATTCTGTCCCGTGAAAAAAGATTCCTTTAATTGTTGTGGTTTTGTCTGCGCTGTGATTATTTGTCTCGGAGGTTCCACATGCTAATGACAATTAAATTGATTCATTTAAAGGTTAATCGTTCCTTTGATGCCAGCAACTTTCACAAATCAATAATTTTGGATGGATTTCTAACCCTACATAAATTTCATATTTTGGCCTTTTTTGCATTGTTTTTTCAATTTCCTCCAGCCTCCCAAATTTTCAAAGATTTGAGTTAATATTCAAGTGAGGACTTCAAATAACTCTTCAGGAATCCACTTAAGTTTTAAAAAAGTGCCATTTTAACCATTGGATTCAAATGGGGTAGCTATAATTCAATTGTAGTTTTCACGTTTTCCTATATTCCATATTTATGAGCAAGTGTGTACTTGGCAAAAGAAAAAAAAAACATTACCAGTGATGAACATACAGTCATCCCCCCAACAAAAGATGTTGGACACCCCCCCCCCCCCATGGATTGACTATATTCTAACAAATCTACCACAATTATGGAAATGAGGGCTAGAGGATCTATTGATATTACTGAAAAATACACCCCATGCATCTTTATTTACAAAAATAATGTAGGTCTTTCATTTATGCAAGAATGAACTCCTTTAGAAGAAGAGTGATATTCATTCAGGGTACTAGTCTGCGGTAATTACAATTTTACTGGATATGAAGATTGTCCTTTATTTTCATCAATAGGTTAAATAAAGAAATGTAATTTTATAATTTGCTTTTGCAATGAAGACCTTCAATTTCATACTGATCCGAGAGAATGAAGACCAGCTTTTATTCTGTAGAAATTTGTAGAAATGAAGACCGGTGTTCATTCTCAACAGTTCTGTGATCTATATATGAGAATGAAGGACGTCCTTTTTGTTCCTTCAGAATGAAGACCGGTGTTTATATTTAGATGCAAAAAGTCCATAAAGTACGTATTTCATTCTGGGGTGGAGAATGGGCTGGTCTACTATACATATCTACCTCCCTACATACCTACCTACATATCTATCTCATACTCTGTCATTGCTATGACATATGAATAACCTTACATGCACCTTCTTATTTTGTGTCCTGTTATCTAAACTCACTGACCCAAGAAACGCTTTCTAAATTTGGGAAATTAAAATATACATATTTATTATGTAGATTGGATGTTTTTTAGACGATAAATATATATTTGTATATATATTTATGAACGACATATATCACAGACTGCTCGACAGACAGACAGGAAATTTATTCTGTGTTTAATCAGGAGAAATGCATGAAACACAGTACATAGAAGCCGAATACACATTGGCATATTTAACACACGACTATGTTGTCCTAGCCCACAATGGGCAGTTGGCACTCAATGAACAGTCAATGAACTGTCAAAGAAGGAAAGCTGACAAAGAAAAATCATCACTAAAATCATCACTATCAATAGTATAGCTCAACAGCCTATTGACGCATACTTTTCAAAAGCAAACCAAATCCTTTTTAGCGAAGGAGATTTGGGCAGAAAGAACAATTTATTAGATTCAGAGAGATAGATAGAAAGAAAGATAGATGTAATATAATATACATAATATAATATAAAAGACATTTATATAGCTAATTCCAGTAAACTGCTCAGTAGCGCTTGTAGATTTATTTGTAGAAACTCTTACAGTAGACGAACATCAAGTGCTTACAGAATTGGACTAAAATGTTCCTTGTGAGGTCAGAGCCCTATCCATGCCATCTTAAACTATATGACGGGTAAGCAGTTAGTGAGATCATAGCCTATACTTGCAATGGTATCGTGGCAAGCCATTTGATGTGTCACTCCACTCTCCAACGAGGTCACAAGTTGCCTTATGACAAATTGACACCTCATTTCAATGCATTTGATAGGACTTGTTGTGAGGTCATTGGGGCCTAATTTCAGCAGAATGTAAGTACTCGTCGTTCGTTTACTGTAAACAGATAGGGCCGATTTCACCAACATGGATTAAGAAAAGAACCAGGTCTAAGCTAAGACCTGGTCTGGCTAAGCCAATCAGTCAACCTGCTCTACCCGTACCAAAATGAGTTAATGATAATGATAATGTTTATTGCTTGATAAAGTGCATTACATATTACAGTCCTTGTCATACTTACGTGGAATCTCAAGTTTTTTTTCTATGCTGCTGAACTGTGATGTCAGAGATGACTCTATTCTAGCATTGCAATATGTAAATTAACTACAAGCTGTGATGTCATTTCAAACTGGGTCAGATTCCCCAGCTTCTAACCAAACTGAGCATCACAGGGCTATCCCTGATAAAACTCTTACTCTGACACTGTGTTGAAACTGTGACGCTCAGTTCAGGAGGATCAACATTGGCTAGAAGCTGGGGAATCTGACCCAGTTTGAAATGACATCACAGCTTGTAGTTAATTTACATATATTGCAATGCTAGAATAGAGTCATCTCTGACATCAAAGTTCAGCACAAAATTTTGATTTTATACGGAGGTTGTACTGCGGTGATCATATTTGTTAATTTTACGAATGAGGCGTGCCGCAGAATTTTGCAGAACTTGAAGTTTTCTCAGTTGAGAACTAGGAACACCTGACAATACGCTGTTACAGTAATCTATACGAGAGGTCACAAAGGCATGAACAAGTTTTCTGCAGATTTATAGTCTAGTAAATGTAAATAATTATTATGATGGAGGTAAACATCAAGGGCTAGACTTGCACTTTCTAAAACTGTAAAAATTATTTTTGGGAGTTCAATAGCTCTTGATAAATGATGAATGAGATACTTTCGACGTGCAAAAAATGAGTTAATTATAGGACGACAGAATGCCAGAGTATTTTTTCTTGCAAGTTGCACACCACCTCATGCAATTTCAGTTTTTGTGGCACCTCATGTTGAATATATAAGCCTAAAATATATATGTTTATTGCACTTCAGTCTTCTTGGGTAAAAGGTACACCTGATGTAATATTAAGTATCTCAGTATTCTTCGTGCCATCTTAGCTACTCCTGTCACATAAAGAATGAAATTACCCTCTGCATTGCCATAAAGGATACTGCGTTATACTATCTATCTATCTGTCTGTCTATCTATAGATCTAGTGATTCATGATACATGCAGGCCGACCTAAATACCTACACTGATATTACAAATATGTTTAAACCACGGTTTTGAGGCGACTTCTTTCTTCATAAATTTTATAAATAGTGAGAGCACTTGGCATTTACCTTGGGATTGGGAAACTTGTTGAATACTTGAAATCCTTTTTTGTTGGGTCAATTTATCGAGAAATACCAAGACACTTAACATGAACCCACATGTTAAAATCGCATGAACGCTTAAACTTCAGCCCTTGACATCATGCACTTCGAAGGCACTTTTCGGCAGAAAGAACAAAAAACTGCAAGTTACGACAACATGCAGGTAGTTATTTTTCAGAAATATTGACAGTACCAGTTTGATGTTCTGGTTCTAATATTAACAGATATACTCAGTGCTATCAAATTACAGGGAGGAGATAGGTGTAGGAGATGGAAACAAGAGGAGAAGGATGAGATGGGAGGAAGAGGAGACAAGAGGGTATGAGAGGATGGGAGGAGGAGATGAGAAGAGGTGATGGGAGTAGAAGGAGATAAGAGAAGGAGGAGGAGATAGGAGGAGGAGATAGGAGGATATGAGAGTAAGTGGAGACAGGAGGAGGATGAGGTGGGAGGAAGATGAGACAGGAGTGGCATGAGACTGAGAAAGAGGAGGCAGGGGAGGAGATGGAAAAAGGAAGAGACAAGAGGAGAAGGGAGGAGGAGGAGACAAGAGGAGATGAGAGGATGGGAGGAAGAGGTGTGGGAGGAGATGGTAAGAGGAGGAGATGAGAGGAGGATATAGGAGTAGAAGGAGATATGAGGAGGAGGGGATAGGAGGAGGAGATGAGAGCAAGAGGAGACAGGAAGAGAATGCGATGGGAGGAAGAGGAGACAGGACTTGAAGGAGACTGAGAAGGAGATAGGGGAATGAGGAAACAAGAGGAGATGAGAGGATGGGAGGAGGAGATGGGAAGAGGAGATGGGAGAAAGAGGAGGAGGAGGAGACTTAAATAGAACAAGGAGATATGAGTAAGAGGAGATAGGAGAAGCAGGAGACTGAGAGAGAGGAGACCGGAGGAGGTAATTCGAGAAGGAGAAGATAGGAGATGAAAGGAGATGAGAGGAGATGAGAGATTACAGGATATGAGAGGCAATGAGAGGAGATGATAGGAGGAGATGATAATGGAATGGGTGGGAGGAGTAGACGAAAGAAGGTGATGGGAGATAGGAGGAGGAGGAGACTGAGAAGGAGGAGACTGAGAAGTGGGAGACTGAGAAGGATGAGACTGAGAAGGAGGAGACTGAGAAGTGGGAGACTGAGAAGGATGAGACTGAGAAGGAAGAGTTAGGAGAAGAAGGAGATGGGGTAGGAGATGGGAAAAATATATGGGAGGAGGATGAGACAGGAGAAGGAGTAAATGGGGGAGGGGATTGGTAAAATAAATGGGATGGGGAGGAGATGGAGAGAAGGAAATGGGAGAAGGAGATGAGAAAAGGAAAAGGAGACAGGAAGACAAGGAGGAGAAGGGAGCAGGAAAAGTTTGGATGAGGAGTTTGAAGGAGGATGAGTCTAGGAAGTAGGAGACTGAAAAGGAGGAGATGGGAAACGGAGGAGACAGGAGAAAGAGGAGACAGGAGATAATGAGATAGAGAGGAGGAAATGGGAGGAGATGAGGGATTGGAGAGGTGATGGGAGGATGAGGAGATATGTGGAGGAGACTGGAGGAGGAGGAGATGGGATGAGGAGATTGGACATAGGAGAAGGAGGAGACAGGGGAAGGAGGAGACAGGAGAAGGAGGAGATAGGAGAAGGAGGAGGAGGTGAGGAGGAGATTTGGGAGGCAATTAGAAGGAGATGGGGAGGAGATGGGAGAAAGATATATAGGAGAAAGAAAAGGGAGTAGGAGGAGATTGGAAATAGGAGAAGGAGGAGATGGGAGAAGAAGGAGACAGGAGAAGGAGGAGACAGGAGAAGGAGGAGACAGGAGAAGGAGGAGACAGGAGAATGAGGAGACAGGAGAACGAGGAGACAGGAGAACGAGGAGACAGGAGAACGAGAACGAGATAAGGGGGACATTGGGGATGCGATTGGGAGGAGATGGGGAGGAGATGGGAGAAAGATATAGGAGAAAGAAATGGGAGAAGGAGGAGACGGCAGTATGAGGAGATGGGAGGAGAAGATGGGATGAGGAGATGGATGATAGGAGGAGACTAAGAAGATCCTGGGAAGGAGGAGATGGGAGAAGGACAGGACAGGAGAATGAGGAGATGGGGAGGAGATAAGGAAGATAATCTGATGGGAGGAGGAGCAAATAGAGAGGAGGAAATGGGAGGAAGAGATGAGAGGACGAGGGTATGGAGAGTAGGAAATTGAAGGAGGATGACAGAAGGAAGGCGAGATGGGAGAATGAGGAGATGGTGGAGGAGACATGAGTAAGAGGAGATTGGAGAGGAGGAGATGGGATTAGGAGATGGGTGCTAGGAGGAGATTTAGAAAGAGGAGTCTGAGACTGAGAAGGAGGAGTCTGAGAAGAGACTAGGAAGTAGGAGATGGGAGAAGGACAGGTCTGACAGGATAAAGAGTAGGAGAGGACAAGAGAATGAGGAGATAAGAGACGGGGGAGGAGATGGGAGAGGGAGGATATGAAAAGGAGGAAATTGGGAGGAGGACATGAGAGAAGGAAGAGCAGACAGGAGGATGAGGAGATGGGTGGAGGAGACAGGATTACGAGGAGATGGGAGAGGAGGACGTGGGATGAGATGAGGGGAGGAGGGTATTGAGAGGAGGAAATTGGAGGAGATGAGAGAAGGAAGAGGAGATGAAAGGATGAGGAGATGGGTGGAGGAGACAGGAGTAAGAGGAGAGTGGAGAGGAGGAGATGGGGTGAGGATACGAGTGCTAGAGGAGACTGAGAAAGAGAAATTAGAGAACAGACTGAGAAGGAGGAGTCTGAGAAGAGACTGGGAAGGAGGAGATGGGAGAAAGAGACAGGTCTGACAGGAGAAAAAGAAGGAGAGGACAGGAGAATGAGGAGATAGGATGAGGGGGATATGGAGAGGAGGAAAAGAGAGAAGAAGGAGATGAGAGAAGGAATGTGAGAGGGGAGGACGAGGAGACAGGAGGAGGAAATGGGGGTATGAGATAGCAGGATGAGGAGATAAGAGGGAGGAAATTGGAGAAGGAGGAGATGGGAGATGGAGGAGATGGGAGTGGGAGATGACAAGAGACGGGCGTAGGAGACATCCTGATACTTGCAAATGATATAAAACTGGACTTGATCGTATGATTATAATTAAGGTTGGCAGGAGGAGATAAGAGCCAGATAAGCTTATAAACAGCAAGTCGAAAGGGATTGTCAAGATTAATTAGAGGGACAATCATAGGGTGGTCCACATTCCAATGGGAAAAATCAAATCTCCTAAAACCCCCAATTAGAAAGAGGAAATTTGTGACTACAGAAGTAAAACAAACACATGTAAAATTTCAACCAAATCGGTTAATATTTAGAGGTGGCACAAAGCCCTTGAAGTTTATAATGTAATTCCTCATTCGCGCAACTGAAAAATTGGTCAATTTCCCAGATCTTTCTCAGAAGTGAATATTTTTTCCTGATTTTTCAGTACATGATAAAATTGGCATGGCAAAGTAATATCTGGGGGTTATCTTTTATTTATTATTCATAGTAAGTGAAATATTTGCTTGTTTTTATGAAAAAAGGCTTGATAATTAACCTATGTAAATCTATGCTGACATGCTACGAAGCTTTATAAGTCAGATAGAATATCAGGACAGCATTGGGCATCCTGTACATACTAATAAAAAAGATACTTGATCAAAATAATATGCTGTTATAGCAAGATTTGCAAATACCGATGATTTTAAGGTCTGCCGATGGGCAATCCCATGTTAAACTTCAACGGCTTTGTGCCACCTGTAAATATAAATTGATTTTGCTGAAATTTTTACGCAGTGCCTTCTAATCATATGACATCCCAATTCAAGATTCAAATCAGAGAAATTCAGAAGAAAGTGTTTTTGGACCACCCTAGACAATCATCACATCACAAGGAGGCAGAGGGTGAGGCAGAGGAAGCAGGCGGAGAAAATAAGCAAGCGGAGGAGGCTAAGGGAAGAGACAGACAGAAGAGGCAGAGAGAGGAGGCAGAGGGATGATTGAAGCAGATGGAGGAGACAGAGGGAGAATTAAGGCAGAGGGTGGTAGTGGAGGAAGGAGACAGAAGGAGGATTGAGATGGAGTGAGGAGGCAGGGGAGGAGGCAAGCAGAGGAGGCAGAGGGTGGAGGAAGAGGGTGGAGGCAGAAGGTGGAGGCAGAGGGTGGAGGCAGAGGGTGGAGGCAGAGGATTGAGGCAGAGGGTGGAAGCAGAGGATGGAAGCAGAGGATAGAAGCAGAGGATGGAGGCTGATGTTGGAGTTAGAGGGAGGAGACAGAGGCAGGATCAAAGTAAATGGAGGAGACACAGGGAGGAGGCAATGCCTTGCTTTGATTGTCCAATGTCAAGGGCTTGCTCTCGTCGAGCTTATGTTTTTTTTTCTAAAACGCAAATTTATTGTAGTATCGAAAATTTGCCTTGCAAAATACAGGTGTAGCAATACATTTGACTAACGATCTAGCTAGAGATTATATATATAGTAATGTATTGTATTGATGCAAGGCCTAAAACTGGTAATGTTTCTGCATGCAGTCCATGAAATTTCTGGTGAGCCTGCTACATTTCCTCAGGGCAGCTGCAGAGCAGCGCTCACAGGCAGAGATGAAAGGAACAATAATAACCGAAGGTTCCTATGCCCTCGTATTTCGCGATTGCCGCCTGATGAGAAGATTGGGAGTCTGGAAAATACCCTATGAATTCAGATATATATATATGTCCAGGGTCTTTCAGTTATCCCAGCATAGAGCGCCGTATACAACCCACCTCCATTTAATGTCGCATTAAATTGAGTTCCCAGGTGGGATTTGAACACAAGCCCTTTGAACCAGCGGTAGCACAAACAGGCACTTTTAACTAAATCAATGGAGGAACCCAAATTGTTATAGACCCTCAAAAAAAGTGTTAACATTCTATAGTCTGCAAGTGCTGTCCTTGATGATTGATTGATTGAAATTTCTTTGGACAAATTTTATAGCAGACATTTTATAATATTAAAAACATGTCTCAAAAAATGTCGAAAGTTGACTTATGCCGTACTCAGTTTATGCATGTTGAAATATATATATCTCATTATAAATTAGAGCTAATTAGGAACTATTTGGACTCTCAAGAATATTTTTTACATTTTTAGAATCTGCATGTATAGCTTTTGATGGTAGATGAGGTTTGACATTTTTTTCTGAAACTTTTAATCTCTTAAAACAAGAATTTCTAAAACAAATTTATGTTGAAATTGGCATTTAAAGATGTATAATATCTCAATTTGTGCACATTGAAACATATCTCATCATAATTCAGAAATTATTGGACTCCCAAAAATAATTTCTACATTTTTAGAATCTGCATGTATAGCCCCTGATGGTAGATGAGGCTTCATATTTTTTCTGAAACTTCACAGCACTTTTAACCTCTGAAAACAAGAATTTCTAACAAACTGTTGAAAATTGTCATTCTGACGTCATAACTCACTTTTTGCATGTTGAAAGTTTCTCATCATTTATCAACAAGTATTAAACTCTCAAAAATAATATTTACAGTTTTAGAAAGTGCAAGTATAGCCCTTGATGGTAGGTGAGATTTTATATTTTTTTCTGAAATTTCATACCAGCCTTCTAACCTCTGAAAACAAGAATTTATCCAAAACTGTTAAAAATTGGCATTCTGACGTTATAAGTCACTGTTTGCATGTTGAAAGGATCATCATTTATCAACAGCTATTGAACTCCCAAAAATAATTTTTACAGTTTTAGAAAGTGCAAGTATAGCCCATGATGGTAGATGAGATTTTATATTTTTTTCTGAAATTTCATACCAGACTTCTAACCTCTGAAAACAAGAATTTCTCAAAAACTGAAAATTGGCATTCTGACGTCATAACTCACTTTTTGCATGTTGAAAGTTTCTCATCATTTATCAGCAACTATTGAACTCTCAAAAGTAATATTTACAGTTTTAGAAAGTGCAAGTATAGCCCTTGACGGTAGATGAGATTTAATATTTTTTTCTTAAACTTCATAGCAGACTTTTAACCCCTGAAAACAAGAATTTCTCGAAAACTGTTAAAAAATGGCATTCTGACGTCATAAGTCACTTTTTTGCCTGTTGAAAGTATCTCATCTTTATCAAGAACTATTGAACTCTCAAGAATAATTTTTACAGTTTTAGAAAGTGCAAGTATAGCCCTTGATGGTAGATGAGATTTTATATTTTTATCTGAAATTTCATAGCAGACTTCTAACCTCTGAAAACAAGAATTTATCCAAAACTGTTGAAAATTGGCACTCTGACGTCATAACTCACTTTTTGCAGGTTGAAAGGATCATCATTCATCAACAACTATTGAACTCTCAAAAATAATATTTACAGTTTTAGAAAGTGGAAGTATAGCCCTTCATGGTAGATGAGATTTTATATTTTTTTCTGAAACTTCATAGCAGACTTTTTTTCTCCGAATTCAAGAATTTCCAAAAAAATCTATGCTATATCAAAGTTGGCTCGCCGAAATGCATGACATCATCTATAGTAAAATAATTTTGACAAGCCTAAGTGCTGAGGAATATCATTTGCTCCACAATGCTTTTTTTATTTTGTGAATCGGATGTATATTAAGGTCAGGAGAGCCGATTTTGTGCGACAAGTCACTGTTTTTCCCACCTTTTTGCATGGCCTGCTGCTGCTGTTTTCTCACAATTGCGTCAAATTCAGAGTGAGGCTGTCACTGCGAACTCAAGTATTATCGTGATCACGTCACAATGAGCTTGTCATAGATGACATCACTTCAGCAACCTATAAATAACTTCATAACGTTACCACACAAGCAGAGCAGTGTGCTGGCAGGCAAGTCAACGTTATTTAATTCACTTAATGACTAAATTAGCTATGAGAATCATTGAATCACAGTTTCATAAAATGTTGAAAACAAACTAACAACTTTCAGGTAACACAAATCTGGGGTCTCTCCATTCTTTGGCATTGTCATATTAATGGGAATTTACATGTTTTCTGTCACTTTTTGAGGCCTCAAAATTGTTGTGTCCTTTGGGAGATAAGGGCCTCTATGTTGCAATGTAGTTTTTAAGAAGACCTGTGTTGCTGTGTTGATTTTTACCCATAATAGATAGATACAGTGCCCATCACTGTATGCATCAGTCCTTTTTCCTTGACTGTGTGCCTTATAGACGGGACAGAGCCACCGGCACACTGAGCGAAGCGAGTTGTCTCGTCCATTATGGCTATCAGGCAAGTGGAGTGCTCCAGATGGTTCAATCAAAAAAAGTGATTCAGACATCCCAAAATATGATCCTGG
Organism: Platynereis dumerilii; assembly: GCA_026936325.1. Lineage (NCBI taxonomy): Eukaryota > Metazoa > Annelida > Polychaeta > Phyllodocida > Nereididae > Platynereis > Platynereis dumerilii. The sequence goes on from JAPTHN010000004.1 coordinate 2,179,007, forward strand.
CATTTGCTTCTCTTCACATGTGACTACAACGTGACTACCTTCTTCTCCTTCTTCTGTTTGATATTCAGCGAAAAAAAAAAATTTCCAAAAAAAAAATGTTTCCCTAAAAAATTTTTCCGAAAAAAAAAAAAATTTCCAAAAACAAAAAATGTTCCCAAAAAAAAAAATTATCCAAAAAAAAAAAATGAAAAGAGAAAAAATAATAAATTTTGAAAAAAAAAAAATAAAAAAAATAAAAAAGCCAAAAAACATTTTCAAAAAATTCCGCAAAAAGATAAATTCCCATAAAAAATAAAATTAGCAAAAAAATAATGCTTGCCATTTTTACCTATGGATATTGTCAACCAATCGAGGATTTACAAGTCTCGTCTTCTATGTTGCGGCATTATCATATTAACTTCCATCATACAGAGGCTCAATCTGTCAAGGCTTCTTGAACTAGAAGATCCTGAGGTATCACCCAATGTCTTGACATTGAGCACAATGTTGCTACAATAACTTGTTATACATGATGAGAACTCATAACATGATCTTTTTTGTGTCAAGAAGTCTTTTCTTGAGAATATAGTCTGTAAAGATGCAATAATTTGCATGTACCTACATGTGAAACTTAACTGCATATAAGAAACTATCCTGAGAAATTCAGTCATATTAATCATTGAGGCTTTGTTTTATCATTGTAAACCTTTTTGTGTAAATACATTTGATTAAATTGTCACAAAAATGATTTTCTTTTTTGATATACGATCTTTGAGTCAAATTCATAGTCACAATGTGTTGAAATAAACATGACCCGGTTTTATAACAACTGGTGCAATATTTTGATGAAACACCCGGTAATGACATCAAGGGATGCCAGGCATGAGCGGTTTCCATTTATGAATTAATAGCTATCTATAGGATAATAAATTCAAGGACTGTGTCATTTATTGTTTAGATTACAATTAGCGTAATATTCTGCATGTGATTTTTATAGTACTAGAGTCAGTTCGGACAACCCACAATTATAGTGGGCTATTGAAAAAAAAAAGATCACCTTCTCCACTTCGTCATCCTCTGTTAATCGTACACAATGTCGTTCCTCCCTGAGTGTACCAACACATCCTTCACTGAACCCATTTCTTTGTTGTCCTGCTCATTGGCAATTACCTCGGTGTCTTGGCTTCAAAAATTGATCTCTGGTACATGAAATAGGATTGTAAAATATATTCAGAAATATGATACTCCATAATGAATTTGTAATGAATGTTTTCAAAATGTCAAAATAATGCACACTATAACCAGGAGTTGAAAAAGTATTTATTCTTATTATGTGTCAATTTCATATTAATCCCATCCATTGAAATATCCAGTCAATTTCACACGGATAGTCCATTATTGCAATAACAAAACCTCTGTTTGTTCTAAAGTCCCATGAGTCCTATTCATTGCTCATCATTTGTTGTCAAATCTCACCTTTTGTTGACTTTAAAAAACATTTTGTAAACCCTATGTTGAAGTACTCGATGTATCAATGGCAAAAAAGTATGACAGTTCTCACCAATTCAAGAGTCGTTAAATTGGATTGTTTTGTAAAAAATTGTATCTTTGTAATAATAAAAGTAGATAATGTCAGTAGCTGAGAAAAATTTATTGGACGTAATAGAAGAGGATAGATTTGACACAGAGGATGAAGCACCTAGTGTGTTCAAATGTTCACCTTACTATAGCAATGATGGTCTAAGTGATCTCATGTCAGTCAATACGGATAGTTTCAAGATATTTTCCTTAAACTGTCAGTCTCTTAACTCAAAGTTCAATGACCTGAAACTGTTTATTGAGGAATGTTGTAATTCGGGGTTCCATGCTATTTGTATGCAAGAGACCTGGTTGAGCAGCGACTCTGATCTTTCTTTATTACAACCAAATGGATATCAATTAATCTCTAAGGGTAAATCTGCAAGTCTGCATGGTGGGGTTGTTATCTATTTAAAAGATACATTCAAATACAAAGTTCTATCCATTTGTAGCCAGGCAAATATATTGGATGGCTTGTTCATCGAAGTAGATATATGCAGTGCTGGTAGTTGTGCTAGTCAAAAAAAGACTATTATTATTGGAAATATATATCGACCACCTCGCGATAATTTATCAAATTACAATGCATTCAATAATGAATTAGAACAGATCCTACACAATTTTCAGAGGAATAGTAAAGATGTTACCATCGTGGGTGACTACAATATTGATCTGTTGAAAATAAGAGAGCGATCTGTTTTCAATGATTTCTTTGAACTTCTACTATCTAATGGTTTTGTGCCGAAAATCACATTTCCAACACGAATAACTAATCACAGCAGTACCTTAATAGACAATATTCTTGTAAAGCTGTCAGGTAGTTTTTCCCCAACAACCGCTGGAATCCTTACTGTTAAAATTTCTGATCACCTACCCTGTTTCATTTCACCTGATTATTTGAAAGTGACTTATCCTTTGTCGAAATATGTAAATGTATGGCCCAGAGGCAATGAAAAAAACAGTATGTTTATGAGACATATTGCTGAAAAATGCTCTTCAGTAGCCTTTAATGCCAACCTAAATTTGGACCCGAATATAAATTATGAAATTTTGCATGAGGTCATACAAGAGTCCTATGAAAAGCATTTTCCAGTTAAGTCTGTGAAATTTAATAAACACAAACACAAGAGAAACAATTGGGTAACACAAGGTATATTGTCATCGATTAAGTTCCGAGACAAATTATATAAGAAAATGCTTGAAGCCAGAAATAACCCTACAAATTATGAAAAATTTAGAATGGAACTACATTCCTATAATAAAATACTGAAACGTTTGATAAGGGAAGCCAAAAGATCATATTATAACTCGTGTTTCCGAGGTGACATTAAGAAAACTTGGAATACTATAAAAGATATAATTAACAAAAACAAGAATTCCAATGATTTTCCAAATTACTTCTTAATCGATGGCAAGTATGTATCTGAGCCAAATGAGATAGCTGATAAATTCAACCAGTATTTTGTTAATGTTGGCCCCAATTTATCACAGAAGATTATCCAACCCCAAAATAGAACTTTCAAACATTTTCTTCAAACATCAATAGAAAATGAATTCTCCTTTACCTGTGTCACATCTGAGACAGTTTCCAAGATTATAGATGAACTGAAGCCAAAAACCAGTTGTGGCATTGATAGAATTTCAAACAGGTTACTAAAGTTAATCAAGACTCAAATTCTGTCACCTTTTACTCTTATCATCAATCAATCCCTAACCTCAGGAATCTTCCTTGACCGATTGAAAATTGCAAAAGTGACTCCTATTTTTAAAAGTAAGGAAGACCACTTGCTTGAAAATTATAGGCCTATCTCTGTCTTGTCCAGTTTATCTAAGGTGTTAGAAAGAATTATGCATTCTCAACTCTTCAAATATTTAAATGATAATAAATTATTCTACAATAATCAATACGGTTTTCGGAATTCTCACTCCACTGAACTTGCAGATCTAGAATTAACAAATCGCATAATAGACCAAATGGATAAAAATGGAACCCCACTATCAGTTTTCTTAGATCTATCGAAAGCTTTTGATACCATTGATCATAAAATATTACTTTATAAATTACAGTATTACGGTGTTAAAAATAATTCACTGGCCTTGTTTGCTGATTATCTGAATAATCGTAAACAAATGGTATCTTTTAAAGATACAAACTCGTCATTAATAAACAATTGAAACGGGAGTTCCCCAAGGTTCAATCCTTGGACCCTTATTATTTATTGTATATCTTAATGATCTTCATGAAGCGTGTAACATTTTCCATCCAATTATTTACGCAGATGACACCTGCTTAACTGCAACTTTGAATTCTTTTGGACAAGACAGAGATCCCTACATAAATGAAGAACTGAAAAACATCTCTGAATGGATGAAATTGAATAAATTGTCATTGAATTCCTCTAAAACCTAGGCCATGTTGTTCCATTCGCCACGTAAAACTGTATCTTACTCTGTTATTCATCTAGATGGCTCCGTTATTCAATTTGTTGATAGTTTTGACTACCTTGGTATTGTACTTGACAAGAATGTATGTTGGAAACCTCATATGGCTAAAAAATATCTTTGAAGATGTCTAAGATAACTGGGATTATGTGTAGATTGAAGAATGTTTTGGGCAGGGATGTTCTTTTGACTCTTTATAATAGCTTATTTCTTCCTTATGTGAATTATGGGATACTCTGTTGGAAGTCTCGTTTAAAAGACATCGTCAAATTGCAAAAAAAGGTGATTCGAATTGTATCAGGTGCTAGGTATAATGATCATACTGAACCATTGTTTAAGACTCTGAAACTCCTAAAAGTGACTGACTTGTGTCTACTTAGAGAGTACCAATTCTGTTACAAATTAGAGAATACAGCTTTACCATATCATTTTCAATCAAATCTCTACAGAAGAAACTCAAATGTACATAATCACAACACTAGAACTTCAGACCTTTTCCATATCCCTAGAGTAAGACATGAATTTGCTAAGTTTGGAATCCAATGTACAATACCTCAAGCATACAATAACTGTCCCTCTATTATAAGAACAAAAATATATACTCATAGCTATCAGGGTTTTACTGCATATGCAAAGAATCATATGATTAATACCTATGCATACGAATGTACAATCTCTAACTGCTATATTTGTCAGAGACAATAATCAGTACTTCATGCTTTTTACTATTATTATTATTATATATTTATATATATATATATATTTTTTTTTCTCTCTGTTATACTCGGTTTTTGTATTGTTTAAATGTAACAGGCAGGAGTTGAGTATACATACAAATATTATAGATAAAATCTACAAAGAACAGATGCTACACAGCTGCCGCAGGGGGGCCTCGCTGGGCTGTCTTGTCAGATTTCCCCATCCACCCTAAGGGGTGGTAAAGTGATTTGGCAGCCCTGCAATGTGAGGTCACCCTGGGCAGCTCCATTATGGCACTGTAAATATTATTATGTTACTGTCTTCATCATTGTGTATATTAATCTATCCTCTTCCTAGTCCGTTAATTTACATTGTAAAACTTTGATGTGATCTACTTATTATTTAATACCAGGCTCTGGTGCTGTATTTTTCTTATTAATTACGTAACAGACTGTCATTCTTCTTTCATCACACTATTATTATAGAAATGAATATATTATTTAAGAGTAAAGCTTATGATAATACATCTACTTATAACTGGTAATTAGTCAACCATATATTTATGTTATGCTATGGGACTCATGGGACTTTAGTTTGTTCTTTTTTTTCAGACTTAAAAACAATTTTTCATTTTATGGGTGGCCCCTTGATAGCGGCCTACTAGCCTTAAAGGGGTCACCCTCAATAGAGAATTTTCAAACAAAAATACTGTATCAATAGTTTATTTATCTTTTTCATAACTTATTCTCTATTGAAAATAAATATGTCTGAGTCTGAGTCTGAGTCTGAGTCTGTGTGTGTCAAGAGTAGGGGTGGCCAAGAACGGAAATAATTGCACTTGGTCATTCTGCAGGCACTGATCCATGTGGCTACGGAGAAGCAGGGGATCTATTGTCACAGAACAAGGGTCAATTCCATGAAGCAACATCGTGGCATTTGCAGCAGCAAAGGGACCGCAGTCTAATGTGGCACCTTGAGATTGCGGAACCAAGTATTCTATGTTGGATGTATCACTGCCAATTTGATAAAGGCATTGTAGCTGAGGTAGAACCTGCTGAATTCGCTGATCATCATACAGAGAGTCATACAGAACAATTCTTCCATCCCTACGGCAAGAAACTACATAGTGGTTGGTGACATAGTGAATTGCAGGGAAAGATTCACTTGAGGCAACTGCCATTGTTGAGGGTGACATGGTCGATGGGGAGGGTGACATGGTCGATGGGGAGGGTGACATGGTCGATGGGGAGGGTGACATGGTCGATTGGGAGGGTGACATGGTCGATAGGGAGGGTGACATGGTCGATGGGGAGGGTGACATGGCTTGAAGATGCAGGGCTGATGGTGCTGGTAAGCCACAAAGGAGGGCGAACTTGTCCATGGTTGTGATGTCCAACTCTCCTCCTTGCAGCACATCATTGGGGTCATAACCAGGAAGTTGCAGTGTGTCTGTAGCATTGCCTTCAGGAATGTGGGCACTTGAGGTGTTCTGCTCATCAGTTGTTCCTAAAGGAAGGGAAGAAAATGCATAAGAAAGCATCCAAAAAATTGAAACTGATGAATAGTGTGCACATTATGTCACATATAATTTACAGCCTTTTTAATATTTAACTTATGTTCTGGAATACTAATTCCACAGAATGGTTACAGACAGCAGACTGCACAATATCCTGTTTCAGCGCCAGTCTGCCTTGAGTGAAGGGATTATTATTGAAATTATAACACAACTGAAAAAAGAAAATTGAGTGATTTCAATGGGTCTTGATTTAAATTAATTATTATTACTCAAGATAGGAAACATTTAAAATTATATGAAACTTGATATACATCCAGCTTTAAAATAACTTTTGATATTCATTGTTGGCCTATTCTGAATAGGTCTGCAAGTTACAAGTTTTTGTCCTGGTTTGGGTTCATGTGCAGAAATGACAACATCTGTTTATTGTTAAATACATAGATAAGCTTAACCACACAAGGGAAATAAACTATACTCCTCTCTCCTCTTGGAAGGATTTTATTACCCATCATTTGGCAAAATTACTTGTATCTTAGTTGTTTTTGATGTACCTATGTCAATATTATAGTACTTAATCTCTAACTACTTAATCTGTTCAGTTCTTATCAAATACCATTATAGGGCCTCATGACAGGATACAACCCCAACCGCCCCCCCCCCCCAACCCCCTCTCCCACTCTGTTTTCTTATTCCCATACTATCAGTTACCCCCATTTTACCCTCCGCTTCTTTCGTTTTCCCCAACTTATGTACCTCCCACTTGCCCCTGCTACCCCCACTTGGCCCCACTTCTCTGTACTTGCCCCCGACTATTTCAGAGTTTGCCAGGGATCTTCAATGCAGATTAGATCATTTGATAGGCTTGTTAATTTCCTGTGCACTTTGTTTGTTTTGTTCCATAGTTATAGAACGATTTAGTAATATGCAAGTTTGCAAACCTATGTTCCTGTTGTGATACCAGTGGCCAGATCCATATCAGAACATACACCAGACCCTTTATTTTTTGCCTAATATTGAAATACTAGCTGTTCACCCGTTGGGGTTTCTTGCTTTTCAAAAATACACCGAGACGCAGGTTCTTCCAGGTTCGCGTAATGTGAAGCCATCTGTTATTTGCAGGTTCCAGTCAACTTGCAATTAGATGAAGTAATGTGGATTGTTTGGAAGTACTACAACGGGTTCTACAGCACTACAAACACTGAAAGAGTGGAGTTGTTGGAAAATAAAATGTTTTCGAAATGCATGACGCAACTTAATTTGTGGGAGCTGGGTAGTTATATTGGACATAGAAGTTGAATGAGTTTGGCAAACAATGCGGAATTTAGTGGCTTGCAATATGATATGCATTACTGGCCTTGATGTGGTAGAGAAATATAACGCTTCCAGATTTGTATGTGGAAAATTTGGTTTTTTTGAAACTCCCAATAGGAATATGTGGTAAGTGGGTAGTTATATTGGCCATAGAAGGTCAGTCAGCATATGGAAAGATGGGGAATTGAATGGCCTATAATATTAAATGCATTACAGGCCTTGCTGTGGCAGATAAATATACAGGTGGGATATATTCAAGTGAAAAAACATGTTTTTTGGCCAAATTCTTAAGAAAAATTTGTGTAACTATGGAAATAATGAATGTTGATAGATAAAAGTTGCCCTATCGGGAACTTCAGATGAATTGACAGGCTTAGGAGTGTAATTGAAGGTCTTATGGGTTGAGAGAAAAAAGCCTTATGAGTGAGATGAGATTCCTGCTATGAGTATTATTATGATTAGATAGTTGCCAAATTAACCCGTATGTATACTCTAACACATTTCTACCCTGAAGAAGTTTTCTAGTCAAAATTATGCCACCCAGAGAATCTACCCTAGACGAATCCTTTCAGCGCCGCATATAATCATAAGATTTTGCGTCAGACCGTCTCAGCCAATTAGCGTGCAGGATTTCTCGGGAGAACCTAAAAGGCGTGACGGAGGCACGGGACGGCACGTGACGGGCGGGACGAACTGAATGGCGTGACAGTGAAACGGGACAGCTATTAATCAATGGATATGACCACAGTTAAGCAACCACTGATGATACAGAAACGGCAGACCACTTTTTAGAAAGCCCAGCTCATTTGTAAGCTAGTTTCATTCATAATGGATTGGTAAGTCTTGGCTAAAAGTGGTCTTTTGAGGGACATTAATTTTGATTTCACTAATTTTTTATTTTTTATTTCACAAATTTCACACTTTTGGCTATTCCAATTAAGATGGGATATCATAAATGTTTTCATGAAAGAAAATGAGTCTATTTCTACAGAAGTTCTACAATAAGTATAATCAGATAACACATCCTTTGAAAATCCAGTATTTCCATAAAAAAGTATAAGTGAGTTAGCTATGTAACGGAATCTGCTTATGTACATGGACATCGAAGAGGCTGTGGATGGGGGGATATGGGGTACAGGGAATTCAAAAGTAAATGGCCAAGGGACAGAGAGACATAAAACTCCATTCAGAGCTAAGGGACAGGAAATTCAAAAGTACCATTAGTAAAATTGCAAAGGGACAGGGAATTCAAAAGTAAAGTAACCAAGGGACAGGGGGACACAAAACCCCATCCACAGTCTCATTGAAGAATTTCCAAATACCGGTATTTATTATTTTTTTCAGAGCAAGTTTTCCAATATTTCCCTGAGTTGAAAATGTATCACAAAGTAAATTGACACTTCTTTTTAATAGGAAATCACAGGTAGTTCAATTGGAGAAATCACCGAGTAGGGGAGACCGGGGCATAGGCCTTTATCCAATCTTGTTGCATGTTGGACCATCACTGATTTTTTTTTACTGCAACATCCAGAGTTATCCATTCTCCAATGAAAAAATACCTTTTGTGGTATGCCTTTTAGATTTGCCTAAAAGTTCAATGAATATTGAAGGAAAAGTGAGAGAAAAAACATACGAAAGTGGACCAACATACCCCGGTTTCTCCTATTTAACAAATTAACAGTGGACTAATTTTTTTAAGGATTAGCAAACATTTTGTATGAAACATTGACAGATTTTCATGGTTTTGATTATTTTGGCCTGCAGACACGAGTGTAGGCCTAAGTGTAGTTTTTGGGGACTTAATCACAAAACTTTACACATTGAAATTTGCACCAAAATAGATTATTTTTAACTGCAATTTTAGGTCTTTGAGACTCTTTGGAACTAAATAAAATTTATAAGTTGCTTTAGATTGGCAGCAGATCAGACAAAATCTCAGGTTTCATCAATGCCAGATGGGAGTAAATTGGTCAAATGTGATTATAAAGGTGTCACTTATTTTCTACTTTTGTCATATCTTTTTTGTCTAACTTTGTGGAAAGTCATCATATTTTTCGTGGAAAGAGAGAGAAATTGGAGAAATAAGGTTTGTCATGGAACTGGAAATTATCTAAGCTTTCTAAATTGGGGTCTGCTGTTTCTGTGGAGCCAATAGCCATGTCACAAGGTTCGTTTTTAACTTCTAAAGTGCTGTCCCGTAACATTGTCACGCCATTCAGTTCGTTCCGCCCGTCACGTCCCGTCCCGCATCCTCGTCACGCCTTTTAGGTAGTCCCGGATTTCTCTCCAGTTCAAATGTTTACCGGCGATTTGCGTGGAGACTATTGGGTCCTCGGAGACCTAACACATACCATTGTAAAGGTCTCGGAGAGATCTATCTAATGCAGTTGGAATCGCATCTGTACGACTGACAGAAATGTGTGAATAGTCGTAATCGTCCTCATTTGCATAACATGCTTGAAGGCCTGTTCATTGGTCAGCTTTGTGGGTGTGTCTGACTTAATCACTGAAGGCTCTGCTGAAATGAATTATGCGGACATAAATAATCATATTACGGCTGTAGACAACAAAAGAGGGGTCGATTTGAAACCAAAAAGAAGCATGCGGAATTGTCCTCACATTGCAGTTTGTTGAGAAAGAAACTTAATAAATCAATTACACAAGAAAGGATGGATTTTGAAACTCTGCTCTATCCCTCCCGAGCAGCAGATTTTGAAACTCTGCTCTATCCCTCCCGAGCAGCAACGTAAATCAAACCTTTCCCTACGTAATTATTTTGGTTGGAATCAAAACGTTGGGCCAAACAACGTATGACAAAGGTAGGGCGAAGGTAATTTACAAACGTTGCACTCAGATGGAAAACCAAACGTAAGTCGCTACCTTAGCAAGAGGTTGGCAGATAGTTTATTATATAGTTTGGCCTAACGTTCGAGTCACATGTAAGTCATACCTTTGGTTGAGAGGTTGGAAGAACGTTTGGTTGACGTTTGACTATTACGTAGGACCGTACCTTTGATTCATAGGTTTGTCGAACATTCATTAGAGAGGTTTTCACAACCTTAGACTACTACATAAGTCATACCTTTGGTTGGGAGGTTTGAAGAACGTTTGACTATTACGTATTACCGTACCTTTGATTCATAGGTTTGTCAAACATTCATTTGAGAGGTTTTTACAACCTTAGACTATTACGTATGACCAAACCTTTGATTCATAGGTTTATTAAAGGTATGGTCACACGTTTGGTCATACGTAAGTTCCAAGGTTTCTCAAACGTGTCTTTGATATGTTTGGACAACGTTTGAATGTAATGTTCAGAGCAAACGTCTGATCATACGTATCTGCCAAAGGTTTGTTGAAGGTTTGTACAAAGTTGCAGAACCTAGGATCCTGAGTCTTCGAGAGCCTCGTAGCGCCATCTATTCCATACCTATTTCAGCCTATCTGGTAACTTTGAGATTATAAAACCTCCTACAGGATGCTTGCGGGTGATGATTGAATGAAGCCATAAAGAAATAGCTGCTGCACCAGTGACAAAGTTCCCAATTAAATATCTCTTGAACTGTGAAAGATTTGATTGGGTAAAAAAATTTCCCAAGTACTGCTCATCCAAAAACGAGCAAGAGAAAATCAGTTAAGACCGGAGTTGAAGTGAGCCTACTTGCAACTGAATGCCACCTATCCAACAGGCCAATTTGGACTGGGATTTTTCCAACTCTTCAGAGTTGAAGTATTAATCCCTCACAAGGTAAGTGAATTTTGTTATTTATTGTAGTCCTTAAATGGACTGTGGACTGCTTGGTAAAACAAGGAAGAAAAGTCTGCTAATTTTGGAGCCACCTTCAGTGCTTGCTGCTTGGCTCTGCTCTCTCTATCTCTCTGTTATTTCTCTACTCTTCACTGTTTTAATTGATGTTTTCTATTTGCAGACCTCCAACAATTAATTGACCAACCCATCCCCTCAAGACCTAAAGAAAAAAATCTTGAATCCCCCCCCCTTTCTAAAAAAATTCCTGCAGTAAAATCAGATGAGAGCATTTCATTCAACCACAATGAGGGACAATCAAGGGCTTTATTTAATTTAATTTTTTTCCGAGGGGTAGGCCGGGTTGGGTCGGCCAGAAGAAATGCAGTAGTCCCCCCGAGCAATCCCAGCGATCCGCCCCTGGCCGGCGCCTCCCTGCTATTGAGAATCCACATCCTTCAAATCGCCGACTAGTCCGAGTGATTCTGAAGCATACATAACGTCCACAGCCATCCGAATGAGTCATCTAACTGAGACACATCCTAGAATCAATCGGCCATGGTTAAATAAATCGTTACTGGCGTATAAATGGTGTTTTTGACCGATATAAATCTAATCCACACGAGCGTGTGCCCAGCCAAGGCCGCCTCTTAACACTTCTAAGTGCGCAAGAACCAGCGCGCTGGGCTGGCCTGGCACGCCTGACGCCCCAGAGGCATATAACGACCATTCCTTCAACGTGGGGGGGTACGTTAACATCAGAGGTGGGAGAAATACGCAATATTTACGATACATACGTACGTGATAATCTCGTAACCATTTGTCGACAAAATACGTAGTTTTACAACGTTGGGTCCGATGTGAACTGGAGGTTTAATGCTTCCTCAGATCAACGTTCCTCAGAGGAAATTGTCCACAAGGGATGGCCCTCTCAATACAAGTTTTTTTCAAAGTAAAGTAAAATGTAGACAGAAATTCTAGAAAATAATGGAAAAATTTATGAGTTGACAGAAGAATCCTCTTGTGTAGCTTGATGATCTTGATATTTTATGCAAATCTATTTTTGAAATGCTCTGGTCAGGTTCACTGGAGTAACTCAGAGGAAGGTATTTGGAAACACCTTGCATTTGGGTAGTTTGAAGAACTGGCTGGGGTATCCTACTTATGAAAAGCTGGAATACCTTTTAATGCACTCTGGAGTTCTTCTCGTTTTCAGAGTCATAACCATGCTTGTTTTTAGTTATTCAGACTCACCATTCACTTGGTCCTCTTCTGACTCCTGCCTTTGGCTGTTTCCATCTCCCTTCTTTTGGACTCCTGTCCTGTCCTTCTCATGCTAAAAATATATGATAAGATAAATTATATTGGGTAAAACTATATATAACATTGGTGGTGACAATACAAACAATAAATAAAAGTAAAAGCTTTTCCCTAACAAGCTAAGATACCAAAACAAGAAGAATTGATGGAATTACATACAAGTGAAAAACGGTTCTTCTCTGGGTCCTTCCCACGGTTGTTTGCATCTCCTTTCTGCAGAACTCTTGTCCTGTCCTTCTCATGCTAAAAAAATAAGGTAAGATAAGGTAAGATAAGGTAAAGATAAGGTAAAACTTTATTTAATTTGGTGACAATACTTACAATAAACACAAGCTATAAGCTTTTCACTGACAAAGTAAAATAACAAACAAGATGAATAATGAAATTACATACAAATGAAAAATGGTCCTTTTCTGACTCCTTCCCTTGGCTGTTTCCATCTCCCTTCTGTTGGAATGCTGTCCCTTCCCTCTCATAATGTAGCATTGGCTCCTTGCTGTCTGCTTCTATCATTTTCTGGCCTGTTGTGACTTTTTTATTTGATTGTAGCAGTGGTTCCTTTTCTTCGTCCTCGGACTCACCACTCTCTCTTTTCTTTTCAGGCATTTGTGGGTCATTTTCATCAGCAGTTGCAACATAATGTAGGAGGTTGACATTTGTGTTATCTTCAATATTGATATCATAAACAACTTGGAAGTCATCATTTTGGGGGGCAGCCTGCAATGAAATATATTTCATTTTTCTCATTGAATGGGCAGAGTGATAGAATAAGAAGATTCAATCAAAATCCAGCTAAAGCATTACATGAAAAATGCAATCATGAAAATAAATAGATACATACACACTGGCACCTGAGTGCACTGAGAATAGAGCGCACAGATGGAAGTCTCTGATACCAGTGTTTTGCAGTATCAGTTGAGATATCATCACATGCAGAGTCGGTGGACGTATCAGTTGAGATGATGTCATCACATGCAGAGTCGGTGGACAAACCAAAAGCGTTGTTAAACTTCTGAGTTGAGGAAAAATAAAGATGATTTTACAAAAAACATGTAGGAGGTTATTACAGATCTCTTATAATATAAGTGTGCCATGTTCCTTGTGAATATATGCCCAGATGATGTCAGTATTGCAATAGTGACATCACTATTGGCACTCCAAGCTTGAGTGTTGATTCCAACTGCTACCAACAAGTCAGGCTTATGAGCTGTCTAAGTGTGAATGACAATTGATTAATCTGCATTCATTGGAATGGTTGTTTGATTCAGTTGGAGCAGGTGAAACTGATATGTTTGAGCCACTTGCTTGATCCATCATGGACATTCATGGTGTCCTGTTGTGAAATTTCTCATTGAGGGCAGCACCTTGTGGCTTTCAGCCTTTTAGGTGAGATCTGCGCCAAAGAAACTGTTCAGAATTGATTACTGGAATGGGGAGATTTTTCGGAAGTGAATGTGGCGGTGTTGCATGGGCATACCAGAGGACGAGAAATGGGGGGGGGGGGTAGTTGCTCCCCAAAAATTTGGGAAAAGGCCAGACAAGGAGGCTAAGAATTTGATCATCAAATAAATGTTATTGGAAATCCGTGATAAAGATGCCCTCAAGCAAAACTCCCCCCCCCTAGGTCTTAAATTCTGAATGGATCCTGAGTATATTATTTTTGCCAAGACAGAGCAGCACATGATAACCTCTCACACCAACAAATGAATGTGAGAGCGAATGAATTTGTTTTGTTGTAAAAGTGCTAAAACTGATAGCAGTTATACACAAAATCCATGCATTATATATAGCTGGATATTGTAACTTTTGGATTATTCAAAACATCAAACTGAATAATCAATGTTGAGCAACAATCTAACAGCTTATGTGTGAATTTGTAATGGTGTGATCAGTATGTGTTCCAAGTGACACAGCTGAAACTGCGAATATACCAACTGTGAAATCATTATGCTGATACTGACATCACAAGAGCACTTTGGCAGTTGAAAAGAACATGGCACACTAATACGAGATCTGTAATAACATTTGTGTTATCTTCAATTGAAAACAACCTGGGAGTCATCATCTTGGTGGGGGTGAGCCTGTAATGAATTATTTTTAGTCATTGTCATTGAATGGGCATAACATAAGAACATTAATCAAAATCCATGTAAAGCATAACATGAAGATAGCAATCATGAAAAGAAATACAGTAGCAGACATAAATATTCATACAGCTAAGAGTTCGGCACACAACTGGGTTTTACTAAAGATTAAGTAGTGTGAAAAGAAAAATTTCACTTTCGCATTATTCCTCTAATCATTTACCATTCCTAAGCAGCACAAACCTCAACATATCTCTTATTTTCATTCTGAGGAGAGACACTTATAAATGTAAAATGCCTGCATGACAAAAGTATTCAAACAGCTCCAATACTGTCTTCTTCTGTCAACTGTTATATCCATCCCCAAGAACAAATCTGGTGACATTTGCTCCAGTGACAATCTGAGAGGGATATCTCTTATGTCCGCAATCAACAAAGTTTTTGAATGGGTTGTCATGCTTAAATACATGGAATTATTGAAAACCTGTGACCTCCAGTTTTCCTATAAGTCAATGCATTCAACTTCAATGTGTACACTAGTACTGAAAGAAATTTGTGGGTATTACCCGTACATTGAGAATAACTCTTACGTTTATTCATGCTTTTTGGATGCATCTAAGGCTTTTGACTGTGTTTGCTACGATAAACTGTTCAGTATGCTACTGGAACAAGAATTGCCTGTCTCTGTTATTCGAGTCCTGTTAGACATACATTTAAGGCAAACATACAAATATCTTGGGATGGTTCATTCTCTGAGAAATTAGGAGTTCAAAATGGGATCAGACAGGGTGGAGTTCTTTCGCCAGTCCTTTTTACCCTGTATTATGATGTTCTACTTCAACGACTTGAAAATGCTCGATGTGGCTGCCATATAGGACATCAGTTTGCAGGAGCACTCAGCTATGCAGATGATTTGACAATCATGGCCCCTACCATTGCAGGCCTACAGCAAATGATCCACATCTGTGAGGATTATTCTGAGGAATACGGCATCAAGTTTAACCCTTCCAAAACTGTCTGTGTTGCATTTGGCAAGAAGGACACACAGTTGTTAAATCAAATAAAACTTGATGGTAAGGCTGTCAGTTGGAGTGACACAGTTATGCACCTAGGAAATCACCTGATGAGTTCGCTTTCTGATGAAGAGGATGTTCGCATTAAGCGCAATGAACTTTACAGAAGGACAAATGCTATTTGTGCTCATTTTAAAGTTGAGAGTAAAACACTATACCGTCTGTTTGACAGTAAGTGCTGCTCCTTTTTAGTAGAGCAGCAGAATGCCAAAAAGTGCAATATTTAAGGAGATACCCCGGGCGGCGGTACAACAAGCAGTGTCATATACCAAAATGTGCGGAAATTTCTCTAGTTTTATGTAATGGCCTTCAAAAGTGTCAAGAATGGGGACTAACTCGGCAGAAATGGTTTCCATGGCAACAAGTCCCCTAAAAAGAGGAAAAAGTATATTTACCTGAAAAATGATGGTGTGACTGGAGTTTTTGTCACATATGTCATTTTGACCATACAATTTTGTTATGACCATGACTCTATAGCTTGTAGTGAAATTATATTGTTTTGCCATTATCGTGGTTGCCATGGTAATGCAATGATCATAACAAATTCAAGATTTTCCGCCAAATACTGAGTTTATTGCTCTTATAAAGTAGATAATTACAATTTCGCTACAATATTACCCTCTACAGATAGAATTTTTCTATACTTTTCAATGGCATGTAATAATGATGGAAAAAAGCTTTATTCTTCATTGAAATTGTTACCAAAGCAACAATTGTCAACAAACTGATTTTTTTCATATTTGCTGCTTTCTCAGCAGTTGGTTGTAGTATTCGTCAGGATTGCACATTTAATGGTCAGAATACCTTTTAAATATGAAATTTAGGCATAAAATATATCACTCTTAAAAATTCTAAGTATCTTAGTTGCCATGGAAACCAAAAACAAACAACAAAATCTGCCGGCAACATACCAATTGGCGTACGGATATTTCAGTTTGCACTCTCAATATTCAGTAAATCTAGAATGTCAAAAATCTTTAGTACATACAAAATGATAATTTCAAAATTTCAAATGGTTGCTATGGCCCTTGTTTTGTTTATTTTCATTTTGGTGGAGCAGGTCACATATAAGTTTTCAGATGAGGTATAACATGTCTGTAAGGATGATTGTTTGATGAGCTGTGCTATTTTAAAGATTTAGATTTGCGATTTTGTGACCTTTCAGCAGCACGTGTGCGGTAAAACCACTAGTCATGTTGCAAGAGGGGTTCCATGGCATGCAGCCTCTGGGATGGTTAATGCCACCCAGTTTTTTTAATGTCAAATAGTAGGATACATATTTTAGATGTTCCCATTGTCAAAAATCTCATGCCCATTCATTGATTAGGAATGAGTTTTTTGGTGACTAGGATGGATGGAAATGAAAATCAATGTTAGGATTTTGTGTGTCCGAGGAGATTTCCGACCCGGACAGCAACATTCATTTTGCATTAGGGAGGATGGCAATTGTAATGACAGTTCTTGTAATAGGGAAATGAAGGTGCCAAATTCTGACATCAAGGGCTATCCATCCATACCAATTATTTTGGAAAGAAATGAGTCATCTAGTGAATAGGATAGGTGGAAGTGAAAATAAATGGGAGAATTTTGTGTTTCCGAGAAGATTTTGGACCAAGACAGCAGCATTAATATTGCATTTTGAGGGAAGGAAATTGTAGTAACAAGGAAACCAAGGTGCTACATGAAAGTTGACATCAATGGCTGTCCACCATACCCATTTGGTTGGAAGGAAATGAGTCATCTAGTGATTAGGATTGGTACAATTGAAAATAATTGGCAGGATTTTGTGTTTCTGGGGAGATTTTTGACACAGACGGCAACATTTATTTAGCTTTGGTAGGGTTGAAAGTTCTTGTAAGGGACCGTTCAGAATTTATGACTGGGGGGGGGTGGGAGTTTTGGCCGAGGGGGTACTAACTTTTCACACGTGTTTCAAGGGGGGGTATCAATTTTTGACAACACTTCCAAGGGGCGGGGTAAGAAATTTTAACAAAGAAAAAATGTTAAAAAACACGCATAAACTCATTTTATTTGGACTTTTTTTTGGGCAAAAGTCCACGAAATGACGCGAATCTGTACGCATGGCCATGTTTAACAGTATATATGTGTGTATTGTTTTGTATGTCGAGGGGGGGGGGTACTAAAAATACGCATGAATCCTAAGGGTGGGGTACTAAAATTCCGCATGAAACTCAAGGGGGGGTATTGATTTTTGATGGGAAGTTCCAGCAAAACTCCCACCCCCCCCAGTCATAAATTCTGAACGGTCCCTAACTGGTAAAACAAAGTACCAAATGAATGCTGACATCAATGGCTATCCATTCATAGCCATTTGGTTGGAATGAAATTAGTCATTTAGTGAATAGTATAGATAGAATTGAAAATCAATAGGAGAATTTTTGTGTTTCGGAGTAATTTTTGACACAAACGGCAACATTTATTTACCTTTAGTAGGGTTGACAGTTCTTGTAACAGGAAAAAAAGGGGGCCGAATGAAAGCTGACATCAAGGGCAATCCATTTTGTTAGGTTAGGAATGAGTCATTTAGTGATTAGGATAGGTAGAATTGAAAATATATGGGAGGATCTTGTGTTTCCAGCACAAACGTATTACCAGCATACTATTTACACTATAAGAAAGAATAACTCTCTGGCTTTTAAAGTTTAATTCAGTGAATCATTTCATCCACTTGCATAAAGTATGATAGAGTACTGGTTGCTTTAACACAGAAAGTGAGTCACTTTAAGTGACAATGACGCCAAAAGCATACTTTTACAAATTTTAGAGGTTAATCCAAAATGGCCTCCACAAAAACCCAATGGAACACTATTGACAATAGCAACATCTAAAATATGTTTCCTGACAATATTTGACATTAAAAAAACTGGGTGGCATTAACCATCCCAGAGGCTGCATGCCATGGACCCCCTCTTGCAACATGACTAGTGGTTCTACCGCACACGTGCTGCTGAAAGGTCACAAAATCGCAAATCTAAATCTTTAAAACAGCACAGCCCATCAAATAATCATCTCTTATAGTTATTGCTCATTTGAAAGCTAATATTCAGTTCTTGTCAAACAAGATCATTACACAGAGGTACTGGTTAACTGCCTGATGTTGAATAAACTGAAAAAATGTGAAATATATGTCATAAATGTGATTTTTTGTAATTATTTGATCATTTTGAGGTGATATTTACAATTTAGATGGAAATTAATGTCTTTTCCAGATTCTTCATGTCCAAAAACATATAAATAGATGTGCCATTTGTGAATGTAGCTTGAATAGTTCCTGAGATATTTAAATTTGTAATTTCTAAGAGACATTTTTCTTTCGTCAACTTCAATTCAAAATGGCCGTAAAAACCCCATGGGACAATGATAGTCCTGTTAACATAGATTTTTTTGTTAAAAAGACCTTATTAGGGTACCAAAAAACTTGGTCCCGTTAAATATTCACATTATGCAGGGGGACCCCTCTGTGGCGCCTGAATACATGGCCATTTTGCCAGTTGTGTAATAATTAAGGGGGCCTTACCCCCCCACCTGCCCAGGCCACTCAGATTGAAAATATAATTATTAAGAGAACAAGTGATGACAAGGGCACATGAATACTGAAACAGGCCCGAGCCCCCCCCCCAGACCACAGTTTCTGAATACGCCGCTGAATTTCCTTAATTTCTATGCAAGAAATTTACTCTATAATCATCTGCTCAGGGTTGTTGCTATGCAAATAAACAAAATAAGGCCATTAACAACCATTTGAAATAATAATTTTGGGTGTACTGAAGATTTTTAACATTAGAGATTTACGGAATATCAATAGTGCAAACTGAAATACACATACGCCAATTGATTTGTTGCAGGCAAATTTTGTTATTCATTTTTGGTTTCCATGGAAACTAAGATATTTAGAATTTTCAAAAATGACATTTTGTGTGTCTATTTCGTATTTTAAAGGTATTCTGACTCTGAAAGGTGCATCCTTGATGAATGCTACAACCAAATGCTGACAAAGTAGCAAATATGAAAAAAATCAGTTTGTTGACAATTGTTGCTTTGGTAACGATTTCAATGCGGAATAAAGATTTTTTCCATCATTATTGCATGTCATTGAAAAGTATAGAAGAAATGCTGTCTTTAGCGGGTAATATTTTTTCTGGCAAATTGTAATTGTCTACGTTATAAGAGCAATTATCTCAACATATGGCTAAACATCATGAATTTGTTATGATTACTGCATTACCTTGGCAACCACAGTAATGGCAAAACAATATACACTACAAGCTATCGGGTCATGGTCATAACAAAATTGCATGGTCAAATGACATATGTGGCAAAAACTCCAGTCACACCATCATTTTTAAGGTAAATATGCTTTTTCCTCTTTTTAGGGGACTTGTTGTCATGGAAACCATTACTGCCGAGTTAGTCCCCATACTTGACACTTTTGAAGGCCATTACATAAAACTAGAGAAATTTCCGCACATTTTGGTATATGACACTGCTTGTTGTACCGCCGCCCGGGGTCTATCTTGGAAATTGGGCTTCTGCTGCTCTACTATTTATGGCAGCCAGACCTGGGACTTTAGCAGGCCATACCGTAATATGGGGTGAATAGGGACACTGGGGTGAATCGGGACAGAACAGGGAAACGTTTTATTTGCTCAAAAAAACCTATTTCTACTAGCCTTAGGAATTTGATTTTTGGTAAATTTCTAGAAAACATGCCAGCGCATATTGTGATAAAATTTTGTGCTTCTGACTGCAGGCAGTGAGGAGCTGCAGCACCTTAAACTTGGCACTGCAGAAACGACTTTTTACAAGGTGGTCAAAACTTTGCATGAACCATAAAAAGTATAAATACTAGAGCCTCAAAACTGCAGCAAACTTTAAAATCTGTCTAACGTGTTTCTAGGAGACCATAATTAAAGACTGGATATGGGGTTTTGTTTGTTTGGTCCTGGGTTCAGATCCAGGTCTATGGCAAAGTTTCGGGATTGAACAAAATAAACCTACTTATTTTCATTTGAGTGTGCTGGCGTGGCTTTTTGATGAATATTATTGAACTTGGCATCATCTATAGTGGATTTAGTCCAGAATTATCAGTCACGGGCAAAATTTGAAAAAAATTACATTTTTCAAATGTTTTCTGTCATTTATCACATTTTTATAAATCTGCACATTATCAATGAAATTGACTTGAGATTTTCTTCAAATTATTATTTTTTTGCATATTTAACTTGTTTTCTAATGTTTATTCACAAGTTGCAATCACTCAAACAAGGTAAGGAGTTTTGATTGTGGAAATAATGGAGTGTCCCGATTCACCCCAAAGTGAGAGGTTAATTTGGACAGTGGTTTTCTGGGCCCTGATCATTGGAAATTTAAGATATCACTTGATGCTCCAGCGGATAGTTAGACCTTTTGCTTGGACACAATTTGACACCATATTTTGATTTCTGGGTTGATTTGTGGCCATTCTATGGCAGAAAAATGGCCAAAACTGTCCCGATTCACCCCATATTACGGTACATGAAAAACCTAGAGACTGCGGGGAAGAAATGGGTAAAAATTGTGTGGAAACTCCTCCAAATGACTCCCACAGAAATTGTTTTATTTCTCTGCAAGAAACCCTGTTTGATGGATCAGCTTGGGGTAAGATCCAAGAATTTTATCAAAACTATTGATAAAGGAGACAATCTTTTGCTGAAACTTGTCCATCAGAACAGTATCATATATAATGGACTATTGAAGAGAAATTCTGACTATTTTGCCTCTCGCTGGAACAGTTATACTGCTATACTGATATACTGATATACTGCATGTAAGGCACTTGGAAGGGAATACTTCCCCTGTTAAGCCTCTCTTGTCTTAAGATACTTTCCAGAAAATAATGAGAAAGTGTATAGTACATATAAATATAGTGCTTTTATAGTATAAAAGCACTAGATAATTTATACAGTGTTTTTTTATTTATCTCAGACATCTATTTATTTCTTTAAAATCAGGTGAGGGACACATCTGACACCAATTTCCCAACTTAGCTGTTTGGGCTGCCAATAGGAATTGTATAAAATCGGATTTCAAAGCACTGTGACTACCGAGAGCCAGCGTGACTAATCAAGTCGTAGAGTAGGTCGGGCAAGAAGCCCGGGTTAGGTGAGAGGCCCCCCCAGGCTTATATCCAAACTTGCATTTTTGGTGTGTTTATCTATTGGCAGGATTGAAGCTAGAGGCTTTTTAGGTGACGTCACAAATTTTCAGGGCCAACAGCACCAAACCATAGTAGAAATTAAAGAAACAAAAAAATGTGCATGTTTTTTGTAACTTTGATTAATTCTTTGAAAGGGGTTGTTAGAAATAACTTTGGAATTTTTTAAAAGTATAATGGATATCTGCATTGCTTCACTTTATGACCATCACATGAATATGATTTGGAATATGTTTTTTGCATTTTAGTTCAAAATATAGAGGTCAAATTGAAATATGTGGGTTTGGGGCGAGAGGCCCCCACATGACTGGGGGGTCGAAGTTGCTTCAGGAACCATTTAATAATATGTACTTTACCTTAAATCTTGATAGAATAGCTAATTAAAATAGAAAAAATTTGGCCCGAAATTGAAACAGGTCAAAAAATATTAAAAAATAAAAGTATGAACAAAAAAATTCTGAAATTCAGAAAAAGTTAATAGAATGCCTTAAAAATGATAGAAGAACCCTAAGAAATTACTTTTAGGCTGAATGCGCTCGTAAAAAAAATTGCCGTAGGATTGTAATAGGGGGGCTTCTTGCCCGATGGGTGGGCCGCATGCCCCGACCTACTCTACATAACAGCATGACGGTAACCAACAAAGAAAAAGATTTGGGAGTATTATTTACACCCCGTATGAAATTTTCTGAACACATGGCCTAGGCAGTCTCCAAGGCCAATCAAGTTATCGGAATTGTCAGGAAGTCGTTGAAATATATGAAATTAGATATATTCCGCCAACTATACAAAGGTGTGATGAGAGCCATTTTCTTACCCAGTGGAAGGCCTCATTCAGGTAATCTTGCAGTAAATTTTGCCGTTCGGTGTTATCTGTGAAAACAGAGATTTTTGTTTCATCTGCATACATTGGACCTGGTTTTTCATATTTTCTGGCAGGTTGTTGGTATACGATGAAGAAAATCTTGCCTAAAACGCTTCCTTGTGGAATGCCACTTAGTACATACCTCCAGTCTCAGTATTCGCCATTAATGCTGACTCTCTGCTGTCTGAAGGTTAGGAAATTTTTGATCTATTTCAGTAACTCCCCTCCAATCCAATGGGCTCTGATTTATCGTTTTCACGAGGAGTCTCATTTGCGGTACAGAGTTAAAAGCCATAGCGAAGTCCATACGCATGACGTCGAAGTCATCTTAACTTCTGGCTTATTCATTATCATCATAGGTGAACTCAGCTCCCTCAAAAATCCCTACTTGACCAGTTTCAGTGGCATTAACTGATTTCAGGTAGGAAAATAGCTACTTTTTATGCTCGAAGACATCCAATTTTGGGTATCAGAGGGCTAAATTGACCAATTATTGCATGTTATGACATCATCGTGACCTCTTGGATAGTCGTTATCATCACAAATAAATATATAAATGATTTTCTGTTCCATGACTTAAATTCTAAAGTCTATAATTATGCAGATGACAACACCTTATGCTGTATTGATAAAGATATCCGAGAAATACAATCAAAGTTGCAAATGGATTGTACAACAGCTAGGCGCTGGTTCCAATCTAATAACATGAAAGCGAATGAGGATAAGTTTCAATTAATGTTTCTCAATCGCCAAAATTCCTACTCAGATTATACACTGACTGTCGACTCTAATGTCATTACAGCATCATCTAAGAATATAATTTTAGGAATAGAATTTGATGATAAACTTAGTTTTGAAAGTCACATAAATGAGATATGCAATCAAACAAGTAAACAAATAAATGCTTTAAAGAGAATGAAACACTTCCTTGATAGAGACTTGAAAAGGTTGTGTATAATAACTATGTAAGCAGTAATTTTAACTAGAGAACACGGTAATTGTCATCACGGACAATATTACAAAGAATTTACCTTTACTTTTAATGACACTTTGCCTGTAAATGGACAGACAAATGGACGGACGGATGGTCAGACAGACAGGCAAAACTGAAGGACTGAATGGTCAGCTTCCTGATCAGATCTCCAATTCAGACTACCGACTCTCAGTGCTGACGCTGACTCTTTTCTCTGATGCCGGACTCAGACTCCTGGCTCAGAGTTGTGACTTCAACTGCTGATGCCAAATCCTTCCTCAGACTCAGAGTCCTGACTCAGAGTCCTGACTCAGAGTCCTGACTCAGAGTCCTGACTCAGAGTCCTGACTCAGAGTCCTGACTCAGAGTCCTGACTCAGAGTCCTGACTCAGAGTCCTGACTCAGAGTCCTGACTCAGAGTCCTGACTCAGAGTCCTGACTCAGAGTCCTGACTCAGAGTCCTGACTCAGAGTCCTGACTCAGAGTCCTGACTCAGAGTCCTGACTCAGAGTCCTGACTCAGAGTCCTGACTCAGAGTCCTGACACCGACATCTGACACCGAGACCTGAGACCGAGGTCTGAGACCGAGACCTGACTCAGAGTCCTGACTCAGAGTCCCGATTCCGAGTCCCGACTCCGAGACCTGACACCGAGACCTGAGACCGAGACCTGAGAACTGAGTCCTGACTCAGAGTACTGACTCTCAGTTCTGACTCCGAGTGCTAACTCCGTGGTCTGTCGCCGCATCCTGACTCCGAGTCCTGACTCCGAGTCCTGACTTAGATTCCTGACACCGAGCCCGACTCCGCGTCCTGACTCAGAGTCCTGACTCAGAGTCCTGACTCAGAGTCCTGACTCAGAGTCCTGACTCAGAGTCCCGACTCAGAGTCCCGACACCGACATCTGAGACCGAGACCTGAGACCGAGACCTGAGACTGAGACCTGACTCAGAGTCCTGACTCAGAGTCCCGATTCAGAGTCCCGACTCCGAGTCCTGACACCGAGACCTGACACCGATACCTGACACCAAACCTGAGCACCGAGCCCTGACTCAGAGTCCTGACTCAGAGCCCTGACCCACAGTCCTCACTCAGAGTCCTGACTTGGAGGCCTGACTGAGAGTCCTGACTCAGAGTCCTGACTCAGAGTCCCGACTCAGAGTCCTGACTCAGAGTCCCGACTCCGAGTCCTGACACCGAGACCTGAGACCAGGTCTGAGACCGAGACCTGAGAACTGAGTCCTGACTCAGAGTACTGACTCTCAGTTCTGACTCCGAGTGCTAACTCCGTGGTCTGTCGCCGCATCCTGACTCCGAGTCCTGACTCCGAGCCCTGACTCAGATTCCTGACACCGAGCCCGACTCCGCATCCTGACTCCGAGTCCCGACCCCGAGTTCTGACTCCGAGGCCTGACTCCGAGTCGAGTCCTGACTGCAAGTCGAAGCCTGAAACAGTCGCCTAACACAGAGTCCTGACTCATAGTCCTGAATCGGAGTCCAGAATCACAGCCCTAACTCAGAGTCCTGACTCAGCATCCTTACTCAGTGTCCTGACTCCGAGTCCTGACTCTGAGTGGATTCCTGACTCCGAGGCCTGAACCCGAGTCCTGACTCTGAGGCCTGACACCGAGTCCTGACTCATAGTTGAGACTCATAGTCCTGACTCAGAGTCCTGACTCAGAGTCCTGGCTCAGAGTCCTGACCTAGGGTCCTGACTCAGGGACCTGACTCAGAGACCTGACTCAGGGACCTGACTCAGAGACCTGACTCAGGGTCCTGACTCACAGACCTGATTCTCAGACCTGACTCAGTGTCATGACCTAGGGGCCTGACCTAGGGTCCTGACTCAGGGACCTGACTCTCAGACCTGACTCAGGGTCCTGACAACAACTCCTGTCCCCAACTCCACTCAGTCATTTGAGACTGTTATATGTATATAAACATTAGTCAGTACGTACACTGGCCCCGTCACCTGAAACGGCCAGAACAGCTTTCCAAATATGGTAATGTACGCTAATATATGCGGCCAGCCTGAGGTGGAGTGTGAAGTCGTCTCACCTGCATCATGTGAAAATGAATTTTTTTGCTGACCATTTGGTCATTTTTTGACCTTTTGACCTTTACTGCTTAGAGATGGCTGTAGCTACAGACTTGTTGTTTACCACAATTGACCACAACAATTCAGTTCACATTGTTCATTAAAATGAAGAAAATCGAAACATTCCTTCCGAGTTAAAAAAAATCATCTCTGAAAATGGTCTATTTTCATTTCATCTTTGACCTCAAATTTGACCATGATGAATGAGACTACTTGTCAAATTTTATGTGCTCATGTGATTGCCACTATGTCACTTTGGGGGGTCATTTAATTTACAGAAAGCTGCAGGAGTAATATTTCCCACTCAAATTAAATCATTTATGCAAAATGTCATGGAAGTTGCGAAGTACCACTTTTCACAATTTTTTACAAATTAAGTTGAGGATATGAAACAATTTTAATTGGACGCTTTTGATAACCATATTCATGACCAGTATACCTCAGACTTTTCAGATGATTGGTGTAAAAAAACGTAATTTTCAGAATTTTTGGAAAATTCAACTTTTTTGACTTCGATTGCTCATATCACCTTGAAATATCACCTATAGGTCAAATTTTTTGGTCAATATAGTGTTTTTGGGAAAAGTTAAGGGTAGTTCATTACACATTTTGATCACCTCAGACTAATCCTACATGGAGTTTTACAATTGAACCTAAATTTCAAACACTTGATATTGAAAAATTACGATATTTCAAAAAGTACTGCACAAATCCAAACCATATTGCACACTGCACTGGCCCCAGATACTGGCAAACTTTTGCCACAACCAGCATCTTCCTATCTGTTACGTAACTTGAGATCTAGAGTGACATTTGAAAACTGCTCATTCATCAATAGCCCTTTACCCGTTGGACCAACTGTCATACCAGTAGTACCATCACGTTGAGAACAACTTTCTATTACAGCATTTTGACTTTTGACTCATTATCTCTAATACTTTTTGAGTTATGAGCCTTTCAAATTTACTACTTTTCACCTTTAAACGCTCTGTGAAAATGACAACTGTGAAAATGACATCAAAAGACCCAATTACGTAATGCCCAACTACTGACGCATACTGTGACAAACTTTCATGAATGTAAACCCATTTTGAAATAATAAGAATAATAATAATAATATTAACAAAAACAAATAGAATTTACCATAGGTAAATTCTGAATAATAATAAGAATAATACCAAAAACAATAAGAATTTACCATATATGGTAAATTCTTAATAATAAGAATAATACCAAAAACAATAAGAATTTACCATATATGGTAAATTCTTAACTACTGTCCAACAGTATGGATGTTCACTGGAAAAATGAACATGGAAAAGCTGGAGAAAACTAACAAAAGAGCATTACGATGTTGTTAATAACAATGATGCGGATTATAATGAGATATGCCGAGATGAAAAACTCCTAAACATCCACAGACGATGTATAAAAGTGGTAGCAATACAAATGTATAAGATTAAAAGCCAAACGGCACCCAGGTACATAACAGAACTCTTCATACAAAGAGAATCTAACTATGAAATAAGAGATAATAACTTGTTAAATATACCCCGTTTTAAAACTGTAAATCATGGAAAGAGAAGTTTCAGGTACTATGGGGCAAAATTGTGGGCAAACATACCGAAAGAAATTAAAGATAGAACCTCACTTTTGGGCTTCAAGGATGCTCTGACAACCTGGTTACTGAATACTGATAATGTAACAAATATAGATTTTCAATAGTTGTGCTAAATTGTTGTAGCTGCAATTTTTCAATACTGGTGCCTTCTACCTTGTGTGCGATACATATTGGTGCTGACAATGTGAATGTACTTATGCTGTGATAAGCTTTGATGTAACCTGTCTGATGTTCTTTTATGTTGTTAATAGTTGTAGCTTTTAGATTCGAGTAGCTGTTTTTATTTTAATCTGTCGTGCAGAAGCATTGTGCTTAAGTCCATGTATTGTTTTATTGTGATATATGTGATTTGATTTAAAACGACAATAAATAAAATTTACCTACCTACCTACCTACCTCACAGGTGAACTCAGCACCCTCGAAAACTCCTACTTGTTCAATTTCAGTTGGATCAAATTATTTCAGGCAGGAAAATAGCTATGTTTTATGCTCAAAAATAGTCGTTTTCAGGTCCCTCAAAGGGCCATGCAAAGATGGTGGTGGGGGGGGGGGTTTAACCCTTAATAGATTTGACTGAAATTTGGTGTGGGAACTTTGTACATATAGGAGCAAAACTCAGCCCAAGAGGAGCTTGATCCAAAAAACTTTTCGAAAATTGGGACACCCAAGGCGTCTGGCCTCCACCAGCTCTAGTCTGTCTCCTCACAAATGTCCAGAAAGACTTGGGATTTCACTAGGGGCGTCTGGCCTCCACCAGCTCTAGTCTGTCTCCTCACAAATGTCCAGAAAGACTTGGGATTTCACTAGGGGCGTCTGGCCTCCACCAGCTCTAGTCTGTCTCCTCACAAATGTCCAGAAAGACTTGGGATTTCACTAGAAGCGTCTGGCCTCCACCAGCTCTAGTCTGTCTCCTCACAAATGTCCAGAAAGACACAATGTTCCTTAGCTCTGCTGTACACTCGCCGAAATTCCTCCCATTTCCCGGTGATGTTTTTTGTTCCTGGTTCCCAAGTTGCTCTGGCGAGGTTCTGTCTCAGTTTCCTAGTATCCATTTTTTCATATTGTAATTTAGACAAGTTCTCTTGTCTTGATCAGGTTCTGTTGCAATGTTAAAGTGGATGCAGATATGTGGCTAAGGTTAGCAGAAGGTCACCAAAGTTGTACGCTGGCCTTCCCTGTATCTTGTTGGTCGGTCTATTACTTGATTCATAAAGTTGTCTTGCAGTGTCTCCATTAGCCTCTTGTCCCTCTCAGATGATGCATTCCAATTTGTCCAATGTATATATGTTTGGTCTGTAGAAATCGCAATGTCCTCATATCTTCTGCAATTTGCTTTCCCCAGGCATTCCATCGGGTGACAGTAGCTTTCTTCTGTTGAGCTAGGGCTGAAGCACACACACCCAATAAGTAATGACTTTGACCTACTGGTCTGTAGTATGCACCACTCTTCGCTCTCATCGTCCGATGGCTCTTCTTCTTTATTTGACTGCAGGTTTGCCTTAATGCAGACCGCCACTCCTCTTTTCAGGTGTTTGCCTAGGTACAGCTGATAACCATCGATGAAGAATTCCTGCTGTGATGGATGGATGGATGGATGAGTGGGGCTTTACGTCCTGTATTTATGCACTTGGTAGGCTAATTAGGACAGGAGGAGGACACAGCAATGAGAAGGATGACTGAAACAGTCGTCCAACATAGGCCCAGGTGACCCGGCATGAGCTAGAATTCCTGCTCTACCATCAGGTCTATTCTTGTCTGGTTTTTCGGAAGAACTTCACTGATTAGTATGACTTCAGGATCATGTATTTCTATTTTAAGTTTCAGAAGATCCCTTTTGCTTAGAGTAGTTTTGGAGCAGTGTAAGTGTGTTAGGATTATATAGATTTAATTTTTACCAAAATCAATTTTACTTGAGAACAGGAAAAAACTGAATTTTTTTATGACAAAAAATATTTACACACTTCAGCAACTACCAGCAACATAATTTTTAAAGATTAAACTTTCTATGGAAATATTGAAATAC
The DNA here is from genome assembly GCA_026936325.1 of Platynereis dumerilii. Lineage (NCBI taxonomy): Eukaryota > Metazoa > Annelida > Polychaeta > Phyllodocida > Nereididae > Platynereis > Platynereis dumerilii. Next base: position 2,208,544 of record JAPTHN010000004.1, read on the forward strand.
TGTTGTTTATGGTATCTTTAGCACATTTACACCAATCAGACATTATTTGGGTTCCCAGGTGGGATTACGGATGTTACCCAAGGAGTACACTCATTTTCATGTTTGGCCTGTAAAGTCATTTAGCATCGTAAAATTGTCTACAAGAAGAAAGTTGATTATGCCGAATTGGTGAAGAACTATATTCAGTATCTCATCTGGAAATGCCAAGTTGATTTCCTCCTGACATCTACAGTCAACACAGAAATTATTTGCACGCTTTGATTTTTTATCATATTTCACAGAAAAATGGTAGTATGATAAAAAGAACTGCCCTATGTTTTAGAGTAGTGTTAGTAGGTTAGGTTCCCATGCATTTCATTTTTTACCAAAATTCGTTTTCTTGGAAAATGTGAAAAAACTGAATTTTGAAAACCAAAAAATATTTGCACGCTTCAGCCAACTGCCAGAAACTGAATTCTAATGATGATACTCAATTTTTTCTTTGGAACTACTGTTGTTTATGGTATATTTAGCTCATTTACATCAATCAGACATTATTTGGGGTTCACAGGTGGAATTGCAGGTGTTACCAAGGGAAAGCACTCAATCCCATGTTTTTTTTCTATGTATGACTATAGAAATTTGGCTAGAAACAAGCAACTCACATGAGACTGATAAGTCAACTCCAAAATTGTGTCTATTTGTCTAAAAAAGTAATTTGGCAGTTATTGGTAGGTAATTGTGTTCTGCATGCAACGACAAAATGCCAGAAAACAGTAGTACGAGTAGAATCAAATTGAAAAAATCTTAATTACAGGACTCAATTTCGCCTTTGGGGACTATTTTGACTGTGAGCTGTGAACAATAGGTTGTAATAATTTTGGAGAAAGTCAGCTGAGATAATTAAGACAAGTTGTTTTCGAATTTTGCACTATATCATTACCATTATGCAGCCTACAACAAGTGTTGCTTCACAGGGTACCCCCATGGAGGACCTCAATGAGTGAAAATTTCACAATAATGGCTTTCCTTTGTAAAAATAAGCTTTGAACAATGAAAACTATTCACTGTCATAATATTTAGGCCATAATTATTGTATAGACAAGATTGGGTGGATCTTAATAATCGATGCATGGCAATGCATTGAATATGTTACACTTACACATATGCTAAAATCGAATAAAACCCTAATTTGTGAGCATATATTAATAAAAACGACTCTAAATATTCTTTCTTAACAACTATTGATAAGCCAGTGGTTAAGTAACTCGTCAGAGGCAAATCATCAGTTGTATCTCAGCACAAAATCACCAAGAGTTTTTTTTTTTACATTTCCTGATGAGATATTGAACATAGTTCTTCACAAAAACCTGCATAGTTTTATATTTTTCTCACAATTTGACTATTTTAAAGGACTTCACAGACCAATTTCATGACAATTGCTATTTTTAAAGTAATTTTTATACCTAAATGTAGGAGAAAAACATGGGAATGGGTGTACTCCTTGAGTAACACCTGTTATCCCACCTGTGAACCCCAAATAATGTCTGATTGATGTAAATGAGCTAAATATACCAAAAACAATAGTAATTCCAAGGAAAAATTTGAGTATCATCATTATAAAGTCAGTTTCTGGCAGTTGGCTGAAGCGTGCAAATATTTTTTGGTTTTCAAAATTCAGTTTTTTCACATTTTCCAAGAAAATGAATTTTGGTAAAAAATGAAATGCACGGGAACCTAACCTACTAACACTACCCTAAAACATAGGGTTGTTATTTTTATCATACTACCATTTTTCTGTGAAATGTGAGGAAAAATCAAAGCGTGCAAATAATTTCTGTGTTGACTCTATACTATTAAACTGATGGCATCCAGTATTTATCTCAAGTCATACTTAACGTCTGATCTTCTAATTAGTTCTATATCTTCCTGAGCATTGTAAGGCGGAACTCTCCCCTTTTCAGAACTATTTAACACTTCTAAATATCCTAATTAGATCACAATTACATTTTTCCACAGCAGACTATACAACAGCTTTTCCATTACTATTGCAACACATAGTGGCACCACAATGCAGTAGGGAGGCGCCACCTATATTATTCGCGATCTTCAACAAAACTCAAGTGCATTATTGTACAGTAATGTACACAGTTCATGCTAGATAGCTGACATAGTGATTACATGCTCTGTTGTGATTGTTCCTACTGCCTTATTTGGCTCAGGTGCACACATGGCCCAATCCGTCTGGGCCTACAAAAAAGCTCTCCTTGACATACTACATGATTTTTTAAGTCAAACTTTTATGAATTTTTCTACCTTATTATCGGTCTTAATAAGTTATCTATATATATCTATGATATCAAATGTATTTACTGCCACTTTCAGACACTACAACAAAAACAAATTACTGAATACTCTCTTCAGCAAGTTTAAACATTATGAATTGATCCATCCATAAATCCATCTAATGATCGGTCAATCATTCAGTCACTCTTGAGCTTCTATTTAGTCCTCTTCAATCCAGGGGTACATTACTAGTACAACTGATAATGGCATATTCCATGCATGATCATGCATTGATCATCAAGACCCACCTAAACTTGTCTATACAATAATTAGAGTAGGGTGGGGCATGCAGCCCCAACCCCTTAACATCGAGGTGCTATTTTATGGTTGACTATTTGAATGCCTATGCAGTCAGGAAGGGACAGCCTGACTCTACTTATAAGTAGTGAAACAAATGCCTGCAAAATGCAATATAGGAGTTGTGGCCATTTTTGCCTTTTTACCCACCCATCAGATAAGAAGCCTCCCGATTATAATCCTTTTTTTTTGCAAGCAAATTCACCTTAAAAGTTATTTCTCAGGGTTCTTTGATCCTTTTTCAGTCATTCTATTTCTTTTTCGGAATATTTCATAATTTTTTCTGCTCAGACCAATATTTTTTGCTGTTTTTTGCAATGTTTTCAATCCTGGAAGAAATATTTTCTATTTCAACTATCAAGATTTGAGGAAAAGTAAACAGCATTAAATGGTGCCTCAAGCAGCGTCGATCCCCAGTGAAGGGGGCCTTATGCTCCATGGCATGCAGGGGCCTCTCGCCCCACACACATATATTTTAACTAAAATTATAAATATCTGATCCAAATCATATTTATGTGATGGTCATGAAATGAAGCAATGCAGATATCCATCATACTACATTCGACCTTCTCCTAAAGTCAAGACATTTTATTTTGGCAGTAAGTTTTTAGCCAATGAAACAATCCATGATTAAGTCTGATGTTAAATTTTTGGTTTATTAAACTGAGTACATCATGACCAAGCATGATTTGAATTAAATATGTGTCCTCCAATCCCCCAGCTTCATCATACAGGCACTAACAATGTTAAATTTCTGCTGCTCTTCTACACATTTAGAGCTATTTTTAGCCTTCTGTTGTGACGTTATCAGCATTGTAGGCTCTATGACATCACTGAAACCATGGTGACGTCACAAAAGCAGCAATAGAAGAAAATGGCTTCTTGAGCTGTGTTGACAGCAATGTTATTCCAATGGGATTACCTCAAAACCAGGGCTACAACATGCCAATACTTGCAAATGTGTATGAAACTGCTTGGTCAAGGTGTCAGTAACAGGGGGAGACAAGTATTTTTGTCAAGAGTAAGGTATGTTTTTAATTATCAGCCAAAAACTTACTGCCAAAAGAAAATAACTTGACTTTAAGCGATTAAAGCCTATTTTTCTTGGCTCACTGTCAAAAAAGTCCCAAAGGTCAAAATTACATTCAGTTGGGTTCTACCAGTATCACTGTTTTAGGCGTATCATGGTTGCATATTGAACAAAACTACCAACCAAAACATGCAAAATTTCCTTTTTCAGACAGACATGATGATGGAATTTATTACCCAGTTTCATTGTTTCTTGTTCGTAGACAGTTTTCTCTTGCCATATACACTGTACATAGAAAAAGAACGTGAGATTGAATCCTTTTCTTGGATAACACCTGTGAACCCGAAATGATGCCTAACTGATGTAAATGAGCTAAAGATATCATAAACAACAGTATTTCGATAGAAAATAACTTGAGTTTCATCTTTAAAAATTCTATTTCTGGTAGGTGGATGCAGTGTGCAAATATTTTATTTGTCTTGAAAATTCAGTCTTGCTTTTGCATTTTCCAAGAAAATTAATTTTGGTGAAAAAAGAAATGCATGTGATCCTAACCTGTGAAATATGATGAAAAATTAAAGTGTGCAAATGATTTCTGGGTTGACTGCATTTCCTGCGAAGCCTGTGGTCGAAAATTTAGAGAAAAACGCACAAAAGCCTAAAGTTACAGGTGATTTACTGTACTCGATTCTTAGGTTCTAGACCCACCAAATACATGCCATTTTTAGTTAATCTGATTGGTTAAGAAACAACAGAACGTCACACATTTGATTTATCAGACGTAGCAAGCTCTGGCTTAGCATTGATTCCTCACAGCCAAGTGTGAATGACAAGAATCGCATGGTAATGAAATCACCTGTAATTGACTATCATTTAAGGGTATTGCAGTGCAGTCCAAAAAAAGCTCAACCATTAGCCATCTAGAGTATTACTGACAATGTTATAGTGCTGGAATGATGTCATTGTTGGAACCATTCAGGATAATATCGAACAGTATAAAATATTGAAAAATATTATGTGGAACATTTTGGCAATCAAAATCCATAATAAAAAGTTCTTGACTGATTCCTGAAAAGTAGCTTACATTTCTCATGCATTTAAGTTGAGCCTCATACACATTTTACCTTTTGAAAAGACATTTTGGGTGAACACAGCTTGATACATGTTGACCATAATACTACTTCATTCCTCTGCATCCTCTCACTTTCAGACTGTCATTTTTTAATTGAAATTTATCTACCTCTCTCTGGCTCCTCTTACCTGCTCAATCCTTTCCATGTGACTCATGTTGGCTTGTCGAAGTGCTTCAACCTCCGTCTCCAGCTCATCGCATTCTCTTCTCTTCCTTGTGAGTTCAGCATCTCTTTCCCCAGCAGGTTGGTGTCCCACCACACCATCGTTCTTCTCCAGCTCTTCAATTTCTCCCGTTAGCCTAAAGAGCACTGACTCCTTGTTATTAGCATGTCCCAGTTCCTCAAGGAATTTGTCAATTTCTATTTTTAGCTTCTTGTCCAGTTCCTCATATTCTCTCTCTTTCTTCTTCAACAGTGCTGATTCTGTCTCCCCAGCATGTTCCATAAGGAGTTTGTCAATCTCCTTTTCTGACCTCTCTTTCAGCACCCTTAGTCTATCTTTGTGATAATCCAGTTTCACCTCATCAATCCTGATCTCCAGCAATTTCACCTCTTTTCTCCTTCTCCACAAGCGTCCACCTGGCACTTTCTCTGCTTCTTCATTCATCCGGTTGATGACTTCCTGCAACCTTGTCCTCAATCCAGCGTCACTTCCATCCCAACCTGTTGAGGATAAAAGAAGCAACTGTAAGTAAAATTGCCAGGTGAATAAACCCTCAGCGCTCAACAGAGCGGCAAAGATAGCAATCAATTGTCATTCATGTGTAAGAAAAAAAACATAATAAACGTTGCTCTGACACGATGTAAATTACCTTTTAACAGTATTTTTGGAGTAAAACAGTTGCATTAATAGCAATGGTAGCCAAGGGTTGGAGGTAAAACATGGCCAATTAAAATATTTTAACCTCGGAGTCCTTCATTATGAAAATAAAATGTACAGAGTACATGTACATATACCGGGGCAAAACATGTGCAAACCATCTTAATCTGTCAGTACAGATACTAGGAGCCAACCCAGCATGCACTCTTATATCAAAACAACTTAAACATCTTTCTTGGGCTTTAAACAGTTTGATAACAAAAATTAAATGCTTTATAAACCTGAGGTGCTTGATAAGAATTAATGCAGCATAGTCCAAAATTATCTAATCAATTTGATCGTCTTACTGGAATTCTCTTTTCAAGATGACACTAATGACAGTGAAGAGACAATTCTAATACCACCAAATACGCAGTTCTTCACAATTAAAAAAAAATTCCAATATGTGTTATGAACTTATGATTCACATTAGACTGAGTTTCCCTATTACTTCGTACAAGTCCTGCATATCCCAATTAGTTCGTTGACAGTTCCCCAAAAGTCCAAACATATCCCATTATCCCCAATTAGTGAGATCAATCCCACAAAATCCCTGGCTATAGTTTCAATATCCAGCAATTCCCTATTGTCCCTATAAAAATGTTGAAACTTCATAAAATTTTATAACTCCTTGAACAGCCGCAATGGGACCTCCATTTGGGAATTATGAGGTTAAATGGAGCCTACATGAGCAGGGTGCAAAATTATTGGATTAAAAGATAGATGCTGCAATCATACATTTTATACATGACATAATAGAACTGAGATTATGGATGACTGGATGCATCTTGTAAAGATGAGAAGCTTACCAAATGAAACCTGCATCACAGATCTGTATAGGCATAATTGCACTCTAGCAAGTAGGCCCATGACACTGGACACTCCAATGGCAATCAGCCAATGTAGCTGAATAAAGTTTAATGGCAATTAGGACTTTCAATTAAGGTTACATGACCTGAAACTTCACAGCTTTCGATAGGCCTACACAGTGTGATTGAAAATGTGAAATAAATGAGAATGTAGCCTATATTCCTACCGTCTGGCTCACATACGGTGCTGGATCACAACAAACTAGAATCGCAAGCGATATTTATGTGACCACCAGATGGACGATATATATACCGCATTATTCCTTCAAACAGGCAATCGATAGCAAAAAAGTAAATGGCAATGCCAGCCAAGTTCATGCTGTGCTTTTCAGTGGTTTTCCTTTTCAGTGGTGGACAGTTGCATAATAGTAATAATAGGATATGTATATATTCACTGGCATCTATGTCGCAGATGAAGAGGGGTCCTTTATTGAAACGGTCGTCTTTTCAAGGGGGTCTTTCATTTCAAAGGGGCTTATATTCAAGGGGTCCTCTATTCAATGGGGGGGGGGTATATATTCAAGGTGGGCCTCTATTCTAGTGGGGCCTTTATTCGAGGGGGGTCTCTATGCAAGTTGGGAATTTATTTGACGGGGCCTTATTTTTAGGTAGGCTCTATCCACTAGGACTTCTATTAATAGAGTAGAATAGGATATATTTGTATTTGTCCATCCATGAGAATACATACGGAAACTTTAGGTTAATTTAAGGGAGGCCTTTATTCGGGGGCCTCAATTCATGAAGCCTTCTTTTTCTGTGACCACTCTGGAAGGGTTGGCTCCACCTATACATAAAAAATGATAACTGCAACAAAATGCTCAGGTCAGTGCTCTGTAAATGCAGTGCTGTAATGCAGTGCAGTCACGCATTGTTGTAGTGCAGTACAGTAATGCAGAGCTGTGATGGAGGCTAATTCAATGCAGTGCAGTGCTGTGATGCAGTGCTGTGATGCAGTGCTGAGATGCAGTGCTGTGATGCAGTGCTGTGATGCAGTGCTGTTATGCAGTGCTGTAATGCAGTGCTGTAATGCAGTGCTGTAATGCAGTGCTGTAATGCAGTGCTGTAATTCAGTGCTGTAATGCAGTGCTGTAATGCAGTGCTGTAATGCAGTTATACTATTACATGGATTGTTTTGTATTGACCCTAGTATTCTCCCTGCCAGTCCATATTTTCCCGAGGGCCCTTATTCCATGATTAGGCATACAAATATATTTGCTTGAAAAATATGATTAATTTAAATTGTGGCGGTGAATTTTAAACAAAAAGACTTTTCTGAACGTTAACACAAGAGGGCTCTGTTTGCAACATCATCTGAGGGTAATATGAGTTATTGTCCCTCCAGAGTGGTCATTAACACAAAGGGGCACTGTAAGCAAGTCTTTTGAGGGAAATACGAGTTATTGTCCCTCCACAGCTAGTTATTTCCCTGGGCAGTTTGGTGTTATTGGGGACAATACATGGCTAGTCATGGAATAAATTGTTTTAATGCAGTGGTGCAGTGCAGTAATGCATAATGCAGTGTAATAACACATTGTTGTAATGCAGTGCAAGAATGCAGTGTAGTAATGCAGTGCAATGATAGCTTGCTGTAATGCAGTACGCTGTGCAGTAATGCAGTACCTACAGTGATGCATTGTCCCTGATGGAGTGTTTTGAGTGAAAATCCCTTAATTATGTAGAAATGCAATAAAGACTTTCTTTGACATTGAACTTTAATTGGTCTGGGGTCACCAAGTGCAAGATCTTTTTGCCTGTGGTTCAAGAAATGGCCACTAGAGGACACTGATGCTGTGTTGCGCAATATGATTCAGTGGGGGCCCATCTCCAAATTCACCTGTCATAGTTAAATTGTTGGCCACTAGAGGGCCCTTCACCTGTGTATGTTGACTGTTCATAATGATGAAGTGAAAGCATGCCAAAGATGCCAGATGATGTGTTTTTCTATGCTAAGCACCGTGCACATTAGGGCTTCAAAAAAGGTAACTTTATAAGCGAGGTCGCTAATCCAGCATGACAGAGAATAAAAAGCGGTCATATATACATGGGGAAGATTTTTTCACAAATTGTCTTTAATCAACAAGGTTATTGTAAATGTCATTCACTGTCATGCCTTCAAGATAGTGTTTGAAATCGACTCTCCATCTGATATTGTTTGGGTAGGCCTTCCCACTGATATAAATTGACATGTTGGTGAAATCTGAACTTCATACAGGAAGGTCTCTCCAGGTACATAACAAGAACTCAGCTGTCACCTATTCCCTAATCCATTTTGTCTAAAATTGTGTATTTTGTATTTCACAGTAACAGTGGCTACAATTATTTATTTCAAGCAAGCAAAGTCCCTAAATATTCATTCCCATATCAAGCGACGCCTTATAAAGAAATACCCCTGGTAGAAATTACAGATTCATTTCAAGACTGCAAAAAGAATTTATTTATTTCACCAAAACTGGACAAGAAATTATTTATTTAAAATTAAAACAAACTCCAAGCCCCCCCCCCCCCACCGTTAATCTTGATAATATGGCGGCCCCTAACAGTTGATCACTGCATGCACAGTGCTGTGGTCATGCAGCAGCCTCTCTCTATTAAGGCTTAAGGCCCTGTCCAAAGTCGTCTGCCTACGTCACGTGAACAGTTTGTGATTTCAGTTATGAGTTGGGATGCTGATCTGCAAGAAGCTCTAAGATCACCGATTAAGGAGTGTAAAGTTAATAAGTGCATACAGCAAGTTTCATGACTGGCTATAGACGGATAGACAGATAGATATCAATCAATCAATCAATCAATCAATATCTATCTCTCTAATCTATCTATCTAATCTATCTATCTAATATATCTATCTAATCTATCTATCTAATCTATCTATCTAATCTATCTATCTAATCTATCTATCTAATCTATCGAATCTATCTATCTATCTAATATATCTATCTATCTAATCTATCTAATCAATCTAATCTATCTATCTAATCTATCTATCTAATCTATCTATCTAATCTATCTATCTAATCTATCTATCTAATCTATCTATCTAATCTATCTATCTAATCTATCTAATCTATCTATCTATATAGACATATAGACATATAGATATATAGATAGATAGATAGATAGATAGATAGATAGATTCTATAGCTGCATATCTGTTTATCTATCTTCCTTTCTTTTTCTTTTTTCCCTGGTTTTCTACTTTATCTTTAATGCACCACAAAGCATAAATTAAATCCAATTTATGTTTCATTGATTAAAGTGAGTTTTAAGTACTTTTAACTACCTATATTTTATTGGCATGAAATATTTATAAACAGATTGAAGAAGAAGAGAAATATACTTCTTTAAATAAAGTGTGATCTTGCATTGAATTCAGCAACATAAATACATAAAGTGTTTCTGTTATTGCATTGATTGCAGCAACACTGTGACCAGTATAGAGGGGGCCACATGTCTCTTGATGTGAGCTATTGTTGAGTGTTGCACATGTTAATTTAATTTAAGCAATTCTCATTTCCTAATTGGCCAGGGACTGTAAAACTTGACATGAACATTTAGTACAGTATATTAAAGAAGGTGATTTAGCTTATTTGGTTGAAATTAGCTTTGTCTTCAAATGACAAAGGAATTTGTGGTAGGCCAAAAAGAAACAACAATCAGCATGTCTATTCTCTTTATAAGAAGTAAATTGCACAAAACCTTGCCTCTCTTTTTGGGAGAGGCCTGAGAAGGCTTAGCACTAAACTTCTCCTAATTTGAAGGTGATTGGAGTGAGACCAGATACATCATGACCTGATGTGCAAGTCTGGCTGTCCCAGCTGCCAAAATGTCAGATATTCATTGTGTAGCCAGTGCATTATGCTCCTGTTGTTGGGAATATAGAGCATGGCTTCTTTTCAGACATCCCCCAGCAAAGTATAAAGCAGTGCGATCAAGTGTGAAGGAATGCACCTATGGCTGAACCAGAATTCTGGGGGCTGTCTCAAAACACACCAGCTGCCAATAAAAAAACAATAAGGTAGACTGTGCCACTAAAAAACCCTGAATGATAGAAGTGCATCAAATATCCTTTTTTTGCATTGGGTCTTAAGAGCCGCGAGTAAGGAGTGTAAAGTTAGGTACATACAGCAAGTTTCATGACTGGGCATCAAGTGGATCTTGTTCTATTCCTCCGCAAAAATGTGCGTTGAATCGTACGATTTCTAAGTGACCACAGCCATGCTGGTGGTCACAATAAGATAGCGGCAATGCGCTCGGTTGGAAACGTACCATTGAGTGAACATAAAATATATAGGGTGGATATGGTCATATTTGGTGTTAATGGATAGGAAAAAGTGTTATGCATCTGCAAGGGCATGTGTAAAGGTGGGAATGTGAAGGATAGATTCAGAAATTAGGGAAAATGGCATATGATGTCATGCTATCCCATGATGCCTTCGGTGCAAATGATTATATAGATTAAATTATACTGAACAATGTTAATTAAAAAATTTTGAAATTGTCTTTTTGTGCATGGGGTCTTCAAGGCAGTGCTAGTCCAACCTGGCTTAGTGGAGAGAACCCAAACCAGCAGAAAAATGTGTTTTAAACCATTTTCCTTATTCTGGTTTGAATACTATTTTGCAATTTTCACTGACATTGTCATATTGAAGTAATTAAATTAATTAATTCTGTCATACTGGGGCAGTCAGATTAATCAGGAATTCATCACATACGCTCTTGATCAAGTTGCTGGAATAATTTGGATTTTCAAAGTGTCAGAACTTCTAAGTTCTAAAATTGTTGTTTGAATATGTGGAATTGCAAAGATTTTGTACTCAGACATTAGATTTATGTATAAATGATATTATAAACCATTTTTAGTTGCTGAGAATTATTTGAAAATTTTTTTTGGGTGACCCGGAAAAATTGATCATTTATTGTGAAAAATCATCAAAAATTGCATCATGGCTCAACAACACAGACACAAAATTTCAACATATGCAAAAAATGCTGACTTAATATTGATGTGTACAACCAAAAAATATGACAACATCATGTTGAATGCCACATCCATTGACATCAGCCTTCACTTGACTTGACTTGGATTCCGCCAACCTGTTTTTTGCTTCTTTTTGACCGATATGGCCATTCTTCAGTGAAAGTCATTTTCACCTGAGTCAGATCAGTTGGCTGAACCTCCTTCTTGTGTGCAGAATGGTCAATGATGTCCCTATAGTGTTATCTAGGTTCATACCGAGTGAAGTTGCCAATAACTGAAAATTCTCAATTTATTCTCAATTTTGAAGGTTTTGTATGATTTTTGGTGCCCTACAGGCTTCAGCAGTGTCATAAATCAATACAATGTTTCAATTGAAGGGTTTTTTCTATACTGAGGTACCATTCCCTCTTCCAACAAACTTAGATAGGAGACAGCGGAGACGTTTCTATTCCGCACCACCAGATACAAATTTCCGTCATAATGCATGACACCCAAAACATGCACTGAACTGCCAACCTGAGCCCTTGTGGCTATGAGGCAGTATTCGGACAGTATCTGGCCACCTTCCCATCACACACAAATCTCTCCATAAGGTCTGTGAAACATGTACCAGAACATATTGACTGAGATGGAATTCACTTGAAAAATTCTCAAAATATTCCACCATTTTTGTCAAGAGAACACTTCTGTCGAAACATTTCATTAATTTATGGCAATGCTCAAGCTTGTAGGGCACCACAAATCCTTCTAAACCTTGAAAATAGAGAAAATTGAAAATTTGCCGTTATTGGCAACTTCACCCGATATGAACCTAAACAGCATTGTAGGGATGTCTTTGACCATGTTGAAATTTTTTGTCTGTATTGTTGAGCCATGATGCAATTTTTGATGATTTTTCACTAAAAATGATCAATTCTTCCGGGTCACCCAAAAAAATAATTCTCAGCAACTAAAAATGGTTTATAATATCACTTAAACATAAATCTAATGTCTGAGGACAAAATCTTTGAAATTCCACACTTTCAATGACCAATTTTATAAATTTGAAATCCTGACACCTTCAAAATCCAAATTATTCCAGCATTTTGATCAAGAGTGTACACACATTTATAAGTGTTCTTCCCATTGGTAGTTCCTGAAATTACTTTTTTTTCACTAGTAGTAAAAAAGAGTCAGCATTGTTACAGCCTAGAATGTCACCATAGAACTCATATTATAGATACAGTACAACCCAATAAATTTTCCGAGCTGAATCTCACACTTGCACTCACTTATACTCCCTGGCACATCCACAACTTTGCCCTCCTTTGCCTGCCCTTGCCCTCTTGAGCAAACAAACCACTTTACCCCTGTCTGGTGTCCCCACCTGTTGCAATATGCTGATACTACCTGATTTACTACTGGTTAATTGTAATCCATAATTATCATTTCATAACACCCAGTGTATTTTTAAATGATATAAATTTTACAAAATCGTTTTTCTTAGAGAAAATGCACTACTGGCATACATGTACTAAGTTGACAATTAAGCAAAACCTCTTTTGGGATGATTTCTTGCTTGTAAATTTTACACACGCAAATAACATTCTGTATAGGCCTATATTGATATAAATAGGTAGTTGCTGAATACTTAAAATGAAAGTAAACTACACACACCTATTAAACTTCAGCCACAAATCTGTGATGCTTTGTATGCGTGTTTGACATAGAAATAATGGTCTCACAGAGCCGAAACTTATATCAAATTGTAGACAATTAAATTTCCAAAAAATTGATGTAAGTTAGAAGTTGATGCGCCATATATTAAGGGCGCTACAGCGTGTTACGCATTGGCGCAGCAATTTCTCAAGAAATTATGGGATGATTTAATCAAATTTGACAATAAGGAAGTTCTTCTTCTTCTTCTTCTGTAATTATTTTCCGCCTCTTGTTCAGACGAACCTCCATTTCGAATAATATAAAATCATTATAAAATCCATTGGAGTGATAAAAGTAGCAGTTAAAAACAGTATTGTAATAATCCGTTCGGATAATTGGCTATAGTTTGAAGTTAGATACTCATGAAACAACTGCATGTAAATAATTTCACTTAAAAAAATACTCTTTGAAATATGCACAAATAATGCATTGATGGGGATTTTTGTGCACTGGACCATTAAAGTGTGAATGCATCCATTGTTTTAGAACAACAGAACTGGGTTATTTTACCTGAACTGTACACTGATTCCCAAACTGAATGAAACATGAATATATATAGAAGATCCAAATTAAAACAATATTTATTATAAAAACATTTTTATGTTCCTATAACTTACAAATAGCTTAATTGAAATTTTAATCCAATATATAGAATGACTTTGATGCTTGCAACAAAAATGTTGATAAAATTGGTCAAATAAATCATATATGAAAAATATCTAAAATTGAAATTTATATTAAAGTTTATTTTTTTAAATTACAATGTAAGTTTAATTAATTTTAGTGAAGAAATAAATGTACATACTAACATAATTGTTAAACACTGAGCAAAGCAACAAGATTAGAATCAATAGCCCTAACTGCTGTTGTTGATAATTTAATTAGCACCAGAGGACAGGAGTGTAAGGGGTTTCCCCTAAAGGGCATGGAAGTGAGAGCAAGTGAGGGCTCTAGCATAGAGGTGAGTGGTTGGAAGTGAGGGCATCTTCCTGAGGGCATGGGATTTCGGAAAATTTATTGGGTTGTACTGTATGTTGAAATGTTTAAAATGGTTAAATATTGAGCAGTGCTTACATTTTAACTTAGCCTGTCTTATGTGGAAAGTTAAAAACAAAATGTTACCAGATTATATGAACTTTTTCAATGACTGTGATTCCATACATAATTACAACACCAGAGGTGCTACGCATGGAAATATACATAGAATTAACTGCCATAAGAACTCTCTTAAAAGGACTGGTGCTATTGTATGGAATGATTTGCCACAAGATGTGAAAAACCATACAAACTTTTATACATTTAAAAAGACACTGATTTCACACTTGAGGTTTTAATATTGCATGACTTTCGTTTTTAAGGTAGAATCGTATACCTGCTGCTTTTATATCATGATTTTAAATACTCTTAAATGTTGTTATAATTTTATACCTATTTATATTTATACTGTACCATTATTTATTAGTTACCATGTATTTATTGTTAGTGTGGCTCAAAGCCTAAATAGCTTATGCTGAATTTGGATTCCAAAATAAACTTGTAAACTTGTAACTTGTAAACTAGCCAAAAGGTCTACATGGCCGATTTGCAAATCGGGCTGCCTTTTTGCATGCCAGAAACTAAAATAGATTTTTGTCATAATTTCTACTCTCCTCACCATGCTTCGCAAATATCCCTGACATAATATCCAAAAATTGCATCTAAGCCTCATATTCTACTTAACTTTTCCAAAAGTTCTAATGTGCTATGCTAGAAACTTTGTCATAATATATTTTACAGCCATCTCTTCTACATTAAATTGTGACAAAATAGTGTCTCGTGGTTAGGAACTATTTGGGACACTATTTGTAAGAAATTTGGGCTGTCATGCACTGCCATCCTAACTTTTTCATCACTGCATATCGATGGTGAAAGTACAAAACCTCGTAAGTCAAAAAAGCTGTTTTTCAGAAATTGGAAAAAACTATCACAGATAATTTTTTATGGTAATGTTCATTTATATGCGAGTTAGGCGCTACGTGATTTATAGAAAGTGAGACCCTGTTTTAGCATAATTTTTTGTCATAGGTCATTGACCCCTGCATTGATGCTACCATCAGATATGAATGAAAATGTCGAGTTACAAGGTTTTGCACTTTCACTTTTTGCAGGTTAGTGAAAGTGCAAAACCTCGTAACTCGATCATTTATCACATTTCTAAGCAACTTGCAGCATTGAATGCACTTCCAATCTATAGCTATACAGTAAAAATTATGATTTGACCATAATAAATAACAGCTGCTAATTTTAATTAGTGGCTACAATGGCATGAATGAGGAAAATAGCAATTTTTCAAATTTTCATGCACAATTTTTTTCAATAGCCTACATCACTAAAACAAATATAGGGAGGTATAGATTTTTTAATAGGGAAATTTCCTGAGAGCCATAAAAAAGTGCCGCAATCATTGTTTTTCAAAAAAAGTTGAAATACCCGAAAATATAAGCTTCTAAGTTCTGATTTGAGTTACAAGGTTTTGCACTTTCACCTTTTGGAACAAATCGACATACAAGGTTTGGTGAAACCATGGTAAAATCATTCTGTTACAGCTGCAAAAAACAGCAAACTGGCAGGGTGACCAATTGACAACATGTATTGGATATTGAAATAGTCATTCCACCCAAAATCTAAAAATGGCAAAATTTTGACATACGAGGTTTTGCACTTTCACCATCGATATACTTCATTACCATTTCATTTGGTCATTATTGCTTATTTCATTATATGCCACACACTCGATGGACATGCACTGATGAATTTGTTAAATAAATCAAATCAAAAATCAAAAGCCATCTATTCTACAGCACAAGAGGGCATTGAAGTGCAGCACAGGGCAATCGCAAGGCCAGTGACTGTTAAGTGGGAAATGATGAGCAGAGACAAGAGGGTGATGATATGGCAAGGCAGCAATTAGCAGAGACAAGATGGTGATGATATGGCAGGGCAGCAATTAGCACAGACAAGATGGTGATGATATGGCAGGGCAGCAATTAGCAGAGACAAGATGGTGATGATATGGCAGGGCAGCAATTAGCAGAGACAAGATGGTGATGATATGGCAGGGTAGCAATTAGCACAGACAAGATGGTGATGATATGGCAGGGCAGCAATTAGCAGAGACAAGATGGTGATGATATGGCAGGGTAGCAATTAGCACAGACAAGATGGTGATGATATGGCAGGGCAGCAATTAGCACGGACAAGATGGTGATGATATGGCAGGGCAGCAATTAGCAGAGACAAGATGGTGATGATATGGCACGGCAGCAATTAGCAGAGACAAGATGGTGATGATATGGCAGGGCAGCAATTAGCAGAGACAAGATGGTAATGATGTGGCAGGGCAGCAATTAGCAGAGACAAGATGGTGATGATATGGCAGGGCTGCAATGAGGGGCCCAACCAAGAGATTAGCAGGACTCTAGTAGACAGTTGTCGGCAAACAACAACCTGGTTCACACTGAAGCAACTAGCAGGGGAAAGAAGTAACACAGACGAGAAAGGCAGTAGTGACCACATGGTAGGGCAGTAACTTATGGCCCAGCCTGAATTGAGGAGGTGTTCGGATAAATTCAGCAGACACCAAACTAAAAAGAAAAGGGATTAGAAGGGCAAAAAGAAAATGCAGCTTGTGATATGAAATGCTAAGGTAGGGCAGTCACTAACGGCCCAGCCAAGAGATAAGAAGAAGAGGCCTGGAAAACCAAGGCCCAAGAAACGGAAGAGGCTACACATATGATTATATAATCAAGAAGGATCACCCACCAGGTAGGGTAGCAATTAGCGGTCCAGCCATGTATATCAACTGACCTTCGTGATTGATTCAAATAAGTAGAGCTACATATGTGTAAAATTGGATTATGAATTGGATTATATACGTAATCACCACTATTATGTGTACAAAATTACATATCTAACCACTATCATCATGATCGCTCTGTAATGTAAATGAGTCCAATACGAGCAGACCGTACAACAGCAGATCTGGATTAATATACGGATGTACACTAACTGTAAATAAACTGTAAATAATGCACTGGGTTGGACTATGGATGTGTACATATGTAAATATAAACACTGTGGACAAATACTCGCACCAAAACAAAAGAACCACGCACAGACTTGTGAATTACACTGCAACCTTGCAGTCTTCACAGTATGAACATAGAAGTAGAAGTTGTAGGTGAATTCTGAAAAGTAGGTAATAAAATTCAGGAATTGACTGAAATATTTCCTAACTTTCATAATTTTTCTATTCATAGTATTTGAATTTTAGGTCTCTGAACATTGTGTGTTTTGCAAAAAAGATAGCAGCATGACAAACATGAAAATTGCAATCTTTCATGTTGAAAGAAATAGTCTCATTGACTGCTAAAAAATCGTAGATGAATTCTGAAAAGCAGGTAATAAAATTCAGGTATTGACTGACGTATCCCCAAACATTCATAATTTTCCTGCTAGTAGTACGTGAGTTTCAGGGCTGAAAACATCGCATGTTTTTGCCAAAAAAGACAAGCAACTCTACTGTATAGCATGGTAACGTCAAAATAGGACCCAGAGAATAATTGGCAGCTGCCAAAGCTCCATATGTTTAGCCAAAGCTTAAGATGGTCAGGCAAAGCATCTGATGGAATATCATCTGATGAGGTAAGGTCCGATGAAATATCCAAATAGCATCTTGGGGGATATTAAATTTTGACCTTTTCAAATATCCTCATAGTGCTATTTGGAATATCCAAAGTCTTTTGAAAAGCACTTTTTTATATAAGACACAATGTCAGTAGAGACATTTGTCACAAGCAAGCATTGCTCTTGAAGCGTGAAAATCATTACCATTTTTTGTAGTTGTTCCATAAATGCAATCAAAATAGTTAAGTGACTACTAAGTAATTTTACAATGTTTCTCCATTGCTTCTCCTTTTGAGATACCATTGGGGTTGGGATTCTATTAGTTTTAGCACGACTCAATCTAGCTTATAGTCCGGTGTATGAGGGCAAAAAAAGGACCCGCAAGTTAACCGGCTGGAATTCAGTCTACCTTGTGCCAAATTTTCTGAATTTTCCAGAAATGATATCCGTTTTGCTCCAGTCCGAGGCTATCTCCATCAAAAATCGTTGTCAAGGCAACCATTTTCTGTTTTTATAAATATGTATAAATAATGGATTTTGTACTGTAAAATGAGGTATGTGTGCTGCAATTGGTGGCATTTGACCTAAAAATCTTCCCTGGCATGTGTCATGATGTTTCAGTTGGATTTGCAACTTTTTGTTATTTTCATGTTACCATAGCAACAGTTTGAATGATAAAAAGTCATATTTTTCCTGCTTACTACAAAAAAAACATTGATGACAGGAAAAATATTTCAGTTACCAGCATGCCTTTTCTTGCGTTTGAAAGGACAAGTCCCTAAAATGAAGAAAAAATTATCACATGCCCGCTGTGTTGATAAATTTTGCCATGGCAACAGATTTTAATTGATGATGCACATTTTTTGTAAACGAACCAACATTTTTAGCCATTTCTCCACTCCAAATTACAGTAGAATCATGAAATTTGGTACATAGACTGGAATTTTGACCTTCTTTATTTATCTATAATATGTTGCTATGGCAACCACTTGCACCCCTTTTTTCAAACAATTACTCATCAGCAATCATGCTGGCCTAGATATGGCTGATTTATACAGCAAATCGACGTAAATGTGATTGAATGCGATGGTAAAACATCACCAGTTTGTTTATTTAAAATATATTCCATTTTCAAGGTCACATGACCTTTACCATGACAACCAGATACAATAACATTGATCTCATTAACCTCAAATGATCTTTTTCAAACTAGTATGCAAAATTAATGAGATTTTTCTAAGTGAATCCATTCCTATCAACAGTTACTATTATCCGCAGTGTGTGAAACAATTTTATTTGATAAAATACACAACCTAGTTCATAAATTACTGAGGATAACAGAATAAACTACAGGTTTTTCGATAAATTGACAGAATAAAAAAGCCTAAAAAATTCAATTTTTTTTGTAAAAGATATGGATCTCCAAGATATCAAGTTGATCAAAATGGATGTTGATTTTCTGATAGAAGTACACATCCTGGCTATCAGGAATAGTAGTTCCCGTTTACCAGAAAAATTCATGTATTTACCTGTTTTCACCCCCTTTAAAGTTGGCCATCTTGGATTGGAAATGGCAGATACAATCGCCAGCTATTTTTGGTGAATGAACTGCCAAACATTTTCAGTCATTTCTCAACTATTAATTTCAGTAGAGGTCTGAAATTTGGTACAAAGACTGGAAGCATTTAGTTCTTCCATTTTCTTCAGGACAAAACATATTTGTTGCTATGGCAACCATTTGAATCCCACTTTTCGATCATTTCCTACCAGCAGTAGCAATGCTGGCCTGATATAGCCATGGGATACAGTAAATGGATGAGAACTAGATTAAATGTGATTGCAGAATATATCATCAGGTTGCTTATTTTTAAAATATTCTATTTTCATAGTCACATGACTGTTACCATGGCAACCAGAGAGCATAAAAATGGTTTTATCAGCATAAAAAGGGGATTTTTTAGGAGCTTCAAAGCATCAAAATGACCGTTGTTGATGTAAATTTATGGATAAAAGTGCACATCCTGAGATATGTAATACCATAAAAATCTAAGAGTCCCATCCTGTGGGAGTATATCATATTATCGCTTCTGCTGTACTTCCTTTGACAGTTTAAAATGTAAAGATGAAATGCTTATATTACAATTTAACACAGGTTTTCTTCTGTTGTATTGAATGGAGGGTATCTCGCACCCGGCACTAAACAATCCAAACATTTTAACAGCAGCTGAGTCTGGTCTAAAATTTCCTATACCTCTTTAAAGTTCTTTTTACTGTAAATTGTCATGTTGTCAATTGAAAAACTTGGAAAAAAAAAACAAAAGCAATTAGAGGCAACAGATATAGGCGATCACCGGCTCATAGGCTGCTGTCCCGCAAGGACAATACGTCGCTGTAGATTATTTTTATGTATACATATATCTATGTCACTACCTAAAAAAATTAAGATTGGAGACTCTAATTGGACCATGCACAGTTGTGCAATAATTCTGTGCTTGTGTGACAGAGGAAAAAGACAGAATGACTCATTGACTGCATTGAAGTCCCATTCCACAACATGGACGCAACGGGACAAGTTCATTACAAAGTAGCTCGCAGATCTAACGATCTGCCGGCGACAAAAAAATATACCATGTCAAAAATATATAATAATTGAGAGCACACAGCCCCTTTAGATAGTTTCAGGTTGCCAATAGGAACATATGAGTCTCAATTACTGAAGTAGAAGCAATGGCATTGGCCATTTTGAATCTAAGGCCATCGCCCAGTTGACAAAACTCGTGGTTAACTGATGGTTATAACATGAAATTACCCCTCAGTTATCACGTGGAAAACTGAATTGTATTTACAAATGTTAACCATGTGATTTTTCCACTACTTAACTGCATGATTTTCTGGGGGATAATCTTCACCACTCAACCATGTGATTTCCTGGGGGGCAATCTTCACCACTTAACCGCGTGATTTTCTTGGGGGGACAAATCTTGACCAGTTAACCACATGATTTGGTGTGTATCTCCCGGTACAAATACATATGTTTATCTGTGAAAATCATCAAGTGATAATCTGGTGATGGTTTTTATGTGTTTATCTCATGAAAATTGTTGGGAAATTCCAAAAAACACATGATGAATGTCAGTTATGTCTTGCAAATACTCACTTACATAGCAAATGGGGGAGGGGTTTATTTCATGTTTATCTGAGGAAAATGATAACGTGGTAATCTTGAGACAGTCATCAAATGTTTATCCAGTGAAAATGTGGGGAAATTCTGCCATGTAAAAAAAAACATGTGATAACTCTCAGTTATGTCATATTCAGCTGGAATCACAGAGGTTACTTTTCTGTTTTTTATTCTAGGCAGTCTGAATGCGTACTACCATTCATAAATTTATGTCAACACCGATCGGTTAATGCTGCTCTGATCCCTCTACATGAGTAAAATTTTACGAATTTTAGCTGTTCATTCAGACAAATAACTAGGTTCCATGATCTCTAGTTACTATTACTAGCAACAAGCCCATGCTACCTGCAGAATTAATTGGAACAAACATTATATATGTGGGTGTACAGATTGATTTCCAGAAAATAGATCACTCTGATGCAGCATGACTCCAGAAATATTACCTGGTGCTCAAAGAAAGTGAGCAACTGACAGAGACCTTGCAGGTGCCACCCTCTTTTGTACTGTATATGAATCAGCTGAAAACTAATCATCATTAAAGAGGGCATTAAAAGTAATGCAATGACCGTGAAAAGGGGAAAATTCTGGCATGAGGGCCTAAGGAAGGCACAAGGAAAATAAGAAGCCCACACATTAAGTAGAAATGTAGATAAACCCTGGACTCCTGGACGCTACCAAGAAAACATGTCTTAGGTTCTTTATTTCATGCAAACGAAATATGGTTTCACAAACTATGAAGAAATACAGTTGTTTTTACCAATAGATTCACTAATGAAAATCCAATTGCACTACCCATTAGTTTGAAAAAGACAGCATCCTGCTCTTTTGGGGCCGGAGGGAGCAGGCTACAACATTTCACTGGAGTTGCTCTATTTCATGTCCTTGTTTACATGCATCTCTGGGCATGTCTAGCTCTTTTCTGCTGGGTTCTGCAGAGTGCAGACCTGAAAGGCCGCTGTCCTAGTGCCCTAGATGCCGATTTGATATCCAATTCAACATGAATTTCTCCAGTCTGCAACTCCGCTCCTCTCACCTGCTCTAAACAGCAGACTGGTTTGTCAGTCAGTGTTTATGTTAATAATTCATTGGCATTGTATTTGGTCGCCATGGCAACAATTATGTAAAATAGAAGATTTTAAAATAAGCAACCTGATGATATTCTGCCATCATATTTAATCTAATTCATGCCCGTTTACTGTATCACACAGCCACATCCAGTCCAGCATTATTGCTGCCAGGAAATTATGTGAAAATGGGTTTGAATGGTTGCCATAGCAACAAATATGTTTTGTCTTGAAGAAAATGAAAGAACTAAAATATTCCAGTCTGTGTACCAAATTACAGACCTCCACTGTAACTATTTGTTGAGAAAAATGTTAATCAGTTCATTCAACAAAAATATCTGGCAATTGTATCTGCCATTTCGAATCCAAGATGGCCAACTCTAAAGGGGGTGAAAACGAGTAAATCCATAATTATTTTTTTCTGGTAAACAGGATATACTATTCCTGATAGCCAGAATGTGTACTTCTATTAGTTGATTCACATCCATTATGGTCAATTTGATGTCTTGTGGCTCCATCTCCAATGAAAATTTGGAATTTTTTAAACTTCTTAATTTTGTTAATTTATTCAAAAACCTGTCGTTTATTCTGTTATCTTCAGTAATTTATGAACTAGCTTGTGTATTTTATCAAATAAAATAGTTTCACACACTGTGGATAATGGTAACTGTTGATAGGAATGGACTCACAAAATCAAAAATCTCATTAATTTTGCATACTAGTCTGAAAAAGATCATTTGAGGCTAATGAGATCATTGTTATTGTATCTGGTTGTCATGGTAATGGTCATGTGACCTTGAAAATGGAATATATTTTAATTAAACAAATTGGTGATGTTCTAACATCACATTCAATCAAATTTACATCAATTGCCTGTAACAAAGCAATATCTAAGCCAGCATAATTGCTGATGTGTAATTGTTTGTAAGGGGTGCAAATGGTTGCCATAGCAACAGATATCTCAACAAATTATAGAAAAATAAAGAAGGTCAAAATTCCAGTCTACGTACCAAATTTCATGATTCTACTGTAATTTGGAGTGGAGAAATGGCTAAAAATGTGAATTGGTTCGTTTAGAAAAAATGTGCATCATCAATTAAAATCTGTTGCCATGGCAAAATTATCAACACAGCGGGCATGTGATTTTTTCTTCATTTTAGGGACTTGTCCTTTCAAACGCAAGAAAAAGCATGCTGGTAACTGAAATACTTTTCCTGTCATCAATGTTTTTTTTTGTAGTAAGCAGGAAAAATATGACATTTTATCATTCAAACTGTTGCTATGGTAACATAACAATAACAAAAAGTTGCAAATCCAACTGAAACATCATGACATATGCCAGGGAAGATTTTTAGGTCAAATGCCACCAATTGCAGCACACATACCTCATTTTACCGTACAAAATCCATTATTTATACATATTTATAAAAACAGAAAATGGTTGTCTTGACAACGATTTTTGATGGAGATAGCCTCGGACTGGAGCAAAACGGATGTCATTTCTGGAAAATTCAGAAAATTTGGCACAAGGTAGACCGAATTCCAGCCGGTTAACTTGCGGGTCCATTTTTTGCACTCATACACCGGACTATTATAAAAAGTGCCAAGTTATTAGGCAGTGATGGTTTTTTGGCAAAATCCAAAGCGTTTGAAATGTTTTTATTTCCTTCGCCCACAAGGATAGATTAGGGTAGAAGATTAGTTGGTATTAATTTTGTGCCATTCCGTTCACACAGCCAGAAATAATGCCATATATTACAGGTTATAGGTGTGCCAAGTTATTTTGTACTTTGGCACATCGCAGGCCAATATGGTCAAAAACGTTACAATCTTGAGTGATAATGGCCTGGATATATACCTAATATTGTTTTCCGCTAAGTTACACCACATTCAGAAGCCTTCATGTCTTCAGCCCCATTGGATTACCATTGAATTTTCCTGCATTTTGACATACAGAGCCTCCCTTGGAGTGGAAATAGGTCCAATCATTAAAAAAATTGTTTTGTAGGTTACTTTATGCTAATAACTTTGTGCTGCAGGAGTTTCAGCTAGATCGTAGCTAGTCGCCAAAGTCCAAAGCAAATAAAAAAATGATGATTTATCACATCCGAATTGCAATATTATTCAAATGGAAGTTCGAAATGAGATATTTGACCAGTTTTTTAATTGCTTTGTATTCAAGTACAATGTCCAGAATTTGCTGAAATTGGCTCAGGACAAAGTCAATGGCATCAAGTAGGTCTTGGAGGAGTGGTTTTCACTAAAATGACTTATTTCCAACTCAAGAGAGGCTTCGCAGGTGGTATTTTAGCTAAATCCAATGGTATTCCAAAGGAACAGAATACAGTAAATTGCTTCTAAATGAAGACATGAAAGCTTTGGAATATGGTATAACATTATGAAAATCAATATAACAAATATATCCAGGCCATTATCATTCAAGTTTTCAGAGTCTTTGGCTATATTTGAATGCAACGTGCCAATGTACCTAATAACTTGACTGCATGAACGGAATGGGACAAAATGTATAAAGCATTATATTCCACTCTAACCCACTGTTATTGACCAAGGATATGGTACAGCCATTGGAGTTTGATGTGGACTTGAATGGTCTCAAGAATTTACCTATTTTCTTATTTGGTCTCAAGAATTTACCTATTTCCTTATTTGATTAAAAAAAAAAAAGGAGAAGCAATTTGTGCAAATCCCTTGCAAAGGCCAACATATTCTGAAAATATATATGGAGGAATTCCATGTAACATAATGAAAAATTGGGCATTTGAAGAACTCACTCGAGGACCAATGCCACAAGTTGGTAAAATTTGGGATTTCTGGTGAAATTGGCCAAAAAATCAATAATCACTGACATGTTTTCTATGTATTATTAGATTCCAAATTCAAAAATTTGAGGTAATTTAAACATGAATGTGAAGAAAATACTAAATTAAAATGCAGTTTATTCAACAAAACTTTGTTTCTTCAAATACGTCTGCAGCAAAGAATTTTTAAGATATCACTATGAAACTTGCACATGTTTTGTTGAGTAATATTCTTAAAACAAACAAAAAAGAGATTTTTCATTATTTGCCTTTTCGTACCTTCTATGGTGTAATTAGCAGGTAATGCCGAAAGCAAGCTTTGCACTTTTTGTCAGCCATAAACACAGGGCCATTATACCATGATAGGTTTGACTAAAAACCATATTGTTTATACCAATGGAAAGCTAAGCTCAAGTGTAACAACACAATATCAAACAAGTGAAAATTCCAGCAAAGAGTCTTTATCACAAAGCATTTGAACAAGACATGTCTGAACATACATTTTTACAAAGTGTAAAAGTGCCACATTTCTTGTCAGTGACAAAGACAGGCCACTAATACCATGATAGGTTACATGTACAACAGCATTCTATAGACCGATGGAAACCTGGGCTCATGAGCAACAAAATCATATCAGAAAAGGTAACTTTCCTTCCAATAGCCTTTATCAAGAAGCGTGTAAAGAAGAAAGGTCCTCATAAATATTACAAAATGTGAGAGCGTCGCATTTTTTGTCAGTCTCAAATGCCATTATGGGCTGGACTTTCTACCCTGTTCTATGCACTAATACAAAGCCGGGCTCAAGAGCATGACAATAATACCAAGAATGCAAGAATTCCAGCAACAAGCTTTCATCAGGTAGTACCCGAACAAGAGAAGTCCCACAGAATGTTTGCAGAATATAAGAGCGTCGCGCTGTTGTCAGTCTTACTCAAGCCATCACAGCTTCTGGAACAACGGCCTTAGCCACTTTAAGTGATATATTCCTGACAGACAAGGTCATGAGCAATGCATTGGTATATCAAATTTTCCAAAAATGTTTCGATCAGTGGTTTATCTGTGGCATCAAAAATCACATTGCACTTTTAAACTTCACCCGGGACACACCGACTGAGGATTACAAAAGGTCTATTAAAAAGATATAGAAATATCCAATTGCCATTTTTCTGGATTCACAAGATGCCCACCTAATCAGGGAACAGTAATGCATTGCAATTTTGATTCTAAATCCATTCCTTTTCCTGTATTTGAAAGTTGTATGCAGAAATTTTACATGTGGTGTCCAGGCGGGACACCAAAAATTTCCCTAGCTGCAATCATGTATCACTCATTACCTCAAGACCAGTGACATATGGATGCAATTGCTGCTATTTACATCAAAGAAGATATTTTTACCTATCATTCTATCCATAATACTGGCATATATTCCTTTATGGGGCTGAGTTATGACCTAAAATGTAAGTACATATCGGCCCAAAACTGAAATTTTACCAACTCATGGCACTGGACATGGCTTAAGTGGGCTTCTACGCCTTCTGCAGATGGTGTGCCCCAGGATCTACGCCCCTGCTCTTACCTGTTTATTATCATTTTTTAAATTGCATACAGTACAACCATCTTAAAATGGCTCAACATAGTGATACATAGTGATCCAGAGCGGTCCGGATAAAGAGTGATCTGTAGTGATCTGAGATGATATAACTCTATCTGTAGTGATCTACTTATCCACTTTTAGTGAAAATCAATCATGTCAATTATTTAGGATTATAAGTCAAAGAACAGATAAAATCCATCTAACAATTGAACATACTGATTAAGGAAGCATATCCATAAGTTATTTGGTACAGAAAAGTAAATTAATTAATATTAATTTTGATTAATAGATAGGGCAAGTTGACCTAACTTCAGCCTCTCACCTAACTTCAGCCCCCGTACAGAAAACTCCTTGTAATTAAATTTCCATTTGGCCAAGGTGTCAGTTTTTGGGTTTAAAGTTATTGTCAATGTGTTTAGAATAAATTATTAAAGCGTTATGACCATCATAACATATGAATCAGGAATTTTACATGTTTTTTTGGTGGACCACATTTTGCCTGTTTTTCAACGCGAATACAACGCAAAACGAAAAAAAGTTTGAGAAAACATTAAATCAGTCAGTTGGCTGTAACCGATTCACCCAAGCAGGAGCAACCAAAAAAAGTTTCATCACAAGGGAAAATTAGTAATCTTCCATAAATTAAGGTTTTTTTCAATATTTTCTACTTGATCATTCAATGAATTAGGTGATTTATAAGACATGTCAATCTTACCTAACTTCAGCCCCCATGGTCCTAACTTCAGCCCCCATATGACCTAACTTCAGCCCCCAGGTTTCCCAACCTCCAGCCAATAAATCTCACGTGAGAAGTTTTTTTATTCATCCCTGAATATCTATCTATCTAAAAATTTAATTTTTAAAGCATTTTTACTTCTGGCATACTGGAATAGACCAGTTGCCTGAATTGGAGTTTAAAATAAATTTTTATCCTCTTTCCGCGAAAACGATGACTTCTTTCCAAGCTTTTTTGAAATTTATTTTTGGAGGATTGATTTTTTTCAGACCGTCATGTTTGACATACAGGTAAGTAATTAAAGCCAAATTTAAACAGTCTGCTGTTTTTATGATAGAATAGGATCATCTGGTTGAAGTTAGGTACGGGGCTGAAGTTAGGTACACCCTAGGCTGAAGTTAGGTACTACGCGGCTGAAGTTAGGTACATGTCCCGCTTTTGTCTTTGAAGCACATTTGCACTGCCTTATAAGGCAATGGGCTGTTTTTGCACAATATGGCCATGGAGAGGAGTGGAGGCTGGGGTTAGGTCCACAGCTACATGTTATTCCCATGAATAGCCAGCCAATGACAAGCGATCAAAACCCAAAGTAGGCTGAAGTTAGGTCAACTTGCCCTACAGATCACAATAGATCACTCCAAATCAATCACTCCATATCAACCAAGATCGTTATGGATCGCTACAGATCAATAGATAAGTGTCGATCCAAACTGACGAGCCATTTTATGATGATTGTACTGTAAATCCCCTACATCTTTTTGCTACCTTCAGTGAACAAAGTTCGAAGAAGGTATTGTAATCACTTGGGTAAAATGTTGTCGGATAGATCGTTTCTGGGCCAGCACTCTGCCTCTATTGAATGTACAATATTGTATATGGATGAAATAATATTATGGTATAATCCCTATGCCCTATGGTATAATTCTGCCTTTTATGGTCAGTTGGATAGATATTCCATATTTTTTTTAAATAATTAATATAAAAATGATTTTTATTCATTTCTGGGCCAAGACTCAGTCACTATTGCATGTGCATGGGTGAAATTTGGTACAGATGTTGCCTATATGGTCTAGTTGTGCCTTTTAATGGTTTCATTGATACATACTCTATACTTGTTGAAAAATGAGAAAAATATAAATCTTTTGGTTTCCGGGCTAAGACTTGGTCACTTTTGTATGTACAAGGATAAAGTTTAGTACAAATAATGGCCTATTATGGTCTAGTTGCAACTTTTGAAAGGTCTGAGGGAAAATTGTATATACTTTTTGAAATATAAAAAAAATATACATATTTTTTCTGACCCAAGACTCAACTGGTATTGCATGTATATGGATAAAGATTGGTACACATATGGCTTATATGGTCTAGTTGTGCCTTTTCATGTCTCACTGATAGATATTCTAACACTTTTTGTAATATTGAGAACAAAAATCACAAACAATTTTTTTCATATCACACCCAAAACTTGCCCACTTTTGCATATACAGCAAAGAAATTTTCCGCACACATCCATGTACAATATAGCAGTGCTTTTTGAGGTGTAATTGACTCTTCTCGAATTATTGCGGGAAACACACCGATTTTATGGTGCAATTGTTATCTTCTAAAGGTATTATTCGCTGAAGGTTTGCTGCTGCACAGTTTATGTTTTTTGTATCCTGTGTATGTTGTCGCCCACTGTATCGACTCACTCGCTGCATTCAGTCATCAACTGGGAAGAGGAAGATTAGGAGAAGTTGGCAAGAACAGGAGGTGATTGATAAAATGCAGAAGATGTAAAAGGGTATGAGGTGGAGGTGAATACAAGGGAAAATGGTATCCTAATAATACTGGGCTGATTGAGTAGGAGAAAATGCATGGAGGTGGAAAAGTGTGGAGGAGGAGATGCACGGAGGAGAAACAATGAGGAAGAAAAGTAAGGAGGAGGTGATGCATAGAAGAGGAGATGCATGGAGGTGGAAAAGCTTGGAGGAGGAGATGCAGGGAGGAGATACAAGGAGGAAGAAATGTAAGGAGGAGATGAATGGAAGAGGAGATGTAAGGAGGTGCAAATGTATGTGGGAGGAGATGCACGGAGGGGATACAAGGAGGAAGAAAAGTTAGGAGGAGATGCATGGAAGAGGAGATGCAAGGAGGTGCAAATATATGGAGGAGGAGATATTGTGAGGAGATACAAGAAGGACGAAAGGTGGAAAAGCTTGGAGGAGGAGATGCAGGGAAGAGATACAAGAAGGACGAAAGTAAGGAGGAGGAGATGCAAGGAGGAAGAAAAGCATGGAGGATGAGATGCACGGAGGAGATACAAGGAGGAAGAAAAGTAAGGAGGAGGAGATGCATGGAAGAGGAGATGCCAGGAGGTGCAAATATATGGAGGAGGATATGTTGGGAGGAGATACAAGGAGGAAGAAAAGTAAGGAGGAGGAGAAGCATAGAATAGGAGATATTAGGAAGTGGAAATGCATGGAAGAGAAGACACAAGCAGGAAGAAAATTAAGGAGGGAGATGCATGGAAGAAGAGACGTGAGGAGGAGATACAAGGAGGAAGAAAAGTAAGGAGGGGGAGATGCATGGAAGAGGAGATGCAATCAGGTGCAAATATACGGAGGAGATGTTGGGAGGAGATACAAGAAGGACGAAAGTAAGGAGGAGGAGATGCATGGAACAGGAGATGTGAGGAGGCGGAAATGTTTCGAGGAGATACAGGGATTGATTGATTGATTGATTTTATTTGACTCTCCCAAAGACATTGTGTATGTCGCTGGTCGGAAAGTTGGTTACAAGAAAATAATAAGTGTATTTGATATTTGAATTATATAATTTTTTTTAGAAATTATTTGGATGTAGCCTTACTATATAATTATTTATTATATTACTTTTTGATATTTAGAGCCCTTTTTTTGATGTAGTTTTCAGTAATTTCAGAAAGTTCAACTTTTAATTTTGCTAGATTTATCTCTTGTTTATCCTCGATAATTTGATTTTCTTTCTTGGTATCTTCTTCCTTTTCATTTGTCATTTCGGGAATTTCATTAATTGATCCTAGACCTGTCAATGATTTATTGTGAGCTTGTTGTTCTATTTCTTGTGTCGATTAATTAATATCTTCAGACTTGTGTTCTTTTTTTTCTTCATGATTTGTGGTGAATTCGCTTCTTTTACTATTATGAATGTTTTATCGTTTTCCGTCCATGTTGCCTGTACATAGGCGTACGGCGGTCGCGATTTTTTGGGGGGGAGGCAATTGAAATAATCGTCACCAGATACTTTTCTGCATTATTTTCATGCTGTTCATTTCGTGTAGGCCTAATTGCTTTTATATCATCTATTGAAGGAGTTCGGCAAAATGTATTCTTCATTATGTCTTTTACAGTCAAACCTGTGTTAAGCAGCCAGTCAAGGGAATGGGCAAAAGTGGCTGCTTAAGGCAGGTGGCTGCCTAATGGAGGTGTGGTTTCTGAGCTGGCTGAAAATCTTCCATTTACAGTGAAAAGAATTTGTGAATGAAAGGCTGTACTTTAAGCCATCACACCAATAAATAATGAATTCCGATTTATTACTTAATGTTTACACACATGATTTGAATTAAATGAACTTTAACAGAAGAATAGCACATCTAAACTGTGCTATTCTAATCAGGTTACAAAGAAATTCATATTTATTTAGTTGTTTCTATGCTGCCCCTATCATGTTATGCTATTGGGTGGTATTTTGAAGTTATGTAACAAGATAGGGGTTGCTTAGGTGGCTGCTTAACACAGGTCAGGGTGGCCATTTGGGGTTAAAAACTCTGGCCTTTAACCACAGATAGCAGGTGGCTGCTTAATCCAGGTGTAAAACAATGCAAAATCAGTTGGGAGGAATTGCAAGTGGCTGCTTACAGCAGGTGGCTGCTTAATAGAGGTGGCTGCTCGAGCAGGTTTGACTGTACTTCGTTTCATGAATTATGTCCGGTTTTAGGGATAGTAATAATCAAATTCTTATCGCTGAGGAGGGGATACAAGGAGGAAGAAAAGTTAGGAGGAGGAGATCAGTGGTGGAGCTATGGGAGGGGGGGTGTCTGGGGGGGGCAAGGCCCCCCTATCCCAAAATGGATAAGTGGCACCCCCCCCCCCATGGTGGAGGAGATGTGAGGAGGATGAAAAGTAAGGAGGAGGAGATGCATGGAAGAGGAGATGTGAGGAGATGGAAATGCATGGTGGAGGAGATGCAAGGAGGAGATTCAAGTAGGATATATTTCTTCTACAGTCTACAGAATGTCTGCTGTATAGAAAATGTATATTTTTGATAATTCTGAGAAAGCGCCAATAGCTTAGTGGTAGCAGGCTAACCTGGGTCCCGGGTTCAATTCCCAGCCTGGTTAACCAATGTTAGACTGATGTTTCTGAGAAAGCGCCAGTAGCTTAGTGGTAGCAGGCTAACCTGGGTCCAATTACCAGCCTGGTTAACCAATGTTAGACTGATGTTTCTGAGAAAGCGCCAGTAGCTTAGTGGTAGCAGGCTAACCTGGGTCCAATTCCCAGCCTGGTTAACCAATGTTAGACTCATGTTTCTGAGAAAGCGCCAGTAGCTTAGTGGTAGCAGGCTAACCTGGGTCCAATTCCCAGCCTGGTTAACCAATGTTAGACTGATGTTTCTGAGAAAGCGCCAGTAGCTTAGTGGTAGCAGGCTAACCCGGGTCCCGGGTTCAATTCCCAGCCTGGTTAACCAATGTTAGACTGATGTTTCTGGTCGGAGCATAAAACCTTTCACCGCCCACACCCAATACATTAACATATCATTCTCATGCATATCCGTGAAAATGACATTATCACCTTTTCGTTGGTCCTTCATTTGAATTACCAATTTATCTTCAATTTTCAACTGTGCCTCATAAAAACGTTGATATTCAATTTTATGTTCAACCTACATTTGACTTACAGGTAAAAACCATATCAGAACGTATCAATATTTTATTTCTATTGAAATGTTACAATTCTATTCACTAAAGCCCGGAACCATGTCAGCCACTTTTAGTCAACTGAGAGGAAGAAATTGTGGCTGACTTTTTCAGCTAACTGAATTTTATCGGCTCCAACTTGAGCTGACTATTTTCGGCTGACTTGATATGTTATTTTCATTTATATATTCATAGATGTATGTATCAAATTCAAGTAAGTGGTGAATTCACTATACCTGAACAGGTGGCTGTCAAAAGTGTGAATTGCAATCAATTACAACCACTAATTGTAATCATGAGACCAAGAAGCAAGGGCTCTTTTGTTATCTTCTCAATTGCAATTATCGAAGTCAATTGAATATGTTAAAATTAGGCAACAATGGCCATAGAGACAAGTGAGTTAATGGGCTTCAAGCTTGATTTTCAGCTCAGCTACCTTGAGGAAGAGTCAGCTGCTGGACTGACAAAGATCAGCTGACTTCAACTGACAGCAAAATCAGGTCGCGGCGGCGCCAAATGTCGGCAGTTCCGGACTCTACTGTAATTCACGGAAATGCTATGATTATTTAGTCAACTCTACATATTGTTATAGCCGGTGACACTAATACTGTGAATAGTCATAGCAGTAATAATATAAATGTTGATGTTCCTTTTTGTCAAACTGATATAAGTTTTGGGTGACTGCAGTGCTCGCCCTGGGACCCATGCGTAGCATGGGTCATGGGTCATCCCATGCAAAATCATGAGAATTGACGGTGTGTTGGGAGAATTGGTCTAAATCAATAAATTTCTGACCAAATTTGATGAGATTTTGAATTAATTAAGGTAGGCCACATATTTCACTACTGACAGAACTAGTTTTGAAAGCATTTCCTCAAAGACCATGATGGTATAAAATGCTTTTAAAATAGAGAAATGTCAAAAAATTGTGAGAGAAAGCCATCAGCCTCACTTTGAATTGTGATGTCACTATGACATCATAGTTGTACATTGTGACATCACTCTCTTTGGACCAATGAAAAGAGGCCATTTGTTCAATGTACAAGGATCAAAATCACTTTTGCAGTTTCAGAAGACAATTAAACATTTATTCAAGTGACTATTTTGGATGAAATAAGGTGCAGTCAGCAGCAAAAATGGTATACTTTTGGAATATAGAACCAAATTGGTACAACACACATGGAAAAGGAGAGAAAATTCAGTTCTCCCAGACCATGTCCTTCAACTCTAATGATTTTCCAATGGGAGGATTCATGACCCCTGTCCCAGGGGTCCAGGGCTACTGCAGTGCAGTGCTAAGTGTTTACAGTGCAGTGCAGTTTGGGTCCTGAAATAATGCACTGGGCAGATCTCTATTTAGGAGTCACTTAGGGAACAATCCTCATGCAAAATTTCACTAATTAACTTAGTCGGCAATTTGGACTAATTAACTTAGTAAAATCACCCAGTGATTCAATCTACTGTGCTGGAATAATCAAAATTTGCGTTGAGAAATTTTAATAAATTATCCTGAAGACCAGCTCTCTAGTCAAAAAAGATTTTCTGAGTAGAATTGTGATCAGATTCAGAGTTAGATGCACGCTAGGGCCGTTCATTTTTAGATGGGAAAAAATTATTTGGTGAATTTCACATCGCACACCCTTTTATTTGATGAGGGTAGGTATAAAACTGATGCAGGTGAAATTTTAATTTAATCCAGCTAGAGAAAGGGGTCTCCCAAAGGCCTTTTTAACAGATTCAAGTAAGACGCTATAAACAGTTTAACCAAGACTTAGCCCCCCCCCCCAACAAAAACAGAACTTGGATATTTTGAATGGTCCTTTACAAATCTTATAAAAGCTGGATTGATTATGGTTTTAGCAGACCCCAAGATTACTCATAATGACATTTAAGAGACATATAACCGGCATTTTATCAAAAGCTGACTCCAAATATTCAATTCGTACTGTGGTGGATAAAAGGTTCCACCATTGGTCCTGTCGTGGAACGGAGGGTTCTCTGGGCTGTATGACCCTATACGCCTGGGATAAGGCACCTAATGCCTTTTGGTAGGTATTTCCAGCATCATTTCCATCATTTCAACCCATTTCTGAACTGGTCCTGGGTTGAAAAATAAGGTTAAGCCACTCGTCCTATGGTGGATAGGTCGCGGCGCCAAAAAGTCATCAAGACAGAGCTAATTGACCAGGATCTTACAGAATGCGTTCTGAGATAATAAAACGCGGTCTTGGCCAATATCTGCATGTCAGAAAAGTTATTCATTAAGGTGGCTTTGCAGTTTGTTTTGGTCTGCATAAAGTGGACAAACTGATAGGAAATGTTTTCATTCACAGTTGCTTCACGGACACAACACTGTATGGATATCAGTTACGAATGAGTGGTTTTCTACCATACGTCACGTATAGCTAAATTGCCCGCTTCACAAGTCCAGTAATCTACTTCAGTGCGAACTCCTGTAATTTTATGGGATTGCACGTGCCAAGATGAGCTTTCTGTGCCTTACTCCCAACAAATCATCATCATGCCTATCATAAATATTCACAATGTATGTATATAGGTCGTTTGATTTATTTTCTATTAACAATTAATTATTTAATCTTTTTTTTTTTCTTCTTCTCTTTTAATTATTATATTTATTTCATTATTACTGTTAGTAACGTTAATATTATTGACGTAAGTTGCTCAGACATGGTCTTGTTATTATTTTATGATAGTGGAGGACAATGCACATATCCTGTAGTCAATTCTACGTCATGTTCACTCTTCCCCAATTATTTCAACTCTTAAATTATAAATTCACACAACTTGTCCATCTCTTACTCTTATGAAAATGCTTCAGGGAGCATCTAATTCTCATCCAATTCAAGGTCATACCTAACTTCATCGGTTCACATTCAGTACTCCAGCTGCAAAGGTTAACAGCAATCCAAGTTGTACTCAATGTCTTCTCTAATACCATACATACCAACATTGCCCATTCCCACCAGCACCCAGGGTTTGAATCCTCGGATTCTTGTTAATTTGTTATAGTTTCCTCTTATTATATGTACTTGCTCCTTGCTTTTTATTATATTATGTTTTTATTAATTTTTTATCCGTTCTGTAAAATTATGTGATCTTTTGATTGAATAAAGATGATAATAATAATAAATACATCAATAACATATAAATATTCAAATACATTGTATCAGTAATAATTTCTTGAATTTTGTTAATGGCAAATATGCTATCAGCATCAGCCAACCGTACAAGATGTTTGAGACTCTTATGTTGATTTTATGAAATGTATAACTATGTATATATGTTATGGTCAAATAAACTTAAACTTAAACTTAAACTTAAACTTAATCATTGAAAAAAAAATTAGCTGAAAATTACAGGAATCATTCACTATTTAAAAAATAATAATTACGAGAATTATCTTTCACATGCAATTTTCATGACATTAATTTAATTCAGTATCTCTAACAGATTTTTGCAAACTTTCCTTCAACATAGTGCATGTGCCATGGAATTCACAACTGACTATATACCTGCTTCGTTGAAATAAGATTGGCTAGGTGTCAGTTTACTTTTGAATTCACAAAGGAAAAACAAGTTCGAGTGATTTCCATACCTGGTGAAGTGGACACCTCTTTAGCAAAGAAGACTTCAGGTCTCAGCTTCTCCAGGCATCTCCCACAGGAATCCAGCACATCAATCCTTCCATGTACTTGATACAGATCATTGGAGTGATCTTCCAAAAAGCTGCCCAATGTCCTTTTGCATTCCCTTGCCACAAACTGAATAGCATCAAATATCATCTCTGCCCAAAACTTCCCTTCCTCGGCAAATCTCTCCACATCCTCCTGAGTCATCCATTTTGGGTCATTTGTGGTGAAGTGAAGTTGCTGACGGAGGATGCCATATCTCTCTCCTATGACATTCCCATGGTCTTCCTCAATGTTCTTTGGCTGCAAATAACAAGAAGCATGAAGTTCATCAGCCCACGATATATTGACACAATTCAGATCAAGTAGAACATTCATGATAAATCAAATGTCACTTATGTCTCCAGAGGCTAAATGATGTTTATTGAGGTTATTGAGTTGATAACTTTTCTAGAAGGCATGATTTATGCCAGTTATGGGAAAGGATTCATTTAAGTAAAATGTAACATATTGATGGATATGAACATAATTTTTCAGTATTGAATAAATTCAGAAAGCTCAGGTTGGTTAATGCACTTTTGAGCTTTTTGAGGGCTACAGCGCCATTTCTTAAAGTGCTGCTGTATAAGAGGCAGTTTAACGCATTTCATTCAAACTTTTGGTATCACCCATCTAATATCTTAGGTCAAGAAAAAACAATATTTCGGGGGGGGGGGGGGGGGCAGTCTCTACATTTTTGTAAAATGTGAGAAAAACATTTATAAAAGGCTCAGGATTGAATTTTAATGGCATTATGCAAATACGGTGTCGAATGAGAGCAGAGAAGCAGCACTAGTAGACACCCAAAGAATCTGCTAGAAGATGGTGCAGGAGCTTTTTGAATTGAATTTTTTATTTTAATGCCTGTTCCATGGGCATTTAGTTGAACTGAGCAATTTTTTGCATCTTTAATACAGAAAAAAAAAGTACACACACCACAATTCCAAAAAAGCGCCTCCAGCATCACATAGTGCTATTTCCCAGCTTTCATCCAACACCTCATTTGCATTTATAGTTTAAAAATTCATTCCGACGCCATGTTTTCAGTGTTTTTATCACATTTTAAGCAAAAAATTGCATGTTTTACTGTTAAAAAGTATAGTTACCACCCCAAAATTTTTTTTCCTTGACATAAACTGAAGGACAAAAATAAGTTATCACTTTTCAATTTGAAATAATTTAAAGACAAAAATTGTCAAGCTTATTTGTTGTGCGTTCAATGTTCTACACATTTACAATGACCAATCAGTCATGTTTACATATTCTTGTCATGGGTCATTGCCTCTGCACTGGTACAGATGATGAAATGCAGTAATTAGGCTAATCCTCAAGATCAGTTGCCCTTAACTGCACAAGAAGCACTCAGAAAAGTTCCTTGATCTTTCCTGAGTTGGGATACGCTGAAAGACTGCCATTGGGTAGACTCTCCATTGAGCAATGAGGCCCAGCAGTTGGGATGCGGGTGGCTGGCATGTCCCAGTATGAGGTTGCACATCGGAGGGGCTGCTCCCAGCCAGCAATCAGCAAGCTCGTAATAAAGTTAATTTGGTCGAACAGGCTGAATAAAGGACCTTCCAAAGCCAGGCACAGTGTCCTTGAACAAAGTTTAGGGTTAAAAAAAATGTACAAAGAATCTGTCAACATGGCGTTGTAGTATGTGGTCTCAGCTTCGATATGATGTAAAGATCAAAAAAATCTGTTGGGAAAATTTTGAGAAAATTGAAATTTAAAATTTTTCACACCCTTGTTGCATGCAAAATATCAGTTATGGATATATCAAATGGCATTGCAGTGTTATGGATACATCTTCATTTATGTAGTTATATATTAAGTTACTTCCCAATATTTAGGGGTGTTGCAAACTCAGTGAATCTTGTAATGTATCAAAATCAAATATAAACATGGCTATTTCGGCCTTATTATTTCTTTAACCAAAGAAAAGCAGCAAATGAACCACCAGGGTGTGAGAAAATACCTTGTTAACTTCATTAGTGATGGAAATTGTGACCTGCTCCACCAAAATGAGCTCAAAGTAGGCATTCTATATTTCTCAGAAATGAGCAAAATTTGCCAAAAGGTCACATTTTGCCGATTTTTAGCTGTTGGTACCATGTTTTATTAAAAGTAATTTTCTTTGATTATTTAAGGCTATCTTAACCAAAAACTGATTTTAAATGATCTAAATAGGGCATCATTCTTGATATTTTTAGTTCTTTCATTGGAATGGCAGGAAATTCAAATGCCAATTTCTCTAAGTTTGATGTTACACATCATCAATGTTTGAAGTGCCATATCTTTGGATTGGATGGAGATATCAAAACATACTAAACATCATTTTAAAGCTCAATTCCAGTAAAATAAAGTCATGTTCATACATAAATATGATAGGAGGCCGACTTTGAACCCATTTTGGTGGAGCAGGTCACAATTGATGTTTTTAGCATTTCACCAGTCAATATTTTTCAAGTGGGATTCAAAGACAATCTGTTAAGTTACTGGATAATAAACAGTAGACACACGTAGAAATACCTACTGTCGGCATCTGACAAGTGTATATCTTCACCACAGCTTTCCAAGTAAGATGCATTTGATATCTAAGGGAATAATCGTTTTGAGAGAAGTATTTGTTTAAATCAATAAAAAAAGAACATACGGAAGTGGCCTAATGGCAGAAAAAGTCAATTCCAAGTTTCATTACAATGTCTCTGTTCTTATTGAAATATTGGTTGCAATTTATGGTATTCTGAAGAATTTTAAGTGCCTTCGTTACGCGTTTTGGCCAATTGTTAAGATTATTTCATGGAATTGAATGGTTGCCAACTTCCAAAATTCAGTCGTTCAGTTGTAGCATGCTTTTGTGCAACCAACATAGTATTAAAATGTTAGTCAATAGATTCTCTTCCTTTGTCTCATAACTAATATTGGTTATCTGTGAACTTTTCAGATGAAATTAGGAGATATTATGATTCTAAAAAGTTAACTTCACACCTGAAGATCTGAAATAAATATTAATAGGTGACTTTTTAAATATTTTTCTTTCATGATATGAATGACAACGCTAAAAAATGCATCCTATACATATTTTCTAGCCAATTCATTGCATGAGTAACGTAAAATCTGCATAGAAAGTACTTAATTGAGAAATATGCACAATTGAAGAAAATCAATAAAACACCATCGGAAATTGAGTCCCTAAACAAAAATTTCAAATTTAAGGCATGGACAATTGAGGCAATCATGTTTCTTCGTTGTCTTCAGCTTGTAGTTAGAGGTTTTGATATTGATATCCACTTTGAAAGTGTTGCAACATACATCTCAAACTATGGCTATAGAAACGCTGTAAAAGCCCTAGATATGTCTTATTATTGGCTATTTTGCTACATTGTTCTGCTACTTAACTAATGCAGTCGATGAATTAGGGACATTATGCAGGTTCAGTTGATTGGACTCTAAATGGGTTTGAAGAATGCAGATTATAGTCAAGCAAGTTTGTAACACCTTCAGAATGTGATATTCCTTGAAAAACCACTTAATCATAATTCTGAATTTGGTCCTCTGTATGATAGTGTAATATGATGATGCCAAAGCATAGAGAGACCGTCACTGAGTTCTGTGGTGCAAGAAGTGCAAAGGCCTTTCAAAAATTAAATCTGATCAACCCTAATAATAGCTACACAATACCTATCCATAGATTCCATACCATATTTTATTATAGGGGACTGTAAAAAGACCATAACATTAAGAGAGGGGAAAGCATGGGCTGCCCATTGAGTAAGTAATATAGTGGACTTGAAGTGTGTAAAATTAACCTGTGTGTAAGGGGGTGACGACTTATAAAGAAAGACCCCTGTATGTAAGAATTTGTTTGTTTGAAGACTGGCTGATAAAAGTATTGATTTGAGCGAAAGGGAGCAAGAAATTTGTTATTTTAAAGGAACTCCCAAGAGTCCCCTTCCTGGACATTCAATGGTATCCCCCTGATGAATTGAGATCCATGTAGTGTCAATGGAAATATTGAAAATAATGTTTGTGGCGTCACCATCTATTTATAGATTTTAACTGCTTGACAAAAAGTGACGTCATCTCTGGCTAACTCAGTTGTGACGTCATGACCATTGTTTCATCATTGAATGACGTCATATAAACGGTGCCACTTTTTTTTGTTTGGCACATGCAGAAAATTTGCCTAGTATATCCCTGTGTCAGTGGCTCTGTCTCCTACCATTTGAAGACCTCTGGTCTCTGCGCTTCGCGCAGAGACCTGACGGTCTCCATAATATAAGCACCAGGGTGGGAAAGGAAAGCATTTCTATGTTAAGATTATCATTTTAAACATTTTACAATGGATATTTTGCATGCAACAAGGGTGTGAAAAAACCAAAAATTTTAAATTTCAATTGTCTCAAAATTTTTTGATTTTTATATCAAATCGAAGCTGAGACCACATACTATAATGCTGCGCTGACAGGTTCTTTGCACATTTTTTTTATCCCTAAACTTTGTTCAAGGACACTGTGCAGGCAGACCTGTTGTCACAACCCATGATCAAGACAGACACAGCATCCATCAAAATGTGGGTGATCATTTAAAGACCATTTCAAGACCGCCACATGCACAGTTGCTGAAATTCCAGACTCTCACAACTCAAGAGTGAGTGTCAAAACAGTTATGAGATGAGTTGCTAAGCACTGTAACCAGACCAGGCAGCCATTCATCCATGCAAAAGGACTGTTTTGACAGATCTGTGAACTCTGTTTTCTGACCTCCTGATGTTTATTCATTATTGCCGTGAAATGGGTCAACCAAGACCTTGTTTGATCTGTTATATTGAAAAAATAAATAATTACAAACTGCTTTCATGTGCCATCAAGGTATTTTTCCTCTAGGAATTCCTACCACAGTCTCCTAAAGAGGTGATAACTTATTTTTGTCCTTCAGTTTATTTTCTAAGATGCCTGATGCTGAAAATTTGGAGCAGAACTGCAAAACGCCTGTGATTGAGCATCATAATTGCAAATCAGTCTATATAAAAAAACTAAAAAGTGCATTAACCAACCAGAGAGCAAGAAGCATCAAGTTTATCAGCCAACAATTGAGATCAAAGAGAACACTTTGAACTTAATGTCAGTCACATGCTTTAGCTGAAGAGGTGATTAAATAAAACTAATGAACTTAATCCATCAGCCAAATATGAAGAGAATTAGTACTGGGTCATTCTTGTCAAATCATCAGGTTTTCCAGAAATTTTCCACCAACCCGTCTGCGAATTGGCTGAAAAAATTATAGACTGTTTGCGCCCTCAAAGGATGAACTTCCTGAAATTTTCAGTCAGTTTTCCAGAATTTGGCAGAGGTTTGAAAATTGCTGACTTTAACAGTTTTTCAGAATTCGGTTTGTCAACAATTACACTATACCCATTT
The DNA here is from genome assembly GCA_026936325.1 of Platynereis dumerilii. NCBI lineage: Eukaryota > Metazoa > Annelida > Polychaeta > Phyllodocida > Nereididae > Platynereis > Platynereis dumerilii. The sequence goes on from JAPTHN010000004.1 coordinate 2,249,834, forward strand.
CGCTGGATTTCTTATTGACTTAGCCTAACACATAGAATATTTTTCAAAATTTTATATTAAAAAAACAAGCATGAACGCATCAACAATTTTCAAGTATTACGAGGGGTTTTCCATAAGTTCTGTCCATCTGGCCATAACTTCAGCAATATTTTGGTCAATTAAAGCTGAGGTAATTTGCAATTGATACCCAAAAAATCAGATCATAGAAATAAAAATAATTGCTGATTTTGTTGCCATGGAAACCAGAAGTCTTGAAATGCGGCCCAGAGCATAAAAAACAGGCAGAAACACAAATATCTTGTCAAAACATTGAATTATATTGAGAAATTTTCAAATGAAAACACGTGGAAAACACACATCATCATTTCACAACTTCTCTAAGTGATTAATTTGGTACATAATGTGTTTCTCCATGCACTCAATCCATTTGAAAAGCAAGTCTTTAAGTTTTCCGATTTTGGACAGTTTAGGAGTTATGGGGTTTTCTGGTTCTTGGATTTACGGATGTGTCTTCCATTCCTTCAAAAGAGCCTCTATGAAGTTTAGATGGTTTTATTTCTCATTCTATCTTCCTTGTATATATATTTAAGAAGGTCCTGTCTCTCTCTGTCAGATTTTGAAAGCAAATTATATGAATTTCATTCATGTCTGTTATCTCATTCACCAATCATAAAGTTTCTCGTCTCACAGAAAACAAACAATACTGAATCATGAAGAGTTAAGGGACTAAAATATGTTTAATAACATTGTTTCCATTGTTATTTAGTGCTTCGCAATAAGGCCATTGCTTTTTATGTGAAAAAAAATATTGATATGCCTCGATTCAGTGAGTGAAGCCAGTTACACTGGACAGGTGTTAAGCTAACATCAAGAAATTACTGCAAAATCTGGGCCGCATTCCATGACTTCATGTTTCCATGGCAACAAAAAAACCATTTATTATCATTGTTAAAATCTGATATTTTGCAAATCATTTGCATATTACCTCAATATTAACTGACCCAAATTCCATGTCTTTGTGTAATATATATCAAAAGTTATGACAAGTTGGACAGAACTTATGGAAAACCCCTCGTATTTGAACATACATATGCACACTATATCTGAGAAGTTTAAAGGCTGTCTCTAAAATACCCTTTGCAGAAGAGCTACTCGCCAGTTGCACTACTATAACAGATCTATATAATATTCAAAATTCTGTAGAACCCAAATTAAACTGAATATCCTCCTGAATTCTTTCCTCTATTATTAGGGTAGGTTGATTTTGCAAAAATTTCTGAATTATTATTTGAACATACATATGCAGAATATATCCTAGGAGTTTCATATTTATACCTGGTACACGTACACCTTTAACAAGGCCAAATATATCTGAAAAGTTCAAAGGCTGTCTCTATAATACCCTTTGCAGAAAGGCTACTCACCAGTAGCACTACTGATACAGGTTAGAAAAATATTCAAAATTCCAAATATCCCAAAGTAAGCTGAACATGGTCCTGAATTCTTCCCTGTATTATACCCCACAGACATGAAAGATAACTAGAAAATTTGAGGGGTATGCTACCTATATCCCTTGAGATTTAGCTAGTTTTGCTTTGGACGTAGCCAAAGACAAATAACATTTTTCAAAATATTATATTAAAAAAATGAGGCTGAACACATCTCCAATTTTCCAGTATTATTTGAGCATACATATCGATGGTGAAAGTGCAAAACCTCGTATGTCAAAAAAAGCCATTTTTCAGAAATTGGAAAAAATTATCACCAACCTTTTTTTATGGTAATGTTTATCAATATGTGAGTTAGGCTAAACTTCATTTATAGAAAGTGACACCCTGCTCTAGCATATTTTTTAATCAGAGGTCGTTGACCCCTAGCATTGATGTCACCATCAGATATGATTGAAAATGTTGACTTACAAGGTTTTGCACTTTCACTTTCTTAGGTGCAAAACCTTGTAACTCGACCATTTATCACATTTTAAAGCAACTTGCAGCATTGAATGTACCTCTAATCTATAGGTAAACAGTAAAAAATATAATTTTACCATGATAAATAACAACAGCTAATTTCAATTAGTGGCTACAATGGCAAGAATGAGGAAAATGACACTTTTTTCAAATTTTTGTGCACGCTCTTTTTCAATAGCCTATATCACCATAATAAATATAGGGAGGTAAACAATTTTTAAAAAGGAAATTTCCTGTGAGCCATAAAAAACGTACCACAATCATAATTTTTCAAAAAAGGTTGAAATATCCTAAATATGTGCTTCAAAGTTCAGATTTGAGTTACGAGGTTTTGCACTTTCACTTTTTGGAACAAATCGACATACAAGGTTTGGTGAAATCACTCTGTTACAGCTTCCAAAAATAGCAAAGAGGCAAGGTGACCAATTGACAACATGTATTGGATATTGAATTATTCTTTCCACTCAAAATCTAAAAATAGCAAAATTTTGACATACGAGGTTTTGCACTTTCACCATCGATATGCAGAATATATCCTAGCCTAGAGAAGTTCTCTATATAATATATGTTGCATTTATACAACTACAATGTCTGACTTAAAGTGATTTTCGTTAAATTAAGTCTCAGAATTAATTATTAATCATTCAGTTACATATATTTGATATATAATATTCCAAGTATTTTGAGTATGACAGAATTTCCAAATTTAATGTCTGCAAACAAAATTTTCTATTTTCCACTTGTCATGCTGCGTTCTTCAAGATATTGTGCCGCATCGTGCGCAGATCAAGTTCACATATAGGAAGTGATGTTGGCAGCAGCCTGTAAAATTTTGCTCATTTTTGCCAAATTTTCGTAAATTGTGGGTTTTGGAATTTTTTCACTGTTAAACCAAGCCTTCTATAACACCAAAACTATGCACGATTGAGGCAGTACCAAGCACTAATGGTACAAATTCATATAATATTTTAACTCCAATATTTTCTAACTTCAGCAAAGCAGATTCTCTGGGTGATATTTTCTGTGCACATGAAGAAAATCACAGGACGATTCCTGAAATTGACCAATTTCAAGTGCAAAAATGGCCATGTTGGGCAGGTGATCGAAACTTGAAATTTATTTTTGAAGCAGTTTATGAGATCTTCTTGAATTTCTGCAAAAATGGTAAATGTATTATCTCTTATTTTTCTGGAATTAATTATTAGAACTTGAAAGCCCAACATTTTCAAAATGCTGTCACAAGCAAAATAATTATGTGGAATCTGTCAAAAATATTTTGTGTGTGCTCATTGAACATTTACATGTACATCAGGTAAAATTTCAACAAAATCCGAAGACATAATGTGGAAAAATGTCTTGATTTTGGTCCATTTGGCATGGAATGGCCCAAAGACAATTGGTATGACTACATTTTAGATTTAAAATGAATCAAACCATGTTTTAAACTGTGATACTCTCAGCCTCCCACTCCATTTTTCCATTTAAGAATGAATACTTTAATATATCTGTTTCTGTTTCTTGCAAGCAAATTATGGCAATGTAATACTCTCACTCCATTTTTTTTCAATTCGAAAATTAATACTAAGTCTTACTCATATTTTGCCAAGAGTGAAAACATTGTTTATCTACGTAATTGCTAAATTGAACATGGCTATAGCATCTTATTTTCCACTTTCAGCACTTTGGATTAAAATTTGGTCGGACCAATCGACTGATCAGTTTTATTGCATTGAACTCAACCCTGTTACGATGACAACATCTGGTGACAGGTTGGTAGTAAAGCATAAATTGTCAATAATATTCATTGTCAACATTTGGACTTTTGATTACTGAGGGAGCACTTTCCATGCTGTTTCAATTTCTTGGGTGATAAATATAGAATCTTGAATCTGAATGCAAAATGGAGTTGTTATTATCAGAGATTGCTATTGAATTAAGGTGGCTCGATACTCGTGAACTTGCTGAGATAGGATTTATCAAAAATAGTTTAGAATGATCCAAAATATAGTTTAGAGCAAAGATATGCAAAAAAAAGTAGTCGCTACCAGCCTTTTAAAATAAATATTTGAGATTATGCACGAGAAAGTCAGTTCACCCAAACCTGAAAAACTTAATTATTTTCTTAAATTTTTTATTGTGAAGTTTTCCCTGCTATTCCCTGGTGATGCATTCCATATTATGCAATGAAGCATGAACTTAAAGAAGACACTCGAAGGGAAAAGCTGATTGCAATTTCAAAGAGATATATTTAGTTTAAAGGACTTTCCAAGGGTCTCGGAATAAAAGTTTTGATTTTGACAATTTTAACTTTTTTGATGAACCATAGTGCTAAAACAAATTGACGAGGTAGGATTTCTTAATTCTTTGTCATTTACTTCCAAAAACAGTGGGGAACAATATGCTAATACAGACAACCCTTCCTACCACACTTGAAATCGATATAAATTTTTTTTTTTATTACCAAGTCATTTTTGAGAAATTAGACCTGCTTGAGGAAAATCGCCTTTAAAAGTGTTCTATTCTGAGTAACAAGCTGAAACTCAGGCAGTTTGTAGTACTCATCTTAGCGCATCTAGTGCTTTAAACGGGAAGTCTCTAACCCCAATAGAAGTGGCGCAATTTGCAAACGAAGCGGCCAACACTTGATATTCTCAGAAATAAAAAAGATGACAGCAGAGATCAGCTGCAATGGTGACGTTACGATAGACAGGGCCTGCCTGGCTGCGCATGAATGTGCGCTCACTACCACTTTGCATGAGTAGCGAGCCACCTTAAATGAGATGACTGGTAATCAGGGCCGTGCAGAGCCTGAAGTAGGCCCAGGCCAAAATGAAAAAGTAGGCCCCCCTTCAGGCCACGATGTTTTGATTCAAGTCAAATCAAGTCAGGTTAACTTTATTAAAATCCTTATGGATAAATTAGATACGATGTTGAGCAGTCGGTCGGTCATGAAATAAAATAAAAAGGCTGCATATGTCAACTTAAAATTTTATTTTATTTTTGAGCAGTCAGTCGGAAAAAAAAGATGCAACTTTCCATGAATGCATTTTTTGCCATTGGTAATTTAATTTCTATTAAGTTTACTGAAGACTTTATTACAACTCTAATGGATAGCCACACTTAATTAAAATCATGCATTCAGAGAATCTGTGCAGTTCATGAACAATTACTGTGTCTATGAATGTGTGAAGTTCACTTCCAAGAAAAGAGGCACAATTTGTGCATACAACTTTTTGAAAATTAAAATGCCCAATTGAAGGAAACTTCACACATTCAAAGACACAGTAAAACATCTTTCATGAACTGGCTGTTGTTGAAAGGCTTTACTGAAGAGTCCAATTAAGAAACATCAAGGTACTAGTATTTCCATCATAATCAATTCAAGTACTTCAATACACAGCCTATCTCGAATATCTTAAAATCTGCAGTTTCAATGCATTCTTGGTCCTTTTGAGAAAACTTGATTCACAAATTCCAATGATTTTGCAAATTACTGCTGATTTGGAGAGTATCGTGTCCAATAAGAATCTCTGGAATTGACAAAAAGGCAGTACAATATGGATATTGGAGAACATGTCAAGAATTTTGCCATATATATTATTTTAGCTGACCGATTCAATTTAAAAGTGTACACGGAAGACTCTTTTAAGCAGCAGAATTTCACCCTCCAGATCTTGTGAAACATGGTTAGCAAGAGCTGCAAGACTTTGAACAACAAGGTCAATTATGTTGACGAACAGCTGGACTCAAAATTGTTTTTCTGCATCCTCCTAAGTGAGCACCCTCTTCGTGTAGCAAAGTCAGATGTCACTCCTACTCTACTAGATATCAGACATGCTTCCTCAGCCAACCTTTCTCTGAACATGGTTATTTCATCTCGTAATTGATTGATATTGTCTCTTTTTTTATTTTGTGTTGAACCTCGATATTCTATGATCTGGTTGACCTCCTTATTTCTCATATATCTTGTATCTTATATATGAGCGGGTACAGCAGAAACGCGCAAATCTTGGGTCACACAGTATTTTGTGAAAAGTGGCAACTGCCATGGGCTTATTCACTCGGGGGGCCTTTGCAAGATGCCAAAAAGACTTACAAATTGAAAAAAAAATCCTTCAAAATGCCAAAAGTTTTTGGAGTGCGTGATACACAACCAAACGTATTGAGTATTGAGTATTGAGTGCGTGATACACAACCAAGAGTGTGCTTGCTTGATCCTGGACCAAAGATCAAATTTTAAGATGGGGTCCAAGGGAAGATGACCTAGTATTGTGCAGGGCCCTCTAACATCAGAGGCCAAATGGGCAACACTGTAAACAACTTCACAGTCTCACAGAATACCCACTTAGGAATCGTAGAGAATGATGGACAATAAATGAGACATCTATTTACTATGCACAAGACATGAAATGACTCCAGTTGCCTTTAGTTGACACTGACATCAGTACACTAACATTAGCTGTAATTCATTTATTGTTCATATGGCAAAATTCTTGACATGTTCTCCAATATCCATATTGTACTTCCTTTTTGTCAATTCCAGAGATGACTCAATACTCTCCAAATCAACAGTGATTTGCAAAATCATTGGAATTTGTGAATCAAGTTTTCTCAAACGGACCAAGAATTCTTTGACAGTGCAGATTTTAAGATACACGAGATAGGCTGTGTATTGAAGTACTTGAATTGATTATGATGGAAATACTAGTACCTTGATGTTTCTTAATTGGACTCTTCAGTAAAGCCTTTCAACAACAGCCAGTTCATGAAAGATGTTTTACTGTGTCTTTGGATGTGTGAAGTTTCCTTCAATTGGGCATTTTAATTTTCAAAAAGTTGTATGCACAAATTGTGCCTCTTTTCTTGGAAGTGAACTTCACACATTCATAGACACAGTAATTGTTCATGAACTGCACAGATTCTCTGAATGCATGATTTTAATTAAGTGTGGCTATCCATTAGAGTTGTAATAAAGTCTTCAGTAAACTTAATAGAAATTAAATTACCAATGGCAAAAAATGCATTCATGGAAAGTTGCATCTTTTTTTTCCGACTGACTGCTCAAAAATAAAATAAAATTTTAAGTTGATATATGCAGCCTTTTTATTTTATTTCATGACCGACCGACTGCTCAACATCGTATCTAATTTATCCATAAGGATTTTGATAAAGTTAACCTGACTTGATTTGACTTGAATCAAAACATCGTGGCCTGAAGGGGGGCCTACTTTTTCATTTTGGCCTGGGCCTACTTCAGGCTCTGCACGGCCCTGCTCACAGAATACCGACTTAGGAATCGTAGAGAATGATGGACAATAAATGAGACATCTATTTACTATGCACAAGACATGAAATGACTCCAGTTGCCTTTAATTGACACTGACATCAGTACACTAACATTAGCTGTAATTCTGATGAATGTAGGAAAAAAGAAATGCATGGATTTTTTGCCTAATACTGTACACTCATAATGACGTAAATGTATTGTTGGCAGTGAGGGCCCACCAAAATTTTTTGCTGCTGACCCAAAATTGCACCAGACCGACCGGCGACCACGTACAAATCGAGTATAATTTCATATTCGCGACGCGTGCTTAACCTCACTTTGGAAGTAGGCCCCCTGAAATTTGGGGGCCCCTGCCATTTGGCCCCCCTGGCCCCCCCTCTGCTCAGGCCTGCTGGTAATTCTTATACACAAGATACACTGGCATACATACAATAGATTACGGTAAAAATTATAATTGGTAGATTGAACAGTGCCCGTTTTAAAAAGTGCAAAACGATATGCCTGTAATCTAATAAGGCAATGGTGATGAAGATATCAGATTAGATTTTAGATTAGATTATTTATTTTATATATTAACACTATATTAAAGAGACAATGTAAAATGGACAAATTATGATTGGTAGATTGAACAAAATGATATGACTGTAATCTAATAAGGCAATGGTGATGAATATATCAGATTAGATTTTAGATTAGATTATTCATTTTATATATTAACACTATATTAAAGAGACAATGTAAAATGGACAAATTATAGCCCAATTCAGAGGCTCAATATTATATAAGAAATAAGGCACTGAAATGCCAGATAAGCAGACCAGTTTGTACATAGATTATTTATCTTTTACTATTTAATGACCAACTGTACGCAAATTTTTGATCTCAACTGTCCATTTTTTGGTGTCAGATGTACGTGTGTGGTAGTGTAAAGGGTGCCAGCCCATTCTTAACAAATAGGTTTTATATGGAACTTTTAAGGGCTCTATAAGCTGGTATAGATAAGGAACCCTAAAAGGTTCATTACTCTACTTTTAAAAAGGATCCAACAGCAAACAAAAACAACATTTAGATATTCCAGCTGCACTGAACACCCACAATGGAACCCCTTTCTCTCAAATTGGGAACATAGGGTCCCATCACATTGCCTTCCAATTCAGTATTGAACCTTTTCACTCACTTGAACCCTAGACAAAATTTAGAACATGTGGGTATTCATATATACCACAAAGAACCTTGTGTGTTGAGAATGCAGTGCAATAATGATGCACTGCATCACCTTTCATACAAAGAGTTCTTTGGCAATAATTAGGAACAATGAAATGGCTTCAGTATTGTATATTTGTGTCAAATATGGTGTCTCAAGTGTGCAAGTTTTTTTCACCTTTGTTACACTTAAATTTACAGTAATTTTAGCACAGGAATATTACAAACATCTCTAGTTATGAACACAATTTTCACTGTAATTGCACATATTTCATTTATAAATATTGAGAGAATGCTTGACAAATACAATTGTGAAGGTATGCTGCAAAAATGTGTAAAAAAAATAAAGAAAATCTGTCCTTTCGACAATTTGCTGCTTTTTGGTATTGTCACAGCTTCAAATACATTGTACAGGGCTAACACTGGTAGTTATCATCTATTTTTAATTTTCAATGAGTGTACAGTACATTTTTTAAAAGTGGCTCGTCATTTAAAATCTAGCCTTTGCTATCTATCCATAGCCATTCCAAGCTAAACTAAGCTACTCTTATCCATAGCTAGCCATAGCTATCCACAATTACTATTGTTTAAACAAGGGGTAAAGAGATTACAGCGTATTCAAAGGAATAGATATGGATAGTTATGGATAGCTATGGATAAGACTAGTAATGAATAGCTACAGACAGCTAAGTTGAGCCACATTTAGAAATTTGTACTGTAATGCCGAAAACAGAGTTAAAAATGACCAAAATTCAAGGATACAATATATTTCCTGTTTTGGGGACTAAGGTTCTCTGATGAGACCAAGCCTGTGTATCAAGATTTGTATCATTTCCTTTGTTCCAGATGCGCTTCAATAATATGGTGTCGGACGTACATTGCCATTTTGGTGTCGGACGTACAGTACTCTCCAAGTGCTCTCACTGGTAATCGTAATGGTTGAAATTATTGAAATAGCCACTATGCTATCAATGACATAAATGTGTTTTGCATAACAAGTTTCATGAAGTTACCATCACTAACCTGTGAGCAGGAAAATTATTTAGTAATTTTGGTGTCAGACGTACACTAAGAATCTTATTAGGTCAAATGTCACTGCCTGACAGAATTCACAAGGATTGATGCAAGAATTTTTAATGCAGAATGAAAATGGTACTCCTATAGGCAGTAACTGACTGGAAAAAAAAACAATTAACCTATTTCTCTCATTGTAGTGACATCTTATTTTGGGACTGTCAAAAAATATAGCAATTGTAGTCACCAAACATAACATTACTCAAATGCAAAGATAATCAATTGATTTTTTCTGCACCTGAAAAAAAACAAACTTATTTTGGCACATTGTGACACCCATGACCTATATCAAATTTGAAATGTTGACTGTTTGGTTGATGACTTCAAGGAAATGTCCTTGTGTTGTTTCCACTAGTTTTAAATAATATTTTGGAAGATGTCCTGTGACTTCACAGTTTGGTTTCAAAACATCTTGGTTAATTTTTTTGGGAGAGCGCAATCAATTATTGATCATTCAATGACATCGGTGTTCATAGAAGAAAATATATATATATATATATAGTAGTTATACCATGGGCATATGTGGTAACGGAGATATATACAGCCGAGGTGGTAAATATAACCCGAGGGCGTAGCCCGAGGGTTATATTTACCACCGAGGCTGTATATATCCCGTATACCACAAATATGCCTTTGGTATAACTGATTTATACCATTATTCGCTGCTTCAGAGGATTATTTTGTTATCATGTGTTTGGAGATGAAGACCGATTTACTAAAAATGTCTCCATTTTATTACCAGAGATACCAAAGTGGTCATACAATTTTTCTTTATTTAACAAAGTTAACAACTTATTTTTTAAATCAATATTCCAGTGCCAATAACTTAAATTATGTTCAAGCTACAAAAGCTCTTGTAAACTCCAGAGTGAGGCTCAATGGCATCTGTCATGACGTCATGATTCAAATGCTGGCTTCTGATTGGCTGATTCAGTGTTTGTGCATTGTGACATCACCACTTGTCACATGACCACTAAATATATGTGATATATGGCGATATATATCATGGTAAATATTGAAGGATTTATCAGCGAGTATGGTATAAATATATATATATCAGAATAACAGAACATCTTAGATTTTGACGACAATTCATATCAGTTTCTAAAGGATTTTATTGGTTACAGCAGTTATGACAGTGATATTAAGCAGGAATTTTAAGCAATAGCGAATTTAATTTCTTTGATATCCTATAAATCATTGAGGTACCCGGCAAACAGAAAGTAGTCATCCTACGTTGGTCTGTTAGGCCTACTTAGCGGCTTTCCCTTGCCACCACAGACGAATCCAAGATTCAGAGAAGTGAATGAGTTTTGTGATGATGTCAAGAAATATTGCTGTATTTTAGCAACCTGCTGCGAGGAGTAACAACAATCAAGCCATGCTACTATGTTGTGGCATTTACGTATTAATTACTGGACAATAGTATGCCCCCAAATTACAAAACATTAACCCTATGCTGCTTTGGATGTAAAGTTCTTCATACACATGAAATGGTATACCATACCGTTAGTCCAGACAAGAGCCAAAACAGAGCATTTTTGAGGACATAGGAAGTGATACGTCTTTTCAGGAGATTGGGCTGATTTGTTTGGTCCAAAGCCTGCAAGAGAAAGTGATAGTAAAGCAGGCTTGCATGTGAATGAACAAAGCAAATGAACTTTATAACATCTTTAATGTCTATTTTGCTTGTATGAGAATATTAAATTTATGCCAGGAAATTGATTACATTTGACAAAACTATTAGAACCATGCACTTTCCAAGCATATGCCTGGAAAATTTTCAAAACCTAAAAATACATGCAAAAGTGTCTTGCATTGAAAATGCAGTAACTAATTTAGTAAATTATTGCAGTAAAGTTGTTATTCCAAAGAGATGCTTTGGTAATACTTAGAATGATCAAGAACGCTTAAAAAAATCGAGCAATTATTTTGTGTATTTATTGGAAATTACACCGACTAAGCGATCTTCCAAACGGTACCATGACTTCAACTTAAAGTCATTTACATAGCTCACTAGTGCCAGTATACAGCCGGAAAGTATGAACCACTGAATGGATTCTTAAAATATATTGCAAAAGGTCATCTCAGCATGCGCATCACATATTGGCCAGCCTAGCAGAGAATTTGCATGCGCTCATTGACAGAAGTCTTGTCACCACCATGATGTTTGAGACGCAACTGTTCATATCGTGACTTGTGGTTGTGAAAGTAAAGTTTTGTCGGAGTCAGAACATTCCAAAAATGAAAATAGACAATATATCCAAAATGTGCTTGCACAAAATCTTGTCGCATTGAAAAAGTAAAGCTGAAAAATTGCCTTAAATAATTGTGAAATGCAGAAAATGATGCAATTACATCAGAGAAATTAGTCAAGGTGTAGCTGATAGAAAAATAATTCTTTCCATGACTTCTTGACCCTGTAGGACAATATTCATGGGGTTCCATAGCAGCTTATTGCGAAAATCAAAAATCATCAAATTTGGTCAGATAATGCAGGCAAATGCCATTTAAAGCTCACAAGTAATCTTGGAATAATTTTCTCACATCCTGTATTATTTTGGTGGACATGGGTTGAGGGACATTGAGATTATTCCATTTCTGGTGACCATGCAAATTTAAATGGTTATTCTGCATTTGCTGTGGAGACGTCAGCATGACAAGATGTGCCTTTTGGCTTATAAATTGCATCATAACTGTGGTTTACTATAACTTAGGCATAAATTTGATTCCTGTATTGGGTCACTGATGATTTTATTGATAGTTATAGGCCTACATATCGTCAGTCCAAGGCAATACTTTGTTTTTTTATTATTTTAACCAATTTTTGCCAATTCTGCTTAAATCATGTCCAAGAGCACACTTCATTATTAATGCAACTTTTGAGCAGTTATATGATGGATTTTTAGAGAAAAAGTACAACATTAATTTTTGTTCTGTTCCGCCCTTTGCATTCAACTGTTCAAAATACCTGAAAAATTACAAAAGCCATATTAATTCTGAATAACATGCATAGGAATGTTCGTCATCACAAGCTGCATCAAATACAGTGGTCCCTGCTTTGAACGACCTCCTAATATGCGACCAGACCCCTTTATATATACCCTCAGCATTAACGTTTTTCTTCTTAAATATCACCCTAATATGCGACTAACCTGTCTAACGCGACCAGTGACCGCTAGTTTAGCAAAAATTGGTTAATTCCATCCTCATATGCGACCAATCAAAGTCCAGAAACGGCCAAAAGACGGCAATGAAGCTACGACTTTTTCACTCCCTCTGGAGGCATAATAGATTGCTATCAAGTTAATTGTCTGAACAAACAATTGCTGACACTCTTAATTGATTTGGTGCTGCTTCGATTGAGCTTATTAAACTTTTAATTGTTTCAATTGGGTGACCCAGGGCCGTGCAGAGCCTGAAGTAGGCCCAGGCCAAAATGAAAAAGTAGGCCCCCCTTCAGGCCACGATGTTTTGATTCAAGTCAAATCAAGTCAGGTTAACTTTATTAAAATCCTTATGGATAAATTAGATACGATGTTGAGCAGTCGGTCGGTCATGAAATAAAATAAAAAGGCTGCATATGTCAACTTAAAATTTTATTTTATTTTTGAGCAGTCAGTCGGAAAAAAAAGATGCAACTTTCCATGAATGCATTTTTTGCCATTGGTAATTTAATTTCTATTAAGTTTACTGAAGACTTTATTACAACTCTAATGGATAGCCACACTTAATTAAAATCATGCATTCAGAGAATCTGTGCAGTTCATGAACAATTACTGTGTCTATGAATGTGTGAAGTTCACTTCCAAGAAAAGAGGCACAATTTGTGCATACAACTTTTTGAAAATTAAAATGCCCAATTGAAGGAAACTTCACACATTCAAAGACACAGTAAAACATCTTTCATGAACTGGCTGTTGTTGAAAGGCTTTACTGAAGAGTCCAATTAAGAAACATCAAGGTACTAGTATTTCCATCATAATCAATTCAAGTACTGCAATACACAGCCTATCTCGAATATCTTAAAATCTGCAGTTTCAATGCATTCTTGGTCCTTTTGAGAAAACTTGATTCACAAATTCCAATGATTTTGCAAATTACTGCTGATTTGGAGAGTATCGTGTCCAATAAGAATCTCTGGAATTGACAAAAAGGCAGTACAATATGGATATTGGAGAACATGTCAAGAATTTTGCCATATATATTATTTTAGCTGACCGATTCAATTTAAAAGTGTACACGGAAGACTCTTTTAAGCAGCAGAATTTCACCCTCCAGATCTTGTGAAACATGGTTAGCAAGAGCTGCAAGACTTTGAACAACAAGGTCAATTATGTTGACGAACAGCTGGACTCAAAATTGTTTTTCTGCATCCTCCTAAGTGAGCACCCTCTTCGTGTAGCAAAGTCAGATGTCACTCCTACTCTACTAGATATCAGACATGCTTCCTCAGCCAACCTTTCTCTGAACATGGTTATTTCATCTCGTAATTGATTGATATTGTCTCTTTTTTTATTTTGTGTTGAACCTCGATATTCTATGATCTGGTTGATTTCAATGACAAAACAACACTACTCCTTATTTCTCATATATCTTGTATCTTATATATGAGCGGGTACAGCAGAAACGCGCAAATCTTGGGTCACACAGTATTTTGTGAAAAGTGGCAACTGCCATGGGCTTATTCACTCGGGGGGCCTTTGCAAGATGCCAAAAAGACTTACAAATTGAAAAAAAAATCCTTCAAAATGCCAAAAGTTTTTGGAGTGCGTGATACACAACCAAACGTATTGAGTATTGAGTATTGAGTGCGTGATACACAACCAAGAGTGTGCTTGCTTGATCCTGGACCAAAGATCAAATTTTAAGATGGGGTCCAAGGGAAGATGACCTAGTATTGTGCAGGGCCCTCTAACATCAGAGGCCAAATGGGCAACACTGTAAACAACTTCACAGTCTCACAGAATACCCACTTAGGAATCGTAGAGAATGATGGACAATAAATGAGACATCTATTTACTATGCACAAGACATGAAATGACTCCAGTTGCCTTTAGTTGACACTGACATCAGTACACTAACATTAGCTGTAATTCATTTATTGTTCATATGGCAAAATTCTTGACATGTTCTCCAATATCCATATTGTACTTCCTTTTTGTCAATTCCAGAGATGACTCAATACTCTCCAAATCAACAGTGATTTGCAAAATCATTGGAATTTGTGAATCAAGTTTTCTCAAACGGACCAAGAATTCATTGAAAATGCAGATTTTAAGATACACGAGATAGGCTGTGTATTGAAGTACTTGAATTGATTATGATGGAAATACTAGTACCTTGATGTTTCTTAATTGGACTCTTCAGTAAAGCCTTTCAACAACAGCCAGTTCATGAAAGATGTTTTACTGTGTCTTTGGATGTGTGAAGTTTCCTTCAATTGGGCATTTTAATTTTCAAAAAGTTGTATGCACAAATTGTGCCTCTTTTCTTGGAAGTGAACTTCACACATTCATAGACACAGTAATTGTTCATGAACTGCACAGATTCTCTGAATGCATGATTTTAATTAAGTGTGGCTATCCATTAGAGTTGTAATAAAGTCTTCAGTAAACTTAATAGAAATTAAATTACCAATGGCAAAAAATGCATTCATGGAAAGTTGCATCTTTTTTTTCCGACTGACTGCTCAAAAATAAAATAAAATTTTAAGTTGATATATGCAGCCTTTTTATTTTATTTCATGACCGACCGACTGCTCAACATCGTATCTAATTTATCCATAAGGATTTTGATAAAGTTAACCTGACTTGATTTGACTTGAATAATAACATCGTGGCCTGAAGGGGGGCCAGCTTTTTCATTTTGGCCTGGGCCTACTTCAGGCTCTGCACGGCCCTGCTCACAGAATACCGACTTAGGAATCGTAGAGAATGATGGACAATAAATGAGACATCTATTTACTATGCACAAGACATGAAATGACTCCAGTTGCCTTTAATTGACACTGACATCAGTACACTAACATTAGCTGTAATTCTGATGAATGTAGGAAAAAAGAAATGCATGGATTTTTTGCCTAATACTGTACACTCATAATGACGTAAATGTATTGTTGGCAGTGAGGGCCCACCAAAATTTTTTGCTGCTGACCCAAAATTGCACCAGACCGACCGGCGACCACGTACAAATCGAGTATAATTTCATATTCGCGACGCGTGCTTAACCTCACTTTGGAAGTAGGCCCCCTGAAATTTGGGGGCCCCTGCCATTTGGCCCCCCTGGCCCCCCCTCTGCTCAGGCCTGATTGGGTCTATGCTGTCTGATAGTAAGGCCTCTTTTCAATTGTATTGTACCCCCCAATTGAGGTAATAGGTAAGAACTATACTTGACTAACTTCGACTGAATGAATGAATTGCCACTTGAATTGATTGCAGAAACCGCACTTGATGAGTTAATTGTTACATTAATTGACTGATTCAATAATATGAGTTAACTGAGACTAGTTCAATTGATTGCACATGAATGTAACTGCACATGTACATCTAAGTTAAATGAGGTGGATTAAAGATCAAGGGTCAGTGTATCATTCAAAGTTAATAGATTGGCCGTTTTTGGTCGCATTAAAAAGACCAAAGTGTTTCACATCACTTTCCTGTAATCAAAAAGATGCAAAATGCTAGAAAAACTGTATTTTAAAGGTATGCTATAATTTCAAAATTCACTTTCTCTTATCTCCGTATACCAAGGTTAGTGTTTTATAAATATTGCCACTCAAATGATCAGTAATAAAATTGTTTGGTAAATGTTGAAAAAAAACTGGAAAGCTTTTCTGAAAGACAGAGACAAGTTCTTTTTCATGGTGCGAACCTGTTTAGCCCTTGTTGCTATATGAAGGTAGGTATCATTTATGCAAATAGCAGGATTTCATCAACAAAATTGTTTTTGAAAAATCATGATAATTTTCAACGTAAGCGCAGATTTGAAGTCACGCAAATAACTTTTATTTTTATTCAACTACACCATGACCACATGCGCTGATATTTTTGCATACTTTCTGCATTTCATAATTAATATAGACAATTTTTTCGGCATTACTTTTTCAATGCGACAATACTTTTGTCCGAGCACATTTTGGACATACTTTCTATATTACCCCAAAAAATATCAGAAATCAATGAAAAACAGCTTTCCATGTAACAAATGGTTTGATGATGAATGTAAAACACTTAAACGATTAGCAAATGATTATGCAAAAAAGCAAAACCTTGATATAGAAGATAATCTTATTCAGTATATGTCTCTAAAGAAATCATATAAGTCAACTGTACAGAGAAAGAGAAGAGAGTATCAGAACTCTATCAGAAATGAACTGAATAATTTAGAATGCAAAAACCCAGTCGATTACTGGAAATATTGGGATAAACTTAAGAAGAATAACAAAATTACAGCTATTGGCACTGTAAATCTCAATGACTTCGAAGTTTATTTTAAAAGCATGCAATCACCACCTGGTGACTCAGCTTCTAAATTTGACTTTAGGTTTCTAGAAACGGTAGAACAAGAGTTGGATAAGTTAATAGGTGATTCTGATGGTAATATGACTGATCATCCAATAACTGTCTATGAAGTACAGGTAGAATTAAAAAGTCTAAAGAAAGGTAAAGCTCCTGGTATTGATGGTATTTGTAATGAATTCTATAAGTACTTATCTGAATACCTTCTAGATCCTCTCACAACACTGTTCAATTATGTGTGGTTAAAAGGAGATTATCCCGATAAGTGGGCTGAGGGAGTAATACAACCATTGCACAAAAAGGGTAATTACAATGAACCTGATAATTATCGGAAGCTTACATTGATGGCTTGTATGGGGAAAATATTTGAATCAATTGTGAATAAAAGACTAGTTTTTCAAAGTGAAGCTGCTAATAAAGTAGACCCATACCAATTTGGTTTCACCCAAGGGTGTAGGACCAGTGACAATGTTTTCATAATAGACTCTATCATATCATATCAAAAATGGATGCGCAAGAACTTATTCATAACTTTTATTGACTTTTCTAAAGCTTTTGACTTTGTTAATCGTAGCTTTCTTTATTATAAAATGATTAAAAAAGGATACGGCGGTAAACTGGTTAAAATCATTCGTAGTATGTTCTCTAAATCACAAGCTAGAGTTAGATGGCATGGTGAGTTAGGCTCAAGCATTGACAGTACCCATGGTGTTCTACAGGGTGGTATAGTCAGTCCTAAGCTATTCAATCTGTATCTTTCAGATATGGTTGAATTTTTGGACCAAAGCTGTGG
Organism: Platynereis dumerilii; assembly: GCA_026936325.1. NCBI lineage: Eukaryota > Metazoa > Annelida > Polychaeta > Phyllodocida > Nereididae > Platynereis > Platynereis dumerilii. The sequence goes on from JAPTHN010000004.1 coordinate 2,267,681, forward strand.
TATCTCTACAGATGGAACTTATTTTACACATTTACTTTATGCCGATGATCTAGGGTTAGTCTCTGAAACTGAGAATGGAATGCAAACTCTGTTGAATAATGTTGAGTCTTACTGTAGGAAATGGCATCTGATAATTAATTCCCAAAAAAGTAAAGTTATGTATATTCACAAAACACAGAGTAAAAGTGTGAATAAATTCCAATTTACTATTGACAACAAAGAACTGGAATTGGTCAGCTCATATAAATATCTGGGCCATGTGCTTTGTGACTCAAAGGACGTACATAAAGAAATGTATACACATCTGGCGACACAAGCGCAGAAAGCTATGTATGCTCTCAAAGAAAACACAAGGTCTACTGTTGGTTATCTTCCGCCAAAATTAAGTCTTAAAATGTTTGATACCCACATACTTCCGATACTGGAATACAACAGCGAATTGTGGTTCTCCGAGAAGGAAAATAATGCTATTGAAAAAATTCAATTGAACTTTCTCAAAAATATGCTTAGTGTTAGATGTCAAACACCCACCACTGCAATCCTTGCAGATACAGGCAGATTTCCTTTACTTATAAGGCAACAGTCTTCCGCCCTGAAATACTTGGATAGACTAAAAAGTGAAACTTGTCCTATACTTCTTCAGAAGTGTCTAGAAATTCAAATTAAACTTCAGGAGAAAGGTGTGCCTTGTTGGCTCACAAGACTTAGCAAAATCACTGACAGGTTAAACATAGATCTTATGCAATGCAATTTGAATAAAACCATAACATGCCTGTATGACCAGGCTAAGGATAAGATGATTAGTGAAATAAATGATAACACCAAATACCCAAAACTACGAACGTACAAAACTTTCAAATCTGATATGCGCTTAGAACCGTATCTTAACTTCAATCTCCCTAAATCTGTTTATACCAGTATCGCCCGTTTCAGGCTAAGTTCTCACAATCTTAATATTGAAATTGGTAGACATAAACGTCCTTATGTACCTGCAGAAGATCGTATTTGCAATAAATGTAACTTAAATGTTGTAGAAGATGAATTCCATTGTTTAATGGTTTGCCCGAACTGGACCAACCCAAGAACTGAATTGCATGACGTAGCTTGTACTTCAATTAATGATTTTCTGGTATTAAGCCAAGCTGAACAGTTTCATGAAATTTTAATCTCAAAAAATGTATACCTGAATTTTGCTCTTGGCAAATTTCTTTACACAGCATTGAAAATTGAGAGTTGAGGCTATTATTATAATTTATGCGCTAGGTTGGTTGCTCCTGGTGACTGAGTGGTCAGTGGCATGTTGATGTGTTGCTTGCTTGTGTTTGCTGTTGTTGTTGCTGTCACTATTGTATATAATTAAAATGTTTCTTTTGTACATATACATTGTATTATTGGTGCTTCCAGTTATTGATGATGTGATGTTTAATTCTATCTGCACATAAATCTATGTCTTCTGCTTTTTATACCATTTTGTGTGCTGTAGATATCACCTAGGTTAACTGTTTTTAATACCATTTTGTGTGCTGTAGATATTGCCTAGGCTAACTGCTTGATTTACTGCTATTTGAATAGGAATCAGTTATCTCCAGATTCTAGAATAGCAAATGTGGTGCTTTATTAATTAGCCTTAAAATGTGATATAAGTTATTTCTAAATTATTAATTATGGTGCTTTACACAATTACAGTATTACACAATTACAGTATGAAATGGACACTTCTATGAATTTTGTATTAATATATAGTAATCCATTTTATGTTTATCAATTTCATTGTACCATATAATGTATGACTGCTCCTTCCTAGTTGTAGTTAGTTACTATCCCACTTTTGTACATACACATCTTATCTTATTTTATGTTTCTTTTTGTTTACTTGTATGACACATGTATCATGATGATATTCAGATGTCGAATAAAATTCTATATATATATATTAATTTTTGGAACATTCTGACTCCAACAAAACTTTAGTTTCACAATATCATCATATCAAATAAGCATTTAGCTTTCATTTAAGCCATATATTGATTAAATCAGTCAGCCACAAGTCAAGATATGAGCAGTAGCGTCTCAAACATCATGGAAGTGACAAAACTTCTGTCGATGAGTGTATACGTTTGGCGTGTGATCTAATTTCATGGTAAACAGACATTTTCCATTTATTTGAAATGTTCAGCAAAATGTGTTTTTTTTTTGCAAAATGTATGAAAAAAAAAATCTGAGCCTTTTCTGACATTTCATGACAAAAAAGAATTTTCTTCAGATAATGTCTCATCAGTCACAGTGATTTTTCCCATCAGTCATCCTGGAAAAGTGCGGTTCTCCTTTAAAATTTGGAAAAAGAATTATGACTGCATGAGAATACAATTTTATTGTCCAGAAATGTCAAAAACTAACTTACAGTCTTCACATGCAATTGGGTTTGTGGTTTCTACATCTTTAGGAAGTATTCTTAATAATTTTCATACCTCCAAAAAGGCCTTACAGATGAGGATTCCCAAGCGGCAGCCAGGTGGCAGGTTGGTCAGGATGTCCCATTCATGCCTGCACACAGTTTTATACCAGCTTGGTTCACTGTTCAAATCCCACCACTTTAGATGTTCCAGGGATTGGTGACCAGGAGCTCCGTCTATTATCAATCCCTGTCTTTCTTTTTTCTTCAGTGCATTGCTCTCAACATGGATAATCACAACATCCACAGATATCTGCAGTCCCTTACAGCTGCCTTCCCCATCCCATATAAATATCCAAGGATTGGCAACGACAGCACATTGCAGAGGAATTCCCTTCTTGTCAACCTCAGCCATCCTCTTAACAATGTACTCATGCATCCTCAGACATGCAAAGGGCTCATATCTATAAGGCTTTATCTTGGTGCATATCTGTAGGTCAAACTCATCCCATCTGCCAACCTTCAACTTCTCCCTCACACTTCCCCCCATGACTACTTCAGCATTGAGCAATCCATCATTGGCCACCATCCTAGTGAAGAGCGCCTTCAATGCATTTTCTATGGCTTTACCTTCTTGGACTGGCAAGACAAGCATTTTCTTCATATTCTCCCAAACATTTGACTCCATGTTAAAAATGTGAAAACAGCCTTTTTTGAAGTGAGAATCATGGTTTACATAAGAATATTCTTGAAATTTTTCAAAGTATTTTGTACACATACTTGCATTGTTAGATTTCAAAAACATGATGGCAGGCTGGTTGTCATGTAGGTGTGCAATTTCTAGGGGAGTAAAACCATTAATGTCCCTTTCTTCAATATATTTTTTAATCATATCTTTTGGGATACAGTTTAGAATCTGGTCATCATGACAGAAAATGGCAGCCAAGTGCAGCACACTCCTCCTGAGCCAGTTGTCATTCCTCTTGATCAATGTCCATCTCAGCTGTTTCTCCTGTTTTTCCCTCTGCTGTATTGCTTTCTCTGAATAACCCTCAACATGTTTCCCTTTTTCTTTAATCCACTTAGTAACAGGTGGGTCTCCCATGTCTCTCTGCAGAAGTGCATCTGCTTCCTCAAAGCATTTCTTGATGTCATCATCACCATGAGCCTTCCTCATGAAGAGGAGCATATTGATCACACTTCCTGATTTCATACAATTACTAAGAGTGCCATATGCTGCTCTGATGACTTCACTAGCAACTGTTCTCAGATCCTCCCTAACATTCCATTGATCTTGTATTGGATTCAGGAATATGTTAATGATTCTTGTGCTTTGCTTTCTGCATGCACCAAGGAGTTGTCCCTCCATATTAATAGTGCCCAAGAGAGCTTCGTACGTTGTGCACTTCTCCACACTCAGCATTGAAATATCATAAATGTCATCAATTGTAGGATGAGCACCTCTGTCAAGACACCATTTGAGCACCTCAAACAGAGCATAATAGTTCCAATCGTATGTTATTATTTCCGACAAAACACCATAAATCTGCTGGGCATTGCTTTCCACAATCAACTCCTGCAATATGCCTCTTGAGATTGCAAGAATCCTCTCATTCCGTATCATCATGTGCATCTTGGCTAATCTTCCAATGTCCTTTGTCTCTAATAATTGTGTTTTGTATCCTCCACAACCTTTGCTCTTCAGATCTCTCATCCTCTCCACATCCATCTCCAGTTCAGCAATTATCTCCTCACTTGTCCTTCCACTCCTCTCCAGCTGATCATTCATGAGCCCGAGGAATCGGATCAATCTCTGCTGGATACCTTCCATTTCTCTTCCGCTGCAAATGGAACATTTATGAACAATTATTCTCAAAATGAATATTATAATTCCCTATTGAATTTCCAGTCAGCTTTTGCAGTGATGAGTTTTTTTCAGAAATGGATTTTTAACACAACCATAATATTTGTTTTTGATAATTTCTTTCCCACTGTCATGCATGCAACATATAACAACACAATTGTTTATGCATGAATTGCAGCCAATGTAGTATTTTGGCACTCAGTTATTATCTAACATTATTGAATGGCAACTTTTCTACAGGAAAACGCACTACATATTACTACCAGTTACAGATTGTAATCGCAGGAAATGTTAGTTTTATGATCAGTGTCGATGCTGTCAGTCCACCATTCAGGCCACTAAGATTTTTTTAATATTTTGCACCGACCCTCTATGTACAATGGAACATATGTAAATATTTATAAAATCATAGACTGGTTTTTTGTCATGGCAAGACAAATATGGCCTTCATATGGAGCCATAGCTTCAAATTTTGCTTATCAAAAGCCTACTGAAGAAAATATTACACCCAAGGGGCACACAACGCAAACACGATATCTGAGGTTTTTTCGCAACATTGTAAAACATTGCCACAACGCAGTAGACTAATGCAATATCAATCTTGAACGATGCTTCACAACATTGTGACAGCATCATTCCCACTATACATTATACAATTCTACTAATTCTCCTAATCTGCACAAACAACAATTTTTCACAACTCTGTTGTGCCCATGCATTGGGGCATGCATTAGCTATGTTCAAAAACAGAAGAACTGCCTTCTTACGCATGTATACACAAAAACATTTACCACAAACGTTTTTTTCACAGCGAAAATTAATATAACAGCTTAGATCAATTGAACCCGTCCATATTTACTTTAGTAGTAGGAAAACAAACTTTTGCTCGCCAGACTTCTGCATGTGGCTGTAATTTGTCTATAAAACCATGGAAACATCAGGATGTGAAATAACAAGATATGATGGCACTACCATATCATATACCTTGCCAGGATCCAAGAAAACCCCACCGCCCCACAGTGCCCCGCGTCCCAATGTGCCCCCGTTCCCCCTAATTAAAGTGACTCATGCACAGTCAGTAAGAATCATAGAGCTCATCAAATTTTGAGCAATTTTTTCGTTACAGCCTACTGAAGTACATATCACATCAAAGGGATACACATCATAAATAAAACGTTGCTAAATAGTCGAGTGCTCGTATTTTCTTAACATAAGTGCATGGTTGAAATTGCGTTTCCATAACATCTAGATGACCCATAGCGGATACAGAAAATATAGTCTAGGGAGGGCCGGGACGTGTTTCGGCATTCTCAAGCCTGTGTTATCCAATTTCTCTTTAAAATGCTACTATTAATCTTGGTGTACTTAGTGTGGGCCCGGGCCCGCTAAGCCGCCCCCCCTGTATCCACCACTGATGACCAGGGTTTTTTTTCACAAAAATGTAATAGTAAAACATGCTTCACAACGTTTTGACAACATCATTTTCACCATTCAATCTACATAATTTGCACCAACTCTGCAATGTTGTCACAACATTGCTGAAAAATAGTTGTTAAAAATTGAAAAACAGCACAATTGCCTTCTTATGCATGCACTAGTAAAGGCATCCAGGCCACATGCTCTCTTAAAGGCGTATATTGGGGAAAAAAATTGGAAATTGTACCTTCAGAACAACAAAAAAGAGTTTTCCTTTCTCTGAAAAATAAGTAGCCAAGTTGCTTCAGGACAACAGCACAAGTACACTGTTCGCATTTGACGGGTTGTAATTAGTATTCTATGCTGGGGCAACTGAAAGGCCCTGTGCATCCCTGAATTGATAGGGCATGTGCCGGACTCCCAGTCTTCTCATCACATCATAATACTTCAACCATCAAAAATTAAAGTTCATCGAACTGAGCAAGAAATAATTAATTTAAAGAAAAATACAAAAACATGGAAAACCACTAATTTTGAATGATGAAATTATATCTTCATGTTTAACTGCACGTATCTAGCATTACAACAATTTTTAGAATAAAAATTTAATTGTTTCATTGGGTTGCTTCCTGTGCATCTTATTTATATTTCCATAGCAGCATCGTTTCAAAAATTATTTTGGAGTAGGCCTACTGCCTCATCAAAAGGGTGTTTGTGGGTGGACCATTTTGCCTCGATTTTTCTTTCCAACTGGAATTGTCATTAATTTTTAGTTCATTTTGGCTCTCATTCAGAACGACATGAACGTAGATAGTTTATATTACACAGAGGTACTCCTTTTGCTGAGCAGGAACATATCCTAGCTTCATTTCCCTGCACCTTGGAATTAGACGACACATAAAACACTGAACATCTGCTTGTTTAATTTCTGCTTGTCCTCTCAGATCAGCACATTTAGAGAAAAAAAGTATTGTTAGCCAAATTTGATCACAAAAAGTAACAAAACGAACATCAAATTTACATAACCAACCAAATGGGTTATGAAAAAATTGTGCTGCTGAAGCCCAGTTTGGGTTTTCTTACTTTTATAATGATGAAACTCTAACGGAAATTTAGCATCCATTGGTAAAAATGTGTTTTCAATTTCAAAAAAATGTGGAGGGCTGAAAAATGTTAATGACAAACACGTTTGAACTAAGCTCTCTGGAAATCCAGATTACCCAATAAAACCATGCTCTAATAAATATAACCCTTATATTTCATTTTGTAAAATCAGATTTGGCACTTCAGCAAAGCCTTCAGTGATTAATTCAGACACACCCACAAAACCGACCAATGGACAGACCTTCAAGCAGGTTATGCAAATCAGGCCGATTTCGCTATTACGCACTTTCCCGTAAGGGTTACGAGTGTGATTCTTATATGAGTAGAGAGGTCTCTCTGAGACCTTTCAAATGACATATCATACGTCTCTGAGACGTTAATAGTTGCTTTGCAAATTGCCGGTAAACTTTTGAAGTGGAGAGAAATGCTGAGCGCTGATTGGCTGAGACGCTCGTGACGCAAATCTAGCATAATGTGGAGTTCCTAAGAGATTCGTCTAGGGTAGATTCTCTGGGTGAGATTTGGAAGTTCCAATACAATCCGAGAAGTCATATATCACTGAGAATGCATCGTTTGAAACTGCTGATCTAGCACAATCCAGCTTTTGTTGTTATATATATTTGGTTGTCATGGCCATCTTGAAAATAAAAAATTTTGAAAATATCACTAATATTGGATTCATAATTGTGATATGAGAACATATGCACCTGTCCCCATATGGGACACACTAAGAAAGAAAAGGTTACATAAAAAATCAATATGCGGTTTTTTGGCTTGTCACCAGTATACATCCACCAGACTTTTTAAAAACACTCTTGATGTGGATGTTTAAATACCAAGGTAACTGTGGTTGATGACGAGGGTAATTGCTTGTATATTGTGCAATAAAGCATGCACAGATCTATGTAGTAGGAATTCATGAGGACGGAAGGGGATTCGTAGGTAGATTATTATATATCGAAAAAAATTGACATGTAATAGAAAACCTAGGTCAGGAGAACAAGAGAAAGAAGATTATCCCATGTCTAATCACATTTTCTCCCCGATACTGTGATTTTCCCGGGGCAATACAGCAGGGAAAAAGTCAGTATAGGGGAGAAAAAGCAGTATATGGTCACCTGACCTGTATACGACGTTTTTTCCCTGGGAATTACAGGGAATATACTGAAAACAACCAATCAGAGAGCAGTATTCAGACACACCCCCACAAATCTGGTATAGCGTCACAATCTCTGCTGCTGCTCAACATCTTTTCTTGCAATTTTGACAACACACACAAACGATCAGTCTTTTTCAATCTTAGAAGGATCTATTGGGGTTACAGACAAATGGATTAAAGCATTAGAAGCGCAGAAAAAAGCTGGTGTGGGCTGTAATAGTTTTGACTTTCCATCTGTTATAGATAATTTTCCAATGTGATTTTCGGTAAATTAGTTTACTTTTTTCAAAGTGACTTAGTTGTACAAATACTGATTTATATGAATTTCCATCGGGATGAGGACCCTTTTTATTTTGTTTCATTGTTTTAGATAATATTTCACAACATATGACAAAGTAATAATGTTAAATTCTGTTGACTAGTAGAGGAGACCGGGGCTGGTTGTCACAGGGGCAGGTTGTCACACTTTTTACTTTACTGAACTAGAGAGTTAAACAGCTCAACCAATCATTGTTTACTGCTTTTATAACCCACTGGAGTCTTTTTGAGAAATCTTGACCCCTGGAAGGGAGTCTGGTAGGCACACGGTCTATTAAAAATTTCCGGTCACAAAAAGTAAATTTTTACCTGCAACTTCTGTATTATCCTACTCTTTATCAAATAGTTGTTGAAAAAGGTACAGTTAATACACTTACCATGTAAACATTTCTTTAAACAATGATAGGAAGAAGTAGTGAAAAATATGATAAGAATGGCCTTGGTCATCCCTTTTTCGCATTTTCATCAGTCGGGGCCAGGGAATGACCAATGACAAAGGGAAAGTTTTACCTGGCTTTCAAAAGAGACTTAACAGGATTAGATCCTATTCAAAGTCACAATTTTCCGTAAAATATCATACATTCGAGCAAAGGGATGATTGAAATTACTAACAATGACCACAGAATCAGTATTTTATAGTTGCTATTGTTTGTTATTGTTGTTTCCTTGTTTAATGAGAGCCACTTTTGGCATGAGATTAGGAATTTGGTGCATGACAGAGGCGATATTGAATTACATCGTAAACTGGATTAAAGTAAGCCGAAAACTACGACGGCATCCGAATCGTAGCTGTGATTTGTCACTAATTCAAGTGTAAAGGTGTCAACTGATCCATTATAGCATTTATACGCAAACTATTTGCAGTTTTCTAGCATATAATGATTTTCAATAAAAATCATTGATTAAAATCACTGATTTAAATCATGATTTAAATCAAGTGATTTAAATCAAATGATTTAAATCGTGCAACCCTGGTCGGGGCAAGTTGTAACAAAATGATGGGGCAGGTTGTCACACTTTTTTGCAGCTGGTCGTTACCCATTATGACCAGGTTTTTTAACCAAAAAACTAACACAAATATGAATTTTTGATTTATGCATGCCATTGATGCCTAAGGATGTATGCAGATAACGCATAGTGTCTAAATAAATCGATTTCAAATTTATAAAGAAATTTTCCAAAAAAATATTGTAATCATCCTCTTGCTGATCAGAATGCTTTCCTGCTGCTTGGTAAGCCTTCCTTTATAGCACCCTTGTACACAGTAGCATGTTTGTTGAGGTCTGCACTGGGCAAGTAGCGGATTCCTCATATGTCCAAAATAACTTGTTTTAGTCCAGATTTGCCTTACAGAGTCCCACTTCCTGGATCCAGGCTCTTAACCAAAAGTGTGACAACCTGCCCTGAGTGTGTGACAACCTGCCCTGAAAACGTGACAACCTGCCCCGAGTGCTCAATTAAAAAAAAATTTCCCATAAGACATCAAGATTTTGAATGATATAGGTATGTGTTCTTCAGATAGGTTTAAGTCCCTCCCCTTTTAACATTCATATAGAATGGCAGTGCTCCTGCATGCTTAAAATAGAAATAATAGCATATCTAAGTTCTACATAGTGTGACAACCTGCCCCTGTGACAACCAGCCCAGGTCTCCCCTATTGTTTCAACCCTATGGATCTTTGATTTCAGAAACGTTTTTTCTGCCTTGCATTGCCGTTTTATTTTATTTCTGTGGATTTAATCAATGTAGATACATCACATTTACACAGTACCCTGTCAGCGTGCCTCAGCGGTCCGGCGTCGGCCCGGCATCGGTCCGATGTCAGCAGCATTGGACTGGCTTTGGGCCGACGTTGGGCCGCCGAGGCACGCTGATAGGGTAGGTTGAACATATAGCATAGATTACAAATCCAAATTTTCAAGATGATATCTCAAAAACTCTTGCCACAAAAAAATCATAACTGAAACAAGAATTTTCACTTCAAGCGTAAAATCACTGATTTGAGTCAACGTTTTTTTTAGTTCCATGGCTGTTTTATTTTATATCTCAGGACCAGACCTATTAAATTCTCCAGTACTGTTGTACATATAGTATAGATAACAAATCCAAAATTTCAAGACGATATCTCAAAACCTAATGCCACAAAAAAATCATAACTGAAACAAATAATTATCCGTTTAATCGTAAAATCATAGATTTGAATCAACGTTTATTTATTTAGTTCCATGACCGTTTAACTTTATATCTCAAAAATGTGCCTAGACATGGGATAAAAAGGTTATACCAATGGTAGGTGCAGTACATCCCTAGTATACTCCCCGAGACCCCAGTATATTCCCTCGACCCTTCCGGTCTCGGGAAGATACTGGGGTCTCGGGGAGTATACCGGGGATGTACTTCAACAACCCATGGTATAACCTCATAATATATATATAACAAGATAAATTGTTGAATGAGACAAACTTTTGCAGGCGACTTATATGTATAGGCCTATAATGTAATATCAAAAATAAAGCTAAAACAGATTTTAAAGAGTTTATGAATTTGGATAAATTGTAAGACCCCGCTAGAATGTCTGCCCTACTAGATACCCGTGGTACTAAATATACACTCATTATCACTTAACATGACCCAGTTTTTTCAATAAATGTTTACAAATTCAGACGAGGGTAACTCAGTTTTGCCATCCTTGGTGCTTTTGATGTTGCAGGCTCAAGGCTTGGGAATGAATTGCCTCACTCTGTCAGGAAATCACCATCACTGGTCATTTCCAAGTCAAAACTTGAGACATATTTACACAGTACTACTATTACAACTGGCATTTTTTATATTCCAATCTATATTATATATTCTTTTATTGACATTAATAAATATCATAATTGATACATATGTCATTTGTATATACATGTTATAAGAAAGTTAAAAAAAAAAGAGAGTGAGCATATTGATACAAACATAAATACGAGTAATAGTATGCAAGATTAACATATGATTAAAAGAAGTAAAAACTAGGTTCCAGCCACCCAAATAGTTAAAAACAATATGTAGGTATTAAACAACAATTAATATAGATCATAGACAATAAAATACAAACACCAATGATACTAGCTTACAAATAGCCGTTTTAGCTTATTTAAGAAAATTATGATTGATTAAGACCTAAGCGACAGACATACAAGTCAACAAATTTTACATTAATTAACAATGCTTGATATTTTATATTTCGACATTATATACTAAACATTCATTCAATTACATACATTGTTGCTTTAATATTGATAGTACTAATGAAGGTAATCATTATTTTCATAATTATCATGATTGTGAATTATGACCATGTGGATGTAGGAGATATATGTTGCTTTAAATTTAAACATCAGCCTGAAGTAAAAATTTCCCTAGAGCATTTAGTAGGTCAGATTCCTTACTTTTCATTATTGATGTAAACTTGTCAGTGTCATTCAAAGATCGAAAATTGTTGATAAGTTTAGCAGCTGTTGCGAACAGGTTTTCATGGAACAATTCATTAGCAGGGCATACTACAAGGCAATGGATTTCATCCTCCACCACATTTAATTAACACTTTTCACAAATTCTGTTTGTTGTGGGAATCACTGGTTTTTGATGTCGGCCTGTTTCAATTCGTAAACTGTGGGAACTTGTCCTGAATCTGGCAATTTTCGTTAACACCTTTCGGTTTTGTTGCAGCCTGAGATATGGCTCTAACCTACAATCAGTCTTAAAAAGCTTATATGTTCTAAGTTTTGGTTGCTGTGTACTATCATTTATGGATATGAATAATTGTTCCTGTTCTATTTCAAAAAATTTCAATTTTACCGTTCTACAAATACTGTCAATGCTGATGTTACTTACTTCATACTCAATGTTGCAGGTTCTTAAAATGTTTGTTACTTTACTGAACCAGTTAGTTTCATTAGCTCTGTTCGTGTGAGTATCTTTCTGAATTTGTAAACATCTCCTTAGCAGGCTACCATCTGGTGCATTTTCTAATCTCATCCAATAATTGATCATCCTAACTTTTTGTCTAACATGCAGTGGAAATCTACCAGTTTCACCATAAACAGCCAGAGAAGGTGTCTGTTTTCTTACGCCTAACATACGTTTTAGATAGCCAAGTTGCAGAACTTCTAATTCAGATGCAGGTTTTTCACTACCCCATATTTCACTGTTGTACTCAAGGATTGGTAGAACATAAGTATCAAACATTCGCAGAGATATAATTGGGTCAATATGTCCTAGGACTTGTTTTGAATCACTTTGCAGGGCAAAAAGTGCTTTATGAGCTTGCACTGACAGGTATTCTGTCATCTTGCTGTGCACTTTACGTTTGTTAGTTAGCATATGGCCCAGATATTTGAAACTGTCCACTTTTTCTAGTTCCTCGCCATTGCAAAAGAAGGAGTCAGATGTTTTGGTACCAATTTGCATCACTTTGGTTTTACTGACATTTACTATAAGATGCCATTTTTTACAGAAATTGTGCACTGAATTTATGCTATTTTGTAGACACTTAGGAGAATCAGCAATAAGTACAATATCGTCAGCGCACAATATGTGTGTTAAGGTAAATTGTTCAATGTTATCCCATCAGATTTGTCAAGATACTGGGGAAGGTCAGACATAAATTCATTAAATAACTTTGGACTAAGAATTCCCCCTTGCAAGACCCCACATTGACTGTCAATTGCATTACTAGTATTTCCACTCTGGTGAACCCTAGCTTTTGCCTTGTCAAACATACTTATAATAATTTTGAGCATTTTCTCCCCAATGTTCTGCTGCCTCTACACTCTAGCTCATAAATATGGAATATAGGAAAACACGAAAACTACCATTGAATTGTAGCTACCCCATTTGAATCCAATGGTTAAAATCACACTTTTAAGAACTTAAGTGGATTCCTGAAGAGTTATTTGAAGTCCTCACTTGAATATTTACTTAAATCTTTGAAAATTTGGGAGGCTGGAGGAAATTTAAAAAACAATGCAAAAAAGGCCTAAATATGAACCTTATGTAGGGTTAGAAATCCATCCAAAATTGTTGATTTGTGAAAGTTTCTGGCATCAAAGGAAAGATTAATCTTTAAATGAGTCAATTAAATGGTCATCAGCATGTGGAACCTCCGAGACAAATAATCACAGCACAGACAAAATGGGTCATATTTATGCTTGGTCCAATGGAACAGCTTTTTACATTTTCAAATTCCAAGACTGCATGATAACCAGGAACGTTTTATTGATATAGGATTTTACACCCTACGTGTGCTCTACCAAAATTTACTATAATTTCAACTAGAAATTGTTTTGACTGCTAGCAATTGTGAGTTTATCACAATGAACAAGGTTGGTTTATCACCATTGTTCATGAACACCTGAAAATAACCAAAATCCACTCCAGCCATTCGCATCGGGCTAGTTGAGCCTCTTCTCGGCATGTTGAAGTTGATTTTATAAATCTAGATTCGCCCAAAGCAAGGGTAAAAAAATAAAACAAGGATTGTTGTTATTTCGGTATATTCCATATTTATGAGCAAGAGTCTACATACTTTTACTTCCTATTAACACTTTTAATTGCTCATATTCTTACTAGGTTGATTTAATATTTACATTTAAAGAATTTACAGTATTTATAGATTGTATGCTATACAAAATAAATTCATAATAATAATAATAATTATTATAGTAATTTCAAGTACAGTAAACTCGCAAAAAAGTATGGTAAAAAATGTCCATACAAAAAAAATACAGAAAAAAAAAATTGGTTTATTGGGGCATTTTAAGGGTTTAATACAGTTGGATAAAAAATCAAATGAGTCATTCAAAATCCAGTCTGGTTAATATTGGTTTGTTAGGGTTTTATAATAGATAACATGGATATTTATGGAATCAGTCAAGATTTAAATGGTTTGACAGAAAACTTGGTGGAACTGTAATTGTTTTGCCATTGGATTTCCCTTAATAAATCAAATCAAAATTGGCTGTGGTATCCACTGTTGTGAAGGCTTGGGGGGGGGGGGGTTCTTAAATACAGTACAACCCAATATTTTCCGAGCAGATCCTGACACTTACATGCCCCTACACTTCCATGCCTTTGCACTTCCCAGCCCTCCTTTAAACCCATTTGTCACTGAAATGGTAACAGTTAATATCTATACAGATTTTGATAAATCATTCAAAATTGCATTATACATGAACATAAAATATAACGTATTGAATGGGTTTGGTGTTGACATTGAAAGTACATGGATTTGTGTAAATATTGATGCCGAAAAAGTTGTAATTGGAACAATCTATAGACCTCCAAATGCAGATAAATTGTATGTTGATAAAATACTTGATGAATTAGAGAAATTAACAGCTTTGAATGAGAACGTAATATTACTTGGTGATTTGAATGTTGATTGCTTGAATAGGATGGAGGGGAGGAGAAATTTCATTGGAAATTTGGAAGATTTATTTGGTATGACTCAATTAGTAAATGAACCAACAAGAGAAACCCTGACTAGTGCTTCTCTTACTGATGTAATTTTTTCAACAAAACCTGCAGGGGCGGACTGGGAGCAAAAATCGGCCCTGGAAATTTTTGCCGACAGTGGCCCCATATGCGATACATTACTTGAATAATTATGATAAAACCTACAAAAATTGATGCGCACAATTATTCCCTCCAACAACGGTCTTATGGTGTGATTCAATTCAAGAGAATTTCCTATTTTTTACTCTAAGGGAAAGTAACTTGATTCTCATTCTCAGAATGACTTTTTACTAACTTGATTTTAAAACATTCAAAAAACTTTCACAGCCATGCCATGCAGAACCTCAGACACAACCGTGATGGTAATTAGCAAATTGCACAGGCCTACTGAGAATATAGTACAAAATAACTGCAGAAGAAACAAGAATATTCTGCTATTTTAATGAAATTTGTTGCAAGCCCTTCATTATTTGACAGACATGGGATATAAAATTCACAGATTAAAAATAACACAATCTTTCATACAATTTGGAACATCATTTCAGCCAACTATGATTGACACTCCTGGGATTGATATAGGCCTACAAGCTAGGTATCTTGAACTACACAAGAATATATTTTGGAATATCAATTCCCAGAACAGTCTTGAACAAAATAAGTCAATGGGCCCCCACATTTCTATTTTTGCACTGGGTAATTTTGGCTAAGATGGAAGGGCCCTTTCCTATACAGGGCTGTCCCGCATTGAGGCCCCAACCAAAAAGATTGATTTTTCTTTTGGAAATTCCATGGGCCCCCCTGAGGCCTGGGCTGGGTGGTTGGGCCTAAGGCAGCTGCACTCTGCCACATGGGCCAGTCCGCCCCTGATCCCAACCTAGGTGCAGACATCACAAACAATCTTGAAGCAAGTCAACAGTTACTGGCTAATAAAGGCAAAGTAACACAAAAAGTGTCAAAGGCCCTGGGCAGTGGAGAATTAGGTATGCTCACTCCAGGGCCCTGAACTTCTTGATACCACTAGCTCCACCTTCAGTTGTATTTTGGAAGCGAAAAATCTCAAGATTTTTCTTGACTTTTTGTCCTAGGCCCTGTCCATCGGCCCTTAGACCCATCGGCCCACCGGGAAATCTCCCGGTGTCCCGGTGGCCCAGTCCAGCCCTGAAAACCTGATATTCACGGCAGTACGAATGTTTTAAAAATTGATAATATGACTGCGGGTGCTGCTGGACGCCTTTTGCTGATCACGTGCAATCAAGTGTGACTGTGTCGATCCATAAAAGATGAATAACGATTTGTGTGTTGAGTGCAGCTTGTTTAGACCTTGCTTAAAAAAGCTCAGTTGTATAATAATAATAATAAAAAGATATATATTCGTTGTTGTCCATGGCGCAGTGGGGCCTCTATTTGACGGGAGGTTTATTCGAGGGGCGTATATGCGTACATCCATTGTGCATGCCTGTGTACGGCCATCGTCAAGTGTACTCCCATCTGTAGCTCGTCTGGCATGCCCATCTGTGTGTGCACGCCAATCTGTGTGTACACACCCATCTGAATGCCTGTCTGTGTGGGCACGCCCACCTGTACACCCATCTGTGTGTACGCCCACCTGTAGGCCTATGCCCATCTCTAGAGTGTATGCCCATCTGTGTTGGAACCCTCATCTGTGAGTGCATGCCCATCTTAGTGTGCACGCCCCCCTTTACACCTAGCTGGGAGTACGCCCACCTGGACGACCATCTGTGTGTGTATGCCCATTTGTGTGTGCACAGCCACCTTCGTGTGCACGCCACGGCCATCTGTGTGCGCATGCCCATACAGGGTGGTCAAGAAAAAACTTTACACACTTTCTCTGGCATTGTTCTATAAATTTGTCTGTAATTACTATCAAATCTTTTCTGATGTAAAGAGGATAGTCATGGCAATATATTATCTGTAGTATGTTACCCTGGGCCATGTTGTGTGAACTTGACCTCTGACTTTGCAGAAATAAAAAAAAAAGACCATTTTCACACATTTTGCTGTAACGAAAGCAAGGCATTGCCATCAATTCAAATATTGTACCATTGTTTTCATATTCTTACAGTAACTTAGAGTTCTTAAGAGGAGAGTGGTCCCACGATTTCAGCTCTCTTCGACTGAAACTCAATTCTGTGGGGAGCTTGAAAGAGGAGAAGGTTGATGAAAATCGCACGCTACCACAGTTTTTCAAAATGTTCCTCCTGTCGCAACGCCTTATCAAAATTAGATCCAAGAGTGGCAAAATAATACTGAGATTCCTACCAGAACTTCATGCAAGAATGAGACTGATTGGATAAGAACTCACTGAGTTGTGCCTCATGAGCCAAAGACTGTAAAGTTTTTTCTTGACCACCCTGTATGTACAGCGATCTGCATGTATACGCCCATATCAGCACGCCCATCAGTGTGTGTGAGCCCATCTGTGCGTGCACGCCCATCTGTGTGTGCATGTCCATTTGTATGTGCATGGCCATCTGTATGCCCATCCCTGTGTGGATACCCATGTGTGTGTGGACGCCCATGTGTGTGTGTGCAGGTCCACCTGTGTGTACTATCAGTTACACCCTGCTCGTTTCGAGGGTACGGGAATATACACCACGAAGGACTCCATACACCACGAAGCCGAAGGCTGAGTGGTGTATGGAGGCCTGAGTGGTGTATATTCCCGTACCCTCGAAAAACGAGCAGGGTGTAACGGTTTTATCCTCAGACTTCTTGTTTTATTGATGCCCATAGATTATCTTGCAAACTGAGTCTGAAATGTCTTTCAGTAACAAAGCAACAGCATTGTGACGTCATCTCCAGAGCTGTCACCTTGATGATGTCACAATGGCTCAAACAATGGCATTGTGACGCCATGACTATTGTTGCTACATGGACGACGTCATAACAATCCTATGGTTGCAATTGTGACGTCATTTTTTATCTCATACACCCTGTCTGGTGACGACAGACAGGGTGTACGGTGTCATACACCGCGGCTCTCAGCCAATCAGAATCAAGGATTCACACTGGACTGAGGATAAACACACATCTGTCAGCGCAGACCCACCTGTACGCCTAGCTGTGTGGGTATGCCCACCTTTACACTTATCTGTGTGTACGCCCACGTGTATGCCCATCTGTGTGTATGCCCATCGATCAGTGTATGCCCATGGGTGTGTGTATGCCCATGGGTGTGTATGCCCATGGGTGTGTGTACGCCCATGGGTGTGTGTACGCCCATGGATGTGTGTACGCCCATGGGTGTGTGTACGCCCATGGGTGTGTGTACGTCCATGGGTGTGTCTGCACCCACGGGTGTACAACCATTGGTACAGTATATATACACCCATTGATATATATATGAACACCCTTTGGTATAGAGTCGCCCATGTCGGTACTGTCATGAAAAGTAAGCCAACCGAACTGCTGCCTGACCTACCTGCCTACTATGTAATGTAGTGCTTTAATGCAGTGCTGTACTGCAGTGCTGTAATGCAGTGCTGTAACATAGTGCTGTTATACAGTGCTGTAATGCAGTGTTGTAGTGCAGTGCTTTAATGCAGAATACAGAATGCAGTACAATAACACGTTGCTGTAATGCAGCGCAATAATTCGTTGTTGTAATGCTGTTGTAATGTAATGCAGCGAGGCAGTGATGTAATTCAGTACAATAATGCAGTGCTGCAATGCAGTGCTGTAATACAGTGTTGCAATGTATGCAGTAATGCAGTGCAGTTATGCAGTGTTGTAAGGCAGTGCTGTAATGTGGTCTGTAATGCAGTGCAGTTATGCAGTGCAAAAAAACACTGTTGAAATACTGTGCAGTAATGAAGTGTTGTACTGCAGTGCTGTAATGCAGTGCGGTTGAGGTGCTGTGATGCAGTGCAGTAACACAGAGCTGCAATGGAGACTGCAGTGTTTTAATGCAAGGCAGTGATGCAGTGCAGTTATACAGTGCAGCAATGGAGTGCAGTACTTAATGCATTGTTGTAATGCATTGTATTAAGGCAGTGGCATACTGTGAATGCAGTACAATATCACAGTTGTAATTCAGTGCAATAATTCGTTGTTTTAATACAGTGGAGTAATGCAGTGGAGTAATGCAGTGCAATAATGCAGTGCAATGATGCAGTGCTGTAAGGCTGTGCTGTAATGTGGTCAGCAATACAGTGCAGGGATGCATGTTGTAATAAAGTGCTGTAATGCAGTGTTGTACTGCAGTGCAGTAAAATAGTGCAATAATGCGGTGCTGTACTGTAGGGCTGTAATGCAGTGCAGTAATGGGGTGCAGTGATGCAGAGGTGCAGTGCAGAGTTTATGCAGTTCTGTAATTCGATGCAGTGATAATTGACTGTAATTCAGAGCTGCAATGCAGTTTTGTAAGGCAGTGCTGCTACACATTTTTGCATTGCCTTGAAACCTCTACAGTGTCAGTTCTGTGTATGCATTGCCAGTGCTTTGCATGCAGTACCGGTGCTTTGTATGCAGTGCCACTACTGTTTATGCAGTGGCCACTGTTACAAAGGTATTCCATTGGATGTCACCAATATGCCCATAGTCTAGTCATTATATGAAAATATTGGGTCTAACCCGGAACAAATTGCAACACAAATGGTTCCAGTGGCATTTGGTCCCTAAATATGTCAAGAAAGACATACTAAAAGTCCTGGAAAATCCATGTGGTGGAACATCCCAAATTAGCCATAAATCCAAGATGGCCTCCATAAAAATCATGTTTTTTGCAAATAACTCGGAAACTATTAGATATAGACCCCATATGTGTATGAAACTTGAATATAAACTTGGGTATTACGGACATTTTGACACTATTCCCATGTCTCTATCTCTAATAGTTCTCAAGATATAGCATATTTGAATATCTCTGATTTTGCAAAAAAAATCTGTAAATCGCCAAAAATGTCATTTATGAGTCTTGATTCTGAATACTTGAAGTACGACTTTTACCTTACCTATTAAAGATACAAAAGGAATAACTTGTGTTTAATTTAAGACCCCAATCATGTCTCTACCTCTCTTCAATCCCCTATTGTGCCATATTTTGCATTTGGAAGTGTTCCCTTGAAATTCCATTTATTTTGCTAAAATTGGCATTTTATGTGAAGGAAAGTGTTCATTTTGGGTCTGAAATGTACGAAATACTGTGGGTATGGAATTAAGCCTATTCTGAGTTACTGCATGTGTAATGCTTGGCATTATTAAACTAAAATCACTAAAGAATCACACAGAGAATTCGAAATAGACAAATTTTTCCAACCCTCTTATAGTATCATCAATTTACGTCACGAGCATCAATCAGCATCCAGGAACGAAAGTTTACCGGCAATTTATGAAGCAACTGTTTACTTCTCTGAGACGTTTGCCATATCATTTTAAAGCTCTCAGAGAGATCTATCTATCCATGTGAGAATCACACCTGTAATTAGTGATGTTGTTGAGGCCGAACCATTAAAGTCTGAGGCAGTAGCCTCCAAGACCGAGACCATCTAAGTTTAGCCTCAAGGCCGCCCTCGAGGACCTCCAACACTGGCCCAAAGACACCCGAGACTGAGGCAATACCGAGGATTTGGAACCGAGACTGAGCCAAGGCTGAGGTCATCAAAATATGGATCCGAGGCCGGCCTTGAGCCATTAAACTGAGCCTCTAACCCTAATTTTCATTAGTATATATTCTTTTATTGACATTAATAAATATCACAATTGATACATATGTCATTTGTATATACATGTTATAAGAAAGTAAAAAAAAAGTGAGCATATTGATACAAACATAAATACGAGTAATAGTATGCAAGATTAAAAGAAGTAAAAACTAGGTTCCAGCCACCCAAATAGTTAAAAAAAATACTGTAGGTATTAAACAACAATTAATATAGATCATAGACAATAAAATACAAACACCAATGATACTAGCTTACAAATAGCCGTTTTAGCTTATTTAAGAAAATTATGATTGATTAAGACCTAAGCGACAGACATACAAGTCAACAAATTTATACATTAATTAACAATGCTTGATATTTTATATTTCAACATTATATACTAAACATTCATTCAATTACATACATTGTTGCTTTAATATTGATAGTACTAATGAAGGTAATCATTATTTTCATAATTATCATGATTGTGAATTATGACCATGTGGATGTAGGAGATATATGTTGCTTTAAATTTAAACATCAGCCTGAAGTAAAAATTTCCCTAGAGCATTTAGTAGGTCAGATTCCTTACTTTTCATTATTGATGTAAACTTGTCAGTGTCATTCAAAGATCGAAAATTGTTGATAAGTTTAGCAGCTGTTGCGAACAGGTTTTCACGGAACAATTCATTAGCAGGGCATACTACAAGGCAATGGATTTCATCCTCCACCACATTTAATTAACACTTTTCACAAATTCTGTTTGTTGTGGGAATCACTGGTTTTTGATGTCGGCCTGTTTCAATTCGTAAACTGTGGGAACTTGTCCTGAATCTGGCAATTTTCGTTAACACCTTTCGGTTTTGTTGCAGCCTGAGATTATGGCTCTAACCTACAATCAGTCTTAAAAAGCTTATATGTTCTAAGTTTTGGTTGCTGTGTACTATCATTTATGGATATGAATAATTGTTCCTGTTCTATTTCATAAAGTTTCAATTTTACCGTTCTACAAATACTGTCAATGCTGATGTTAGTATTGTTACTTACTTCATACTCAATGTTGCAGGTTCTTAAAATGTTCGTTACTTTACTGAACCAGTTAGTTTCATTAGCTCTGTTCGTATGAGTATCTTTCTGAATTTGTAAACATCTCCTTAGCAGGCTACCATCTGGTGCATTTTCTAATCTCATCCAATAATTGATCATCCTAACTTTTTGTCTAACATGCAGTGGAAATCTACCAGTTTCACCATAAACAGCCAGAGAAGGTGTCTGTTTTCTTACGCCTAACATACGTTTTAGATAGCCAAGTTGCAGAACTTCTAATTCAGATGCAGGTTTTTCACTACCCCATATTTCACTGTTGTACATATATTTGCATATTCCTCGCAATTGCAAAAGAGGGAGTCAGATGTTTTGGTACCAATTTGCATCACTTTGGTTTTACTGACATTTACTATAAGATGCCATTTTTTACAGAAATTGTGCACTGAATTTATGCTATTCTGTAGACACTTAGGAGAATCAGCAATAAGTACAATATCGTCAGCATACAATATGTGTGTTAAGGTAAAGTTGTTCAATGTTATCCCATCAGATTTGTCAAGATACTGGGGAAGGTCAGACATAAATTCATTAAATAACTTTGGACTAAGAATTCCCCCTTGCAAGACTCCACATTGACTGTCAATTGCATTACTAGTATTTCCACTCTGGTGAACCCTAGCTTTTGCCTTGTCAAACATACTTATAATAATTTTGAGCATTTTCTCCCCAATGTTCTGCTGCCTCAGTTTGAAATACAGAGCGTTCCTGTTTATGTAATCAAATGCTTTAGTAAAATCTATAAAACACATGTACACAGGCTTTTTCTTAGCTTGTTGATAGCTTAAGACTGTATCCAAAATGAAAACACAGTCCGTGGTGCTGGCTCCCGGTGTGAAACCGAATTGACATGGGTCATCAAGGTTCAGAGCCTCATTTTTGAAATACAACCGACTATTCAGGATTGAATCGAAGATTTTACCCATAACAACATTTATAGTTATTTTTCGATAGTTATCTGGGTCTGCGCGACTTCCCTTTTTGTGGAGGGCATTAATAAGACCTTCAGACCACTGAGAAGGATATTCCCCTTTATTAAAAATGTGATTGAACACAGCACAGAATGGTGCCACAAGTTTCTCACTGGCATATTTATAGAATTCTGCTGGTATCCCATCAATATCAGAAGCTTTATTATTTTTTAGTTTCCGGAAGTGCCTTGCAACTTCGTCCTCCGTTATTACATCATCACAGATCTGACTGGCAACTTCATTGACGCAGTTATATCGGGAGTTTTGAACTTCATTGATTGTATGAGTCATGCTTTCAATATCAAAGTAATCACATTCAGGCGGAAAAGATTGTTTTTTAAAGTAGTTGTGAAAAGTATCTAAATCAGGGCTATCAATTTGGTTTTTTCCAATAGCTTTTAATTTATTCCAATATTTCCAGCAATCTGATTGATTTTTACCCATGAGTTTTTGCATTTCGTCCCGATTTCTTTCCTGAAATTGTCTTTTTTTCTTTTGAGTTATTCGCTTATAATATTTTAGCATGCTACCATAATGAGTTTTATTATAGTCTAGAGTTATTCTGTTTGGCGAAGTCATTTAATGACTTCCTAATATTTTTGCACTCATTGTCAAACCATTTATTTGTAGGAAATGTGCTTTTTGCAGACTTTAAATTCTTTTTCTTAAATGTTGGCTGTATGCAATCTGTTATATAGTTGTATACAGTTTCAACTACCATGTCAGTGTTTCCATTGGACTCAATGTCACAGCCAAGCTTATACAGTGTGCTCTGGGCAGTTTCACTGTCGAAGTTGGATAGAAATTCATCAATTTTGCCAATGTCAAACACATATTTTGAATGTTTTTGAACTACTACAAGAAGTTGTGGTAACAATGTCAGTTTTCAGTTTTGAGGGAAGATTAAAAGAGAAGATGAGTGGCGTATGGTCCGACTCTGTAAGTTTATCTGTTATGACAAACTCTTGAAGATAGTTATATGCAGATTCACTACAAAGCAAGTTGTCAACAACACTATGTCCATTTGATGTATGACATGTAAATTTGTCTGTTTTACTTTCATCAAACAGACCATTCATAATTCTAATACCACTAGCCTTGCATAAATTTATGAGATCTTTCCCATAGGAATTTAACTTTTTATCTTTAGAAAATCTAAGTTTAGTCGACCAGATGGAGTGTGTGCTTTTCATTGAAGCATCACTCGCCTGGTATAAATTCGAGAAATTAGGGTTTTTACCATTGACAGGTTCTTCAAAGTCCTTCAAATTACCTGTCCTGCTGTTGAAATCACCACAGATTGAAACAAATGGTGTTCTCTCAAGGAAACGGGCAAGGTCTTCCCTCAATTCATTCAAAACATCATATCCATATCTGCTATTCAAGTAAATCATGCTACCTTCAGGCGGAACATAAGCGCCACCAATGAATATTTCACAGTTTGATCCCTTGACTTTTAACCATATCACATGTTCATTGGCCTTTTCAATAGTTATGATTTTAGATTTGAACATATCTGACTTGATCATTACAGCTATCCCACCAGCGGGCCTCCTAGCTCTGGGATGTTTATACTTTCTTTGACAATGGAAATAGTGGTATCCCTGAAATTGTGGGTCATAGGTATCTAGTTTCATAGTTTCATACAAGAAAATTACATCATAGGATATTAGCATATTTCTAATTTCTTCTAACTCAATTTTTTGACCTATTCCCTGGATGTTCCATGACAGTACTTTAAAATTATGCGATCCATTATTCATACTTGTGCTATAATTATTGGAAACTTGTTTTAGGCTGCATAACGGAACCTGATTAGGATCTACAGCTGCTGCGTTTGCATCTGAGTTAGCATTGTCTTTACGACCAGAAATTTTTACAACATCAGAATCACAATCATTTTCATAATATTCATAATCAAAACTATTTTTAACTTCAGAATCAAAATAATTTTGAGTTTCAGAATCACAAACATCTCCTATTACCACACAGTCATCAAAAGATAAATCGATTACAGTTTCAACATTGATACATTGAGAGAATACAGGATATTGACAGTTATGCATTGAGGAATGATCAGACAAAGAGTTCATAGTATTTACAGGGGAATGTTGTTGCTGGAACCTATTTGCAGAAAAATCTTCTTTACAATACTAGATACACCAAAACAAAGTCTTTCCTTGGCTGTGCGGCTGAGGTGGATGTGAAGGCCTGTTGATTGGCTAGCTTTTGGAGTGTGTCTCGCTTAACTCTCAATTCTGTGTAAATTAAGAATATATATTATGTAAGTTTATATAAGTGACAGAATTATAAGTATAAAAATAATAATACATTTTGCATTTAGATGTCTAAATTACACCTTTATCACTGTTGCAAAACAAGACGAGGGTAACTGAGTTACCCTCGTCTCAATTTGTTAAAATTTAGTGAAAAAACTGGGTCATCCCATTGGATTCCATGTTAAATGATGACGAGGGTAACTGTCTTTTTAGTTTTGGGATGATGAAGGTAACTGTGATTGATGACGAGGGTAACTGCTTGTAAATTATGCATTAAACACTGCCTACACCTTGTCTACATGTGATAGAAGTTTATCATCCAGGATGGAGGTTCACAGGTACAGTGGTCCTTGTCATGAACGACCTCCAAATAAGCATCCACACCCCCATATGTGACCATAGCACTCCTGAATTAACGTTTTTCTTCATAAATACCACCCCAACATGCGACCAACCTGTCTAACATGACATACGACAGCTAAAACGGCCAGAATTTGTCAATTCCATCCTCATATCCAACCAAGAAAAGACCAGAAATGACCAAAATTCTGCAATGAAGCCACTACGTTTTTCGGCAATTTTACATTCATGGCACTCCAGAATTGATTTCAATCCAGTAAATTGCTGCTCGGTGCTTCAATTGATTGTATCAGATTGTTGTTATATTACTTGATTGGTGTTGATTCAATTGATAGCTTTTACTTTTAATTGCCACTTAAAATTTTGGAATTCCAAATAAATTCCTTCTTCAGAAATTTCAAGATGTCAAATACGTCACCTTCACATGGTCTTCTGCAATTAACCCGTATATGTAATGAATAAATAAATTATACATGGTTACATTGATCGGTGTTGGTTCAATTGTTTTGCATAGAAAGAGTAACCAGTGCTTCAGTTAATTGAAGTTACTAGGTCAACTCACCTTTGCTTCGCAACTCACCTTTGTTTGGCAACTTTTTAACTTCAAAGGACAATATTTTTGCATTAAAGCATGCAAA
The DNA here is from genome assembly GCA_026936325.1 of Platynereis dumerilii. Lineage (NCBI taxonomy): Eukaryota > Metazoa > Annelida > Polychaeta > Phyllodocida > Nereididae > Platynereis > Platynereis dumerilii. The sequence continues at coordinate 2,293,444 of JAPTHN010000004.1, forward strand.
TGCATGTTTGATTGATTAGAAATGTGAAATGAATAGCTTCAACATCTTTAATTGCTTCACCATTGTTATTCTGTTATGGTGACGATACAATGGATGGTCATGCATGTGACCAAAAATGGATCTTTAACTGGAAGTATGTGTGAGAAATTACCCAAATTTTTAGCAAGGTATACAAATTCAGTCTGTGCCATATCATTGACCTTCACCAACTTGGGCGCCCAGTGCAAACTTTGATTGTCAAAATGTGTCACTTAAAACAATGTCAAATACAACATCATCGACAAATTTTAGAAGTGGAAGAGCAGTGTTGCGTCATTTCAAATATGTGCACACAAAAGACCAGTTGTCATGGAAATACCCCTCCCGAGCAGGAACGTAAATCAAACCTTTCGCTACGTAATTATTTTGGTTAGAATCAAACGTTGGGCCAAACGACGTATGACAAAGGTAGGGCAAAGGTAATTTCCAAACGTTGCACTCAGATGGAAAACCATACGTAAGTCGCAACCTTAGTAAAAGGTTGGCAGATAGTTTGTTTTATAGTTTGGCCTAACGTTCGAGTCACACGTAAGTCATACCTTTGGTTGAGAGGTTTGAAGAACGTTTGGTTGCAACGTTTGGCTAAATGTGTCAGTGATACGTAAGTCTACCTTTGGTTGAGAGGTGTGAAGAATGTTTGACTATTACGTATGACCATACCTTTGATTCATAGGTTTGTCGAACATTCATTTGAGAGGTTTTTACAACCTTAGACTATTACGTATGTCATACTTTTGGTAAAGAGGTTTCAAGAACGTTTGACTATTACGTATGACCATACCGTTGATTCATAGGTTTGTCGAACATTCATTTGAGAGGTTTTTACAACCTTGGACTATTACGTATGACCATACCTTTGATTCATAGGTTTATCGAAGGTATGGACCCACATTCGGCAATACGTAAGATTCAAGGTTTCTCCAACGTGTTTTTGATATGTATGGACAACGTTTGAATGTAATGTTGAGGGCAGACGTCTCATCATACGTATATACCAAAGGTTTGCTGAAGGTTTGTACAAAGTTGCAGAACCTAGGATCCTGATTCTCAGAGAGCCTTGTAGCGCCATCTATTACATACCTATTCCAATCTATCTGGTGACTTTGAGAAAATAAAAGCTCCCAACAGGATGCTTGCTGGTGATGATTGAATGAAGTCATGAAAAGATAGTAGATAAACCAGTACAAAAATTTCAATATATATATCTCTTAACATGCGAAAGATTAGATTGGCCAAAAAAAATTTCCCAAGTACTACTCAACAAAATACGAGCAAGAGAGAATCAGTTAAGACCAGAGTTAAACTGAACCTACTTGCAACAGAATGCCACCTATCCAGCAGGCCAATTTGGATTGGGATTTTTCCAACTCTTCAGAGTTGCAGCATTAATCCCTTACAAGGTAAGTGAATATTCTTATTTATTTTAGTCCTTAAATGGACTGCAGACTGCTTGGTAAAACAAGGAAGAAAAGTCTGCTAATTTTGGAGCCACCTTCAGTGCTTGCTGCTTGGCTCTGCTCTCTCTATCTCTCTCTGTTTTTCTCTTCTCTTCACTGCTTTAATTTGTTTTCTCTTTGCAGATCTCCAACATTCAATTGACCAACCATCCATCCCCTCAAGACCTCAAAAAAAAAAAAAATCTTGAAATCTGCCCCCCCCCCCAAAAAAAATCCTGCAATCAAATCATATTCTTTATTCAACCACAACGAGGGCCAATATTCAAGGGCTTAATTTAATTTAATTTTTCTGGGTGGCTGGGTCCGCCTGAAGCAATGCGGCAGTCCCCCGGGCCATCCGAGCGCTCCGCCCCTGGCCGGCGCCTCCCTGCTTGCTGGATGACAAGGCAACTTCATGTACATCGTGCACACATAAAATCGTTCCAGAACACAGTTAATCCACCGTAACACTAGTGTACAGGTCCCTCCTCGATTTATACACGGAATCCACACTCAAACGAGTCATATTTCACTAGATACAGGCGATTTAATTCCGAAATACGAGCGCTGTCAAGAAATCCACATGTTTAAAATCGCCGATTGACAGGGCGATTGTGAAGCGTACAAACCAGCCTGAGTCCATCCGAAGCTTTAATTTAATTTAGACACATCCTAGAATCAATCGGCCATGGTTAACTCCAGTGTTACGGTGGAATAGACGGTGTTCTGGAACGATATAAGTCTAATACACACGAACACTGCAGCCATTGCTGCCTTCTTGTCCGCTTTTTGCGCATGCGCAAGACACAGCGCGCTGGGCTGGCCTGCCACGCCTGACGCCCCAGAGGCGTATAACGAACATTCCTTCAACGTGGGGGGTACGTTAACATCAGAGGTTGGAGAAATACGCAATATTTACGATATATACGTACGTAATAATCTCGTAATCATTTGTCGACAAAATGCGTAGTTTTGCAACGTTGGGCCCAATGTGAATGGGAGGTTTAATGCTTCCTTAGACCAACGTTCCTCAAAGGAAATTGTCCACAAGGGACAGTATTTACTTTGGTGAAACGCGACAATGATTACTGAATCTCTGCAAAATATCATGCCTGTAGCTTCATTGGTTTTGGAGAAATAGCCACTGATAGGCCTCTTTGTTTTCAGTGATAAATTTCCCATAACGGTGTTACTTCACAATTTTGCCATTTTCCACTACAATGTATGTGCAAAAAAAAAAAAAAGCTTTTACCCTGCACTGGATAAGAAAAATCTTGACCACTGTTCAAACTAGGAACTCATGCGATACAATAACGGAATCCTTAAAGAGATGTCTTCGTATTTACTAAACTGATTTTTAAATATTTTTTTTGTCGCAAAATTATTTGATATTGTAGCCATAAAAACAAGCATTTTTTCCCCCCAAAAGTGACTTTTGTCTACTTTACCCCAATTTCTGACCCCATTAAAAGGAATATTAAAAATCAGCTCCGTAAATACATTCATTTGGCTTTTCTTCGTTCACCAATATTTAAAAAAAAATTCTACCATGCCTGTACTTCAGAAATCTCACATCCTGTGAGCATTAAAAATCAGCCTTTTTTAGCTTTTAAAATGGTTACCACGGCAACCATTCATTAAGGTAATTACACAAATGAGGAAATGTGCATGATTAAGTAATAAAAGCAAGGGTTCACCAGAGTGGAAATACTAGTAATGCAATTGACAGTCAATGTGGGGTCTTGCAAGGGGGAATTCTTAGTCCAAAGTTATTTAATGAATTTATGTCTGGCCTTCCTCAGTATCTTGACAAATCGGATGGGATAAAATTGAACAACTTCACTTTAACACACATATTGTATGCTGATGATATTGTACTTATCGCTGATTCTCCTAAGTGTCTACAGAATAGCATAAATTCAGTGCACAATTTCTGTAAAAAATGGCATCTTATAGTAAATGTCAGTAAAACCAAAGTTATGCAAATTGGGACCAAAACAGCTGACTCCTTCTTTTGCAATGGCGAGGAACTAGAAAAAGTGGAGAGTTTCAAATATCTGGGTCATATGCTAACTAACAAACGTAAAGTGCACAGCAAGATGACAGAATACCTGTCCGTGCAAGCTCATAAGGCACTTTTTGCCCTACAAAGTGATTCAAAGCAAGTCCTAGGACACATGGACCCAATTATATCTTTGCGAATGTTTGATACTTATGTTCTACCAATCCTTGAGTACAACAGTGAAATATGGAGTAGCGAAAAACCTGTATCTGAATTAGAAGTTCTGCAACTTGGCTATCTAAAACGTATGTTAGGCGTAAGAAAACAGACACCTTCTCTGGCTGTTTATGGTGAAACTGGTAGATTTCCACTGCATGTTAGGCAAAAAGTTAGGATGATCAATTATTGGATGAGATTAGAAAATTCACCAGATGGAAGCCTGTTAAGGAGATGTCTCCAAATTCAGAAAGATACTCATACAAACAGAGCTAATGAAACTAATTGGTTCAGTAAAATAATAAACATTTTAAGCTCTTGTAACATTGAATATGAAACAAGTAACAATACTAACTTAGACATTGACAGCATATGTAGAACTGTAAAATCAAAACTTTATGAAATAGAACAGGAACAATTATTCATATCTATAAATGATAGTACACAGCAACCAAAACTTAGAACATATAAGCTTTTTAAAACTGACTGTAGATTAGAGCCATATCTCAGGCTGCGACAAAACCGTAAGGTGTTAACTAAGATTGCCAGATTCAGGACAAGTTCTCACAGTCTACAAATCGAAATAGGCAGACATCAAAAGCCAGTGATTCCTGCAGCAAATAGAATATGTGAAAAGTGTTCATTAAATATGGTGGAGGATGAAATCCATTGCCTTGTTGTATGCCCTGCTAATGAATCGTTCCGTGAAAAACTGTTTTCAACAGCTGCTAAATTCATCAACAATTTTCTATCTTTGAATGACAGTGACAAGTTCACATCAATAATGAAAAGTAAGGAACCTGACCTACTAAATACTCTAGGGAAATTTTTACTTCAGGCTGATGTTTAAATTTAAAGCGACTATCTCTGCAACCACATGGTCACTTATAATACACAATTATGATAATTATGATAATTAGTATACAATGTACACTTTAAGAAATAAGTTATTTCTAACATAAATTGAACTATTCAATATAGCAATCGATCAATATTAAAGCGACAATGTATGATATTTGATACATGTTTTGTAAATAATGTTCAAATATGAAATATCAAGCATTATTAATTAATCTATAAATTTGTTAACTTGTATGTCTTTTGCTTTGGTCTTATATATATATAATATATAATTAATCATTATTTTTTTAATAAGCCGAAATGACTATTTGTAAGTGATCAGTATCAGTGGTGTGTGTATTTTATTGACTGTTATCTATATTAATTGATGTTTGATACCTACTTTATTTTATAACTATTTGGGTGGCTGGAACCTAGTTTGTATGTATTTTAATCTTGTGCTGAGTGCTCTTTTTATCCAAAACTACTATTACTCGTATATGTTTGTATCAATATGCTCACTTGATTTTAGCTATTTATAACATGTGTATAATCAATTTTATGTATATATAGTTAATCTTGTATATAATTAATACTATTTTTATATATTTTATTTAACTTTTCCCCATTACAAATGACATATGTATCAATTGTGATATTTATAGATGTCAATAAAAGAATATATATATATAATAAAAATTGGTAAGATCTTTAAATCTAAGTATTGACTCGGTATTTATTAACATATATCCGCCAAAGCATCAATACCCCGACAAGAGACCATACCCCCACGAGAGACCACCGGACTGTTGCAGAAGGGGCGGTCTTATAACGCAGAGACCACTGTAGATCATTATCTGAAAATTTTTCATATAATTGAAATTCCATGTAGGGAGAAAAAGAGAAAGATGAAAAGTTACATTACATACAAGGGTGTAGGGACCATGGAGAGAACAGGAAGTGATGGGAGGGGGCAGTGGGACATCATATGGAGAGATGAGAAGTAGGATAATATGGACAGAAGAGGAAGACGGGGATTTGGAGGTGAAAACAAAAAGACTGGAAGGTGAGAGGAAAAAGCCGTGCAGAAAGAGGATTGAAGGATTCCTTCACTGACCATATTTGTACACAGCAATGGGAGGCTAATTGACGCATAAGAAGGACACAGCAAAGGGTCCATGGATGATTGAAACTGCCATGCAACATACAGTGTATGTCTAAGTGATGCATGGATGAAATCAAACTTCGGACCCTTACAGCAGAAATGCTGGCCCCCTAAGTACTAGTCTTGTGTGAATGTGTCCAGATGATCGAAGCTTAATTATCTAACAATTTTGCGTACATATTGGGACCAATAATCCAAAATTGAAGAAGTAATTGTCTTTTACCCCCTTTTTTTCCGCTGTCATGCATGGTCTTGGTATTCTAATTCTTTGATATCCCTAGTTTGTCTTGCTGTAATTCCTACTTTGATCTTGTCTGTCAAATTGAATAATTTAAATTGTTGCTGCGTTCATGGGAAAGTCCCAAATGTTGCTGTAGTCCCTGTGATCTCAATTTTTTGATGTTATCATTTTTTGCTGTAAATTAAGGGAAAGATAATGTAAAACATGTAATGGATGTTATTTAAGCTACCTGGGCCCATGTGTTTTTGGAATTCCAAAATTTGCAATGGTAATAAAATACACAAAAGTAGTGTAAATATTAACGGACTTCAATCTTTGGTGCAGGAAAGTAAATCTAGAAAATCTGAGATGATCACCACCATATAGGGACTGTCTGCAGTCCATCTACTTCATGCCAAAGAAGGGCAGTTACCTTCGTCATATCAATATCAGGATCACAGTTACCCTCGTCTCGACTTGCAGTTACCCTCGTCAATTGAGGTGTGCTTTAAGTCAATTTTAGACTCAAACAGCTGGCATACAGGGTTACTTTTCTTTGAAATCACATTTTCGGCCTCTAATGATGACTTTACATCACCTTGATACGTCTTAAACTAAGTGGTAAGCTCAAATTCAACATTACATAATATTTAAGGCTAATTTAGGGACGAGGGTAACTCAGTTACCCTCGCCTTGTTTTGCCACAGTGTTTATGATTTACTTAGCTCATTTGGAGAGGCAATGTTATAAAATTTTGATAAAAATTTGTCATATGACCATGTTCAAATTGAAGATACTTCGAGAAATAAAGGTAAAAAAAAACAAAAAAAAACATAAGTCTCCACTCACGTTTCTTGCCTCCAAATAGCCCACATCGGTGCTGATGGGACGTAAAACACTAACTCACTCACTCCAATCATGTTTCAGTCAATTTTTGACATTGTTTAATAAAATTTAGTGACATGTGGTGAGATATATTTACACGAAAAATATTTATAAATACAATGAATTAGGACTTCAAGGCAGAAAAGCTGCTGAAAGCCGAGGGTCTGCTAATGAGCAGCTTATTTTTTTCTGATTACAAAAACCTTTCCATTTGCATTCTTGAGCTATATTCGTAAACATTTCAACCACGAGCGGAAGTATGTGTCATTGATAGACATGGTAAACAAGTCGATGGTGAAAGTGCAAAACCTCGTAAGTCAAAAAAAGCTGTTTTTCAGAAATTGGAAAAAACTATCACAGATAATTTTTTATGGCAATGTTGATTTATATGCGAGTTAGGCTCTACGTGATTTATAGAAAGTGAGACCCTGTTTTAGCATAATTTTTTGTCATAGGTCATTGAAACCTGCATTGATGCTACCATCAGATATGAATGAAAATGTCGAGTTACAAGGTTTTGCACTTTCACTTTTTGCAAGTTAGTGAAAGTGCAAAACCTCGTAACTCGATCATTTATCACATTTCTAAGCATTGAATGTACTTCCAATCTATAGCTATACAGTAAAAATGATGATTTGACCATAATAAATAACAACTGCTAATTTTAATTAGTGGCTACAATAGCAAGAATGAGGAAAACAAGCAATTTTTCAAATTTTTTATACAAAATTTATTTCAATAGCCTACATTACTAAAACAAATATAGGGAGGTATAGATTTTTTAATCAGGAAATTTCCTGAGAGCCATAAAAAAGTGCCGCAATCATTGTTTTTCAAAAAAAGTTGAAATATCCGAAAATATGAGCTTCTAAGTTCTGATTTGAGTTACGAGGTTTTGCACTTTCACTTTTTGGAACAAATCGACCTACAAGGTTTGGTGAAATCATTCTGTTACCAGTGTGTGACAGCTTCAAAAAACAGCAAACTGGCAAGGTGACCAATTGACAACATGTATTGGATATTGAAATAGTCATTCCAACCAAAATCTAAAAATGGCAAAATTTTGACATACGAGGTTTTGCTCTTTCACCATCGAAGTGCTTGTTAATCGACTACATGTACAAGGTCAACTATTGCATTGGCACCATATCTGCGTGTTATTTGCAAAACGGCTCTTCTTCTGCAATCTAAAAATTCGAATTTCATACGCTTGTATTGTCTATAGGGTATTATTGCTATTCATGCGCGTGATTTCAACACAGAAACTGGTGACGTGCCTCACTTTGTGCTTGAAACTCACAGGCCTAATATAGCCCAGTTTGAGACAAACAGCTTCTACCAAGCAGATAATTCTGCTCTGGATCTAATTATGGCATTGTTGGCAAAAAATAGATATCTAAAAGTCTTAAAACTACTGATGAAGCTGCTCCAACTAAATATTTGCAAAAAACATGATTTTTATGGCGGCCATCTTGGATTTATGGCTAATTTGGGGTGTTCGACCACATGGATTTTCCAGGACTTTTAGTATGTCTTTCTTGACATATTTAGGGACCAAATGCCACTGGAACCATTTGTGTCGCAATTTGTTCTAGGTCATTTCACATATTGACTAGACTACCATTCTTTTATGTGTATCCCAATAGTAGAGGGTATCCCACTTGTTTTATTTCCTTTTTGTCATGTTGGGATGGCCTGCTCCCTCTCTTCTTGGAAATAAGAGTTTGGCTGCTTTTGAGACATCCCACATCAGTCAAGTGGTCAAAGCAGGTCTAATCTGGCACAGTGCCAAAAATCATGAAAACAACATTCACACAGCCAAAATAACAATAAGGTGGGGTGTGTCACTGAAAAATCATGAATCTATGAATGGTATGAAAGACCCCTTGGATCATCCCGGTCTACAGATGTTTGATTGTAGAATGTAAAGTTATGTTTATATAGCAACTTTCATGATTGTACATTGAGTGTAATTTGTTATATCCATCCCCAAAAAAGTGCGTAAAATGGTACAATCCGGGGGTAACAGCAAAATGACCGCGCCAGCGGCTGGCCGCGGTCATAATAATGATGTCCTTGGTTTTGACAGCAAGCCATTATATTTAAGTGCCGAAATTATTGCACCTGACATTTCTAAGCTATTTAACATTTCTTTACAAAAATGTATCGTGATTGATGATTGGAAAATCTCAAATGTTACACCAGTTTATAAAGGTGGTGATGACAGATATGCAAAAAGTAACTACAGACCTATTTCTGTTATTAGCCATTTGGCAAAAGTTTTAGAGGAAGTTATACAACACCAATTAGCGCAATATCTATTACAACACCAATTAGTGCAATATCTATTACAAGATTAGGGGGCGCTGTCTGACTGTCAACACACTGGTTAAAGAGCTCTGAGACATTATAGGATATAACTCTAGTTTCCTGGATATCTTCTTGCTTATTCTTGGTGTAATTGTCGGTAAGCTCCCTCTGCAACTCATTTGGCAACTTTTGTGGCCAAACACTGTATATTTTTGAAGTTTTTGACTTCCAATACACACCACATCGAGAATAGGGGATTCCCCTGCTCACCTGACTGTAACAGTTGACCTAGTTTCTACCTGTTTCAGCTTGAACAAACATAATACACAAGGACACTGAAGACTTAAAGTACACTTCATCAAATAAAATCATCATATTATTGTTATTTTCTCTTTGTTATCAACTTGTTGTCTCTGTATTATCAACCTGTTAACTATTTTTCAGAAAGTTACAACAGACAGTGAAGAATATAACTGTGCTCTGCAGCAAACCCTCAGCAACCATTCACCCTGATACTTTTCAGTTCTCTTGCTTGAACTGGATTCCAAGAAATATTGACTACATTACAGCAAACCCTCAGCATCTAAAACCTTCGAAATTTTCAACTTTTTGCCTCACCACATTGAGTGCCCAACAACTAATTTTCTTTGATCACCACATAGAGTGATCTTCCTTCCTTCTCAACTAACCTCTTTGGTCACCACTTAGAGTGTCCAATAACTAATTTTCTTTGATCACCACATAGAGTGATCTCCTTCTCACCTCAACTAACCTCTTTGGTCACCACATAGAGTGTCCAATAGCTAACTCTCTTGATCACCACATAGAGTTATCACCTTCTCAACTCAACTAACCTCATTGGTCACCACATAGAGTGTCCAATAACTAATTTTCTCTGATCACCACATAGAGTGATCTTCCTTCTCACCTCAACTAACCTCTTTGGTCACCGCATAGAGTGTCCAATAACTTATTCTCTTGATCACCATATAGAGTGATCTTCCTTCTCACCTCAACTAATCTCTTTGGTCACCACATAGAGTGTCCAATAACTAATTTTCTTTGATCACCACATAGAGTGATCTCCTTCTCACCTCAACTAACCTCTTTGGTCACCACATAGAGTGTCCAATAACTAATTCTCTTGATCACCACATAGAGTGATCTCCTTCTCACCTCAACTTACCTCATTGGTCACCACATAGAGCGTCCAATAACTAATTCTCTTGATCACTACATAAAGTGATCTCCTTTCTCACCTCAACTAACTTCATTGGTTACCACATAGAGTGTCCAATAACTAATTCTCTTGATCACCACATAGAGTGATCTCTTTCTGACCTCAACTATAATAATAATAATAATAATTTTATTCTTGTATAGCGCATTACATGGCATAACGCATCTCAATGCACTTTGACAACAAAATTACAATGATAGTATGTATAAATAAAAACATAAACCACATAAAATTATTTACAATAACATAAACTAAAATAGTGAGTCTTGAGACCTTTTTTAAAATCAACAAAGTCTGTTTTTCTCCGAAGATAGGGCGGCAGCTCATTCCAAAGTTTAGGGCCTACTGTAGCAAATGCCCTATCACCGTAATTTTTCAAAGTTCTCGTTGTTGGTCGAACAAGTGTGATGGCATCACTACTCCTGAGGTTACCTCGCCCCGAGGACTTGATGTTTATTAACTCCTTCAGATAAAAAGGAGCCACTGACCAGTGAACACATTTGAAAATAATACAAACAATTTTAAAGTTTATTCTAGCTCTTACTGGCAACCAATGAAGTTGCTCCAGAATAGGACTGATATGCAGGCGGTCTCTCTTCCTAATGCTGAAAACTAATCGAGCCGCTGCATTTTGAATGGCCTGTAACTAACTTCTTTGGTCACCACATAGAGTGTCCAATAACTTATTCTCTTGATCACCACTTAGAGTGATCTCCTTCTCAACTCAACTAACCTGATTGGTCACCACATAGTGTCCAATAACGACTTCTCTTGATCACCACATAGAGTGATCCCCTTCTCACCTCAACTTACCTCTTTGGTCACCACATAGAGTGTCCAAATAACTAATTCTCTTGATCACCATTTAGAGTGATCTCCTCCTATCAACTACCTTCATTGGTCACCACATAGAGTGTCCAATAACTAATTCTCTTGATCACCATATAGAGTGATCTCCTTCTCCAATCAACTAACCTCTTTGGTCACCACATAGAGTGTCCAATAACTAATTCTCTTGATTACCAAATAGAGTGACCTCCTTCTTACCTCAACTAATTTCTTTGGTCACCACATAGAGTGTCCAATAACTAATTCTCTTGATTACCAAATAGAGTGATCTCCTTCTTACCTCAACTAATTTCTTTGGTCACCACATAGAGTGTCCAACAACTTATTCTCTTGATCACCACCTAGAGTAATCCCCTTCTCACCTCAACTTACCTCATTGGTCACCACATAGATTGTCAAAATAACTAATTCTCTTGATCACCATATAGAGTGATCTCCTTCTCCAATCAACTAACTTCATTGGTCACCACATAGAGTGTCCAAATAACTAATTCTCCTGATAACCACATATAGTGATTGCCTTCTCAACTCAGCTAACCTCTTTGGTCACCACATAGAGTGTCCAATAACTTATTCTCTTGATCACCACATAGAGTGATCTCCTTCTCACCTCAACTAACCTCTTTGGTCACCACATAGAGTGTCCAATAACTAATTCTCTTGATCACCACATAGAGTGATCTCCTTCTCACCTCAACTTACCTCATTGGTCACCACTTAGAGTGTCTAATAACTAATTTTCTTTGATCACCACATAGAGTGGTCCTCCTTCTCACCTGAAAGAAATTAAGCTCATTGTTTCACCCTTAGAGCACTCAATAACAGATTCTCCCTGATCACAACATATATAGCGTCATATCTCTGTCAGCCTCATCTGCCCTCATTGGTCACCACTCAGAGTATTCAAAAACCTAGTATCCCCAATCACCACATACAGTAATTTCAAGAATAACCCTATTGTGCTAGCAAAATACTACACTGTGTACTACAATCTCATTTACTTACTGAACAATGTCCAAACCTGAAAAGCTATATTCCTATGTCTTGCGCATCGGTTTAGCCACCAGAGCGGATTTGATCCAATGAATCACATAGATAAACCTGAAGAACGATGTAACCATAGAAAAAAGCTACCAGGCACACTGCCAATAACATTCTAAAAGCTAGTGTATGGAATGCACAAAGTCTGAGACAAAAGACGGAATTAGTGAAGAACTTCAGAGATGAATTTGATCTTGACTTGTTTCTTTTCACAGAAACATGGCTAAAAGCAGATGATATTGTGGAAATAGGCAATTTAGAAAGGAATGGGGAATACTTTTATATTGGCACACCCCATGAAGGCAGACCTGGGGGTAGTGTTGGTTGCATTTCAAGGTCGGGCTTAAAAGCAACAAAAATCAATACTGTGAAAACCAAAACTTTTGAACACATGGAAATTCAAATTAATTTGAATGGCAAAACAACCACAATTCTTCTAGTGTACCGACCTGAACCCTCAAGCAAGAACAAATACAAGTTATCAGAGTTTTTCGAAGAATTTACACAATTCTTAGCACAATATCAAACATATCACAACGAGGTTGTGATAACTGGAGATTTCAATTTCCACATGAACAAACCTGACGATGCTAGAGTCATGCAGTTCAATAGCATCTTAGATATGTATGATCTTGAACAACATGTGGCTACACCTACACACAAAGAAGGGAACATACTAGATCTTGTCATAACTCGTAAGAATTCAACTCTGAGAAACTGCGAGGTCAATGACTTGCTCTCTGACCGTAACTGCGTCCTTTTCAATATGGCAATTAGCAAAGGAAAAAGTGCAAAAAAGACAATATCTTTTAGAAAAATGCGCAACATTGATATGACTGATTTTAAGAAAGACATTAACAAATGCTTGTCACAAAAGGTTGAACAGGAAAACTCATCTGAACGCTTATCAAAACTGGTCTCGATATACAATTCATCAAAAGATGTTCTTGACAAACATGCACCAGTGGTTACAAAGCAAGTAACACTGCGCAAACCGACTCCATTTACTAATGCCAATATAAAAAATCTAAAAACAGCTAAAAGGAAAGCAGAACGAACCTGGAGGCGAACAAGTCTTGAAAAAGATTGGGAAGATTTCCAGTTAAAACGAAATGCTTTAAATGACTTGCTCAATCAGCTAAAATCTGATGATTTAAGAGCTAAGATTGAGAGCACTAAGGGAAATTCTAAGGCCATGTTCAAGGTGCTTAATTCCAGCCTCAACAGGAAACAAGAACTGCCTCTGCCTAATCATACAAACGGCAAAGACATGGCAAATGACTTCAATACATTCTTTGATGACAAAATTAAGAAAATAAGGTCGCAAATGGACTCTGGTAACAATAACACTGGAACTACTGAAAGATTTATAGGCTTCAAATTATTTCAGTTCAAAACCCTATCAAAACAACAATTAAGAAGCTGATCAAAAGCATGCCGGATAAACACTGTCAACTGGACCCAATTCCAACACGGTTACTGCTTGAGTGCATAGATGAGTTTCTGCCATTAGTAACTGATATTGTTAACGCATCTCTAGCTCTCGGGGAAATGCCCCTTGAATTGAAACATCCACTTGTAAAGCCATTATTAAAGAAGGGAGGACTTGACCTTATTAAGAAGAACTACCGTCCAGTATCAAACTTGTCTTTCCTTGGCAAAATAATTGAAAGTGCAGTTATCAAACAATACATGAACCACCTTGTTCAGAACCAGCTTGATGATGAAAAACAGTCTGCATACAAGCAATTTCATAGCACAGAAACTCTCCTAACAAAAGTCCACAATGACATTATGTTGAACATGAGCAAAGGTGAAATAACAATGCTTGTACTGTTGGATCTCTCAGCTGCGTTTGATACAATTGATCACGATATTCTACTATGAGACTAGAAAACAGATATGGGGTGTGCAATTCTGCTCTCAACTGGTTTAAGTCCTACATAAATTTCAGAAAGATTACAATCTGTCGTGATAAATGACCAAACATCAGACAGGCTTCCACTCAAATTTGGTGTCCCTCAAGGTTCAAAACTTGGTCCAATATTATTCAATTCATACATAGCTCCAGTAAGTGAAGTCGCTTCTCAAAATCAAACTGAGGATCAGAAGTATGCTGATGACGAGCAACTAATTCTATCATTTAAACCAACTTTCACTAGTCAAGAAAATGCAATTAAGAAAATGGAAAAATGCATTACTGAAATACGAAAATTTCTCCATGAGAATAAACTGTGTAACAATGGCGAAAAAACCGAACTCCTCTTGATTGGCACACAACAGCAACTAAAAAAACTCAAAGTTTCATCAATTAGTATTGAAAATGTCTCAATCAAAACAGCAGAGCATGTTAGGAATTTGGGTGTAACCATGGACAAAAATATGACAATGGAGAAGCAAGTCAACAAAATGTGCCAAAATGCCTATTTTAATCTGCGAAACATTTCTAACTCCAAAAGTCCCAGAACAAAGATGTAGTCAAAACTGCCGTAAATGCTCTGGTCACACCTCACTTAGACTATGGAAATGGCCTTTTGTTTGGCGTATCTCAGCATTTAGTGAACAAGCTTCAGGTGGCCCAAAACTCAGCAGTTCATTTCATAGAGAGACTGAAACAGCAAGACAGAGTAGGATCATATAGAAAGCAACTTCACTGGTTGCCTATTGCTGCTAGAATACAATTTAAGCTGATGACTACAACCTGGAAGGCATTGAACAACCATGCACCACTGTACATTCAGACACTTGTCCAGCTTAAGCCCAATCAGGACCATAACCTGAGGAGCAACAATAAATTCTTGTTAATCGAACCAGCTACTAACAGCCAGAACAAATTTGAAGATCGAGCTTTCTCTTTCGCAGCGCCAAAACTCTGGAACAAATTACCAGAAAGTGTTCGGGCAACAAAGACTCTGGACTGCGTCAAGAAAAACTTAAAAACTCACTTGTTTAAAATCTTCTACAAATAACCCCATCTGCCACAAGCGCTTCTTAGCAGTTTACTGGAAGAGTCGCTATATAAATGTCCATTATTATGATTCGACCTATCGGGAGAATCATCTTGTTTTCTTTGATTTTATTATTATTATTAGCATTCACCAATACTTGGTGAATGGTATTGTTTTCGCTCTTATTATTATTATTATTATGAATTCCCCGTAGGGGAATTCATCTTGTTATTGCTACTTTTTTTATTATTATGAATTCCCCGTAGGGGAATTCATCTTGTTATTGCTGATTTTGTTATTATTAAGAACTTCCCGTAGGGAAGTTCTTATTGATATTGTACGTATTCTTATTATTATTATTATTTTTCTTCCCACTTTTGGCCATTTCTTAAATGTTGCATAACTGACAAACTATTAAATATATCCCCATGAAACTACAACTGCATAGTCACAACAGGAAACTTCTTCAATGGTGGGAATTACTCATGGGAATTACAGACGACATGGGAATTACAGTGATTTTCTATGAAAAATTTCTGCGTTCGGTTTTGAAAAAACTGTTGGTTTGTTTTGCATGAAATTTTTTTCTCATATACTGCAAAGAAATGCGCAGTGCAGAAAGGAGCCTAGTGGTAAACGGCTTGATAGGTCTTGAGATAAAAAATTTCGAATTCAAGGCAAAACGAAATTTCCAGGGTTCATGTCATGAAAAACCATGATGCAATTATCAGATTTTCATGATCTTCAGGAAATGAGTAGTACTACTTGGGTACACTGTCTATGCAAAAGTATGGGACCCCAGGTCCAATACTTTTGGTGCCACAAGGCCTCAAAAGTGCAACTTTTGAAGGTCTGTAACTCCCTTAATATTGAACCAAGAAGGAAAAGAAAACCATTTTTGGAAAGCTCAGAATGTCAGCTTTCCAATCGTATATAGCATTATTACCTTGGATGTCCAAGGGAAAATTTCGCTTAAGAGTGAAAATTTCATGTCACTTTTTGACCCGATCAAAACACATTAGGGTACAAAAACCTATGAAGATCTTAATGGATGTTCATGGATATTTTTTCGTTCATGCCCAGCCTAGATCTCTATAATGTGTCCAAAGGAAATTTACCTGCAACAAATACTTTTTCCTGGATAATTTTTTTAAATTTCAAAAGAGAAATGCCAATTACTCATTTCCTAATCATTCAAATTTCACCAAAAAAACATTAAAGGATGTCTAAAATCACGTTATTCATTTAATTTAATGTGACCATGCATGTCAGAGAAAAAGCCAATTTTACAGGAATTTTTTAGTTCAAAACCTATTTTGCCCAAAAAAATTATGAAGCTCTTCATGGATGTTCATGAATATTTTTTTGGTGGTACCCATAGTGGCCCTGCATAACATGTCAAAAGGAAATTTTTCTCCTTCAAATACTTTTTCCTTGAGAATTGTTTTCATTTCAAAATTCAAATGTAGATTGCTCAGCTTCTACTCATCCAAATGTCATGAAAATAACACCAAAAAATGCGTTAAATTATGCCCTTTTATGAGCTCCAAGGGCATATATCTCTCGCTAATAGCCAATTTTACATATCACATTTTACATTTTCAATTATAACTCATTAAGTATTAATTAAAATCAATTAAAACTAATTTCACATTTTGCTAATTTTTTCCTCTATTTTTCCATGTAAGCACATGTTCCTACCATGAATTTTTTTATACTATTTAAACTCTTCCAATAATGTTCAAATCACTTAAAATTGATATGATATGTTGCTTATTTGTTGCCCTATTGTTTGCAAATAAGCTCATATTTTTTCCATTAAATTTATAATTAAATTATAACTTGTGAAATACTGCTGCAAATCACTTAAAACTAATTTGACATGTTGCTGACTCCTTGCCCTCTGTTTGTATGTAAGCACATCTTCCTAGCTCTTATGGTTTGTCCATAACAAATTATTAGGGTTAGGGTTTCATCAAAGTATTGCTTTCAGGGTGTTACCATAGCCCACAAAAGGCCTGGCTGCATGCCAAGCGATATATGAGTATGTGTGCCTGTTTGTGCAGTTCCATGGACTACTGCAGGCAACGTCAAAGCAGCAGTGATATTTTACTCCAGGACAACCTAAACACACTATTAAGCAATGGCAAGGAAAGGAACGCAAGGAACTACAATAGCAGGGCAGGGAAGGGATTGGAAGGAAGGGAAGGGATAGGAAGGGAAGGGAAGTTCTTCCTTTAAATTGCTGTGCAATTTAGTATACTAGTTATTATTATTATTTTTCTACGGCCTTCAAAAAAAAATTTTGAAAGGCAGATTATGAGAACAGTGATCAAAATAAAACAAAATGCACACAACCTCCTTACAGATTGACAGAAACACTATTATCAGAGGTAATTGCATGGTGCAATTACTTCTCAGTGAGACGTAATTCCAGAAATTTTTTTAAATATTGTATTCACCGTTTCTCATAAACTAAGACAGATAAAGTCATGGGAATTTTTTTCAAAATACCTCAGACACTTATCCAGTGCAGAAAGGAGCCTTACGGAATTACGTTGAAAAAATTCCAAGTTATGATTTTTTGTAAAAACGGAATTCCGAAAAAAGGAATTTCAACCTTCAGAAAACAAGGAAGGAATACTCAGATCAAGCTGAATTTATATGTGCATGCAGCCCTACCCTAGTCTAACAATCCCACAAAATTTTGTTGTCATCGCGTAAACGGTATCGGCGCTATGGCCGCACAAAAACTCAATATTCAATTGCCAATATCTCGGTTGCTATTAAAGCTACAGAAAAAATAAAAATACTATCAGAAAGTTCAGTTTCTCCTCTTTTAGATGATATATAGCATTTTACCTTTTAAGGAAGTTTTTATATCTCGCGTAAGACATTGAAAATTTCATGTCTGTTTTTGGGCTCATCAAAACTTTTGGGCCCAAAAAAACTATGAAGCTCTTCATGGATGTTCCTGAATATTTTTTTACAGGTACCCACTATGAGCCTGCATGATGTCTCCAAAGGAAAAAGTTCTACTTCAAGTACTTTTTCCTTGAGAATTTTTTGAATTTCAAAATTGCAATGTAAATTGCTCAGCTTCTACTCATTCAAATTTCATGAAATTAGCACCAAAAAATGTGTAAAATTATGGCTTTTTGTGTGCTACAAGGGCTTATAGCTGTTAGCAATAGCCAATTTTACATGTATGATTTTACATATTCAATAATAACTCAATAAGTATTCATTAAAAATCAATTACAACTAATTTGATATATTGCTAATTTTTGGGCTTATTTTACCATTTAAGCACAATTTTCTACTTCAAGTACTTTTTCCTTGAGAATTTTTTTAAGTTCAAAATTGAAATGTAGATTCCTCAGCTTCTACTCATTCAAATTTCATGTACTTAACACCAAAAACTGCATAAAATTATGGCCTTTTATGTGCTCCACGGGCATAAACCTCTTGCTGGTAGCCAATTTTACATTAGCAATTTCATATATCCAATTAAAACTCATTAAGTATTCATTAAAATCAATTAAGAATAATTTGACTTATTGCTAATTTTTTGCCTTATTTTTCCATGTAAGCACATGTTCCTACCTTGAATTTTTTTATCCTATTTAAACTCTTCCAATAGTGTTTCAAATCACTTAAAATTGATATGATATGTTCCTTATTTGTTGCCCTATTGTTTGCAAATAACCTCATATTTTTTCCATTAAATTTATAATTAAATTATAACTTGTCAAATACTGCTGCAAATCACTTTAAACTAATTTGACATGTTGCTGACTGCTTGCCCTCTGTATGTATGTAAGCACATCTTCCTACCTCTTATGGTTTGTCCATAACAAATCATTAGGGTTAGGGTTTCATCAAAGTTAGACTTACGCTTCAGTCCAATTGTATTGCTTTCAGGGTGGTATCAACTCCAGCTAAGCGCTATATGAATCTGTGCAACTCTACACTTCCATGGACTACATAGCGTCCAAAACAGGCCTGGCCATGGAATACAGAAGAGGGCATGTAATGTAAGGGCATGCAAGAGGGTTGAGTGCAAAGCAAGGGAATGGAAGGGAAGGAAAGGAAAGGAAGGGGGGGGGGTAAAGAGGGAGGGAATACGGGGGAGGGGAATTCATATCTTAAAATTGCTGTGCAATTTTAATTATTCTCTAGTTATTATTATTATTATTATTATTATTTTTCTACGGCCTTAAAATGATTTTTTAAATGCCAATTATGAGAAAAGTAATGGAGATACAACAAAAGAGATACAAGAGTCATATATGTTGGCTTGAGTCCTATCTTCAGAAGCAATTTCACGGCGGAATTACTTGTCAAGCTTGCGTAATTCCAGAAACTAATTTTAACACTGTGTAAACGGTTTCTCAGAAACTAAGACAGATAGAGGCATGAAATTTTTTTTCTATATATTTTAGACAGTTATCCTTTGCAGAAAGGAGCCTAAAGGAATTCCGTTGAAAAAATTCCAAGTTATGATTTTTTGAAAAAACGGAATTCCGAAAAATGACATTCCAACCTCCAGAAAACAAGGAAGGAATGCTCAGATTAAGCTGAATTTATATGTACATACAGCCCTACCCCAGTCTAACAATATCACAAAATTTTGTTGTCATAGCGTTAACGGTATCGGCGCTATGGCCTCACAAAAACACAATTTTCAATCGCCGATATCTCCGTTTCTGTTAAAGCTGCAGAAAAATTAAAAATATCATCAGAAAGTTCAGTTTCTCTGCTTTTAGATGGTGTATAGAACTTTACTGTAGCTTGTTTAATATAGAATCGCGTCAGACATTGAAAATTTCATGTCACTTTTTGGGCCTCCCAAAGCCTATTTTGCCCAAAAAAACTATGAAGCTCTTCATGGATGTTCATGTCCATTTTTTATATGGTACCCATTATGGGCCTGCATAATATCTCCAAAGGAATTTGTTCTACTTTAAATACTTTTTGCTTGAGAATTTTTTGAATTTCAAAATTGAAATGTGAATTGCTCAGTTTCTACTCATGCAAATTTCATGAAATTAACACCAAAAAATGCGTAAAATTATAGTCCTTTGTGAGCTCCAAGTTTTTATTCATTTTCCTTATAGCCAATTTTACATAAGCAATTTCACACATTCAATTTTAACTCATTAATTATTCATTAAAATCAATTAAAACTAATTTCACATATTGCTAATTTTTTGCCCTATTTTTCCATGTAGGCACAACTTCCTACCATGAATTTTATAATCCAATATTAACTCTTCCAATAATGCTTCAAATCACTTAAAACTGATATGATATGTTGCTCATTTGTTGCCCTATTGTTTGCAAATAAGCACATCTTCCTACCATTACATTTATTATTCAATTATAACTTGTGCAATACTGTTGCAAATCACTTGAAACTAATTTGACATGTTGCTGACTGCTTGCCCTGTACGTGTATGTAAGCACAACTTCTTAGCTCTTATGGTTTGTCCGTAACAAATCATTAGGGTTAGGGTTTCATCAAACTTAGGGTTTTGGTTGAGTCAACTTGTATTGCTTTGAGGATGGTACCATTGGTCACCACAAACATTCCTGCATGCTAAGCGCTATATGAGTCAGCAGGTGCAACTCTATGCTTCCATGGCCTACATAGCGCCCAACACAGGCCTGGGAATAGAATGGAAAGGCAGGGAATGGACGCTGAGGGAACAGATTGGGAGGCAATGGAAGATGCCTCAGTGGAAAAGAAGGGTATGGAATGGAAGGGAATGGAAGGCAAGGCAAGGGAGGGTACATAGGGAGGGAATATGGGGGAGGGGAATTCATATCTTAAAATTGCTGTGCAATTTTAATTATTCTCTAGTTATAAATCGACTCTAAGGAGATTTATATTGTTTTCTTTGATATTATTATTATTATTATTATTATTATTATTATTATTATTTGGCCACTTTTTGCCAGTTAGTTTTTGTGCTAGAGACTTGAAATTTTGTACAATGGTAGTCTTTGGTCAGTACTTTCATTTTTTGTGAAAATGGTTGACCTTGACCTTGAACTCAAGGTCACAGGTCATCTCAAAGTCAAATTTTCCAAAATTTCAAAGTGGATTATCTCTTTTAATATCATTGTTAGATTATTAGGACTTAGGAACCTTTATATAAACATGTGTTGCTACAATTTTGGCCTGTATCGTTTATTGGGAGATGAGGGTAAAGGGGTATTTACCCCCTTTTGACAAAAACCAGTTGCTCATGTTTTCAGAGAAAACTATAATGGCTAGAGGCTCAGTTTTTGCTGTAATTGATAGCCTGACTGCTCATCCATGGTAAGACACTTTTTATATTTTGATCAAACTTGGGGTTTCTGAGTTATTGGACTTTCAAAAATGGGTGTTTTGTCCAAAAAGTGAAAACATTTTTTAACTTTGGTTTGAATGGAGGGAAATTAATGAAACTTGGTGTGTATATAGTATTCATGAATTACAGTCACATTATAAAATAAAAATAACGTTTTGGGGGTAATTACCCCAAAAGGGGTAATTGACTCTAACTTTTGATTAACATGGACGATTTTCTCCAAATTTTGCACAAGTCCAGTATATTGACATGGGGAGATAATGCAAGTATGATTTTGATGTCAAGGGGAAATTTACCCCCTTATTCTGGATCGAAAGGGGTGAATATGTGTTTTGAGCAGTTATTGTGTATTGAATGATACAATAGGCATCGTTTGAGACTTACCTTTGTGCTGTGGATGTTCCTGGATAAAAATTGTCGTTTTTAGGTAATTACCCCAAAAAGGGGTAAAAAGTCATAACTTTTGATTGACTTGGACGATTTTCTCCAAATTTTGCACATGTTTAGTATCTTGACATGTGGACATAATGCAAGTACGATTTTGATGTAATGGGGTAATTTACCCCCATATTCAAGATCGAAAGGGGTGAATATGTATTTTGAGCAGTTCTTGTCTTTCCAATGGTACAATTGGCATCGGTTGGGACTTTACTTCACACCATTGATGTTTTTTGGTTAAAATTGCCATTTTTAGGTAATTACCCCCAAAAAGGGGTAAATATTCATAACTTTTGACTGGCTTGGACGATTTCCTTCAAATTTTGCACAAGTTTAGTATCTTGACATGGGCACATAATGCAAGTATGATTTTGATGTCATGGGTTAATTTACCCCCATATTCTGGATTGAAAGGGCGAATATGTGTTTTGAGCAGTTCTTATCTTTGCAATGGTATAATAGGCATCGGTTGGGACTTTACTTCACACCATTTTTGTTTTTGGGTTAAAATTGCCGTTTTTAGATAATTACCCCCAAAAAGAGGTAAATATTCATAACTTTTGATTGACTTGGACGATTTTCTTCAAATTTTGCACAGGTTTAGTATCTTGACATGGGGACATAATGCAAGTACGATATGGATGTCATGGGGTTATTTACCCCCATATTCCAGATCGAAGGGGGTGAATATGTGTTTTGAGCAGTTCTTATCTTTGCAATGGTATAACAGGCATCGGTTGGGACTTTACTTCACACCATTGATGTTTTTGAGTTAAAATGGCCGTTTTTAGTTAATTACCCCAAAAAAGGGGTAAATATTCATAACTTTTGATTGACTTGGATGATTTTCTTCAAATTTTGCACAGGTTTAGTATCTTGACATGGGGACATAATTCAAGTTTGACTTTGATGTCACCGGGTAATTTACCCTGAAAATCAATGCCAAAAGGGATGAACAAGTATTTTGAGCAGTTTTTGTGTTTTCAATGGTATATTTGGTTATGTGTTTCCATTGATTTTTCGTATGAATTGTTCAATCTTTTGCCTGCAAGCCCACGTATTCCATGTCGATTTATATCCTACCTTTTCAAAGGTTGACTGCTAGTTATTATTATTATTATTATTATTTGGCCACCTAAAATTGGAGAAAGTTAATGAAAGTTGGTGGATAGGTAGTCCTAAGTGAGAGGAGAAGTTGTGCAAAATTTTTTTGACATTGACCTATTTTTCAAGGTCAGAGGTCACCTCAAAGTCAAATTTTCCAAAATTTCAAAGTGGATTATCTCTTTTAATATCATTGTTAGAAAATTAGGACTTAGGAACCTTTATATAAACATGTGTTGCTACATTTTTGGCCTATATCGTTTATTGGGAGATGAGGGTAAAGGGGTATTTACCCCCTTTTGACAAAAACCAGTTGCCCATGTTTTCAGAAAAAACTATAATGGCTAGAGGCTTGGTTTTTGCTGTAATTGATAGCCTGACTACTCATCCAGTGCAAGTCACCTTTTATATTTTGATCAAAGAAGGGGTTTTTGAGTTACGGGACTTTCAAAAATGGGTGTTTTGTCCAAAAAGTGAAAACATTTTTTAACTTTGGTTTGAATGGAGGGAATTTCATGAAACTTGGTGTGTATATAGTATTCATGAATTACAGACACATTATAAAATAAAAATGACGTTTTGTGGGTAATTACCCCAAAAGGGGTGATTGACTCTAACTTGTGATTAAAATGGACGAATTTCTCCAAATTTTGCACAAGTCCAGTATATTGACATGGGGACATAATGCAAGTATGAATTTTATGTCAAGGGGTAATTTACCCCCTTATTCTGGATCGAAAGGGGTGAATATGTGTTTTGAGCAGTTATTGTGTATTGAATGATACAATAGGCATCGTTTGAGACTTTCCTTCGTGCTGTGGATGTTCCTGGATAAAAATTGTCGTTTTTAGGTAATTACCCCAAAAAGGGGTAAAAAGTCATAACTTTTGATTGACTTGGACGATTTTCTCCAAATTTTGCACAGGTTTAGTATCTTGACATTGGGACATAATGCAAGTACGATTTTGATGTCATGGGGTAATTTACCCCCATATTCAAGATCGAAAGGGGTGAATATGTGTTTTGAGCAGTTCTTATCTTTGCAATGGTATAATAGGCATCGGTTGGGACATTACTTCACAATACAGATGTCTTTAGGTGAAAATTGTCATTTTAAGGTAATTACCCCAAAAAAGGGGTAAATATTGATAACTTTTGATTGACTTCGACGATTTTCTTCAAATTTTGCGCAGGTTTAGTATCTTGACATTGGGACGTAATGCAAGTATGATTTTGATGTCATGGGGTAATTTACCCCCATATTCAAGAGCGAAAGGGGTGAATATGTATTTTGAGCAGTTCTTGTCTTTCCAATTGTACAATTGGCATCGGTTGGGACTTTACTTCACACCATTGATGTCTTTGGGTTAAAATTGCCATTTTTAGGTAAAAACCCCGAAAAAGGGGTAAATATTCATAACTTTTGACTTACTTGGACGATTTCCTTCAAATTTTGCACAAGTTTAGTATCTTGGCATTGGGACATAATGCAAGTACGATTTTGATGTCATGGGGTAATTTACCCCCATATTCTGGATCGAAAGGGGCGAATATGTGTTTTGAGCAGTTTTATCTTTGCAATGGTATAACAGGCATCGGTTGGGACTTTACTTCACACCATTGATGTTTTTGGGTTAAAATTGCCGTTTTTAGGTAATTACCCCAAAAAAGGGGTAAATATTCATAACTTTGATTGACTTGGACGATTTTCTTCGAATTTTGCACATGTTTAGTATCTTGACATGGGGACATAATGCAAGTACGATATGGATGTCATGGGGTTATTTACCCCCACATTCCGGATCGAAAGGGGTGAATATGTGTGTTGAGCAGTTCTTATCTTTGCAATGGTATAACAGGCATCGGTTGGGACTTTACTTCACACCATTGATGTTTTTGGGTTAAAATTGCCGTTTTTAGGTAATTACCCCAAAAAAGGGGTAAATATTCATAACTTTTGATTGACTTGGACGATTTTCTTCAAATTTTGCACAGGTTTAGTATCTTGACATGGGGACATAATGCAAGTACGATATGGATGTCATGGGGTTATTTACCCCCATATTCAGGATCGAAAGGGGCGAATATGTGTTTTGAGTGGTTCTTATCTTTGCAATGGTATAACAGGCATCGTTTGGGACTTTACTTCACACCATTGATGTTTTTGGGTTAAAATTGCCGTTTTTAGGTAATTACCCCAAAAAAGGGGTAAATATTCATAACTTTTGATTGACTTGGACGATTTTCTTCAAATTTTGCACAGGTTTAGTATCTTGACATGGGGACATAATGCAAGTACGATATGGATGTCATGGGGTTATTTACCCCCATATTCAGGATCGAAAGGGGCGAATATGTGTTTTGAGTGGTTCTTATCTTTGCAATGGTATAACAGGCATTGGTTGGGACTTTACTTCACACCATTGATGTGTTTGTGTTAAAATTGCTGTTTTTAGGTAATTACCCCAAAAAGGGGTAGATATTCATAACTTTTGATTGACTTGGACGATTTCCTTCAAATTTTGCACAAGTTTAGTATATTGACATGGGCACATTATGTAAGTATGATTTTGATGTCATGGGTTAATTTACCCCCATATTCAGGATCGAAAGGGGCGAATATGTGTTTTGAGTGGTTCTTATATTTGCATTGGTTTAACAGGCATCGGTTGGGACTTTACTTCACACCATTGATGTTTTTGGGTTAAAATTGCCGTTTGTAGGTAATCACCCCAAAAAAGGGGTAAATATTCATAACTTTTGATTGACTTGGACGATTTTCTTCAAATTTTGCACAGGCTTAGTATCTTGACATGGGGACATAATTCAAGTTTGACTTTGATGTCACGGGGTAATTTACCCTCAAAATCAATGCCGAAAGGGATGAACAAGTATTTTGAGCAGTTTTTGTGTTTTCAATGGTATATTCCGTTATGTGTTTCCATTGATTTTTCGTATGAATTGTTCAATCTTTTGCCTGCAAGCCCACGTATTCCATGTCGAATCATTTCCTACCTTTTCAAAGGTTGCCTGCAAGTTACCATTAGCTTCTACAACTCCCACTAACTGGCCATGTTAATAGTTGTTAACGTTAGATGTCTTTCTTAGTCTAAGTCCTGAAAGTTTAAATATAGGAAGCACTAGTCTACAATTTGTCCCGTTTACCTTACTATTTAATCATAGATGAAAGGTGACGTCATAATCTTAAAAAAATTAGACTTCTAAATTCCAGATAAAGTCTGGTGAATGCTCATTCCCGATAAATTTATTGGGAATAATTGAGAACTAGTTATTATTATTATTATAAATCGACTCTAAGGAGATTTATATTGTTTTCTTTGATATTATTATTATTATTATTTGGCCATTTTTATCCAGTCAGTTTTTGTCATAGAGACTTGAAATTTTGTACATAGGTAGTCCTTGGTAAGTACTTTAATTTTTTGTGAAAATGGTTGACCTTGACCTTGAACTCAAGGTCACAGGTCATCTCAAAGTCAAATTTTTCAAAATTTCAAAGTGGATTATCTCTTTTAATATCATTGTTAGAATATTAAGACTTGGTAATCTTTATATGAACATGTGTTGCTACATTTTTGGCCTATATCGTTTATTGGGAGATGAGGGTAAAGGGGTATTTACCCCCTTCTGACAAAAACCAGTTGCTCATGTTTTCAGAGAAAACTATAATGGCTAGAGGCTCAGTTTTTGCTGTAATTGATAGCCTGACTACTCATCCATGGTAAGACACCTTTTATATTTTGATCAAACAAAGGGTTTTTGAGTTATGGGACTTTCAAAAATGGGTGTTTTGTCCAAAAAGTGAAAACATTTTTTAACTTTGGTTTGAATGGAGGGAATTTCATGAAACTTGGTGTGTATATAGTATTCATGAATTACAGTCACATTATGGAATAAAAATGACGTTTTGGGGGAAATTACCCCAAAAGGGGTAATTGACTCTAACTTGTGATTAACATGGGCGAATTTCTCCAAATTTTGCAGAAGTCCAGTATATTGACATGGGGACATAATGCAAGTATGATTTTGATGTCAAGGGGTAATTTACCCCCTTATTCTGGAACGAAAGGGGTGAATATGTGTTTTGAGCAGTTATTGTGTATTGAATGATACAATAGGCATCGTTTGAGACTTACCTTTGTGCTGTGGATGTTCCTGGATAAAAATTGTCGTTTTTAGGTAATTACCCCAAAAAGGGGTAAAAAGTCATAACTTTTGATTGACTTGGACGATTTTCTCCAAATTTTGCACATGTTTAGTATCTTGACATGTGGACATAATGCAAGTACGATTTTGATGTCATGGGGTAATTTACCCCCATATTCAAGATCGAAAGGGGTGAATATGTGTTTTGAGCAGTTCTTATCTTTGCAGTGGTATAATAGGCATCGGTTTGGACTTTACTTCGCAATACAGATGTCCTTAGGTGAAAATTGTCATTTTAAGGTAATTACCCCAAAAAAGGGGTAAATATTCATAACTTTTGACTGGCTTGGACGATTTCCTTCAAATTTTGCACAAGTTTAGTATCTTGACATGGGCACATAATGCAAGTATGATTTTGATGTCATGGGTTAATTTACCCCCATATTCTGGATTGAAAGGGCGAATATGTGTTTTGAGCAGTTCTTATCTTTGCAATGGTATAATAGGCATCGGTTGGGACTTTACTTCACACCATTTTTGTTTTTGGGTTAAAATTGCCGTTTTTAGATAATTACCCCCAAAAAGAGGTAAATATTCATAACTTTTGATTGACTTGGACGATTTTCTTCAAATTTTGCACAGGTTTAGTATCTTGACATGGGGACATAATGCAAGTACGATATGGATGTCATGGGGTTATTTACCCCCATATTCCAGATCGAAGGGGGTGAATATGTGTTTTGAGCAGTTCTTATCTTTGCAATGGTATAACAGGCATCGGTTTGGACTTTACTTCACACCACTGATGATTTTGAGTTAAAATTGCCGTTTTTAGTTAATTACCCCAAAAAAGAGGTAAATATTCATAACTTTTGATTGACTTGGATGATTTTCTTCAAATTTTGCACAGATTTAGTATCTTGACATGGGGACATAATTCAAGTTTGACTTTGATGTCACGGGGTGATTTACTCTCAAAATCAATGCCAAAAGGGATGAACAAGTATTTTGAGCAGTTTTTGTGTTTTCAATGGTATATTTGGTTATGTGTTTCCATTGATTTTTCGTATGAATTGTTCAATCTTTTGCCTGCAAGCCCACGTATTCCATGTCGATTTATATCCTACCTTTTCAAAGGTTGACTGCTAGTTATTAAGAATTTACCATACCTATGGTAAATTCTTATTGTTTTTGCTATTATTCTTATTATTATTATTATTTCCGAAAAAGTTGTTTCGATTTTCTTGATTATTTTTTTGAAGGTACCTGTATACTTGTAGACTACTGTATTCCGGTCCTGAGTTTGAATTTTTATTTTTGGCGTATATAGGACCTTTTTAGTGTGAATTTTGGTATATTTTGATGTACTATATCTAAATAAGCTATTAAACTAGAGTAATTTGCTTTAGTTTCTGTCCATAAACTATAAAATTCTATACTTTGGTGAAAAAATAATCAAAATCACTCAAGCGAAACATGCTGCACAGACAATTTACGTTGTTTTTGATTTGTTTCGGGTTTAGCAAAAACCATAAATAATAGCAGTATACTGATGGTGTCGAAAGTTGCTCTATAGTACGGGACATGGAAAGACATATTTTTAATTTTGATATTTTAAGTATTTATGGAATGGCGGCCATTTGTGTACAGTGTATTTGCTCAATTTGAGTTGCATGAGTCAGAAATCCATGAAGGAGTCACTTTAGGTAATGTAAATGTATAATGAACCCCCCCAAACATACCCATAAAACCCCCATTGCCACCTTCAAATTTGACCTTGACCTCATTTTTCAAGGTCATATGACCCGTCAAAGTTTCAATTCACTACATTTTCAAAAATTCCAACAATTATGTTTTTTCAAAGATATCGGGATCATATTATAGATTCATATAGCCAGCAACTGGATTGTTTAAACCCTGAAATCGGAATTGATCTATCTCTGCATGCTGATTTATAAAAAAATTCCAAATATTGCATACCGCGCAACGTGTAAAATCAGCCTATTTTTGCTCTCTTGAGCAATAAATATTGATCCTACACAGTTCAAATAATAAAATGACCCCCCCTTTGTCACATATTTCCAATCTGGGAAAAATATTGGTTTTGACCTAGAAAGGTATTTTCAAGGTCAAACTCAAGGTCAAAATATTTGGCAAAATTGGATATTTGAGATACCTAATTTTTTTAACTAGGAAATAATAGAGCAATTTCCACAATCTCTTCAGTGTTTGGTGCCACAGTACCCTAGAGGACCCTTGCAAAGTTTTAAGTTCCTCGGATTGATGTACATTGCATAATAAAGGTCACAAGGTCAAAAAATGACAGCTAAATTGACCTGCTCTTTTTCCAATTTCACACTTGTACCTAAACTTTGACGGCCTGTATCTCCGGTTCTAATTAAGCTACAGAAAAACTGAAGGCATATTCTGAAAGGCCATAATCTCTTCTAGTATTTGTTTTCTATGCATTTTACTGTATCTCTACTAGTTAAAAAGATCGCCGGACCCTGAAAAATTCATGTTTTCGATTATGATTTTACAATTTAGCTTTATTTTGACAAACAAAGCAATCTTCAAAAAATTCAATACTCCTTGGACATGTAATCCTAACACATTTACAGTAGTGTGTCCAATTTCAAGTCTCTACTGTAAACCGTTTGCCTTTGAGATCAAAATAATGTTCAAAACTTGACATTTTCAGAGTCAATTTTTTGGTGATATTTTACATTTTTGTCATTATTTCAATTGGCTCTATCTCCTGTTATAATTAAGGTATAGGAATGATGAAAGCAGTTCTGAATACCTCAGATTCTTGTCTTTATTTTATTTAATGTTCATTTTGGTGTAGCAGCAATAGTTAAAAAGATCGATCAACCCTGAAAAATTCAACTTCACCTAATATAACCAAATTAGTGCCCTGAGCTAAAAGAAGTCAATTTTGTCATGAAGAAATACAAAATGAGTAGTCTCCTCTAGTATTTGTTTTCCATGCATTTTAACGTATCTCTGCTACTTAAAAAGATCGCCGGACCCTGAAAATTTCATGTTTTGAGTCATGATTTTACACTTTAACATTTTTTTGACAAAGACGGCCATCTTTAAAAAAATGTATGCTCTTTGGATATGTAATCCTAACACATTTACCATAGTGTGTGCAATTTCAAGTCTCTATTGTAAACCGTTTGCCTTTGATATCAAAATAACAGTCAAAACTTGACATTTTCAGAGTCAAATTTTCGGTGATATCTCACATTTTTATCATTATTTCAATCAGCTCTATCTCCTCTTCTAATTGAAGTACAGGAATGATGAAAGCAGATTTGGAAACCTCAGATTATCATCGTTATTTTATTTATTGTTCATTTTCACGTAGCATCAGTAGGTAAACAGATCGGACAACTTGAAAAATTCATCCTTCCCTTATTTTACCAAATGACTGCCCCGACCATAAATATGTATAAAATATTTATTTTGCAGAACAGCCTCTACTTGAAGAAATTCAATCCAGTATAAAATGTGTGAGGCTACCTGTATACTTGTATACTACTCCCATTCTGGTCCTGAGTTTCAATTTGTATTTCTAAGGTTCATATGACCTTTTTAGTGAATTTTTGTATATTATTTTGAAGCCCTATATAATATATCTCAATAAATATATAATACTATATAACTAGCGCAAATTACTTTGGTTTATGTCCATAAACTGTAAAGCGCAAAAATAATCGAAATCACTCAAGCAGTGAATTCGCTCAATTTGAGATGCATAAGCTAGAAATCCATGAAGGAGTCATTTTAGGTAATGCAAATGTATAACAAACTACCCTAAATTTATACCCAGAATGCCCATTCAAACTTGAATTTTGACCTTGACCTCATTTTTCAGTCGAAGTAGCAATTCACTGAATTTTCAGAAATTCTAACAACTATGTTTTTTCTGCATATTAGATTCAGTAATGATGAGAATAGCATGGAGAAGATATGTATCCAACATAGGAAAGCAGTTAGAAAAATCTGGCATTTGCCTAGAAGGACACATTTTGAATTATTGCCTTTCATATCAGATCAAATTCCTGTAAACATACAAATGTACAAGAGATTTATTTGATTTTTCCATCCATGTCTCTTCAGTAAAAATGAGGCTGTTAGTTTCATATTTGTGCAATCGGTTAAGAGTCCAACTCGAATGGGTAGAATAGAGGCGATTTTTAAAGCAAATTCAGCTTGTTCAGCAAATTAGACCACATCTGCATGTTTTTTACGCCGATCCCGCAAAAAGCGTCCCGTTCCGCACCTGCCCATCTGCGTTTTATTACGAAATCCCGCGGCCTGCCGTTCCGCAAATTTGGCCCTGTCCCCATTTATTTTACTACAACTCTTGCCACCCGTTCTGATGACGAAGTTTCACAGCCTGATTTTTCAGATTTGGCCTCTGTGCCTCCTATCGGGAGGCCTGTGCCCAGCTATGCAGAGGCGAGTGGCTATATGTAGAATCACTAAGACTATATCAGCGAGGGGCTGATGCATTGCCTCAAAAATTATTTAATTGCCATACAACTGCCTGCTCAGAGAAATCAGCATCGTGACTAACGCCAGGGGTATACATGGGTCTTAAAAGCAGATGGTGTGTCAAATGTCGGAATTTAAAGGGAAAATGAATGTCCGATGTCCCATTTTATCTAAGCATAAATGATAAATAAATATTTCTACTGTCATTTGTCACTTTTTATCAGTCTACCTGTCAGTGTCTCTCGATTTTTAAGAGGGCCTGTGTCCCTGTGTCACTTTTTAAGAAGGGCAGTGTCGCCTTGTTGATTGTGTCGATATTTACCCTTGTACCCCAACGCCCCAATGACAACTAGTCCCGGTCTCCCCTATTTGGTACACACATCTGTTTTACGTAGTAATTGTGTCTTTTATATGTGTTTTCTGCTGGAGGTTTGCTATCTTTTTTTTTTTTTAAACCAGCCAATACAAGAACTCACATTGACTCAGATAATCAGGTTCAGAACTACAGAAGGCAATCTGTTGTTTTATCTCTAAAGAGACCCTAAATATTCACAAA
This sequence comes from Platynereis dumerilii, assembly GCA_026936325.1. Taxonomy (NCBI): domain Eukaryota; kingdom Metazoa; phylum Annelida; class Polychaeta; order Phyllodocida; family Nereididae; genus Platynereis; species Platynereis dumerilii. The sequence continues at coordinate 2,325,765 of JAPTHN010000004.1, forward strand.
AAAATTCCCTTGCTCAAACTGACCACTCATTTCTCAATCTGTCTCTGTAATCTGTAGACTGACAACTGAGATCGTCAGTCTATGTAATCTGTTGATCTACGCATAGATTTACATGCCTATGGATATGGATAGATCTATATGCAGTGATCTCTACGATAGAGATCACTGGATCTATGTAACTAGTGGCGACCTCTGCAAAAGAAAGGCTGCAGGCTGCTGCCACCTTGTGAATTTATGAAACACCCTTTTTTTTGTGGAATTTGTCACTTCTAATCGTTTAATAAATTACAAGTAAAACTGTGGTTTGTATTTAATGTTGTCCATTTAAAGTTATTTAATTGCATATATATATAGCTATGATAACTTTATTAAATCCAAGTTATTACTCAGAATTTTCGGCATTTGTCAGTGGACGGTCTTATCCAGCTGCCAAACAGCAACACAGAAATGTAACCTGAATATGACGGCCGTTGAAACCGGGTCAAAACGCTATTTAGATGTCCAAAAACTACTGGAAAAGTAGCTGCAGTGGAAAAGAAGAATAACATGGTAGCATCTGTGCAAAAACCGCATGAAAATCGGACGTTTTAAAGGTAAATGGGCAAGCGTTTTTTAATTGCATGTTTGAGGAATGCCAAAAAGGTAGCACGCGGTATGCAGTCAAAACGGCTGTGGACAAAACATGCAAAAGTTGCGTTTGTTTCACGTGATCTGAGTGATCTGGATCCGGTTCTGTGGATCTGTGATCTGGATCCAGATCCGGATCAGTCCTGAAAAAAATGTGGATCTGTGAATCCAGATCAGGATTGGGGTATGCTTCACTTTAGCGCTCATTGAAAATGACCATATTTGGAAAACAATGCATTCGTGACGTCACCTCCGGGCCGCTTGACAACTTGCTGGACATGTGCTTTGGACGACTGCCAGTCAGAACGGCGATAAACCAGAACGGCTATTCGTACAATTACAAACAATACCTAAACGGCGATGATGAAAGCCCAAAACGGCGATGACAATTTTAGTGAAAAATCAACTAAGAAAAGTATCTTTCACCAAAAATAGTCTGAAAAGTGTTACTTTGAAGCAAAAAAAAAATCACATCCATGAAATTTGTTACTTTGTAGCAAAATAACGCAACATTTTTGTTGTCTAATTTTACATGTTATAATGTAGCTAAAACTAAGTAAATGTGTAAAACTTGATAAAATGCAACCAAAAACATAACTAAATGATCTTTTTGACAACGAAACAATGTTGGATAACAAAATGTATTATGTTAAAGTAAAATTACTAAGTTTTCAAGGTATTTCTACCAAAAATTAGTGCAATAGCCGTTCTTGTTTTCTAGTAAAATTTATCATCGCCGTTATGGTAAAGATACGAATAGCCGTTCTGGTTTATCGCTGTTTTGGCTGCACACCCTTTGGACCGGCAATCCCCAGGCCCGGGGGGGGGGGGAGTACTCACCCTATCAGGGTGTATATAAAAGCGCCGCTGGATGGTTTAGGTTTTTTGGCCTTTTTGGATTAAAATTGTTTTGGTTTTTTGACAATTCTGATTAATTTGGTTCTGGTTTTCGCAACCCCAACATGTTTGGTACCGTTAGAATCGGCTTCAAAAGAGGATTAAAATGGTTTAAAAACCATGAAGATTAAATTGGTTTGCGAAAAATTTTAGTGAAGGATTAAAATAGTTTGTGGTTTTGGCGTTGTTTCCTGATTAAAATAGTTCTGGTTTTCAAAATTGCCGTGGCGCATCCGTATGCAAAAGTCCGCGAAATACCCCCTCCGGGCCCCAGGCGGTAATCTTCAGAAAGAGTGACTAAAAGTCACAGACCAAATTACGCATACTCTCAACTTGATCAGCTGATTTGTAGCATGAATATAATGATAATGATAATAGAAATTTATATAGCGCCTTTACCACTAAACTGATAAAGTAAAATATCCTCAAGTTTTGGTGCCTATTTTTACTGATTTTCAGCTCATCTGTTTTCTCTGAAAACGAAAAGCTATTGTCGTCACTTGATCGTTGTCGGCGTTGTCCCGGTTAAGGTATGTGTAAGTGTCCATTTGTGACCTTGGCTTTCCACTTAGAGTTATGAAATTTGGTACACATATGGGGCTATGGGTATGGATCGGGACACTCTTTGCGAAGATCCAAAATCCCCTGCCGGACCGAAATGGAAATTTAGGCTATACCAAGAAATTTAAACATGTGTCCAATTGCAATTTTCTGGCCAAAACTGCCGGACCGGTTGAAAATCTGCCGGACAGGTCCTTCGGACCGGCAATCTTTGCAAAGACTGGATCGGGAACATGTTGAGAAATCCAAGATGGCGGCCATTTTGTCAGCCATCTTTCTTCATCTGTTGAACTACCCATTGTGACCAGTGCGCGCAAAAACCGTCGACAATCGGCTTTTGCCGACTATTTTTAACCGGCTTTTGCCGACTATTTTTAACCGGCCTAACAGCGGGGGCCGGTTAATACAGGAGCTGTAAATGGATCAGGTGAAACCATAAACAGTAGGCATAAACTGCAACCACAAGCTTGCAACCACAAACCAAATGTAAACCACGTTTGACGATGACAGACAAGGTTTTTCCCCATTGTGACCTTAATATTTCACTTGCAGTTATGAAATTTGGTACAGGTATTGGCCTGTGGGTATGGATTGGGAACATGTCGAGAAATCCAAGATGGCTGCCATTTTGTGGTGGCCATTTTGGTGGCCATCTTTCTTCATTCTTGAACTGCCCATTGTGACCATAATATTTCACTTACAGTTATGAAATTTGGTACAGGTATGGTACTCTGGGGCTGTTTTCAAGCTGACTTTGAATTATAATATCGCCCACACGACGATCGTCCATGCGTTTTAAGGAAGGCCAATAATGCCTTTTGGCAATTGCTTTTTGTAGTGCATCTGTTCTCAGAGCCAGTCCCACAATGCTAATTGCAATTCTGCAAGTTCTAAAGCCTTTTTTCACCCTCAGTTTACCAAATTGCCATTGAGAAACAGCAGTTCATGTCAATCTGACAGGTGTCAAAGCTGATAGCGCTTCGCAGTGCAGTGCTACTTTGATCTTGTATCCATGGTTCTTATGCTTAATTGCTAATTCCATTCAGAACCCAGGGTTTGAATCCTCGGATTCTTGTTTATGACAAGAGAACATCTTACATCTTAGCCATCAAGGCATAGCCAGCAGTTGTCACCAAAGATTTTATTGTGCATGCATATTGTTGCATTGGCTGGCATCTCAGCTGTATCTCCCATGAAGAAGTTAATTGAATTTACCTACATATATTGTCATATAAGTGATCAAAAGAATTTAATTGATTTTTAGCAGCGTCAGCCAGCTGTTACCATAAGCATTTTGGCTAATCTTGTTAGCACTGCTAAGCTCGCCCTCTCTCACCAATCTCACTCAAACTTGAAATACACTCTCAATGGAATATTTCCTAAAGCCCAGTCGATTTTGGTGGCCCTCCGTAACAAAAAAATTAATAACGAAAATAAATGGACTGATTTTCACGGGTCAAAGGTCAAGCCTATTTGGGTATGGGCCGAGCTGAAAGTGGGCGTGGCACTTGCGCTTGGTTGAGCCAGAGAGGAATGGTCAACTCGCCAGGGGACAACTCACCAGGCCCACAACTCACCAGTTTACTTCCCATTGTCATATATATATGTTTAGAAACATGTAATAGGCCTTTAGCGATTGACCACAATAAATTGATCTATAAAGAAATAATATAAATTTTGACATTTAAAACTAGATAAATCTTTGCGTCAAATTCAAGCTATCTAGCAGATCTTGACAAATAAAATATTCACTTTGCATGCAAAATAATAAATTCATATTTAAAATGTTAATTCTCTAATTTCACAATTGCTTAATTGCTAATTGCATTCATGAGTGAATTCTTTTCAGTTAATTCACTTGAGAGCACTTGATGCCAATTAACTCATGAAGTGTCAATGCTGCAACACCTCTGCAATAGAATATAGATAGATATATAGATATCTAAGAATATGAGCCCCTGTTTCCTAATGCTTAATTTCTATTTAATAGGCCTATAATCCTGCTTTTCATTAATCGGGATTCGTGCGTAGTAACTCAAGTGAAAAATAATTGTTTCTTTGACTCACTTAATCACTCTCATCACAAATCAAGGCAATATACTTTAAATCATTATGCTTTGACGCCGCTTAAAGCGCTTGCACATTATAGAAGGCGCCGCGGCGTCCACATATCAGGCGATTTCGTCCGCTGTTGGCTGATACAGCGGATCTTGAAACCAGACATCAAACATTTACCTACCGAAAGCCACTTTCAAGAGAAATCCGTGTCAACTTCATGAAACACTTCATCAACATTCCTAAGAATAATTATTCCACTGAATTCATGGCAGTCAAGCAAGTTACGACGAATCGTTAATCAATAATATTCCGAAATTCAAGTCCAGTTTTTCAGCACCGATATGAAAAATCAATCGGCCAACGACTAAGGAAGTACTACGAAGTATAACGTTGGCCTCGTAATGATGAAAAAATCCGGTAGATGGCTTTTTTCTCAGCAAATATTTATCCACCAGGGAATCTCTTAGTCAGAGGCCCCTACAGGGATCTGTTGTGTGCGGAGGCCCTGACAGGGTTTTTAAGAATTAGAACCTAAAATAGAGAGGCGGGACAAGATTATAGGACGTTTCACCGCTGGGACGTTTCACCCGCCGGCAGTAGTGGGATGTTTCACCGACTAGAAATAATTCTTCATTGCCTTGTGCAAGCTTTGTGAAACCCAAAAACCTGCAGAGATGAAGTATCAGTCACAGATAGCACTTGAATCTTATCTAATCTTGATGTTGCTGTAAATTTGAGACAGAGGCATGGGAATGAACTCAATGAATGAAGGAATTAAGGAATGAATGAAGGAATGAAGGAATTAAGGAATGCATGAATATGAATGCATGAATATGAATGCATGAATATGAATGCATGAATATGAATGCATGAATATGAAGGCATGAATATGAAGGCATGAATATGAACTCATGAATATGAATGAAGGAATTAAGGAATGCATGGATATGAATGCATGAATATGAATATAGGAATATGAATATAGGAATATGAATGTGGGAATATAAATGTAGGAATATGAATGTAGGAATATGAATGTAGGAATATGTAGGTTTATGCAGGAATATGAATGCAGGAATATAAATGCAGGTTTTTAACCGGCCAAAGGCCGGTTAATAGAGGAGGGCTTAAACGGATTTTTGGTGAAATGGGACTCTTGTCCACTTGTCCATGTGTCAACTTGTACACTTGCCTTGCCCCTCTGAACACAGTGCTGCAACCCAGTGAGCAATGGGGGCCAATGACAAATATGGACCTGCCCATTATGAATGGGGGATTCAGTTAGCTATAAGGGGTTACCATGGTTACAGCTGCAATGAACAGCTGCAGCCAGCAGTGGGCCTGTGAGCCTCATTGGAGAAGGTGCCCCTGTGTCAGGATTGCTTATAATTCCAAAGCACTGTGAGAGTCACACCATTTCAGTACTTGTGTTTTAAAATAATTGTTCTTGCCTAGATGAGGCATGGTTGCTTAGTGGATCATTATTTTTGCATAACACTTGGCATTGTCTACTTCTTCACCAGCTTTCTGTACAGTGCTATGATGTAGTTATGTACCATTGCCAAATTATTCCTGCAAGCAATGTCTATCTACACACATCCACTAAACTCCACCAAGAGACCAGAGTCTTTCTCAGTGCATTTCTCATTCTGACAGTATACTTTGACAAACTTTATCATTACAGCCTGTAAATTTGATATGCATAAAATGAGTGTTGCTTACCATAGATTTTGGCACTCTGCGACTGTGAGTCATAATAACTGATGAAGTGTCATCTTCCCAATTTAACATCCATGGGAAACATAGAGGCTGTTTTATTAGTCATGATGAAGAGAAGGCTATTTGATATGTCATGTAACTGATCTTAGAGTAAAATTACCGTGACACATCATCAATATGATGATTCAGCCCACTCTGTTTGGATATCAGTTTTACAGACTGTAAACTAAAGTGGTGTTTTAATTGTAGTCTACAGGAAAGGTTGCAAAAAGACGCTTGACACCACAAATAAGCGGGCCTGTAAAAATTCTGGCGGTCCTGTGAACCAGTTTTTACTGGCCCGCATGCCTGGTGAAAGGTCAGAGCGAGTTTTAAAGGCTGTAAGTATTTCACTTGGATTTATGAAATTTGGTATAGGGATTCACTTTGGGATCTCTGTCAAAATTTTTTGGAAAAACCCAAGATGGCAGCCAAAATGGCCACCATATTTTGAATTGCCCACTGCGACCTTAGTATTTCACTTAGATTTATGAAATTTGGTACAGGGATTCACTTAGGGGTTCCCCTCAAAAATTTTTGGAAAAATCCAAGATGGCTGCCAAAATGGCCACCATATTTGAAAATACCCACTGTGACTTTGGTATTTCACTTACATTTATGAGCCTTGGTATAGGGATTCACTTTGGGATCTCTGTCAAAATTTTTTGGAAAAACCCAAGATGGCAGCCAAAATGGCCACCAATGTTCTGAATTGCCCACTGTGACTCTAGTATTTCACTTAAATTTATGCAATTTGGTATACCGATTCACTTAGGGGTTCCCCTCAGAAATTTTTGAAAAAATCCAAGATGGCTGCCAAAAATGGCCACCATATTTTGAATTGCCCCCGAAAGCGTGACAACCTGCCCCAAAAGTGTGACAACCTGCCCCGAAAGTGTGACAACCTGCCCCTGTGACAACCAGCCCCGGTCTCCCCTACTTTCAGCTATTTAAATTGAGAAGGGACATAGGTAGGCCTATATGTTTTTTTTTTTAAACTCCATCAAAATATGGTATTTTCATTACTTGTATGTAATATTATTTCGTAACATTTAATGAGCTCTAATAGTTCTAATGGAAGTTGTTTTTTTTTTGTTAACAAAAAACAAGAACAACATAATAATATTATGGGTTTCTGTAAACTATCTAAAAACTATCTCCTTTTATTATCCATTTAGCTCTGCACCTGTCCTGTAACTCGTCTTTCTTTATGACCTACGCCCAATCCTTTTTAGAAAGGAATACTTGTTTTTACATATCCAGCTTAAGCCTGCTTCCTCTTTGCGAATGTGGTTTTATGGGATTTAAAATACATGAATCTCACATGTGTGTCAAATCAAATGGGAATGAATCAATCAGGAAAATGAAATTTTGATTCAAAATATAGGCCTACTTCTGGGAAACTCATGCGGCCTTCTGCATGGACATTGAATTGTATCAGGCTGTTGCAAATTGTCCGGAGTACTTATTAATAACTGTCTGATGAAAATGAAAATTGTCTGACCAGAACTCCCTCTCCGTCAGACAAAATGTCTGACCAAAGTCAATTTGCTTTCGCGTGCACTGATTGTGACCTTAATATTTCGCTTGGAGTTATAAAAATTGGTACAGGTATTGATTGGCCTGTGGGTATCAACCGGGAACATGTTGAGAAATCCAAGATGGCGGCCATTTTGTGGTGGCCATTATGGCAACCATCATTCTTCATTCTTGAACTGCCCATTGTGATCTCAATATTTCGTTTAGAGTTATGAAATTTGGTGCACGTATTGGCCTGTGAATATCCATTGGGAGCATTCTGAGAAATCCAAGATGGCGGCCATTTTGGCAGCCGTCTTTCTTCATTTCTTGAACTGCCCATTGTGACCTTGGGGGGGGGGGAGGGTTGGTCTAGCGGTAGCATGCTGGGCTGCCAATCGCTGGGTCCAGGGTTCGAATGCAACTGTTGCCGGGTCACCTGGGCCTATGTTGGACGGCTGTTTCAATCATCCTTCACGTCATTGCTGTGTCCTCCTCCTGTCCTAATTAGCCTACCAAGTGCAAAAATATGGGACGTAGTCACCCATCCATCCCATTGTGACCTTAATATTTCACTTACACTTATGAAACTTGGTACAGGTATTGGCCTGTGCGTATGGATCAGGAACATGTTGAAAAATCAAAGATGGTGACCATTTTGCCAACCATCTCTCTTCATTTCTTGAACTGCCCGTTGTGATCTCAATATTTCGCTAAGAGTTATGAAATTTACAGGTATGGGCCTGTGGGTGTGAATCAGATTGTGTTAGATTTAACTGTTCGTGTTAACAAGGTGTTACCTGATTTAGGAATGAATATTCAGTGACTTGGCGCGTTTGAAATAAATAATTACTGCCGCTGTTACTATGAAATAAATAATTTCCCCCTAAGGAAAACTCAAATTATTACTCGTCCCGAAATAACCTTTGATTCTCTTGTATGTTTGCAGCTTTTGGCATGAGATTAGAAACAGAGTAGATACTTAGCAGCAAAAGTTGCTTCTTCTCCGGAACGATGTATGTGCATAGGCCTATAATAACGACTGACTGTCTGCTATTGGTTGAGGTTGCTTGCAGACATATATAGGGCCATGACCTATTAATATGCCTATCAATGTAACAGTGCATGTGCCCCAACAGGCTTTTCTAGTAATATCTATTTGTTCATCTACCCGAATTTTAGCCGCTGTGCCCGAATTTAAGTCTTTTCTCAAAGGACTGGGGGCCCCCTGTTATCTTGTAAGCAGAGCACTTGCTAGGTAACAAATGAAAAACTGCTAAATTGCCTGAATGTCAATAATGAGACAGGAAGGGAGTGACTATTTAACTTCCAAGGGGGGCTTGGAGTTTTCCTTGTAGGGCTGCAATGGTTCATTACCCCACGGTGTGGTTTCGGTTTGAGAACCACTGTTTGGTTTTTTGACGGTTTTTTTATCAGCAAATCCATAAATTTCCGCTTGGGGCTGTGTTCTTTGTGATGATTTACCAATTCAGTTACTAATGCATAGAAATATGTCACAACACTCTTTAACCTTTATTCAAGTAAAGATTTTTCATACTTTTTTAATTTCAGGCATACTTCTTATGTGATCAGTTCAGAATATATTTGTTCCGAATCGTCCCAAAGCTTGCATCTTTTGTGAATCATCAGAAGTTGTCTTCTTGAAGCTGATGAGAGTCATCTCTTGTTTCTCTGGGACCAAAGACTACACATGCGTATCGTAAGTAGAATGGGAATATGAAACAAATATTTCTTAACTTGACTGTTTCTACTTTTTATCTACAGCAGTTAATATTGGCAATGGGGTATCACATAGTAATACACAATAAAAGATAGCAATGATCGGTACAATTGAGCTATGTGCAATTCAATTCCATTCAATTACCCATCTGTGGTAAATTCAATAACCGCCATACTTGAACTGTTCACTTAAGAGTTATGAAATTAGGTACAGTTAATGATCTATGGTACCCAGCCTTTCTGGGGGCCTATCTGCCATTACGAACCAGTTAATATTTATATATATTCACCAGGGGTGTTACAATCATGTAATTGTCATCCTGAACTTTTAAATGTGAACAATAAGAACTACATAATTTTGCTTGAAAAATGAACTTTAAATGTAGAAAGATTACAAGATTACACCTGATTACAAATGTCTGATAATTCACACTTAAGCATTTTTTGTCAAAATGCGAAAAGTTTTCTAAATACATAATTTTATAAAGCCATTTAAGAAGATGCATAAATTAAACAAAGCATTAAATGTCATTTCTTGAACTCCGAGCACTAATGATAAAATGTCCTAACTTTTGTAGTGTTCTTTGTCATGATATGGAAAAAAAATTTCAAAATCAGTCAGATGTAGCCAACAAAATTATTTACAGAGATACTAGCATAAAACAATTCCCTATGGTACCAGGAAACAGAACATACACAAATGAAGTGAATCTCATCCTCAATTGAATTACTTTTACAAATGAAGATAGCACACTGTTAAACCTCTACCGACACTAAATAGATATTACAAACATTAAACATTCAGGAAATAAGGCAAAAACGGACAGAAGGATAGTTTTGATAGATAGATAGATAGATAAATAGATAGATAATGGATAGATAATGGATAGGGGAGTAGCATGGCTGGGACTTTATAAATAATTCTGGAAGGGGATATGGGGCATGAATATGCTTGTAGCAAAAGTGCATTGAATTTTTACTGGAGGTGTTTACACACCTCCATTTATGTAGTAAGTTACAAAGTGAATGGGAGAGTGAGTGAGAAAGTGAATGACAGAGTGGGTGAGAGAGTGTAAATTTAGGGCAGGAAATTCAAAACTGCAGAAGAAAATCTGGAATTACTCATTGCATGTTTCAAATTATCGCCTAATTGCTAAATTCACCAACCAAAACTAGTGATGCAGGGCTGTTATTTGAGCTTATTTGTATTGATATGAAGTAATTCTAAGTACTCCTTTAATCAGTTTTTAGCTCTTCTGTTTTCTGTGAAAACGAAGAGCTATTGCCGTCACTCGAGCGGCGGCGTCGTCGTCGTTGTAATCGTTGTCCCGGTTTAGGTTTTTGTAAGTGTCCATTTGTCACCTTAGATTTCCTGTTAGTACAGGTATGGGGCTATGGGTATGGATCGGGAACAAGTCAAGAAATCCAAGATGGCTGCCATTTTGTGGTGGCCATTTTGGCAGCCATCTTTCTTCATTCTTGAACTGCCCATTGTGACCTTAATTTTTTTTAACATACAAATACAAAATGAATTTTCGTACAGGTATAGGCCTGTTGATATGGATCCGGGCTAAAACTCAGTCACTATTGCATGTGCAGGGATGAAATTTGGTACAGATATGGCCTGTATGGTCCAGTTGTGCCTTTTGTTGGTCTCATTGATAGATACTCTATACATTTGCAAAAATTAGGAAAAATAGAAAAATATGTATTTTTTTGTATTTGGGCGAAGACTCGGTCACTATTGCATGTAAATGGATAAAGTTTGGTACACATATGGCCCATATGGTCTACTGTGCCCTTTGAAAGGTCTGATGGGAAATATTACAAGTTTTTTATACAAGAAACAGAAAAAATTTATTTTTTGTTTCTGGCCCAAGACTCGGTCACTATTGCATGTAGTAGCCATGTACAACGCATGCCACATTATTTGTCTCACTGCAGGATCTAAAACCAGATGCTTTAATATTTCAAACAATGCAGTTCTTGACCTTTAGAGATGTTTCATTGCCACTGATTCAACCCAACAAACGACGAGACTATGCACTCTATATAGTGCACCTTCTTGTTTTCTATGTGTTTGAATGCGAAAAAAGTTGAACTGGTGTTACTGACAAAGTGACGTTGATGTACTTGCTAATGAAGGATAATGTTATTTTCCTCTATCGCATGGTTTCACTTTCTCTTGTGGGATGATTACGCAGTGATCATCCCTCAAACATGCGAACTGGTGACCTATTGTGAAGTAATTATAAATATCAACATATTACCCTATTTGATTTGTCCCTAGGAAGTTGGTAAATTTATTCCCTGCCGCAAGATGTGTTGTAAACTTCGATAAAATGACACAACTCAAATAGGACTCTGAAATCTCACATTTCACAATACTTAATGAATTCTTGTTTTTTTTGTTTTTTTACTTCAGGTGTAATGTGTAAAACTGATGTCTTTTCTGGTGGTCTTGACAAATTCGAAGAGGAGTGCTGTCAAGCTGTCCCCTGATGAGTCCCCTGGACTAAGTGACGACCAGAACCCTGTCTAACAATAGACTGCTGTCTGCCGACTCCAGCATTTGATCTGCAGAGTGAAATTCAAAATTCCAGGGCATCTTTACTTGACTCTATACCTCAGGTTCACTTAGAGAGTGGCTTGCTCTTTGTGTCGAATAAACAGCCATTTGAACAGCTTCACTTAGAGAGTGGCTTGCTCTTTGTGTCGAATAAACAGCCATTTGAACAGCTTCACTTAGAGAGTGGCTTGCTCTTTGTGTCGGATTGGCAGCCATTGAACAGCTTCACTTAGAGAGTGGCATCTCTTTGTGTCGGATAAACTGCCATTTGAACAGCTTCACTTAGAGAGTGGCTTGCTCTTTGTGTCGAATAAACAGCCATTTGAACAGCTTCACTTAGAGAGTGGCATCTCTTTGTGTCGGATTGGCAGCCATTGAACAGCTTCACTTAGAGAGTGGCATCTCTTTGTGTCGGATAAACTGCCATTTGAACAGCTTCACTTAGAGAGTGGCTTGCTCTTTGTGTCGAATAAACAGCCATTTGAACAGCTTCACTTAGAGAGTGGCATCTCTTTGTGTCGGATTGGCAGCCATTGAACAGCTTCACTTAGAGAGTGGCATCTCTTTGTGTCGGATTGGCAGCCATTGAACAGCTTCACTTAGAGAGTGGCATCTCTTTGTGTCGGATAAACAGCCGTTGAACAACTTCACTTAGAGAGTGGCTACTCTTAGTGTCGGATTCACAGCCGTTGATCAGCTTCACTTAGAGAGTGGCTACTCTTAGTGTCGGATAAACAGCCGTTGATCAGCTTCACTTAGAGAGTGGCTACTCTTAGTGTCGGATAAACAGCCGTTGATCAGCTTCACTTAGAGAGTGGCTACTCTTAGTGTCGGATAAACAGCCGTTGATCAGCTTCACTTAGAGAGTGGCTACTCTGAGTGTCGGATTCACAGCCGTTGATCAGCTTCACTTAGAGAGTGGCTACTCTTAGTGTCGGATAAACAGCCGTTGATCAGCTTCACTTAGAGAGTGGCTACTCTTAGTGTCGGATAAACAGCCGTTGATCAGCTTCACTTAGAGAGTGGCTACTCTTAGTGTCGGATAAACAGCCCTTGATCAGCTTCACTTAGAGAGTGGCTACTCTGAGTGACGGATAAACAGCCGTTGAACTACTTCACTTAGAGAGTGGCTACTCTTAGTGTCGGATAAACAGCCGTCGATCAGCTTCACTTAGAGAGTGGCTACTCTTAGTGTCGGATAAACAGCCGTTGATCAGCTTCACTTAGAGAGTGGCTACTCTTAGTGTCGGATAAACAGCCGTTGATCAGCTTCACTTAGAGAGTGGCTACTCTGAGTGTCGGATAAACTTAGCCGTTGAACTACTTCACTTAGAGAGTGGCTACTCTTAGTGTCGGATAAACAGCCGTTGATCAGCTTCACTTAGAGAGTGGCTACTCTTAGTGTCGGATAAACAGCCGTTGATCAGCTTCACTTAGAGAGTGGCTACTCTTAGTGTCGGATAAACAGCCGTTGATCAGCTTCACTTAGAGAGTGGCTACTCTGAGTGTCGGATTCACAGCCGTTGATCAGCTTCACTTAGAGAGTGGCTACTCTTAGTGTCGGATAAACAGCCGTCGATCAGCTTCACTTAGAGAGTGGCTACTCTTAGTGTCGGATTCACAGCCGTTGATCAGCTTCACTTAGAGAGTGGCTACTCTTAGTGTCGGATAAACAGCCGTCGATCAGCTTCACTTAGAGAGTGGCTACTCTTAGTGTCGGATAAACAGCCGTCGATCAGCTTCACTTAGAGAGTGGCTACTCTTAGTGTCGGATAAACAGCCGTTGATCAGCTTCACTTAGAGAGTGGCTACTCTTAGTGTCGGATAAACAGCCGTTGATCAGCTTCACTTAGAGAGTGGCTACTCTTAGTGTCGGATAAACAGCCGTTGATCAGCTTCACTTAGAGAGTGGCTACTCTTAGTGTCGGATAAACAGCTGTTGATCAGCTTCACTTAGAGAGTGGCTACTCTGAGTGTCGGATTCACAGCCGTTGATCAGCTTCACTTAGAGAGTGGCTACTCTTAGTGTCGGATAAACAGCCGTTGATCAGCTTCACTTAGAGAGTGGCTACTCTTAGTGTCGGATAAACAGCCGTTGATCAGCTTCACTTAGAGAGTGGCTACTCTTAGTGTCGGATAAACAGCTGTTGATCAGCTTCACTTAGAGAGTGGCTACTCTGAGTGTCGGATTCACAGCCGTTGATCAGCTTCACTTAGAGAGTGGCTACTCTTAGTGTCGGATAAACAGCCGTTGATCAGCTTCACTTAGAGAGTGGCTACTCTTAGTGTCGGATAAACAGCCGTTGATCAGCTTCACTTAGAGAGTGGCTACTCTTAGTGTCGGATAAACAGCCGTTGATCAGCTTCACTTAGAGAGTGGCTACTCTGAGTGTCGGATAAACTTAGCCGTTGAACTACTTCACTTAGAGAGTGGCTACTCTTAGTGTCGGATAAACAGCCGTTGATCAGCTTCACTTAGAGAGTGGCTACTCTTAGTGTCGGATAAACAGCCGTTGATCAGCTTCACTTAGAGAGTGGCTACTCTTAGTGTCGGATAAACAGCCGTTGATCAGCTTCACTTAGAGAGTGGCTACTCTGAGTGTCGGATTCACAGCCGTTGATCAGCTTCACTTAGAGAGTGGCTACTCTTAGTGTCGGATAAACAGCCGTCGATCAGCTTCACTTAGAGAGTGGCTACTCTTAGTGTCGGATTCACAGCCGTTGATCAGCTTCACTTAGAGAGTGGCTACTCTTAGTGTCGGATAAACAGCCGTTGATCAGCTTCACTTAGAGAGTGGCTACTCTTAGTGTCGGATAAACAGCCGTTGATCAGCTTCACTTAGAGAGTGGCTACTCTTAGTGTCGGATAAACAGCCGTTGATCAGCTTCACTTAGAGAGTGGCTACTCTTAGTGTCGGATAAACAGCCGTTGATCAGCTTCACTTAGAGAGTGGCTACTCTTAGTGTCGGATAAACAGCCGTTGATCAGCTTCACTTAGAGAGTGGCTACTCTTAGTGTCGGATAAACAGCCATTGACCATTACATCACTTAGAGAGTGGCTTCTCTTTGTGTCAGATAAACTGCTGTTGATCTCAACTTAAAGAGTTGTATTGAACGCTGATGATAATTTTGACTGGCAACTTCATTGAATAATGTAATTTTCTTGTGTGAGACAAATGACAGTGAGTAATATTTTTGTGAAAAGATGTCAAGATGTTTTGCATATATTTGTAAATGTAGAATTTGATTAATAAAGGCAAATTGCTGTTCCCAATTGTTTTATCCAATAAATCCTACCTTCAATTGAGAATTTCTTATGTTTGGTATTGCCATCGGCATATTTCCAATAGTTGAGCTTTTCATAGCAGTTTAGTCTCAGAAGTCTTTGTTTAAAAGAAACCACTGATCACTTCATTATCATTATTACATCATTCATATTTGGTCTTGAAAATTTGTAAGTTTCACTGCGTCAACTAAAAATCTGTCTAGAGTAAATTTTGCGGTTCTAGTAATAATCATGAAAGTGGTTATTTAATTATAACAATCTTACGAATGCACAAAAGATCACACTTTTGGTAATATCTGCTACATAAGTACAATGGCAAAAAGGAAACAAAGTGCGAAGACAGTAAGAGAGATGAGAAAAAAGAGGCGATTGGACCAAAAAAGTGCTTTGGCTAGTAGTGATTTGCTTGTGACATTGTCTGAAAGTGAACAATCTCAAAGTGAAGACTTTTCAGACTCTGACTATGATACTGAGTATGCCAACAAGGATACAAGATACACTAAGTCAAGTAAGCGGCGTCTTGATGTGAAAACAAAAACACAGAAAAGGTATTCTCGAGATAAGGACTATCAGAATAAGGTCAAACAATCTAGCAAGAACAAGTACTCAACTGATATCGAACATCAAGACAATGTAAAAGCTGCCAGTCAACGTAAATACAAGCAAAATCTGCAATTTAAACAAAAATTGAAACACTCGAGTAAGGAGAAGTACAGAAAAGATTTGCAGTTTCAGCAAAATGTGAAGGATGCAAGTATAGCTAAGTATTCCACAGATCGCTCACATCAGCAGCAGCTCAAGCAAGCTAGCAAAGACAGATATTCGAATGACATGCTGTATCAGGCTTCAAAGAAAGAAATATCCCATAGTCAATATGAAAAACTCAAGAAGGACCGCAGTAATCTTGATTATGTGATTCAAGAATTTATATCATCTTCAAGAGAAGTGGCTGAATTTATTTGCTGTGTGTGTGAAAGATTGTTATTTCATAACCAGGTCACTTCATGTTGCCCAACTTCATACGACAAATATGAATCCCTTGCAGCAGGCTGTATTACTCACAAGTTTCAGCACAACTGTTCAGATGATTGTCATGACAACTGTCCTAATCGTGATCTATGGATTTGTCCAACATGCCACAAGCATTTAAGCAGTGGTAAAATGCCTCCTCAAGCTGGGGTTAACAAGATGACAATGGAAGAAATTCCAGTAGAACTTGCTGAATTGAATACTTTAGAACAACAACTAGTGAGTCAAAGTATTCCATTTATGAAGATTATCCAAGCACCTAAAGGAAAACAAGCCAAGTTAGCTGGACCAGTTATTTCAGTGCGTTCCTCACCTGAAGTTACAACTAAAATGCTCCCAAGACCTCTTGGCCAATCACAAATTGTTGGACTGAAACTTAAACGAAAATTGCAATACAAAGGTTACCAGTCCTATGAAATGATTGACCTGGCAAAGATAGAGAGAGCGTTTATCAAGCTCAAAGAAGTAAATCCACTTTATGAAAGTGTGACTATGGATCCTAGCTGGCAAGAAACAACTGCAAATGACCTTGCTTATTTAACACAAGGCATTCATAATGAAGAAATTATTGAAGAGCAAGAAACCATTGATGATGGCAATGAATGTCAAATAAAAGATGGAGACAAAAGTGATGTGTCCCCTGCCAAAGACTCAAAAAATCCCACAGAAACTGTGCATACAAGAAAGAGTGAACCAAACAATGAACATTTTGGTTATGACAGTTTCTTACAACCCCTTGATATCAGAGCTGATGTTTTGCATGAACTTGAAAATCATGTCTATTCTGTTGCTCCTGCTGAAGGTCACAAACCGCACAGTCTATTAACAACATCACATGATGAAGCCAAAGCCTTTCCTGGACTTTTCCCTTTTGGCGGGAACAGTTTTGATGAAACAAGAGAAAACGAAATTACACGAGGGAAATACATCAATGCACGACTTTTTAATGCTGACTTGCGGTTTGCTAAACATTCTGGTTACATCTTCTACTGCCAAGCTGTTCTTGAGCTTGCAAATTTGTTGTCAGGTATATCAATTCAAAGTCGTAAAGGTGGTACCTTGGCCAATGGGCAAAATATAACAGCTGAAATGTTAACAGACCATGAACAAGTCTATGAGTTATGCAAGTCAAATCTTGCATTTACACACATGCAATCTCTGAGAGGCTCACCAGAATATTGGAAGAAAACAATGAATGATTTGTTTGCGATGATTCGTCAGATTGATATACCAACGTTTTTTGTCACATTAAGTTCTGCAGAGCTAACAAGATGGCCTGAAGTAGTTGAATCAATTGCAAGGCAGAATGGCAAGCCAGTTGACTTTGAGTCCTTATCATTCAATGAGAAAGCTGAACTTATCCGTAGCAATTATGTAACAACCATCAGAATGTGGTACAACCGTCTGAATCATTACATGAGGTTTCTGCAAAGTCCTGCTAACCCAATAGGAAACATCACTGATTACTTTTATCGCATTGAATTTCAGCAAAGAGGTGCACCTCATGTACATGCATTATTTTGGATTGAGAATGCTCCAAAATTGGATCAAAACACTGATGAAGAGATCTGCAAATTCATTGATAAACATATATGCTGCAAAATGCCAAGTGAAGATTTTGATCCACATCTACATGAAATTGTCAAAAATGTACAATCACATTCAAAGGCACACACGAAGTCATGCAGGACTGGAAATAAAGATTGCAGGTTCAATTTTCCAAAGCCAGTTGCACAACGAACAAGCATTGTTCGGCCAAGTGAGACCAGTACTACACAACAAACTGTCCCTGTTCCAGGGAACAATGAAATGTTAAACCAAACAAGTGAAACCATCCAAGAAGCAAACCCATCAATTGCAACCATGTCTAAAAGTATGGCCGAAGCATCACTGCAAGGATTATCATTATTGCTTAGCACCGATGAAATTGAGAATTGCACAACTGATGAAGTATTGGCCAATGCTGGATTTACTGGCTTTGACGACTTTCTCAAAGCAATGTCACTTGTCGCAAAGAAATCATCCATTGTCATGCATCGAGATGTGAAAGATGTGTGGGTCAATAACTACTCACCAACATTATTGCGAAGCTGGGATGCAAACATTGACATACAGTATATAGTTGATGCCTATTCCTGTGTTATGTACATTCTTTCTTACATCAGTAAGGCTGAACATGAATTGAGTGACCTGTTGAAGGAAGCCAGATCACAAATGCAACAAGAAGACAGGAATTCTGACTTGCGAAAGCAAATGAAACAACTAGGATCTGTTTATTTGGACAGTAGAGAAGTGTCAGTGCAGGAAAGTGTTGTAAGAGCTACAGGATTGCCTTTAAAGCAATGTTCCCGAAATACTGTTTTTGTGGCTACAGATGAAAATCAAACAAAACTCTCAAAGCCGTTGTCACAAATTCGACAAGAAGCTCAAATGAATGGAGAAAGTGAAGACATTTGGATGACAAGTCTTTATGATCGTTACAAAGCACGTCCATTAACTGTAGAGTTTGACAGAATGTGCCAGGCTACATTTGCTTCACAATACAGAGTTCTCAGTAAAACTGAAGGTAAAACAGCTATTGAGAAGAAAAACCCCAATGCTCATGAACTGCAAAATGATCTTGGATACATCATGAAAAGAACTCGTGCCCCACCAGCTATTATACGCTTCCCAAAGATCTCCCTTTCAAAAGAATCAGAAAAACATCACATGTCTTTGTTGAAATTATACTTACCTCACAGAAATGCAAGTAGCCTGAAACCTGCTCCATTCACCACTTATGAAGAGTTCTACAATACCGGTGCAGTGAAGCTGTCTGCATCATCTGACATTACTCCTGTAGAGACAATCATTCGTGAAAACCAATCCTTATATGAACAACTTGATGAACATTTACAAGATGTATGGCAATCAATTCAAGAACATGGTCACATGGTTGATGCTTGGGCTGACATTTCACCCCACACAGAACAAGAACGTCTTGAGTCAATTCAAAAACATGATCAAAATGACTTATATGATGGAGAAACACAGCCTATTCCAGACCTTACCAATTCTGATGACCAACAAACTAGCTCTTTGTGTTCCTTTGAACTCATAGGAGAACCAATTAGGCCAATGTTACGGACAATGAACTCAAAACAACGAAGTATTTTCTACCATGTACGTGATTGGTGTATTCAAGAGGCACAGGGACTCAAACCTAAGAGCTTTTGCATGTACATTCAGGGAGGTGCTGGAGTGGGCAAGTCCCATTTAATAAAATGCATATACAATGAGGCAAGCAAGCTATTACGGAATGGTGAAAACCCATCAGACACCACTGTCCTTCTCACTGCACCAACAGGCACAGCTGCATTCAATATATCTGGTTTTACATTGCACTCAGCTCTCAAAATCCCTAGAAAGACCTACAAACGGTATGAACCCTTGTCACATGAAGCTTTAACTACCCTTAGTGCAAAACTAGGAAACATCAAGCTTCTTATCATTGATGAGATCTCAATGGTGGACAGAAAAGTGCTGGGATATGTCCATAGCAGACTAAAGCAAATCAAACAAATTAGATCAACTGATGGTTCAGCATGGTTTGGCAATGTTTCAATAATTGCTGTTGGTGACTTTTACCAACTACCACCAGTGAAAGCTTCTTCTCTTTTGAAACCAGACGCCAGCATGGGCATTGATTTGTGGTTTGACCTGTTTCAAACTGTTGAGCTAACAGAAATCATGCGACAAAAGGATGATGTAGAATTTGCTGATCTCCTGAATTCTTTAAGAAGAAAATCAAAGAATGACACACTGACAGACCACCAGCAATCAATGCTGAATGCACGATGTGATTTACCTGATGTACCTGATGAAGCTCTTCATGTGTTTGCCAAAAACAAAGAAACATCAGCTCACAATACAGCAATGCTACATAAGACATGCAGCAACATTGTTAAAATTTTGGCATCTGATCATGTACGCAACACAGCTTCAGGAAAACTTATCAAATGTAACAAACCAATGAAAGGCTCAAATGATGACCTTCCTGACCTACTGGAGCTTGCAATCAATGCCCGGGTAATGCTAACTAGGAACATTGATACTGCTGATGGCCTTGTTAATGGAGCATTTGGTACAGTAGCCCATATCGAAAATGATGAAACTGTAACACAAGTGTTTGTAAAGTTTGACAATGCAAAGGTTGGGAAAAGTCAAAAACCTCACAATTCAGCTGCAGCACCAGCTAATTCAATTCTCATTCCTGTTCATGAGGACATAATGGCAAACCGAAAAGACCAAGTGACAAGACGACAACTGCCTCTCAAATTAGCATTTGCTTGTACGATACACAAGACACAAGGTATGACAACTGATAAATGTGTCTTCGACATGGATGGTGTGTTTGCCTCTGGACAATCATATGTAGCACTTAGTAGAGTTACCAATATCAGTGGTCTTTACATTAGAAACTTTGATGCCAAGAAAATCTTCAGGTCTGAAGAAGTCCACAAGAATTTACAAACCATGACACCACTAACAATGTCCCAAACAGAAGCAGCACATGACCAGTTAGTTACAATTGTACAGCACAATGTCCAGGGCCTACTGTCAAAGATGCAGGACATACGGAATTACCCTGAAATGCTTAGTGATGTCATTATGGTAAATGAAACCTGGTTGAAATCCACTGACACAGATTTGTCAATTCAAATACAAGGTTATGAAGTGCATAGACAGGACAGACCAAGAGATACTGGACGAGGTGGTGTAGCCATATATGTCAAGAGTGGTATCAAATCAGAAGTTGTACCAACTACTGTAAAAGGTATTGAACATCTTGCTGTAAAGATCACAACCTCAAGCAATGACCAACTTGTCCTTGTAACGCTGTACAAAATCCCTATGCAGAGGATGGAGGCATTTACATCACTCTTGTCACAATTAGTTGCAGAAATCAGAGATATCCAACCTGATAACATCATATTTGCTGGCGATTTTAATGACAATTTGCTTTCAAATAAGCCCCATCACCCCACAGATCTATTTCATAGTTTGTCTTTCCATCAACATGTCACATGGCCAACTACAAGGTATCAATCCCTGCTTGATCATGTCTACACTGAACCAAATATTACAACCAAAGTCAGGTGCAATCCCTTACCAACATATTTCTCAGATCATGAGGCAATAAAACTCACAGTGCACAAGCACCCTCAGAAAATTATTCCTGACATGTCCACGTCATGGTCGGTGCCAAATACCAGAACCGATATTCATGGTACTAATCACAATGTGATAAATGATTTGGGCTACTCTTCACAAACAGACATTTCAAGTAATTCTGACAACCCCTTGTCATCGGCCAGCATTGAAGAAAATATTACCATATCAACTGTTGAACCTCAATGTACAAATGATGCTACTGAACCAGAATTGATTTATATTGGTACTGATGCAATTCCATCAACATCAGCTTCAGAAAATGATAACATGAACCGCAATCCTCCGCTACCAACACCGACTTCAACTATTCTGGCAATGAACATGCCATCAGGAATTAAAAATATGGGAAACTCATGCTATGGCAATAGTGTCTTGCAAGTTTTGTTCTCTGTGAATGAACTCCAGCCAATTTTTGCATTGAATCAACCAGTGTCAAATCACTTGCTTGCATTGAAAGCCCAAATTTATTTGCTTCATGAGGAAAACATTACACCTCATTTACTATTTGCTTTGCCACAACTGAAGCGGCAATTTTCTCCTCAAACGCAAAGTGATGCCCATGACTTTCTGCTGTCACTGCTTGATATTATGCACACCGAACTATTAAGTCAAAACACCCCAAATGAACAACCTGATCTTCCTAATGCACCAGCCCTTATGCAATCTGATTTAATTGCATGGCAAAATTATTACTCTGCTCATCCAACACCTGTTACACAACTTCTAGCCAGTCAATTTACAAATACGTATCAATGCAGAAACTGTCAACACATCTTCACTGAAAATGAACATTTCCGCTGTGTCAATGCCTTTCTTGATGGAGAGATCTTTCATGTTGAAGCTCCAGATTCACGAACTGACCGACCATGCAGAAATTGTCCTGCACCACAAACTCTTTGTTCTTCACAAATGACGCAATGCCCTCCATTGCTATTTATACTTTTGATGAGATTTGCAGAGGGAGATAAGGACAACCGAAAGGTGAAATTGCTGGTAAATATCACAACGAAAAACAATTCTCAGTACAAACTAGAAGCTGTCATAAACCATCACGGAGAAAGATCTGATGGAGGTCATTACACCTGTCTGTTACGATACAATAATACCAATAGATTTATTAAATGTAATGACACAGCAGTAGCACACACAAGACTTCCCAAAATTTCAAAACTACCGTATGTTTTGTTGTATAAGAAAATACAATGAACACACACTGACTTCCTATTAAGCTTGTTGTAAATATATACAATGTACTACATGTATATATGCTTAAGTAGTCAGTGAAAATGGATGGAATGGCAACTGTGGTCTGATTCCAAAATTAGATGGATTAAGGATAATGTAGCTGATTAAGTCATTTGTGTTGTTAATCTTGAATAACTAATCTTGAATGACCTTTAATGGCCTTACGTATTATTGGTATAATCACCTTGCTTTCTAACTCTGTTAGTACAAAAGCAAATGCTCCCTTATCTTGATAGTCAGTTATATGATCTGAATACAATGTACTACATGTATATGCTTAAGTAGTCAGTGAAAATGGAGGGAATGATAACTGCATTTGGATTACACAAATTAGATAGATTAAGGACTATGTAGCTGATTAAGTCATTTTAATTCTTAATCTTGAATAACTGATTTTAAATGACCTTTGATGGCCTTATATATATTGTTGTTATAATCACCTTGCTTTCTAACTCTGCTACTATAAAAGCAAATGTTCCCTTAACTGGATAGTTATATTGTTCAATATCCAATGTATATATGCCTGAGTAGTCAGTGAAAATGGATGGAATGGCAACTTTGGTTGGATTCCACAAATTAGATGGATCAAGGATAATGTAGCTGATTAAGATATTTGAATTGTTTGTCTTTGATAACTAATCTTGAATGACCTATAATGGCCTTACATATTATTGGTATAATCACCTTACTCACTAACTCTGTTAGTGCAAAAGCTCCCTTAACTGGATAGTCACATTGTTCTATATAAAATGTACTACATGTATATATGCTTAAGTAGTCAGTGAAAATGGAGGAAATGACAACTGCGTTTGGATTCCACAAATTAGATGGGTTAAGGACTCTGTAGCTGACTAAGTCATTTTAATTCTTAATCTTGAAAACTGATCTTGAATGACCTTTAATGGCCTTATATATTATTGTCATAATCATCTTGCATTCTAACTCTGTTAGTACAAATGCAAATGTTCCCTTAACTGGATAGTCACATTGTTCTATATTCAATGTATATATGCCTGAGTGGTCAGTGAAAATGGATGGAATGGCAACTGTGGTTGGATTCCACAAATTAGATGGATTAAGGATAATGTAGCTGATTAGTTTGAATGTTAATCTTGAATAACTTTTTTCTTGAATTTTATGGTCATATATTTTTGTTATGATGATCTTGCCTTGTGATGATGATGATGCTTTCATCACTTCATCAATTGGATAAAAATGTTATTCATTGATGATATTTATTGAATGTATTTACAGTTATGTCACCTTTGTATTGCAGAACCAGAACCATTGGTCTTCATGATCTGAATACTGACCCAATCAAAAAATGAAATCTGCCATGTGTGGTCCCACATGGTTACTGTAAGCAAGGTTAATGCCTTACCGTCTCAAGAATACTGCTAGGTAGGTGTCACTCTTGATTACTTCTAACATAATACCTTTACAATGAATATTGCATACATATTTTTAATTGACCTACTATTTCATTTCAGGCATCTAGACAATGATAAATATCACTCTGTCAATGATCAACTTTATGTAAAGAAACCGTCCAGCATGACCCACAGCATGGTATGTACCTTAAGCTCAAAGAGTATGTAATATGTGAAAATAAATTAGAATTAGTAAATACTCAAAAATATATGTAACTTTGTGCTTTTATCATCATTCAGCCCTATACATTTTCAGGTGAAACACAAATGTTCTTTATATGTCAGGGTGTATTAGTACATAAATGTTTTTTATATGTCTGGGTGTATTAGTATGAATATGCAGAGATACATTACAGGGTTTTCATGGCAATAGAATGACTGCCGACAAAGTTACTGCATGCAAAATTCCGCTAGAAAAGTGATACTGAAAAATATCGCATGCACAAACTTTTAAGAGCAATATCTCTTGAAAATATCGCTTATATATATATCAATACTTATCCATGCATTTTTTCTTCTTTCAGAAAAAGGACACCTTTCTGATAAATTTCTCTGATTTATAATACTTGAAACATTTCCTTTGTCAACAAAATCCTAATAAAATACTGAATACGCATTTTTGTTTGGTTTAAATCTGAAAAAATCCACAATATTTGGTGAAGCTGGGCCCTTCACTTGAATCAATTGGCCATTCATTAAATTTGTTGATGATCAGTCAATGATTTTGACAATTTCTCAGTATAATAACATATCTCAGTTGTTCAAAAAGATTGCCAGACCCTGAAACATTTTATTTCTACACTCCAAGGACAGTCACATTTTCGACTCCATTGAACAAAATTATGAGTCCACAAAAAATGCTTAGCTCAAACAGAATTATTTCCATAACAAATTCCAGAAATAATACATAAATATAAATAATTTAATGTACAGGAACATGCAAAAAAGCTTTTATATGAAAGTGTTGAACGTGCAGTTGATGGGGACCACATTTCGCGAAGACTGGAGACCTGAGCATTTGTAATGGCCATATACACCACTTCTGGTGTCGCCAGCTACAATTTGCTACGATACTGAATGTTGATATTTGTTTTTTTGTAAAGTGGTCTATAAAAAAATAAAATAAACTACAGTATATACAATAGACCTATGCTGCATATGTTCTCAATTATTTTTATTTTGTGTGTGTCAAATGCCTAAATATGCCACTTCTGGTGTCGCTTGCCACAATATCTATGATGCTTAGTGTATGAATGTTCGTATTTGAAGTAAACTATCCACAATAAACTATACTAAGTAAACTAAACTAATTCAACTAAATTAAAAATTAGCATTCATGCAATGGTCTGTACACTAGCTTAATAAACATTTACAATAAACATATACAATATACCTTTAAATAATAAATATATTGGTAAATTCTTCATCACTGACCATGGTCAGTTATAGCCATCTAGTTATTATTATTATTATTATTTTTTTCTTGGCCAGTAGGTTTTTGTGCTAGAGACTTGAAACTTGGTACATATATAGTCCATGGTTAGTACTTCATTTTGGGAGAAGATGGTTGACCTTGACCTTGAACTCAAGGTCACAGGTCATCTCAAAGTCGAAAATTGGAAAACTTAAAAGTGGAATAACTTTTTTAATATTACAAGAATCAATTTGAAACTTTGGAATATATATATAAACATGTATCCCAACATTTGTAACCCATTATTGTTTTTGTGCAATGAGGGTAAGGGGGTAATTACCCCAATTTGACTAAAACAGGTTTGCACAGGTTTCCAGAAAAACTAAGCAAGCTAGAAACTCAGTTCTTTCACTAATAGGTAGCCTGACTAACCATTCAAGGTAAGTGATATTTTATATTTTGATTATGTGAAGGGGTAACTATGTAATGGGGTGTTGAAAATAGGGTGTTTTGCCCCAAGAGTGAAAACATTGTAAAACTTTGGTTTTAATGAAAGGATTTCAATGATAGTCTGGTAATATATTAATGGTTTCTGTATTATGTAATCCTTGTTGCCCGAAGCTTGGTAATTACCCCCCAAAAAGGGGTAAATGTCTATAACTTGTGATTGACCTGGACGATTTTCTTCAAATTTTGCACACGTTTGGGATATTGACTCAGGCACATATTAAACGAATAATTTTAACAGTATTGCCAACATAGGGTATTTACCCTCGTAATCAATGCCAAAAGGGGTGAATATATATTTTGAGGAGTTATGTTGTTCAAAATGGAATATCAGCTGTATGTTTGGTCTACGGGTATCCGGTTGGATTTTACTGGATGAAAAGTTTCTGTTTTGGGTAATTACCCCCAAAAGGGGTAAATGTCTATAACTTGTGATTGACATGGACGATTTACTTCAAATTTTGCACACGTTTGGGATATTGACTCAGGCACATATTGAACAAATAATTTTAACAGTATTGCCAACATAGGGTATTTACCCTCGTAATCAATGCCAAAAGGGGTGAATATATATTTTGAGGAGTTATGTTGTTCAAAATGGAATATCAGCTGTATGTTTGGTCTACTGCTATCCGGTTGGATTTTACTGGATGAAAAGTTTCTGTTTTGGGTAATTACCCCCAAAAGGGGTAAATGACTATAACTTGTGATTGACATGGACGATTTACTTCAAATTTTGCACACGTTTGTGACATTGACTCAGACACATGCTAAAAGGAAAAAATTCACAGAATAGGGTGATTTACCCTCGTAATCAAGTTCTAAGGGGGTAAATACATATTTTGAAGAACTTGGTTGTTTAAAATGGAATATTAGTTGCACGTTTGGTCTAGGTTATTCGTATGGATGTTACTGGATGAAAAGTTTCGGTTTTTAATAATTACCCCCAAAAGGGGTAAATGACTATAACTTGTGACTGACATGGACGATTTACTTCAAATTTTGCACACGTATGGGATATTGACTCAGGCACATGTTAAAAGAGAAAACGTTACAGTATAGGATAATTTACCCTCGTAATCAAGGTCAAAGGGGGGTAAATACGTATTTTGAGGAATTTGGTTGTTTAAAATGGAATGTCAAGTTTATGTTGGATCTAGGCTTGTACTTAATGGATGTTACTGGATGAACAGTTTCGGTTTTAGGTAGTAACCCCCAAAAGGGGTAAATGGCTATATCTTGTGATTGACATGGACAATTTTCTTCAAATTTTGCATGGGCTAAGTGTGTCTACTTTACCACTTAATATAAGTAGAAACTTCAGCTTACTGGGTCTCTACCATAATAGTCCGACATAGTCTCATATAATTTGTTTTATTCATATATTTGAGGTCGAATCATTGCCTAACCTTTTTAAAGGTTGAATACTAGTTATTATTATTATTATTATCTATCTGACAATGAGTTATTATGTATTGACCAATCAGCAGAAAATTCCATAATACTCAAACTAGTTTACATCGATGTAATGAAGATTGGATTGAAAATGTATGTGATAATGTATATGCAGCTGTATGTTTTCTTGATATCAGAAAATCTTTTGATCCGATAGATCATTTAATATTATTGGAAAAGTAAAAAAAAGTATGGTATTGTTGACACTGAGGCATTATGGTTTGAATCCTAAATGTACTGTTAGTATAAATAACGTAGATATTGAACAAGTTAAGAATGTTAAATACTTTGGCGTCACAATTGATGAGAATCTTTCATGGAATGAACATATAGCTCTATTAAGTAGGAATCTTGCTTTTAAAGTTGCCCAATTATCAAGGATTCGAAATATGGTAACCAGAAAAATGTTGATGTCTGTGTATAATTCAATTATTCAACCTACCATTGATTATGGTATTACAGTCTGGGGACATACTACTTCAGAAAATTTGGGTAAAATTCAAAGACTCCAGAACCAAGCAGCGAGAATCATTCTCAATAATTTTGACTATATTAATACGAGGGGAATAGAATTGGTGAAGCGACTCAAATGGATGAATGTCTCTGAAAGATTCTTATATTTTGAAAGATTGTTAATGTTCAAATGTATTCATGGCAAAGCGCCGGATTATCAGACTAATGAGATCACAATGGACATTGAAATTAAGAATGTCAACACCGGAAGTCATCATATGAAAGAATACATTCCTTTTCCAAGAAGTGAAATTGCAAAACATAGTCTTTATTTCTCAGGTGCCAATAACTGGAATAACCTACCAAATGGCATTAAAGAAATTAGTAATATTGATGGTTTCAAAAGAAACCTGAAGAGGAATGTAAACATTTCATGAAATTTTAAACCGTTTTATTGATCAGTTATTTACTGATAATTTGTTATTGATTTTTAGGTTCATCTGAACCATTTTGTTTTATTATCATATATTGTTATTTATTCCTAAATAAATTACCGAAAAACAGCATGCTTATTTTGCTGAGTGATTAACCCTTCTAAAATATATTTATAAATAAATACATAAGTAAAACATAACAACGATCTTTTAATTATGAAGCAAATTTTTGAATTCATTTCCATATTTTAGCTAATTTAAAGTGATTCACTTATAAAGTGAGCTCAGGGAGGGCAAGTATCTTTCTGAGGGTATGGAATTTAGGGAATTTTTTTGGGTTGTATTGTAGATGATTATTGCCAGGTATAACATCTTTTTACTGAGCTGTTAAAATTCTTAGGGATGGTCCAGGAATAGAACCTAGATATGCTCCTGAGATGGTAGCAGTTATATGCTAAGGGTAAATTACCATTAGCAGTTATATGTTAAGGGTAAATTACCATTGAAAATCATCGGACACAATGACGACACCAGCTTCCACAGATCTTTTGACTGCATCAGATCATAGGCATTATTCGTACTAGTGCATTCACTTGGTGCAAGCAACAATGCACAGAGAGTGGCCAAATTGTTGCAAAAAATGCAGGAAGGAATATTTTAAAAACTGAAGTGAAATAGAGACAAATGCACATCTTTCCCGTGAAAACCCAAATAAATTAAATGTTTGTCCAACACTGCAACAAATACTCAAAGAGAAAACTACCAAAGTATTCATAACATATCATCACCCTCAAAGAAGCTTCCGAGAGAAGACTTTTGGGTCATTTCTGAGCTGACACAAATATTTTTAGGGAGAAACACTTCCATGAGCTGTTCAATGGAGCAGACCTCGTGCCAGGCACAATGTGTAGCCCAGGTATGATGGCAGTGTCAATTCCATCGTGACTTTTGGGACAACTGATACATTTTCTAGCCATATCACTGGCCAAATTTGATAGAAAAAATTAAAAGAGAATTGTGTGGCTGGGCTACATCATTCTTATTGCCTTAAAGAATAAATTAGTGAAGAAAACACATCCGGATATTAATTGCTGTTTCTGCAATTAAATAAAATATACTGTCATGACTGATGGGACATTTTTGACCACAGGTTTTTGGGTATGTTTGCTTATCTTGAAATGTCTGTGTTCTAGAACATGCCATAAATTTGTATCATAGTGCATTTACTTGCTGCTAAGCGTGGCCTTCAAATGAAACCAAAATTTACTTTTTTGCATCCCTCCTTGGTTGGGAAATCCATTATTTTCTGGCGTGAGTGAAGGGACATAATCACAGTGACTGAAGGGACGTATTATATCTAAAGGAAAATTGTTTGGGTCACGATTATCTAATCTAGGGTAAACACATTCAAAATTGATTTAGTCTGTCAAATTTCAGATCTCTGAGAGTAAATAATGTAATTTCATTGGCAAAAAACACCAAATTTCTATGAAATAAACAGGCACACACAACCGACTGGTTTTTATATTTTTCTACTCATTAGTAGTATTAAGAATTGGTTTGTAGTCAAAGAATGTTCAGAAAAAGGAATTTTTAATTTTTGTCTATTTTGATGCATTTTACCAAAAAAACTGGATTTTGACAAAAAATTTTAAATAAATGGAAAGTCCTGCCTTTTTGCAACTTAAGCAAAGATTTACTGCATTTCAACAACCTTCGTGAAATACCAGTTAAAAATGTTTAATTTCACTAAAAACTTGGCAATTAGAGCTATCTCAAAAATCACAAAAAGTGGTACACTTCCGTGGAATTGACCAAAATGTTCATGTCTGCAGAGCATGATGAATCCATTGTTGATGGAGACTGGGGCTACGTGTAACTACTACTGGAAGGGGACACGGCAATGAGGCAAAGGATGATTGAAACAACCATCCCATTACTACTGAGAAGACCCGGCAAGAGCTGAATTCTAACCAAGGACCCAGCGACCGACAGCCCAGCACATTACCACTAAGCTAACCCTCCCACTCATGTCTGCAGAGCAAAAGACATACTTATAACGCAGCCAAAATGTGAAAGCCATAGAGATTTAAACCTTTCTTGTCCAGTATTATATGCCAAAGTGGAAGGAAACAATTGGGGCTTCATTTTTTTTTAAAGATATGATTATGATAAAATTTGCAACAACGATCGGTTTATCCTGTTTTAGACCCCTATGGGGTCTATATATATGGGCCCTTATTTTGATGAAATAATTTTGAATAAATAAAAAGGCCCTGTCTTATATGCTCCTGTCTTAGGCCCCATTTCAATGATAACCGTAAATGGAAAGAGGTCTATATAAATAAGCCCCTTTCAATGGAGAATTAGTATTGAAAAAGGGGCTAAAACAGGAGTATAAAAAAGACACTTTCATACAAAATTTTTGTACTATATTTCATTATCTTCTATTTGACACCCACCGAATAGTTTGTAGGCCGCATGCTGCATCCTTTACACTTGCTTCCCTTTCCTGGAAATCTTTCATCATATTCTCAACCTTCCTTGCTGCCTTCTGATTATCTGGTATATCATGGAATGTCTCTATTTCTTGCCACAAGAGAATCCAAGTGAGAGGAGTTACTTGGTCTTTGTCTTTGATGTTAACAGTCTTCTCAGTGATCAATTGAGACATGAGATTCCAGAGACTGTCAGCTCCAGCATCTGTGTCCAGCATTCTTTTCCACAAACCACCAGTCAACAGTTTTTCCATGAGATTGTGAAGGGGTGTTCTTCCTTCTCCATCAATATTATCACAAAGGGCAGGATTCATCTGGATCATTTCAAGACAATTTTTAACTATGAGCTCCTTATCTGTAGCAAATGAATGGTTGGAAATAGATCCAAGAATGTCTGTTGGGACAGATTTGATGACTTCATTTACTATGCAGTCTTCTCCTGACAGCTCCAATTTCTTGAATACTTCTCCCAGAAAAGTGGTAAATGAGGGCATTGATTCATGATTCAGAAAGGGGCCAAAAAGCCTGAGAAAGAGAGTGTAAGGAGTCTGTTGGTTTTTGTCTTTGATGTTTACATTCTTCTCAGTGATCAGCTGAGACATGAGATTCCAGAGACTGTCTGTTCCTGCAACAAACTCTGGCATTTTTGTCCATAAATCATGTTTTGCAAGTTTTTCCATGAGGTTGTGAATTGGAGTTCTTCCTTCACCATCAACATGATCACACAGGACAGGATTCATCTTGATCATTTCAAGACAAAATCCTACAATGAGTTCCTTAACTACAGAGAAAGAATGCTTGGATCCTACTCTTAAAATGTTTTTTGGGACAGATTTGATCACTTCATTTACTATGCAGTCTTCTCCAGACATTTCCAATTTCTTGAATACTTCTCCCAGGAAATTTGTAAATGCTGATTCCTTATTCAGATAAGGGCCAAAATGCCTGAGAAAAAGAGTGTAAGGAGTCTGTTGGTTTTTGTCTTTGATGTTTACATTCTTCTCAGTGATCAACTGAGACATGAGATTCCAGAGACTGTCACTTCCTGCAACAAAGCCTGGCATTTCTTCAAAAAAATAATCATTCACAAGATTTTCCATGAGGTTGTGAATTGGAGTTCTTCCTTCACCGTCAACATGATCACAAGAAGCAGGATTTATCTCAATCATTTCCAGACAGATCATGACAACAAGATCCGTGATGGAAGAGAAACGACTAGAGTATTGAAAAGTGCTAAGTGAGTGAGCCTTGACGACATCATTCAAGATGTTATTCTGAATTTCTTCTCCCTTTGTAACATATTTTGATGCCTCTTCCAGGAAAGTTTCAACTGACTTCATTGTTGTATTTGTTGTATCAATGAGATCAAGATCAAGCTGTTTAAGAAATGAAGTAAAAGCAACTGTCCAATCAATAGGCAGGAAAGGGTCGGCTCCTTCTCTGACTAGAAATATCAGAATATCCATAGAATGAATATCTCTCCCGGAATGATGACGATCAATAAATTTGGCCAAAAACCTGCAAAATGACCATAATTATGATGTACTGTAAGATGATATCTAAATGCATGATGTGTTCATCATCAATTCATCAGTGTTGAGTGACAATAAGTGAAATTTTAAAAAATATCTCCACTAAAGATTGTTGGAATTCAATCCAAGTACCTACAAGATACAACCCAAGTTGTTGTCTGACAATGGATGACTAAATTGTTTCATTGAGATTTGTCTTGTAACTCCAAAATGTAATTGTAATGGTTACATATTTATTTCATTTCACCTCACAAAATGATAGAAAAAAAAAGACAAATCATACTCAATAAAAGGACAATTTACAATAGGAATAATATTTATGTAAGGTTTCATAACAAATAATATTTGTGACAGGGTAAATGGCAGTTGTAAGGAAATGCACTAAAATAAGGTATTATAGAAATTTAATGAAATAACAGCTTTATTAATGAATCAACATGACATCAATTGCAGAACTTTTTAAAGGTTGATCATAACAATGAAATTACTGAAAATATCATTACTACTCTAAACTGTATTGAAATAACTTGCATACTTGATTGTTTTGCTTTGAGCCGTATTAAAAAATGCAGATCTTAATTCATATTTGGATAACCATATATATTTACCTTGATCCAAAACTATCATCCAAATGAAGGAATATCTGAAAAGTGAAATTGAATTTTCAGTTTGTATTTTTGTGTGATACAGTTTGCTCGGTCATATATACCATCAAGCACTTTTGGTCTTGTTGGTGGCACATTTATGTGGATTAGGAGTATTTGATGAAAAGTAAAATATCCATATTTGTGACAATATCATAGCGCTGCGCCCCAGGAAGTAAGTTACGCACAGCCAGTTGGTCAAATTGCCCAATGTCATGAAATGCTGTACCATTGCCAAGCAGTTGATACACAGGCTACAACATCATAGAATGGCCAACAGAAGAAACAATACATCATTAATGTTGGCAATTATTTAGGTATATTTGAATATATTTGTTCTTCGTATAATAAATAAATAAATGTGTAGCACCATATTATTGATAACATTGAATGGGCACTTGTGTAAAGTATGTAAGTCTTTCTTGCGTCAACCAAAATCTTAGATTTGACATATTGTTCAACATGCCTTCACTTGCAATTCCTTAACACATGGGTGCTGGGCACATGTCCTCAGCAAATTACCAGTACCTGATACAGTGATAGTCTGTAGGCTGCTGTACTACAGTGGAAGACGAATTATTGCTGCTCGGAATTGGCTATCAATCGTTTTCAAGTTGTGGATTACTTGAACTTTGTGAGAGTCACAATGAGCGCTAACTACAGAATAGCTGGTGACAGTAAATCTATCACTGCTTCTGTGGGCATGGGTTTCTGCTGCAACTGCTCTGCTGTTCCCATGGTACAAAAGGTAACCGGAAGTGAGTAAAAATTCGCTCAAGCTGGTTTAACAGGCTATAACTTAGTTTGGTAAACATTTACCCTAACGTCTCAAGTCAACATTTTAGATTGGTTGAAGCTCAGCAAAAACCTTCTACTAGATTTGTGGGAAAACGTTTACCTTAATTGGTTGCTACTCAGCTGCGACCATTTTTAGTAAAAGTTCAACCCAAAAAGTTGCAGGTGTGTACAGTGGCGTAGCTATGGGGGGGATCCAAGGCCCCCAAAAATGGATTAGTGGCCCCCCCCCACTGGCCCCCCCTTTTTCAGATTTGAGAAATTTGAAAAATAATTGGAGCAGCGCACGTCCATCTGCGTGACCTGGGCTGGCGCTCACTTAAAGTTTGAGGTTTGAAGTTTGAGGTTTTTTATTGGGAAATAACGTCCAGCAATGCTGTTTGTATGTTATGCCCAAAACAATCATATCAATATAAAAACAAATAAGAGAAAGAAGAGTGACAAATAAAAAAGGAGGAATAAATAAGTATAGCAAATGACAAAAAAACATAAGTAGTTAAATAAATGACAAATCAAAATAAAAGTAGTTAGTTGGCTTTATAAATAAGAACATAAAAACAAGACCAACATAAAAAGTAAAAACATAGGATAAAAAGAGAAATAAATAAATAGGAGTTAAAATTGAGCAGTATGACATAAAACATATTTGACACAGTGTTTTTTGGTTTGGAGGTTTGGAGGTTAGTTAGCCGGCGAATATCCTCCGGTAAGGAGTTCCCCTCATTAGCACCACAGGTATAAATATAAAGTTTGTGGCCTCTGAGGATGTAAAGTTTGTTTGACTTTGCATGACTGGTATTATAATCATGCTCATTTTTTTAATAACGTAGGCCATTTGTTAAATAATCTGGTGCTTGTGAGTGAACTATTTTCCAAATGAGGACCATACGGGGGTATAACATCCTCTGCTTGATGCTCTTCCACTTGAGACTTTTTAACATATCCTCGATATGTGATCGAGGTAGTGCCTTTAAGATGGACCTCATGGCTCTATTTTGGAGACGTTGGAATCTAATGATGTGTTTATTAGAAACATTGCTCCAGACAGAGGAGCAGTAATCCGTTTATTCTCACAAGAATGACACTTGCCCTTTAAAAAGTTCTAAGGCATTTGGAATTCTTTTATATTTTCTTTTAAAATAAGATCGGGCAATAGGCAAATCTGCATCCAAACTTTTTAGGGAGGCCTAGCGACATTCGCACTAATTTTCAAGATCAAGATTAAATACTATTTCAATAGAAATCTTGTGGAAACCATTGTTTTTTAATTATGTTTATTTAATAATATTCCTGAATTGTTTGCCTTTTTGCCACAAATTGTAGTATTTCCCAATTCTTCCCCTCCCCCTTCTGGTATGCCTATGTATCTGCAGCAGTTCCATGCAACATCAAAAATCTTGTGATTTGAAGCAATCTTTCCCTTGCCATTGTGGCGCCTTTGACAGGACTGATTAACCAGAGTGATTTGTACATACTGCTCAAATGTTCATGTATTGCATGGAATTTCCCTATATTTTGGAATTTGTGTCATTTTTAGCAGTCACTATTAGTTTTTAGGCCTATATGAGACCATTCAAGTCTGAGTTAAACTTGTATCATGGCAATTATTGTAACATATCACATTATTGTACGCAGAGCTATGTACCCTTGATGAGGTTTTCTTCTTTATGTACCAGCATGGTCATTGATGTTTACCCAGATTGGGGCCATGTTCTTTAAAAAGTAAGTTCAACTCAAGCCCAATATGATCCTGAATCAGTCAGTACTATTTTCGCAATGAACTGTTTTCTCATTCCGTGTGCATAATAAATTGAACGGCTGAAATCAACATTCTAAACTCTGTCCAATTGGTTTTATGGAAAGTCATTTCTCTCTAAAAAAGTAATTGTGAAGGAATATTTAGTGTTTTTTTTTACTTATCTAAATTAAATTGTGAATGCTGTAAATCTTCGCCAGAAGAAAAGTTTGTCAATGTTCCTATGTCATTTGTAAGGAGGGCTTGTTTCGCGGCATTAATTTTAACCCTTGTATTGCCCGAAAAATGCCGCTAATGGTGGGCCCCCCTGGTTCAGACTCTGGCCTCCCCTTGGCGCCCCCCCACTCCTGAATTTCTAGCTACACCACTGGGTGTGTAGCAACAGATTTGCAACTTTTTGGGCTGAACGTTTACTAAAAAAGGTCGAAGTTGAGTAGCGCCCAGGTTGAGTAAACATATTCCAAAAAAATGTGTATAGTGTATCTTTGAATTCCATTGTTTAATTTTTGTAGTAGAGAAAATTCCCTCACAACAATTATAGTGGGATTCAGATGTAAAGTGATACAGTTATGCAAAGAAGTTTGCAGATAGCCATGAATGCATCTTTTTGGGGTACAAGTATGATATGACAGCTGACGAGAAAATGTGATTTCTCGACCCTCTTCTTTCAGTTGTTCAATCATCTTAAAAAATGAGTGATGGCTTGAATTTAGAAGTGGTGTAGGTAATATATTTTAAGATATTACACTAAA
Organism: Platynereis dumerilii; assembly: GCA_026936325.1. Taxonomy (NCBI): domain Eukaryota; kingdom Metazoa; phylum Annelida; class Polychaeta; order Phyllodocida; family Nereididae; genus Platynereis; species Platynereis dumerilii. The sequence continues at coordinate 2,361,938 of JAPTHN010000004.1, forward strand.
CCACGCAGTCTGATTCATGAGAAAGCTTCTATGGTCTAGAATGACTTGCTTCAAATCTTGCTGACAACCCACCTCCACTTACATTTATTTATATCAAAAAATGGCTTTGCTATGTGAAAAAAAAAATCTTCACACCAATGAATGTAGGTATGTTATAAAAAAAATTAAATTTAGCTAAAGATCCAAACCCCATATTAGATAGTAGACCTAAGTTGAACTAAGACAAAGGTACAAAGATTGCCCAAATTGATTGAGAAATAAGAGAGATATTGCAAATTGTGTTGTGTAAAAAATCTATAAAAATTTCCCTTTGATTCCCATGCTAAATGCACAAACGTTGTGACCTGAGTTACGATATTTCTTGAAACAGCTGCGAATAACTTCTTTTGCCTTCTAAGAAAACTGCTTGAAATTTGAACAGATTTTAAAATATATTGTATTAAAGACTTGCAATTAACTGAAAAACCGAAATCATAAATCAAAATGATCATTTAACTTGATGTGTTGATCAATTTTAAAATCTATATTATCACAAACTTTCAAAATGCCCTGGTTTCATGCAAATATAGCACAATTTCTTTAAACATTCAGTCCCAACTGGACCTCCTGCAACACAATAGATCAATATGAATGATTAGGTATGGATTTTTTAGGCCTGCTTCATGCTTCCTAGTTGTATTGAAATAAAATAAGGGGAAAAAGACACCTCAAATGGTGAATCTGTCATTGCTACTAATAGTACGCTGAGAATCATTTAAAACACAACAATGTAGAATTTTCCAGATTTTCATTGCTCAACAACTACCAAGTCTAGCAAAGACCTCATGTACATGTATATATTTTTCATTATTTGGCATGTTCACAAATTAGTGGAGGTGTAAAAACAAGCATGACATTGTACAAGTTGTGGATGTGTAAAAACGAGTATTAGTGCTTGTGTATATGTAATAACTAACACTCATGGATGTGATTTATTATTCCTTTGTGGACCTGCCAATACTGACATTAGTGGATGTGTTAAAGGTTTCAGTTTTAGGGTCAATATTAGGTTTAGGTTTAGTTTTAGCCAAACTAAGGGTTAGTATGTTCGTAATTACACTTTTACAAATTTGAGAATGACAATATTTGACACTTCCACGAATGCCAAATTCGTGTACATGTTCGTTTTTACAGTTTTACTAATTCGTTCACATGCAAAATGTTGAAAAATATGTACCTCTGATGTATGATATTGGAAAACATAGGCCTATCAGTGCTTTTCCTAGATTAGCATTGGCTAATGCATCCTCCATGTGGCCAATGGAAATTGTGTATATTTGCACGCAAATTTTCGACAGCAGTCACAACGATTTTATTTGACACCAAAGTATTGCACATAGAGATTTGAAATTTTCAATGAATATACCTGATGGCAACAACTAGATGTGCCGAAATTTCATTGTTATAATTTGAGTGGAAGCACCATTTTACAATGTTGCAAGCCCTGAACCACCCCCCACCCTCCCCTTTCTGCAAAAGAAAAAAATTGTCCGCTGTGGATAGGGGCAAACTAGGACATTATTCGAAATTAAAGAAATAACTTTACTGATAAAATAACACTTTCAATACAACAGGTGCTTGGGATGGTTTTATCAGGTATGAATCAACACTGGATGCTATCCCCCATTTTCATAGATCTGAAAAGGTTAAGCTCCTCAAAATTTGCCTGACTTGACATGGAATGACTTGCTGAAGGATACTATGTAATTAATACCTTGATTTTGGCAATAGTTTTTTCAACATCTGCCTTCTTCTGTAATCTGATCTCGTCAAACTGCTGCCATATGATATCAAAAATGTCTTCCTTGTTTGATGGAGCGCTTCTTTGATAACTTGAATATAATTCCTGAAAAGAAAAGTAAATTTTATAAAATACTGTTCCATATTGTTAAGGTATACTTCACACCACAGCATTTTAAAGGACTGGGAGACCGTTAAAACCATATTCTTTTTGCCATGATGTACATTGCACAACACCTAAAGACAGACAGACAATGTTATTTTATTTGACATAACGAAATACTGAAGAAACAACAGATATTCCTAATTTTTAAAAGGTTAATAACACATGAAATAAGGATGATACATCGAAATAATTGTTAAAAAAAAGAATAATTGGGTAAAATAGTTGCATAGTCTTAATACATCCTTGTAGAAATTTAGACTATGATTTGAATGGCATGTCCCTTTTTGCTTAGTGTGCTAATTGGTTTCTTTGTAAAGTAGTTTAAAAGCTCTGAATTTTTTAAAGACAGAAGGCAAAAATGGCTATTTTAGCTAATAGCTCACAAATTATTGGTTTCACCGGATCAAAATTAGTAGAAAGTTGATACAAAGATTGATAAATGATTCTGCACACTGTGGTACCAATTTCACATCTGCACTGTAAATTCTGAAATTCTGTGTTAGCTCAAATGATTGAGTGAGATGGTTGCACAATTTGTTTGAGCCATGATAGCTTGCCGTTTTGAGTTATGATAATCTTTATGTTGTTATAACTTGCAAACAACAAGCTATCTTGGCTCAAAGGAATTGTGCAACCATCTCACTCAATCAATTAAGCTAACTCAAAATTCAAAATTTACTGTGTGCATATTGCTTAGTTCTAGTATAAATGCCAAATAAACACTAGTTCACTAGAGAAATCGAGGCCACGGGGCAGCAGCTTTCTTAACAAATAAAACCTACCTTGACCAAACTTGCAAATGACTCTTCCTGATACAAGTCTTTCGTTTTACCAACCACCTTCTCAAAGATGGAAGGTCTTTCTATGGGGTAAGTAACTTCTCCTTCCTGCAAGATCTCAATAGCCTTCTTCAGGTGTGTAGCCTTTTTTGTGTAGGACCATTCCATTTCTTGGATCTCTTCCTTAATTCTTCTATACCTGTATGTTTGAGATTTCGAAATAGGTAAGCCTTGTAACATCAAAAATGTCAATTAAATGCAAATGGTAAACAAAATGCATATGAAAAGTTTCCCAAAATAAACAAAGAATGAAGATTACTCACCTAGTTACGCCTGGATGCTCCTCTACTATTCCTGTGGATTCCATCTCGATGACAGATCAAGGAGTTCTTCTGCAATACAACAATTGCAGTACATCAATGACAAGAGCAGACACTCAGAGAGTGCATGATAGCTCCACCACCCTGCCTTCCATGATCATTGAATCCAGCTGTATATCTGCCAAACTAAAATACACAATCCAACACAAACACTTTCCCAAATCCCATGCCACCCTCCCAAGTCCTTCATTTTTTACCCTCACCCTTCCATGCCCTCATTTCTCAGATCACTATAAACTGAAGTCACTTTAAATTAACTGAAATATTAATATTTGATTCAAAAGAGTGCATTATCATTCAACCTGAAGGGTCATTGCCATTTGATATTTCGATTTATTTATGGAAAATATATGTTACAATATACGTAACAGATAAGCGAGTGAAAGGAAGAGACGGGCAGTGGCGTCCCTACCCTATCAGCATGCCTCGGCGGTCCAACGTCGGCCCGAAGCAGGTCCGTCGCTGCTGACATCGGACTGACGCTGGGCCGACGTTGGACCGACGAGGCATGCTGACAGGGTATGGGGGGCACAGGGAGCACAGCCCCCCCATATTGGACCTGTGCCCCCCAGGTGCCCCCCATATGAACTTTCGATTCTGGCTAAAATAAACAAGTAGTATTATGGGTGCCCCCAAGAGAATCGCGTGCCCCCCCAGGTGCCCCCCCCGCTAGAAACCCCCCAGTTAAGCCACTGGAGACGGGGTGTGCAACAGCACAGAAGTGTTGTTTCTTTCTTCTTGCCTTCTTCCTCCATTCCTCCCTTCTTATTAGTCATTTGACTGAATTGACACGATTTTCTCAGAATTATGGTCCTGGAATGCCCTCATTTGGCAAAGATATATCCTTGGTGTTTGTAACTTCCTTCAAATGTTTTGATGTTTTGCCCCTGCACCCAAAAAAATCCTGGATATGCCTTTGCTCTGGCTGGCACTATTCTGCTGGTCCCACTGCAGCCGAATTGTGGAACGATAACGGATACTGGGCAGCGTGGTAGAGGTGTATTATTAAAAAATTTCTCAATGAATGTGTCACAAAGAGCAACTAAAATTAAAAAGAGCTTTCAATAAGCCACAATAGGGCAAACTACAAAGAAACAGATTCATACAACTGGAAGCATTTACTGGATTATCCGCAAAGTGTCAAACAATATAAGAGTGTGGCTTTTCACATGTCACATGGAATATTGAAATCCACTTTTTTGTCTACCACATAAAATGCGATGATTGTGAGACGTCCTATGTTGGCAAAACGGAGAGGAGACTGCAGAAACTTATGTTGGAACACCATCACAGCTCTTTCCCTGTCCGGCATCATTGTGAGGAACGTCGCCACTCTTTCTCGGAAGATAATGTCTCCATCCTACATCGGGAGAGTAACTGGTTCTGGAGGGGAGTGGCCGAGGCTATCCACATCACAGAGGAGGAGCCCATTCTCAACCGGGACCGGGGCTGACACACCCTCCCGGTGATCTACCGGGAGATTCTCTGGTCACGTGACATTACGTCATCAGATTGTCACGTGACCAAACACAACATCAATCAGTAAGAACTGATGAAGGGGTCTGGATAGACCTCGAAAGCTCTTCAGCCTACCTTTATGTTGTGAGTAATTGGTCAAAAACGTCTACAACATTTTGTTATTGATATCCACATTTGCCCCTGGGTTGGGTAACATTGGCACAGTAATCATTATAGTCGCATCACATTTTGCTATGTGACAAAAAAGATTCTACAAAAGAGAGCAGAATATTCTATCATGCCTCGGATTTGAGCTCAATAACATCGCGAATATTCTACTTTTTTCCTCATTAAGTTAGACTAGTATGAGTGCAAATACTGCAAATATCTGCGTGGGTGAGGATACATCCTACAAATACAAGGATTTTCACAAAAGTGCGCCATACTGAAAAACCTTGACTAATTAACAGAATGAAACCCCGCAACTTCCTTATACAGTAGTATCTGCATTATAAGACCCTGTTTTGAGACCGACTCGCCTTATGTAACCACCTTAGTCTGGTACTAAGCAGTATTCAAAGTGCATTCGCCATCCTAACAAGAGGCAGCACTCCCACGAGTGACCGCTTCATGAATGCAGAAGAGTGGTCTTATAATGCAGGGACCAATATATGACTAATTCAGTCAGTTAGCCTTCTGGTTTGAGTGACGTTGGACTAATTATTTTGTCATTGTTGAAGATAAGTAGACCGTTAAAGTTGGTGATTTTACTACTTTATAGTTGATCATTTCACTAATTGAATTACTCATTCCACTAATTGAATTACTCATTTCACTAATTGAATTACTCATTTCACTAATTGAATTACTCATTTCACTAATTGAATTACTCATTTCACTAATTGAATTACTCATTTCACTAATTGAATTACTCATTTCACTAATTGAATTACTCATTTCACTAATTGAATTACTCATTTCACTAATTGAATTACTCATTTCACTAATTGAATTACTCATTTCACTAATTGAATTACCCATTTCACTAATTGAATTCATTTCACTAATTAAATTACTTATCTCATTGATTGAATTACTCATTTCACTAATTGAATTACCCATTTCACTAATTATATTACACACGTTGACTAACTAGCTTGATCTTTTGATAAATGTAATAAGTGACATTGACTAATTAAGATGGAGATGGACGAGCTTGATGTGCTTCATTTTAGTGGATTAAGCCTGATTTTGTAACCTTCCTGATACACACAAAACTGAGAAAAATACATATTTAGAGGTCAGCATTATGTAAAAAAGTCAGCTCTACTGATTGTCATTATGAAGTGGATTTTGAACCCTTCCTGACGTCAGAAAGACCAAGACAAAAAATCCAAGCTGATGTCAGTAGTGTCAGTAGGGACACAAAAAATGGTCCGTTTTTTATATGAGATGGACAAGGGAAATGTACTAAAAATACTGGGTAAATATTTGTGAATTTTATGAAAAAACTCTGAATTACTTTAAATTATAAATATAAATCTAAAGAAAAGCCAATGAATTTAAATATAGATATCCCGGTATAGTGTTTGTATTTCAAAGTATATCTAAAGACACTTCATACTAACCTGCAGCTGTCCTCCTCTATGTCACATGACACTGATGACAGGCTGTGTCTCACTGCAACAGGGTTTGTCCATTAAAGCAGAGCGATCTGCACATGTTGTACTTTCTATGCTTGAAGTGGAATGGTTCTGGAAGCAGAAACAGGATGCTCTGAGAGTATAAATAGATTAATTAGGTCGGCTCATTTGACATATTAGTGATTCAGATTGATAATAGACCGTTTCAGGATTTTGTTAAATGGCCTAAATGATTGTACATGGTTCATGCAGGATTTTACAATTTTTATCTTGTAAAGTTGTCCTGTTTGATATGATATAACATGAAAACGACACACATGGTTGAAAGGATGGTGTAATATATATAACAAATATGTATATAGGATACTGTATTGTACTTCGTTCACTCCAATTAAAATTAACCTAGTTAGATATTTGAGTTTCAGTAGTAGCATGGGGCAAGTTCCCCCCCGCCCACCCCAAGCCAACACTTCGGTAAAAAGGAGAGGGAAATAGGGAAAAAGAGGACAATGGGGAAAGAGTAGGGAATTTGGGGAAACCAAGGGGAAAAGGAACTAAGGGGAAAAGGCAAACAAAGGGGAAAGGAAACCAAAGAGTAAAAGGAACAAAGGGAAAAAGGAAACCAAGCGGAAACGGAAACCAAGGGAAAAGGAACCAAGGGGAAAAGGAAACCAAGTGGAAAAGGAAACCAAGGGAAAATTAACCAAGGGGAAAAGGAAACCAAGGGAAAAGGAAACCAAGGGGATAAGGTAACCAAGGGGAAAAGGAGACTGAGTCGAAAAGGAAACTAAGGGAAAAGGAAACCAAAAGGAGCAAAGGGAAAAGGAAACCAAGAGGACAAGGCAAATAAAGGGGAAAGGAAACAAAAGGAAAAGGAACCAAGGGGGAAAGGAAACCAAGGGGACAGGGAAACCAATGGGAAAAGGAAATTAAGGGAAAAGGAACCAAGGGGAAAAGGCAAACAAAGGGGAAAGGAAACCAAAGAGTAAAAGGAACAAAGGGAAAAAGGAAACCAAGAGGACAAGGCAAATAAAGGGGAAAGGAAACAAAAGGAAAAGGAACCAAGGGGGAAAGGAAACCAAGGGGACAGGGAAACCAATGGGAAAAGGAAACCAAGGGGAAAAGGAACCAAGGGGAAAAGGCAAACAAAGGGGAAAGGAAACCAAAGAGTAAAAGGAACAAAGGGAAAAAGGAAACCAAGTGGAAACGGAAACCAAGGGAAAAGGAACCAAGGGGAAAAGGAAACCAAGGGAAAAGGAAACCAAGGGGATAAGGTAACCAAGGGGAAAAGGAGACTGAGGCGAAAAGGAAACTAAGGGAAAAGGAAACCAAAAGAGCAAAGGGAAAAGGAAACCAAGAGGAAAAGGCAAACAAAGGGGAAAGGGAACAAAAGGAAAAGGAACAAAGGGGGAAAGGAAACCAAGGGGAAATGGAAACCAATGGTAAATGGAAACCAAGAGGAAAAGGAAACCAAGGGGAAAAGGAAACCCAGGGAAAAGGGATCCAATGGGAAACCAGGGGGAAAGGAACACAGGGGAAAAGGAACACAGGGGAAAAGGAAACCAAGGGTAAAGGAGACTGAGGCGAAAAGGAAACTAAGGGAAAAGGAAACCAAAAGGAGCAAAGGGAAAAGGAAACCAAGAGGAAAAGGCACACAAAGGGGAAAGAAAACATAAGGAAAAGGAACCAAGGGGGAAAGGAAACCAAGGGGAAAAGGAACACAGGGGAAAAGGAACCAAGAGGAAAGGAACCAAGGGGAAAGGAAACCAAGGGGGAAAGGAAACCAAGGGGAAAAGGAACACAGGGGAAAAGGAAACCAAGGGAAAAAGGATCCAAGGGGAAACCAGGGGGAAAGGAAACCAAGGGGAAAATGAACCAAGGGGAAAGGAAACCAAAGGAAAATGGAGCCTGGTATCCATTGAAATTTAATGAGGATATTCCCATTAGTTCTCTAGTTTCATACAGTGTATAATATTTTGTTAGTAGAGAATCCAGTAAATCTTGTCAAAAAATTAGAAAAACAAGTTGTCTGATGGAGAGAGAACTCTGTTCAGACAATTTTCATTTTGGCATACAAAAATTTCTTAGGTGAATAGTTTTCACTTTGTCATGGGAAGTGCAACTGAAATGCCAACCCATGAAACCATATCCACCATTCTATTTTTTGACACCTGCTGGCTATGCCAGGATTCATAATTATTTTGGGCTTGACAATTAGCATCATTTGCTTCATGATCTCTTCAGCTTTGATTCACCAGATTCTTTTTTCTTTGTCTGCTCACAAGGAAAGCAGTTGTGAATTCTGAAGTTGGACAAACCTGCTGTGTTCCAATTCAGATTGGTCACTAATTATGGTAAAATAGTTGGAAACTTTTAATTGAATGATCAAATAGATGATGTTAAAGTTGAATACATCAAGCTAATTGGAAACACGAGAGTCAACAGAGAGTTAACATAATAATACTGTTGATTGTAATTAGGTCTGACACTTGGTCATAGATAGATATATGGACAGATAGATACACAGATAGAAGGATAGATAGTGGCATTGTTGTGGTCCTTGACTCTTCTCCTAGTTCACAAATGATGGACTGTTGGATAATTGGGGCTTTGTGTCTGCATTTGCTTGGCTTATTAGGATAGGAAAAGAACAAGGCAATGAGGCCATTCAACATTGGCCTAGTTGATGGGTACCAAGAGATTGGCAGCCCCTTACACTACCACTGAGCTAGCCCTGCCCCCTTAGTTTATAAATGAATAAAGGACGTAGAGACTAGAGAGCTATCATCCACCTACTACCTAATAGCAGTATCATATCCAGGGCATATATATTATGTAATGTTTGATAAATGTATATGAAAAAATAACACCATATTATGTGATTTTTGATAAATGTATATGTCATGTTAGATGAATGTATATGCATGAGGAATTAATAGAACCAACATTTGAAAGATGGATGGATGGATGATTGGGGCTTTACGTCCTGTATTTTTGCACTTAGCAGGCTAATTAGGACAGGAGGAGGACACGGCAATGAGGTGAAGGATAATTGAAACAGCCATCCAACATAGGCCCAGGTGACCTGGCAAGAGCTGAATTCGACCCCTGGACCTGCTTATTGGCAGTCCAGCAAGCTACCACTAGACCAGCCCTCCCCCCCCTAACATTTGAAAGACATGATGTGCATAATGTAGTTAACTGCTAACTTCCCTTTTGGTAACCTAGATTGTATAATTGTAAAGTTAGAACAACAGGATATTGAAATAGTTTCATTTTAAACCAAAGCGATATGATTGAATCACAAAAGTTACCCTGAACAAAACCTTATTTATCTACGCAATATTTCAGCCAGTTAATTTGCTCAAGAGTAACTTTTTAAATTATAAGAAATTGTTTTACATCATAGGTAAAGTGCTGTACGTAGGGGAGACCAGGGCACGTTGGATCTCGGGGCATGTTGGACCATTGCCAATATTTTTTTTTATAGAACATGCAGTCATGCACAGTTATCCAAATCCCCAATGAAGAGACCTTTAGTGATATGCCTTTTAGCCAAAAATTTCATGAGCATTGAAGGAAAAGTATGTGCTCTATTTCAGGTTTCCTGATTTTTGGCATAAAAAGTGATTTTTTCAAGTTTCGATGACTAGGTAACCCTTCTTAAAATATGGGGGATCTAGTCGGACAAGTCTCATAAATTGAAATTATCACCACTTAAGTAACGTTTGATATAAGTTTCCCAAGTTCATATTAAACCTTGTCAGCGAGACATACACATTTTCATAAGAAGTTGGGACGGGACAGGTCGGACTAGCATGGCCGGGGCACGTTGGACCATTATAAACTGGATAGACTGACAAAAAATTATCGGCAAAATGCCAGCCGTGTAATTTTTTACATTAATAGAGCACCTAAGTCATTCATGTACATTATGAGGGTAAAATCAATTCAGTTGGCTAATCTGCCAGCCCTTCTAGCTGAAACAAGACTTATTAAAATTATCTGGGTAAATATACCCATATAATCATTCTGCAACGACACACAAGTGTGTGTTATGATCTGTGAGAATAAAATGTGGTGTTTGGTCACTTTCATCTACTTTCCAAGATATTCCATGGTCCAACGTGCCCCACATGGAAAAAAAAAATTTTCAAACTCATTTTTCTCCACAACTATAGAAGGTAGATCAACTTGGTCTGGCATAAGGGTAGTGTAGATGTTCAGAAGTCAGTCAGAAAAAAGATTTTTCAAATATTTAGAGAAGTTTTTGACTGATAGCCAAAAAATAAAAAAGCGGTCCAACGTGCCCCGATCTCCCCTACTGTCACGGGCTCAAAAGCTGTGACGTGTGCACCTGTTGGAGCTATGGTATCACAGGTTGTACATTTACCTATCTGCATATGCTTCAATGCTGGGTAATTTATATTTTAGCTATGATACCATATACCCTCATTAAGAAAAAGCGATTGTTTCATATCAATTACAAGAGCTATTTAAGTAGGGCAGTGAACTTCACGGGGAAATATCTGAAACAAAGAGATGTCCCATATGAAATTACTGCAGAAGAAATCAATTCGACAAATAACTAAATCAAAATATGATAGTCACACCGACCCCCTATTTAGAAAGTTGAAATTACTAAAATTAGATGACATTACACTGTTCAGTGCATCAAGCTCTTTCTGAAGTATGAAAACAATATTCTCCCCAAATATCATTCCCAGCAGTTAGTTACAAACAGCAATGTCCATCATCACTTTACAAGACAACAGCAGGATTTACACCCCCCTCCACTTAGAAAACAAATAGAGGAACGATTATTTAATGTCAAAATATCACATGCATGGAATACCCTACCCAATTGTATTAAGATCAGCTTAAGATCAACCTCTCTAAATCACAAACTCAAAGACTATTTGATATCAAAGTACAACCTCACATGCTCCATCTCAAACTGTTATGTCTGTCGAAGTTGTACAGGCTGTGGCATGCGCCTCTGTTTACTAATGCGCTATTATACTGAAACTTGTAGGCCCGTTTTCACCAACATGGTATTAAGAGTTAAGCCAGGTGTTAACTCCTTTAAACCTGGTATAACTAAGTCCATTTCACCAAGATTGTGCTAAGCATGTAAACCTGTCAAGGTTCAGTGAATCATACACATTGTCACCAAACTCAAGGATCAGCCATCTCAAACTGATTTGGTGTCAAAAAGTGATTAGGCCAATGAAAACAGAACATATGTTTCTTATGAGATGGCATGACAAATCAGCATTATAGACCTTTGTCTATTATATTCGCATGTTTCTCTAATTTAACAGTCACCAAAGATTTTTTCAAGAAAGATTTTTCACATCATGAGATATAAAGTTTGCACACCAAGAACACACACTTACCTAGAAAATATATTTGTTGAAGTAACTGTTGCAAATATATTAGCCATACAGCATTAAGCACACGATTTAAAAGTATTTCATGTATGAAACTATGTTTTTATAGCATTTGCCTATGATAGTCATGACACCAAATAGAGGCGATTCTTCTGTGTTGAGTTGTACAAAACCTCTGCACTTGTTGTTGGTCTTAGCACAGGGGTACTTTCGAAGGGCAGGAAATTTGGACGTGGGTGCAATCTATATGCATTAGGGATACAAATTTTCAATTTTTTTCCTCAAAATCAATTTCCTGTGTCATAGCAGGATGAACTTTTGTATAAAAACCACTGTAGTAAAGTAATTTTTTAACTATCTTCAAAAAAGTTCACCCATGAACTCATCTTTGTGTTGGCCATCTATTATAGTCCGAAAATGGCAATTTCCGTCAATGGAGTACTTTATTTCATCTTATAACTTTTTGCCTATTGAAGATATAGCAACCAAAGTGATACCAAATTAAAGCATTTGAAATTAGCTTTTCAGTGGGATCAAAAAAGACGCATCACATATGGCATATTACCTTGTATGAGCTAATATAATGCATTTTCCTCCCAATTTTATCAGTTTTCGATTGAAAATGTAATGGATTTGTCAACTCTTTTGCAGAGAATTGTGCTATAGCATTATTAGAGGTTCTGATGAAAAACACAATGCTATATTACTATTCCATGCCACCACATATCAACAAAATTAAATTGGAGTGAGGATGAAAGTCACTGATAGCACAGATGATTGGCTTTGGACGGATACTCAAGTGTCAAGAGTTAGATCACCAACCTTTCTTATTAAACTTACATATTTGTCGACTTTGAGGCACTTTCCTGAATTTTCTCGTATTCACATGCATGTCTATGCATGTCTGTTAGTCCTTTACACAATAAATGTGTATTGAAACTGTCTCTGCGGCATTGTAAACTGTCAAATTCCAGGAATTTTGCTTCTTTGGCCATGTAAACAATATTCCCTTGTGAGATGTGTTTTAAGATGTTGTCACATCATGACAAGTTCATTGAGGTTTTCACAACTAAATATTGCCAATCAGGAATAGTGTTATAAAAATATATCTCAAGTCATGGGACAATATTTTCAAAGCACATTATGTTGTTGCTGCACTTCCAGTCCCAAACATTTTTCATAAATTTGAGTGAGACCATGAGATTTCTGCACAGATACAGAATTTTATTTGCTGGCCACTACTCATGGTGGGTTTATCCATCTAACAGTTCTGAAGTTTTTCTGAAGAACAAAGAGAAATGGCAGAATAACAGGTCCATTCCCATTAATCTGGAAGTCATGTGCCTGTATAACAGAAGTCTCACTGGCCAACAGAAGCGAAATTGCTCTCAAGAAGCAGGTTGTTGGTGGTACCTGTTTCTTGGGTAGTCAGTTGAAGGCAGAAAAGAAAGATTGGCACAATTATCAACTTAGTTTAAACAGCTGGGGACAATTAAACTTAACTTTCCAATGATTTTTCAGCGAGTGACATGATCCAAGCTCGAAAATGTGCTACATTGGTATGATCTATTAGTGTGAAAAACAAAAATATGAGCATGTAGCACAATTGTTGAATGGCTCATGCAGATAACAAATTTAAACTGTATTCTATCAAAGTTCAAAGTGGGCTATTTGACAGGCAAAGCTGCAAGTAAGTGACTGGATTACAGTAATACGTATGTCGCAATTTCTGAATTGTCAGCACCATGTTTTAGAGTGAATTCCATGCATTTTCATGGATCAGGAGCTTGCAGACTGAGTGAAGTCACCAAATGTATGATATATTTGTCAAAGATTTATAGTAAAACATTATGAACTCCAAAGGTCATTCCAGAATGGAACTCATGTCATTGATGATCAAACCTGCAGGAGAAATATTTATTAAGAAGTTTCTGTTTCTTTGACGAAAACAAATCTTTCCCTTTCAAGTTTCAGAAGTTCCAAATATCAGTAAAATTAATGCCAAATGGAATTCCTGAGAAATCCTAGCTTTAATGGCCTTTTATCTGAGGTCATAATTATTTGAGGGAAAGACTGCTTAGAGTCTGTCAGTTTATCTCTAATAACTGGGCATACCCCTGGATCAGTGAGGAAATGAAAGCAAGAGCCATCAAGACAGAACATCAGCAGAAATAAAATCAATATAGTGAACAAACAATCATGGTCCTGAAGGAACTAGACACCAAACGCAAAAACTAAAGAAACTTGTGATTGCACTTCACTGTTACTTATGACTTGTTGTAGCTTAAAAAATCCATATTCTGCAAGCTTTCTCCATATGAATTGCTTTATAATTGCATTGAAGTATAAAGTGTAGCTCTTCTAGTTGCTAACAGTTATATGATTCCAAAATATAAGCCATTTCATTAATGATCCAACCACATTTACATTTCTCTGAAAATGCGCCAAATTGACACAAAATGCAAGAATTTCAATGAGAGTCATGGGTGAACTTTTTTGATCAAATACCAAAAAGACTTTGATTTTCAGTGTTTTCTAGCAAAAGTTCATCACAATATGATACAGGGTTGTGACGTTGCAAAAAAGTTGTATCCCTAATATGCATCCTATAACCCCCCCAAAAATCGGGCGATTTCGGAAAATTCCAATTTAGCCTCCACTGGGCATACATACATATATGGGTTTTAATGTAGCGATTGCATGACTAACACGCTTCACAATCCTTGAAACTGAGGCGACACTAATACCACTCAAGCCACCAACGACTTGTTGGTAACTGCCGGTAGCAAATCGCAGGCACGTCAGCCATTCTGGGTACATCGGATTTTGAGGACCCTTATCATTAGATATTCTAAGGGATTCAACCATTATTGTAGTTTCATTGTGCAAAAATGCATGACCAGCTGATTTGTACTAATTTACTGTTTGAGGGGAGGGGGCTAAAGAAAAATGCATTTCTGTCACCAACACTGGACAGACAACTAATTAATTTTCTTTTTTATAAATTTCCAAGCCCACCCCTCTTTTTCTCTTACCTTGTCATGTGGCCATGTTTGGGAACTTCAGAGATTAATTGTGTTTGTAGCAGTTGAGTTGTTTAAATACTATGTGCAGACTTTCACTCAGTAAAGGTTCCTTGATCCTGCTCTGCTTGAATGATTGGCTTAGCCAGACCAGGTCTTAGCTAAGACCTGGCATAAGTCTTAATACCATGTTGGCGAAAACGGGCCCATGTGTTTGCCTCATCATTGTAAAGCGTGTGTACAAAACGGAAAAATAAATATCCTATCCTATCCTATATGAAATTGATCTACAGTAAAGTGCTATGGTTCAGTCCTTGGAAAACAAAGTAGAGACAAACAGACAGCTGCAGCCAGATAGACAGTCTCAGTTGAACAAAGAGACAGCGAAGAAATAAAAACATG
The DNA here is from genome assembly GCA_026936325.1 of Platynereis dumerilii. NCBI lineage: Eukaryota > Metazoa > Annelida > Polychaeta > Phyllodocida > Nereididae > Platynereis > Platynereis dumerilii. Next base: position 2,376,961 of record JAPTHN010000004.1, read on the forward strand.
TTTATTGAAGGCTAAGATGAAACTGTCCACAAGGAATGCTTTCGGCCAGTTTGGACTATTGATTGCACTTATTTTGTATAATATATTCTCCAGGGCTGGGCAATGGAGTATCCACACATGACATCTCAGGTCCACTCTGGCACTAAGAAAAAAAAACTGATTGCTAGATCTGTCCTTGATAGTCATAGTAAATGTTAACTTGACTCTTTGTTTTCTGCTGCTTGAGTTATTTACTTATTGACCCTTTCTTGTGAGAGAGTGACAGATGATTATGAAATGTCAAGTGTAAAAGCTTTTTTGTCACTTTTTTCATTGTCAGTAAGGACAAATTGATCCCTATCAAAGAATCACAGTTTGATGCAATTGAGCCCATGAATACTACACTGCCCATACACAAGGGAGCAAGAGGTTTCCTTATTGCTGTTTCAAGTTCTGGTTGTTTCAAAGAGATATATGCGTCAAAAGTCAGAGAAAATTGACAGGTGAGGAGATCAGTTACAGAAATTTAATGAAAAAACACAGTGTCAATCCAAACGCAAACCCTAGCCCTATACAGAAACCTAACCCTAATTGTAACCCTATTTTTAAACCTAACCCTTTACATCTGATATGCTGCAAATATTGTACTGAAGATTTGAAATGATCTGTCCTTTTGGCATTCAATTTAGTTTCGAGATTAAAAATGGTTCTGATTTTCGAAAATTGCTGTGGTGCATCCCCATGTAATAGTCTTTGGCACCTGATTTCCTTCTGTGACCATCATCTTCCCCCTCTTCCCCCCACCTGTCCCCCTCTTTCCCCCACCTGTCCCCCTCTTTCCCCCACCTGTCCCCCTCTTCCCCCTCTTGCCCCCGTTCCACCTGCTTAACCTCCTCCTTTCCCCCTCAGTACCCATTATAATGTTCATTTTCCTAAGGTTAAAATGTCTATTTAAGATAAAAATTTATACCAACCTTTCAGTTAAGGTCCTGTATGTGAGATGAACCACTTTGCAGATATCTAGACTGATATTCAAAGTGATCTGAGACCGGCATTAAAACTTTAGGATGTATTTTCTCCAGGCAGAATTGGGATGCTGAGCTGTAATAAACTAAAGACTCAGATGACCCTTCTTGTGCCACTGGACCTGAACTACTGATTGTTCACAGTTCCATGTGCAGCCGTACTCTGTACTTGTGATATGGAAAGTGTTTCTCGTGGCACCAAGCAGGATGCTGCAACAAACAGAAGAGATAGTATAATAATTATACTGTTAATGATTCCTTAATTTGCCTCATCCTGTTCATGTTAATAATTCCATGCGATTACTTTACATTGCTGATACGTTGTAGGAAGTAAATTACTGATTGGCAATTATGTGTCTGTCAAACTGAGACCACATTTATGTCAAAATGATGGGGGGATGTTGTATGATATTATGCATTGTATACTATATCCCTATCAGCATGCCTCGGCGGTCCAACTGGATCGAAGCTGGTCCGTCGCTGCTGACATCGGACTGAATCTGAGCCAACGTTGAACCGCCGAGGTATGCTGACAGGGGTATACTCCCTGAATGGGATCAAACCCTTGTTGGGGAACCTGAAATTTTCAGTGAACCTTCATGAGCAATCAGGGGCTCAACTAGAAGTTGTGGTGCCCGTAGGATCAGGAAGGCTGGGGGCCCCTTCCCGCGTCATCGGATGTCATTTAGTATGGCTGGTCATCGGTTGAAAATTTATGTTGGTTTATTGGACAAATCTTATATAATTCTTGTTTCAGTTAAATATATCATTGGCTATTGCCTGTCTGCTTTATGAGAAAGTAGGTACCAGAGTAGATTGAGAAGTACAGTGCAACCCAAAATGAAGTACGGCTACCCTAGCAGCAGGAAGGAAGAATCAGCCACTACTTTACCCTTTCACACTTTTTGGCTACCTGTGAATCACCTCCTACCTTTACCTACTTGTAGCTACATTTTACAATTACATTAAAATTACATTTAAACAGCACCAATTTAAACTCCATCATCCTCATTGTGTTTGATTAATTTAATGTTGTGCCCTTTGCTAATTGCAATTACATTCGCAGCTGTCTTAATAGAATTCTTAGTAGGCCTATCATAATGGGCTAAGGTTGTTGTGAGGAGCCAAAGATTTGATTTGGAGAGGAGAAAGGAGAGCAAAATAGGTAAACAGAGGACTTCTGAAAGAAAATTTTCTTACTTTATTTTGGGTTGTACTGTATATACTCAATTAAAGCCCCAAGATTTCACTAATGTGCCTGCACTTGGAAAAGCATACAAGACTCAGTCAGACTCAGACACAGTTTATTATGCCAATTTAATATTACATTATTTAGTACAAATTAATATGTTATCAATCTCAAGTTACTTTAGTCCACCATTGAGGGGCCTTGCACAGCAGTCAGATGTACACAACATAAATAAATATAGATATTGTCTAAACACTACCGCATTATCTTGTTTCATTGACAATTTGACAAATTGACATACTGAAATGGCTGGTTTTTTCAACCTCCCGCAAGCACATACTAAGATTATTAAACATTTTATCCTGATAAATTCACCACCATCTATACACTGAACATCCCAGCCACTGACACCATACAGATGATAAGCAGGCCCTAAACTATACTATTCCAGATTCCACAAGAAGTTACCAAAAAAAAGAAGAAAAATATATGGGTTTTTCTTTCAAAATGGTCAACCGATTCCATTACTAACGTTTCTTGTTTTTACTGTCAATTTAAAATAAATGTATAGATCTATCTATCTATCTAGATGTAGAGATGTAGAGAAGTTGAGGACGAAACCCGAAGGTTGTTGTCCTATCAGTTTATTGGGTTAGAGATGAATGGATCTCTCTCTCTGATGGCCTCTTCTTCCTTGTCTTCTACGTCCTCCTTGGGTGTTTCCTTTGGGGGTAAATTGTATCCGCTCCACATGAATCGATCTTCAATTCACCATCCGATTTTATTTATATATTTTTTTTTTAGGCTTCAGGGTCTATATTGACCACTGAAGATAATAGATGCCCAGTGCAGGGTCCAAGAGACCACACGCATCCAAACATACTATTCCCCATCCATACATAATAGGGCTGATAGGGTCCGTAGAGACCACTATTTTAATACATGGTCGTAATTGACCACTGAAGCAGTATAGTGTGAACTTTCCCAAACCACCATAAAAACCCAATTCAACATTTGTACATAAATGCTAAACTGTGCATTAATGCAAATATATCCATCTAGTGTCTACTCGCAAAACCTCCTTTAGCAATGCAACAAATAAATAAATAAATAAATCTGGGTCTTTATTGACCACATGATTCATGCAATTGCTTCCAGGCCAGTTTGTTGCCAAGTATCGACCAGTGGACATCAAGTGTTGTCAATACTAACACCGAAAATAAATGCAGAACAGTGCACAGTACATTTGTGTCGGAAAAGGTCACTACTTCCAAGGCAGTGCTCGTTCTGGGTCTTATTGACCACCAAACTGAGCTGGTTGCTCTGTGGCAAGTTTGTCACCAATTTTCAAACACATGGGTAAATCAGGAGTATAATTTATAAACAGTGCTGAATCGTGCAATGTGGTAAAAGCAACTAAGCAGCTCAAAATAGAATGTTAAAATAAAGTAAACAACTATTTTTTGCATTTGGTTATATTATTGTTTTACTTTTTCTTTTCTTTTTAAGTTTTTGTTTTTTGTGCAGGGCTTCAATAATTGGGTCTTTATCGACCACAACTACTTGGCTACCTGCCTAAATAAAAAATTATGATTAATATCAATGCAATATTAGAGTGTTTTTTTTATTGTTACTATTTTTATTAATTTTTTATTAATGTTATTATTATTATATATATATATATATTTTTTTTTTTTTTTAACTTCAATATTCTTGGTTTAAAAAGATACTAAGTGCATAGGTGCATATGACAACGCAACTCTAGAACTATTTGAAAGCAACAAACAAAAACAAAGAGACCAGGTGGTTTACTTAGTCACGGTTTAAGTTTATTTTGTTAAGCGCAATGGTATTGTTTAGAGATTTCACTATTTGTCTAGCCAGCTTGGTGGTAGGGTGGCAACCGTCATACAATAAATTATATTTCATAGCCACTTGTCGTCTGTTTCCCCGGTTATGCTCAAGGCATTTGTGAATCAGTGGCGTTTTCAGGTTATATTTCCTATTAGCATTTAAAATCTCAGAGTTCACTTGGAGCAGCATTTCTTCAAGGTCTATCTGCATCACGTCGTACATCTCTGCATCACGTCGTACATCTCTATCTATCTATCTATCTATCTATCTATCTATCTATCTATCTATCTATCTATCTATCTATCTATCTATCTATCTATCTATCTATCTATCTATCTATCTACTTCCATACTAATATAGTAAACCAACAATGTCCAACATCACTGAAATATCTTAGAAACAGTTATTAGTAGGGCCAAATCAACATCAAGACTGATATGCTAAGGGCTTATTCTGGGTTTTTCATTATGTCCTAAGACTCTAAGGGCCCCTTGAACTATTCAAATTTTATTCATGTAATAACAGCTTACAAAGCAGTAACAGACCAAATTGACATAGACTGATAATTTATATATTGCCTCATTCATTTCACAAACTTCTCGGGCCCCTGAAATACATTTTTCTGAGATACTAATTTTGCCTACCTGAATTTGTCGCACCTCATTCATGCTGAAAGACTCTGGGTCCCCCTGAACTACTCCAGTATTATATTTTTCAGATGCATAATTCTGCCTGCCTCACTTTTAGACTTACTTTGAAGGGCCTCCACTGATACCTCATTCATGCTGAAAGACTCTGGGGGCCCCCGAACTGTTCCAACATTTTTCAGACCCGTAATTCTGCCTGCCTCACTTTTGGACTTACTTTGAAGGGCTCCCACAAACACCTCATTCATGGTGAAACATTCTGTTGGCCACCAAACTAATCCAACATTTTTCAGATATATAATTCTGCCTTCCTGACTTATAGACTTACTTTAAAGCACCCCCACTAGTACCTCATTCATGTTAAAAGACTACAGGGTCGCCCCATAACTATTCCAACATTTTCAGGTAGTTGAGCCACTGGGCCACCTCTTTCAATTTTTGTTTTATACGTCCCTTCTTTTGAAAGAAAACTTGTATATTTTTTTATCTGTGGGGACCCTAAAGGAGTTCAACATTTTTTGGACCAACAATGAACTATATTCTATAATTGTATCAAACCGAATTTAGAGAATTTAAAGGGCCCAAGCCCCACATCAGAGTTTTTGGTTACCTAGTTGTCCTATATTTGACGTGTCAGTTCTTTAGAAATTTATGCAGATACAATGCTTATTCAGACATGATTGACCCCAAATGGAATTTAATATTTTCTTTTTTTTGCTTTTGGGAGTGGGGGCCTCCCTTGAGGGGTGGGGGCCCGTAGGGCAGCCCTAGCCAGCCCCCATGGTAGTTGAGCCACTGTGGGAAGTCATTTACATCGTTCAGATGAGATGTTAGATTGGCGGCCACTTGTATCAGTGTCTGTGCTGGGCAAGTAAAAGATCCCTCAAATGGGGTAAATGTGTAACCTGTTGAGGACGCTAGCTTTCTCTCCCATCTCATCAATCAACCTTTGTGAGCAGGGTTGGGTACAAATGCGACAAAAAACATTTAAAAGCAAATGCAACTGTTTCAGAATGATTCAAATGCAAATGCAAATAAAATGCAAATGTGCCATTTTCAAAAGCATTTTAGAAGTTTATGCAAATGCAACTGTATTTTATATTTTTTAAATGTTTGATTTTTGTAAATTTCAAATAGATTTTGAGTTGCTGAAAGTTCCAAATTACACTTTTGATATTGATTTTGCAATGAATAAAAATCCAGAAGTGAATATGTTGTCACACAGATGTATATAACACGAGAATAACTTGCAAATTGTGAGTCATTTTAATACAGCTTGGTATGACAAGGTTACAATGTTTCAATGAATTACCAAGAAGCATTGGCTAAAGTCCAATATCCGGTTAAGTAGTTCCAGTGAGACTCTTTACTCTTTAAAATCATTGCATCAAACCGCTGTCATGGTGTCACACACCCACGCTCATTGGCTGAAATGTTTGTTATGATGACGTCACAACCAAATTACACAGTTATTATTACACCCTGGAACTAGTTGGTCCTTATATTGGACTTGAACCGAAGCATTTCTTTTCATCCTTCAATCAAAGGTCCATTTTTGCAGATTATAAATGTGTATGCTTTAGTGGCGTTACTAACAAGTTATACATGCATTTAGGCCATTTTGCCTGCAGAACAAGGCATATTCAAAAGACATATTTACTGAAAAGTGTTAAAAAGCAAAAGTTGATTTTATTCGCATACCAATAAATAAGGGCCATTTAGTAATGAGGGCCAGATCAATTATAACAACAAGAAAGCATATATATCCATTGACCGGGATCAATCAGTCAAAAAATCAGTAGATCAAACAGCCAATCAAACAATCAGTTGATCAATCAGCCAATCAAACAATCAGTTGATCAATCAAACAATCAGTTGATCAATCAGCCAATCAAACAATCAGTTGATCAATCAGCCAATCAAACAATCAGTTGATCAATCAAGCAATCAAACAATCCGATGATCAATCAGCCAATCAAACAATCAGTTGATCAAACAATCAGTTGATCAATCAGCCAATCAAACAAATCAGTTGATCAATCAGCCAATCAAACAAATCAGTTGATCAATCAGCCAATCAAACAATCAGTTGATCAATCAGCCAATCAAACAAATCAGTTGATCAATCAGCCAATCAAACAATCAGTTGATCAATCAACCAATCAAACAAATCAGTTGATCAATCAAACAATCAGTTGATCAATCAGCCAATCAAACAAATCAGTTGATCAATCAGCCAATCAAACAATCAGTTGATCAATCAACCAATCAAACAATTCAGTTGATCAATCAAACAATCAGTTGATCAATCAGCCAATCAAACAATCAGTTGATCAATCAGCCAATCAAACAATCAGTTGATCAATCAACCAATCAAACAAATCAGTTGATCAATCAGCCAGTCACACAATCAGTTGATCAATCAAACAACCAGTTGATCAATCAGCCAATCAAACAATCAGTTGATCAATCAGCCAATCAAACAATCAGTTGATCAATCAGCCAATCAAACAATCTGTTACTGCAATTTCAATAAGTATGAGTTTCCGCAATGATATAGTGAAACGTAGCAAATATGGTTCATGTGATTGGCTGACACACTGAATTACATGGTAAAAATCGAATTTGAATGCTATGAAAATGTATTTTTAAAAGGCCAGTGACGTGTCCAGTGGTGACGTGTGATTGCCAATCCTTGCCTGCTGATCTGATTCAGTTTTAAACAAACTAAGCTGCTCGCTGAAGCAGAATATTCTTTCTAATTGCTTTCGACATTCAACTCATGGATTTAGAAGGTGTTTGATTGCTCATAGACCAGTCAGGTGAGCTTAAAATGCTACGTAGACTGTGAGAAAACTAGCCTAAGAAACTCATGCTAATTGAATTTGCAGTAATCAACTCGTCAAAAGTGTTAGCATTGTATTATTCAATAAAATGAGACAAATATTTCCTGTTCAATGATTTCAATCATGTTTAACTTTTTTTAACCATAGACTTAACTAAATGGTATTCTGCCTTTAGATCTAGACTACAGATTCAAAATAAAATTTAGTTTGCTATTGTATATCTGATTTCCAATCGACAAAATTATGTACATAATTTCATTAAAGAAATATCATGTTGGTTAAATTGATTACATTGCTTAATAATCAATTAATTAGTCAAATGTGAATTTGCGAAAGCAAATGCTAAGGCATTTGCTTTTGTATCCAACCCTTGTGAGTGCCCAGAACTGGCCTTAGAGGGCTGCACTTACAGTATCTATCTATCTATCTATCTATCTGTCTATCTATCTGTCTATCTATCTATTTATGAAGATAAATGTGGCCAAGAATAAATGATGTGGTGTATATGTTGTACAATATTGACTGGTCTGCATGTTTTTAGTTGTATTTGTTATGGTGCCATATTGGCATCCAAACAGCGAATAGCGGAGCAGGTATGTAGAAAGATTGTGAATTTGTACATAGGAGCATGAAACTTGATACACACTTAAAAAACATATTTGGATGGGGAGCCACCTCAGATTTAGTTTATGGGAAATTGTCAGCCATTTTCCAAAATGGCCATCAATTCCTCCTCTGTGCTGCTTTCTCTGCAGTTTCTAAATAGTGTTTGATATACTTTTGTTGGTAGCTTGAATATTAGCAAGCTTGTTATAATCAGTTTTGGTAGAAATATTGATGCAAATACTGGGCATTCATTCTGAAAGCTCTTCACACAAGGAATTAAAATATGTAGTTTGTTTTTAGAACATCAATTGAGATTCCAAGAAAATATGTGAAACTGCGAAAGTGCTGCATTTTCTTCAGCAGCTCTAACAAAATTGACCACCATAAAAATCCTTCATTCCATCCAGAAATCAAATGATGATGTTTTGTAGATCAGTAGAAGAATAGTAAGCACTGTTTCCATATGGTCTTACTATAGGCACTTCAGAGAAGGCGGGAAAATTAGAGAATTAGCAGCCATTTTAGAAAACATGTATAAATGCTTAATTACTTCCCTATTCATGTCAAATCTGCAGCAATGGCTATTTGACTGCAAATTCAACCTTTATTTAATCATGAACAATCATATAGAGGGAAGTTAAATGGTAGAATAATTCAAAATGTTTGAATCAACTTTATCTAATCACACAGATTACATTATCATCCACCATGTCGAGCCTGATTGTCCTTCATCTAATTTCATATAAATGCAGTTTCCTGAAAGCTTAATTTTCTGATAATTTTGCACAAAGCTGGGCTTATAGCATGGTTTATAAGTAAGGATGTATTGCATTGTATTTACTCTCAGACATGTTCCGTAGTACCGACACAAAAATTTGTGTGGACGGGCAAGGATCTGACAAGAAAAGATTCGACAAGGAATGATCAAACAAGGAAAAGTTAGACAAAAAGCACTCAAAGATTATACAAGCAATAATCAGAAAAGAAAGGTCAGACGAGAAATGTCAGACAAGAAAAACCAGGCAATCAATCATCAGATAAAGAAGGATCTGACAAGGGAAGATCAGAACCAATAACCAGTTGAGGAATGATCAGACAAAAAATAATCAGATACGGAAAGATCAGACAAGAAATGCTCTGCCAAATTAATGAAATTAGATGATGGCAAATTGTGCTGTTCTGACTGAATACCATTGACAAACCTCTGGGCCCCAAGTAAGGATCTACTTCTTGCATGACATAGTATTTTGTCTCTGATCTTCCTTGTCTGACTATAGTCCAATCATTCTTCAGAGGGACGCACCACAAATTGCAAGAGTAATGATTCTGGTACCCAAATTGATTGCCATAATCTAGAGCAGCTTTCCTGAATTTTATCCAAACATTTTTGTGTTGGAACATGACCTAATTAGCATAAATCCAAGATGGCGGCAGTAAAAATCATGTTTTTTGCAAATAACATGGTAACTATTAGGTTTAAGCTCCGTATCTGTATGAACCATGACTGTAAACTTGGGTATTACAGACATTTTGACACCATTCCCAAGTCTCTAACTCTATTAGTTCTCGAGACATGGCATATTCACATATCTCATATTTCATGAAATATCTGCTGAAAAATGGCCAAAAAACTTAGTTGTTAGTCTTGATTCCAAATACACTTATTCGAATAAGGGTCACAGTCTCGATTCCTGATTTGTGAAATCTTGATAAGTTATGAAGTAATGAAGAAAAAACATGTTCAGTTTGCTGCTAAGTTAGTTGTATATTTAACAAATGCATGGATGAGACTCTCCAGATTGGTCAACGGACAAGAGTGAGGTGCTGTTGTCTGGTGGACAGGGCGCTCACCTGCTAAATCAGTTTTTCCTTAGAGCACATGGAATCAACTTCAAAGTAACTCAATGAGATTCTATCAGATTAGTACCAGGGCTTTGGAGTCGGGTAATAATTGAACCGACTCTGACTCCCGACTCTTTTGGCTTTCTGAAAAGCGACCCCGACTCCGACTCCTTGGGCCTCCTGAATTACGACTCTGACTCCGACTCCCGACTCCGCTTATCGGCATTATTGCACATAAATATTACATGTTTAACAAGGGAGAAAAAGCAATTCTACAATGTTTTCATAGTATTTTAATTTCCGACTCCGACTCCGACTCCACCTGACAATCAAAGTTCGACTCCGACTCCGACTCCACCCAAAAACCTCCGACTCCCGACTCCGACTCCCGACTCCAAAGCCCTGGTTAGTACGACCATTTAATTTGATCACTGCAACTTTTGCATGAGGTGGATGTGCTGACCACAGCATTATTCTGCTTTCAAACCCAGTGACATAGCTCTTGGGATCTTGAAAGATCTGTTATGGAAACCCTCCTCAAAGGACAAAGTTGATTTCTGTGATAAAGACATGACTCAAGTTCAACTTAAGCTATAATTATAAACCAAATTTCTGCAGATGATTGGATGATTGAGCAGGGGTGCCGGAAGGATACGCGGGCGGCAGGGGCAGTTGGACGAAAAAAGGGGCAAATCATATTCGCACGGTACAATTTCAAGAGCATCAATATTAATTTTGATTATATACTTAGCATTTGTGTCTAAATTTAGTAAAATAAGGCCTAATAATGTCCTTTTTTCTCAGGTTAAAAGGGCACACCAATTGCCCCCCCTGCCCCCCTGTTCCGGCACCCCTGTGATTGAGTTATGATCATCAGAAGATTTTTTTTTTTTTTTCAACACTTCCACTGTTCCCTAACACTGACATTATGCATGTCTGTAAGGTTACCGGGATAGTCTGCAATATTTTTCTCTGAGTCTGAGTGACAATGATCCTCTAGGAGTAAATAACTCAGTCAGATATACTTTTTGGAATCCCCACATCCCCAGGCTTCATTAATCCATTGAAACAAGTACTTGTTCAAACAAGGATTTATTATTTATTATTTATTACATGTATGTTCAAATACATTATAATCAACATAATGCTAATGCACTTTACAATTTATAAAATAAGGTATGTGTAGAATGATATATAAGTCTTTTTAAAAAGATCAATGGAGGAAATTTTTCTCATTGGCGGAGGTAGACCATTCCTGAGTTTAGGGGCAGCAACTTCAAAAGAGCGATCTCCATATGCTGAGTACCTAGCCTGAGTGATAGACAGGAGATTGTCATTGCTGGAATGCAATGCACGCCCAGGGTTGTAGCTTGTCAATAGGTCACTGATGTATGATGGTGCGAGACCATAGAAATACATAGAACGGACATGAGGCTGTATGATGCCACCTCAAGATGAGGTCACCAAATTCGCCATATATTGGAACTACCCTGAGACATGACGTCAATATAGACTAATTATGATGTGACGTCATGCCATTGTTATATAGTACACGGCCTTATGGTACAAAAAAGGGGGTAGTGGTATTTTTTGAAATGTACAACAATGCTATACTTTTCGGAATCCTTGGGTGTAGTGCTATCTTTTTTTGGTGGATGCCTATTTTTTCCATGGTTACCAAAGGTGAAATCTGTTGCCATAGCAACCAAAGTCCATTTTAAAAAAAAATTGACAAATTTCATATTTCAAGATAATTATTGTCCGCGGCCAATATCAGAATATCAGGGTTAATACTTCCTTGAAAGGGACTTCTTATGGTCATGTGACCTATGAGGTCAAGGGTCGTTGTCATGGTAACAAATGTGACCAAATGTCAAAATTCAAGGTTTTTTATGTCAGCTGAACTTTACGGACCTCACATAGCCAAGGTTATCATCAATTTCAACAATCAGTGGAGTCATTGGTGGAACCAGTATGTGTACTGTTTCTATACATATGCACATTACATTGGTGGCCATGGAAACCAGGTTAGAAGCGAAACTTCAAAGTCATGTCTGCTCAGTAACGTCTAAATTGGCTAATTGGGCAACTTTGATATCACCAATGTACTATTTTATCAAACCTGGGGTGAGATATTTTTAAATTTTTGCATTTATTTAGGTTACGGACATTTTTTTTGGCTTGAAGTTGGAATTGTCTCCTCCTGCTTCTTGTCTGTGGTTGCCATGGCAACCGTTTTTAAATGTCGTGTTATTTTGGTAAAATTTTCCAAATTTCACCTCAAATGTATAAGAAATTGTCTTTTTCATATGAAAAAATATTTTGGGATATAAGGGGGTTTATGGGATCACATGACCACAACAGCTAGAGATCCAGGTCATCTTGAAAGTGAGGCTCAAAGAAAAGAAATGCATTGTTACATCGGCGTCGAAGTGATAAAACAACAAGTGTTGCCAGTAGGTCACCATCATTATTTTGGTAGCAATGGCTGTATATGTCAGTTTCCAGATTTTTTAATTATAGAAATATTTGTTGCCATGGTAACCAGACTGAATGCTTAATATGAGAGACATATAAGAGAAAATAAAAGGCCAAGAAAAATCATTCTGCCCTAGTGAAATATTCAGCCACTATTTCTGTGTTTTTAGGGTCAAACATCTTTCCTTAAGTTGAACAGTGAACGTAAATTATTTCCGTTCTTACTGGGACAATTGTTTTCAGAAATTACCATCAGGTCACTTCAACCATTCTATGGATGTGATAAATGTGTGTAAAATAGTAGAGCACTGCCCAGAATCCATCCTGCTTTCTTGAAAAACAGAGCTCTATGTGTGCAGCACAGTGTAGCCTTCTTCCAACTATTAGTGGGCATGGTTTTTTTTTTTTTTCATTTAATGTTACCAAATTGAATTTCTCCAATATGAAGTAGCCCAAGTCTTGGTATAAAATTACTTCTTTAAGAATGCGGCTCATAATGCCCAATGCTGAAGTTTTCTGCCTTAAACGGTAAAAAAGAAAATTGGTTCATGAGCCTTGTTCCCAGACCTAACATTTGGGACTTCGGTTGGGTTAAAGAAATGTTCTCGTTTTATTCTTAAAAAAGAATCTTTTTTACATTTACCACATATTATCATGGTATTAAGGCAGAGAAGGTCAAATCTGACTTGTAGATCATGTTGTCCGACTGTAGTAATAAAAAGGAGGGTCGTCAATCGCACATCAACCAAAAGCATATTATTACATCTGTTTTGAAAAGCTAAAGTATGAACTCATAATTTTCATGAACTTCCAACAGTTTTTTAAGCAAGTCTGTTATGATCAAGACAGCTAGCATTTAATCAAGACCACAAGTTGGAAGTTACTGAACAAGAAGTCGATCAAAACAGCGTTCAATGTGAAAATCACCCCTCACCTGTGCTACAGCAATGCAATCTGACTCAAAATGACACATACCAGTAATGTTTTGGCCTGACACTATGGACGGACTGTTTGATCAAGGGTTCTTTCAATGAATTGACAGATAAACCCTCAGCTGTTCGACTGATTGAAGGACTAAAAAAATGAGGTCAAATTTGTGGACAAAGGAAAGAAGTATCTCAATTCCAATTCATAACTGCTATTTGGAAAGCTGTGAATGGTCTAGCACATCAGTACCTCAAAATGATGAATGAACTCATGAATATCAAACCAAAAAAAGATCAAAAGGCAGTAATGAAAGTTGGTTAAAGGACAGATCATTTTTAAAACCAGCATCAATGCTTTGGCACAGCCTTCCAGAAAGTGAAAGGATTTTAAAAATACTTGATACAAGAAACAATCTAAACATACATGTCAATTAAATACATTACTATTATGTATGCTTAATGTGAACTTATCTCATCGCCAATCTTATTTTTACTTTACTGTTGTTACAACAGGAACAAAAAAAAACATTCATGATAGGACTGTACAATGCATACATTAATGTTAAGAAGGAGACACTTTCCCCCAACATGTTGGCACATTTCCTGTCACAATAGATAAAGCCACTGTTCACTGAAACTTTCAGATAGTAACCGACATTATTGGATATTATGAGTCTTGTGTATGCTACTGGAGCACTATAGCAGCTGTGGTTATGATTTTTGGAGCTTGTTGAAGATTGTTAAATTTAGTTTTGACATCGAATTTCTTTATTGAAATGGCATTCAGAGTGCCTAAATTCGACAAATTGGGAGTCCTTAAAAAGTGAAACAGTGACAAAATGCACCCCCAATTTTTTTAATCACCAAACTCAAAATCACCATTAACAAGATTTTCATGTCTCTTTCCCAAGTGCTCAACTTCACCAAGAAATTACACATGTTCAACAGTTATGGAAATTGTTTTTATATTTTTAATTTTCCTAAAAAAAGGATTTTAGCCCAAAAAAAAACTTGTGTAATTTGAACTGATTTCAGTTGTAACTTGTATGATAAAATGAGCCAGATCGGTCAATGAATCCATTTCTTAACAGGCCAGCTGAGCCTCTCAAATGGGCCCCATGGCAACCAAATTACCCAGTACATTGTTGTGAACAAAAAATACAACACTGATGATTTATAATTATATACAATGATTATATATCTCATTCTTCTCAAATATTCTAGAACAGACGACCCTTTTCAGGTGACATCCCTATCAATGATCAATGTAATGTTATTCTCTGTGACTCACATGCAGTTCATGAGGCTCAGTTCATATCCTATACTTCCACTGCTATCAGAACAAACAATCTACTGAATCACAAGTTGCTCAATGAAAAATTGACATCACATATCAATGCAATGAATAGGGCCTGTTGTGAGGTCATTGATGGCCTCAATCAACGGAATATAAGTAACGTACTCATAATTATTCGAATGTAACAATCATCACCTGCAGTGAAGTCAATAGAAATGCAAGTTTGGGCAGGCTGAAGCCCCATAGTCTAGAAGAGTTGTTAGAGGCCTAAGGATCCAAGCGTGAGCTGCCGCAGAATCCAAAGAATTAAGGTGTCTGTAGATCTACAGGCACATAATAAATAGATAAACCTAAAAAATAACGACACATAGTGCACAATATATACTATGTACAGGGTCTTTTCCTGGGCTCTGGTTATTCAATCACTACCAGTACCATACAAGGAAAATGTCTTTTCTTTTGCCCATGATTTTGGGGGGGAGGGGCTGAAAGCTCTATTTGGGGGGCTCCTCCCCCTAGCCCCCCCTTAGTGACGCCATTCATCACCTGCCCTTTTTCTTAATTGTCAACATCGTCTTAATATTTTCTTTTGAATGAACCAGTGACTATGAGCCTTATTTTTAAACTGAACATTATCTCTGATTTATAAAGTAACATTCATGGCAACAGGAGATCATGACATGGATAATTTTCCTTGCACAATAAATTCTTTAATTTAAAGTACAGGCTCTTGTCAGCTTCTTTTTTGGTAAAACGTTAAAATTTGTTTTACTTTTTATCCAAAATATGAGGCTCTTCTAAACTGTTGTTATGGTTACCATGGTAAGGTACTGCAAGAATCGTAACATTTGAAAAAAAAAAAAGAACTAAATATCATTAATAAGTGACAGAAAAGTTTGAGAATGATCCTATCTTAGGCCCGGGATCTTAGGCAACCCAGTACATAAGGTTTGTCAATTAACATTACCTGGCTGTAATGGCTATCACCTGGTTGCCATGGCTACCAATGAATTGTAGATATCTATGGAAACCTCAGACATACTGTTGAAGCTTATTTATACACAAATTGTCGAGGAAATTTATTAGAATCTGCCAGTATGATATTTGTAAATTTTAGTTTATGCAAAATAAATCCTTCTAGCATTTGTGTCGCTCAACATGAAGTAAAATGAACAGCCATTTTTTGCTGTTTCTTGCTCTATAAGTCTCAATTTAATCATTCTTGGTACTAGATTTTGGTTTCTATTTATTTGACAGTGATGAGAACAATTCAAACAGCAAAAATCACCCATTGCTAAATTTTCAAACTCAAGGTGCCTCAGTATTCAGGGGTCCATATCTAGTGTGACGGAATGATGGTAAGAATCATTCCGTCACGCTAGAAATGGACCCCTGATTGCTGAGATACTCTTAGTTTAAAACTTCAGCAGTTGGTGATTTTTACTGCTTGAATTGTTCTCTTAAGTGTCAGACATATAAAAATTAATACTTGGCACTGAGAGTGATTAAAATGAGACTTATAGAGCAAAAAACTGCTTCTTAGCATCATTCCGTCTAACATGGACTTCATGTCAAGTGCATTCAGTCCAGTTACCAAGGCAACCAACATTTTTTTATAATCATAAATTCTAGAAACTGATATATCTAGTAAATAAAATTTTCCGCCACTGCAACCAAAATAATGATGGTGACTATCTGACAATAATTTGTTATTTTATTACTTTGAAGTCAATGTAATAACACATTTCTTACCTTTGAGCCTCGCTTTCAAGATGACCTGGGTCTCTAAATGATGAGGTCATGTGATCACATAAACCTCCTTTTATCCCAGAATATTTTTTCATACAAAAACGACAGTTTCCTATAAGCATTTGAGGTGAAATTTGGAGATTTTTACCAAAATAACACACCATTTAAAAACGGTTGCCATGGCAACCACAGACAAGAAGCAGAAGGAGACAATTCCAACTTTAGGCCAAAAATATATTTCAGTAACTTAAATAAATGCAATACTTTTAAAATATCTCACCCAAGGTTTGATAAAATAGTACATTGGTGGTATCAAAGTTGCCCAATTAGCCAATTTAGACGTTACTGAGCAGACATGACTTTGAAGTTTTGCCTCAAACCTAGTTTCCATTTCCGCCAATGTAATATGCATATGTATAGAAACAGCACACATACTGGTTCCACTAATGACTCCACTGATTGTTGAAATTGATGATAACCTGGGCAATGCGAGGTCCGTAAAGTTCAGCTGAGATTAAAAAACCTTGAATTTTGACATTTGGTCGCATTTGTTACCATGACAACGACCCTTGATGTCACAGGTCACTTGACCAAGAAAACCGATTTTGTGCATTTATTAATCCTAATACTTAGATTCTGGTTCTGGGCCATGGTTTTCATAAAATATGAAGATTTTTATATTTTTAGAAAAACTGACCTTGGTTGCTATGGTAACAAATTCCTGCTTTGGTTGCCATGGGAAAAATTGGCATTCAGCAAAAAATGTCAGTACAACTCCTCAGGTTTCCAAAAAGTACAAGATTGTTAGGCTTTTCAAAAAATACCACTAAATGACATAAGGCCGTGTACTAATAAGTGACATCACTGTTATTGGTGACATCACGGTACCATTGTGTCAGGATACAAGGCAGTTCCAAGATGGTGGATTTGGTTGCTTCGTCTGCCATAGCCTCATGTCCGTTCTATGTATTTCTATGTGCGAGACCGTTTGAAGCTTTGAATGTTAGCATGATAACTTTATAGTCGAAACTTGATGGGAAGCCAGTGAAGGTCTTTAAGCACAGGGGAGATGTGAGCATGTTTAGGTACACACTTGATGACAAGGACAGCACAATTTTGGACTCGCTGGAGTAGATCTAGAAGCGTCTTGGGCAGACCTACAAGTAAGCTGTTACAATAATTCAAGAGCGCGGTCACATTTGCCTGGACAAGCGTACGAGCTGCATTTTCAGTGATGTATTTTCGCACTTTACGGATCAAATGGATTTGGTAGAATGTCTTTTTACAAATAGATTTTACATGACATTCCATTTTCAACATATAATCATAGTGTACTCCAAGGTGTTTGGCAGTGGTGCTGATGTCTATGTCGGAGCCACAGATTTTCATTGATGTTATAATGTGTGAATTCTGTGATGGTCTGGTGATGAAAAGGATCTCAGACTTATCATTTTTCAATTTCAAAAAATTTGATCTCATCCACATGCCGACACTGGCAGTGCACGAGTCAACAGTCTGCAGCATGGTGTTGATTGAAGAGGCACACTTGGGTCTAAAGGACATATAAAGCTGTGTGTCATCAGCATAGAGGTGGAAAGACATGCCACTAGACTGGATAACCTTCTATAGAGGTTGTGTGTAGAGGGAGAACAGCTTCGGTTCCAAAACGGAGCCCTGAGGGACACCATAGGGAAGATTCCTCGGAGTGGAGATGATGTTTCCAGTTTTGACAGACTGATGGTGCTCTGTTAGATAAGAGCGAAACCAAGCCAATGCCTTTCCAGTTATTCCATCCATAGTGTTCTTAACAACACAGCATGATCGATCGTATCGAAGGCAGCAGACAGATCAAGGAGGACCAGAACAGCTCCACCCTGACTGTCCACCGCCCTCAGGAGATCATTCTGCACTCGCGTCAGTGCTGTTTCTGTTGAGTGTCGCTTTTTATAAGCTGATTGGAAGTATGTCGATAGTATATATAAATGGTGTTTGATGGATTAGAATAGTTCTAAAGAAAGGCAATGGTTTGCAAAACTTTTCATATACTTAATATACCTTCCTTGGTATTACTAAACATATATACACTACAGGTCCAGCAAAAGTGTGAAATACACCTGGAAAAGTGATGTTTCTTTTGAAAATATTTGATTTTGAATGGAATTTTTGTCTTATATTTACATCAAACAATATCAGAAGTCACATTGAAGTCATAAGTTGTGCTTATTTTGTAATTTTAGGTCATTTTTGTTGAAATTTATGGCCTTTCTCGATATCCCAAATTATGATATTTTATAAAAAATTCTCACAGCCTAGTTCTCTTCTAGGTTAATAAAATCTAAGTTTAATTAAATGTTTCTAGAGTTGTAATATGATAGTAACAGTAGTTTTAAACTCCGAAAAGACGGATTAAAAATTGGACATTGGCAACTCAAAAATATATTTCGGGTCACCATGAAGTAAAATCATAGAATGTATCTTCTCAAGTGAAAATTATTTTATTTGAGCTGTTTCGGCAATGTTTTGACCCAAAACTAACCAAAATCATTATTTTTTGTCAGATTTTCAACGGCAATTTTCTGGTCTGTAACTACAGGTAAAATCATCACAAAACTGAGGAAATCTGTAAAAATGATAAAATTTCATAAAAATGGAAGCTAAGAGTGCTTTTATAGCTTTTCATAGATAATGATAAAATGGGATATCAAGAAAAATATACAAATGTATACCAAAATTATCATGAAATATGGACACCTTATTGCCTAAATGTAAATTTTCATATTGTTTGATGTAGGTATAAAACGAAAATTGTGCTGAAGATGAGGTATTTTGGAAGGAAATCTAACCTTTTGTGGCGTATTCAAACTTTTGGAGGGCAGTGTATATAAATATATGATCATGTTAAAAATGGATTAATATTCTGATAGCAATTTCTTTCTGTCCAGGGCACTACACATTTTCATGTTTTATAAATTAATTTTTATAAGTTTTTATGGCCCTACTGTAGTTAGCATTTTTAAAAGACTTTGAACTGACAAATCTTCATATCAGTTTAAAGCAATCAAGATATTGTCAACCAGATTTTATTAAACTTTGTGATATAATTATTGTTAGTTCATTACATTGTCAGATGATGTGCCTTCTATTTCTAGAACTGAAAATTAGATTAAAGCTATGCAAGAAAATCTCAATTTGTGTGTGGTGTTGATATTTTTAAGCAATAACATATTTGGTGGGGGGGGGGGGGGTAGGCTGCAGTTCTTTTTTTAAATGATTGTATTTTAAGTGATTATGTTAAAGTTTGTAGTTCCAATCAAAGTCTTTGAGATATATTTTTAATCATCAAGAATTGACCAGTGTCAACTACTTCTAGGGATACCTTAATTATTCCGCAGGAAATCCTTTTAAATGTCATAAATCCAATCAAAATTGTCAATTAAAATATTTTACTTTTGCTGTACTGGAAATTTGAGGATGTGAAGAACAACAGCGCTCCATTTATTGTGAAGCAGAAAGTATGGGATAGTGCTATGTGTAGCTCAGTACTTTATGGCAGTGAAAGTTGGCTAACTCATAACTTGAAAGGTGTGGCATCCATCTACAATTCTACATTGAAAGAACTGCTTGGTGTCCGCACACAAACACCAAATGACTTGATTCATGCAGAACTTGGAGTGCTTCCTGCTCAGCTGAAAATCAAACAAAGACAAAATTTAATGAACTTCTTAGAAAAGATTAAGCTGAGTCCTCACTATGCTCACAGTCCCATACACAGAGCAATAGAACTTGCAAAATCCATAAAAAGCCCCACGGGTAAATACATCATTGACCTTGAATCTCAAGCACAACATGGTCTACTACAGGACAACAATGGCACCTTGAACCGCATTAGGGAAGCAACTACCACAAAGGCTGTGACATACAGGTCCATCAACCCTCAGCTGTCTGTTCATCAGATCTACCGCGAAAAGGTTGTACCCTTGCAGGAAAACCACAGAATAGCTATGACAAGATTTCGCTTGAGCAGTCATCGTCTCAAAATTGAGACTGGTCGCTGGTCCCGTATCGCAAGAGAACAGCGTCTTTTTGAATCTGAGGAGGAAATTCAGACCGAGGCACATGTGGCTCTTACCTGTCCCTTGACTGAAGACTTAAGGTCTCAATTCCCAGACCTGAAGGTCACGTCTATGTGTGAACTGATGCAGAGCAATGACGTTCACCAGTTGGCTAATTTCTGCTTTGATGTGTTGAACACTTATAAGTGATAAACAGAGGTGTCACACTAAATTTCTGCACTCATATTAAAATATATAGTAAATTTTCAGTTACATTCTAGTATTAATGTATTAGTAAATGTATTACCATGCGTTTCATGTGTTGTATAGTACTAATTATTTACCAATCTGTCCATGTGAACATTCTTTTTCCACAATTTATCGTACACATTATGTTTACTGTCTCCTGATTTGTAATTTTAAAAATGCCTCATTCATTTCAAAACTGTACCTTTTTGTAAATTGGTCCATTGGACAATAAACTACACACATACATACATAATATAAGTTATCGGTGAAACGTAATGTTCTGCCATTGAGTCAATGCTAAACATCATGAACCAAACTGCTTTAGGAAGCGTGATTTCTCATCAGATGGAAACATATACAGCTGTATATAGGAATGCACATTGCACAAGCCATGAGTGGCAAGAACCAATTTTTTTCTCGATGGAACTTGGGACCTTCGCCGAACACTCAACATTACGGTTCCTTACATTTATGAAACTATGCTGAAATAATTGTTAGTTACTTTGAAGGAAAGTACAATTTTGATATTTCACAGATGATATGCTGAGAGTTTACAGCTTCTGTCATGAGTCTCCACATGCCAAGTGGTACAGTTTTGCATATCCTCGACCAGATTTTGTGAAAATTCTGTTAGATAACTGCAAAGTTCTTATGTTTTTTTTAAAACAAACAACTTGTTTTTTGCTAGTAAAGCCATGCCAATTAACTTAAGGTGACTCAAGCGTGGTAGTTAGATCTGATAGATTTTTCTAATCACAGACACTCTATTGGACCTGTAAATTAAAAAAGTGAACAGCAAAAAATGTTCACCGATTGGTTTGCTCGCCGTGGTAACAGGTAATGTTTAGCCTGTTGACTGCTTGAAAGTCATAAATTGAGTTTTGGTAATGCTTTATAGAATAAAGCATCCCATGCTTTAGGCACTCAAAAACATTAGAAATGTATTCCCATGGATGTACACTAATACACTTACCCCAAAACGAGAGGAAAATTTTTTAAATACTTAAGTCTGTGAGACATCAAAGTGCAGCCACCCACTGACTAATGACAGATTTGTCATGCGTCATTTTTGGCAGTAATCAAATTTTAAGAAATCGATGAGATAATTTTTTTTTATAAATTGGCATGCATCATAAGCAGGTCATTTTCAAACAAATGTCGAAAAATAAAAACTACAATCCCATGACTGTGCAAATGTCAATTTAAAGAAATATAAGTAATTTTAGACTCAGTTCAAAGAAATCAATTTAGAAAATTTGTGAATAAAGTTTGGGAGCTGAAACTTTAAAAGAATATAGAATAGATGTTACCGCATTAAAAAAAATTATGTTATTGTTAAAAAAGTGAGCAGAAGATGTTAGAGTAACAACCCTTTCAGGGCCTGCAGCAGTCGTGACTCTATGTTGCTAGGCAACCAGCCTGCTCTGAAGTATGTGCAGTGTAGGGGAGAGGCAGGTTAGTTGATACGCAAGGTTAGTTGATACGCCCCACCTCCTGCTCAGAGAAATGATAATTTGAGAAAGTGTTGCCATTTGTCAGAGTCAGAATAAAAAACATATCTTCTCATCTAGTTCAATGCAGAATCAGAATCAAGATTTAGGAGAAAAGCCAAAAAATTCAAAAATCACTGTCCTGAGTAAATTTGTGTTGAAAACTTGTAAACACGTTTTTTCTCTCTCGCTATAGTGAAGGATGATTCAGAGTAACTTAGAATATGGATAAGGTGTGTGAAGACGGTTATTTATGAGCCATCCAAGATGACCTAGTTCAACTTGTGGTCCAGAGCCCTGCTGTTTTCCGAAATAATCAAGTGGATGGGTTTGTTGATACAGGAGATTGGCTAGGTTTTGTAGGCTGGCCTGGTCAAAATAACTACCCTGACCTATTAGTACAATCATAATGCTAGGTGTTATCCAGGAGTTTACATGAAAAAGATCTATAGATGAATCTTAGGTTGTACTTATCATAAGATCACTCCCTCCAAACAGGTCGACCATCAGATCCGACTCACAATGGAAGTAGATATGCATCCACGGGAACAGAAAATAGATTGGTGAAGGTGTATGGTTTTAGAGTATCCTACCAAGGCAAAAGAATGTGGCTTTTCCGTTGCATGGTCCGTCAGGGTTTTGTGTATCAACTAACCTGCCTGGGTGTATCAACTAACCTTACCAGTTAGGTTAGTTGATACGTTTGACATGACCTCATTTGACACCATCTAGGATAAAAACTATCCCACAAATAAAGTCACGTTTCCCCTTATATTTGAACAATGTATTTCTCCATGCAAGTGGCTATTCATCGTTCCAATATCATCGTCCGTTTAGCTTGGAGGCGAGATTTTCTGAAAAACGTCTCAACTAACCTGCCTGTCCCCTACCATGCTTGAGTCACCTTAAATACCAATAAATACAATTTTAAAACCTATACACATGTATAGTCATTTCTATGAGCCTTAGATGTGTATCATTGTATCAAAATGACTTTCGACTGTAAAATATGGTAAACCTGCCTCGTGCAGCTTTTTAAGCCACTTTAATAAGGTTGGCTCCGGTCACTCCTCATTACTAATAACAGGAAGCTCATGTTACACAATAACCTACATGTTGATGTATAACACATGCTGCTATGTAATATATAGCTTAAGTTATGGCCTTCTGAATAGTGTCTGTTTTGATTATTATCTGCGCTTCATTCTTTTAGCATTTTGTTGCCATTTGACGTTACTATTGATTTGACCATAAAAAATGGTTTTGCAAGAGTATATGAAAGTCCAAACTATATTGCCATATATCCCTGACCTTAGATTCACTAAAAAGGGGTCCAACAAATAAAGCAGACAGTCAAGGGTCGTCCCAATTTTTGGCTGCCTGGCCCCCTACTATTTTGACCCTTAACCTGCACCGACTGATAAAGTTTTTTCTCAATGGATTTGGGGTCCTTAGACCCTCCATGAAACATGGGGGTAACGAGAGCGTATCCTTGAGCATTTTGAGAAAATGGCCGAATTCAAAATGGCTGCCAAAACGGGCATCGGTCAGCCTAACTTTCTTAATTTTGGGCCTAGAAAGGTGTGCAATACCTCTATTTCAGATAAAATTGGCATGGGGAACTCATTTTTAAGGTTTTTGAGTTGTTAAAACCATCCTATCTGACAATATATTGAAAAAATGCCAATTTATCTCTTGAATTTACAATTATCTTAAATGGAAGTCATGATTCTATAAGTTTTTTTTTTTTTTATGCAAGCATGCATAACTTTGATTTTAGCACTTAATAGTTCTTAAGATTTATGATCATTGCATCATCAGTTAATGTATTGCTTGGTAAAGGTAATGGGTTTGAGGTTTAAATGTCTAAAATGTTAACTTGAATTAGCGTACATTGTCACAATAGTGGCTCATTCCATTCGACTTGCAAATGGCTGTTTCAGTTCAGACAAACTTCAATATCTCTAGGCAAAAGACCCAATGCAATCATGGACATAAAATACATGATGATGCTCTGCATTAGAAGCTAAAACATAAATTTAAATAATGGTTCTTTGTACCAGTCAGGGACGGTTTCTTTGTACCAGTATAGACACAAAAAATTCACATTTCCTATTATTTCACCAAAGAAGGAAGAATTGCTGAGATGAAGAAATCACCAGTTGTTGATTTTTCTCCTACACCTAAAAATTAAGAGGACTTCCTTAAGTGTTTGGCCTCCATTAACCGAATAAGTATATGTCAGTGCTTTTGCCAAATCTGGGGTCCATGGCATTTTTGGTCATTGCAAACATGCATATTTGTTCCGCAACAAATCAATAAAAAATGCAAAGAAAGGAATGACTATTAGGCCACTTGGGGTGCAACAGCAACTTGATGCGTTAATAGTCCAGACAGCAAATATCTGAGCAACAGATTCATGGTAGGCTACCGCCATCTATGTTGTTTCAGATTCCTCAGAGATTGAGCAGATTAAGAGAGAAAATGAGAGAATATCTCCTCTGTTATTTTTTAACAGATGGATCTAATGTTATCCTGAATATAAACAATGAAAATGAAGTGTAGAGTCTGGAGTATGAGCAACTGATTTTGCAGTCTGGCACATAACGAGGGAGCACTCAAGGCTTGAGAACAACAATCATGGGTAACAGACTACAATGTTTAAAAGATATTTCTAAAGATGAAGTCCAGAATGCTGTTAATCATCTTCTCCAACCCCGTCAATGGGAATTGGCATGACTTTTTATTGTGAAAAGGTTTTTGGCAGTTTGAAAGGCTGTAACAGTTGACAAGATTGTGTTTAAATCAGAGTGTCATAATCCACACCCAAACTTCATGGCATTGATATTTCAGCTTTGGACATTCTTGGGGAGTGTCTGGGACAGCTTCAGCTGGTCAGCTTGACCATTGCAGTGTGTCTCTTTAAACAGCCATGCCATGGTGGAAACTTTCTTACAGCCAGGGGTGTAATTTTTCATGGAAAATGTGGGAGGAGGGGACACAGATGACACATTCAGAGTTGTTCGTTGGATACGCGAATAAAGAAAGTCAATCAGGCATTTTTACATTCATGAATTATGACTTTTGTATGGCATGGTAACCTGCCCAGGCAGAAACGTGGAGGACATGTCTCTTAACTGCTCCCAACCAAATTGAGCCAAAGGGCAATTACCACACACACATCTTAAAAGTTAATGAAATTTTAGGAAGGTAGCAGCCTCATTCCTTTGCCACCATGTTCAAAGTACCACTTCATCAACTGGACTGAGTCCCACTTCTCGTGGCGTTCCACTTGCTTCTTCTTTATGAGGATATTACAGCTTGCTTAACAGTGTTTTAAGATACCAGAAACATTGCCTTGGGCTCTCCATATTCGCTTAATCATGGAAGAATCTGGATAACATCATTTGCAGAACCATGCATCTGTAGAATGGATACCTGCTGTCTTATTTACATGTCCAATTGCTCTTGCACTTCTCTAGCCTAGTAGTTATTCCTTTCATCACATTTTTTCTTGATTTGATGCAAAGCCACTCTCAACTTCTACTTCCGTTTTCAGTCTCATAGGTAAAAAATACGGGTTTGCAATTATCGGAAGACTTATTGAGTCAAAGGAGGCCAAACACTGAGGAAGTCCTCTTTTTAGGTGTAGGAGAAAAATCAACAACTGGTGATTTCATCCAATCATCGAATCATCCAATGACTTTTGAGATACTGAATCAGTTCGTAGCAGTGAATTTACTTATTTTAAAATAGATTACAAAACTTGTTTGCTGCATTCAGGGGCGGACTGGTGGCATTTTGGACCCGTGGTGAAATTAGTCAGTGGACCCCTGCACTAACATTGGTGTTACATGCATTTCAAATGTGAAAAGGAAAATGTTAAATCATAGGCCTATAGATCATCACATATGTAATTTTGAGAAAATTTTGTAAGGTTGGAGCCCCCTTGTGAGAGGATTCTGTCCTGTTCAGTCAATTTGGTTGCATAACACAATCACCTGATGGCAAAGATATGCTCTTTGGCTTTTTCTTGAATTTCTTTAATTTTTGAGATCTTGCATAGCCCCCCTGACTACATGGGCCCGTGGCAGCTGCCACTCTGCCACATAGGCCAGTCCGCCCCTGGCTGCATTTGATTTTGTGACTTGAATTTCTTCAAGATTCTTCTCGTGACCTTTTTTATTTTACTGTAAATTATTGGGGCAATGACTTGATTCACAGACTCCTTTGGCGTTCTAGTGATGCACGAATAGTGAAAATAGCCGGATACCAGATAATTTGGCAACACCAACTGCAGGAACCGGGCAGGAACCGGATAGGAACTGGACAGGAACCGGATAGGAACCGAATAGGAACCATATAATACATATACAAACAAGGAAGTATTTCAGCATTGGCGGTTGATTATAAATATTTTTTCTGAGAGCCGAGAGATATCTGTCCGGCCGGAGGTATCTCTTCTGATGGAATGATTTTCCTTATGTTCTGTAACTGAATTTATATTTGTAGATGGTTACATCATGTTTGTGACTCTGTTCTTGTAACATTCTTTAACTTATTATCAATGTTTTTTAAAGCTTTTCACATATTTTTGAACATCCTGCATATCCTGCAAATTCCAATATCTGGCCGGATACCGGATACCTTGCTGGATATCCGTGCATCCCTATTGGGTTCACCTATTTTTCTAGGTTCACAATTTGTGCCAGTGTTTCTCCTGGAGTAAGGAGTGCATATTACATTGTGATATTAGACGCAGCAGTGATGGAAATGGAAAGTTTTGGTTGAGATAGCTCTTGGCTGCTGCAGCAACGGCACGCCTTTCCAAATTCAGACACCAAATACCTGGAGGACAGAAAAAGCGAATGTGACAATTGAAATTTCGCCTCTGATCATTTGGGGAACTGTAGCAGGGTACAACTGCCTCAGTTTTTATCAAGGGATCTCAGCTCCTTCAAGCCCCTCCCCCATTTCCATCACTGACACAGAGGGAAACAAACCAATCAAACACAAGAGGTTCGGATTTCAAAATTGTTTTTTCACCAAATGCCTGAACGGCAACTTAATTGTGATAATTGCAAAACAAGTTTACACAAAAAACAACAAACAAACAATTGTAAAGTCCAGTACTATTAGCCTGTAATATTGTCAATTTAAGATGTATGTAGTATTGGGGATTTTGTAGCATATTTTTATATTTGTAACTTGCTTGTGTTTGAATTTTAACAAAGTGCTTAAATGCCAACTGTCAGAGCCCACCTGTCAAACAGGTAAGACTAACTGCCTTTGTGCAAGTCAGGGTCTGCATATTTGATTAGCTAGGGGTAATTAGTTTGTCAACTGACCACCCTCACAGGGGGGCCAGTCTGACCCCTGCATGAACTCTCTTTGTCTCTAGCCACAGTGGAGGGAAACTTTGGGAAACACCCCTTGAGTGAAGGGAACCCTTTTAATGTTGGCTGTTAGAGCCAAGGCCAATAGCAAATGCATTGGAGCTTGAATGTCTGATTTTCTGAATAAAGCACTTCTATCTTGAAACTTGAACTGTAAACAGCTTGTGTTGGTTAACCTTTATTTGAACTGAGTCAGTGGAGATTAGCCTTGAGATTGGTATTAGGAAACACAGAAAAGTTGGGAAACAAAAACCAATTCCAAGAAGCAGAGAGAGATGCACTACCTCTCCTAAACTCCATATTTGGTGATCCTGGACCTGATTTTGAACACACCACACAGCAAAGGAGCTTTACATTTAATGACTCTTTAGTTTACATCAGAAGTCACTTTTTTTTTCTTATTTTGGATTATGCCTGGGGACAATTTACACCCTGCAAAACGCTCAGCACAGGATATGCAAGGTGCTGCAGGAGGTGCTCCACAAGCTAGGATGCAAGCACCACAGCCACAACAGCAGGACTTACCCAATACTCCAGTCATGTCTCAAAATTTCTGGAGTTACCTCACACAGGAGAGGCAATTACGCCAAGCAGAAACTGACCAGATGGTCAGACAAATGCACCTAACCAGGAAGCAGGACTATGACTTTTACGAAGAGCGGTTGCAGCAGGAGCGCAAAATCTTGCTCAGACAAGAAGAAGAGTCTGCTCACAGAATGGCTGTGGAAGTGGCAGACACAGTACCTCCTTGTGCCGGAGACACCCAGCAAGCAGTCAGGGACTGGTTAGAAGAAGTCGAGCTAACTATTCCTTACTCTAACAGGACTATTTTTGTGGCTTGCCGATCGGCCAGGGGTGGCCTCCGGACAGAAATTGAGAACTTTTTGGGCACACCGGCACAGAGGTCCCAAAAATCATGGAGGGACCTCAAGGAGCATGTTCAGGAGGCATTCCTGTCACCAGATGAGGATGACAGGAAAAGAGCAGAACTGGAGAGCATGGAGCAAGGAGCCTATGAGACCACTGGGGCCTATGGGCGGCGCTTCAAAAAAGCGGCGGATGCTGCTTACCCCCGCTATGCTGGAGCGCAGCGCAACGAAACGGAGCGGCGCATGCTTTGGCGTAATTATGTCAAGGGCCTCAGGGACTCGGAAATTGCAGAGAAGATCTTCGCAAACGGCGGAGAGACAGACTTTGAAGATGCAATTGACCGTGTGCAGCGCTTGGAAGCCAGAAAACACCGAGTAAACACGGCTAAGCAGAATGGTTGGCTCAAACCTGACAAGCGCAAGGAAGAGCCAATGGACATTGGTGCGATCGGCCGTCAAGATGCTCCACGAGATCGAGAGCAACAACAACAACAACAACAGCCCAGCCAGAGCACTGACAGGGAGCTCCGTGACATGAAGCGACAAATGACTGGTATGGCTCAACAGATCACTAAACTTACCTCAGCTATTGCCAAGTTGTCTCTGCCTGATGCTCCATTGCCGCCAGTGTATCAACCTCCTCCAGTTCCTCATTACGACGATGTTCCTGTGCGCCATATCACCGACGAGGGCTATTCGTATCCATTAGAATACCCATCGGACGTTACGCCCCGACCCTATCCGCCCGCACAGAGACGGCCACAGAATCGGCAGTACTATGATCGTACACAAGAGGGCGCCCCGGTCTGCGCGCACTGCCGCGCTGTGGGCCACCACGCCAGCGCTTGCAAGAGGCGCCGCAGGGAGCGTCAATTCGCCAATCAATCACGCCCGGCCCCGGGAAACTTCTAACTGCCGTAGCCCCCGATGGCCTCGTATATGTTGAATTAGTTTTATCTGGTTTGCATGTTTTATCCTTGCTGGATACCGGGGCTAGTAGGTCAGTGCTACGGCGCAAAGAATTCATGAAGTTATGCAATGAAACAGGCAGATCACCCATCCTCAAGAAAGCTGTGGATTTAATTGGTGTCACTGGTCATGACATCACAGTACTTGGATCCACTCAAATTTATGAGGACAACTTGGGTATACTTGACATTATTGTGGTTGATGATATTGGCCATCCCATGATTCTAGGCAGAGATATTCTGAGAGCAGATGGGGCAGTCATTGATTATGCCAAGGGCACTTTATTCTGGAGACAAACAACCATGCCCATGCTGCCTCAGTCTTCAGTGCCTAGGGTGAATTCTCTGGGTGACAAACCTCCGGTTATGAAGGACAATGACATTGCCAAGTGTGTTAACATGCATCAACACCTTTTTGCTGCCAAAGGTGAAGATCTGGGTTGCCACCCAGATATTTTGGTGCGTATTGAAACTGAAGGCAAGCCGGTGAAACGAAGGCCCTACCGTACTCCTCTGGCCAAACGACAGGCACTGGATGCTCAGATAGATGACTTGCTGCGACAAAAAGTCATTGTGCCATCTTCATCGCCTTGGGCCTCTCCCATTGTCCTGGTGCCGAAGAAAGATCCAACTGCTCCTCTTCGCTTTACGGTCGACTACACAAGTGTCAACAAGCTGACCAGGAAGGATTCCTACCCGATCCCACTGATCCGGGATATCTTTGATCAGTTGCATGGAGCGACAATTTTTTCGACACTCGATCTCAAGTCAGGCTTCCATCAACTGCAGATACATCCTGAGGATCAAGAAAAGACGGCATTTGTGTGTCATAGAGGCCTATTTGAGTGGACCAGGATGCCAATGGGATTATGCAACGCTTCGCAGAAATTTCAGCGCGCTATGGAGATTGTGCTGAAAGGTCTCATCGGAACAATAGCATTATTATATATTGATGACATCATTTTGTATAGCCGATCAAAGGAGGAACATCTGGATCACTTGAAGATCATATTTGATCGCTTTGAGCAATACAACCTCAGGTTGAATCCCTCCAAGTGTGTGTTCGGCATGAAGCAGGTTAAACTGCTAGGCTACATTGTCAGTGGGGATGGACTTGCAGCGGATCCTGACAAGGTCGCGGCCATTGATCGGATGACTGCACCTGCCAATCTCTCGGAGATCAAATCGTTTTTGGGCATGTCCGGATACTATCGCACCTGCATTCCTCAGTATGCCCAATTGGCAGAGCCGCTGGTCCGCATGACAAAGAAAAATGTCAAATTTGTCTGGGGCGATGATCAGCAAAAAGCCTTCGATCGCATCAAACAACACTTGATCAGCAATCATGTCATGGCGCATCCGCAGACAGACAAACCCTACCTTCTTTATTGCGATGCTAGTGATTATGCAATCGGATCGATACTTTGCCAGGTAGATGATCAAGGAGTAGAGCGTCCGATCGTCTACATCTCAAAACAGCTGTCTGATACACAGCGACGTTGGGCGGTCATTGAGAAAGAGGCGTACGGTTTGGTATATTCGCTCAGACAGCTCCGCCAGTACCTCATTGGAAGTGAGTACCGTACATTCGTGGATCATAAACCCTTAGCTAGTCTCTTTACCAAAGAGTTCAACAACACAAAGATCCAGAGATGGGCGATCCTGCTGGCGGAGTACGGTTGCAAAGTGGAGTACCACAAAGGAAAACTCAATGTCCGCGCCGACATGCTCTCACGTATCAGACAGAGAGACCAGATAGCCACATATGACACAGCCTACTGGCAGCTGGGTGATGTCATTCCTGATCATCAAGAGGATCTAGCTGAGCAGCACACCTATGGCTTGGATCTCTGCACCTTGGCGAAACAGCAGAAGCAGATGGCAGAGTGGTCAGAGCATCATGATGAAGAGAGTGGCTATGAGGTCATCAATGGCTTACTGTATTGCACCATCAAGCCACACAAATATGCCACATTGCATCACAGATTGGTCCTTCCACCCCAGCAAAGGCAACTGGTAATGGAAAGAGCCCACAAAGAAGTTGGTCACATGGCAGCCTTGAAAACTCTGAGAAAACTCCAGGAAGCCTTCACTTGGATCCACATGCGCAAGGATGTGAATGAATTTGTGGCAAAATGTCCCATCTGCATCACGCACAGCAAACGGAAGCCACATGCTCCGATGGGTTGGATGCCTATTTCTACTGCGCCCCTCCAAATCATTGCCGCAGATCTGATTGGCCCATTAGTTAAATCCCCTGATGGCAATCAGTACATTTTGACCATCATCGACCATGCCACAGGCTGGGCTGAGGCCTATCCCATTCCCAACAAGACAAGCTATGAAGTCTGGAAGAAGTTCTCAAGGGAGTATTTCACAAGGCATGGATTGAGTGATGTCTTGATTACGGACAGAGGCCTAGAATTTTCTGCACAAGCCTTGACTCAATACCTGAAGGATCTAGCCATTGATCACAGGCATACTACGGCCTACAATCCCCAGGCCAATGGCAAATGTGAGCGATTTAATGGCACACTCAAAGCCATCATTGCAAAGATGATCAACAATGCCCGTGGATCCTGGGAGGACAGATTGTCTCAAGCAGTCATGGCCTACAATAATTCAGTCTCTGATGTCACTCAGAATACTCCATATTTTCTGATGTATGGCCGCAGGGCACGCCTGCCCTTGTCAAGATTGATTCCTGAACAGCCAAACATGGAGCCAAGACTGCATGACGTTGCTGAAGCCCTCAGAACTGCTGCTCAACTGACCAAGAAAGCAAGACATCACAACAACCAAAGATTGGCAAAGCAAGCTAATGCTGGAGTGGTGAATGTGGGAGATTTTGTTGTGATTTTGGCAAATGAACCACTCAGCTTGACATCTAAATGGGATCCCCACTGGTTGGTTACAAGAATCAGAGGCAAAGTTGTTTGGGCCACACATCAGCAGTCCGGCAAACAAAGAGTTGTGAACATCAACAAAGTGAAAGTGGTGGATCCAAACATTGCTTGGGATGAAATTTGCCCAAGACCAATCAGAAATCCAAGGCAACCGACTCGTTTGGATCCTGCACAGCAACTTCCACCACCTCTGCCACAACCGAATCAACCAGCTGTCAAAAGGCCTGCTGATGCTGACCCCAACGCTGCCTCGGCCAAGGCCACTAAGCACGATGACCGCGGAGCTGTCAAATCTGGAGCTGTCAGATCGCCAGCTGTCAAACGCCAACCGCATCAGAAACGCGCCAAAACAGGTGCGCGCCGCTCAGCCGTGACTCCTGACCAAGCGACGCCTCAGACACACCCCCAGCAGCAGCCAATGGAAGACGTTCCACGCCAGACGTGCCCCCAGCCTCAACCAATCACGAAGCGGCCCAGGGATGACGTCACGGAGCCGCACGTGGAGCGCTCTTCCAAGCGACCCAATACGCATGCGCGCATCTATAATGAGCATCGCGCACCACCCAAGCGTCGTCCCGCCATTCAGCATCCAGGCACGCACAAGCGTCTACATCGTCAAGCTGAACGGAGGCCTGCTGCTGAACAGGTTGAATCTGGACACGCTAACAAGTTGTCAAAACAACGTGGAGTCACTCGTCAATCAACGGGCACCTACCATCGGCAGTTTAAGAGAGACAGAAGGCAAGCAATCCGGCGCACAGCCACAGAACCGCCCGACGCTTCTCTGTCAAACAAACGCTCACGGACTTATCTACAGAGAGCTGCCAAACGCTCGTTACCACCGGAGTTTTACCCTGACGAAGAGCAGCAAAAGAAACAGCGCATTGCTGCCATTAACACATTGAAGGAGTTTCTATCATGTGTCAGTTAACCATGTGGACTTTGTTGACTTTGTGTGCGGCCGCTGGACTTGTGTCAAGAAGCGCGGCGTCTCACCCGCCAGCGTGGACGCAACAGGCGAATACACCAGTCGATTCGCCCGTCACTATTACACACCTGCCTGACGGTGTGGCCATCGGCGGTGGCGAGGAACTGAGACAATTGATTGCCACTTGGGATGTATATGTCACTCTGGACGACCCTCAATACCCTGAAGAGCTGGCACTGAAAATTGATCATCTGGAGAAAACTCTGGACGAGATTGACCACCTCGCAGCCCAGGGCTTCAGAGTCAAGCTTGAACACCAGCGCTTAAGGCAAAAGCACTTCAAGGAACAGTTACGGGCCAACAGACGGACCAAGAGAGGACTACTGGACATTGGTGGGTCTATTCTTAATACTCTTTTTGGTGTCGCCACCTCGTCCCAAATTGAGCGTATGGAGGCTGCTATCAAAGCAGTCGGTGCTTCGCAGACCACCATATCCCATGCCAATAACCAATTGGCCACCATTGTAAATCAAACCAGGTCCTATGTCCGAAAACTGGCCGCTAAACAGGAGATCTCCAGGCAGCAACTTGGGAAACTACAGTCAGCCATCATCAACAGCTCAAGAACCATTGATGACCATGAGAAGCGCATCGCCTCCCTGGAACTGCTCGCAGAGTTGGATCGCTACATGGACTCCCTTGAAATTTCTCTGGACCAATATACGCAGCAGATAACTATGCACCGGAGACAAGAGATGGAGTTGGAAGCTGGAAAACTGACAAGAGAACTGCTGCCTGAGGCCCTGCTTACCAAAATTTTGAGGCAAGCCAGTACCAGACATCAAGTGGTAAGTCAGACTCATTGGTATTATCAATATTTATCTGTAGCACCCTTGTGGCGTACTGGTAGCAAGCTCATTTATAGAATAGAAATTCCCTTAATTGCCCCCACTCCCTTCATCTTGTATCAAATCCATGCATTTGCTGCTCCAATCAATAACTCAAAACTGGCTGTCACTGTCAAAGTCCAGTCCACTTATGCATGGGACACGGATTCTGGTAATCTCTTTACCCCAGAGTTCTGCACAGGGCACCAGCCTACACTGTGCTTTAGCTCGGCTCAGTTTGGTACCACTGCAATGGCTTGTGCCCGGGGTCTGATCACCAACAGAAGATCCCTCATCAAGACTTGCAAAGCCACCATCGCCAAGCCTGAGGCCATTCCCTATATTAAGACCATCGCTACCAATCAGTATGCGGTGACATCATATGGTGATGGCGTAACTGTCAGATGTCCTGCACAGAAAGAGGTCTTTTATGATCTTCCCCTCGGTATTTATAACATTTCATGTAACAAGCCCTGTAAAATCAGTGGAAAGGACTGGTCAGTCAGCTGTGTAGAACAATTGTTCATGTCCAAGTCATACGAGATCAAGCCGGTCAGTGTGACAGCGCATTTCAACTTTTCGTCTGCAGTGACTATTGAAAATCTCAATCTGGCCCTGCCTGAGATTGCGGACGGCGCAGCCATACCATCCCTTGAAGCTGACATCTCATATATTTTAAACACACACCATCCGTTGTCTGTTGACACCGGTCTAAGCTGGGCTAATGTCTGGATAAATAGTGCTTTAATTGCTTGCCTGTGGTTACTACTTATGTTTATTTGTTGCAAGGGTAAACACACACTTGCCAAGATCAGGCACAAGATTAAAAGCCAGGCCATTATTCCCACATTAGCACAACCTGAAGAGTCACAAAATAGCTCCAATTTTGAAGCAGTTCCCCTCAGGCCCCCTCCGGCAGTTGAACACCCAGTCAGAGCTCTTCCTGCAATTGAACAACCAACTAGACCTCTGCCGGTGTATGACTCTCAGGCTAAGATCTGGCCAATCATTCCTGGTCTATCTCAGTGCATGAACTATAATTACCACAATGCACACACTCAGCAGTGAACTTGAGTAGACTCCCTTAGCTGTCACTTGGGCCGCTGCAGGTTTATGTTGTATACTGATGAGACTGACATGACTGACATCGACGCCTACGCACTGACATCAACAGACTGACATTTTAATCAATTATTTCTTTTGCAGCATTATTGTTTATTATGCAGTGGCTTGTGAAATGTCGCCCACATGGTGGATCAGCAGTCGACTATATGTCAATTTAAGCTATTATATTCACAAGCCTACATAGCTGCATCGTTTAGTTACACTTATAGTAAATTAGTATTAGTATTATGTCATGTGTGCATAATTAGTATATATATTATCAATTGTTTTATGCAGTGCTATTTGATATGTCGTTCACATGGTGAGAAGCTGTCGACCTTTAGAGTCAATTTTAGCAAATTAATCATCTAGCATATAAGCTGCATCTCATACTTAACCTTAGCAGCCTTACATATCTCTAAATCACCTATAATTCTTATTTGTTCAATGTCGAAAAAATTGTTCTTATCTTTGTAATTGGTGTATGACTACTGTGTTAATTTGATCTTGCATGAATGTACCTGCAAACAAAAGTACTTTGTAATCATGGACATTATTACCACTGTGCAAGGACAGCATCAGTTGGTCGCATAATCGCGAAGATCAAGTTCTGAGGTCGCGAAGATCAAGTTCTGAGGTCGAGAAGATCAAGTTCTGAAATCGCGAAGATCAAGTTCTGGACCAACATATTGTAAAACCGTTCGCAACCTATATTAAGTTTCTCTGCATTTATTATTAAGTGGCCATGTACTTGCCATGTATATTCTAGCACATTTAAGTTACCTAAGTTTTACACATTGACCACTTTATTGACAACTTTAACATAAACTTAAGGGTAATCATTGTAAGACTGTGCACCATAGCTACATCTCACTCTTAATCTACCCATATAAGTACCGTGCTATTTACAATCAACGTTACTATTTTAACAAACATCATTGTCCTGTAATCTCATAATTATTTGATGTAAAGAAGTCCTTATCTAATGAATTGCCTAATAGTTGCGCTTTTCCCACAGGGTTTTTACGCAACTCCACCAATTGTAAGTATTTAGGTATAAAGCCTGCCTGCTAAATAACACATCATGTTTAAATATATTTATGTGTGAATGTCACTAATATCCATTTAAGCATTATCTGTCAAATATAATTTTCCTCTGCATTTCTTACTCACTCTTTATTTAACACCAGGTGGCACTTAATTAGCACATGCCTATACCAAGGCTCACCCTGGTGTCAGTTTAACAAATATCACTTACCAAGCCTTAAAAACACTACTATTCTTTTAATTTTTACAGGATTTATTTGAACAATTATAAGGACATCAATCTTATTTACCACTGTGGCTACCAGTTCTCTAGTATTGTTGACTATGTTATATTTTTAAATATGTATGAATGATATACTCCTCATAGCATATCTTGCGGTGTGTGTGTTTTATGAATCAACTGTCATTAGTTATCCCATATGTACTGTTTGCTGTGTATTGTTTACCTTATTGACAATAGCTATATCTTTTGTAATTAATTAGGACGGGATCTAATTAACTTAGATTAAGCCGACTTTGTTCACTCGTGTGAGTGGGGTAATTACTGACAAAAGATAAGCACAAATTGATAGAGCTCTGTACTAAGACTTTATTTCTATCTAAATATTCTTTTTGTATGACGTGCACTGCTTATACAATCATTGCACTAGGGGGAGGGGGTGACAACTGTAAAGTCCAGTACTATTAGCCTGTAATATTGTCAATTTAAGATGTATGTAGTATTGGGGATTTTGTAGCATATTTTTATATCTGTAACTTGCTTGTGTTTGAATTTTAACAAAGTGCTTAAATGCCAACTGTCAGAGCCCACCTGTCAAACAGGTAAGACTAACTGCCTTTGTGCAAGTCAGGGTCTGCATATTTGATTAGCTAGGGGTAATTAGTTTGTCAACTGACCACCCTCACAGGGGGGCCAGTCTGACCCCTGCATGAACTCTCTTTGTCTCTAGCCACAGTGGAGGGAAACTTTGGGAATCACCCCTTGAGTGAAGGGAACCCTTTTAATGATGTCACTATTGTGGCCAGCTGTGATTGGCTGTTAGAGCCAAGGCCAATAGCAAATGCATTGGAGCTTGAATGTCTGATTTCCTGAATAAAGCACTTCTATCTTGAAACTTGAACTGTAAACAGCTTGTGTTGGTTAACCTTTATTTGAACTGAGTCAGTGGAGATTAGCCTTGAGATTGGTATTAGGAAACACAGAAAAGTTGGGAAACAAAAACCAATTCCAAGAAGCAGAGAGAGATGCACTACCTCTCCTAAACTCCATACAATGATACAATTAATAAAATAGATTACATTTCTTACAGACAAACGAAAAACATTTATGATATCACTAATGAAAAAGATGGCATCGGTTATACACAAACAAAAATGTATGATATAACTAATGAAAGAGATGATGTTGGGTACAAACAACAAAGATTGATGATAAAAGCTAATAAAAATTTTAAAAAATACATTTGTTGATTAACAAGAATCTAATCAGGTCATGGATCTTTTGACAGTTTTCAATATTCTATACACACTTTTGGTTTGATGATTAATTTTGAGCAGCTGCCAGTTGAGTTTTAAAAGATGACTTCAAGACATTTAACTGCACATGAAATATATCTCTACGCCTCACAAAAATTTATATTTAAACATATTTAACATAATATACACCACATTTTATCAATAAAACAATATTTGCAGCATCTTGCATTGATAATCCGATAATTACAACACAAAAACAATTATATAAAATATATACATGTGACACCCTTCATGATTCATACCATATTTAGGGCACCCTTCATCGATAATCCATAATTAACAGCACTGTTCATCAGTAATCCAATATTTACAGCACCCTTCAAGCTTTCATCAATAAACCAATATTTAAAGCAATCTTCATCAATAATCCAATATTTACAACACCCTTCATTAATATTCCAATATCTAAAGCATCTTGCATCAATAATCCAATATCTAGAGCACCTTGTATAAATAATGCAATATCTACAGCACCTTGCATGAATAATCCAATATCTACAGCGCCTTGCATGAATAATCCAATATCTACAGCGCCTTGCATGAATAATCCAATATCTACAGCGCCTTGCATGAATAATCCAATATCTACAGCACCTTGCATCAATAATCAAATATCTAAAGCATGCTTAATTATAATCCAATATTTACAGCACCTTCATCAGTAATCCAATAATTTACAGCACTGTTCATCAGTAATTCATTATTTACAGCACTCTGCATCAATGATCTAATATTTACAGCACCATTCATCAGTAATGAATATCAAATATTTACAACACCTTGCATCAGTGATCCAATATCAACAGAATGCATAATTAAAAATCCAATATCTACAGTACCCTTCATCAATACTCCAATATCTACAGCGTGCTACAGCGAGCGACACTCCAGTCTTCAGGAAGCTCCTTCACATGATCATCATCCAAACCTCGCCTCATTAAAAAAGAAAAATTTATTTTCCTATTCTTCTAGTAACCTTTTTCTTTTCTATTTTCTTTTTTTCTTTTTATGTTTCCCAACGTACTTATTATTATTTTTTTTGTGTTTCCCTTTATACAGCTTTCTTACATTGTTTGTTTTGTTATGTAATTATTCTTTGTTTTGTTATTATTC
Source organism: Platynereis dumerilii (assembly GCA_026936325.1). Taxonomy (NCBI): domain Eukaryota; kingdom Metazoa; phylum Annelida; class Polychaeta; order Phyllodocida; family Nereididae; genus Platynereis; species Platynereis dumerilii. The sequence continues at coordinate 2,415,944 of JAPTHN010000004.1, forward strand.
ATTTGATCATGTGTAAATAAACAAGTTCTGAGTTCTGAGTTCTGAGTTAACTATAATCCAATATTTACAGCACTTTCATCATTAATCCAATATTTTACAGCACCGTTCATCAATAATTCATTATTTACAGCACTTTTCATCTATAATCTAGTATTTACAGCACCATTTATCAATAATCCAATAGTTCATCAATAATCCAATATTTACAGCACTCCAATATATTTACATAACATTTCATCAATACTTTGACATTCATATGAAACTTATTCGACAATTCAATGTAAGCAGCAAATGGGATTAATATGAATGAGTCTCAATCATATATACAAAAAACATTAATATTGAGTATTTTGCCTCTCCCAACCCCATTTCACGGGTATTATGCTAGTCAATACTAAAATCTAAGCATTGACAATATTTAAATTAAATTTCCTGAGAATTCCAACATTGCACTTATTAAGTGACAAATTCGTAGTGGCAAGATGTAGTCAGTCTTTAGTCAAAATGGATCAGCTAATATTAGTACTGAGGTAGAATCTGTTCAGAATGCCAAAGAACCATGCGCATGAATACCAATAATACCCTATAGACAATATAAGCGTATGCAATTCGATCAAATTTGGACATTGCAAGAGCAGAGCCATTTTGCAAGTAACAACAGATATGGTGCACATGCAATAGTTGAACTGGTACATCTCACTTATTCTGATAATTTTCTGGCATGCAAAGTATTTTTTCTTTTATAGTATTTGAATATTTTGAAGAAATACTAAACTAGTGGGAGCCTATTCAAAGTCACATGACAAATTCCAATTAGAACACAACCATAGCAGTGATCACAAACTGTTATACAATGTTTGTTACTATGTGTGCTTTTAGCAGTTAGACGTGAGATAAAAAATTAATAAGAATCTGCAACTTAAAGAACTAACAACACCCAACAATAACTGTGAATTTTGAGAAAATGTTTTTCATAGTCAACTGTCCAATTTGATAGAATCTGTGACAAATACATCAAAACACACATGTCCAGGACATTTCTTGGACTTGTCATATGCTAGTATATGGATGGATTAAATCAATCTGCAAGCCCTGATATACTATGTCTATCAATGACTGGTACTTCCACTCTTGCAAAGAACTCTACTTTCACAAAATGGTGCAATCATACAGGTCAGGCAGATACAGCACTTTACTGTTAGTAATCAGCTGAAAACACAAAGGAAGCAAACCTTGATTTTGCAATATTCTATGGAAAGTCATTGCATCACTTATTCATCAAAAAGTATTTTACAGCTGCCAAATGACAAGTGCTTACAGAAGAGCATGGCATGTGAGTCACCTGCTGAGTTATAACCCTCCCCGCTGTGGTCACAAGTTACTTAATGACAAATTGACACATTATTTCAATGCAATAGATAGGAGTTGTGAGGTCTTTGAAGACCACAAACAGATGAATGTAAGCATATTCATCATTCTATAATTCAAGTTATACCATTCGACACCTCTGTCAGCCAATCACATTACAGTATTTCAGGGGAATAATTCCCATATTCTTTGTTGTCCAGTTATCCTCTCATGTTTGTTGACAATAATCAGCATAAAATTGTGCATGTGATTATTAAACTAGTAATTTGATCAAATTATTTTATTTTGGATAATTTTTTTGGCAAGCCAGCTTGGACCATCGCAAATTGCTCATTATTGCAGACTGTTGGAAAAAAAAGCGATCAAATTCTTCACTCTGCCTACTTCAGGTTGATCGCACACAATGTCTTCATCCATTGAATCCGTTTCTTTGTTGTCCTGCTCATTGCAGAGTCCTAACTCAGCAGTTAGTTCTGTATCTACGCTTTTGTCAGGTGTGTCAAGAGTTGGGATCGACAAAAGTGGAAATAATTGAACTTTGTCATTTTGTAGGCACTGATCCATGTGGCTACGGAGAAGTAGGGGATCTAATGTCACAGAACAAGGGTCAATTCCATGAAGCAACATCGTGGCATTTGCAGCAGCAAAGGGACCACAGTCTAATGTGGCACCTTGAGATTGTGGAACCAAGTATTCTATGTCGGATGTATCACTTCCAATTTGATAAAGGCATTGTAGCTGAGGTAGAACCTGCTGAATTCGCTGATCATCATACAGAGAGTCATACAGAACAATTCTCCCATCCCTATGGCAAGAAACTACATAGTGGTTGGTGACATAGTGAATTGCAGGGAAGGATTCACTTGAGGCAACTGCCATGGTTGATGGCGAGGGTGACATGGTTGATTGGGAGGGTGACATGGTCGAATGGGAGGGTGATATGGTCGACTGGGAGGGTGACATGGCTTGCAGATGCAGTGCTGATGGTGCTGGTAAGCCACAGAGGAGGGCGAACTTGTCCATGGTTGTGATGTCCAACTCTCCTCCTTGGAGCACTTCACTGGGGTCATAACCAGGAAGTTGCAGTTTGTCCGTCACAGTTGTATCACCTTCAGCAATCTTGGAACTTGTGTTTGTCTTCTCATTAGCCATTCCTAAAAATAAAAAGCATTTTACACATTGCACAGAGATAAAAGAAGGAAATTAGGAAATATTTTAGATCGCCATCTTAGCTATGACCTTATGGATCAAATCCAGTATCAGTATTGAATAACTACACTGTGAGACAATAAGAGCATTGTTTGGTTGATATAATACACTCTTGCTCATAAATATGGAATACAGGAAAACACAAAAACTACCCCTCGATTGTCGCTTCCCGTTTTGATTCTAATGGTTAAAAGCACACTTTTAAGAGCCTTAGTGGGTTCCTGATGAGTGACTTGAAGTCCTAACTTGAATATTACCTAAAATCTTCAAAAATTTGAGAGGCTGGAGCAAAGTGAAAAAAAAAAGAAGCAAAAAAGCCATAAATCACAACTGAAATAGTTGATTTGTGAAAATTAATGGTATCAAAGGATAGAATGATTACTGATTAACTTTTAAATGAGTCAATTCAATGTTCATCAGCGTGTGGAGCCTCCTAGACAATTAACCACAGCACAGACAAAATAAGTCATATTTAGCTTGACCCAATGAAACAGTTTTTAAATTTTAAATTTCAAAGGCAGCATAACAAGAAACATTTATTGATGGTCACTTTTACACCCAGTGTGTTATATATGAAAAGTGCCATAATTTCAACATAAAAATTATTTTGGCTGCTTTCAATTGGAAGTTTATCACAATAAACTAGGTTGGTTTATCATCATTGCTTATTTAAAAACTAAAAATAGGCAGAATACACTCCAGCCAGCCATATTTGTTTCATCTAGCCTTTTATGGACTCGCCCTTTAACAAGGATATAATATTAAACAAGCATCTTTGTCATTATATATTCCATATTTATGAGCAGGAGTGTATTTACAGCATCCTTCACAATAATCCAATATTTACATCAAATTTCATCCTCATCTTCACTTGAAAAAATAAAATTCAGGCCATTCCAAGTTGTCAACTGATTCTGCATTGGAAACTTGAAGCTGATCATCATCTGATAACAAAGTGTCCAACTGTGTAGTGTAAAACAAAATAATTAAATCAATTACAGATATAAAATCATAATTAAATCACACAACAACTACAGGAGACGTTGAGAAATTTCAAAGCCACTCACACATAAATGGAAATAATACAGCAATGTATAGTAATGCATTAATAAAATCTAGATTAAAATTTTGCATGATACCCTCATTAAATTTAACTGAATCTCAAAGGTGAAAGTGCAAAACCTTGTTAGTAAAAACAAGCTGTTTTTCAGAAATTGATAAAAACACTTTTTTATGATAATGTCTATGAATCTGTGAGTTATGGTCAACCTGACACACAGAAAATGACACCCTGTTTGAGAAATTTTTTGTCAGAGGTCGTTGACCCCATGCATTGATTTTACCATCAGATATGCTTGAAAATATGATTTGAAAGTGCAAAACCTCCTAACTCAGTGAAAGTGCAAAACCTTGTAAGTCGACCATTTATCACATTTTAAAACCACTTGCAGCATTGCTTGCCCATCCAATCTGTCTGTATGCATCAACAATTTTAATTGTATCATGATAGATAACAATAACAAATTTTATTGAGAGGCTACAAGAGCCAAAATGAGGAAAATTAAAATTTTCTCAAATTTTCCTGCACGCTCTTTTTCAATATCTTTAATATCCAATAAAAAATAGAGAGGCATGCTGTGAGCCTTAAAAATAATTCACTTTCATGGTTTTACAAAAAAGTATAGATTTTCTGAAATTATGAGCTCCAAAGTCGGTGAAATAATTTTGCTACAGCTAACAAAAATAGCAAACTGGCAAGGAGACCTATTGACTACATGTATTGGTATGGAAATGATTATTACACCCAATATGTAAAATTTACGAGGTTTTGCACTTAAACCATCGTGGATAGAATCATGTTTTCCAAATCATATCTTTTTGTACGACCTGGAGTGAGGGAATGTATTGAATATTAAAAAAATTAAATACACAAAAAAAAAAAAGAAGTTTGCATTATGATACACATAATATGACCCATAAAACACCAAAGAGAGGATTTATTGTTTATAGGATCTTTAAGGTAGTTGGGGTTGCCTGATATTCGTGTGGACTTTCCAAGCGCGCTGTACATGCCAAATTTTAAGCCCCCTTTTGTAAATCAAAGCTATTAGATCGAACAAAAAATAAGACAAATCAATCAAAACTGAGTCTCAGTTGTAGCTTTCCAAGCCAGGGACAGCAAACGTTGACACTTTCAGAGAAAGATCAAATATTTAGCCTGAATAGGGGGCAAACATTTAATATCCAGGTGGGGGTAGGGGGCTTGGTGTTATCCTCAGCAGCAAATTATTATTTTACTCTAACAGTGACAGTTTTTTTTTATTCATTCCTATATCCAACAGCACCTTCTTAAGATATAACCCGGGCAGAAATTATCCATTTCAAGACTGTCAAAAAAAGAATAAATTTTTTTTTCACCAAAACTGAGAAGGAATTATTTATTTAAAAAAATAACAACTCAAAACCCTCCACACCAGTAATAAATGGTCACCCGCTTATCAATGCATAAATGGAAATTTATCTTTAATTCTGAATTTTGTTTGTATGAGATCCACAGATGTACAATAACTGCAGTTATGGGAAGTTTCCATTTAAAATCAACAACAGTAGGATCATATTTTAAACGTATGTCGAATTATGTTTAGACAATAATTAGCATAAGATTCTACGTGACATTGTGTTTGTTTTTGTAATGCAGTCAATGATTTTGAATTTCAAATTGTTAATTTTTTGAGAAATATTGGCAAGCAAGTTTGGACCACAAATTGCTCATTTTCGAAGAAAACTAAAAACAAAAGATCACTTTGTCATTCTCAGCTTTCTGTTGATCGCACACAATGTTGTTCTTCCCTGAGTGCACCATGTCATCCTTCACTGAATCCATTTCTTTGTTGGTCTTCTCATTGTAAAGTGCTAACACTGTAGATAACTCTCTATTCTGGCTCTTGCCATTTGTGTCAAGAGTTGGGGTTGCCAAGAAGGGAAATAATTGCACTTTTTTCATTTGGCAGGCACTGATCCATGTGGCTACGCAGGAGTAGGGGATCCAATGTCACAGAACAAGGGTCAATTCCATGAAGCAACATTGTGGCATTTGCTGCAGCAAAGGGACCACAGTCTAATGTGGCACCTTGAGATTGTGGAACCAAGTATTCTATGTTGGATGTATCACTTCCAATTTGATAAAGGCACTGTAGCTGAGGTAGAACCTGCTGAATTCGCTGATCATCATACAGAGAGTCATACAGAACAATTCTTCCATCCCTACGGCAAGAAACTACATAGTGGTTGGTGACATAGTGAATTGCAGGGAAGGATTCACTTGAGGCAACTGCCATGGTTGATCGGGAGGGTGACACGGTTGATTGGGAGGGTAACATAGTCGATGGGGAGGGTGATATGGTCGAATGGGAGGGCGACATGGTCGATTGGGAGGGTGATATGGTTGATGGGGAGGGTGACATGGCTTGAAGATGCAGTGCTGATGGTGCTGGTAAGCCACAGAGGAGGGCGAACTTGTCCATGGTTGTGATGTCCAACTCTCCTCCTTGGAGCACATCACTGGGGTCATAACCAAGAAGTTGCAGGGCGTCCGTAGCATTGCCTTCAGGAATGTGGACACTTGAGGTGTTCTGCTCATCAGTTGTTCCTAAAGGAAGGGAAAAAATGCATAAAAAAGTAGTAAAAAATTGAGACTGATGAATGGTGTGCACATTATGTCACATATAATTTACAGCCTTTTTTAATATTTAACATATATATATGTTCTGGAATACTAATTCCACAGAATGGTTACAGACAGCAGACTGCCCAATATCCTGTTTCAGTGCCAGTCTGCCATGAGTGAAAATGGGGGGGGGGGGGTTGAAGGGTTCATTGTTGAAATTATAACACCACTGAAAAAAAAAATTGAGTGATATCAACGGGTCTTGATTAAAAGTATTTATTAATACTCAAGACAGGAAAAAATTAAAAATTTGATACATCCATCTTTAAAATAATAATGATGAAATCTGCAATATCAAAATTTAGTATTGTATGGAAATGTAGGCCTATTTGTACAATAAATGAATACAAAATAAGCAGTAAAACCACCTAGAAATTTTGGTTTTATATTTTCCTTAGTGTGAGAGTCAAGAACAACTGGAAGCATCCAATTTCGTGCTGAAATCAGCATAATGATAGACCATTGATGTATGCTAAACTGCAAATTTTATAGGGAATCAAAAATTCACATCTGTCTTAGAGATAGGCTCTCCTTCTAGGCCGAAAAATTACTCTGGGGGGTTTTTCAATGCACCTGTATGAAAGTGGATTTCAGTGACCACTGAAGGGTGAAGACTTCCATTGTTTTAACAAAGAGAAAACATGGGATGGCAATGAAGGGGATTTCCAGTATGCAATGATGCATGAATTCATACATTCCACCTGAACGTTTTCTTGGTTCAATGAGAATTATGCTTTTTTTTTCCAGACAAATCACATCTTAGTATGAAAAAATAATGCATAATACTTCTACAACATTCAGCAAATTAGCCAACACACATGTTATTTTTGTTGAAGTAAAGATATGCTATAATGTATAAATTTATCTTGCTTATGCCATGATATTTTCATGCCTCCTTAAAAATTTTTAAATTCAGACAATTAGGCAATTTTATTCAAGGTATTGGGCCAATTGATTTAAAGTCTCTTTTTTGATAGCCATCCCGCAGAGTCAACTAACAGATATTCTCTATGCAATACATAGAAAGTATTTCTTCAAAAAAATATAACCAAATCATCTTCTATGCAGTTTAAAACCCGTCTTTTGTTTAAAAAGGAAGCAATCCAGGGCTGTCCTAAAGTAATAAAACTAATTTAACTCATTTTTACTGAGAAATACGCACTTTCTTTATTAGGAGTGTATAAAACACTTTATTTCAGATAGAATCACCAGTATATTCACAAAAAATAACAATATTGTAATTTCATCTAATCATAAATTTGATGGTTTTGTGTGATTTAGAACTGTCAATATTCATCACAATTCACTGAGTCAACATTCATAGCCATTCCCAATGAAACATGTTACCCCATGGTGTAGGCCTACAGACCTGTGCATGGGGGTACAAGTGACAGGCAAACAATGATGCTTGTGGACAACAGAAGATGGCACCAGTGTTAGCTCAACTGGGGAATTAAACTGAGGGCATGGAAGGGCAAGCAAGTGAGTGCCAGAGATGTGAGTGGTTGGAAGTGAGGGCATCTTCCTGAGGGCGTGGGAATTCGGAAAATTTATTTGGTTGTACTGTATGTCTATTGTAACACATTTCTACCCTGAAGATGTTTTCTAGTGAAAATTATGCGGACATAAATAATCATATTACGGCTGTAGACAACAAAAGAGGGGTCGATTTGAAACCAAAAAGAAGCATGCGGAATTGTCCTCACATTGCAGTTTGTTGAGAAAGAAACTTAATAAATCAATTACACAAGAAAGGATGGATTTTGAAACTCTGCTCTATACCCCTCTCGATACAAGTTCCTCACAATAAAGTAAAATGTAGACAGAAATTCTAGAAAATAATGGCAAAATTTATGAGTTGACAGAAGAATCCTCTGGTGTAGTTTGATGATCTGGATATTTTATGCAAATTTATTTTTGAAATGCTCTGGTCAGGTTCACTGGAGTAACTCAGAGGAAGGTATTTGGAAACACCTTGCATTTGGGTAGTTTGAAGAACTGGCTGGGGTATCCTACTTGTGAGAAGCTGGAATACCTTTGTATGCACTCTGGAGTGCTTCTCGTTCTCAGAGTGCATAGAGTCATAACCATGCATGTTTTCAGTTATTCAGACTCACCATTCACTTGGTCCTCTTCTGACTCCTGCCATTGGCTGTTTCCATCTCCCTTCTGCTGGACTCTTGTCCTCTCCTTCTTATGATAAAAAATAAGATAATATAAATTAGATAAGGTAAAACTATATATCGATGACGTCACAATACACCAGGTGGGGTTTTCGCGGGCGTTAACGGCCATTAACGCCGCGAACTGGGCGTTAATTGCCAGACAATGCCCTGTAAAATGATAATAATGGCCGTTAATGCCCGCGAAAACCCCACCTGGTGTATTGTGACGTCATCAGAAGTGACGTCATGGTGCTGTTGTTGATTTTGTTTGGCTAAAACGGCCAAAAATGCTCAGAATTGAAAAATTTAAAAGCCTAAAAATATCTCCACGAAGAGGAGAACACTGTTATGTAATCGGTTTTGCTCTAGATTCAATAACAAGAGCGCGAGAACGCGAAAACGGAGCGGGCGTTAATGAATCCAAAGAAAGGTAACTTTCTTCTTGGATATGGATTGTGTTCAAAAATGATAATAATGATAATAACATTTTGTTGTCAGGCATTATGGGGTATTAATCAGTTATGGCCCTCGGTCAGAAATCGTTAATGATTTCTGCCCTCTGGCCATAACTGATTAATACTCCATAATGCCCTCCAAAAAAACGTTATTGACCAATTAACGCTCGCGAACTGGGCGTTAATGCCCAGACAATGCCCTCCAAAATGATAATAATGAGTATTAACGCCTGTGAAAATGCCCCCTGGTGTGTTTTACAATTGTGACGTCATCAGAAGTGACGTCATGGCGACATTATTGACTTCTGAGATTGTATCATTGGTCTGTTTTGACTCAATCTCGGTCAAAAATGGTCCGTTTTGAACGATTTAAAAACCTAGAATTATCAAAGTCGCCATGCTGAGTTCATTTTTGGACAATGGACATGGATTTGCTCTAGCTTTAATAATAAGGCCGTACAAACGGAAAAATCGGTGCGGGCGTTCAGTGAAGGTAATTTTTTTCCTGGATATGAATGTGTTAAAAATGATAATAATGATAATAACATTTTGTTGTCGGGCATTATGGGGTATTAATCAGTTATGGCCCTCGGTCAGAAATCATTTAATGCACTCGCCTGGCCGCTCGGGCGTTAATTTACTGATTTCTGCCCTCTGGCCATAACTGATTAATACCCAATAATGCCCTCCAAAAAAACGTTATTGACCAGTGTCAGCTTAAAAGAACTATGGTAAGTTGTTAAACACATAACTCCATCACCCATGGAAACTTATTCTATGCTGGCCAAATTTAACAACAATCAATCAACCAATTTCATGCATTGCTGTGTAGCAATACATTTATCTCTCTCTCTTAAGGCCCATTAGGCATTATGCCCAAATAAGTTCTGACTACTGCTATTATTATTCAGCCTACCAGACTACCAGACCAAGATTATGTTACAATTTTCAGGTCTATTATCAGCATCCAGATATGCAAATTGCAATTTGCCTTCTAGTTTTTACTGTTTACCTATAGATTAGAGGTACATTCAATGTTGCAATTTGCTTTAAAATGTGATAAATGGTCGAGTTACAAGGTTTTGCACCTTCTAAAGAAAGTGAAAGTGCAAAACCTTGTAAGTCAACATTTTCAATCATATCTAATGGTGACATCAATGCTAGGGGTCAACGACCTCTGACAAAAAATTATGCTAAAACAGGGTGTCACTTTCTATAAATCAAGTTGAGCCTAACTCACATATTGATAAACATTACCATAAAAAAGATCGGTGATAGTTTTTTTCAATTTCTGAAAAACAGCTTTTTTTGACATACGAGGTTTTGCACTTTCACCATCAATATATAACATTGGTGGTGACAATACTTACAATAAACGCAAGCTAGACGCTTATCACTGACAAGGTAAAATAGCAAACAAGATGAATAATGAAATTACATACATATGAAAAATGGTCCTTTTCTGACTCCTTCCCTTGGCTGTTTCCATCTCCCTTCTGTTGGAATGCTGTCCCTTCCCTCTCATAATGTAGCATTGGCTCCTTGCAGTCTGCTTCTATCATTTTCTGGCCTGTTGTGACTTTTTTGTTTGATTGTGGCAGTGGTTCCTTTTCTTCGTCCTTGGAATCGCCACTCTCTCTTTTCTTTTCAGGCATTGGTGGGTCATTTTCATCAGCAGTTGCAACATAATGTAGGAGGTTGAAATTTGTGTTATCTTCAATATTTATATCATAAACAACTTGGAAGTCATCTTCTAGGGTGGCAGCCTGCGATGAAATATATTTCATTTCACATGGCAGACACTTCAAGTGATAAAATAAGAAGATTCAATCAAAATCCTGCTGAAGCATTACATGAAAAATGCAATCATGAAAATAAATAGATACATACACACTGGCACCTGAGTGCACTGAGAATAGAGCAGAAAGATGGAAGTCTCTGATACCAGCGGTGGGAAGTATCAGTGGATATATCTTTCTTGTCCATGGTTGTGATTTGCAACGATCCACCTTGGCGAACATCATGGGGATCATAACCAGGAAGTTGCAGTTTGTCCGTCACAGTTGCATCACCTTCAACAATGTTGGTTTTCTGCTCATCACCCATTCCTAAGGAAGAAAATAGCTACCGTATACATTGTCATTGTAAAAGTTGTAAAAAGAAAACTGCTTGGGATCGCCATCTTGGTTATGACTATATGGTTCAAGTCCATTATTATCGTTCCCAGGTCTCATGCTCTTCTGTCCTCTGATGAAATCTGCTAAATTTCCATTTCAGTCACAATTTTCTTTTTAAATTTCTTAATCTTCTGAATTTTTTGGATTTTTTTAACTTTGTGACCTACTCTTATTATATATACTATACACTGAATCTGAAATAATTCTATACTTTTTTTTTTCCGTATATTATGTTATAATATTTACAAAAGGGTGGCCTCTCTGCAGCGACAAATAAGTCTTTGAGAGGTCTCCCTTCCCATTACATTTAATACTTTAACAAAATAATTGAATAGTGTGAATTACATATAGGAAAATAAACAAAATCTGAAACTGGAAAAAAAATCTGAACCCATTAATAATAAAAAATTCAAGAATGTACAATATGAGTGATATTTGGTTATTGACATCTCCGTAACTACCAACCTAAGGAATCAATATGTGACATCATAGCTCCTTGAAGTTGAAATCAACATACAGACACATGGAATCTCATACCAAACAACATTTGTCCCTGACCATAAAAACCTAGTTAATTGTGTATCTTAAATAGTTAATTGTGTATCTTAAATAGATTAAAGTCAAGACATTTTATTTTGGCAGCAAGTATTTTGCCAATAAAACAATCCATGATTAAGTCTGAGGTTTGATTTTTTGGCTTATTGGGGTGATCACGTCATGACCAAGAATGATTTGGACTAAATTGATGTCCTATGATCCCCCAGCTCCATCATGCAGGCACTTACAATGCTAAATTGCTGCTGCTCTTCAGCACATTTAGAGCTATTTTTAGTGTTCTGTTGTGACGTCATCAGCATTGTTGGCTCTATGACATCACTGAAACAATGGTGACGTCACAACAGCAGCAATAGAAGCAGTAGAATAAAATGGCTTCTTCAGCTGTGTTGACAGCAATGTTATTCTAATGGGACTACCCCAAAACCAGGGCTACGACATGCCAATACTTTCAGATTTTTGTGAAACTGTTTGGTCAAGGTGTCAGGAACAGGAGGAGACAAGTATTTTTGTCAAGAGTAAGGTATGTTTTTAATTATCAGCCAAAAACTTACTGCCAAAATAAAATGTCTTGACTATAACTACCATCTACTGACATCTTCAGTTAACTCTTCTCTACCCCGTGCTGTTTGCTGTCTGTGTCTCTCTTCTTTTGGACTGTTGTGTCTGTCTTCATGGTATCTGTCATAGGTTCACCTTGCTTGTCTTCTGATATCCTCGGCTGGTCAATGGACACGTTGTCACTAATCATGTTATTTAGCATCTGTGTTGAAGAAAATAATGAACGTTATTAAAGCATGGCCGATAAAAATGCGAGGGATATAAACAGGAACAGAACAATATTAATGAACTACTCTGGTTGGTTAATGCACTTTTGAACTTTTGAGGGCTGGACTGCTACTCCAGACAATTCTGCTCCACTGAAGGCAGTTTTGTGTATTTCATCCAAATTTTTTGTTTTATACTTCACAGAAAATGTGCCAAGGGCTTTAGATTTTTGTGTAGATTTTTACCTTTCATCATTACTAGAAAAAATTAAGTTGTTGGTGTCTAAAGATTTAGTTACATTTATCGTAGAATATTTATTTAAAGCTAGCTTATCATAGAAGACGGAGTTTGTTGTTTAAATAATGTAAATATATAATTATAAATGTTGATTGTAGTTTATAGAAAATGTTTTGTAAAGGTGGTTTCGAATTGTTTTGATGACTTGTGAGCCTTAGCCACTCCCATGTAGGGCTTGACATATTTTATTTTACACAGGTCAACTTTAGCTGATTACAATGACATGTGTCAAATAGGAATTCAAAACTTATTACTACCACAACTACTAGGAGATCGGCCATGACCAGTCGGCCGTGTCCCATCAGCTGGAAAAGAGTGCACATAAGTGAGACAAATGCAACAAAAAATATGAACATTGAAGTAAATTGCAATGAATCTGTGTATAATGACAAAGATGATGGTGTGTTTAATGATATACGAGCCATTCGAAACGAATTTGCAAAGCATATTATCATCGGTCACTTAAATGTCAATAGCTTGGGTTCCAAAATTATGGACATCAAAGAGTTGCAAAGAGTATGCAGGTTCGATGTGTTGATGCTGAGCGAGACAAAGCTAGATGATTCTTTCAAACAGGATACTATTGATCTGGAGGGTTACTCATGTGTGAGACAGGACAAAAGGTCAAACAGTGGGGGCTTGTTGATATATATAGCAAATGATATCCCTTTCTCAGTTGGAAATAATAGCATATGTGATGATGGGATAGAGTGTCTATCAGTGGAACTAAATGTCGCAGGAGAGAAAATAATGTTACTAGGCATATATGCGGAAGGTGAACAGAAGGATGTATTTTGTAAGAGCTATGGTGAAAATGAGGGTCGACTCAAAAATAGTTGCTTTATTCTTTAACAGCACTATTCCACCTGTGATTAACTACGGCGGGCTGACTTTTTATGGTAATTTACCTGAGTATCTGAAGAGGGAAGCAGATAAACCTAGACGCGTATGTGGAAGATTAACCAACAAAACCTTATATCTAACAGACAATGGTGACGAATACAGAACTAGGCTTGATAAACAAGCTAGAAAAATCATAAAGGACTCAGGCCATCCATTGCATAGCGAGTATACCATGTTGCCCAGTGGAAGGAGATATAGGCAAGCTAAAGCAAGAACTGAGCGCTATAGACTATTCTTTATACCTGCATCTATGAGACAATTGAATCATGCCAAATCTTGAACTCTTTCATTGTTTAATTATTTGTTTTTATTAAATTTCTGCACATTCCCTCTGTTTTGATACATTTCATGCTACCAAATTTCACTTATGTGACAATAAATATATCTGTATCTGTATCTGTATATACAAAAACCCAAAGACAGACCCAGTCACTTCAAAAGATACTTTAAGGAGACATGAGAGCAAGTGTGCGATGCATATGAAAACACAATAATAATTGGTGATCTTAACTTTAACATGTTTCATGAAAATATGTTATCAACCTTGACACCACCCTTGGGTCATAAAGGACGCAACTTGCTTCAAATCTAGTACTCCAACGCTGATTGATGTTATGTTAGTTACAAAAAGAAGGAAATTGTTGAGAAGCTTTTCAAAAAACACGGGGATTAGTGATTTTCACAATCTGATAGGAGGTGTCCTTAGAGTTCATAAACCTCCCCCAAGTACAGTACTAACATTAAGAAAGTTCTCTCGCGATTGGAGAAATATCTGAAGAAAATTTGGTACAACAAGTATTGGCTTCCCGAAACGCAAACGAAGCATATGAATCTATCTCAGAGCAATTAAACAAACTTTTGAGCAAACATGCTCCAAAGAAAAGGGTAGTCTCTTCTTCTTCTTTGTTGTGCTCACGTCCGTGAGGACTCTGCACTCTCCAATTTAGTCACTCCCCTCCAGGTGTCTCTGTTCCTTGCCAATTCTCTTGCCTCTTCTATATCTGTAATATTAAATTCTTTCAGTTCTTTCATGATGTTTCCCACCCATGTATTTGCTGGTCTTCCTTGAGGTCTTTTAACTGGTCGAAGAAACTCATCAAAGGCTTTTTGGGCAGGTGTTTCAGATGGTAGTCTTAAAAGATGGCCAAGCCAATTTAGTCTTCTCTTTTTGATGGTGATACTCCATTTTTCTTTGATTCCTGTTCTTTTGTATAAATCTTCATTTGATATTCTGTCTGGATAGTGGATTTTCAATAGTTGTCGCAGTAATAATCTTTGGAAAACGTTCTTTGGAAAGAAAAGGGTAGTGGTGAGGAAGAAAGACTTCCCTTGTATGTCAAAGAAGTTAAGAAAAGAAATGTTGACTAGGAACCAGTTAAGAAATAAGTATTTCAAGTCTCGCTCAAAAGAACACTTAACACTGTACAAGCATCAAAGAAATCATGTAAACGAAATAAAAAAGCAAGAAACAACAAAGTACTTCATAGATAAATGTAAGCAAGGTACAAGAAACAAGGACTTCTGGAAAGCAATAAAACCAATGTTCTCTAAATCTCGGACAAAATCAGATAGCATTACACTGAGGGAGAATGAAGAACTAGTACCTGATGATGCACAAGTATGTAGTATATTTAACACCTTCTTTAAAGACATAGGGTCAAACAGGTTATGCGGAAAACAATAGGAGGCCAATGGCTGATGTGATAGCTCATTATAAAGATCACTTCAGTATAAAGAAAATAGCTCAGGAAATTATGAAAAAGGACAACAAAGAATTTAATTTCAGATTTGTTAGCTCTGGAGAAATTAGAAAAATAATAAACTCTCTTTCTGCAAAAAAAGGCTGCAGGGTACACTCTAAAAAATTTCAGACAAAATTGGTTTTTTAGATTCAAAATGGTATTTGAAAAACCAAATTTCAATGCAAAAAACCAACATGGATTTTTTTAAAAATCCATGTTGCTTTTGCATTGAAATTTAGTTTTACAAAAAAACATTTTGAATCTAAAAAACCAATTTTGTCCCGACATTTTTTAGAGTGTATGACAATACCAGCTACTGTTGTCAAAAAGATAAGTGTGAAACTTGTCAAACCACTCACACTTCTTGTTACTGCAATTTCAAGAAGTATGAGTTTCTGCTAAATGATGGTAAAACGTAGCAAATGCACTTCATGTGATTGGCTGAGGCTCTGAATTACGTAGCTGCAAACTAATTTGAATATATATAAGTTTTTTTACAGGTTAAGACATCGATACAAAAAGAAAGATAAACTAAACAAAGACAATTACAGGTCAGTGAATCTATTGAAGTTTTTCAGGATAAGGGAACTAAGGTGGTTACTAAGACATGAAACACCCACTTATGAGCTACTTAGGTACTAACACTAGTAGCCATGGCCCCTTAAATGGGTCCTTAGAGCACATTTGGCTACTTATGACAACTGTAAGGCACCAAAGAATCCACTAACAGCCAAACATAGGTACTTATGGGTACTTATGTTAGTTCCATCCACTTGCAGAGCATGAAGTCTACTAAGAATGTCCCCTTAGAAGGATTACAGAAGTGAGAATGCCTAAGGTGAAAATCCTTTGTTTGACAAACTTAGCAGATTTCATTTCGCATTGGTTCATCAAGCCCATACTGAGGAAAACACACCAGTTAACTGATTTGCATTGTTTTACCAACACATGCATAATCTTGATAGAACTGACAAATCAATAAGCGAAGCAGCAAACCCACGACTGCACAGTTCATCTGCTGGAACAATGTGATGGAGCATGTTCCATAAATGTTTCTGTAAATACCTTGATATACATGCCAAAGTTTCAGATATGTACAATCAAACTGTTTATTGGAAGGATATTGGATGAGGGGGTGGGGTCTAGACTAAAACAGATTTATTTGATTTCCAGTGCCTCTAAATCAATAATTTTGGTTTGAATTGAATAAAATTATCAATGAGATAGATAACCTTCCAAAACCAAAAAAATTAAATTGTACTGTAAATGCTGCAAGCATTCCAGAATTTACTCAAATTCTCACTGGGGGAGATTGGGGCAAGTTGTAACTTTTAGAAACCATCTTTAATTTGAAACTAAATCAGGCAGATGATTCCCTAATTTGATACATGAAGCTAGCGTTGGAGGTTCAAGTCCTGCCTGATGGTGTGGGCCTTGGCTCAGTCTCAGCTGCACCAGACAAAAATGTCATTTTTAATTCTGAAAATTCTGTACTCAAAATGTATAGATAAAGCTTACAATTGGCCAGTGCTGATTTAGCAACATGAATGTCTCCTGCCCCATGTAACTTATAATTTAACATGTTTAACTGATATTTTGTCAGAATTGTGAGTAACTCTTACACTATAATTTGAGTGACATTGTCCCCAAACCAATTTTGGAGTGACTGTTGGCATGATATGATACATTTAGACAACCAATATAAGATACTATGTCAATATAAGATACTATAACAAACCAGTTATATGCTGCAAATATTATATGAATGATTAAAATATGAGAAAAAAAGGTAAAATACAATGTAAGTTTAAAAAAAAGGGATCAACCAACCTGACTAATCCAATGATAAACCTTACAGCAACACAGAGTTCAGATGTGCAACCTGGAACTCTTTTTAAAGGTCCACCATTATATCCCTAATTGTTGTGTCCCATTGTTTTAATTGCTTCACAATAGTGTTGGGCGGTTGTAATATTTTTTGTTTGGTTCGGCTTTCGGTTGTTTCCGACCCAAAAACCGAGGTTTTGGTTGCGGTTTCCGTTGCAGACTAATCCACATGGTCCGTAATGTGCCCGACACGATTTTGCGATCCGCGGTTCAGCACCCGGTCCGCAAAATCGTTTTTCGGTCCGGAAATTCAATGCATAAACATGGCACTCGTCTGGGAGAGTGAACAGATTGACATTTTGTGGATTACGTTGTTGTTTTCTCAATAGAATTATATATCATATGATAACCGAAACACTCGGTTGTAAGATTGAACTTTGGTTAGAGTTTCAGTTGTAGTGGAGAAACCGAAACCGACCTAATCGAAATTACGGGAACCGGCACAACACTACTTCACCAAGTAAGTTTTTTTAATAGAAAATAAACCCAAGGCAAAAATGACACAACTTACCTAAGTCTCCCCTACTTTTTTTTTTAGTAAAAATTTGAATAATACACAACTGTACACACTGTGTACCGTTTGCTCTATGCGAAGCGACCCAGTTAAGGCTTGGGTTTGGCTTCAGTCAACGCTTTAAACAGTTTAACAGATGTTTTTTGTGCCTTAAGTGAAACTACATCTTTCATGCAAATTCAATCAAATGTTAATATAGCCAGTATGCTAGATTATGTTCTCACGTATACAGTGCATATTTTTATGTTTCAAAATATGTTTTGTTGTCAAAGATTATGTGTTTCTAATAAGAGGGACTTTGGAACAACTGGACTATTTTGTGCATTTTTTGATAAAATTGGGTACCTAAAATATGTTTGAGGCTGAAATATTCTCCAATGTGCTTAACTATGCTGGTATGGATATATTTGTAATGTATCCTTAAGCTTGCAATGAAAAAATTCTACTGAAACATAGTGTTTTAGTTTAGGTTTGGCTTAGAACTTACGGGTTTGGCTTTTTTGAACGCAGGTGTTGTAAATATGTATGGGTTTTATGCTTATAATTTTTTGGTTTGGCATGTCAATATAACTGACCTCTTTTGTTGCATTCAGTAATATGTACAAACTAGTTAAGCCCATTGAAAGTGCAGCAAAGGATAATTAAAGAGGAAGGAAACTTGTGATTTTGAAATGATTTTATGAGAAGAAGGAGAGGGTTAAGGAAGGTTCTGTGAAGGCTGCGGCTTTGAATAGCAGAAAGGGCCTGCAATTATAAAACTTTGTATGAAGTCTGCAAGGTAAACCTAGTCTATGCACTGCATGTACATATAATTTTACATATTGTACTAATGACTGAAGTAATCAGCTGATTAGGCCTGCCAAAATTGGTTGAGATTTGAGAGGGAATTGTGAATGTCGATTGCGTTTAAAAAGTAAAGAGCAATAGGTATACACAATTGAAAATGAAAAGCAACTTGTCTGTTGTCTAATTATTGATACCTTCAATTGTTGCTAGGGCAGTAAGGCTATGTGCTTCGACTTGACCCAAGTTGGCAATATAGCCATGTGCATTTGCCTGGAATTTGGCTGCAGTAGGATAGTAAACAAATGAAGGACTATTATGGGAAGGCAACCACAATGGGAAAGAGAGCTGAATGGAAGAGGAAACTGTAATAGAAACATGTCGAGAAGGCAATGCAAACCAACAAGAAATGAACAGAAGGTGTCAGACCAATGTGTCAGACCCAATTAAAATCTGTCAATGGTGAGCATGTGGTCACATGACTCGGCCGTAATATGAAGACAACTAGTATAACAAATATGTGCAAAAAACGGAATTTGTCAGTTTTTTCCTGTATAGTGTGTCGGCTGGTATTGTTGTCATTAGTGGCTGTTTCACTCAGTTTCAAAGTGGGCAAGAAAATGAAAATCAGTTAGGCTTGAAACTCCAGCTGCATCTTTCTATGGGCCTTCTTGAATGAAATGTCAAAAGGCGCTGGCTTGAGAACTTGGAGCCACACGCTTCGCACAGATGTTCTTGTGGGTAATGCTTCTCTATTCTGTGCCTTGCTAGGGATAATTTTCTCAAGAGCGCATGTCACAACATGATTTATGGTGATTAATGCAGTTGTGATATTTGAATGATCTTTCAAATTTGTTTGATATGTTTGATAATTAATGACAATACTACAGCAGGCATGTCTTGAAAAGTATGATAAAATATAATACCACTTACAGGCGATTTCATTAGTACGCTATTCTAAGGTTCCTAACCCACAAAATACATGGCATTTTTGGTTGATCTGATTGGTTTAGACCTGACAGAACGTCACACAGCTGATTATATCAAACGTAGCAAGTGCTTGTTTAGCATTGATTCCCCACAGCCAAGTGTGAATGACCAGAATCGCGTGCTAATGAAATCACCTGTAATTCCAAATATACATGCTGTATTTTGTAATACTTATCACTTGTGAAATTACACGCAGCTGTAAAATCACAGTTAGTTATACGTAAAGCTTACATGTCGCCTAAATAAAATACTGTCCAACAGAAAGATAAGAGTCATATTAAGCCTATCCATACAACCAAGTTTACTTTACTGTCATTCAAAGCTATATATATGATTCTTTCAAAAAATGTACACAAACAGTTTTCATGCCGTAAAAAAATATTGTTATTGTGTACTAATCAAGAAATTCAGGGCTCTCTTTAGTTTAAGGCTTCACAATCAAATAAACTCACTTAATTATGGAAAACATGTAATTCTGTTGATTGGAAGTGTATACTGTACTTTAAATCTATCAGTTTATGACCTGTAAATGCACGTTTAATGTTACATAGAATCGGTGGAATTACTACCTTTAATTGAAAATGATGATTAGTAAAGTTTAATGCTCATTGGAATTAATGAATTTGGTCATTTGGTGGTATTTGTGCTGACATTAAGGTACGAGGATTTTAAAATGTGTCAATGCGCTTATCCTAAGGTATCTGGTGATATAGTAATAGATGTTTCAAATGCGAAGTGATACAGTATTGACTGTATGATTTCCAAATTTTACATGATAAACCGTAGCCTATACCCCATGGTATGAGGTGGAAACTATGTTAATTGGTAAGGGTAAAATAGTCCAGTTGTTCCAAAGTCCCTCTTTGGGTTGACTGTACCAAAAATGCAGATTTTATTTTAAGGTACACGAAAAAACTGACAAATCCCGTTTTGTGCAATTTTTTTTTGTACTTGCTGTCTTCGTGTAAAATTTTAGTCCACAAACTCTGCACTGATGTTCAGCCTCATTTCCACGGGCTTTTCCTCTTTCATGTCCATCCATCCTGCCCATGATTGAAAATGTTGGCCGCATCTAGCTATTCTGCATTTGTTCATATTGCTAAATGCAACAACAGAGGTCGGTTACTATTGACACCCCAAACCAAAAAATTATAAGCATAAAACCCATACATATTTACAACACCTACGTTCAAAAAAGCCAAACCCGTAAGTTCTAAGCCAAACCTAAACTAAAACACTATGTTTCAGTAGAATTTTTTCATTGCAAGCTTAAGGATACATTACAAATATATCCATACCAGCATAGTGAAGCACATTGGAGAATATTTCAGCCTCAAACATAGTATAAGTACCTAATTTTATCAAAAAATGCACAAAATAGTCCAGTTGTTCCAAAGTCCCTCTTATTAGAATCACGTAATCTTTGACAACAAAAAATATTTTGATACATAAAAATATGCACTGTATAGGTGAGAATATAATCTAGCATACTGGCTATATTAACATTTGATTGAATTTGCATGAAAGATGTAGTTTCACTTAAGGCACAAAAAACATCTGTTAAACTGTCTAAAGCGTTGACTGAAGCCAAACCCAAGCCTTAACTGGGTCGCTTCGCATAGAGCAAACGGTACACAGTGTACATGTACATGATCCAGGCCCCACTGACAGATGTTAGAAATATCCGTTCCAAGATATTTATGTTAATGTACATGTTTGAAGGAGGATGCTTACACCAAATTCATGGTGTTAACAGAAGGCCTCGGTTTAACAATGCATATTTTATGGTCTTATATGTATCAATTAATTTTGATTTTATACGTAATTTAAAAGCTTTGCCGAAGGTTTAAATGCTCATATTTGCTGTAAACCTTGTCATATTGCATTGTGAGTTTGCTCAAGTACAGTCTATGCTTGCACACAATCTGGTTTTTGTTTATTTCACACATTAGGATATTGATATTTAATCTCAATATTATGACAAACACAGAAACTTCGCAATGAAATTATATAAAACTGAGTAAAACAGTTCTGTAATCCCTCTAAGGAACCTCCACCAAGCATAAAGGGCCTTAGTGTCTTAGTAGAGTTTTTTCAGTTAAGGACTAGACCATAGACCATGGACTTAAGACCACCTTAAGTGACTCAAACAGAGCTATTACCACCAAATCCCACCAAACAAGACCAATTGCTGAGGAACAATAGGTTTTAGAGAAACAGAGAACAACAAACAAACAATAGGATTGAGTTTAAGTAAGTTTGAATAATTCTATGCTGTGAATAACAACAAACTTTCAGAAATGCATAACCTTGTTTGCAATATCTTGTCAATGAAGCTAACCAGTGGCAGATCCAGACAGGGTAATCTAGTGGGGGGGAGGGGGCTTTCACGGGCCCACGTAGACGTCATTTTGGCATTTACCGGCCTGCATTGCCCCATATTTATTTCCATAAATTGTGAAAAAAAAAGCCGGTTCATATAAAATGATTTTATGCACACAGCATAATTATATTTATTACATGAGCCCAAAGCTAGAACGATGCTGATTGGCCAAAATCACTCACATGATGACATCATAAAAACTCATATTGCATGGTTCGATTGCAATATGAGATTTTTTCCAATTTTTTTTTCTAATTTTTTCATATTGCATGGTTATAGTGCAATATGAGCTTTTATTGAAGAAAAAAATTCCAATTTTTTTAAACCTAATTTTTTAATTTTTTTTTTGTGACTAAAGAAAAAAAAACAACACTTTTTTTTAATTTTTTTTTTTCAGAATGAAACGTAATATTGTAGGAATAGTGGTCATGTAATAAAACAAATACAGCGCTTATCATCGTGCAATATGAATTATTGCGCCCTCGTTCAATATGAATTTCCTCGTGCAAATAAATTTTCACATTGCACTCATAAAAGTCTCATATCATGCCGTATTTGTATAATATAATATAAAAATACATAAAAGCTTAAGGCATCTCATTCAAAGCATTAGGTGCAACTTAAGGTGACTCAACCGTGGTACACTGCACATACTTCTGAGCAGCCTGGTTGCCTAGCAACATAGCGTCACCACTGCTGCAGGCCCTGAAAAAGTTGTGACGTTACCATTTTCTGCTCTCTTTTTTTTAACAGCATGGCAGCCAGTAATTTGCTATTTAAATGAGATCTAATGCAGCTAGAAGCATAATTATTTTTTTATTGAATGCAGTAACACCTACTCTATGCTAATTCAAAGTTTCAGCTTCTCATCTTTATCAAAAGAATTTTCTCAACTAATTTCAGTCAACTGTGTCTAAAATTGTCTTTATTTCTTTAAATTGACATTGGCATAGTCATGGTACTGCAGTTAAAAAACGGCTCGGTGAAATTTTTTTATTTTTGAACATTTGTTTGACAATAACCTGTTCATAACATATGCAAATTTTAAAAATAATCTGTATGATCGTTTTCCTAAAATTTGATTACTGCCAAAATTGATACATGCAAAATCTGCAATTAATTAGTGTGTTTGTGCCCTTTGAGCTCTTACAGAAAAAAGTATTTTAACCTTTTTCTTCAAATTTGTGGCAAATGTATTGGTTTCCATCCATGGGAAGACATTTCTGACATTTTTGTGTGACAAATGCATGTAATGCTTTATTCTGTGGTACATAACCAAAAACTCAATTTATAACTTTTAAGCAGTCATCAGGTCAAACATGCTGTTACCATGGCAACCAAACGAGTCGGTGAAATTTTTTTATTTTTCGTTTTTGGAATGTATGGGTCCCATAGCCTACCTGTGCAAAATTTTAGAAAAATCTGTATGATCAAACTACCACGCTTGAGTCACCTTAATTGTTTGATGTTCTCAGTTACTTGTTATAACTACTTAAGCCATGCATGGTCCACTAATCTGTATCAAAAACTAATTGGTCCTCTGAGGTCTAAGTCTATAGTCCCTGGTCCTTAACTGAAAAAACTCTAGTAGCCAGCTAAGTTCCCTTATCCTGAAAAACTTCATTACCTGTACTATCTAAGATAATGGAAAGAGCACTATTTAATCAAATAATTGAATACAAGGATCCTTTTCTACATCAATATTTATCAGGATTTAGGAAAGGGCACTCCTGTCAAGATCTTGTATTAAGAATGACAGAGGAATGGAGGGAAGCACTAGACAAAGGTTTAAGTATAGGGGTAATTGCAATTGACCTCTCTAACGCCTTTGATTGCATGCCACATGGGCTTCTTTTGGCTAAACTCTCTGCTTATGGCTTCAGTGAAGATTCATGTGGGCTTATGAAATCTTACATAATGGATAGAGAACAACGAGTTAAGATAGGGGAAACAACCTCAGATTGGATATGTAACATAAAAGGGGTCCCACCAGTGGCGGATCCAGGCACGGTCATCTAGGGGGGGCCCGGGCGTGTTTCGGGCATTTGCGGGCTTGCGGGCTCGCGGGCTCGCGTCGCAGTGTATTTTCTTCAAAATACTATTATTAAAATCTCAGTGGTCTAAGGGGGGCCCGTGCCCCCTAGGCCCCCCCTGTCAGGTTCCATTCTCGGTCCCCTTCTATTCAATATATTTATAAATGACTTTCTAAAAGTTAATTTTAACAGTAAAGTATACAATTATGCAGTTGACAACACCCTTTGTAGTGTTGATGCAGATATTGAAGCCCTCAAACTCAAATTGCATTTAGACTGTATGCAGTCTATGAATTGGTTTAAAAAGAATAGTATGAAGGCTGATGCAAGTAAATTTCAACTATTTTATTTTAATTTCTTTATTGAGCCCCCAAAGATGGGGAAAATATATCACAGTCAGTACATAGCAATAGTGGGGTAAAACATGATAATAAAAGATAACATAAAAGGCAGAATATAGTAAAGATTAAAATGCCTGGGTTAGTAGGTTTAAAAGCACATATTCTGGTGCCCAGGGTTTAACATAGTTATCATGCAGTGCCAAGTACCTGATTGTATCTGATACCCCATCACTTTGAAATTTGAATTTAACTTTTTCATATTTATATAAACACTCTATTGGATTATGACCATGAGAGATAAGTTTATCTAACAATGTGTAACTAATAATTTCACCATTTAACAAATAATGCGATAAAAATCTAGTCTGTAATTGTTGTACAGGTGAATTTACACTGAGAGCTCTATTATAAAAGCTATATGTGTTCTTACTGATGACATCTACTACTGAAGGTATTTCAAGACCATTTAACAATTGTGAATGGTGGTGTCTCTTACTCAAGCCCATAACATTTTTTATTATGCTGCCTTGCACAGATTTCAATAAAGCAAGATCTGACTTCGACAATGAAATGCAGTCCATGGCATCCAACATGGTTGGGCTACAAACGCTCTTCTATAAATACGTTTTAACATTAGTGTGTAAACCAGGGTATTGGAACCCAACTGAAGCTAGCTTGTACATACTTCTCCTGCTGGCACTTATTCTGTTATTTACATGACATGTGTATTTGCCTGCTGAGTCAAACTTGACAATCTCCAAACTAGATTTTAGATGAATATCAACAGAATTTAGGGTAAATTTAGGATGATTTTTTAGCAATTTTTTTCCAACAATACATATTTGTGTTTTTTAAATTCCAAAATTAAATTTAAGTATGCAGTAAGGCAGGAAAGCAGATAAATGCCTTAAAACGTATAAAATGCTATCTAGACAAAACAGGCAAGATGACTATCTATAGCAGCTATATCAACACATTCAACAGTGTCTTTAGCTATTGCTCCTTGATACGGATGCTTCTAAGTAAGACAAACTTAGAAAAGTTAGAAAGAACAAGCAAAAGGGCTATACGATTTGTTACTGGCAAAAGTCACTTAGATTATGAGACCATATGTAAACAAGAAAATCAATTGAACATCTGCAGGAGAAGTGTATAATCTTCAACCGTAACAATGTTCAAAGTTAGTAAAAAGACAGCACCTCAATATGTTTTAAAATGAGTTATTTGTGAGAAATGAGGACTATGAAAGATTTTCACAACCAAAATACAATACTGTGCAATACGGGAAACAGAGCATTCGATACTTTGGGGCTTAGTTATGGAACAACATACCTGTCTCAATTAAAAATAGTCCCTCGCCCAGCACCTTCAAATCTGTCTTGAATAAATGGCTTGCATGAATGTGAAATTACTGCTATCAGTTAATTGCAAACTCATTGTAATTGTAATGGAAGCTGCATCTTCTCTCTCTCTTTTGCTTTCAGGTACAAAGAGAGATCCAGCTGATGCCATAATGACATGGAATTACTACCTTAAACTGTTATCACAAAATGGACAATTTAATCAAAGGAACTTTTAACGAACACTACTATGATCAAAACTATGATCAAACGAATGCTGACTCTCCACTGAGACATGACCATTAATAGCTTAGTTTTCTCGATTTCTTTTCAATTTTGTCGTACAGAAGTACTTGTACTTATTGACCAAAAACGACATTAAATAAATATTTACATACAATACATAGTCTGCGGAGCCTCTCTTGATACAGTAGATCTCTAATGATTGGGATGATCTTTGTTGCCCTCCTTTGTGCCTTTTCCAGGTGGTCACTGTCTTTCTTGTTGACTGGATGATTGGGATGATCTTTGTTGCCCTCCTTTGTGCCTTTTCCAGGTGGTCACTGTCTTTCTTGTTGACTGGATGCCAAACTCTATTTCCGTATTCAATGTGACATCTGATCAGGCTTTTGTATAGTTGGCTGGACATATCTTAATTCATATATTTGAATGACCTGACCACTCCAGTTGCTTGATTGGCCTTGGAGACTGCTTTGGCAATGTTTTCATAAAATTCCATATGGGGGGGGGGGTAAATAATACTCCCAAATCTTTTTCTTCGGTGGTTTCAGTCATGCTGTTATCTACGCCTTGATTTGTTATGTTGTACACTGGGTGTTACCGTGGCTGTGGTGTATCACCTGCATTTTTTGTAGTTACACATTTGATTAGTTGCCATTTTGTTGCCCAGTGGAAGGCCTCATTCAGGTCACCCTGCAGTGAATTTTGCTGTTCGGTGTTATTTGTGATGCATTGATCTTTATAATAATCTTCATACATTTGGTCCTTGTTTTTTCATATTTTCTGGCAGGTCGTTGATATACAGGTTGAAGGAAATCGGTTCTAATACGCTTCCTCATGGAATGCCACTTAGCACATGTCTCCAGTCTGACTATTGCCGTAATGCTTAATCTCTGCTGTCTGAAGGTAAGGAAATTTTCGATCCATTTCTTTAACTTCCCTCCAATCCCATAGGCTCTGATTTTCGCAAGGAGTTTCATATGTGGCACAGAGTTAAAAGCCTTAGCGAAGGTAAAAGTAAAGGTAGACGTTATTTAACATGAGTAACCAGACAAAGTCAGAGTTTAATTTACAGCTGGGCCCACGGCACCTCCAATTTATGTCTGATGCGAACGACAATGCTGTGGAATGACATAATGGCCAGCCTAGGGATTGAACACGGTCCTTCGTTTGTGAGGCGAGTGCTCTGCTGACTGTGCTAACTGGGCTGACATATACATAACGCCGAAGCAGTTTCCTTCATCCAGCCACTCCGTCCAGACACCTAACATGCGGAGAATATGGAGCCATACTGCTGGTCTGCAAGAAGTGAATTTTCTTTTTCAAGATGTTCTATCAACCTCTTATAGATCAGCTTTTCTAGTAATACCACTGATGTGCAACTGACCGGCCTGTAGTTTCTTGCATCGCTTTTATTCCCTTTGGATCGGTGTGATGTTAGCTCTCTTCCAGTCGTCTGGTAGCTCATCTTAATCCAGCGGTGTCTGCATGATGTCACGCAGTGATTCGGCTACTTCCTCTGAAACAGCATGTAGGATGTGTGGATGTATGTGGGCAGGTGACTTGTTTTGCCTTATTTTCTTGACTTCCTTTAACACTTCCAGTCTTGTCAGCTCTATCTCATCTTCTGGTTTGCACACTGCTTATTCAGGATAGGTGGTGTTTCGGCCACGTCTCCAATGGTTAAAATTGATAAGAAGATATCATTCCATATTTACGCCTTTGCCTTGTCATTGTTTGTTAACTTCCCATCGGATTTCACTAGGGGCGTCTGGCCTCCACCAGCTCTAGTCTGTCTCCTCACAAATGTCCAGTAAGACTTGGGATATCACTAGGGGCGTCTGGCCTCCACAAGCTCTAGTCTGTCTCCTCACAAATGTCCAGTAAGACTTGGGGTTGCACTAGGGGCGTCTGGCCTCCACCAGCTCTAGTCTGTCTCCTCACAAATGTCCAGAAAGACTTGGGATTTCACTAGGGGTGTCTGGCCTCCACCAGCTCTAGTCTGTCTCCTCACAAATGTCAAGAAAGACTTGGGATTTCACTAGGAGCGTCTGGCCTCCACCAGCTCTAGTCTGTCTCCTCACGTATGTTCAGAAAGACTTGGGGTTTCACTAGGGGCGTCTGGCCTCCACCAGCTCTAGTCTGTCTCCTCACAAATGTCCAGAAAGACTTGGGATTTCACTAGGGGCGTCTGGCCTCCACCAGCTCTAGTCTGTCTCCTCACGTATGTTCAGAAAGACTTGGGGTTTCACTAGGGGCGTCTGGCCTCCACCAGCCCTAGTCTGTTTCCTCACATATGTCCAGAAAGACTTGGGATTTCACTAGGGGCGTCTGGCCTCCACCAGCTCTAGTCTGTCTCCTCACAAATGTCCAGAAAGATTTTTCTTCGACTCATTTTCAATGTTCCTTCTGAGTTTGTCCGCCATTGTTTTTACTTGATTTCTAATTTCTGAAAACTTTGTATAACACTGCCGGCTGCCACTCAAACAAAACCTCTTCCAGGCCCAATTTTTCCTTGTTCATCCATAGCGATTTTTTTCCATTTTTCTGTACTGCTTGTGACACATTCTTCCATAGCTCTGTTGTACGCTTGCCGAAATTCCTCCCATTACCCAGTGACGTTTTTTATTCCTGGTTCCCAAGTTGCTCTGCAAAGGTTCTGTCTCAGTTTCCTAGTATCCATTTGTTCATATTATAATATAGACTAGTTCTCTTGTTTTGATCAGGTTCTGTTGCAAAGTCAAAGTGGATGCAGATATGTGGCTATGCTCAGCAGAAGGTCACCCAAAGTTGCACGCTGGCCTTGCCTGTATCTTGTTGGTCGGTCTATTACTTGATTCATAAAGTCATCTTGCAGTGACTCTATTAGCCTCTTGTCCCTCTCAGATGAGGCATTCCAATTTGTCCAATATATATATGTTTGGTCTGTAGAAATCGCAATGTCCTCATATCTTCTGCAATTTGCTTTCCCCAGGCATTCCATCGGGTGACAGTAGCTTTCTTCTGTTGAGCTAGGGCTGAAGCACACACACCCAATTAGTAATGACTTTGACCTACTGGTCTGTAGTATGCACCACACTTGTTCTTCGCTCACATCGTCCGATGGCTCTTCTTCTTTATTTGACTGCAGGCTTGCCTTTATGTAGATCGCCACTCCTCTTTTCAGGTGTTTACCTAGGTACAGCTGGTAACCATCGATGAAGAATTATTGCTCTATATGGGAGAGTGGGGCCAGTTGAACCGGCAGGCCATTTGAACCATCCTCGATTTTTCACCAGGTGGGGGAGGCATGGGAACATACATACAACCTTGTGATAAGCCTTATTAGGCTAGTCTTTTCCATGTGGGTCTTTTGACTGCGAGACAGGTGGGAAGGAAACTATCACACTTTTTTCATTTTTTCCATGAAAATTGAAGTTTGTCACATTGAGATTGGAGCTTTCATAGCATTTAAACTACCTGGTCAACAGGGATGTTATGCCATCATAAGATAATGTGTTATTTGTAGATGGAAACCCACCTCCTTAAAATGGTGTCCCACACCAAGAGTACAGCCAGGCTATATGGGCCATTCTCAAATTTCGGACAAAGTGCCCTGGAAAATGTGGTAACGGAGGGGTAATTTTGATGCAAAAAACCTGCATTTTGAGCAATTTAAAAAATGAAAAAGATTATGTAAGTTTTATTTTCAGAAGTACTTCATCTCAGATCAATCGTTTTTAAAATTAAATATCGATTTTTTGTGGTAACGGAGTGGACAGGAATGGTAACGGGGTGGACAGGAATGTTTTGGTTTTCTCTTAATAGTGGTTTCTATTTGGGAGATAAAAAGTTTTGATTGCATTCTATTGAATCCTGTCACCCTCAGCAATATATACATAAAATTTCTTTGAAAAGGTATCACTGGTAAGCTAGGAATTGGAGGTAACGGAGTGGACATTTCATTGGGACCAAAAAATGTTTCAATGAAAATTATGCCTTATGCGAGCCGAGCTATGCCTGGTAACGGAGTGGACAACAAAGTTAACATAAACTAGTGACACGTCTTTTACATCAATTAATTCAATGAAATGAAACAATAAAAAAGTCAAATATGATGTATATATTAATTCAAGTCTATATTCTCATGAATCTTGCAAAGAAACTTTGGAAATGATGGTACTTTAGGAGGAAAATTAACACTTGATTTTGTCATGTCAGGTCCAGTGACAGGGAAAAACCGCTGATTTGGCACGGATTACTGGACAAAATGCACCAAAAAAAGGTCTAATAAATGACTTTTTGTTCCAATTGCAGTGGTTCTAAATAGAAATACGAATAACAGATGTGGAGTGACACTTCAGATATCAATTGCATTCAAATTAATGTCAGGGAACTGGAGTGACGCAAATTGTCCCGAAATTTGAGAATGACCCAGATACATTTTTATTAAAGAAGTGAATTTGTAGCCCCAGTAAATTGATTTGATCGTTTGTTGGGCCTGAATACAACAAATCATTCAAAGGGATTAACAGAGGCAATATTTAGAAGCTCCAAACTTACTTGCAGGTGTGTTAATTCCTATAACATGCAGTCACATGTGTTTATCACACCCTGCACAATATTTTTGATCTAAACATATCTAACACAGATACAATGGTAATGTAAATTAAAGAATAATGTCTTACCATCAACATTTGCCTCCCTAAACATCCTAAATGTCTTTAACAGCTTTCTTTGCCTAAATTTCAGCATGAAAATATGAGTGTGATAAACAAAAAAATTAAAATGAATATAACTCAAAATTTTCCTAACGGAATTTTTCGGTTTTGTCTTAAAACGTGCTCCTGACCCTCCTCTATAAGTG
The DNA here is from genome assembly GCA_026936325.1 of Platynereis dumerilii. NCBI lineage: Eukaryota > Metazoa > Annelida > Polychaeta > Phyllodocida > Nereididae > Platynereis > Platynereis dumerilii. The sequence goes on from JAPTHN010000004.1 coordinate 2,446,667, forward strand.
TGCGCTTTCGGTTTTCTTATTGAATTTTCTTAAACTTGAAATTTTTTCAGGAGCGCTGTGTATACCACTAGGTCTGTTCTTGTCTGGTTTTTTGGAAGCACTTCAGGGATTACACCGAGTGCCAAATTATTAGGCAGCGATGGTTTTTTGCCATATCTCCAAAAGTATTTAGAATATTTTTATATCCTTCACCCACAAGATTGGGTTAGGGTAGAAGATTATTTTGAACAAATTTTGTCCCGTTCCGTTCACGCCGTCAGATGATATAGCATGTATTACAGTTTTCTGGTCTGCCAAGTTATTAGGTACATTTGCATGTTGCATTAAAACTAGGGCAAAACCTATGAAATCTCAAATGAAAATGACCTGGATATATTCCCAATATTAATTTCCATAAAGTTATGCCATATTCGGAGGCTTTTATGCCTGCACTCTGAAGCAATCCACTGTATTCTGCTCCATTGGAGCACCATTGAATTTACCTGAATTTTGACAAACAAAGCCTCTCTCGGAAAGAAAGTCATATCAATAAAAAAAGATTGTTTTGTTGACTTTTTGCTGCAGGAGTTTCAGCTAGATTGTAGCTCGTCAACCGAGTCAACAGCAAATCGAAAAAATTATCATTTGCCACATCCTATTTGCAATGTTATTCCAGTGGGAGTTCGAAATGAGACATTTGACAAGTTTTTGAATTGCTCTGTAATTACATACAAAGGCCAGAATAGGCTGAAATTAGCACAGGACAAAGTCAATGGCATAAAATAAGACTCGGAGGAGTGTTTTTATTAAAATTACTTATTTCCAACTCAGGAGAGGCTTTGCAGGTGGAATTTTAGCTAAATCCTATGGTATTCCAATTTAGCAGAATAAAGTGGTATGCTTCCAAATATGTTGCAACTTTATGGAAAATTAATATTAGGAATATATTCAGGCCATTATCATCCGAGATTTTAAATTTTTTGTCTATATTTGAATGCAACAAGCTGATGTACCTAATAACTTGGCACACCCAAAACTTCTAATTAATGGAATTACTTCTGACTTTTTTAATGGAATGGGACAAAAGTTTCTCAAAATAATGTTCTACCCTAATCTGCTCTTGTGGATGAATAAAATAAAAATATTCCAAATACTTTTGGAGTTATGGCAAAAAACCATCGCTGCCTAATAATTTGGCACTCGGTGTAGTATGACATCAGGATCGTGTATTTCAATTTTCAGAAGATCCCTTTTGCTTAGAGGAGTTTTAGAGTAGCGGAAGTGACTAAGTGTGTTAGGATTACATACATTTCATTTTTTACCAAAATTCCTTTTTGAGAATTTGATAAATCTAAATTTTGACAAAAAACAATTTGCACACTTCAGCAACTACCAGAAAAAGGATTTTTAAAGATGAAACTTTCTATGGAAATACTGTTGTTTATGGTATCTTAAACACATTTACAATAATCAGACATTATTTCGGTTCCCAGGTAGGATTATGGATGTTACCTAAGCAGTACACACATTTTCATGTTCTCTCCCACATATGGGTACAAAAAAAAATTAGAAGAGCAATTGACAGTCAAATTGTAAGAAGAAAGTTGATTATGCAAAATTGGTGAAGAACTTTGTTCAATATCTCATCAGGAAATGCAAATAAATGGGCTCAAGTTGATTTCCTGCTGACATCTCTATACTATTAAAATGATGGCATCCAGAATTTATCTCAAGTTGGATTTAATGCCTGATCTTCTAATTAGTTCTACATCTTCCTGAGCATTGTTAGGCGGAACCCTCCCCCTTTCAGAACTATTTGATTCTTCTAAATATCCTAATTACATCGTAATTACATTTTTCCACACCAGACTATACAACAGTTTTTCCGTTCTAATTGCAACGCATAGTTGCACCACAATGCAGTAGGGAGGCGCCACCTATATTATTCATGACCTTCAACAAAACTCAAGTGCATGATTGTACATAGTTCATGCTAGATAGCTGACATAGTGATTACATGCTCTGTTGTAATTGTTTCCACTGCCCTTATTTGGCTTAGGTGCACCCATGGCCCAATCCCTCTGGGCCTACAAAAAAACTCTTCTTGACAGACTACGCAATTTTTTCAATCAATCTTTTATGAATTTTTCTACCTATTTATCTATCTTATCTATACCTATCTATGATATCAAATTTGTTTACACTCACTTCCAGGCCCTACAACAACAACAAATTACTGAATGCTCTTTTCAGCATTTTTTTGTGAATTGACCCATCAATCAAGCCATATAATAATCAATAAAACATTCAATCACTCTTGAGCTTCTATTTTGTTCCATTCAATCCACGGGTAAATTACTAGTTACAACTGATAATTAGCCTCTGTTATTTAATCACTGGCTTATAAAAAAAAATACAAAGAAAGAATAGTTAGGGTCATTTTCATTAATACTGGCTCACAAATTAGATTATCATTTGACTTTACCACATTGGTAAGCACGTCATATTCCATGCATGATCATGCATTGATCATCAAGACCCACTTAAGCTTGTCTATACAATAATTAGAGCAGGGGTGGGGCATGCAGCCCGCCGTAACTTTGAGGTGCTATTTTAAGGTTGACTCAGTTTTCTCTAGCCATACATGAGATTGAGTCCTTTTCTTGGGTTAACACCTGTGCAGACAAGGATGGTAAATCCGTCCAGGAGGGTAAATCCGTCCACCCCTCCTGTGTGTATATAATTATATCTGTGACAGTTGTTTGAGCTTTAAAAAGAAGAGAACTTGTCTTTTAACTAATTTTGTCTAAATTATTGATTTTACAGGTATTTTCTTAGGACATCTTAACAAAGTGGTATATAAAACAATCAAATTCTGTGACGTCATCACATAGGGGAGACCGGGGCTGGTTGTCACAGGGGCAGGTTGTCACAGTGTGTAAAACTTAAACATGCTACTATTTCTATATAAAGCATGCAGGAGCACTGCCATTCTGTATGAATGGCAAAAGGGGAGTGTCTTAAACCTGTCTGGTGAATAATAACCTATATCAATCGAAATCTTGATGTGATATTGGACATTTTTTAAAATTCAGAATTCGGGGCAGGTTGTCACACTTTCGGGGCAGGTTGTCACACTCTCGGGGCAGGTTGTCACACTTTTGGTTATGAGCTCGAATGCAGGAAGTGGAACTCTGTAGGGCAAATCTTGACCAAGAAAAGTTATTTTGGACATATGAGGAATCCTTTACTTGCCAAGTGAAGACCTTAACAAACATGCTACTGTGTACAAGAGTGCTGCAAATGAAGGCTTACCAATCAGTTGGAAAGCATTCTGATACCGAGTAGGATTTTTACAATTTTTTTGGAAAATTTTACATACAAATTTGAAATCGATTTATTTAAACACAATGCAATATCTGCATACATCTTCAGTCATCAATAGCATGTATAAAGCACAAATTTATATTTGTGTTAGTTTTTTTGGTTTAAAAGCCTGGTCCTAATAGGTAACAAATAGCTCCAAAAAGTGTGACAACCTGCCCCGCCTTTTTGTGACAACCTGCCCCGACTGATGAAAATTCCAAAAACGGGTGACCAAGGCCGTTGTTATCAAAATTTTCAATATTTGTTCTAATGATGATTTAAAGAAATGTTTATATGGTAAGTGTATTAACTGTATCTTTTTCAACAACTATTTTATGAAGACTAGCATTGCATGCAAGTTAAAGGTAAAAAATTACTTTTTGTGACAGGAAATTTTTAACAGTCCTTGCGCCTACCAAACTCCCTTCCAGGGGTCAAGATTTTTCAAAAAGACTCCAGTGGGTTATAAAAGCAAAAAACAACTAGTATAACTGATATTGCCGTACGGCAATATCGGATAATCCCCCGCGCCCCCCTGTCTCCCCTGCCCTGCTTACTCCCTCCTCCCAGTTCAAGTCCTTCATAGCTGGAGCATATGCCTATGAAATGTCTTGGCAGCCAGACACATAGCCAGCCAGACACTCCTGTGGTGGCCAAGCGTACCACCCTGCAAGCAGTGCATGTTGAGTAAACCCTAACCCTAACCCTAATGGCTTGTTGCGGGCAAACCATAAGAGTTGGGAAGATGTGCCTACATGGAAAAATCAGGCAATAAATTAGGTACATGTCATTGCATTTTTAACTGATTTGAAACATAAATGCAGGAGTTATAGTGGCTTATATTAAATGATCTATGCAAAATTGGCTATTACTATGAGCTGTATGGCCTTGGAGGACAGTAAAGGCCATAATTTTAAGCATCTTTTGGTATAAATTTCATGAAATTTGAATAACCGGAAGCTGAGCAATATACATTTGAATTTTGAAATTCAAAAAATTCTCTAGGACAAACAATTTAATGTAGGTAATTGATCTTTGGGGACAATATGGAGGGCTGATATGGGCAGCCCACATAAAATAATGAGTGACGTGCATGAAGAATTACATTGACTTTTTGAGGCGAAAAGGTTTTTTGGGCCTAAAAAGTGACATGAAATTTTCAATGTCTGACGCGATTCTACGTCGCGCGTCTGACACTATTATGCTATACACCATTGGAAAGCTGAGAAACAGACCTTTCTTGTGATATGTAAAACTAGTCTGTAGCTGTAATAGGGACTGAGATATGGCCACTTGAAGTTTGAGTTTTTGTGCGTCCGTAGCACCGAGACCGTTTGTCCGAGCAGTCCGTAACTTTGTGAAGTTTGTACACTGGGGTACGTCTGTATGTCCACCCATTTTCAGCTCTCTAAGAGCATTCCTTCCCTGTTTTTCAAAAAAATTTTAGTCAGTTTTCAGGATGTCTATTTTTCAAAAAATCATATCTTGAAATGTGTTCATGAAATCTCCACGAGACGCCTTTCTGCACTGGAGACTTTGTCAAGGTATCTTAGAAAAAATCAACAGGTCTCAGTTATGCTTAGGTTCTCAGAAACCTGCGCCGGAAATTTTTTTTATATTTTCCTCATAACTCATAAGTGCCATGAAATTTGATCATGAAATTTCGTGTGAAGTAGCACGCAATGGAGTTGCATACTACCCTTGACTTGTAACGTAGTATCTGTAATACTTTTGAAGTAATCGCAGTTTTTCTGAGCTGAATAATAAGAATAATAATAACTAGTATAACTGATATTGCCGTACGGCAATATCGGATAATCCCCCGCGCCCCCCCTGTCTCCCCTGCCCTGCATACTCCCTCTTTCCAGTTCATGTCCTTCATGATGAATTCTTAAAACCATGTATGAATGTAGTAATCTTGTTGGTGCATATGCCTATCAAAGAGGCAGTCAGACACACCTGTTGCGGTCAAGCATACCACCCTGCAAGCAATGCATATTGAGTAAACCCTAACCCTAACCCTAATGGCCTGTTGCAGGCAAGCCATAAGAGTTGCATGGTTGTGTCTACATGGAAAAATTGGGCAAAAAATTAGCAACATGCCGTTTGAGTTTTAACTGATTTGAAATATGCACTTAGTAGCTATAATTGAATATATGAAATCATACATGTAAAATAGGTTATTAGAATCAGGTCCATGCCCTTAGAGAACAGATAAGGCCATAATTTTACACATCTTTTAGTGTTAATTTCATAAGATTTGGATAGTTAGAAGCTGAGCAATCTAAAGTTGAAATTTGAATTTAAAAAAATTCTCTAGGAAAAACCTTTTGATGTAGGCAAATTCCTTTGAGGACAGTATGTAGGCCTAACAAAGGTATATAGGAAAAAATATTCACGAACATCCAAGAAGAACTTCATAGATTTTTTAGCCAAAAATGTTTTGAAAGGCGCAAAAAGTGACATGAAATTTTCAATGTCTGACGCGATTCTACGCCGCGTGTCTGACACCATCATGCTATACACCATTGGAAAGCTGACAAACAGACCTTTCTTGTGATATGTCAAACTTTGTTGTAGCTTAAATAGGGACCGAGATATGGCCACTTGAAAATTGCATTTTTGGACGTCCGTAGCGCCTAGACCGTTGGTCCGAGCGGTCCGTAACTTTGTGAAGTTGGTACACTGTGGTACATCTGTATGTTCACCCATTTTCAGCTTTCTAAGAGCATTCCTTTCCTGTTTTTCAAAAAAATTTTGGTCAGTTTTCGGGATATCCAATTGTCAAAAAATCATATCTTGAAATGTGTTCATGAAATCTCTACGAGACGCCTTTCTGCACTGGAGACTTTGTCAAGGCATGTTACAAAAAATCAACAGGTCTCAGTTATGCTTAGGTTCTCAGAAACCTGCGCCGGAAATTTGTTTCATATTTTCCTCATAACTTATAAGCATCATGAAATTTGATCATGAAATTTCGTATGAAGTAGCACGCAATGGAGTTGCATATTACCCTTGACTTGCAGAACAGTATCTGTAATACTTTTGAAGTAATCGCAGTTTTTCTGAGCTGAATAAGAATAATAAGAATAATAAGAATAATAATAATAACTAGTATAACTGATATTGCCGTACGGCAATATCGGATAATCCCCCGCGCCCCCCCTTATCTCCCCTGCCCTGCTTACTCCGTCCTTCCAGTTCATATCCGTCATGATGAATTCTTCATACCATGTATGAACGTAGTAATCTTGCTGGTGCATATGCCTATGAAATGTTGTGGCAGGCACAAGGTCAGCTGCTGGGAAAGGTGGCAGTGAGACAGTATATGACTTACATGCATCTGTGAATAATTTTTTTAGCTTTATTTTACCAGCAAAGTATCGGAGATATGAAGATGGCCTTATACCACAAAATAGGGCAAAAAATTAGCAACATGTACATTCAGTTTTAAGTGATCTGAAACAATAGTTCATGAGTTATAATTGAATATATAAAATCATTTATTTGAAATTGGCTTTTCAGAAGAGGTGTATTTCCTTGGAGGACAGTAAAGGCCATAATTTTACGCATCTTTTTGTATTAATTTCATGAAATTTGAATAACCAGAAGCGGAGCAAGGTACATTTCAATTTTGAAATTCAAAAAATTCTCCAGGAAAAACTCTTTGATGTAGGTAATTGATCTTTGGGAACAATATGAAGGGCTGATATGGGTATCCCACATAAAATATTCATGGACGTGCATGAAGAATTTCATCGACTTTTTAAGCCGAAAAGGTTTTTTAGGCGCAAAAAGTGACATGAAATTTTCAATGTCCGACGCGATTCTACGCCGCGCGTCTGACACTATTATGCTATACACCATTGGAAAGCTGAGAAACAGACCTTTCTTGTGATATGTAGTACTTTGCTGTAGCTTAAATAGGGACCGAGATATGAGCACTTGAAAATTGGGTTTTTGGACGTCCGTAGCGCCGAGACCGTTTGTGCGAGGGGTCCGTAACTTTGTGAAGTTTGTACACTAGGGTACGTCTGTAAGTGTACCCATTTTCAGCTTTCTACGAGCATTCCTTCCCTGTTTTCCAGAAAAATTTTGGAAAATTTTCATGACATCCAATTTTGAAAAATTCATATCTCTGAAACTATTCATGAAATTTCCATGAGACGCCTTTCTGCACTGGAGACTTTGTCAAGGTATCTTACAAAAAATCAGCAAAGCCCAATTTTCTTTTGTTCTCCTGGAAACGCTGCCAGAAATTGATTTTTTATTTTCTCAATAACGCGTTACCATCATGAAATTTGATCAAGAAATTTCACAAGCAGTAGCACGCAACGGAGTCACATATTGTATTTGAGGTTTCAGGATGTTATCTCTAATAGTTTTGCAGTAATCACAGTTTTCCTGAGCTGAATAATAAGAATAATAATAATAGTAAAACGAACAATATCAATATAATCCCCCGCAAGCGGCGGGGGATTATAACTAGTATACTAAATTGCACAGCAATTTAAAGGAAGAACTTCCCTTCCCTTCCTATCCCTTCCCTTCCTTCCAATCCCTTCCCTGCCCTGCTATTGTAGTTCCTTGCGTTCCTTTCCTTGGCATTGCTTAATAGTGTGTTTAGGTTGTCCTGGAGCGAAACATCACTGCTGCCTTGACGTTGCCTGCAGTAGTCCATGGATCTGCACAAACAGGCACACATACTCATATATCGCTTGGCATGCAGCCAGGCCTTTTGTGGGCTATGGTAACACCCTGAAAGCAATACTTTGATGAAACCCTAACCCTAATAATTTGTTATGAACAAACCATAAGAGCTAGGAAGATGTGCTTACATACAAACAGAGGGCAAGGAGTCAGCAACATGTCAAATTAGTTTTAAGTGATTTGCAGCAGTATTTCACAAGTTATAATTTAATTATAAATTTAATGGAAAAAATATGAGCTTATTTGCAAACAATAGGGCAACAAATAAGCAACATATCATATCAATTTTAATTGATTTGAAACATTATTGGAAGAGTTTAAATAGTATAAAAAAATTCATGGTAGGAACATGTGCTTACATGGAAAAATAGAGGAAAAAATTAGGAAAATGTGAAATTAGTTTTAATTGATTTTAATTAATACTTAATGAGTTATAATTGAAAATGTAAAATGTGATATGTAAAATTGGCTATTAGCGAGAGATATATGCCCTTGGAGCTCATAAAAGGGCATAATTTAACGCATTTTTTGGTGTTATTTTCATGACATTTGGATGAGTAGAAGCTGAGCAATCTACATTTGAATTTTGAAATGAAAACAATTCTCAAGGAAAAAGTATTTGAAGGAGAAAAATTTCCTTTTGACACGTTATGCAGGGCCACAATGGGTACCACCAAAAAAATATTCATGAACATCCATGAAGAGCTTCATAATTTTTTTGGGCAAAATAGGTTTTGAACTAAAAAATTCCTGTAAAATTGGCTTTTTCTCTGACATGCATGGTCACATTAAATTAAATGAATAACGTGATTTTAGACATCCTTTAATGTTTTTTTGGTGAAATTTGAATGATTAGGAAATGAGTAATTGGCATTTCTCTTTTGAAATTTAAAAAAATTCTCCAGGAAAAAGTATTTGTTGCAGGTAAATTTCCTTTGGACACATTATAGAGATCTAGGCTGGGCATGAACGAAAAAATATCCATGAACATCCATTAAGATCTTCATAGGTTTTTGTACCCTAATGTGTTTTGATCGGGTCAAAAAGTGACATGAAATTTTCACTCTTAAGCGAAATTTTCCCTTGGACATCCAAGGGCATAATGCTATATACGATTGGGAAGCTGACATTCTGAGCTTTCCAAAAATGGTTTTCTTTTCCTTCTTGGTTCAATATTAAGGGAGTTACAGACCTTCAAAAGTTGCACTTTTGAGGCCTTGTGGCACCAAAAGTATTGGACCTGGGGTCCCATACTTTTGCATAGACAGTGTACCCAAGTAGTACTACTCATTTCCTGAAGATCATGAAAATCTGATAATTGCATCATGGTTTTTCATGACATGAACCCTGGAAATTTCGTTTTGCCTTGAATTCGAAATTTTTTATCTCAAGACCTATCAAGCCGTTTACCACTAGGCTCCTTTCTGCACTGCGCATTTCTTTGCAGTATATGAGAAAAAAATTTCATGCAAAACAAACCAACAGTTTTTTCAAAACCGAACGCAGAAATTTTTCATAGAAAATCACTGTAATTCCCATGTCGTCTGTAATTCCCATGAATAATTCCCACCATTGAAGAAGTTTCCTGTTGTGACTATGCAGTTGTAGTTTCATGGGGATATATTTAATAGTTTGTCAGTTATGCAACATTTAAGAAATGGCCAAAAGTGGGAAGAAAAATAATAATAATAATAAGAATACGTACAATATCAATAAGAACTTCCCTACGGGAAGTTCTTAAAAAATTTCATGCAAAACAAACCAACAGTTTTTTCAAAACCGAACGCAGAAATTTTTCATAGAAAATCACTGTAATTCCCATGTCGTCTGTAATTCCCATGAATAATTCCCACCATTGAAGAAGTTTCCTGTTGTGACTATGCAGTTGTAGTTTCATGGGGATATATTTAATAGTTTGTCAGTTATGCAACATTTAAGAAATGGCCAAAAGTGGGAAGAAAAATAATAATAATAATAAGAATACGTACAATATCAATAAGAACTTCCCTACGGGAAGTTCTTAACTAGTATAACTGATATTGCCGTACGGCAATATCGGATAATCCCCCGCGGGCCCCGTATGACCCGGGCCCTGCATACTCTTCTCTGCCAATTCATGTCCATTATTTTTGTGTATTAGCCTGGCCCGCTTTGTAGGGAATGAAGTTCTATTCCAAGAGTGTGCATAACATCATCACTGTAGTGCCTGTATGCCTTAATGAGTTTAATGCACAAATACAGGATGTAAAACCCAATGAGGAAACCCTTACGCGTGATGCCCTCTCAATGAGCAATGTATATCATTCCAATGTAAATGTTACACTCTACATGGTTTTGTTGACATTAGATACGCACTTGACAGTACTGAGCGGCTAGCTGCGATTGTTGAAGAAGGTCAGCTGTTGGGATAGGTGGCAGTGAGACAGTATATAACCGACTGCTGACTAAGATGCATCTGTGAAGGATTTTTGTACTTTATTTTACCAGCAAAGTATTGGAGATAGGAGGATGTCCTTATATCACAAAATAGGCCAAAAAATTAGCAACATGTAGATTGAGTTTTAAGTGATTTGAAATAATAATTGACAAGTTATAATTGAATATATAAAATCATTTATGTTAAATTGTCTATGAGGAATAGGTAAATGCCCTTGGAGGACAGTGAAGTCCATAATTTTACGCATCTTTTGGCATTAATTTCATGAAATTTGAATGGGTAGAAGCAGAGCAATGTGCATTTCAATTTTGAATTTCAAAAAATTCTCTTGGAAACACCATTTGATGCAGGCAAATTTCCTTTGAGGATAGTATGGAGGCATAACAAGGGAATAAGTGAAAAAATATTCATCAACATTCACAAAGAATTTCTTTGATTTTTCAGCTTAAAACGTTTCAAGGGGCGCAAAAAGTGACAGAAAATTTTCAATGTCTGACGCGATTCTACGCCGCGCGTCTGAGACTATAATGCAATACACCATTGGAAAGCTGACAAACAGACCTTTCTTGTGATATGTAATACTTTGTTGTAACTCAATTAGGGACCGAGATATGTGCACTTGAAAATTGCATTTTTGGACGTCCGTAGCGCCGAGACCGTTTGTGCGAGGGATCCGTAACTTTGTGAAGTTGGTACACTAGGGTAGGTCCGTAAGTGTACCTACTTTCAGCTTTCTACGAGCATTCCTTCCCTGTTTTTCAGAAAATTTTCTGTACATTTTCGGGATGTTCAATTTTAAAAAAATCATATCTTGAAATGTATTCATGAAATCTTCATAAGACGCCTTTCAGACCTGGAGACTTAGTCAAGGTATCTTACAAAAAATCGACAGGTCTCAGTTATGCTTAGGTTCTCAGAAACCTGCGCCGGAAATTTTTTTTATATTTTCCTCATAACTCATAAGCATCATAAAATTTGATCATGAAATTTCGTATGAAGTAGCGCGCAATGGAGTCGCATACTACCCTTGACTTGTAAAACAGGATCTTTAATAGTTTTGTAGTAATCACAGTTTTCCTGAGCTCAATAATAATAATAACTAGTATAACTGATATTGCCGTACGGCAATATCGGATAATCCCCCGCGCCCCCCCTGTCTCCCTTGCCCTGCTTACTCCCTTCAACCAGTTCATGGCCTTCATGATGAATTCTTGAAGAGGCTCATATATTGAAATCACACATCGCTTGGCATGGAGACCTGTGTTGTGGCCAGCGGTACCACCCTCAAAGCAATACATTTGCAGTGAATGGTAGGTGAAACCCTAACCCTAATGGGTTATTGTAGACAAACCATGCAAGTTATGGAGCTGTGCTTAGATGGAAAAATAGAGCAAAAAATTAGGAACATGTCAAATCAGTTTTAATTCATTTTGATAAATAATGAATGAGTTATAATTGAATATATAAAATGTTATATGTAAAATTGGTTAAAGGTAAGAGGAAGATATCCCTGTAGCACACTAGAGGGCGTAATTTAGCAAATTTTTTGGTGTTAATTTCATGAGATTTGAACGATTATAACCAGAGCAATTTACGTTTCAATTTTGAAATTAAAAAAATTCTCTAGGAAAAAGTATTTGATGTAGGCAAATTTCCTTTTGGCACATTATGGAGGCCCAACCTGGGTAGCCAGCATAAATTATTGATGAACATCCATGAAGTTCTTCATACATTTTTTGAGGAAAAACGTTTTGATAGGCCCAAAAAATGACATAAAATTTTCAATGGCCGACGCGATTCTACGCCGCGCGTCTGACACTATTATGCTATACACCATTGGAAAGCTGAGAAACAGACCTTTCTTGTGATATGTCACACTTTGTTGTAGGTTCAATAGGGACCAAGATATGGCCACTTGAAAATTGCATTTTTGGACGTCTGTAGCGCACAGACCGTTTGTGCGAGGGGTCCGTAACTTTGTGAAGTTGGTACACTAGGGTAGGTCTGTCAGTATACCTATTTTCAGCTTTCTACGAGCATTCCTTCCCTGTTTTTCAAAAAAATTTCAGTCAATTTTCGGGATGTCCAATTTTCAAAAAATCATATCTTGAAATGTATTCATGATATCTCCACAGGACGCCTTTCAGACCTGAAGACTTAGTCAAGGTATCTTAGAAAAAATCAACAGGCCTCAGTTATGCTTAGGTTCTCAGAAACCTGCGCCGGAAATTTTTTTCATATTTTCCTCATAACTCATAAGTGTCATGAAATTTGATCATGAAATTTCGGGTAAAGTAGCGCGCAAGAAAGTCGCATACTACCCTTGACTTGTAACGTAGTATCTGTAATAGTTTTGAAGTAATCGCAGTTTTCCTGAGCTGAATAATAAAAAGAATAATAATAATAATAATAATAATAGTAAAACGAACAATATCAATATAATCCCCCGCAAGCGGCGGGGGATTATAATAATAACTAGAGAATAATTAAAATTGCACAGCAATTTTAAGATATGAATTCCCCTCCCCCGTATTCCCTCCCTCTTTATCCCCACCCCCCCTTCCTTTCCTTCCGTTCCCTTCTTTCCCTTCCACTCCGTCCTCTTGCACTCCCTTCCCTTCCATGCCCTCATCTGCCATTCCCTCCTTTTCTATTCCCTTCCCAGGCCTATTTTGGACGCTATGTAGTCCATGGAAGTGTAGAGTTGCACAGACTCATATAGGGCTTAGCATGCAGCCAGGTGTGTTGTGACCAATGATAGCACTCTCAAAGCAATACAATTTGACTTAACCGTAACCCTAACTTTGATGAAACCCTAACCCTTATGATTTGTTATGGACAAACCATAAGAGCTAGGAAGATGTGCTTACATACACACAGAGGGCAAGCAGTCAGCAACATGTCAAATTAGTTTCAAGTGATTTTCAGCAGTATTTCACAAGTTATAATTCAATTATAAATTTAATGGGAAAAATATGGGATTATTTGCAAACAATAGGGCAACAAATAAGCTACATATTATATCAATTTTAAGTGATTTGAAACATTATTTGAAGAGTTTATATTGGATTATAAAATTCATGCCAGGGAGATGTGCTTACATGGAAAAATAGGGCAAAAAATTAACAATATGTCAAATTAGTTTTAATTGATTTTAATTAATACTTAATGAGTTATAATTGAATATGTGAACTTGCCAATGTAAAATTGGCTATTAATAAGAGGCATATGCCCTTGGAGCTCATAAAAGGGCATAATTTTACGCATTTTTTGGTGTTAATTTCATGTAATTTGAACGAGTAGAACCAGAGCAATCTACGTTTCAATTTTGAAATTCAAAAAATTCTCAAACAAAAAGTATACCAAGTAGAAAAATTTCCTTTGGAGACATTATGCAGGCCGATAGTGGGTACCACTTAAAAAAAAATCACGAAAATTTATGAAGAGCTTCATAGATTTTTTTGGGAAAATGTGTTTTTTTTGCACAAAAAGTGACATGAAATTTTCAATGTCTGACGCGATTCTATACCGTACGTCCCAGAGGATGTTGCTATACACCATTGGAAAGCTGACATTCTAAGGTTTTCAGAAATGTCCCTTTTTCTTTTGTAGGATTAATATTAAGCGAGATACAGGCCTTCAAAAAATCAACTTTTGCGGCCCTGTGGCACAAAAAGTATTAGACCTGGGAGGCCAAAATTGTGTGAAGTTGTTAGACTATGGTAGGGCTGTATGCACACATAAATTCAGCTTAATCTGAGCATTCCTTCCTTGTTTTCTGGAGATTTGAATGTCACTTTTTGGAATTCCGTTTTTTCAAAAAATCATAACTTGGAATTTTTTCAACGGAATTCCTTTAGGCTCCTTTCTGCAAAGGATAACTGTCTAAAATATATATAAAAAAAAATTCATGCCTCTGTCTGCTTTAGTTTCTGAGAAACCGTTTGGACAGTGTTAAAATTAGTTTCTGGAATTACGCAAGACTGCCAAGTAATTCCGCCGTAAAATTGCTTCTGAAGATAGGACTCAGGCCAACATATATGACTCTTGTATCTCTTTTGTTGTATCTCCATTACTTTTCTCATAATTGGCATTTAAAAAATCATTTTAAGGCCGTAGAAAAATAATAATAATAATAATAATAATAAAAAAAGTAGCAATAACAAGATGAATTCCCCTACGGGGAATTCATAATAATAATAATAAAAGGTAATCGAAGAATATCAATATAATCCCCCGCCCGCAAGCGGCGGGGGATTATAATAAGAACTAGTATAACTGATATTGCCGTACGGCAATATCGGATAATCCCCCGCGGGCCCCGTTTGACCCTAGCCCTGCTTATTCTCCCCTTTCAATTAATGTCCATAATTTTAGTGTATATGCCTCTTTGGTCATAGTATTAAGCTGTTTCAGTTCATGAATAGATGACATATGCCTTATTATTATCACCCAATGCTTAGAAAATCCATTCCATTGAATGTGTATGATTCCCTGTCATGATAGGCCTAAGCCTGCACCTTGTTCTTGCTGACGGTGTTTGGGTGTGCTGCTCCTTCCATTGTGTAATGCTGGGGCTTGGGAGCAAAACCTGGCAGTGAGGCAGAATGGTCACAACAGCAGACTAAGATGCATCAGTGAATTATTTTTCAGCTTTTTTTTACTGGCAAAGTATTGGACATAGGATGATGTCCTTATACCACAAAATAGGCCAAAAAATTAGCAACATGTATAATCAGTTTTAAGTGATTTGAAACAATAATGCATGAGTTATAATTGAATATATAAAATCATTTATTTGAAATTGGCTATTCAGAAGAGGTATATTTCCTTGGAGGACAGTAAAGTCCATAATTTTACGCATCTTTTGGTATTAATTTCATGAAATTTGAATAAACAGAAGCGGAGCAATGTACATTTCAATTTTGAAATTCAAAAAATTCTCCAGGAAAAACTAATTGATGTAGGTAATTGATCTTTGGGGACAATATGGAGGGCTGATATGGGTATCCCACATAAAATATTCATGGACGTGCATGAAGAATTTCATAGACTTTTTGAGCCGAAAAAATTTTTTAGGTGCAAAAAGTGACATGAAATTTTCAATGTCCGACGCGATTCTACGTCGGGCGTCTGACACTATTATGTTATACACCATTGGAAAGCTGAGAAACAGACCTTTCTTTTGATATGTGATACTTTGCTGTAGCTGAAATAGGGACCGAGATATGAGCACTTGAAAATTGGGTTTTTGGACGTCCGTAGCGCCGAGACCGTTTGTCCGAGCGGTCCGTAACTTTGTGAAGTTGGTACACTAGGGTACATCTGTAAGTGTACCCAATTTCAGCTTTCTACGAGCATTCCTTCCCTGTTTTCCAGAAAAATTTTAGAAAATTTTCATGACATCCAATTTTGAAAAATTCATATCTCTGAAACTATTCATGAAATTTCCATGAGACGCCTTTCTGCACTGGAAACTTTGTCAAGGTATCTTACAAAAAATCAGCAAAGGCCAATTTTCTTTTGTTCTCCTGGAAACGCTGCCAGAAATAGATTTTTTATTTTCTCAATAACGCGTTAGTATCATGAAAATTGATCAAGAAATTTCACTGGAAGTAGCACGCAACAGAGTCACATATTGTGTTTGAGGTTTCAGGATGTTATCTCTAATAGTTTTGCAGTAATCTCAGTTTTCCTGAGCTGAATAATAATAAGAATAATAAGAAGAATAATAATAATAAAACGAACAATATCAATATAATCCCCCGCAAGCGGCGGGGGATTATAATAAAACGAACAATATCAATATAATCCCCCGCAAGCGGCGGGGGATTATAACTAGTATAACTGATATTGCCGTACGGCAATATCGGATAATCCCCCGCGCCCCCCCTGTCTCCCTTGCCCTGCTTACTCCCTTCAACCAGTTCATGGCCTTCATGATGAATTCTTGAAGAGACTCATATATTGAAGTCAGACATCGCTTGGCATGGAGACCTGTGTTTGGTGCCCAACGGTACCACCCTCAAAGCAATACATTTGCAGTGAATGGTAGGTGAAACCCTAACCCTAATGGGTTATTGTAGACAAACCATGCAAGTTATGGAGCTGTGCTTACATGGAAAAATAGAGCAAAAAATGAGGAACATGACAAATCAGTTTTAATTGATTTTGATAAATAATGAATGAGTTATAATTGTATATATAAAATGTTGTATGTAAAATTGGTTAAAGGTAAGAGGAAGATATCCCTGTAGCTTGCTAGAGGGCGTAATTTAACACATTTTTTGGTGTTAGTTTCATGAGATTTGAACGATTATAACCAGAGCAATTTACGTTTCAATTTTGAAATTAGAAAAATTCTCTAGGAAAAAGTATTGGATTTAGGCAAATTTCCTTTAGGCACAATATGGAGGCCCAACCTGGGTAGCCCGCATAAATTATTGATGAACATCCATGAAGTTCTTCATACACTTTTTGAGGGAAAACGTTTTGATAGGCCCAAAAAGTGACAACAAATTTTCAATGTCTGACGCGATTCTACGCCGCGCGTCTGACACTATAATGCTATACACCATTGGAAAGCTGACAAACAGACCTTTCTTGTGATATGTAACATTTTGTTGTAGCTCAATTAGGGACCGAGATATGTGCACTTGAAAATTGCATTTTTGGACGTCCGTAGCGCCGAGACCGTTTGTGCGAGGGGTCCGTAACTTTGTGAAGTTAGTACACTAGGGTACATCTGTAAGTGTACCTACTTTCAGCTTTCTACGAGCATTCCTTCCCTGTTTTTCAAACAAATTTCAGTCAATTTTCGGGATGTTCAATTTTCAAAAAATCGTATCTTGAAATGTATTCATGAAATCTCCACAGGACGCCTTTCTGCACTGGAGACTTTGTCAAGGTATCTTACAAAAAATCAACAGGTCTCAGTTATGCTTAGGTTCTCAGAAACCTGCGCCGGAAATTTTTTTTGTATTTTGCTCATAAATCATAAGTGTCATGAAATTTGATCAGGAAATTTCGTAAGAAGTAGCGCGCAATGGAGTCACATATTGTGTTTGAGGTTTCAGGATGTTATCTCTAATAGTTTTGCAGTAATCACAGTTTTCCTGAGCTGAATAATAATAATAATAATAAAAGGTAATCGAAGAATATCAATATAATCCCCCGCCGCTGCGCGAGCGGGGGATTATAACTAGTATAACTGATATTGCCGTACGGCAATATCGGATAATCCCCCGCGCCCCCCCTGTCTCCCCTGCCCTGCTTACTCTCCCCTTCCAATTCATGTCCTTCATGATGAATTCTTAAAAGCATGTATGAACGCTGCAATGTTGTTGGAGCATATGCCTATCAAATATCTTGACTGCCAGACACACCTGTGGAGGCCAAGCGTACCATCATGCAGACAATGCATATTGAGTAAACCCTAACCCTAACCCTAATGGCCTGTTGCAGGCAAGCCATAAGAGTTGTGAGGTTGTGTCTACATAGAAAAATCAGGCAAAAAATTAGCGACATGTCATTTGAGTTTTAACTGATTTGAAACATTCACTTAGTAGCTATGATTGAATATATGAAATCATACATGTAAAATAGGTTATTAGAATCAGGTCCATGCCCTTGGAGAACAGATAAGGCAATAATTTTACGCATCTTTTAGCGTTAATTTCATAAAATTTGGATAGTTAGAAGCTGAGCAATCTAATGTTAAAATGTGAAATTAAAAAAATTCTCTAGGAAAAACCATTTGATGTAGGCAAATTTCCTTTGAGGACAGTATGTAGGCCTAACAAAGGTATATTGAAAAAAATATTCACGGACATCCAAGAAGAACTTCATAGAATTTTTAGCCAAAAATGTTTTGTTAGGCGCAAAAAGTGACATGAAATTTTCAATGCTACACGCGATTCTACGCCGCGCGTCTGATACTGTAATGCTATACATCATTGGAAAGCTGAGAAACAGACCTTTCTTGTGATATGTGAAACTAGTCTGTAGCTGAAATAGGGACCGAGATATGGCCACTTGAAGTTTGAGTTTTTGTGCGTCCGTAGCGCAGAGACCGTTTGTCCGAGCGGTCCGTAACTTTGTGAAGTTGGTACACTAGAGTAGGTCTGTAAGTGTACCCATTTTCAGCTTTCTACGAGCATTCCTTCCCTGTTTTTCAGAAAATTTTCCGTAAATTTTCGGGATGTTCAATTTTCAAAAAATCGTATCTTGAAATCTATTCATGAAATCTCCACAGGACGCCTTTCTGCACTGGAGACTTTGTCAAGGTGTCTTACAAAAAATCAACAGGTCTCAGTTATGCTTAGGTTCTCAGAAACCTGCGCCGGAATTTTTTTTTGTATTTTGCTCATAAATCATAAGTGTCTTGAAATTTGATCATGAAATTTCGTAAGCAGTAGCGCGCAATGGAGTCACATATTGTGTTTGAGGTTTCAGGATGTTATCTCTAATAGTTTTGCAGTAATCACAGTTTTCCTGAGCTGAATAATAATAATAATAATAAAAGGTAATCGAAGAATATCAATATAATCCCCCGCCGCTGCGCGAGCGGGGGATTATAACTAGTATAACTGATATTGCCGTACGGCAATATCGGATAATCCCCCGCGCCCCCCCTGTCTCCCCTGCCCTGCTTACTCTCCCCTTCCAATTCATGTCCTTCATGATGAATTCTTAAAAGCATGTATGAACGCTGCAATGTTGTTGGAGCATATGCCTATCAAATATCTTGACTGCCAGACACACCTGTGGAGGCCAAGCGTACCATCATGCAGACAATGCATATTGAGTAAACCCTAACCCTAACCCTAATGGCCTGTTGCAGGCAAGCCATAAGAGTTGTGAGGTTGTGTCTACATAGAAAAATCAGGCAAAAAATTAGCGACATGTCATTTGAGTTTTAACTGATTTGAAACATTCACTTAGTAGCTATGATTGAATATATGAAATCATACATGTAAAATAGGTTATTAGAATCAGGTCCATGCCCTTGGAGAACAGATAAGGCAATAATTTTACGCATCTTTTAGCGTTAATTTCATAAAATTTGGATAGTTAGAAGCTGAGCAATCTAATGTTAAAATGTGAAATTAAAAAAATTCTCTAGGAAAAACCATTTGATGTAGGCAAATTTCCTTTGAGGACAGTATGTAGGCCTAACAAAGGTATATTGAAAAAAATATTCACGGACATCCAAGAAGAACTTCATAGAATTTTTAGCCAAAAATGTTTTGTTAGGCGCAAAAAGTGACATGAAATTTTCAATGCTACACGCGATTCTACGCCGCGCGTCTGATACTGTAATGCTATACATCATTGGAAAGCTGAGAAACAGACCTTTCTTGTGATATGTGAAACTAGTCTGTAGCTGAAATAGGGACCGAGATATGGCCACTTGAAGTTTGAGTTTTTGTGCGTCCGTAGCGCAGAGACCGTTTGTCCGAGCGGTCCGTAACTTTGTGAAGTTGGTACACTAGAGTAGGTCTGTAAGTGTACCCATTTTCAGCTTTCTACGAGCATTCCTTCCCTGTTTTTCAGAAAATTTTCCGTAAATTTTCGGGATGTTCAATTTTCAAAAAATCGTATCTTGAAATCTATTCATGAAATCTCCACAGGACGCCTTTCTGCACTGGAGACTTTGTCAAGGTGTCTTACAAAAAATCAACAGGTCTCAGTTATGCTTAGGTTCTCAGAAACCTGCGCCGGAATTTTTTTTTGTATTTTGCTCATAAATCATAAGTGTCTTGAAATTTGATCATGAAATTTCGTAAGCAGTAGCGCGCAATGGAGTCACATATTGTGTTTGAGGTTTCAGGATGTTATCTCTAATAGTTTTGCAGTAATCACAGTTTTCCTGAGCTGAATAATAATAATAATAATAATAATAATAAAACGAACAATATCAATATAATCCCCCGCAAGCGGCGGGGGATTATAATAATAATTAACTAATATTTTTAACTAATATTTCTACCCTAATCAGATTAAACCGAACATATTTATAGTTTGAGGTGGGCCCCTATGTAGACCAACATTAACTGACCTATAAGTTAGTTCATATGCAACCTAAATTATTTATCTACATGGAATGGGTGATTATTATTTTTTTTTTGCAAAATATCTTTCTATTTTAATGGAAACAAGCCTTATTGTCGACGGGGTTTTCCATCAATTCATTTATTGGAAGAGCCAAATGATCCAGAATGATCAGGCGTATCAACCAATCACAGGCCGAGTAGCTGTCATGTGACCCATTTTACGCTCCAGTTTCAAAAATGGAAGATTGCCAAGAAGTTAGAAAATTACTCCTGATTTCAAAGCTGGATTAAGACCAAACTAATGACGGATTACTATGAAACCTGGATTTATTTTGTGCTACATTTTGTTGTGGTTCTAAATATCTATTCGGATGTGTGAAAGGCCTCACGTGAGTTGCAGTTGGCCACTCGGAAGTCAGCATTGTTCATTGTGGATTTTGACACTGGAGGAGGCTGTCAACAAGACTTGATTTCGAGGTGAACATCATTTTGAAACGCCGAAATGTGGTATTTACAGTTAACCAATTTCAATTAAGCTTAATAATCGCACAGATTAGAGACTGCTTATTCTAAATCTGTAAAATTGTACTTGAACAGCAATTCTAACCCCCAACTTTCATCAAACATTTTGGAAACTTTCTGTCATGAAATTCGGCCAGATTGTGAAATTCGCGGTAAAACAACACATTTTTAAATGCTTGAAAACCATTGCTTTTTTGGTCCAATCTGTCGGATACTTGGAAGTTTTGAAGATGACCATCTATTAGTTATTCGACAGTCTCAAATTTTCCACCAACTGTGCTTTAAATGGTCTAAAGGAAGCCCTGAAGTTGGAAACATTCTGTGATCATTTCCGTCGGATTTCTTGAATTTTCGGTAAAACAACACATTTTAAAATGCTGGCAAACCATAGCTATTGTTTTCCAATCTGTCTGATATTTGAAAATCTTGAAGATGACCACCTATTAGATATTCGAAAGTCTCAATTTGTCCTGTAGCTGTACTATGAGGGGTCTTAATGAAGCACTGAATATTGAAACTTTCTGTGATCATTTCCGTCAAATTTATCAAATTTGCGGTTAAACAACTCATTTTAAAATGCAATAGAATCACATTTATAGTCGGCCAATTGTGCTCATACTTCACAGTCTGGCAGATTAGACCTTAATGTTTATTCGAAATCTACTAATTGTCCCCTCAGAATGATTTTAATGATCCAAATCCTGCTTGGAAGTTGAGAAACTTCCTGTCAAAAATTTGTGTCAGAATTGGGTCAGTGTAAAATGCGGACCAAACGGACCATGCGGACCATGCGGACCAGACATACTGGCAGCCAGTTGGTTGGTTTAAGGCTTGGGCAAACACTGGCCAGTCTGGAAGGGTTAAATCATGCGGACCAAACAGTGCAGACCATGCGGACCAACTGGATAACAACAGGCTATATGATTGGAAATAGTTTTATTTAGAAAAAGGAACTTTGTAATTTTTTTCTTCATAAAATTGTAAAAATGTTCAATGTTGTATTTGGTCTGCACGATTTGGTCAGTACTCTGGTCAGCATTTGGTCTGCATAGATCTGGTCTGCACTTTGGCCTGCAAGATCTTGTTTGATCAACAAATTTTATTTCAAGAAGGCTATAAATTTATTTTATTTTATTGCAGACTGTATAATCTAGAACGTCATCCAATCGAAGTTGTATAATTGCATATAAGCCACCATCAATGATTTCCACTTTCTGTAATCCACAGTGGATTAAAAGACCCTGCTTCACTTAATACATTTGAATTTAATTGCAGTTATTGCACTTTAAATTTATAATGCAGACCAAAACTAAATGCAGGCCAGATTTCCAATCATGCAGACCAAATGCAGACCAAAATTTATATCATGCAGACCAAATGCAGACCAAAATTTATATTATGAGCCAGACTAAATGAAGACAGAATTCCTGTCTTACAGACCAAATGCAAGGTAAGTGCATTCTGGTCTGCATTCTGGTCTGCATTCTGGTCTGCATTCTGGTCTGCATTCTGGTCTGCATTCTGGTCTACATTCGGGTCTGCATTCAGGTCTGCATTCTGCAATATCTGGTTGGATCATCTGGTCTGCCTTTTTTTAAATATTTTTTTTAAATTTAATATTTTTACTATTTTATTAAATCAGGTTGATATATTGTCTATATCTTGCTTATAGACTTGGTCCGCATCTGGTCCGCATTTTCCGCTTGATTGGCTTTGTATTATTAGCTTGATTAAACAAGCTATGCTCCTCTGCACCCTCCTGTGTTTGTTTTGTGTCTGGTCCGCATGGTCCGCATGGTCCGTTTGGTCCGCATTTTACACTGACCCGTCAGAATTTCAGATTTGTGTATCGAGGGTCAGTGTAAAATGCGGACCAGGGGCGGACTTGCCCCACAGTGGGCCCCTGGGCAAAATCATTGGCGGGCCCCTATTATTGCAATAGCGGCATTTTCAAGTTTACGTTCGTATTTTATTAATAAGTTCATCAAAATCCATTACATTTGCAGAACATAGGTATAATCTCAGGGCACCTTCAGGGCCCTCCTGGTGAACCATATCCGACAGTGAGAGACGGTCCCCAGAACTTGCAGAAGTAGCCTACTTCTATGAGGGGCCCCTTACTTCATTGTTTGTCACATTGTCAAGTGTCAATTGCAGATTTTTTAGGCCCAAAATTCATTTTTTTTCTCTTTTAAATCATTTTTTGATAATTTAGATTTTTTGTACGTTGCTGTTGGGCCCCCCTGAGGTGGTGGGCCCCAGGGCACTGCCCTCTGGCCCATAGGGCCAGTCCGCCCCTGATGCGGACCATGCGGACCAGACATTCTGGCAGCCAGTCTGTTGGTTCAAGCCTTGGACAAACACTGTCCAGCCTGGAAGGGTTAAATCTTGCGGACCAAACTGTGCAGACCATGCAGACCAACTAATTAACAACATAGATATGATTTGATGAACTTAATAAAAAAAGGAACTGTATAAATTATTTAATAAAATTAAAAATTTATAATAAAATTAAGAAATTATTTATTTATTTTATTTAAATTTGGTCTGCATTATATTCTGGTCTGCATTCTGATCTGCACTCTGGATTCTGATCTGCACTCTGGATTCTGATCTGCACTCTGCATTCTGGTCTGCACTCTGCATTCTGGTCTGCACTCTGCATGCTGGTCTGCACTCTGCATTCTGGTCTGCACTCTGGACCCAGAGTGCAGACCAGAGTGCATAAATTTGGTCTGCATTAAATTTTGGTCTGCATTTGGTCAGTATTTGGTCTGCATTCTGGTCTGCACTTTGGCCTGCATTTTATCTGGTCTGCACAGACCCCTTGCCCGCATATGTTTAAATACTTTATTTGAAAAAAATAATGGTAAAATAATATATTTTTTTTATTCAAATAGCTTCAAATGTCAAGCTGATATAATCCTAATAATTGTCTCTAACTTGCTTACTAATTTGGTCCGCATCTGGTCAATCTGGGCT
The DNA here is from genome assembly GCA_026936325.1 of Platynereis dumerilii. NCBI lineage: Eukaryota > Metazoa > Annelida > Polychaeta > Phyllodocida > Nereididae > Platynereis > Platynereis dumerilii. The sequence goes on from JAPTHN010000004.1 coordinate 2,470,718, forward strand.
CCACGGTCATTTATGACCTTAGGCACCTACTGATGTACGTCACAAAACTTTTCTGAATGGGTGACGTCACTTTGATTGTTTTCTCGACCAATCAGCGACCAGAAAGCGGTACTCCCTGCTTGTCTGTTGATATACAGACCGGAACTAGATTGCATCTGGTCCGCATTTTCCGCATGATTGACTTTGTATTATCAGCTTGATTAAACAAGCAATGCACCTCTGCACCCTCCTGTGTTTGTTTTGTCACATTTGTGTCTTGTCCGCATGGTCCGTTTGGTCCGCATTTTACACTGACCCGTGTGTTGAGCCCTTCATCAACACGCTCACATCTAAACATACTAAAGCTGAAATGAGTGAAAACTCATGTTTATAAGGGTCATCTGGTCGTCCCCTAATGGACCAGTGATTATGATATCTCACAATGTTAGGGCTTGCCCTATTCTGCTATTAGGCCTATGTTTTATGACAACTGTAAATGCTGCGGGACTAGTCCAAATTTGAACCTCCAATTTTGGCCTTTCTCGCGCACTTCCCTGTTAGAGGATGTCAAACTTGAATATTTGTGGCTAAAAATTGTACTTGCCAAATTTCCCAACTCCACGTGGTTTTTCTTGTGTTTGACCTACAATTGTAAATTAGAAGCTGAAAATTGCCTTCCAATTAGATTTGGGGGGCAAGTAGAAAGGTCATGCTGAATGTTATAAATTTGTGCATGATTTTTCGCAGCTTGTTATATGACTTGTAATGACAGCTCAATACTAATTTATTTCAGATCATGAAATGGAATTGAGTAACCATGGGACTGCAACCAGGATACTTGGGAACAGCCACGCATATGTGAGTTATTCCAAAGTAAAAACTGTTGTGTTTGATTTGTGCACATTTTATTGAAAATGTCAGGAGCATTAATTTTCAGCTTCACAGTTTATTCAGTGGTAAATGCTGACCTTGCGAACCAGACATTCTGGCGGCCAGTCTGTGGTTAACGCTTAAGTTTTTTTATGTTGATATGCGCACCGGTATATCGTATGACATCATACCGGTTATTTTTCTAGCCAAGCAATCAATGTTTGTTTATTGCAAAAATCACTTAAAATTCATGTGGAGTAAAAGTCTACGCCGAAACATCACATTTGGTTTGCCGCAAAGTGGTGGAATGTCGTAAGCAGCTGTTTTGCGATGCTATGCCAAAAATTGAAATTCATCAAAACCAGTTACAAAAAATATGTTGAATTCCCAATCAATGCCAGAAAATCTATACATATCGCAATGACTTCATGTATCATGAATTCAGGATTTATATCGTATTGACTTTCAGCTCACGATACACAGCACTACTGGTCAGCATAACTTGCAGGCAAAGTCTGTTCTGCAAGTTAAACAAGCAATGCTCCTCCTAATATCGTGTATTTGTCTTATGTCTGGTCCATAAAATCTGCATGGTCCGCATTTTACAATTATTCATGAAGGTTGTCAAAATCACAACATGATGCTTTAAGTTATTAACGTAATGAATTGTTGCCTTTGTATTTCAAATTGACTGCCATTTTAGTAATTTTACCACTTATTGGGTTCATCAAAACCAAATTTAGGTTAATTTGAAATAGCGTCTGAGTATAGAGTTAGAGTACAGTACCAAAATGCTATTTCATGGCATCCCATGGAGGGGAGGATTGGTCTTATGGTAGGATGCTGGGCTGCCAATCGCTGGGTCCAGGGTTCGAATCCAGCTCTTGCGAGTCACCTGGGCCTATGTTGGAAGGCTGTTTCAATAATTCTTCGCCTCATTGCTGTGTCCTCCCCCTGTCCTAATTAGCCTACCAGAAAAAATACAGGATGTATAGCCCTAGTCATCTATCCATGGCATCCCCTGTGGAGTTGTCATGATTACCTGTATTCACGATTATCATGGTATTAAAACATGGCGGTAAAAGTTACTGTGGTCATTTCTGATACCGGTATATATCATAAACTGGCGGTTTCAGTGAAATATACATACATTCTGGTCTTTAGTCCCTTGATTTTAAGATATTTTTGGAGAAATTGTTTATATTCTTGTAGCGATGTTCTTGTGCCATGTTGCAATCTATTTCTAAGCCTGAATTTCGGCCCCAGCAGTTTGCATAAAGTTACATCACTTTGTTGAACCCCGAAGTCGTGTTGAAAGAGCTCAAAATTGTTTTCAGACACGCAAAGTTTTCTCCGCGGTGTTACGATAATCGTGATACATTAAGTCATTAAGCTGCGGTTACTTGACACAAATTTTGCTGTAGGTATAGTGACAACTCCATGCATTTCTAAGAATTAGCAAATGGTATAGTCTTCAATAATAACTTTCTACATATTTTATTTCTCTTCAGATTTTGCAACTGGTTCAGCTGCATTCTGAGCATCTTTCATTTGTGCTGAAACAGAGAAGACTGGTGGGATGTCTGGAACAAGATCACTTCATGTTGAAAACCAAGTTCATGAAAGAAGAACATGTCAAGATTGTAAGGGTAAGGAGTAAGGACTCGGAGGTTTTGATCACAGCCCAGATGTTTCATTTATTTCAGATCATAAAATCGGCCTGGATACTTTATGACGACCAAGAAACTTGGATACAGCTGTATATATATGTTGTTGGGGTAAAAAAAAGTTTATGTGCTTATTGCACATGGGCTTGTCGTGATATTTACGATAATCGCGATACAGAATTGCACAATAACATCACTGATTTTTATCATTAGTGCAATACCAAAATCCCAAACTCTAAGAACTGTGTCACTCCTCTATTGCACGTCATGTTTGAAAATATCAAAATTCGACTGCATTAATTTCAACCTGATGTATCAGATTTGATAATGAATATTAGGGCTGGGCATTTTTTGATGTGTAACACCACAATAATATCGCATTATGTTGTAATGGTAAATTATATTCATTGCGATAATCCTGATAATTGGGCAGCGTCAATCACGACAAATGTGCTTTTTTTAAATGTTAAATGATGTCAAATACTGGATTCTCGAACCAAAATTGTTATTTTTGCGATTAAATCGATAAGAATTGTGTGAAAATATTGATTTTGGGTTATTTTTGTTTATCACAATATGTCTGTAAAACTTCATTCATCTTGGCCAAACAAAATGAGAGCAACATTTTTGTGAAAATTAATTTATGTTTGCTATATGTTATCATTTGTTTCATTATGTTTCTGTTGTAGTAAGTTCACAATTAGCTTTATAATCATAAGACTCTTGTATTTTGAAATTTTATTAGTGATGGGGCGTAAAACACAAACTCACTCTAATACTCTATCACTCACTCACAGAAATTGTAATAGATGCGAGCCTTTGTTATCGATCATGTCTCTTACTGTTCACAAATCATGCTATTAAATGGTTAAAATTGTCTCAAAATATCCACTCATCTGCTCATTGCAAAGAAAAATCAGATGAGCCTTGCATTAAATAATCATAGCTAATTTGGCCGTAGTAAGCCAGCTTGTATTTATGCGAAAACTTTGGTTTCTGGGAATATGAAATTGGCTACTTTTCTTTTGCAGCACGTGAAGTCAGGATGATGGGACAGAAAATTGTGTATGCTTCAAGTCTCTAATTCCAACATGCTTCAGGTTCATCACCAATCAGGAGAAACTGCAGGTAATTTACAACTTTGTAGATTTAAAGTGCTGTGTACCGCGATAAACACCGTGCTAAGGGACCTTTCAGAATTTACAACGTGGGGGGGGTTGCAGGGTTCCGACTCCTGAAAAATAGAGAATTTTGGGCTGTGGTTTTCGCGATTGAGACCAGCTGGGAAAATATAATATTTTCACCAAAAACCTTGAAAAAGTCGGGAATTTGGGGTTCTCTTTACTGTCATGGTTACAATAAGGAAGCAATACATGTTGAATTTTCACATTGTCATTCTTTTCCGAGCTACATTGCGGGCCGAAAAATTGGGGATTTGGATGATTATCTGACCTGCAAAATCGAGTTTAAGTAATTGCGGATTTTTACATTTTTGACCTCGACAATTGGTTTTGGTCCGCTAAAAAAATGGGGGGAAAATCTAATAATTTGAACTTCGCAAAGGAGTAGGAACCCTGTATGAACTTTAAACTCCCACCCCGAAGTCATAAATTCTGAATAGTCCCTTACCATATGCAAACTGGGTTTATATGTCGATATATACACTGGTATATTGTATGACATCATACCAGTTAGTTTTCAAGGCTAATAACTGCAATTGGTATTTACATGTATTGCAAAAAATTGCTTAAGGGCACACTCGTCACGAAATGGTGAAAAATTTGAGAAAATGGAAATTCTGATTTAGATAGCTTCAATAAAAATGATAGTAAGATAGACAGATAGATATAATAATGATATATAATATAGTATGATTTTATATAGCGCCCATTCCAGATTAATCTGCTGACCGGCGCTCACCATACTGAACGGCAATCATACCAATCATTATATTGATAACCTCTGGACATGGCCGGAGCGGGGATCGAACCCACCTCCTCATGTGTACAACGCAGGGATGCTACCCACTGTACCACGGAGCAGCCCTCTAAGCGCAGTTCTGGGCGCTCATTAGGGTTGATTGATGAGATGGGAGAGTCCTTGACATGTTACACATTTACCCCATGTGAGGGATCTAAATAAACAACAAAATATTGACTTGAATATTGATACAATACGTATAGTAATACATTCGTTACGAAAGACGATGTTATAGTGATACAGATTTACCCGAATTTACTGCAAATTCAACAAATTGACGCATTTTTTTTCTGGTGAATTTTGGGTTGTCATACTGGGTTTTGCGATGTAATGTTCAGTTTATCCTGAAATGGGACACTAATCAACAATGAAAGTCGTCATACCAGGGCCGGAGATTACCAGTCAACAAGGCAGTAACCAGGTCTTTGGAGTCTGACTGACTCCTAAGTCCCTTCCTGAAACACAACTCCCAAGTCCCAACTCCTTAGGTCCCCTGAATTTTGACTACGACTTCCGGCTCCTCCTATCGGATTTGTTTGCCCTCAAGTTTCATATGATATGCTAAGCAAAAAAAATTAATGAATTATCCAATAATTTCTTTGCATTTTATAGGCCTACATTTATAGTAATCCAAGAGGTTTTGTGTGATTGGTCTTTTAAAATTTAATACAGGGCACTTTGTTTTATGATATGTATTGTAAATTATTTCTGATAATTTTTGGGAGGCAGAAGTCACCAGATATTTTTTGACTTCACCTGGAAACCAAAGTTCAACTCTGACTCCACTTGAAAACCTCCTGACTCCACGACTCCTGACCCTGACTCCAAAGCCCTGGTGACAACACTACTAGCAAGGCTAGGGCTGCACGATATATCGAAATGATATCGTTATCGCGATATCACATAGCCCCATATTGATATGTGCAATATTCGATAATGACAATATCACTATTTGGAAATACAACCAACTTTTTTGGCTGCCGAATGCCATTCCGGCGTCAAAAAAAGCCATGAAAAAAAACCCGTAGAAGGTGGTGACAGGTGCCAAATCACTAAATTAGAAACATTTCAACATTTATTTGATGAAAATCCGACCAGAATTGACGAAATTAGCCTGAAATTGTGAAAATCCGATGCATCATCATGCCATGCTGCTCTCTCTCACATCGTCTCACCCACTGAGCTGAATGGCTCCACTGGCCTGCACTGGTGGGCGCAGGGAGCAGTCAGTTGAGGGAGCAGTTCTTTAATTTTACCCCTGCCTCGATATAGCCCATTAAGGTGCTGCAGAAGCGTAAAACACAAACACACACAAACTTTAATTTTACCGAATATCGAAAATGATATCGAAATCGACAATTAAACCCCTACTATTGATATTGACCATTTTGTCAGTATCGCGCAGCCCTAAGCAAGGCGACAACCAACTGGGTGATATCCCACTGCTAAGTAGGCAACACTTAAATTGGGTGACCAGGTGACTGCAGATGCCCCCTGATACCATAAGACACATATTATCTAGAGATACTAAACAGGAGACAGATCAGTTGCCGTTAACACCCTCATCCCACTTTTGATAATCTCAGTAACCTAAGTATCGATTGCCAATATTCAATAATATAGAATTTACCTATTGTTTTTCCTTTTTTTTTTCAGCAAAGGAGAAGAGGGAATAACACAAACATTTCTACTTTATAGCTGCAGCCTGCAGGTAATTTGTGATTTAGGAATTTAAGATTGTGAGATTCCAGAATACATAGATATTCAGAGACCTGTGTAAAGTTCACTGCCTTTTCAGACACAAATTCTTTTTATCTGCCCATTTAAAGGGGGGAGGGTTGGTCTAGTGGTAGCGTGCTGGGCTGCCAATCGCTGGGTCCAGGGTTCGAATCCAGCTCTTGTCGGGTCACCCTGGCCTATGTTGGACGGCTGTTTCAATCATCCTTCATCTCATTGCCGTGTCCTCCCCCTGTCCTAATTAGCCTACCAAGTGCATAAATACAGGACGGAAAGCCCCAATCATCCATCCATCCATCCATCTGCCCATTTGATTTCATGTTAGAGATTGGTGTCATATATGTATGTTAAAGGCACTGGTCACTTAACAGCATTGGAAAATTCACTTGCCCAGCATAAATACTGGTCTCACACGTTGCCTCAATTTTATGTCGCACCTGACACTGCAACGGCTGTGATGTTACTCAATTTAAAGAATTAATATTAGCGCATCGAAATGGCCGAAGACGAACTGAGCACAAGAAACATCTAAAAATCTGTGTAGTGATGGCCTCAGCATCAAGGGTCAAAGGCAGGAAATTAGGTTAAATGGTCCCAGCTTCTTATCAAAAATTTAGTTTTGTACTAAAATAAACATGCCAGAAAAATCTTCAAAAATGTCTCAAAATTCCAGTACTTATTTTCAAGTAAAAACCTCTGTACTTCTCATTTTGCGTGAATAATTTATTTTAGCCATGAAAAGCTAAATTAAATTATTTTAAAACTAGGATTTTTAAAATTTAAAACTGGTCAATACGAAATCATTACATAACTAAAGTAATCTTCATTAAGTGTCAAATAATCAGTTATTACGTAATATAGTATTGATAGCATTTCTTTTTTCCAGCATCATTGTAGAGAGTATCTTCCTGAGCAGCTGCTGAGAAAATCTTGCCCATTAGCACTACCATTATTCCGAAGATGTCCGATTTTCAAAAGAACAGTGTTTTGTACAGGTAAATTACTACTTTTTATGCTAATTCTGCAGAAATTATTATCAGTTCATGATGCAATTTTTGGACGAGTTACTTGCTCTAATTACTTGGGTAAAAAATTTGGGATCATGAAGTCCCATTATTGGAATCCAGTGTTTTTTTCTTGACAATTTTATCTCATAAATAATTTACACTTATACTGTCATAAATGTACTCCGGCATCATCCATTATAATTGATATTTCCAAGTATTCAGACATTTTTGTTACTATGCTGTTTGTTGAACATAATTTCTTTTCAAGAGAAATCATATAAATATGTTTCATTTCACTCAATGTATATATAATAATACAATTTGTCTTTCGCAATTGATTTTAGAGCGACGTCAATAGAGATATAATGAAGCCGCTAGGAGCAAAGATGTGAAACACGAAGGAAACTGTAAGTACCAATGAAAATGACCTAAAAAAATTGCTATCAGGCAACACGAAATTGATTATTTGAATTATGGATGGATTTTTGGAGAACAAAAACGGAGTTGACAATCATTTATTTTTAGATTCTAATAAATCCTCTGTATTATTCTTTGGGGGGAAGGGCTGGATTTCACAATCAATGAAAATTTTAAAATGTGTGGAAACCATTGATTAAATAATGTTTATTTACCCATCATCGGCCCAAATTTTTAATGCAGTTGCCCCTACGCAACTGCATTATACTGGTCAATTGTGACATTACTGGTCAATAATGACGTTATAATGGGTTTTGTGGATTGGATGATGCACCCAAATATTGGTAGATAAATTTTTGTTATTGAAGATCGGATTTTCCGTTACTGGAGAGTGGAGAACCCCTATATTGTGGTGCATTTTGGGTTATGCATACATACATACATGGGTTACTTAGAAAAGGAAATCACATTTTTTATGACAATAGGCAAAATTACACATTCCTGATGGCAAAAAAAATTTAGCTTCTTATAACCCCCATATTTAAAAACTAAAGAAAAAAAGGGGGAATGTACATGTAAGGCAATCTGTGTACCAATTTTTGCTTTGAAACGTCGGATGGTTATTGCTGCAGGCCTGATTATAGATGTTCTCCGTAGAAAATGGGTTTTGGATTGGAGGAACTCCAAGATCTTGCCATCTAAATGGCATTTTCTCTTTTGTTAGTCAGGTTTCAATTTATGGAGATGTTTACAATGGTTTGTGGGAGCATTTCACATTATGTATGGGATATTAAGGAACAAATAATATTAATCTTATTTATAACCTAAATGGCAAAAAAACATGTTTTTATAACACTCGCCGTAGATAAGATTTGTTTTTTATCATTTTCAATATCTATTCAGTAAGAAATATTTATCTGAAGTACACGTTAGACATTCTTTTTACCTATTTTCCCTTGCAATATTTGGTGCTCCATGCCCAATTACTGATTGAAATCACAAGGACTACACTGATGACTGATGACTTATCATTCATGGTAACGTGATCCAGAATAGTTGAAATAATGCCATAGTAACTATGAAAAAAGTCCACACTTTGAGTCAGTGGATGACAGGCCGAGCAAAGGTAGATTTGTCTGATAAATCCTACACATTGCTATCTGGAAAAAGTTTTAGATTCAGACACTCCAATGTTTGAAGAATATTTGGATCTGCCCATCTTAGTAGGCCTAGATCTGTTCCGAGCTAATCCCATTGGAATATAACTGTTGTCAAAATTTTTTGGAAAGTTTTGTTCTAGTTTGTTTTGTTCTAGTAGGGCAATTATGCGCACGTTCTGCTTAATATGTTTTTCTTCTCAATAACCACTATCTGTATGGCACAGTTATTAACACAACATAGTTTCTAAATAAATTCTGTTTAAATGTGTTTTTTCAGAGAGAGATTTTCCAGATGTGACATGACGGGCCAATAGAGAATTAGGAAAAGAAAAATGAACAGATATAATTTTTCTCGCGGTTACATATCTCAAATAAATTTATCTAAATTGTTCATTGGAGAAACTTTCTTACTGAATGGCACGATAATTATGTGATGTTATCAGGTTTTTCTTTAAAATGTCATGTGAAGGTTTGAATAGTAGGTGTGTTTACTGTATTTATTGCAAACAATTAGGTGGTTTGTACTTGGATTGTTCTTGTAATAAAAGTTTGTCTTTCAAAATACTTGTGGACTAATTATTTCAAATTGAACTTATTAAAATGCTCTGTATCTCTATTATGTAGCATGTGACTGTCATCAAAAGGTTAAAGCTGTGAATTGTGCTTATTGAAATAATGAGTCTTTTACAAGTACCAGGATTTTCATCAAACGGTTGCTCGGTAGAAGCTGTGTCATTCTGAGAAGTCAGCATGGAATTTGATATTGGATTTGTTGTTTATTCAGCCTATTAATCACAGACTAGCCTAATTCTTGCAAATGTATAATTATTAAAATGCCCACATCTTTGGCATGTGAATTTCATCTAACAAACCTCATATTTCGATGTCTGCTTGTGAATGTGATTGATGTGGTTTTGTGATTTTAATAGTTCTGAACACCCATGCATTTTTTAGAGAAAGATGGTCAACACTCCTAGTGCTGCTTATGCTGTTCAAAACACGCATCTCTGCCATGCGAGAAGGCTGTGTTTAAGTGTCACTTAACCATGTGATTTTCTGGGGGGAATCTTCACTGTTAACCACATGATTTTCTGGTGCATATCTTCACCGGTTAGCCACGTGATTTTCTGGGGTGTTTTGTCACCACAAAATCCCATGCAGAATTAGAAATTATAATCATTTGCTAAGTTAGTTTTAACTTTAAGTCATCTGTGTGCATAACTCGGTAAACAGAGCTCTAGCTCTGTGTTTCTCGATTGGCTCATCTATAAATCAGATGTGTACCTTCACCACTTAACACATTCATCTTTGGGGGTATCATTACCACGTGGTGTCCTGGTGTAAACTTCAGGTATGCATGTGTTTAACTGGGGAAAATCATCACATGATAATCTGGTTGATGGTCTTCATGTGTTTATCCCATAAATTTTTTTTTTTTGGAAATTCCCCCACATGAACAAACCACCTGATGACTCGTCATGAAAATTCTCACGTGCATAACTTGGGGGAGGGGTATTCACATGTTTATCGGAGGAAAATTATCATGTGATAATCTGATGACAGTCATGTGTTTATGCAGTGAAAATGGGGGGAAATTCTGACATGTGAAAAAAAACATGTAACAACTCTCAGTATGTGATGACAATAGCCAAGTGATATTCTGGTGACAGTCATCACATGTTTATCCTGTTAAAATGTGGCAGTTTTTCTAATGTGAATAAAAGCATGTGATAACTGTCAGTTATGTCATATGCGTCAGTTTTCCCAGGTTTATCATGTGAACTTTATATGCATTGTCAGCTGGGAATTACAGTGCCGCCTGTAAGTAATTGAAACACATGATTTTGTGCTATTGCATCAATGATAGACGTCCTCAACCAAATTGGTTGTGGAAGCATGAATTGTCCTTTGATGAGAGAACAACATAATTCGGTCATAAAGGCTGATGTGTGAGGCATGTGGGATAACAATGGCAGCCAATTTTCTCTGCTGTAGTCAAGAGTTAGGTATGGATCAAAGTCTTTGATAAGTATGTGAACCACCCCTACATTGGGCCTGTGTTTCACTTACTTATCAAAGACTTTGACCCATATCTGAAATTGGCCTCCATTGTAAAACGGCATTGTCATCCACATGCCTCACATATCGACCTTTATGACCCAATGTCTTTCTCTCATCAGATGAGAATATATATTTCCACAAGCCGTTCAGCTGAGGATGTTTAGCATTGATGCAATGGCTCCATTTCATGCATTTCACTTACTTACAGACGGCACTGTATCTCTTGAAACATGCTTGATTATAGATCATATGAGAGGTCAAAATTGTTCCAATTGGCAATTATTTGTTTAAAATATAAAATTTCATGCAAACACCAACAAAATGCAGCACTTCCAAGAAAGTTGTCAGAAAGTGTTCTAGAATATTTCCATCATCATTTTGTGGCCAATTAATTTGCCAAACTGAGGGCTAGGTTTTGAGCTCCCTGCATGGTCTCCCATGTGTGGAAATATTAGTGTCGGTTGACTGGTAATAATAATAATAATAATAATAATAGTAAAACGAAGAATATCAATATAATCCCCCGCCGCTGCGCGAGCGGGGGATTATAATGATTGGTTGAGCTGTGTGACTCCATAGTTTAGTGCAATAAAAAGTGTGACAACCTGCCCCTGTGACAACCAGCCCCGGTCTCCCCTACATTTTATGAGTTGGTGGTATTAATCTTGTAGGCCTATTCCGGTCAGCAAAAAAATTATTTTAAGTGAAAAGTCACTGAATGTGAAGGAAAATTAAATTACGTTTTTGTAGGATTTGTTAAGTTACCCAATTGTGACATTTGAAAGGAAAAACTGTCGAAATAAAAGTGGACGGAATTACCATCAATATTTCGAAAGTGGCCTGATTGGAGGTTTGTAAATCTGTCCACCCATATAAAATGAAAGTAAAGTACTTTTATGAATTTAAATGTTTATAAATGACATACCACTCGTTAGAGAAATTAGATAGGAACAGTCGAACCACTTTCATTGGTTTAAAAAGTTATTTAAATGTAATTGAGGGGGTCAAGTGAAATTATTCGAAGTTAACTTGACCTCTATTATTAAATTTTTCTATTATAAGTGTAATCAGTGAATCGCAATTCTAAAATCAACTCAAACACCATTTTTTCCTCCAGTATTGAAATTTGTCTACCTCTCTCTGCCTCCTCTTACCTGCTCAATCTGTTGCATGTGACTCATGCTGGCATGGCGAAGTGCTTCAACCTCCTTTTCCAGCTCATCACATTCTCTTCTCTTCCTTGTGAGTTCACCATCTCTTTCCCCTGCAAGTTCTTGTCCCACCAGACCATTGTTCTTTTCCAGCTCTTCAATTTCTCCCCTGAGCCTAAAGAGCACTGACTCCTTGTTATTAGCATGTCCCAGTTCCCAAAGGAATTTGTCAGCCTCCTTTTTCATCTCCTTCTCCAGCTCTTCATATACTCCATATTTCTTCAACAGTGCTGATTGACCACGTGCCAGGATGAGTTGGTCAATCTCTTCTTCGAGCTTCTTGCATTCACTTTCTTTCCTCACTACTTCTATTGTGTCTCTACGCACGTAAAACACGTAAATACTGACTCTAGCTTGGAGCTCATCAATCTTGATCTTCAGCCCTTTCACTTCTTTCCTCTTCCTCCACACAAGTTCACCAAAAACTTTCTCTGCTTCTTCATTCATCCGGTTGATGAATTCCTGCAACCTTGTCCTTAATCCGGCGTCACTTCCTTTCCAACCTGCTGAAAATATACAAGAAGCAACTATTGGAGAAATTGCTTAATGAGTAAGCCAATGAACACTCAACACAGCAATGGATAGTGTAATCAAGTGTCTGTCATGTGAAAGAACAAAAACCTTAAATAATACTTTGACATTGATGCAAATTATCTTTTAAAAACCTTTTTGATGTTGCATTAGTTATAATGGCAGCCCAAGGTTGGGGGAGGAGGTTTTTTCCCTGACTTCAACATAGGGATGCCCCACAATGGTTTTGAAAACTTGAACCAGCAAAATATATTGATCTACACACCCGGCCAAAACATGTGCAAACTATCTCAATCTCTCAGTAAAGATGCTTGGAGCCAACCAAGAATATACTCTAAAATTAAAACAACTATTTTAAAATCTTTCTTCGGTTTTAAATATTTTTGTAAAATTAATTCAATGTTTCATAGCTTGTTGGCAAATTAATATGACAAAGTCCCAAATTCTTTTATCAATTCGATCATCCCATTGGAATTGTCTCTTCAATTAATGACAACATTTCTAATGGCGCCAATTACATTGTTCTTAACAATTTCAAAAACATTCAATATTTGCTGACATTCACGCCACATTGCTTAGTTTTACAATTATACTGCCCATCATTAATTAAGAAATGTTATGATTATCGTTTTTGTCTGTTTGTGCATGGCGTCTGCTTCTGCTAGTCCAACCCAACTGACTGAATTTCAAGAGACATTAAAAGGATAACGGACTGATGTAAATGGGATTCAATCCAAATTAATCGAAATTAATCACTCTGTGTCAGCTGTGTCTACAACTAATGAAGAACTTCTAAGCAAAATTGATGCCTCAAATGACTCCCTCACAGTTGTTACTGCACGTCTGAATACACATGAAAGTGACTTTAAGACTTTACAGACAAAGTATGACAGGCTACATTAGCGAGTGATAAAGCTTGAATCACATTCTAAACGAGACAATCTTATTCTTGATGGCCTTGAAGAACCTCGGGACAAGGAAAGTGACGATGACTGTAAAGCCAAAGTTCTAAATGTGTTCCAAACAGAGCTCAAGATCGACAATGCTGCGAATTTCAAGCTGGTCAAGTGTTATCGGCTTGGGTCAAAGACTGGCAGAAATGAAAACCGGCCAAGACCAATGTTCTGTACATTTCAGCAATCTGATGAGCGTCAAAAGGTCTGGATGGCAAAGAGGCAGTTCAAAGGGACAAAATATAAACTGAGTGAGGATTTCCCCCAGGAAATCCGTGACAGACGTGCCAAATTGCTTCCTGTTATGTTTGCTGCTAAAGATGCAGGACATAAAGCATACATAACGTTCGACAAGCTCCACATTGAATACAAAGACAATGGAGGTCACAGAACCTATGACTCGAACACTATCTGCACTCTAACTGGTGATCTTCATCCTTATGCAATATCTAGTCGCCGCACTGCTGATTGCATGGTGTTTTTCACAGACCTTAACCCCCTCTCAAACTTCCACAAATGTAATCTGGAAATAAATGGCCAGAAGTTCTTCAGTGGGGAGCAGTATTATCAACTCCAGAAGGCTGAGTTTGCTCAAGATGACTCCTCTGCTGCTCGCATTCTACATGCTTCCACCTCCCTTCAATGTAAACTTGTTGGGGATCGAGTCAAGATGAACCGTAATGTCGAATGGGACCACCAAAAAGAGACAGTCATGCAAAGAGCCCTTCAGCAAAAGATTGCTCAAAATCCCCATATCAAAGACTATCTGATTGACACTGGCGACCGACGTCTTGGTGAAGCTAAATCGAAAGGACACATTCTGGGGTATTGGGCATTCTCTGAAAGACAAGGAATGCACAAATCACGGTGGTTGGCCCGGTGATAACAAGCTTGGTCTGCTACTTGAAGATATTAGGTTAACTCTATAATTCTTAGCATATGAACTTTTTGGTCATGCTTCCAACTTTTTTCAAAATTACATGTGTTTGTTCAGGGACAGTTAGAGGGGACTGCTGACTCCGCTCTCAGCCTGCTTTGATGTTGACGTAACAGTGGCGCCCCCGCCCAGTATGACGACATGTTTTGGTACTACCGTGTCAGTGCGTCAACTTGGCCAAGAAGCCCTACGAGGCAGGCTCATTGCAGAGCTATGCAGCTGAATAGCCACTAAATGGCAATCAATCATCATCTGGGCTATTGAGACAATGCCAAACTACCACTTAGACTAATCCCTTAAATGGTTACAAGTGACTGACAGCCACTGGGAGGCCAGGCCAATTCTCAAACTTGCGAAGCAGTCATGCATCAGTGCTGTGTCAGTATGGCCGTGAATCAGCTCAGCAGGGCTTCAGCCTAAATCTGCCTCATAATATTATAACCCCCTAATCTCACTGAAGCCTGTAGAAATAGTGTAGGCTATATGGTTCTTTTGGATACTTGCACCATTGCTAGGCCTATATATATACATTTAAGTCATTGAGCATCATATGTGTATGTGTATTAAATTTTAAATGGATCTTTACTGACCTATACAATATACATGTAAGCACTGTGAAAAAGAATTCATACAATATGTAACTCTGGTTTCACCTTTTATTAATATCAAAGCTTCCATAAATCATGCTACATAACATAAATCATGCTACACCTATTTATCCAGAGAATGACTGCAGTGTGCAACTGTGCATGACTGGATGTTAGTCAATAGATATCCCAAAAGTATTTA
The DNA here is from genome assembly GCA_026936325.1 of Platynereis dumerilii. Taxonomy (NCBI): domain Eukaryota; kingdom Metazoa; phylum Annelida; class Polychaeta; order Phyllodocida; family Nereididae; genus Platynereis; species Platynereis dumerilii. Next base: position 2,486,017 of record JAPTHN010000004.1, read on the forward strand.
TCCCAGCTAAACATTTCACAGATAGACAGCTTCATTTTTTTTTTTTAACATTAATGTCTTTCTAGCTGCTGCAGCTGGGTGCATGTCGTCTCTGGGTAAAAAAAAAAAAAGAGAGAATAAAAATATATGAAATTATTATTTGGTGATTATAAATTTAGTTCTAAGTGTTTTTTAAAGAATGCCATACATGTATCCTTGAAAAATAATTCACATCATTTGACAAAGTATTTTATGTCAAATACAGTACACATTGGGAAAATGTAATTTTAAGGCTGTAAAAATGTCTATTTATCAAATTGAAGCAGACATATAAATATACATACAATTATATGGAACAACCCCCCCCCCCTCTGGAGAAACACGGAGAAATTAGGTCATTCTTTCTGGGCCTGCTTATGCGGCAGTGGACCATCGCTCAAGGTCACTCCCTGTCCCTGCCCCCCCCCCCCCACACACACACAGCAGTCAGACATCCCACAAAAGCATGCATATTAACATGATAGGCCTACATCTATATAATGCATGTTCATCCATGTCTATCTCGATTTTAAAAGTAGGCCTAGATCACCATTCATATAATACAGTAAAATCAACATATGATGAACAACGAAATAATTAAATTTACTAGTGAATACACATGTGAAGCATTTGACAAAATGCTATATTTACCAATAAATTTCACTATCTTTAATCTGATATTAATGTATGTAATTCACTCTGAGAATCTTTCCCTGAGTGATTTATTTGTAATGTATAACTAACAGTAACTATAACTTCAATGAGCTAGATGCAAAAGTCATTCATTGCAGTTCCCTCACTTCCCTGGCTTCAAAGCACTTTAATTTTGACTAATGTAGGTCTATTCACGGAGTGACCTTAGATCTAATTAGGTTGGAAGAATCCTTTCATAATAAATTTTGAAGTTTTGATGATTATGAGAAAAAAGTGTTGGTGTAGGCCCACATTTAAATCAAGCAGTCATGTATGATGGTAATCTGGCTTCACATAAATTTTGCATGTGTTTTAATAAAATAACAGGATTGCATAGACCTTTATAATTGGGAAGTATATGTGTTTTCTTAGAAAGAGAAATCAAAAGGATGTATTTTGATCACAAAATTCTGGCTTCAGATGCTTGGCAATCATGCCTGAACCCCTTCCTTAATTGTGATAAATTTGTCATTGTTACCCGGCATATTGCCTGTACAGTGCTAGGCATGGCTTAGTTGCTTCTTGATTGTCATACCATTACACAACTTGTTGAACATTATAATTATTAATTGACACTGGCTAATAAGAACCCCCCCCCACCTAAAAGATGGATAACATTAAAATCAAATTATAAGCTGTCAATGCAATTAGAATATCCAGATCGCTGAAGGGTATAGTGAAGCCCTCTGTGTCTTGGTGTCTGTCACCATTACCAATTACTATTATATCTATCTATCACTATCTAGCATAACTATCTATCTGCCTGTACTATCTGTCTTTCATGATTACAATCTGTCTCTATCATTGCTATTCTATATCTATCATAGCTATCTGTCTGGCTATCACTACTATCTATCTGTCATCACTATCTATCTGTCATCACTATCTATCTATCATCACTATCTATCCATAATTACTATATAGGCCTATATCTATCTATCTATCTATCTATCTATCTATCTATCTCTATCTATATGTCTATCTGTCTGTCTATCTATCTATTTATCTATCTGTCCATCAGTCTAGCTGGCTATCCATCTATCTATCTATCTATCTATCTATCTGTCTAGCTGTCTGTCTGTTAGTCTCAATCTCAATCTCTTCATTCACAACATGTGCATGTACATGTAGGCTTCTTTCCACAGAGCTAATAATAACTTATCACAAAGTAAAATAGATTGAAGTTTTGGCAACCCTGATCCAAATTTCCAGGATGCCCTAATCTTGAATCAATGAAGGATTATTATCAGGGCACTCTTATGACTGTAACTCTTATTTACTTGGCTAAAATACACATGGATAGGACTCCATAACTTCCCACCAATAAGGATGGTCTCAAATATAGTGTCCCGAAATATTGAATACACTGCTAAGGGGAGACCATTTAATTCTCAGAGGGGTCTTGGCGTTTTCCTCGGCAGGAAAATATTTATTTCACGGTGATGGCAGCAGTAGTTATTTATTTCGAGTGCATAAAGTCGGTGAATATCATTCCTTTAAATCAAGCAACCTCTTGTTAAGAAATACCTTATTTTAAGGCTGGCTAAAAAGAATTTATTTTGCCAAAACTGAGCAAGAAATTATTTATTTTTAAAAACTCCAAGCCCCTCCCTTGATATTAAATGGTTGCCTTATATTGTTTTGCAAGTAATCATTCATAGTCACGAAGGAAGGAAACGAGGAAGATGGGGAGGAGATATATGGTTAGATCATAAACTTGGATGGATGGCTAGAAATACAGATACTAATGATAGATAGGCCTAGTAATGATAGATTCTAGTAAGTGATAGATACTATTAGACAGTAATCTATCTATACAAAGGGGCTATTCTGGATGCTTCGGTCCCTCTTACTAGGCGTCTGGGCAACCCACAACTGCCAAATTCACACAGTGTACTAACATTGATGTCCTGCAAAAAGTGGGCAAATTTTTTTATCCAATTTAAAAAAAAAAGATTTTCCAAGATTTTTTCTTTTCAGGATTTAGAAAAAAAAATTATTTTTTTTCAAACTTTTTTCGTTTTCACTAATTCTTTTTTTTTTTTTCAAAAAAAGAGGAAATAAAAAAAGAGGAAATTGTTCTACTTTTTCAGTCTCTGCATAGGGTCAACATTTTTACCTAACGGGAATGGGCAATTCAAGTCCAATAGAAGGACCAAATAGTTCCACGGTGTAACAATAAGGGTGTTATTTGGTTGTGACGTCATCATAACAAATGTTTCGGCCAATGAGCGGGGGTGTGGGGGCGGTAGCCCCCATGTGACGCCATGACAACGGTTGTGACACAATGATTTTAAAGAGTAAAGAGTCTCACTGGAACTACTATAACAAAACAACCCAAGTCAGGGTCACTGAGTAACAATATCACGAGCTGTTGTGTGAATTAATATCACCCGAGCCCGCAGGGCGAGAGTGATATTAATTCACACAACAGCGAGTGATATTGTACGAAGTGACCTGACGCGTGGTTGTTTTGTTTTTATCACCTGGTTTTACCTCAAATTTTTAGTTATAAAGAGAGACTCTTTTCTGCCATTACAAAAATGTTACGTCACCATGGAGCAACAATGGATGTGACGTCACAATCCTATTGTTTTGGCCATTGATTGGTTTGTGACGTCATCAGGCAGCTGAAATGCTGGTGATGTCATAACCATTGTTAAAAAATATCGCCCTTGAAGGGTGGTATTATTTACAATATCATAGGCCCTGATATTTTGACTGTAAACAGTGATATTCACAGCCAACCAGGTGATAATTAACTACTTAACTGGATATTGGACTTGAGCCGAATGGGCTACCTTTTTTCCCACAGTGCACTTACATTGTTGTCCTGAGGGGACTGGGCTACTGCTTTTTTCAATTTCATTTTTTCAACATTTTTTCTGCACACTTTTTTCCAAAATCTTTTCCCCGCTTGCATTGCATCACCATGGCAACTACACTGCCTCACTTAAAGAGAATTTGGTAGCTATAACTACTTGCCAGTTTTTAAATACTCTATTTTGCAACAATGGGCATTTCTAGTGATATATGGGCATGAGCACAGAGCTCGCACCAGTTTTGATCCAGGAGGACTAAAATTTCAAGTCGATTAAAAATTGTTCTTTTCAATGAATTTAGAAAATGAGTCCCTGGGGCCCTTACACAGTGAAAGAATTTTTTTTTCTTAAGGATTTGTGTATAACAATGGTCATTAAACATTTTACCTCCGAAGTGTAACAGATTCTTAAAAGTGAAGTTTCCTTGTTTCTTTTTTCAGTTAATGAAACTTTTTTTTGGCAATATTTAGATATTTTGACATTAAAATCCAGGTTTTTGAATAATTAGCACTCATGTCTAAAAAATTTCCTTTCCAGGAGAATGTGGAAATTGACGTGTAACTGTGACCGAAAGGCATTTACGTTAAAAATTCTGCTATAAATTTTTTTAAATTAAATTTTTCAACATGCTGGTGGTTTCCTTTGAGTATAAAGAAGTTTTTTTTGAGGTTTTCAAACATTTCCAATAATATTTGCTTGTTCTATGGCACTTTCTCAACGTGTAACAGTGACATGTTGTGATCTATTAGACTTTAAAGGTGCCTTTTGAACTCCATGAAAATTTTTTTTTCTGGAATATGGTTCAGTCTGATTCTTATTTTAATTTATATAAGGTACTGTTAATACAATTCAAAAGAAATGAAAATATATCAGTCACAAAATAGAATTTCAGATATTTTGTGAGTAACTGTGACTAGAGTGCAGCACTCTGAACAACTGGAAAGTACCCTTAACTTTCTCATGGTTCAAAAACAGGTTACAAGGAAGCATAAGCCATGTTGTATCACTTTTTGTAAAAATTTGTGAGTTGATTTAAGTTTTGAAAATTTTTCTTGGTAACTGTGACCGAAGTATGTCACGTTACATGTTGAGCTTGTTTGTGACATCTGTTCAAAAGATTTTCTGCAAGTTAAAAAGCCTTCCTTCGATATAAAAGTTAAAAACAATTATTCACATGTTACATAAACTGCAATTTATGATGATTGCAGATATTAATTTTTTTCTCTGTGTATTCAGTGTGACTATTTAAATTTTTTTCGTGTAACAGTGACCGAATGAGGAACAAAGAAGCCTATTTAACACATATGCAATATCTTCAAGGACAGTAAATCTAAAGTTTGTAGTGTTAAAAACCAATAGCTGGCCAAATTTGCAGTTATTTTCCAAAATGAATGGAAAGTCAAACTTTTTCTAGTTCAAAGTAGCAAAAATGTCACTGTTACATGTCACGGTTACACACAATCTTTTCCTGCCATAATAGATTAATTACTGCATCAATGGTCATGAATCTTGGAAATATTACTCCTTTAGTTTATTTTGGAGCAAATAGAAATCACCTGTGCAGGAATTCATAAACATATCACTCATTCAATTTGTTACTTTCTTTGTAACAGTGACAATGTCACTGTTACACGCCGGCCAGGATACCCACAGCAGCATTATTCTTATGCCCCGAATAAAAAGTAACATTGGATTGTGCTTAACTTTCATCTTGAAACAAATGTAAGGCAATTAAGCAGACTATCAATGTTATTAAACTTAAATACAGAAGTTGGTTGTGTAACATGTTACACCTCAGGCTTTCAAATAGGCCAAATATTCAGGTTAACAATTTAATTTTGGTCTGATGCTTTATTATTTCTTAGTTTATTGTGGATACAAATGCATACATGTAGAAATAGTAACATTTGGTATGGTTTATAATAATTGCTAAGTGTAACGGTGTGACTCACTGTGACTTTTTACATTTAAGGGCCTCCAGTTCCTCTTGTATTCATGCAAAGCTGATGAATTTTTGAATATTTGGAGCTGGTAACCTAGATTAATGCTTGGTGAAATATCATTAAATTTAATGAAATATAACCTATGTGTGACATGGGGTTGAAAATTTACCGTGTAACAGGCAAAAGTGTGACCGAGTCATGTAACTCAGTTTTTTAAAAACTAAAATGTACACCTTGCTATCATGAGGCCAGGGGCGTATCTAGAAGTGGCCTGAGGGGGGGGGCCATTACATGGAGTGAATACGCGGCGCTCAGCGGCGTTTCCTATCTCTTCCATGTTAATTTTTGGCCTGAGGGGGGGGCCATGGCACCATGGCCCCCCCCCTAAATACGCCACTGCATGAGGCATACCACACAATTTCATTCATAAAGATTCAACAAAAAAACTTTTTTTGTGAAGAATATTCAAAATTTCAAGGTGCTGAAATGTTGTTGATGTACGTGTAACATTTTGAAGGTGAAATGTTACACGGTCTTAGCGGTGTTCTGGGCACTTTACTAAATCTAACAGAACTTTGAAATACTGATATTTTAAATGTCTCAAAGGTTCTTAAAACATAATATAAAAGTTACATTAGTCATTATTTGCTTATAAAATTAAACGAAGGGTAGACGTTTAAATGTTGGAAAAATGAGTCAAATTTCCTAGAAATTTGCCCGTTTTCTGAGCGTAAAATGCCAGTATTTCAGTAATATTCGACGGAATTTTCAAAAGCTCACAGTTACTGATACCCATGAATATATTTGATAACTTGTGAATAAAAGAAAAAAATTTCATTCATACAAGGGTAGGTTATAGGCCCTGGAAAAAGTGTGACATGGATTTCCACAAAAGGGTGGCAGCTCTGTGCTCTTGCCCATATATATAGTGCTAATGATATATACCAATAATATATATAGTACTAATGATATAGAAATTATGTTATTTGCTAGTAATGACATGTAGTAATGATGGATTATGAGTGCTAAATATTGAGTGGAGTGTTGCCACTTACATTAAAATTAATTGTTTGTGTCTTGGTAATTAATATGGGCCATCAAATAGTCCCAAGTCCACGTTTTTTAAAATAAGAAGGACATTTTACTATTCCCCATTCCATGCTTGTTAACTAAATATTAAACTTCCCAGAAACGCCTCTGCTGACTAAAACTTTTGGCCCTTCTTGGCCAATCAGGGAGGAGCATTTGGCCAAGCCTCCCTCCATGTGCTGCTGGTGTTGCACAGGCCACTGCACTACTCACCTTCAGAAGCGACTCCCAAAACTGGTGGCCCTCACAGGCTAAACAGTGCACTGAGTGACCCCTGCAGCTCTTAAAACTTAATTAAGACATATACAATATATATACTAATGAAGAGGAGAAGCATTTTCTGGAACTTAGCTTTGGCATAAGGTAGAAATATCTAGTTTTTTGCATAGACATTAAGTTTACCAAACCAGCATGCCTGGTACAGATGCCTGAGAATATAAATATGGGAAGTATTAAGTCTATCAACTGTAGACTTTATCTGAATCTGACAATTACTGATAGATAGATAGATAGATAGACAGATAGATAGATAGATAGACAGCAAGATAGGCAGATAGCAAGATAGACAGATAGCAAGATAGCAAGATAGATGGATCATAGCTAGCAAGATAGATGGATAGCAAGACAGATGGATAACAAGAAAGATAGATAGGAAGATAGGATAGAAACTTTTTAGGAAGATAGATAGGAAGATAGATAGGAAGATTAGGATACATATAATACAGGCCCTTAAGGCCTGTGCATGCCATAGGAAGATAGAAAAAAATAGGAAGATAGAACTGAAGAGATAGATAGGAAGACAATGGACATAATCTTGGATAGTATATCCATGGGAAGACATTAATAGGGAGATAGGTAAATTGACATACATTTTCCAGACTTATAATAGGATTGTAATGGACTTGCTGATACAAATTACACTTAAATTGGAAAAGGAACTTGTCATTTCATTGTAGGAATATATTTAGGTGAGGAAATTTAACTCCACTCATTTTAGGCCTCACCCCAATATTGTCCGGAGATAGCATGGATAGGAGTGGCACTGGTAGCTGGAGCTTGAGAGGAGTAGAGGGGTTGGGTCTTTGGGCTATAGTCGTGGTTTCTGTAGACTGTACATTGCAATAGTACGCTGGGTCTTGAAGTCTGAACAGAAAAGTGATGTTTCCTTGTTGCATATCGTCTATCTCAAGGAAGACTCAGTCAAATCAATTTGACTGAATTTTGAAATATTTCGGAAAAATAAACTAGAGGATCTCTAGCACCAAATGGCCCAAGAAATAAGCCCAGTGGGTCTCTTTATTACCACACACCACTCCTTCAAACTCTCGGTATTTTGGGACATTTTTACCCTGTTTTATTGCACTTCTCCATGAAAAACTGACATCTTTCATGGCTCATCTCACTCAATTCAATTGATTTGACCTAGTCTTCCTTGATACAATGCAAGAGGACATTCAGTCATGTCAACATACAAACTGATTTAACCTTTTATGCTTATGCATCATTTAAAAAAATATAAAGGTTAGTCTTATGTAAAACTAGGTTTTGGTGGTTTGACTGAGTCTTCCACAACAGAATCTGAGTGGCACAATGGGAACATATGAGGTAAAAAACAGTTAAACCTGCTTTGACTGAGTCTTCCGTTGAATTATTCCCTCCGAAAAGTTGTTTGTTGTTCAAGCTGAAAAGGTCAAAGTGGTTTGACTGAAGCTGACTCTATGAATCTGCCACAAGTCTAGTGGAAGACTCAGTCAAAGCTATGTTTTGGCTGAGTCATCCTCCATTTTCTTGTGGAAGACTCAGTCATAACATAGCTTTGACTGAGTCTTCCACTGGATTTATGGCAGGTTCACAGTTTCGGCTTCAGTCAAACCACTTTGACCTAGTATGGAAATTAAAATAATGAAGCAACTGTCTTGCAGCTTCCTGGAATAATCAGTCAAAATTACTTTATTTAATAAATTCTACATTTTTTAAACATCATTTATGTTTCTGCACGATCACGACACCAAGCCGAACACAATGACATAAATTTCAATACAATCAGTGGTGGGAAACTGAAGTTATCTGCTGATATGTTTAGTTTTCAGAATTTCAGGATTGCTGAAAATTGCAAAATTTCCTATGACTGAGTCTTCCATGAGATAGACGATATGTTGTTTAAAAAATCGTTTTTATTGTGAGCAGAGACAAGGGCTTATTTTGATAATAGCCCTACCTGATCAGGACATGAGGGGGAGGACAGGGCAGGGGGGGTGTAGGGCAGGGCTGTGAGATAAAGGGGGGGGGGAGGTTCACTTTGGCAGTAGGCCTACGACTGCTTGGCTGGTGACAGCAGTAAATTCTACGGAGTGCTTGAGACTGAAGTTGAGTCAGAGTTTGGCCAAAGTGTCATGATATTATTAGGAAGTATCAATTGTCAAGGGTGGCTAAGTGATGCAGGTGGTCAAATGGCTTCATATGAATTGACTTACTTGACTGGTAAGCTTAGCATGCTTAGCTTGCAGCAATAACAAGGCCCAACATCACAGTGCAGGTAAGCTAGTCATGCTGACAACCACGTAAACAATGGTAGCGCTATAGTTACTTAATTGGCCGTTCATACTGGGTGGTGGTGTGACGTAATGAGACAGACTACTAGCGATCCTAGCGTAATGTAGGTCAAGTCAGCAGTCCCCTCTAACTGTCCCTGGTTTGTTCTTGAAATTTGCAGAGCTGGTTGTGGTAGCTCCATGGCACTGTGTGCAGCCCCTAGCAGCTAATGGTGCTGTGTTGCTGCCGCTCCTTTGTCTCTCCACTTTAAATGTTCATTTTTATTGTTCAATATTTTCTACGTAGTTATCTATCAACACTTTTCTGTTAACGCTAATTTGTTTCTGCTATACAAAAGTCTTAATTGTGTCTCAATACATTACCATGCCTAACCCATATTCTAGTTAATTTATGTTAACAATCATTTACATCATTCTCACTTTTCATCATTTTTCAATGTTACAATTAGGAAAATTACTCATATTTAAATTCAATAATGCAAGGTCAATATCCTTATTGTCAACATCATATTGGCTCACGAAGTGTTGCATAAGTTTGCTGCCTCATCATCATGCCTAACCACCCACCTATTGACCTGACTGATACTTGGAATGACCAGACTGCTACCAATAATGAACCCTCTTTTACAAAATCTGAGTATTATGATCTGACTGAATTTTGCAATGTGTCCTCTCAACTTTCTTACAATATTTAATACTAATGCTAGAAGTCTACCTCGACACATAAAAGACTATCAACTATTATTTGAGTATATTCATGAAACTTCTGCTTTGGATTTTGATGTGCTTTCTTTCTGTGAGACTTGGTTGGATTCAGATTTAGAACAATTAACTGCTATCAATGGCTATTCAGCCATATACAAGCATAAAGCAAGCAAGAAAGAGGGTGGTGGACTTGCTGTTTTTGTCAAATCAAGTCTGTCCTACAAAGCCCGGAATGATTTAACCTTCCCCTTAGAATTCTGTGACCAATTTGATGCCCTGTTTGTGGAAATTGAGCTTGGTGCCAAATGTGAAAATTTTGTACTGGGCATCATTTACAGGAGCCCAAGTAACCGTAGTGAGAAAGAATTCAATCACTGTATGAATATTGCAATTAACAATCTTGAACAGGAATATAAACATATAGTAATTGTGGGTGATATGAATATTGATCTCTTGAAAACTGAAGTTCACAAGGACAGCAATGAATTCTTAACATTATTGTTCTCAAGAGGCTTCATCCCTGCTGTAACTCTACCAACAAGAGTTACTCATAAATCAGCAACTCTCATTGATCACATATTCATCAAATCTACCAGACCCCATCATTTAGCAGGAACATTAACATCTGATATAACTGACCATTTCCCAAACTTCATTTATATTCCGATAAGTGCTCCTCATATAAACAGCAATTATGTGTCGTATCGGAATTTCAGTGATGTTTGCATTGAGAAACTGCAAGATGCTTTAATCCAGCATGACTGGTCTTCAATCCTGCAATGTGATGATGCCAATCTTGCTTATGACAAATTCATTGAATCATTTCTCTCTATGTTTCAGCTTTTTATTCCTAAGGTTACAAGGAAATTCAATAAGTTCAGGCACAAAAAAGAACCATGGATTACTAAAGGGCTGCTTATTTCGATGAGAAAAAGGGATAGGTTACACGCAAAGATAGCAAAGTCACCAAACCCAATTTCTAGAGCAGCAGCTGAAGCAGTTTATAAGTCGTACAGAAACTGTCTGAATAGGCTTGTTAAGACTCGAAAAGAATAATATTGGCATTCCACTTTTGAAAGCTGCAAAAAGGATATTAAAGCCACATGGAATTGTATAAACAGCCTTATTAAAAAATCAACAAATAAGGCCAATTTTCCTGATACTTTTCAGCATAACAATACAGTTATGCATAGCACAGTTGAAATAGCCAATGGCTTTAATAGTTTCTACACTAATCTAGGCACTAATTTGGCTAGTAGTTTGCCAAGCTCTCAAGTTGATTTCAGACAGTTCCTGTGTCCACCTTGTCCCAATAATTTCTTATGTTTCCTACAAACGAAAATGAAATAGAAAGTATCATCAAACTCATGAAACCCAAAACCAGCGCAGGGTACGACTGTATCAGCCCTAAATTGTTGCAAGGAACATACCGAGGTATTCTTTGTCCTTTGACACATATCATAAATCTTTCACTTAATGGTCAAGTTCCAGATCAGATGAAATTAGCCAAGGTTATTCCTATTTTTAAATCTGGAGATCAACAACAAATCTCCAACTACCGACCTATTTCACTTTTACCAACCTTCTCTAAAGTCTTAGAATGTATTGTCTATAAGAGACTGTACTCCTCTCTGAGCATCAATAAAATTTTCACTTCATCTCAGTATGGTTTTAGAGAGTCAATGTCCACAGAGTTAGCAATATTGGAGCTCCAAAGCAGAATAGCGCATTCAATGAGCACTGGCGAGTGGTGCCTTGGAGTATTCCTGGACCTTTCCAAAGCTTTTGATACTATAAACCATAGTATACTTTTGCAGAAATTAGGCGCATATGGTGTCAGAGGTTTAGCCCTGTCTTAGTTCAGAAGTTATCTATTTAATAGAAGCCAATTTACCAGCATTAAGGAGAGTCGTTCTGAGAAGATGTTGATATCATGTGGAGTACCCCAAGGCTCAATCCTAGGGCCTTTGCTTTTTCTCGTATATGTGAATGACATCAATAACATTGTCCAGGCTGGACACCCAATTCTTTTTGCTGATGACACTAACATTTTATTTACGGACACTAACCTAACGCGACTGAAAGAAACTGTCAACAAAGAAATGGTTTGTATCAGTCAATGGTTTAATGTTAAAAAACTCTCCATAAATGTCGCAAAGACCAAGTACATTGTCTTCCATCAAAAGCGAAATGAAGTAAATGCCGAAAACCTACACATAAATATAAATGGCAATGGAATTGAGAATGTTTCTAATATGAAATTTCTTGGAGTCATAATAGATGAAAATTTATCGTGGAAAAGTCACATAGATCATATTTGTAAAAAAATTGGAAAGGCTCTAGGGGTGCTCCATCGCATCCGTCGCCAGGTTCCAGGCTACATCTTACTGCAGCTGTATAGTACACTGATTTTGTCGCACATAAATTATGCCTTATCTGCTTATGGTAGTAGTGACAATTGTAACATGAAACGTGTATTGACCCTGCAGAAAAAGGCCATACGTTGTATTACAAACTCACCATACAATAGCCACTGCAATCCGTTATTTGTCAAACACAAATTGCTGAATGTGCACGATCTGTATGCCATCAGTTGCTTGAAAGTGGCCTACAACTTTAAACACAACAGACTACCAGTTTACCATACGACTGCATTAGCATCCCCAAACCAGATGGCTCTGATTACGAGACAGTCTCATGACTTCTATATACCAATGACGAGATCCAGAATTGCAAAGCAATGTCTCAAATATAAAATAGGTAGTATATGGAACTCACTTCCCTTAACATAGAAAGACTATGGAAAATCTGTTTATGCATATGCAAGTAAACTAAAAGCACACTTCCTCTCTAAGTATGATGTTGCATGTCAAATCCGAAATTGCTATATATGTCATTGATGTTTTAATTTGACGTTATTCTCCATCAGCTGAATCTATATCAAACAGAAGTTTTCATATTCGTAACATTAGCCTCACTTCATCTCATTCCTAGCAAGAAAGGTGGCCTGAATTTCAGCTCCAGGGCTATCCAGGTCTCCTCACATTGGCACACCATAATAACAAATTTGCAAAGTTATAAAGAACCAAATAATTCATGTGATTGCTCGACCATTTAATAAGTAATGTGATGGCAAATTTATGATGATATTTGTACTGGTCATCTTGTTCTCGCTAATGTCAAATAAATATATATCGTATCGTATCGTATCGTAACCTGCATGGCTAAGGGGTCCAGAGAAATTGTGTTACACAATCATGTAACTATTGTTTTTATTCTGGTCTGATTCAATTTTATCATTTTCTTTGACATTGTCAATTGTATTCAAATTAATCAGGAATTGATTGCAAGTAACAATTTCTTAATTAGGTAATCAGACATGCTTCACAGGCCCAGGCCCCAGAAATTCTCATTAGCCTTTAACGAAGAGCTGCTCCTTGCCAAAGTACTATGCTTTGCCAGAATTCCTTGCAAAACATCCCAAGAAGGTAATTTGCCAAGTCATCCACTGTACTTTCGAAAACTCCATTTGCAGTTATTAAAATTGTGATACCTAAAAAACCATTAGAGGAGCCTGGGCCAAGTTTTGCCATGTTTTTCTTCCAAATGATTTGCCAAAAAAATCAAACTTTATCATGTACTTTGAAAATCAGATTTCAAAATATAATATTTTGCCCAGATTGGCCAGATAGCAAAACATTATGCCTTGAGCAAAAAATCGAGGCAAGTTTCTGGGCAGGGCAACCAAAACTTCGGGTAGATCATGGTAGGCATTTTAAAGAAGTGGGTCACGTGGCACAACTCTCTTTTTCATAAAATGTCTTGAGGTGGATTCCGCCAACTTGTTTTTGCTTATTTTTGACAGATATAGCCACTTTTTTCACTTGCACCTGGTTCTGACCAGTTGGCTTAATCTCTCTCTGATGTGCACACAATGGTCAAAAATGTCCCGATGGTGCTCTCAAGGTTCAAGTCAGGTGAAGTTGCCAACTACAGCAAATAAACGTTAATTTTCCTAAATTTTCCAGATTTAAAAAATTTGTGGTAAGGGGCGTCCCCCATATATTTCACCTGTGCCCCCAGGTGCTCCCCATATAAACTTTTCAACCTTAGCCAAATTTAACAATTAGTATTAACGGTGCCCCTCCAGAGAATTGCGTATACGTGCATAAATGTTTTTCCCTTTTCAGGGTAGTTCCTGAAATTACTTCTTTTTTTTCACTAGCGTAAAAAAGAGAGAGCATTGCTGTAAAAGTGTGAATATCATCATTACTTTTTGTAGACGTTCCATCAATGCAATAAAAATAATTAAGTGACTACTAAGTAATTTTATGATATTTCTCCATTGCCTCTCCTTTTGAGATAGTTCAATAGTGCAATTAGTTTTTGCATGACTCAATCTTGCTCACACATAGTGCCAGGTATGGTCTTTTGCCATATCTACAAAAGCATTTGAAATTGTTTTATTTCCTTCGCCCACAAGATTGGACTAGGATAGGACACTAGTTGGCATGAATTTCGTCCCTTTCCGTTCACACAGCCAGAAATAATGCCATATATTACAGGTTATAGGTGTTCCAAGTTATTTTGCACTTTGGCAAATCGTAGGAAAATATGGACAAAATCGTTACAATCTCAAGTGATAATGGCCTGCATATATTCCTAATATTAATTTCCGCCAAGTTACACCACATTCAGAAGCTTTCATGTCTTCAGTTGGAAGCAATCCACTTTATTCTGCCCCACTGGAATACCAATGGATTTTCCTGCATTTTGACATACAAAGCCTTCCTTGGACTGGAAATAGGTCATACCATTTAAAAAAAGTTTTGTTGGTTACTTTATGCTATTATCTTCGTGCTGCGGGAGCTTCAGCTAGATTGTCGCTATTCACCAAAAGTCAACAGCAAATCAAATAAGTTATGATTATCACATCCTCCTAATTGCAATATTATTCAAATGGGAATCGAAATGAGACATTAAAATTTTGACCAGTTTTTGAATGGCTGTTTATTCAAGTACAAAGCCCAGAATTTGCTGAAATTGGCACAGGACAAAGTCAATGGCATCAAGTAGGCCTTGGAGGAGTGTTTTTACTAAAATAACTTATTTCCAACTTAAGAGAGGCTTTGCAGGTGGAATTTTTGGCTAAATCCAATTGTATTCAAATGGAACAGAATGCAGTGTATTGCTTCCAACTGAAGACATGAAAGCTTTGGAATATGGTATGACTTTATTTAAACGATTATTGGGAATATATCCAGGTCATTTTCATTCAAGATTTCAGAGCCTTTGCCTGTATTTGAATGCAACATGCCAATGTACCTATAACTTGTGTTGCAGATCCAGTTTGGATCCCAATCTTGTACAGCTATTCATAACTGACTGTATTGCATGTATTGCATTATATACTGCTGCCAGGTGTCCCCAGGTGATGGACAGTTGATTGATCAGCCAAATGAGACCTCTGGTGTTTAATTAATTGACATGTTCAGTGAACCATGCAAGCATGAAAAAGCATTTTTGTGTCCGAGAGCAGGGCCTCGGGCCCTTTGTCGTCATCAATGGGATTGTCATATCAAAGTTGGTGTGGATCGAAAAGCATTTCACAGATGCAAGAACAACCCAAAGTTATGATGCCATTATGACGCCCAGTGTTTACACTGTTGCACTAGATGCCCTGGCTTTAATCTTATGTCTCACTGCTCTAAATAGTTAACTTTAATCCCCCAAATTCCTCCTTGCTCAGCAGACGATTTCTGAGAAGCATCTTCTTCTTCTTCCCTTTGGCCCTTCCGCCCTGAGACAAAGTGGGGTGCACCACAACCTGAGATTTATGCTTCAGCCAATTACTAAAGATAGACAGATAGACACATAGGTAGATTGATAGATCTATAGATAGAATGCAACTTTTAACAATTTATAGAGATGTGTTAATGTAATGATCATATTCCATTGAGTTATAAGGGTTATGAAATTGCTCGAGGACACGGTGCATGCATTGCATGCTATTTTTCATTTTGAACTGAACAGGACACAACTGTCACATTTATACATGTATGATGAAACTTAAATGAATACCGGTATGTACAATTAACTTTCTTGTGCTTTTATATCTAGTCAAATACCAAAAATATTTAGATTATTCATTTCTGTGGTGGTATTTTAACTTATTATTAAGATATTTACATTTAATTTTTATTTGTCAGCTGATTGCAGAATCAGCCATTCACCTGTCAAATGTTAGTTTGTGTATTGGGTGGAATGCAGGTGAAAGTTTATTAACCTTGAATCAATTATATTTATACATGTGTGGTGGAATTGTACTCTCTTATGAATATGAATGTGTTTATGATAAAATCATGTGCATTTTATAGATATTATTTATTCTCACATATATAATTTCCTACTTTATAGGATATGTCACATGGAAGATATCAGAATATTGCACAGGAGTCCTCAATGTGCTAAAATTTGTGTGTATTACAGGGTGTCTACAGAAAAAGAGGACAGTCACTTTTCTTCTTTTTCACACTCATATAAGCTCAGAATTTGGTGATAAGTCTAACATAAGAATGGATTTGATAGTCAGCCATATTAGGTCTATTGCAAATATGTTTATTTGTGAATTAGATCACTACTAAAGGCAAATTGCAAGCATGATAATGCAAAAGTGCTTGCATTGCTCTAAACTGAAAAAGGTCGTCCTGTTTTCCTCGTTCTTGATGAGAAATTGCTCACCATTTTTGGTGCTTGTGAGAGTTGGAATGATTCATGCGTGAGTAGGGGGACATTTGCTGATGCTCCAGCTGCCAATAATTCAATTCAGGACCTAAAACTTGGTCTTCAACATGGAGTCCTTTGATGACAAGAAAATCACAAAAATGTCTCAAATAAACCATTGACCAGAGTGCCGGAATCAATGCAAATGTTTATAATAACGTTCTGAAATAATTTGGGGTGCCATGGCGTCAGACGAGAAACTCTTTTGTTGGCAAAATCATCTTCCTACAAGGTGTAGCACCTGTTCATACTGCGAAGAAGACTCAGGAGGGCCTCAAAACAAGCCTCCTGAGCCAGGTAGAGTGCCACCCCTTGTCTCCTGAGCTGGACCCAGTGGATTATTCAGTATGGGCAAATTGGGAGACAGCATCAAGCAAGTTATCACAACCCTCGCATTAAAGTTAAAGGCCTCCGCCATGTCTGCATGGGGCAAAATGTTCGTGGAAAGCATCAAACACGCTTTTGCATCATTTATGTCTCATCTGCAGAAAGTTACCACATCAAGGGGTGCGAATAATGGGTAATTTGACTGTTCTGAATATACTGTTCATATACAAATCATGTTTTGTTGAATAGCGATGCTTGGCACAAAATAAAATGTAAACAAATCCAATTGTGTTGACTGTCCTCTTTTTCTATAGACACCCTGTATATGATATTGTGTGTTACACATAACTTAATTTAACATTCAGTGATTTTTACATTACAATCATAATTGTTTTACATACTTATATTGCATGTGTATTTTAAGGCTTAAGAGTGTTTCTGTAATTTTAAGATGCATCGTTGTAATGTTTTCATAATTTAATTAAGTCTTATTTACTTACTTTGTGTTCAGATTAATAACTTATTTACGGACATATTATGTGCTAAGTTGTAACCATTTATAGTTGTAAGCATAGTATTAAGATGTGTTTTTTTTTTAGTAATTTGTAGATTCACCGATAACAAGTGAATAAAGGTCGTACATCTAATTCCTATGCGTGCAGTATTCTATAACTTGGTTCACCCCCGGAACTACTAATGTATGCAATAACTTCTGACTGCATGGGACAAAATGTGTATAGCATTATATTCTACTCTAACCCACTCTCATTGGCAAAGGATATAAAAATATTCCTAATTCTTTTGAAGATAGGGCCAGAGACCATCGCTGCCTAAAAACTTGGCATTCGTGTAAATTTCACGCATACATAATCATTGCCCATGCTTGTAGACATAGAGGGAAATCTCATTGTTATGATACAAGCATTGCATCAGTAATGCAATGAAATATCCAGGGCTTTGGAGTCGGGTAGTAAATGAATCATCGCCGACTCCCACTCTTTTTGAAAAGCAACTCCCACTCCCACTCGGACTGCTGACTCAGCTTATCGGCATTATTGCCGCTAATGTTGCACCCAAATATTACATGGATAACAGGGGAGAAAATTGATTTGTAAAGTTTTCATAGCATTCTGTACATGAAACTTGTTTTTGAAGTTTCTGTAGGTATACATTTTGCATTTTTGTAACTGTGTATTTGTAAATTATAATAATTATTTTTAGGAATCAGGAGTCACCAATTCAATTTTCAAATCAGACCTCGACTCCACCTGAAAATCAAAGCTTGAATACAACTCTTCCTCCGACTCCACCCAAAAACCTCTGACTCCACGATTCTGATTCCTGGCTCCGAATCCGACTCCAAAGCCTTGGAAATATCTGTGACGGTACAGCCATTGGAGTTTGATGTGGACTTGAATGGTCTCAAGAATTTACCTATTTTCTTATTTGGTAAAAATAAAAGAAGGAGAAGCAATTTGTGCAAATCCCTCGCATAGGCCAACAAATTCCAAAAATATATGGAGGAATTCCATGCAACATAATGAAAAATTGAGCATTTGAAGAACTCACTCCAGTTAATTGCTCAAGGCGTATTGGCTTAAGTGGGCTTCTACACCTCCATATATTTTCGGACGTTAAATTGGCGGTCCCTTGCATCAGTGTCTATGCTGGGCAAGCAAAAGATCCCTCACATGGGGTAAATGTGTAACACGATGAAAACTCCCGCTCTCTCTACCATCTCATCAATCAACCCTCGTGAGAGCCCAGAACTGGGCTTAGAGGGCTGCACTTACCATATCTATCTATCTATCTATCTATCTACAATGTTCCGTTGGGAAGACCGGCAGAGAGCTGCTTCACTAAGTCTTTAATAGTGCCCTAAACTTTAAATGTCCTAAATTTTTCAGTGAGTGGACATTTAATTGGTGTTTCACTCACAAACAGCCACATAACTATTCACACCTCACTTAACTTTCACTCAACTTTTTACACTTAGTTGATACTTGAGTGCTGATTTCATGGGAACTTAACGCATTCAATGATGTCATGATGAAGGAGTTTTTGTGGTTATTTGTGTGCTCCTTGGTTACAACCTTGCATCCCGTGGATCATGTGATCTCTCATCTGTTTATTATTGTTTTTAATTGCATAAATCCCCTACATCTTTTTGTTACCTTCAGTGAACAAAGTTCGAAGAAGGTATTGTAATCACTTGGGTAAAATGTTGTCGGATAGATCGTTTCTGGGCCAGCACTCTGCCTCTATTGAATGTACAATATTGTAAATGGATCAAATATGGTACACATATAACCCCTATGATATAATTGTGCCTTTTAATGGTCTGATGGATAGATACCCTGTCAGCATGCCTCGGCGGTCCAACGTCGGCCCAGCGTCAGTCCGATGTCAGCAGCATCGGACCAGCTTCGGGCCGATGTTGGACCACCGAGGGATGCTGATAGGGTATTTCATTATTTTTTTTCGTAATTAATATAAAAATTATTTTTGTTCATTTCCGGGCCAAGACCCTGAAACTATTGCATGTGCATGGATGAGATTTGATGCAGATGTTGCCTATGTGGTCTAGTTGTGCCTTTTGATGGTCTCACCGATACATATTGTATATTTGTTAAAAAATGAGAAAAATATAATTTTTTTGGTTTTCGGGCTAAGACTTGGTCACTTTTGCATGTACATGGATAAAGTTTGGTGCACATAATGGCCTATTATGGTCTAGTTGTGACTTTTGAAAGGTCTGAGGGAAAATTGTATATACTTTTTGAAATATTGAAAAAAAAGTATATATAAATATTTTTCTGAAACAAGACTTAATCAGTATTGCATGTATATGGATAACGATTGGTACACATATGGCTTATATGGTCTAGTTGTGCCTTTTCATGTCTTACTGACAGATATTCTACACTTTTTTTTGTATGGAGAAAAAGAATCACTAACAATGTTTTTCATATCACAGCCAAAACTTGTCCACTTTTGCATATACAGCAATGAAATTTTCCACACACATCCCTGTACAATATAGCAGTGCTTTTTGAGCTGTATTCAACTCTTTTCAAATGATTGCGGTAAACACACCGATTTTATGGTGCAATTGTTATCTTCTAAAGGTGTTATTTGCTGAAGGTTTGCTGCTGCACAGCCTATGTTTTTTGTATCCTGCATATGCTGTCGCCCACTGCATCGACTCACTTGCTGCATTCAGTCATCAACTGGGAAGAGGAAGATTGGGAGAAGTTGGCAAGAACAGGAGGTGTTTGATAAAATGAAAAAGATACAAAGGGGTATGAGGTGGAGGTGAATAGAATGGAAGAGGAGATGCGAGGAGGTGGAAATGCATGGAGGAGGAGATGAAGGGAGGAGATACAAGGAGGAAGAAAAGTTAGGAGGAGGAGATGCATGGAAGAGGAGATGTGAAGAGGTGGGAATGCATGGAAGAGAAGACACAGCAGGAAGACAAGTAACGAGGGAGATGCATAGAAGAAGACATGTGAGGAGGAGATACAAGGAGGAAGAAAAGTAAGG
This sequence comes from Platynereis dumerilii, assembly GCA_026936325.1. NCBI lineage: Eukaryota > Metazoa > Annelida > Polychaeta > Phyllodocida > Nereididae > Platynereis > Platynereis dumerilii. The sequence goes on from JAPTHN010000004.1 coordinate 2,506,492, forward strand.
AGGAAGGGATGCATGGAAGAGGAGATACGAGGGGACGGAAATGTATAGTGGAGGAGATGTTGGGAGGAGATACAAGAAGGAAGAAAAGTTAAGAGGAGGATCAAGATGCTTGGAAGAGGAGATGCAAGGAGGTGCAAATATATGGAGGAGGAGATGTTTGGGGGAGATACAAGTATTGATTGATTGATTGATTGATTGATTTTATTTTACTCTCCCAAAGACATTGTGTACAGTACAAATTTCTAAAAGTGGCTCGTCATTTAAAATCTAGCCTTAGCTATCTATCCATAGCCATTTCAAGCTAAACTAAGCTACACTTATCCATAGCTAGCCATAGCTATCCACAATTACTATTGTTTAAACAAGGGGTAAAGAGATTCCAGTGTATACAAAAGAATAGAAATGGATAGTTATGGAAAGATATGGATAAGACTAGTAATGAATAGCTATAGACAGCTAAGTTGAGCCACATTTAGAAATTTGTACTGCATGTCGCTGGTGGGAAGGTTGGTTAAAAGAAAATAATAAATGTTTTTGATATTTGAATTATATGATTTTTTTTAGAAATGATTTGGATGTAGCTATATAATTATTTATTATATTACTTTTTGATGTTTGGAGCCCTTTTTTTGATGTAGTCTTCAGTAATTTCAGAAAGTTCAACTTTTAATTTTGCCAGATTTATCTCTTGTTTATCCTCGATAGTTTGATTTTCTTTCTTTTCATTTGTCATTTCAGGAATTTCATTAATTGATCCTAGACCTGTCAATGATTTATTGTGAGCTTGTTGTTCTATTTCTTGTGTCAATATATTAATATCTCCAGAATTTTTTCTTGTTTTTTTTTTGTTTGATTTTATTCCTTCACGATTGGCAAAGGTAATTGCCTGAAAAGGGCGTCATTTCTGCTCGTTATGACTCGAGGTAATTTTGCTTCTTTTTCTATTATAAATGTTTGATCATTTTCCGTCCATGTTGCCTGTACATAGGCATACGGCGAGCGCGATTTTGGGGGGGGGGGGGGCGAGCGACATTTGCCGAATTTCAAGATCTTGATCTATTTCCATTTCAAATGAAATTTCCTGGAAACCATTAATTTTCAGTTGTGCTTATTTAATCTATGCCCAAATTCGTTAGCCTTTTTCCCCGAATCTTATTGTTTCCCAAACTTTTGGGGGGGGGGGGAGGAGATCGCCCCCGCCCTCCGATACCCTATGTGCCTGTATTATTTTTTGTTTTCTGAGCTGTCTTGTCATGTAAAAAATTGAGCTTTCTACCTTGGACAAATCTTCACAGATTTATATTTTCGCGTTTTTCAGTACCTTCACTCTTTCATTGTAAATTAGTTTGGCTTCCTTACTTGAGTTAAACGTCACCAGATATTTTTCTACATTATTTTCATGCTGTTCATTTCGTGTAGGCCTTATTGCTTTAATACCATCAGTTGAAGGAGTTCGGCAAAATGTATTCTTCATTATTTCTTCTATTTTGTTTCATGAATTATGTCTGGTTTTAGGGAAAGTAATAATCAAATTCTTATCTCTGAGGAGCGGATACAAGGAGGAAGAAAAGTAAGGAGGAGGAGATCAGTGGCGGAGCCATGGGGGCCTGGGGGCCAGGTCCCCCAAATGGATAAATGCCCCCCCCCCATGGTGGAGGAGATGTGAGGAGGATGAAAAGTAAGGAGGAGGAGATGCATGGAAGAGGAGATGTGAGAAGACGGAAATGTATGAAGAGATGCAAAGAGGAGACACAAGGAGGAAAATGCATGGAAGAGGAGATACAAGGAGGTGCAAATTTATGGAGGAGGAGATATTGGGAAGAGATACAAGAAGGACGAAAGTAAGGAGGAGGAGATGCATGGAAGAGGAGATGCCAGGAGGTGCAAATATATGGAGGAGGATATGTTGGGAGGAGATACAAGGAGGAAGAAAAGTAAGAAGGAGGAGATGCATGGAAGAGGAGATGTTGGGAGGAGATACAAGGAGGAAGAAAAGTAAGGAGGAGGTGATTCATAGAAGAGGAGATGCGAGGAGGTGCATATGTATGGAGGAGGAGATGTTGGAAGGAGATACAAGGAGGAAGAAAAGTTAGGAGGAGGAGAAGCATAGAAGAGGAGATATTAGGAAGTGGAAATGCATTGAAGAGAAGACACAAGCAGAAAGAAAAGTAAGGAGGAGGTGATGCGTGGAAGAGGAGATGTGAGGAGGTGGAAATGCATGGTAGAGGAGATGCAAAGAGGATACACAAGGAGGAAGAAAAGTAAAGAGGGAGATGCATGGAAGAAGAGATGTGAGGAGGAGATACAAGGAGGAAGAAAAGTAAGGAGGAGGTGATGCATGGAAGAGGAGATGTGAGGAGGTGGAAATGTATGGAGGAGGAGATGTTGGGAGCAGATACAAGGAGGAAGAAAAGTTAGGAGGAGGAGATGCACGGAGGAGATACAAGGAGGAAGAAAAGTAAGGAGGATGAGATGCATGGAAGAGGAGATGTGGGGAGGCGGAAATGTTTGGAGGAGATACAAGGATTGATTGATTGATTGATTTTATTTGACTCTCCCAAAGACATTGTGTATGTCGCTGGTGGGAAAGTTGGTTACAAGAAAATAGTAAATGTATTTGATATTTGAATTATATAATTTTTTTAGAAATGATTTGGATGCAGACTAACAATATAATTATTTATTATTTTACTTTTTGATATTTAGAGCCTTTTTTTAATGTAGTTTTCAGTAATTTCAGAAAGTTCAACTTTTAATTTTGCTAGATTTATCTCTTGTTTATCCTCGATGATTTGATTTTCTTTCTTGGTATCTTCTTCCTTTTCATTTGTCATTTCGGGAATTTCATTAATTGATCCTAGACCTGTCAATGATTTATTGTGAGCTTGTTGTTCTATTTCTTGTGTCGATTAATGAATATCTTCAGACTTGTGTTCTTTTTTTTCGTTCGATTTTATTCCTTCACAATTGGTATTGGTAGGAAATTGCTTGAAAAGTGTGTCATTTCTGCTCTTCATGATTTGTGGTGAATTCGCTTCTTTTTCTATTATGAATGTTTTATCGTTTTCCGTCCATGTTGCCTGTACATAGGCGTACGGCGGTCGCGATTTTTGGGCGGGGAGGCAATTGAAATAATCGTCACCAGATACTTTTCTACATTATTTTCATGCTGTTCATTTCGTGTAGGCCTAATTGCTTTTATATCATCTATTGAAGGAGTTCGGCAAAAGTATTCTTCATTATGTCTTTTACTTCGTTTCATGAATTATGTCCGGTTTTAGGGATAGTAATAATCAAATTCTTATCGCTGAGGAGGGGATACAAGGAGGAAGAAAAGTTAGGAGGAGGAGATCAGTGGTGGAGCTATGGGAGGGGGGGTGTCTGGGGGGGGGGCAAGGCCCCCCTATCCCAAAATGGATAAGTGGCACCCCCCATGGTGGAGGAGATGTGAGGAGGATGAAAAGTAAGGAGGAGGAGATGCATGGAAGAGGAGATGTGAGGAGATGGAAATGCATGGTGGAGGAGATGCAAGGTGCAGATTCAAGTAGGATATATTTCTTCTGCAGTCTACAGATTGTCTGCTGTATAGAAAATGTATATTTTTGATAATTCTGAGAAAGCGCCAGTAGCTTAGTGGTAGCAGGCTAACTTGGATCCCGGGTTCAATTCCCAGCCTTGTTAACCAATGTTAGGCTGATGTTTCTGAGAAAGCACCAGTAGCTTAGTGGTAAAGTCAAGGATGGTAAATCCTTCCACTTTTGGCTGAAACTGTATTCCCAGGAAAATAGTAATAGATACAAAAATACAAATTGGTCCATTGGAAAGAGCATATTCCGTATCATAAACAACAGTAAAAAAAAAGTTAAATATTCAAATAATTTTTGCTGAAACCATGGCAACAAAACTTGAAGGTTAGGGCACCTAAATCCGTCCACCCTGCTGGTAAATCCGTCCAGCAAGGATGGTTAATCCGTCCACAGAGCATATTGCAGCCCACACCTATAAAATATCATAATTTTTTCAAGTTTTGCAATTTATCAAGTCTTACGAAGGTTTTTGTGTCAATTTTAGAATAATGATTTACTGATTACAATTGTAATGGAGAAATGAAATGACAGAGGTCAAATTGAATTTGAATAATTTCAATTGACCACCTAAATTACAATTAAAGAACTTTTTAATCCAATCAAATGGGTAAAACTGTTCTCATCTAAGTTCTTTAAGCAGTGGTATGCCATTTGCAGATATTTAAGTCATAAAAGTACTTTTAAGGTTAATTTTATATGGGTGGACGGATTTACAAACCCAAAATCAAGCCACTTTTGAAATATTGATGGTAATTCCGTCCACTTTTATTTCCATTGTACTACCTTTCAATTTGTCACAATTTTACAAATCAAGCAAGAATAATTTAATTCAACATCTCATTCACTGATTTTTATCTGAGAAAGCGCCAATAGATTAGTGATAGCAGGCTAACCTGGGTCCGGGGTTCAATTCCCAGCCTGGTTAACCAATGGTAGACTGACGTTTCTGAGAAAGCGCCAGTAGCTTTGTGGTAGCAGGCTAACCTGGGTCCAATTACCAGCCTGGTTAACCAATGTTAGACTGATGTTTCTGAGAAAGCGCCAGCAGCTTAGTGGAAGCAGGCTAACCTGGGTTCAATTCCCAGCCTGGTTAACCAATGTTAGACTGATGTTTCTGAGAAAGCGCCAGTGACAGGCTTTAAGATCTTGGTCAGGAATTACTGCCAATGTTACCACTTTCTAGCTCACACAAAATTTATTCAAATTTCAGCCTATCTTATGTAAAATTTTGTCAGGAATTCAATTTTGAAGAAAAAAATGCACCCACTCTCTTATTTTGGAAATTACACCCCGATTTGTAAGGCCCCCTCAGAGGGGTGTGCCAGATACCCCCCAAATATTATAAATTTGTTTGTAGGTCTACAGCTTTAGTAATAAATCTGCTTAAATACCACTAATATATATACTTGAATTCTAGGATGTTCCATCACAAACTACGATGACTACATGGGCATGAATTTTTTGTTGAAATGACAAACATTTTGTGGTGCTAAATCGCGGTTTCTCATATTTCGCTTAATTTTTACTGCACAGGCCTAATTTTTACACCATCATCCTCAGTGAAAAATAAGCTTCAATTTGAGTACCAACAACCTATATTTCCGATAAGTTTAACCGGAACCAAGGAATTGTGTTTTTTAGAAAAAAAATTCTAAATAACTTGCATTTTTTTACGGAGGCAGATATCGAAAAACTAACGCAAACTCGTTTTAATATAACTATCTGGGCATAACGAGTTTGACTTTCAGACATGTATGACAAAAATTGACGAAATGCAAGTTATTTAGAAAAATGACATAATTTTTTCACGCATCTAGAAGTGAAAAGCAGTGGCTTCATGTTTTGTATGTGTGATCCTAAATATGCAAAGCAAGGACATTTTTATGTAGTCTATTGCCTCCATCTGGTCCTTCTGCACACATTGGTATGTAATTCATGTCCATAAATTTCTAAGTTGACATTGAAAAAAAACCAATTAAATAGGAATTTCACATCATTTTAATAAATTGTTTTTCTTTTGTCACTTGACTTTGCTTCAATATTCTGTTCACAGAGCAGCATATATTGGTGCAAATTATTAAAACTGGATGTCATTTTAAACTTTAGAGTATGGGAAATGTCATGGTACCTTCAATTATCATGAAACCTTGATATCTATCAAGAAATAGACCGTCAAACTTTGATGTCTGAAAAATGTGTCACAAAAATTTAGCATTTTTCGCATGTTTTTCCACTTAAATGGTAAGATAGTGACTTGAGATCATTATAAAGACATTCAAAAAGGTCACCATCAGAAAGAGGACAATTTTTCACACAAGATAGGATATATTTTAGAATCTTTGATGCGTTTTTGTGGCATCAAGAATTTTTTCACACCTGTGGCAGTAACTCCTGACTAAGATCTTAAAGCCTGTCCAGTAGCTTAGTGGTAGCAGGCTAACCTGGGTTCAATTCCCAGCCTGGTTAACCAATGTTAGACTGATGTTTCTGAGAAAGCGCCAGTAGCTTAGTGGTAGCAGGCTAACCTGGGTCCCGGGTTCAATTCCCAGCCTGGTTAACCAATGTTAGACTGATGTTTCTGAGAAAGCGCCAGTAGCTTAGTGGTAGCAGGCTAACCTGGGTCCCGGGTTCAATTCCCAGCCTGGTTAACCAATGTTAGACTGATGTTTCTGGTCGGAGCCTGAAACCTTTCACCGCCCACACCCATTACGTTAACATATCATTCTCATGCATATCCGGGGAAAAGGACATTTTCATCTTTTCGTTGGTCCTCCATATGAATTACCAACTAATTATCAATTTTCAACTGTGCCTCATAAAAACATTTATATTAAATTTTATGTTCAACCTACATTTGACTTTCAGGTAAAGACCATATGAGAACATATCAATAGGGAGAACCGGGGCACAATGGGATGTTTTTAACGTCTACTAATTTTGCTCAATGCTGAAAGCACTGAAGACCTCAGAAGTTTGCATGAATATCACCAATACTATTGAGCTTAAATGCAAGGCATAATAAACTAGACTGCATCTACCCTTTTGCAGCCAGAGAGCAAAAATGACTGTCCCAATGTGCCCCGGCGTAGCACATTGGGACATCAACTGGGGCACATTGGGACATCAATCAAAAAATCATTTTAACACTCAATGTGCAATAGATATCCTATACTATAAGTCTGTTGTTTGCCCAGATTTTCTTTTTGTATGCAAATCGTCAATTCTTGATGGATTTTGGTGTGCTATACACCTATCTTCATGTTTTCTAAATCTCTAGCGATGTTTTATCTTTATAGAACTGTCTGTTACCTCAAACAACCTATCCACGCATGTATGCTATCCACACATCTCTATTCGCATGGTTGCCGTAGTAGTAGTAAGGGATTGTTCTCCCTGGGCTCCAAAGAGGCAGCCATCAATAAATACAGCACAGTTTCAAACTATTGCACATTGCTCTCAAGCACAACAGCTCATAGTTGAAATACTTAGTTCAAACGATAACGATAACAATATACTTTATTCAGTCCAAAAATTCTAAACTTTCTTTGCCACATACCAGGCTCAACAGTGGCATATATGATTTTCAATGCATCCTTTCATTTATTTTACTTTAAAGAATTTTGCACTGCCATTTATACACACTTTCCAATACAACATTCACATGTTTCTTCACAACTGCACAGCTCCATTAACCTGACACCTTTTCTTCCACAGAATGCTTCCCTATGCATTTTTCCTATCTTTCCTGCCTTACACTGTAACGAGGGGGGGGGCTTCCTTTCTATAATATTTCCTACTTTCCCATATCTCATGCCATAGGCTACTATGGCATGGCCATTCCGTTGGGAGGGGGAGGCTATTGCTATTATTATTTAAGTTTTAAATGATACAAATGTGACCCCGTCAGTACATCTGCCCAGATATTTCAGAGGATTTTGCTAATTTCTCAGGCACCAGTGAGTGTCTTTATCAGAATAGAAATTCATAACTGTTCGTTACCATATATAAAATTCATACAAGCACTGAGAAAGCCTCATTGTTCATGGTTTGCCCACAGAATGGTTCAAATTGAACCCGTCCATGTTTACTTTAGTAGTAGGAAAACAAAACTTTTCCTCGCCATACTTCTGCACGTCAGCCACTTTTAGTCAACTGAGAGGAAGAAGTTGTGGCTGACTTTTTCAGCTAACTGAATTTTATCGGCTCCAACTTGAGCTGACTATTTTCAGCTGACTTGATATGTTATTTTCATTTATATATTTATTTATGTTACCTGTTACAGGGTTATCACACCATATCAGTCTGGATGAAGTGGTACATACTTTCTGCAGAGACAATCATTGCATATTTTTACTTCTGAATTATGACTTCTATCTTAGATATTACCTAACAGGAAAAATGGACAGTTTTGATGAATTTTTTATGGAGATTAGATGCTAAGAATAGGGGGTGATAAATAAAACATCTAAAACTCAAACATCTCAAAAAATTCCCAACAGATTTTTTCGTTTGATACATCAAAATGTTCGTCTGACCTTCCTCTACATCATTGGGCTAATCGTTTTCTTGGTCAATTTTTTTAACCCCAAAGTTTGTTCAAGCTCGCTGTGTTCAGTATCTCATACAGCTTTTTGTACACTTTCCTTCAAAATATTTCATGTGTCATGGAATTCACAACTAACGATATACCTGCCTATATTGAAATAAGATTGGCCAGGTGTCAGTTTACTTTTGAATTCACACAGAGTGATTTCCATACCTGGTGAAGTGGACACCTCTTCAGCAAAGAAGACTTCAGGTCTCAGCTGCTCCAGGCATCTCCCACAGGTATCCAGTATATCCAGCACATCAATCACTCTATGTTCTTCAACAAGTTCATTGGTGCAACCATACAAAAAGCTGCCAAATGTCATTTCGTATTCCTTTGCCACAAACTGAATAACACCAAATATCTTCTCTGCCCAAAATCTCCCTTCCTCTGCAAACCTCTCCACATCCCCCACAGTCATCCATTTTGGTTCATTTGTGGTGAAGAGCAGTTGTTGACGGAGGGCACCATATCTCTCTCCTATGATATTCCCATGGTGTCTCTTGATGGAATATGGCTGCAAATAACAAGAAGCATGAAGTTCATCAGCCCACTATATTGACACAATTCAGATCAAGTAGAACATTCATGATAAATCAAATGTCACTTATGTCTCCAGAGGCTAAATGGTGTTTATGGAGGATATTGAGTTGATAACTTTTCAAGAAGGCATGATTTATGCCAGTTATGGGAAAAGATTCATTTGAGCAAAATGTAACATATTGATGGATATGAACATATGTTTCAATTTTGAATAAATTCAGAAAGGTCAGGTTGGTTAATGCAGTTTTGAGCTTTTTGAGGACAACGGTGCCATTTCTTAAAATACTGCAGTATTAGAGGCAGTTCAACATATTTCAGTCAAACTTTTGATATCAGCCATCTAATATCTTTGGTCAAGAAAAAAAATATTTCGGGGGGGGGGGTCACTATATTTTGTAAAATCTGAGAAAAACATTTTTAAAAGGCACAGGATTAAATTATAAAGGCATAATACAAATACGGTGTCAAGTGAGAGCAGAGAAGCTGCACTAGAGGACACCCGAAGAATCTGCTAGAAGATGGTGCAGGTGCTTTTTGAATTGAATTCTTTATTTTAATGCCTGCTCCATGGGCATTTACTTGAAACTGAGCAGGGTGAAAGTACTTATAGTGCAGGTAATCTGGTTCACCTCGCTTGTTAATTTTTGGCACCGTATATCAAATCGAAGCTTAGGATGTGTAGATTCAGAAAAAAAATGGTGCGATATTTTTCTAGGCATTCTAAGGGGTAAAATCCAAGATGGCGTCCAAGATGGCTGCCAATCATGTTTTTCTTCATATCTCGGCTTCTATTTGTGGTATATTTAAATTTAAAAGTTGATAATTTCTTTTTTGGGGTCAAGGAATTCAATTAAAACCATCCCAAGCTCCTATCTTGCTTCAAAAATTGAATGTCAGGCAAAATTGTATCAAAATGGACGAAAATTCGAGAAATCTGACTTATCTCACCTGCCGTATTTCTTTCTTGCTGTATGATAGCCACTAACAATACATATGTTGAGCAATAACCTTTTTTAAGGATAGGGACCTATACTAATAAGATTGACTCTGGATACCCCTTATTAAGAACAAGAGATAAATTACTTCCCTAGTGTCTTATTACTGAAAATACTACTGGTCCGCTGTTGTGAGTTGGGAAAATTTCAGTTTTGGCCCATACATTTTCGGTCATATCTCGGCATCCTATTGAAATTTATCATAATGTGTGTACTGGGGATCATATAATGTGTGTACTGGGGATCATATAAAAGGCAATGATGTCCTCTTTCATGTGAATATCAGCAATAGTTTCGCTTTGTCACTGGTCTGCATATATTGTGTCATATTAGATTACATGTAAGTCCATTTGTAGGATCAGTTTATGGTGTCATGCTGGACATTGCATGAACTTTAAAATACACCTATCTTTGAAGTTGACAATACATGTAAATGCATCACTCTGATTCTGCAGTACATTTCAACAACTAAAGTTACAATTAATTCAGAGAAGGAAATTTTAAAATTTACTGAACTTTTATTGTGCATCTTATGGAGCGGAACTTGCATGAGTTTCAGGGTAATGCCTTAAAACGTTTCCACTGCAAGTGTATTGCAATATACCAGGGTTCAAAAACTATGATTCAATATAATGTTACTACACGTATCTTAATTGGCTAGCTTAGTGATTTGCATTTATAACCTTGTAGTCTGCTATGTATTCGAATAGTCTAATACACATGATACTTATCTGTGATGATCCATTTTTTATCCCAATTGACCAGAAGTTCCAAATTTCACCAACTTGTGACACTGGACCAGTGGATCATTGGACCAACTAGCTCTGGCCTGCCCTGAAAGCTCTTCTCTCCTCTCTGACTGTGCCCCCCCCCTCCAATCTCTGCCCTACTCAAATTGTCTTGTCTCCTTCTAGTGACCACCTCATCAAGTAAAGCTCTGCTGCCGCCCGTCTGTCTCCTCTTCCTACATGCCTGCTTCCATTTTCTCTCCTCCCTTTCATTTTTGATTCTCTTTTTCGGGGCTTTCTGCTCATTCCCTATCTCTTCTTTCCTCTCTGTACCTCCATTACATGGCCCAATGCTTTAAGAGGGCTTTTTTGTGCTACCACTAAATCTGAGGGCCTGGGTATGAATCCCACCTGGAACTCAGTTTAGTCCGTGCCTACCATCCTCCCATTGCAGGGCTCGTTTACACTCGCCCTGCCAATAAGTCCCATACAATTCTGAAGTTTCCAAATCATTTAACAGCTTTTTTCCGGCGTTATTTAAGTGATTGTTTATGGTTTTCTACAAAGAAACTTACTGAAACAACAAACAGAAAACAATGAAACACTCAAGCATTCGTTCAATTGCTTTGAGAGATCTGAAACTGTTAATTGTGAGTGTCACACCGGAGGAGAGTTAATCTTTATGTAACAACTTCACAAAACAGTGTATCATGTGGTCAGGGTCGATTCACTAGCCTTACACTTAGAGGTGAGGATCAGACTTCATGGCCCAATTTCACCAACTTGTGACAAGTCTATACTTTTGAGACTGACCAAACAGACTGGTCTCAAATCCCACTCAATCTTTTCAATGTTATTCACACCTGAATCACAAGTCTAAATCACAAAAACTGTTTCACCAACGAAATTTTTAGAAGAATTAGCTGGGAGTCACAGTCTTAGAAGGTCAAAATAGAGCTTTTTTTCTGAGGTGATTATGAGCTGTAATCTCTCAAAATTGCGACTGTGGCTACTAAAGGGATTACTGATCACTTAGAAAAACAGTTTTAAACAAGCAAACACTCCCAACAGTTTGATTTCTATTAACTGTGAAGATTTGTCATGGAATGAATTGTCTTCATCATGACACTCCTTCCTTCAACCAACCTTGTGAAAAACAGTCAAGTCATCCACAGAGGATAATCAATGAATTCAAAACTGTGAGTTGTGGACATACTCTCAGACACTTGTGTAATCTCAGTGTCGCCTTAGTGTGGTGATTATAACTTTCTTACTCAAGTTTATGGGACTGGCAAAAACATACTGTTAGTCGCCAATGGTGATTATACAAGTTTAAATCACTTGGCTGTCTTGGAGGCGACTATAGGAAGTGATTATGAAGAAAATTGTGGCAAAATGTTCACTGTCCATTTTTTCGTGTATTGTTTTACCAGGATGGATGATTGGGGCTTTCTGTCCTGTACATAGGTGTGCGGCACACGTAATTTTTTGGGGGGGGGCGAGCGACATTTGCCCAAATGTCAAGATCTACATTTAATACCATTTCAAATGAAATTGCCTGGAAATCATTAATTTTCAATGGTGTTTATTTAATAATCTGCCCAAAGTGTTTGCCTTTTTGCCCAAATTTTTAAATGTTTCCCATACTTTTTGGTGGGCAATCGCCCCCCCCCCTGCACCCCCCATACGCCTATGGTCCTGTATGTATGCACTTAGAAGGCTAATTAGGACAGGAAGAGGACATGGCAATGAGGTGAAGGATGATAGAAACAGCCATCCAACTTGAGTCCAGGTGACCCAGCCAGAGCTAGATTTAAACCTGGGACTCAGCAATTGACAGCCTGGGCAACATGCTACCACTGAGCCAACACCCTGCTGCTGTAATTTAACAGACAAAATTACATTAAAATAAATACAATGAATTGTTGAAGAATAATAAACTAACATTTACTCTAGGTTACAAAAAAATTGAAAATAATGAAATAAGGTGTGGTGCCACCGCCAGAGGGCTACTCATCATCTCGTCGGAGGTGTGACGTCGCGAGAGAAGACGAGAAGCAAGCAGATCGATACTGAGACGAATTAGGACAACACGACGAAATACATAGCTACGCATATAACCTTTGGTAGGTACCATATTGGCGCAGTTGACGAACCAAAATCTTGTGCGGGCATTGCCAAGAATATTATCTACGGATTGTATCCAAAATTTGGTTAGTTTAGACCATTTTTGGTGTTATTTTGTGACTTTAAAGTGGCCGCGAAAAGAGCCGCCATCTTGATAGTTGGAGCTGTCAAAAATTTGGAGTGATAGAAAACCGTTCAGTTTTCGATAATTACGCTCAGTACAGAGCATTCGGCGATCAATTTAGAACGCCGTGAATGTCAGTTTGTGGATTGGAATATTGCCTTCGCTTGTCAAGGAAGTTTAGGCATTATTTTTGACATTTGCAAAGTGAAAATTTGCCGTCCGTCGGTCGCCATTTTCGTCAATTTTACACACGTGGAAATACGACGTAGTGTTGTCAAAATTGAAATCTGAACTTGAAAGCAAAAGTATGCTTACAAACATAATACAAACTTAGTGGGAAGCAATTTCACTACCTTTATCTCCAGGCGACAGGAGTTGTCACTTATCTTACTTGTTATTTGATGACTTGGAACAAGTTATCAATTCATTTTCTTGTTTGAAAGTTGCCGCCATATTGAAAAAAAAAAAAAAATCCATCTTGCCATCCAAAATTAAGTATGTCCTGTAGGTGCTTCTGAACGGAGAGTCTGCACATACTGTGGGATATTATTTACTTAATAATTATTTCTCAATTAAATGTAATGGAATGACACTTTGAATTATCAGAAGGGATAGATAGCTGTCGACAGTAAATTATCATTTATCGGATTCTGATATTACATGTGAATTATCACTTGAATAATTTAATATTTTAAGTGATTTGATATTGAACATCTGAACTTATCCTCCTCCCGTGTTGACTTTGTTTTCTTATTAAGAACAAACTATTGTCCTTGTAAAAACAGGACCTGAGGTTGAATGTCCTTGTAAAAACAGGACCTGAGGTTAATGTAATTGTAAAAACAGGACTATATATTATCATGTTCTAGTAAAATCAGAACTTACTTGGATTATTATTGCTGATGTCTATGCATTAAATTCACGGATTTGTATATTGATGTACCCATGCAGGCCCTCTAGGCTAAGTTTTGTTATTACTAACCTAGACCTGTAAGTTTAATTGGATACTTGTTATTCTTGTTGCTGCTTATTATCAATTGGGGAAATTAGGTTCTGGTTACCCAGGCCCTAATCTGAGTATCACCCAACATGGCTTCTTATGATCTGCATTCAGCCACCAAAGAAGAATTAATGACTATTGAAAATCTTGGTGAAGTGTCAGCAGCAGCTATTATACAATTCCGTGAGAGTGAACGAATTACAACATGGTCTCGCTTCAGGACCTTAGCCACAAAAGTCAACTTTCGTCAAATGGCATAACTACATCAAAGTGGTGCCTGGACATCAGACATCAATGTCTTCCGAGTGAATTTTGACACCACTAATGATGTCACTCGGTCTACATTCTACATTGTAGATGAGCTGTATGAGAAGACTTCAACAATGGAACATAATGCAAGACAAACATATGATAATATAGAAAACAAAATAAGAAGTGCTGAGGACTCTCTGAACAGACGGATGGCGGATAATAAAGATGAAATTGACGTGCAATTTCAAACTTTGGATGACAAGGTGGAAGGGCTGCAGAGGAACCTATCCCAGCACACCAAACACATGGAGGACCAATTTAACATACATCAAGACCAAGTCAACCAGGAGATAAAAAACTTTGCTTCCACAATTAGTACAAATTTGATGAAAATTAATCTTCGGCTGTTCGGTGTACAAGATTTATCTGAACTTGAAGAGAGTGAGGATGAAGACGACGTTACAAGGCTGGAGTCCAAACTGGAAATGGGGAATGAAGATGTCAGAGACACCAACACCCAGAGCCATAGCCAAATTGGCCAACCCACCGAGAGTCAAGCTACTCCCCAGGATAGCAAAGTCACATGCTCCGACCAACCTGTAAGCAAGGAGGAGGGAACCTTCAGTTTCAAATATGGAGAGCAATCATCGGATGATAGGCTTGAAGGTTTTGGTGCTAGGCGTGTTTCACTGGGTGAGATGGGTGTGGGAAGAGGATTCTCACCACATGGACGGGGAAGAGCGAGGGGATTCAACCAAAAGCCAAACGTGAGGCCTGGTCATAAGCAGAAGTCTGCCCAGGAAAACTATTCGTCATATCCCTCATCGCAGAGGAACTTTCCCCAGAAGAACTACTCCTCGTCGCAGAAAAATCCGTCATACCCGGTACCTAGAAGTGGGGGGTACCCTAGTTCCAGTTATGGTAACGTACATAATGGTGTTTATTCCAAGCCTAGTTCTAACAGCAAGGGTGGCTTTGGATCACGGTCCGAGGAGAAGCCTTCAGTTAATCCTTATCGGGACTATGTTGATAATTATGACAATTTGAATCTCCGCCCTCAGAAGGGGAGAGGAGCTTCTGGCAACTGGAATCCCCGCCAACAAAGGGACAATGGGAGGGGTTATGCTCAGCCAGTACCGCAACATAATGTCAACTTGTACTATGATAATGACAATGAGGATGACAGTTTCTCTGACTACTCCCCAGATGAGAAACCTGATGCAAGAGCACCCCAGGGATACTCCATGGATGCAAGAAATATCCGTGTGGACCATTTTGATGGAAAAATGGGTCAGTGGGAGACATGGTTTCACAAGTTCAAGTTCATTGCTAGAAATTGTAATTGGACAAACAGGGAAAAGTTGTTCCGACTAACTACTGCACTATCAGGACGTGCCCTCACTGCCCATATGTTGTTCCCTGAGGAGGTACGTAACAACTTCAATGCCCTTTGTAGGGCCCTTAAGAAGAAATATGGAAAGATGAGAAAGAGTACCAAGCAGTCTCTAAGACAGGCTTTAAGATCTTGGTCAGGAATTACTGTCAAACTCACAACTTTCTAGCTTACACAACATTTATTCCAATTTCAGCCTATCTGATGTAAAATTTTGTCAGGAATTCAACTTTGAAGAAATAAATGCACCCACCCTTTTATTTTGGAAGTTTTACCCTTATTTGTAAAGCCCCCCTTAGTGGGGGTGCCAGATACCCCCAAAATTTTATAAATTTGTCTGTAGTTATATTGCTTCAGTAATAAAGCTGCTCTAATACCACTGATTAGCATACATGAATTTTATGATGGTGCATCAAAAACTATGATGACTACATGGGTATACATTTTTTGTTAAAATGACAAACATTTTGTAGTGATAAGTCGCGGTTTCTTATATTTCGCTTAATTTTCACTACACATGCATAATTTTTGCACCATCATTCTCAGCAGAAAATAAGCTTCAATTTGAGTACCAACAACCTATATTTCTGATAAATTTAGCCGGAACCAAGGAAATTCAGCTTTCAGAAATAAAATTCTAAATAAATTGCATTTTTTTATGGAGGCAGATATCGAAAAACTAACATAAACTCGTTTTAATATGACTATCTGGGCATAACGAGTTTGACTTTCAGACCTGCATGACAAAAATTGACGAAATGCAAGTTATTTAGAAAAATGACATATTTTTTTCACACACCTAGAAGTGAAAAGCAGCGGCTCCATGTTTTGTATGTGTGATCCTAATTATGCAAAGCAGGGAAATTTTTGTGTAGTCTATTGCCTTCATCTAGTCCTTCTGAACACATTGATATGTAATTCATGTCCATTAATATCTCAGATGACGTTGAAAAAAAAAAATCAAATAGGAACTTCACTTCATTCTAATAAATTGTTTTTACTTTTGTCACCTGACTTTGTTTCGATATCCTGTTCACAGAGCATCATATATTGAGACAAATCATTAAAACTGGGTGTCATTTTAAACTTTAGACAATACGTAATGCCATGGTACCCTCAATTATCACAAAACCTTGATTTCTATCAAGGAAGAGACAGTCAAACTTTGATGTCTGATAAATGTGTCACCGAAAATTAGCATTTTTCGCACGTTTTTCTACTTAAATTGTGAGATAGCGACTTGGAAACCACTATAAAGACACTATAAAAGGTCACCATCAGAAAGAGAACAATTTTTTACACAAGATAGAATATATTCCAGAATCTGTGATACGTTTTTGAGGCATCAAGAATTTTTTCACACTCATGGAAGTAACTCCTGACTAAGATCTTGAAGCCTGTCCTAAGAGCCCAACTGGGTACAGTACGCCAAAAGGAAGGTGAGGACATTGATGATTATGCTGATCGTGTCTACATCCTAGCTGTCGATGCACATCCCACGGATACCCCCAAACACATTATTGAGAATTATGCTGTGGATGCTTTCCTTAATGGCTGCCGTGATGGAAATTCTGCATGGCTGACTTACATTATGGCACCGGAAACAATGTTTGATGCCATTGAGCACATGAGACTTACACAAGCCGGGCGGCAGCGTCTAGGAGTTCGTCGAGACAGCAGACAAGTGACCTTTGATACTCCGCAATCCAGTCCCGAAGCATCTCCGCAAGTGAGACGCCTCACTGCATCATCCCCTGATGCCTGTCAAGGGTGTGGAGGAAGAGGGCACTATGCAAGTGATTGCCCAACCAGACAGAAGCGCTCCACATCCCCAGTGAAGTGCTACGAATGTGGAGGAAGAGGACACTACGCTAGGGATTGTGCCAACAGAAGAGAGAATGCTGGAGAAGATTCTAGGAGATTCAACCGGTCTCCTTCGAACAGTCCACAGAGGAGTCGTCAGTCTAACAACCGGCGCCAAGACAACCGAAATTCTCAAGGACGGGAAAGCGGTAGTAATTCACCAAATTGGCGTTCAACCATGAGACAACCCCGGAAGGAGACGGAGTCAGATAAGCAGAGGGAAAGTTCAACTGAGTCTAGGGAGGCCAAACCCAAGGCGAGGTCAGTGAAGGAGGAAGCTTTAAACTAAGTTCGGTAGGTTCAGCTGGCCATACACCTACCAGACCTTCAGAAGGCCAGGAGGTAACATGTGAACCACTTAAGAGCCAGCCACCCCCAGCTCCAAAGTCTTTGAAATTTCTTAATGAGTGTGGGCAGGAAGAATTTGAACTGGATGGGACATTTGCCCCGGCCAGTACTACTAACCTGCCTGAAAAAGTCAGAAGCTTATTTGATAAGACCACTGGTTTCACAATGTTTGCACCAATTTCTATCCACAACGTGGACAAACCAGCTGTAATTGACACTGCTGCGCAAGTTTCAGTAATGAGTGAACAATTTTGGAAAGTCTTGGGTATGGAAAAAGCAACTAATACCCGGACCCAGATAAGAACTGCCGAAAATGGTGCTATAATTGTCTGTTTCAAAGTACAGAAGGTGAAACTAGTGATAAATGGTTTTGAGTATTTCAATGACTTTGTGGTGGGTAACTTCAGTGATGACCTCATATTGGGACTAGACTTTCTGCTACAATTCAATTGTATCATTGACATTCACCAGGGCACCTTATTGGTCGATGGCAGCAATTTAGTAAAGTGCTGGATTAAGAAGAATAACAATGAAGATAGCTACTACTTGAGTCAAGTCACTTGTAGTGAAGATTGTAAGATTCCAGCTTTCACCCGCAAGGTGGTTACTGTTGAAGTTTCTGCTCCACCAGGAACAGTTATGGCCACTAGTCCAAGCCACACTACCTCACTATTGATCCCGGCTGCATTAATATCGATTGATAAGTCAACTTGCATTGAGGTGATCAATGACTCCAGCATGCCTGTGCACTTGGCTATTGGCTCTGTCATCACAGGGGCCACGGAAGCTGAGACGCTGAGATCTGTTGAGAAAGAAGATGCTGTTAGGAGCATCTCTGCTGCGGAAACTGCAAAGTCAGCTGCTGCAAGGACTCTTGAAGATGCGAAAAAGGGCCTACCAGATCATCTCCGACCCCTCTTCAATGATGCGGCTATCAGGCTGGATGAGGGGGAACAGTTGAAACTATGCGAATGTCTACAGAATTTTTCAGACGTATTTTCTGCAGACAAGAATGATCTTGGGAAATTTTCCACTATCATGCACAAGATTGAAACCACTGATGAGTCCCCTACCAAGGAAAAGTTGAGGAGGACACCATTGAAGTTTCAAAAGGAGGAAGAGAAGACTCTCAATGACATGCTGGAAACGGGGGTGATCCAACCTTCAATATCTGAATGGGCTGCTGCACCTGTCCTGATACGTAAGAAGAGTGGAGAGGTACGCTACACCTTGGACTACAGGAAATTGAACAGTAAAACTCGCAAAGATGCCTACCCACTTCCACTAATTAGTGAATGTACTGACATGCTAGCTGGTAGCATTTGGTTCCATACCCTTGACCTTAACTCAGGCTATTGGCAGATACAGATTGATCCAAAGGATCGCCATAAAACTGCCTTTCTAACAAGGTTTGGACTATTCGAACATATCAGAATGGCTCAAGGTCTTTGTAATTCGCCTGCGACATTCCAGCGAGTGATGAATTTGGTACTAAGAGGCCTAACATGGAACACTGCATTGGTGTATCTAGATGATGTCATCGTTTTCGGAAAGGACTTCATTTCCAGTATGCAGAATCTTGAGGAAGTTCTCCTGCGCATGAGGAAGCATGAATTGAAATTGAAGCCTAAGAAGTGTACTCTTTTCGGGACAGAGGTAGTATTCTTAGGCCGTCATGTTTCACAAGAAGGTGTATCCGTGACAAAGGATCACGTTAAAAGTGTCCTGGAATGGCCACGGCCTAGAAACGGTCGTGAAACAAGCAAATTCCTGGGTTTCATTAATTATCACAGAGAATTCATTCCTGGACTAGCCGGAATAGCAAAGCCTCTCTACGGTCTGACGAAACCAAAAACTGAATTTGTTTGGAGTGAAGAATGTGAGTCTGCATTTCAGAAGTTGAAAAATGTCATTACTTCTACCCCAGTTTTGACTTTCCCCAACGCTAGTGACACCTATGTTCTTGATACTGATGCTTCGGATTTTTCAATTGGGGCTGCACTTTATCAAATACAGGAAGGGAAACACATGCCAATTGCATTTGCCTCCTTGTTATTGACCCCTGAACAGAAGAGGTATTGTACAACCCGAAAAGAACTTTTGGCTATCGTGACATTCACTAGACAATTTCGTCACTACTTATTGGGTCAACAGTTCATTGTGCGTACAGATCACAGTTCACTAGCTTGGCTGTTCCGCTTCAAGGACCCTACGGGACAACTTGGACGCTGGTTAGAAGAACTCTCCCAGTATCATCTGGTTATACAACATAGAAGTGGTTCGAAGCATTCAAATGCTGACGGATTGTCAAGAATCCCTTGTGAATTAGCACCTTGCGACTGCTACCAGGCAGGGAAAACTTTATCTTCCCTGCCTTGTGGTGGATGTGCTTATTGTACCAGGCTTCACAATCAGTGGAAGACCTTCGAAGAGGAAGTTGATTATGTTGTCCCCCTGGCCATTAGATGCATTGAGGAAGTGTCCCAGGAAGAGGGAGTCACCCTCGACATTTGGAAACAACATAATCCCAAAGAAGTTGAAAATCTCCAGAAGCAGGACCAAGACATCAAACCTATCCTAAATTGGCTCCAAACAGGAAAGGACCCCTCGGAGGGAGAATTGATGCTGCAAAGTCACCCAACGAAGGCACTTTGGCGCAGAAGAGACCAGCTGGTATTGAGAAATAGCATCCTCTATTTTAAGTGGTTTGATGTGGATGGCTCTCACAAATTGAAGATGGTTGTCCCATACCAACTCCGAAACTGCATATTGAGAAATTGCCATGATTGGCGGACACCAAGGAATGAAGAGGACCTTATTTAACATCACCAGGTCATTCTACTGGCCTACAATGCGGCTTGATGTTGATTTGTATGTGAAGACCTGTGGAATCTGTCAAAGAAACAAGTCGGGTCGCGGATCAAAAATTCCGCTGCAGCATTATCAAGCAGGCCTTCCAGGTGAACGTATCCACATTGATTTTCTCGGTCCACTGCCATACAGTGGGCAGGGAAACAAATACATTATGGTCATGGTAGATCAATTTACAAAGTGGATAGAACTAGCTGCGCTGCCTGACCAAACTGCAGTCACCACAGCAAAATGTTTCTTTGAACAGTGGATTGTCCGTTTCGGTGTACCTCTGATAGTACACACTGACCAGGGACGCAACTTCACAAGTGATCTATTTGTTCATCTTTGTCAACATTTGCAGATTGCAAAGACCAGGACAACGCCATACAGACCAAGCTCCAACGGCCAAGTGGAAAGGTTAAACAGATCGATCCTCTCATTCATACGCTGCTTTTTGGAGGGGCACACAGAAGAGTGGGACAAATACTTGCCTTCCTTAGGAATGAGCCTAAGATCGACAGTGAACAGGAGCACTGGCTTCACCCCAAATATGTTGCGATTGGGACAGGAAGTTCATCTGCCTGTTAATATCATTATGGGCACACATCAAGTTGAGGACGCTGAAACACCAGGTGATTTCTTATCAAATTTGCTACGCAAACTGAGAATCACGTTTGAGGAGAGTCGTCAGAATCTGAAACTGTCTCATCCAAGCCAAAAGAGAGACTATGATGCTAGGCCAAGCCTAAAAATGCGCAGATTCAACATTGGGGATGTTGTATATTTGATCAATGATGCTGCAAGCCCAGGAGAATGCCGAAAGCTACAACCGCTGCTACGCGGTCCTTTGGTGGTGGTTAAGACCATTTCTGACTCTCTCTATGCAGTTCGAGACAGAAGGAGAACAAGTGTGCGCCATCATGACAAGCTCAGACTATGCGAATCCCGGGACATCCCGTTGTGGGTTCAACGCATGAGGAATTGCATCTTGGAGGGAAAGGAATATGTTGGACCGCCAGCTGAGGATGAAAATGACCTTTTTCTGGACCTGCTATTTGACAACGCTCCGGACGCTGACGTGGGTCCCGAAAAACCAACCAGTGGCGATGACACACCTGAGGAAGCAGAGGAGATTACCCAAGAACCTGAGGTTCCTGTTCTGCCGCAATACAGCAGGCGGGGGCGGAAAATTGTCCGTCCGGGTCGCTACCTAGATTAAGCGTTATTCAACTAACTCCTAACATGGGCCTACTCAGCATGGGATCCTCATTGGACACCATGCTGACTCCTACTTTTCTTTTGGTTCCAGATTAACAATGTCTACTGTGAGACCGCCTGGACTATTTCATCGGGCCGAAACCCCGCTTGCCCAGATTATGGGTAAAAATGTTTCATTGGATGAGGTGAAGGATTTCCTGCAGGTTTATCGACTGTTGCCAAAGTCGATGTTGCCCCTCATCTCCATCAGGACCGGAGATACCTACCTACCCATTGACTTGGCAGTGGATTGCCTCTCCCGGAGGTACGTCAGCTGGAGAGTACGTCGTACTACGTCATCGGAGGAGCAGAGGAGCCGCATCCGGTTGGATTACGGGAGGCACCGCGCCCTATGGGAAGTCAGGAAACCCGTCACGCTAAGAGAAGTTCTGTATCTTCAGCTGGCACAGGTTCCCCTGTGCCTGCACACACAGAAGAGTCTTCTGCAGGATCAGGTTCCCCTGAGCCTGCACGTTCGAAGACACTATCGGCAGGATCAGGTTCCCCTGGGCCTGCATATCAGGAAGCCTCGCCTGAAGGATCAGAATACGTAAGTGGAACGGAATCAGTAGGGTCGGATCACTCTGGCCCTACCAGGACCGTTATTATTTCGGATAATAATAGGTCCTCCACTACGACCACAGGTTCTGAGGACTCGGACCATGCTTTGTCATCGGGAAGCCCGTCTTTGCCTTCGCCAGGAAGGAAAGGACAAGTGGTCACCATGCTGCCGATTGAGGTTCCGGACGAGCCAGCATCCAAGAGGAGGAAGCAGGACGCGAAATGTAAACTGTGTGGCCAGCTGGTGGGCAGCTTGAAGACCCATGTGGAGTCCAACCACTTTCCTCGGTTTTTCCAACCGCACAGGGCCTGTTTCAGATGCCATTCGCATTTCACCAAGAACAACACCCTCCAGGCCCATGTGAGGACGAAGCACCGGAATGACAGGGAGGGCTGCCTTCTGTTCGGAGCTGAGAATTATGACTACTGGCTGAGAGGGATGGTGCGGCTGGTCCAAGTATTACTCTCTCAGTCTGGTTTCATATCAGCAGTTCAGCTTAGTGCCTTATGCGAGAGGAAAGGCTTTGTCCCATCTGATGGCACTCACGCCCAGCCCCCTATGAATTTCCTGCTACAGGACGTTGGCACAGCCCTGGGATTGGACTCCCCAGATCGTCTGAAATTGAAGGGGCTGGACAACGATATTAGTATCCTCCACTGGGAGGTCGTCTATCATTTGGTGGCACATTTGATCCCCCAGCCCCGTCTGCGAGATTTCCAAAAGATCAGACCTGATGACGTCAGGAAAATATCATCAAGCCTGAAGAACCCGTCGGTTGGTGACACCCACTGTCACTTCAGGATTACCTGTAGTCGACTGAAACTCCCATACGACGAGGCTGCCACCAAACTGAGTCGAAACAGCAGTGGAGACATCAGCTACGTCATCGACAATTTGGTATTCAACGAGGCAGATTGGGATGGGACTGGCCCGAGGTTGCTGAACTACACTAAGGGGGGGTCGGGAAAGGCCTCGGCCCTCCGACTACATTACTGCTATGGAATGCACCCGCGTTGGGAGTCTCCCTCTACCGAAGCTTTTGCCAAGCTGTCTGAGCTTCTGAAAAGTCCCGGGTGCGTGGGCATTGGTGAAATGGGTTTGGATCGGACCTGCCGAGAATCCAGTTGGAAATCCCAGGAGGAGGTCCTCACCAGGCTAGCCCGTATGGGTGTGGGGTCGGACAAGCCGCTGGTCCTACATCTCAGGGGTGAGAATGACGACCTGTCAACTGTGATCCCGGACGCCCTACGTTGCCTACGAGAGGCCCATATGCCCACCTGCCATCCGATCGACCTTCACTGTTGCACTGGCACCCTTGAGCAGTGTGAGGAGTGGTTGAGACGCTATCCACGTACAGTATTCGGACTAACAGACAGGTCGTTGAGGTTGGACCACTGCGCAACATTCGTCAAAGGAATTTGCCTTGAAAATATGGTCCTGGAAACTGATTCACCCTATCTAGCTGATGGTCCTTGGGACATATTTCACCTTGTCAGGAAAGTTGCTGCGCTGAGGAACGTACCGCAGAGGACCATTATGCAGATTTCATCAGCGAATGCAGAGCGGATCTACTCCCTGTCGAAGCACTGAAGTGCCAACCCCGTGAGCGCCCTTCCATAATATATGGGAGGGACTAGTCATATTTAGTAAGCGCCCTACCATTTTTGTAGTTAGCATCTGAAATCTGTGTTGCAGTCTTCATATTATGAAGGTCTTCTTACTTAGACTACTAAGGAAACAAGGAGAATCACATTTGCCTATCCCCATGAGGGAAACCCTTGAATGACATCATCAATATTTGTGTTCTTTGGTCTCAGGAGACCTGGCTCATTTGAGAAATATTCACATGAGCTGCCAACAAATACTCATGTTTCCAAGAATTAGGTCCAGTGAATAAGTGGATCAAAGTAATTAATAGCAGCACAAGCATTGATAAGGAAAAAAATACAAGCTGCATCATTATAAGAGTATTTTTCTGAGCCTGACCCTGTTTTCATGAAATCCCAAGTGGGCCTCTCCACCTTCAGCGCCTCTCAAGCTTGTCTGGGCATTTTTGTTGTGGCTGCAAAAACATTGGAAACATTATATACTTGTTTTCATGTCATTTAACTGTCAAAGAGAAAGTATATATAGCAGTATGACTCATGGTCTGCAGACTCTGCACTGGTAACACCACAGAACAAGTCGTTTCCCGCCGAAATTTTGTTATAAGGAAACCCCCACTTGGGGCCTCTTTGACTTGAGAAGAACAACATGGAGAGAAGTGCTGTGTTTGCAGGCATCAGGATTTAAATGTCGTAGTTGTGGAACAATTTTACGCTTATATACCATGTCAGTGATGGAATGCAGGAGGAAGCTCTCAAGATGCCTATGGATCATGGATATCTACCATTTCTGTCTGGGAGCTGCTGCTTGAGCTGCTGAACAGGTGTGTAAATGAGTTTTACTTTGGTGCCTCTGCGATAGTCGCCAGGCCAAGCCTATTGTTTTAGGCCAAGCCAATTAGTTGCTGTCTTGTGTCCCAGGGAAGCAGGGAGTAAGCCTACTAAACTGGTCTGCTCTCTCTGCTCATTCCTGGGTGTCAGGCAATCACATGTAGATGGGCAATTGTGGCATGCTGAACTGCCAATTGGCAATCACAGCTAATCACTAATTGCCGTGGCCTTAAGAAGAAGAAGAAAGAAGTGGGGACTAGTCAACTTGCCAGGGGAGACCTCGCCAGGCCCACTTGTGCCACTACTCGCCAGTTGATTTCTCGCCAGTTCCCAAACCCGCCAGGTTACCTATTAGAGCCCATTGTGTGGTTGTTTTAATTTGTTTATTTATTAAAAGAATAAAACCTTTAATAAAATTGCAGATTTAACAAGATATTTATGGTTTTTTTTTTCTCATTATACATGTAGGCCTACACTGTATGAAAACACGGCATATTTGTGTACAAATTGCCTATAACATGAACATAATATTGATTTGATTGTTATTTGAAATTATCTAGGCCTATTCTAAGTGTTTAATGTGAAGTCTAATTAGAGTTTAAAAGACAACAGATTATAAGTCGATCTTTCATGAAAATAAACAACAATTGAATAGTAATCAAGAACCTATTTTGAACACACAATGGCCTGAGTAAAAGTAGATAATTGATTTCATATATTTCCAATACACACTTTCGATATCTTATAAATAGGCCCAAAGCAATTATAAACAGAACATTTCTTTTTCACTGTTTGAACTCAAGTGTCAAGGATTGTAAGAAGTAGATAGTTTTAAAAGAAAAAAAAACAGTTATAAATGAATATACCTCAACAAATTACACCCTTGTAAAATATTTAACATTTAGGCACATCCATCTTTCTGTGTGAAATTACAAATTACTGGAAACTATAACAGAAAACTATTTTATAACACGATTTTGCATAATTATTTCTCTTAATAAATCAAATACTTCAAAACTCATTCCTAATTTATTAAAATTTTGAGTGGCGACATACAGTCCAAAGTAATGTGGGCCTATGTATTGTTCTGCAAAGGTGTTACAATGTAAATTTGGATTGCATTGCATTGACACTGTCGTTTGTTCTATTGAACAATGAATTACATAATTACAGAAAACGCGTCAAGTTAATTGGAGGCCTCTGGTAAGCGTTGTAGGTTTAGCAATAAAGAAATTTTTGAATAAAAATAATAGAAATTTAATATATATTTTAATATTTATTCGACAAACTCAACTGATATTAAAAGAGAAACATGTGTCAAATTAATGAATGTGTATGAAATCAGAAAACTGTTAATGGACTTTGACAATAACAAGGCAAGCTATAGGCCTTGATCTATCTCGACAGATGAACAGGTGGATCCAGATAAATGCTTTTATCTCGTGGATTGTTGAATTGAGTGATTGATGTTGTGATTGATTGACGGTAAGTTGGTTGATTGTTTGAGTGATTGACTGATTCATTCAAGTTGTTTAATAATGCTGTAGGGCATGGGCCTAAAAGTGATTGTAAATAAATCTAATTTGACATACATTTTATAAGAGAGACAACTAGGCTGACAGAGGTTTTATTGGGCAGAACCTTAAATTGAATACAGTTTTTTAATAAAATCGTCCTGCTTCCATCTAGACCTGTATTTTTTTCTGAAAGAAATAACACCTGAAACTTGAAAACTTGGTAATGACAGCACCCGTGTTTTTTTTGTCACTTTTAAATTTCAAACTCGATTTTGAGCCACTTCAATTCTTTGACACAAAGATAATCATGTAATATACCATTCTTATAACATTAACAATGATATATTTAAGCTATGTATGGGCTAATATAAATATAAACTGGCGAGTTTATGACCTGGCGGGTTTTCACCTGGCGACTTGGTGCCCTGGTGAGTTTTCGCCTGGCGAGTTTTCGCCCGGCGAGTTTTCGCCCGGCGAGTTTTCGCCTGGCGAGTTGACCTATGACCATTGCCGTCTGTGGTCCATTGGAATTGAACTTCAATCTTCCAAAAAAGCAATTTAGACAGTATGTGCATCTATGAGGGAAGTAATGCACTCAATAGTTCAAATTACACCCACACAAGTTTCATAGATTGAAAATATCACCCAGATAATCTACCCTAGACGAATCCATCAGAAACTCCATATTATCATTGATTTACGTCATGAGCGTCATAGCCAATCAGCGACCAGGATTCCCGTCCACTTCAAATGTTTACCGCCAATTTATGAGGGAACTAAAGCCTCCACAGAGACATACCACCTATCATTTTGAAGGTCTCGGAGAGATCTATCTGATGCAGTAAGAATCACAACTCTACGATTTACGTAAGCGAGCGAACCAGCAAAATCGGCCTCATTTGCATAACATGTGTGAAGGCCTGCTCATTGGCCAGTCCTGGGGGTGTGTCTGACTGATTCACTGAAGGCTTTGCTGAAGTGGAAAATATAGGCAATCATATAAGAAATCAGCAAATGAGTTATTTTATTTTGCCTCTAAAATAAGGACATAGATGTACAAATGTGACACTGTCAGAACTTGGGTTTCATTCATCTTCTCAGTGCTTAATAGTGTCTGGCTAAGAGCCTCCTTTATGAATTACTCCTTACTGTACCAAGTTCATAGGACAAAAGAAACATGCTATTGGCTCTATGGCACATGCACCATAATGTGTAAAAAATATCAAAATAGTCACATATGATTTGAGGATATCATAAAAAAATCAATTACGTAATTCAGGACATACTATATAGTTACCCTTGCCAAGCAATATTGGTTTTCATACAACAAAGATTTGTTCCAATTTACATATTTTCAAAATTTGCATTTAATTTTCAGTCAGCAGAACCTACAAGTCAGGGCTTTGGAGTCGGATAGAGGAGCCGGAGTTGTGGAGTCGGAGGTTTGTGGAATGGAGTTTGAGTAGGGAGTCGAAATCTGATTATGAGATGGACAGGAGTCAAAAATTAATTGGTTGCTCCTGACCCCTAAAAATATTTAATTCAATTTACAAATACATAGTGAGAGCAATAAAAAATATAGACAAATATATAAATTTTACAAAACTACCGTGTATTCATATCAAAAATCTATTAAAACTTTGTATAAATACTTTTTCAGGAGACCTTTGAAGTCGCTTTTCAGAAAGCCAAAAGAGTCAGGAGTTGGAGTCACTTCACTTAATATCCGAACCAGAAGCCCTGCTACAAACTGAACAAAAGACGATAAGGTGTGGACCCAACATTTGAGGAAGTAAGTTCACTCCACTACAGTGCATTCTTGTGGTTTCAGATATTCATATATATTTTTTTTTTAATCGAAATTTTGTTTATATTTATATATTATTACATGCGTTGTTTTATAATTGAGAGGTTTCTCCCTGCCTACCTATACCATGTATATTTCTCCGAGGCTCTCAAAAGATATATCTTGTTAATATTATGTGTGTCCAGCTCATGGAGAAATGGAACAAATGTCAAGGAATCTTACCCTATCATGTCATCTCCGAAGTGTTTTGTTTTTGAATCAATTTCTCTTACTGATTCTAGTGTTGTCTTTTTCCATTTATTGTTTCTAAACCCATGTAATTATGACTTTATAAGTGAAAATTTAAAAAAAACTAAACTACATTTGACGTGTGAATTTTATTGTAATCATTTAGAAAAATTTTCTGTGTATTATTGATTTTAGTCCGCATCGATGGTTTGACAATCTACGACAATTTTATGTGTCCCAAATCAGTGTTTCACAACAAAAGTTAGTCATTCATGACCGGATGAACATTAGCATGTGAATCTCATTGAAAGGGTTTCCAAATATAATTTTCCTTACACCTTTGCTTCTAATCCATCGTTTGACAGGCAAAATCATCGCCACTTATGGTCAGAAATTGTCAAACAATCAGATTTGGCATGTGAATTTCGTTGAAAGGGTATCCAAATATAACTTTCCCTACTCTTTAGCTTCTAATCCATCGTTTGACAAGCAAAATCATCACCGCTTATGGTCCGAAATTGTCAAACAATCATATTTGGCATGTGAATTTCGTTGAAAGGGTATAATCCATCGTTTGACAAGCAAAATCATCACCGCTTATGGTCCAAAATTGTCAATCATATTTGGCATGTGAATTTCATTGAAAGGGTTTCCAAATATAATTTTCCCTACACCTTTGCTTCTAATCCATCGTTTGACAGGCAAAATCATCATGACTTATGGTCCAAAATTGTCAAACAATCAAATTTGGCATGCGAATTTCATTGAAAGGGTATAATCCATCGTTTGACAAGCAAAATCATCACCGCTTATGGTCCAAAATTGTCAAACATATTTGGCATGTGAATTTCATTGAAAGGGTTTCCAAATATAATTTTCCCTACACCTTTGCTTCTAATCCATCGTTTGACAGGCAAAATCATCACCACTTATGGTCCGAAATTGTCAAACAATCATATTTGGCATGTGAATTTCGTTGAAAGGGTATAATCCATCGTTTGACAAGCAAAATCATCACTGCTTATGGTCCAAAATTGTCAATCATATTTGGCATGTGAATTTCATTGAAAGGGTTTCCAAATATAATTTTCCCTACACCTTTGCTTCTAATCCATCGTTTGACAGGCAAAATCATCACCACTTATGGTCCAAAATTGTCAAACAATCATATGTGAATTTCGTTGAAAGGGTATCCAAATATAATTTTCCCCACTCTTTAGCTTCTAACCCTCGTTTGAAAAGCAAAATCATCACCACTTATGGTCCGAAATTGTCAAACAATTATATTTGGCATGTGAATTCCATTGAAAGGGTGTCCAAATATAATTTTCCTTACACTTTAGCTTCTAATCCATCATTTGACAAGCAAAATCATCACTACTTGTGGTCCGAAATTGTCAAACAATCATATTTGGCATGTGAATTTCGTTGAAAGGGTATCCAAATATAATTTTCCCTACTCTTTAGCTTCTAATCCATCATTTGACAAGCAAAATCATCACCACTTATGGTCCGAAATTGTCAAACAATCATATTTGGCATGCAAATTCATCGAAAGAGTTTCCAAATATATAATTTTTCCTACACTTTTGCTTCTAATCGATCATTTGACAAGCTAAATCTTCTCCACTTATGGTCCGAAAATGTCAAACAAGAATGTTTGGCATCTGAATTTCATTGAAAGGGTATCCAAATATAATTTTTCCTGCACTTTTGCTTCTAATCGATCATTTGACAAGCAAAATCTTTACCACTCATGGTCCGAAATTGTCAAGCAATCATATGTGGCATGTGAATTTCATTGAAAGGGTTTCCTAACATAATTTTTCCTGTACTTTTGTTTCTGATGCATCATTTGACAAGCAGAATCTTCGCGACTCGTGGTCTGGAAATGTCAAACTATGATATTTGTCGTATCAATTTAGTTGAAGGGGTTTGCTAAGAACAATATTTGCTGCACTTCAGCTTCTAATCTTCACTGTGAATACTTTTTGTTGTCTGTCTGTCTATAATCCATCAATAGACAAGAAAAATCTTCACAAATTATGGTCTGAAAATGTCAAAAAAAAATTTGGCATGTGAATTTCATTTATTTCCCACACGCTTGATTCTAATCCATCATTTGACAAGCAAAATCTTCACAACTTATGCTCCGAAATTGTCAAAAAATCATATTTGGCATGTGAATTTCATTAAAAGGGTTTCCAAATACAGCTTTCCTACACTTATGCTTCTAATCCATCATTTGACAAGCAAAATCTCCACAACTTCTGCTCCGAAAATGTCAACAATGTTTGGCATGTGAATTTCATTGAAAGGGTTTCCAAATAAAATTTTTCCTACACTTTAGTTTCTAATCCATCATTTGACAAGCAAAATCTTCACTCATGATGGTGAAAAATCTGTTCTCTATTGCTGCAAAATTGTTAAATTGTACTTTTTAATATTGGTTAGTTTTTAATAAATAAACAAATATGGTCCAAAAATGTCAAACAACAATATTTCGCATTTGGATTTCATTGATAGGCTTTCCAAACACAATTTTTCTTACACTTTTGCTTCAAATCCATTATTTGACAACCAACGTTTTTAGCCCTTATGGCAGGAAAATTTCAAAACAATATTTTGCATGTGAGTTTTATTGAAAGGTTTCTACGATATTTAATTCACGTCTTTGATCTTTTCTCAGTTGATCATTTCTCAAATCATATAAAATACCTTCATTTCAAAAAAATCTCATGTTGTCTGTCCATTCCACTACTTTAGGAGTTGCAAGGTGCTTTAATCAGTACTACAGGTTATCATTTCATTGTGTTGAATTTCCTATGGTCTTTCTTTGGTAGTTTTTTCTGCCAATGAATTGACATCCATTGTTCGCCATCTCCTGTCAACTCTTCCTTTCATGTTGTGAAAATGTCAATCACATATATTTGCCATGTGAATCTCATTTACAGAATGTGTTCTGCATATTCACTTCTGATCTGCATTCACCACTTACGAGGTTGTGAAAATATGCCTTTTTCTGCATCTCTGCTTCTCAATCCACCCATTCACAAAGCTGCATATTCACTGGTTAATGACCCAAAAATATCCAACAACAATATTTGCTTATGCCTTTCATTGAATTTGACAAACATTGTTTTCACTGCTTTGTGAACTGCAGATGTCAGCCGCCACATTTATTTTATGCATTTCATGGAAAGGCTTTGTACATAATAGTTCTTCATCAATGCAAAATATCCGTATGCCGCATAACAAAGCTGACTACAATTCTTTTTTTTAAAAGAATTTCTTGTTTATGGGAGGGACATTAAATTTTTATTTTTTTTCTCTCTACGTACCAACCCTACAATTTCCCTGCCAACCTATGGATGGAAGGGAAGAGGGGGGGAGGATTATATATATACATATTGTATTATGAAGACTGTTGCAAGTGGATGTTTCTCCCCACAGGATTAGCACAGTCAGTGCCATGTGCTCTGGATTTTCTGTAAATATTTTCCCACATGGTGCTGGATTGCACTTACGCATTTGGGATTGTACATATATTGGATTGGATATGCACATATTGTACGTTCTCTGGCGGCAGTTAAACTAGGCCCTGCAGGAACATCACTAACTAATTGTAAAGATTAGTTGCTTCCCAAAGATTCCATCAGAAGGTATAAAATAATGACAAAGATTGGAATTGGTCTTCACTCCTTGATAACTGGATACAAACTGATTTATTCAGGTAGGTTACAAGATGGCTGCCGTTCCAGCCCATTGAGCATGAGTATACAGAGAGACACCTAGTGGCCACTGGGCCAAGGGGAGCTGTGGGGGGTCAAACACCCTGACCCCCTTCTCCAGTCCCAAACACCTTGAATTGGTCATAGATGAGATAGCTTCCCTTTGTAGTTGGCTTGCTCTGTTATCAAGTTTAACCCCCATACATTCCACTTCTGCAATTGATTAGTTTGGAATTACCCAAGCTACTTTAGCTTGATTGGGGGTGGTCCCTGATAGGCCCCTTTGTGTACCTTCAGTGGGAATTGGCATTGACCACAATTGGTGGTCAATTCCATTTCCACACCTGAGCAGTTAGGAGCCATTCAGAGGCCACCTGGGTCCAATCAAGCCAAGTGCTGATAGTGGCTTCAAAGCCATTGTGTATGAATTGAATAGCATTCTTGTCCCTGTAATTCTAAATGACCAACTGACAAAGGGGCAGCTTTCCCATAGGGGAGTGAAGCTGTGACACAGCCCTGTTATATGGTAGACATGAAATATGAATATAAATATGAATATTGCTTGTACAAGAAACTTACATATGCCCCCCCCTATAAGTAGATCTATGGAATAACATGGAGTAGATCGTTAGCTTAGATTAGGGTAAAGTTTGTTGAATTGATCCGCAATATATTTCTATTAGCAGTACCATTGTTTATTTCCTACATCACTGATGTAGTATACCACTCAAAGGCCTGTCCTATTTTAAAGGTCCAGTCTCCTGTCAAAATAAAATGGTACTGTAGATTCGAACTGTGTCACCCAAATTTTGTGTTATTTTTGTATTAAACTACCCCTAATGGGTGATGATAACATACTCTTATTGAGTGTTACCATTTGAACTATGCTAAGGTAAAGAGTAAACATGGTGTAACTAAGATAAAAAGAAAACATGCAATTATTATTTCATAGATCAATTTGACTGATAAAGTGAGTATAAGATGTGCTAGCGTGGTTTATCAGGCAATGTGTTGCCAGTAAATGGAAAAGTGTTCATTTTAAAACTAACATGTACAGCGCATACATGCTTTACAATAAATTGGTCCTTGGAACTTGATCTTCGCGACCTCTGTTCTTGATCTTCGCGACCTCTTGGAGTGTTACTTGATCTTCGCGAATCTTGTGGTAGGATCACTTTGGTTAAGTGATGACGATCACATCAGTAACTTTTGCTGTCCTTGCAAGGGAGTTAAGTGTGATCGTGGAATGTAGCGCGAGTGTACTAGTCACCCATCTTAGTAGTGCGCTTAATAGACGTACATGCGGGTGGTGACTGCCTAATATTAAAATGTTGCATCAATAGGGATGATACATACGACGTATTGGCAGCCACCAGGCCCAAAATAGACAAAGATATATCAATTATTTAAATGCAGGGGAAGCCTGATTCGTCAAACGTCACTTAGTCTGTAGTCAGTGAGGGAGGATGTCTGTGGGATTTTGAGGTGTTGTGGCAGTGGTGGCAGTGCTGGCCAACGTGAGGGGACAGGTGCTGAGGGGTCGTGGTAACGTACGTGTGTTGCTTGTGGTGTGGTAAGAGGTAGAATTTCAAAGTCAGAGATTTTCTCTTTTATAAAGGTGTAAATGGAGGTCCTGAACCTCTTGCATTTAACAATGACCACAATAAGAGCTACCAAGACGAGGCCTATGAGCACCGCATTTACAGTTCCAAATATGTCTATGTTATCTAAGATGGAGGTTTTGATTTTTACCTCGGGTAGAATAATCTGGCTTATTGAAGCTGTAACTGGAGATAAACTGGCCATGGATTTTAATTTAGGAATGTTACTGACTATTGCTTCTGCTTTGAGATTGAGTGACAGATTAAACATGGCCGGGACATCAATGGAGGGCATTGTGTACCGTTTGTTTAGAAACTTTTGACTGATGCAATTGACTGACCATTGGTCGGAACTGATGACACAAGGTTCTAAGCATGTCAAGTTGTAAGCGCCTGGAGAGAGATTGAGGTACCTTGCCTTCTGACCTGCACATCTAATGGCAATTCTTTGATTCCACGTGGTGAGTGCAAATTGGTTGATATCAAGGTTGGCCAGAACTGGCTCATTTTGATGAGCTCTGATATCTACTGTGCAAGTGGCCACCAGGGCTTTGTTGTTGGTGATTAGGCCTCTTGCACATTTCATCATGGATGAACCAAAAGAAATGGAGGGCTGGCAGACTATGGGATTATGATATTTGCATTTAAGGGGTTCAAACATTGCACCCGAGACAGTGTCAAATGCATAACTGGGCTTAACGTTAATTGTAACTTTATAGGTTGAATTGGACACTGGTACTGGGTGAGCAAGAATATGATACAATAAATACGGGGTATCTGCCAGCAGAGGTATTTCAATTTGATAATAGATTGACTGTGATGATGGTAGCCAAATGGGCTTTACTTCAATATATTGATAATACCAATGAATGTCGTCCACGATGAGGTGTTGGCCAGCCGCTTCTGTCAGTATCTGTCGTAGATGGTCAGGGGAGAGTAGGTCGGTCGTCAGCTTTCCCAGGTCCAAGGCTTGTTGTTGGCGCTTAAAGAGAGCAGAAAAAGCAATATATTCATTGAGAGTTTGTGACAAAACATCAATGTAACGATCAAGTTGTGTTGTAATGATTAACAAAGCAATTTGTTGAGACTGTTTTGAATTGGTAACTTGATTTGCTATCATGACATCATTCAATGAGTTGTAATGCTTGACTAGTGACGCCTGCTTATCAGCCAAGGCCAAGGTTAAGGAGCGCGTTTGGTTGAGGACTGAGGCCATGGTGTTCGATGCGTGTGCTAAGTCTTTCTGATTGTCGTGCAACTCTAGCATGGCTGACTTGAAACGCCTAAGTTGACTGGTGGTGGCAACTCCAAAGAGAGCGCTCAAAATTGTGCCACCAAAGTCTAGTAAGCCACGTTTGGACCTCCTTGAGCCTGATTCTGCTTTCTTAAGAGTATCCAGCATGTGCTGACGTCTGCTCATTTGCAAATGAAAGTCAGCATCAGTGTGAATTTTCTTAATGGATGAGAATATAGTACTTAAATGATTGATTTCCGTGGCTAAAGATGTGGGGAATTCAGGCTGGTCTAACGTTACATAAATATGCCAAGTCGCAGCAATTTGGCGTAGGGTTTCGCCTCCTCTGACGCTAACACCATCAGGCAGTGGTGTGACAAGCACTGGAATTTGCTGTGCTTGAAGCTGGTACGAGCCGCTGAGAGCTAGCAGCATCAAGAGAGGCAACATGATTAAGGAACCACTTAACTTGAGCAATCGTTGCGATGCGTAACTTCTTCTGCTGTTGTTGTGTGGGAATGAGGTCTTCAGGTAGCTGCCTTTTGACTGCACGCTGCAGGTATGCTCGTTGCCTCTTAAGTTGTGGTTGCTGCAACTGTGGTTCTCTTCTCTTGAGCTGCGGCTTCGGAACAGGTGCCGGTGGGCGTCTGTGATGTGGCTGTCTGCGAGGCTGTTGTGTCTGTGTTGAAGGCGGTCTCTGAGGGGCACTGCGACTTGTGTTGCCCTGGGGTCGTCGACTGGTGAAGTCCTGAGTCGACTCTTGTGCGGTGGGCTGTTCTACTCGTCGTCTCTTGTGTGCGCGCGCAGGACTGGGGGTGGTACTTTCGTCAGGGTTGACTGGCTGCGGTGGGGGCACCAAGAAGGCGCGCTTTGCAATGCGTGGGCCCTGGCGGGGATTTCTCAGTGGCCTTTTGCAGAGTACATCCCATGCGATATTGGGATCCACCAGTTTGACCTTGTTGACATTCAAGGTCTTTATGTGTCCTGATTGCTGATGGCGTAGCTTCACAACTTTTCCTTTGACCTGAATGACTTCCCATTGTGGGTCCCATTTAGACGTGAGGGATAAGCCCTCCTGCACCTTGACGACGACAGTGTCTCCCACCTTGACTTCCTTGTTGTTTGCTTGGCGCTCTAATCTTTCCCTGTTATGATACCTAGACTGAGCCGTGGCTGCTGCTGCTGTTCGTAGAGCAGTGGCCACATCATTCAATCGGTCGTCTAACAACTGAGTTTGTGGTAGAAGCTTGGAGAGCGGTAGTCGTGGCCTGCGGCCATAATGGAGGAAGTAAGGTGTGTAGTAGGGTGCATCAGTTGCCCCAACATCAACCGATCCAGCTGTACCTTGGTCCATAGTTGGGTTTTACCACACAAAATAAGATTATGAAATTTCAGCTTGATCGATGGATATTTAGGGGTGCCTCCGAGAGCATCTTTCTTTTGAGTTTTTCAGGATAAATTACGTTTCCGTAAGATCGCGGTTTGCGATAACTTGAGTTATATAGAAGATATTTAAAAAACTAATGACATATTTGGATTCTGCAGAAAATTTCCTTCAAAATGAATACCTGGAACCTATGTTTCCGTCAACATTATGGTGATCATGTACTGCAAGATATGCTTTTACTTCGATTATTATGTACGACGTCACTGATATACACAAGTTTCTGTTTGTATGACTGCATGGTACTTATTCTTTGCTTTTCTCTTCATATAAATTATGTTTCATAAATATCAGTAGCGATTTACTCAGTATTCAATTTTATCTCTCAAAGCAATTTCAATTATTCATGATGATCTCAAAAAGTTTTATGACTACGAAAAGAGAAAAAAACAAGTTTACCCTATCAGCATGCCTCGGCGGTCAAACATCGGCCCGAAACTGGTCCGATGATGCTGCCATCGGACTGACGCTCGGACGACGTTGGACCGCCGAGGCATGCTGATAGGGTTGCTATGCTATGTGTTGATAAGTGATTATAAGTCCCAATTTATTGAAACCTTATGAAAAACTAGCCCTGACACTTTTAGTGCACAAGGAGATGGATTCATGTACACTAAGGTTCATTAGCTGTCCTATGAATAAAAAAAAATAGAGCCGGGAAACCGTACCATGGCTTGAGCTAGTGTTAATGTGTTATGGTAGTTAGAGGAATGTAAGTACTACTTCTCTTTCTTTCTATATTTCTGCATTTGAAATGATATTCTCTTCATTATTAATTTACTGCAATATCTTAAACTTGACCATTCTTAACACTTGCAGGATGATTGGTTTTAATGAATTTAATCTGATTTATTTATATTTATGAAAATATCCTTTTAAAAGGCCTATCCACCATTGCCTCTCAAAGACTTTCATGAAGGTCACACAGTATGGCATCTAAACCATTTATCACTTATGCAGATCTCGCACATTCCTAATATAATGGAATTTAAGTAGAAAGGTTTGTACCCTTCTGCATGAGACTGCAAGTAATCAATACCTTTTTTAAAACGCCATGTAAGTTTGAGCGAAAATGTTAAATAAATATTACATTTATTAAATTGCTTCTATTCTTGTCATGGAATTGTGACTATAGATTAAATCTATGAATTAAATCCTCCTTGGACCTTGCCATCTATCTAGTGCAGGATATACACATTTTGTATATTGACAGTCTCGGTGAACATAGTCCTGGATATAGGCCTACTCTAAAAATGTTGGTTTGAAGCTTAATGTGGCCTCAGAAAGTACTTCCAGAAAATATACAATGTGCAGACAATATTTGTATTTCATTAATTTGCAGAATATGAATGGTTGATTACAATATTATGTACAATTGTACATTGACACATCTTCATGTGCACTATAATATCAGGCAAGTTTTCTCAGTGTTAAAACAGATAATGACTTCTTAATGCAAAGCATATCAGTAATGTTGTTTCTTATTAATTGTCATACTGTCGTAAAACATTAATCAAGATCATTGAATCCTTGAATGACAGAAATAGCTTTGAGGGCCAATGAGAAATACTGAGTATATTATAACTCATATGCACCAAACATAATAAATAAGAAAGGAACAATTAAAGCCAAAGTATCTTGCAGTCATTTAAATAAAAAATTTTGTATATGAGTGAAGTCGAATAAAATATTCAAAATAAAAATACATCCTGCCCCCATGGCATCAACATTATCTCTACGAAAGCATAGGTTCCAGGTATTCATTTTGAAGGAAATTTTCAGCAGAATCCAAATATGTCATTATTTTTCTTCTATCTTTTATATTAGTTAAGATATCGCAAACCGCGATTCTGCGGAAACGTAACTTTTCCTTAAAAATGTCTTAGGAAATATGCTTCCGGAGGCACCCCTAAATATTATTTGATCTGGCTGATTTTTTAGTATGTTCATCTGGCTACCAAAACACAACTTCATGACAAGGTACAGCTGCCTATCTATATTTTTTATTTTTCATGGGGCGGCTGATGCACCCTAGTGTGTAGCCATGTACGCTGGAAACAGAGCAGTTGTATGCCAGTAGAGCTGGGCCCAGTTGATCCTGCCAGGTTGACCTGTCATTGTTGATTAATTTAGCTAGAATGGCCTTGAGTGTGCCGTTAAAGCGTTCACACTTTCCATTAGCCTGAGGGTTGTATGCCGTTGTTCTCCTGTGATCTATGCCCAGATCGTGTAAATAGGATCTAAGGGCATGTGAGTTGAATTCACAACCAAGGTCCGAAATAATCACATCCGGATAGGAGTGCCTTGGAAAGTACTCTCTGGTCAGGACCTTCCAGACTTCGTGACTTGTCTTCCTGGGGATTGGAAATGCCTCGGCCCAGCCTGTGCAGTGATCTACAATTGTGAGAACATATTGATTTCCTTGAGGAGACGGGACGAGTGGTCCAATCAGATCCATTGCGATGAATTGAATGGGGGCTTTAGAAATAGGCATTTCACCCATTGGCGCTCTTTGTGTGGATCTGGAGTGTGCAATGCAGATTGGGCAATTCGAAGTAAATTGTTGAATATCTGCTTTCATGCCTGGCCAGACAAAAGCCTCTTGTAATTTTCGCATTGTTTTCATGAATGACATGTGTCCCACATCTTTGTGCGCTCTGGTGATTGCATGCTGTCTGAAAGCTGGGGGTAACACTAGCCTCGGGTGGTCCGTTGCTTGTTGAAAGGGTCGTTTCGTGGAGTACAAGAGACCGTTTATGACCACATAATTGCTCTCATCATCGTGTTGCTCCGTCCATTCAGTCATGCTTTGTTGTTGTTGAGCTACCTGGCGAAGGTCAAGGTCATACAAGTGCGGCATTGGATCATCTGCTGGGGCAAGTGGGAGTTGGTCACCTAATTGCCAGTACCCCACATCAAACGTGTTAATCGACTCCTTTTGTTAGCATATCGGCCCTAATGTTCAACTTGCCCTTATGGTACTTGATCTTGCAATTGTACTCAGCCATAAGGACTGCCCACCTTTGGATCTTAGTGTTGTTTAGATCCTTGGTGAATAGACTGAGAATTGGCTTGTGATCTGTGTAAACGGTGTATTCTGCACCAATCAAGTAGGCTCTCAGCTCTTTGAGACAATGGATCACGGCGTAAGCCTCACGTTCAATGGTTGCCCATCGCCTTTGAGTGTCTGACAACTTTTTGGAAACATACACGATTGGTCTCTCAATGCCTGCTTGATCCACCTGACATAATATGCCGCCTATTGCGTAATCACACGCGTCTGTATATAATAAAAAGGGCTTGTCCGTTTGTGGGTGTGCCATGACTTGATCACTCACCAGCGCTGTCTTCAATTGATCAAATGCCTCCTGTTGCTCCGCGCCCCAGTGAAATCGAGCGTGCTTCTTTGTGAGCAGTACCAGCGGCTCAGCGATGCGTGCATAGCCCTCTATGCAGGAGCGATAATAATTGGCCATGCCCAATAGAGACCTGACACCAGCTATT
Source organism: Platynereis dumerilii (assembly GCA_026936325.1). Taxonomy (NCBI): domain Eukaryota; kingdom Metazoa; phylum Annelida; class Polychaeta; order Phyllodocida; family Nereididae; genus Platynereis; species Platynereis dumerilii. Next base: position 2,546,213 of record JAPTHN010000004.1, read on the forward strand.
GTTGTTGGTGCTTCCATGCGTGCAATAGCGTCGACTTTGGCTGGGTCTGCCCTGAGGCCTTGTTCACTGACAATGTACCCTAGCAACTTGACCTCTTTGAGTCCAAACACACATTTGGCAGGATTGAGGCGTAAATTGAACTCTTCTAAACGTGCAAAGATCAGCTTGAGATGTTCTAAATGTTGTTCTTCATTCTGGCTATAGATCACGATGTCATCAATATATAATAAAGTAAACTGACCTATATAGCCTTTGAGGACGATCTCCATTGCACGTTGAAATTGAGCCGACGAGTTGGCGAGACCCATGGCCAATCGAGTCCACTGAAATAGTCCCCTGTGGCAGATGAAGGCTGTCTTTTCTTGGTCCCTAGGATCAATGGGTAGCTGATGAAAGCCAGATTTTAGGTCCAAGGTAGAGAATATTTTAGCCCCCTGCAGCTGATCGAATATATCCCTGATCAATGGTATTGGATAAGCGTCTTTCTTTGTGACGTTGTTCAGCTTTGCAAAAGCGCATTGAGTCGTCTAATGGGTCACGCTTGGGTACTAAAACAACGGGTGATGCCCATGGGGATGACGATGGTGTGATTACCCCTTGCCTTAAGAGATCATCAATGTGCGCATCCAAGGCTGCTCGTTTCTTCAAGGGTAAACGATAAGGTCTGCGTCTGATTGGATCTCCGTCCGTGATGATACGACACTGTAAGCTGGGGTGACAACCAAGATCCTCTCCTTTGGCAGCGAATATATGCTCATTATCCAGGACGCATTGTTTGATGGCTGTGTTGTGGACCGTGGGTGGCCGAGGGCCAAGTGAGTTAATTTGCATTGATGGGGGACGTGGCAACAATGGCAGGACTTTGTTGTTGCAACGTAACACTCCATTGTCATAGTCAATCAATGCCTTGGTGGCTTTCAATGCGTCCCTGCCCAGAATCAGAGGGTGAGCAATGTCTTCGACCACAATGACATCAATGGGGCCTAATGTTCGTTCTTGTAATTGAGTGGTGCCTAAGACCTTAATGTTGTGGCCTGTGACACCCACCAATTCAATGGAGTCTTTCAATACAGGGGATCGACCGGTTTGCTGGCAATATAGCTGAAATTCATAGCGTCGCAGGATTGTTCGACAGGCGCCTGAATCGACCATGGCAAATATACGTATGTTGTTAAATACCAGGTCAACATAGACGAAGTCGTCTGGTCCTACGACGCTTAGAACCCCCCCTGGTTCCTTCGTGCGTCAGCTGCCATTTTCTTCCTGCAATCCTTTTTGGTATGATTGGGTTTCTTGCAATATTGACACACCGGCCTGCCCTCGTCAGTCCAACTGAAGTTGGGGTATTGTTGAGCCATCGATGGAAAGAAATTCGGGTGCGAAGACTGCTGGAAGCCCTGCTGCGGCTGTTGGTACGCTGGCTGTGGCGGTTGATGGGCTTGATAGGCATGAGGCTGTTGTGTATACGATGCTGGTTGCTGTACCTGTTGACTGACAGGTTGGGTGGAGCATGCTTTGTCCTCAAGTCTTTTAAACGAAGCCATCAATTGTGTAAATTGTTTGGCTAAACCTGACAGCTGGCGTTTCATTTCTGTGGCATCTTTGCAATCCGAATCTGGCGTTGGCGTTGTGGCTTTGGGTGCATAGGCCTTGGTGATGGCCCTTGGGGCTCCTCCAACCGCTCCTACTTCCATGGGCTCTTCCACTCTTTCAGGTATGGGCGTGGAGCATTGACCAGCATGCGCTTTGACGTTTTGCTCGTCAGCTTCATAACGAGCAGCGAAGTCCATGGCTTGTTGGAAGGTGTCTGGGCGACCTTCTCTGAGGATGCGGCCAACGAGATCAGGATTGTCTAAGCCAGCCAAATATTTGAGGCGCAGGTATCGAGTGGCCATTGGATCCCTGTTTTGACCTGCAGCCAACGGGTACGCCAGTTGAACTGCCTGTTTAAAACGTCTGCCGAACGTGGCAGTGGTTTCATAGGGGCCACGTTTAATAGAGTCAACTTGATTGCACAGGTGCTCCGTTTCCTGGAGGGGCAGAAATTGTGCTTTAAGGTGGTCTCTGAGCTGGGTCCAAGTGACAAACGTACGGTTGCGGCCATTGAGGAAGAGTTCCATCTCGTCCTTGAGATCCCCAGAGGCAGTGAGAGTGGCTATTCTAACCGTCTCTGTTGTATAAGAGATGGTCATTTCAATGTCTTTGAGCCATTGTCTCGTGAGCTGTGCCGTGGAGCCATCGCATTTGGTAATAAGCTTAGCCCTTAGATCTGCTTCTTTGAGGGCATCTTGCTTTGCCTGATGGTCTCTGCGAGCTCTGTCAGTGTCGACCTTGTCCTTGGCCTCTTGAGAATTAGCCTCTCTAATGGCTTTACGATCCTCCTGATCTTGCGTGAGGAATCGGCTGAAGAGCTGAAAAAATTCCACCATCTGTTGTTGCGTAGCTGGCGGTTGTTGGGGTGGCCCAGCTGGTGGAGCTTGAGCAGCTGGCGGCTGTTGTCCAGCTGGCGGCTGTTGTCCTTGTCCAGCTGGTAGCTGAGGCATCCTGAAGCCTGCGAATGGATTCGGTAAACGTCCACCTGGCATTGAGGATACTAGTGAAGACTTTCCAGGCTGGATATTAATTATTCCATGAGTAGATTTTGTCCAGATTTAAAGTTTTGGCAACTTTAAATTGAGTGTTCAAAGTAAACGTCGGGTCACCAGTGTACGTTCTCTGGCGGCAGTTAAACTAGGCCCTGCAGGAACATCACTAACTAATTGTAAAGATTAGTTGCTTCCCAAAGATTCCATCAGAAGGTATAAAATAATGACAAAGATTGGAATTGGTCTTCACTCCTTGATAACTGGATACAAACTGATTTATTCAGGTAGGTTACAAGATGGCTGCCGTTCCAGCCCATTGAGCATGAGTATACAGAGAGACACCTAGTGGCCACTGGGCCAAGGGGAGCTGTGGGGGGTCAAACACCCTGACCCCCTTCTCCAGTCCCAAACACCTTGAATTGGTCATAGATGAGATAGCTTCCCTTTGTAGTTGGCTTGCTCTGTTATCAAGTTTAACCCCCATACATTCCACTTCTGCAATTGATTAGTTTGGAATTACCCAAGCTACTTTAGCTTGATTGGGGGTGGTCCCTGATAGGCCCCTTTGTGTACCTTCAGTGGGAATTGGCATTGACCACAATTGGTGGTCAATTCCATTTCCACACCTGAGCAGTTAGGAGCCATTCAGAGGCCACCTGGGTCCAATCAAGCCAAGTGCTGATAGTGGCTTCAAAGCCATTGTGTATGAATTGAATAGCATTCTTGTCCCTGTAATTCTAAATGACCAACTGACAAAGGGGCAGCTTTCCCATAGGGGAGTGAAGCTGTGACACAGCCCTGTTATATGGTAGACATGAAATATGAATATAAATATGAATATTGCTTGTACAAGAAACTTACAATATCGACCGCTTAGCGCAAAAAGAGCCTTAGTGCCACTAGGTCCCTTTTTGAATTATTGCATTTTATGAAAGTTCAAGACCTTAGGATCAATATCTGTGAATATTAGAACAAAGTGGGTTAAACTAGAGGAGATATTACAGGTCAAAGTTCAGGATGACACTATTTTGGGGAATAATGTGACATTTTCAAGTTTTTGTTGTACTTTTTTGTCTCAATGCAATAAGGGACTTAGTTCGGCTAAGCACCAATGCAAAAAGGAGCATAGTGCACTATGCTCCTTTTGGCACTGAAATTTACTAACAATGATAGTAAAAATACTAGCACTAAGCTCCTTTTTGCTCCGAATTTCTACAGAAACCAGTCGGCGCAAAAAGGAGCTTAGTGCATCTATGCTCCTTTTTGCGTAACTGAGAATGCTTGATTTGGTGCAAGAAGGAGCATTGGTCTTATTTCATGGAAAATAATCATATTAGTTTCATTATCTCTATACATATTTGCAGAAAATGTCAGTATAAATATGCGTACCAAAAATCATTTAAATCGGACGAGTATTGATCGAGCCAGAACTGAAAACAAGTGTTAAAAAGAAAAAGGCCTTTTCCTCAAAATCACATTTTTCCACTAAGCTCCTTTTTGCGCCGAGCGGTCGATATGTTGCCTCGCCTGGGAGGTAGTTTCAGTTGGCCCCATGGCCAACCACACCAGGGTGTACACCCCCGAAATGGGGCCTTTATAAAACGGAGGGGAGTGTGGTGCCACCGCCAGAGGGCTACTCATCATCTCGTCGGAGGTGTGACGTCGCGAGAGAAGACGAGAAGCAAGCAGATCGATACTGAGACGAATTGGGACAACACGACGAAATACATAGCTACGCATATAACCTTTGGTAGGTACCATAAAGGTGTAAACGTTGCTTTCACAATGTACAGAACTTTTATGCAATTCATATTCATAGTCGCCTCACAGTCACTTACTTAATCTCAGTCTCAGTCCCATAGTCTCCAACAGCTATCATTAACTTTAATCCCCCAAAATTGCGATCATGGATACTTTGGGGATCATTGGCTACTTAGAAAAAAATTCAGTGTCATACACGCAAACAGTTACACAGTTAAATTTCAAATAAACTTTAAGACATGCAATGCAGTGGATTCACATTTATTACAGTAATGCAGGACAATGCGCAATTTAAAACTATGCTAAATATATAATTATATATATATGCATACTTTTACAGTTTTTACAACTTCATGTTATGATCTTAGGATTTTTTCAGTTATATTTATGCTGGATCATGCATTGTAAGTACTGGCATGAACTATGAGCTAAATGCCATTATGTCTATGTCACTCGTATTCATAATCACTCCATTCTAGTCCATAGTCGCCTCTAAGGCACCAGGTAAGTCACTCATGTATGATCACAGGCATTTGCTTAATCTCAGTCTCAGTTCTGTAGTCGCCCATATGTTTTGAGATGGTGACTCTCCCCCTCTCCTCTGTGTTTCTCATTGTTACAGTTCGTTTTGCTTGAGACCAGGCTTTCTCAATACAAAATAATCCATGTGCAATTGTGTGAAACAAAACTACCAGCTTAAAAACTGTCATAAACTCTTTTTCTGGCGACTGAACTCATTCTGTAGATTACATAGATTACAGTTTACAGTCACCTCAGAAAAAAAGCTCTAATAGAGACCTGCTCAGAGCTAGTCTCAACAGCAGTTCTCACTGGTGAGCAAGTCTCTGATTTGTCTTGAGAAATGACAGAACATGCGCCCTGCAATTGTAAACTTTTCAGGACAATGATTATTGTTTGAAAAGAATGGCTAGAATTTATGTTAATATTTTTGCAACTGATAAACCAATGTACCTGCATCATGAGATAGATAGATAGATAGATAGATAGACAGATAGATAAATTGATGGACAGCTAGACAGACAGCTAGACAGACAGACAGATAGATAGATAGATAGATAGATAGATAGATAGATAGATAGATAGATAGATAGATAGATAGATGGATAGATTGATAGATAGATAGATGGATAGATAGATAGAAAATATTGATATATAGATATGGTAAGCACAGCTCTCTAAGCCCAGTTCTTGGTGTTCACGAGATTTTATTCTTGAGATGAGAGAGAGAGAGAGCGGGAATCCTTAGCATTTTACACATTTACCCCATAAGAGGGATATTCTATTTGCCCATCACAGACACTGGTGCAAGGGGCAGTTGATCAACATCTCATCTGATGCAGAGAGGGATCCAGAAAAAAAACAGAAGCGGGAGGGCTGAGAATGAAAAAGAAAATAAATATGTTAATTATTTAAAAAGGTCAATGCTGAGGTGGGGGGGGGGTAGCAACCCCCTAACTCCCTCCCTCTTTGCCACTTGAAATTTCCCCCTGCTTATCGAATGCACAAGGCAATCAGAGACTCAGCTTGCTTTACCATGTATAACAGGTCTTCAAAACAGATAACAACAGTAACAAACAGGCTTAAGTCCAAAGAATCATGCCAACAGCTGTCCAGTCTCTCTGTCAATCAGACTGGTCATCAAAAAGTTGGTGAAATGCTTTGGGACTCGAGTCTCTTCCACCAGTCTAATTGAGACCAGTCTCAAGTAAGTTTATTTGAATTTTTACAATGAAAATTGGGTAGAATAAATACGGGAATATTTTTCTCGTATATGTACCTACCCAATGGAAGTCAAGCAGCAATTTCCATGTGAAAAATTGAAAGTTAATTTTTTATTATATATATTTTAAATTAATTTTCTTGCAAATATCAACTGACTGTTCGTAGTAATTACATATGTACTCAATCCATGACAGATTGAAAGTAATAACCCTTATTTTTGGGGTCTTTTTTCTCTTTATAGTATCGGCAACTCAGATGTTGGTGAAATGTTTTTTGCACGAGACTGATCTCTAACGGTTGGGACCAGTCTAAACATGTTGGTGAAATCGGGCCGTGTTGTTTGTTGTGGTTGTACACAAATAGTAACATTGCCTGGCAGTTTTAAATTCCTTTGTCATTAACTGTGATGTCAAACTCTGAACTGATATGTCACAGATTGAAGATTAGACCAATCACATTGACAGATACCCGATGATGTCACGGTTTACCTGCAAAATGAAGTTTTCAAAAAAACACATAGCTATGAAAACGATAATAAACTGTGATAATCTCAGACTCCCACTCCATTTTTCGATTTAAGAATGAATACTTTAATATATCTGTTTCTGTTTCTTGCAAGCAAATTATGCCAATGTAATACTCTCATTCCATTTTTTTTTCAATTCGAAAATTAATACTTACTCATATTTTGCCAAGAGAGGAAACATTGTTTATCTACGTAATTGCAAAATTGAACATGACTATAGCACCTTATTTTCCACTTTCGGCACTTTGGATTAAAATTTTTAAGCTGGTAAATCAAAGAAATTGGGCAGACCAATGGACTAACCAGTTTATTGCATTAAACTCAACCCTGTTACGATGACAGCATCTGGTAACAGGCTGGCAACAGGGTTATAAATTGAGTAATATTCATTTGTCAATTTCTTGGGAAATAAATAGAGATGTCAATCTTGAATCTGAATGCAAAATGGAGTTGTTGTTGTCAGAGACCGCTAGTGAATTAAATGAGATGGCTGGTAATTCTCATACACAAGATATACTGCCATACATACAACAGATTATGGCAAAAATTATGATAGGTAGATTGAACAGCGCCCATTTTAAAAAGTTCAAAATGATATGCATGTAATGTAATAAGGAAATTGCATTGAAGATATCAGATTAGATTTTAGATTATATCATTTATTTTATGTATTAGCACTGTATTAACACCGTATAATTATTTAGAAAGGGATCTTGTGAAACTGACAAATTATAGCCCAATTCAGAGGCTCAATATTATATAAGAAATAAGGCACTGAAATGCCAGATATGCAGGCCAGTTTGTACATAGATTATTTATCTTTTACTATTCAATGACCAACTGTACGCAAAGTTTTGACTTCAACTCTTCCTGTTTTTGCTGTCGGACGTACGTGTGTGGTAGTGTAAAGGGTGCCAGCACATTCTTAACAAATAGGTTTTATATGGAACCTTTAAGGGTTCTATAAGCTGGTATATATACGGAACCCTAAAAGGTTCATTACTCTATTTTAAAAAAGGATCCAACAGCAAACAAAAACAACATTTAGATATTCCAGCTGCACTGAACTCCCACAATGGGGAACATAGGGTCCCATCACATTGCTTTACGGTTCACACAAATGGACTGGCCTTAGGTTTTCTGATGAGACCAAGCCTGTGTACCAAGATTTGTATCATTTCCTTTGTTCCAGATGCACTTTCATAATATGGTGTGAGTCGTACATTGCCATTTTGGTGTTGGACGTACACCCTTCAAGTGCTCTTACTGGCAATCGTAAAAAAATATAGCAATTGCAGTCACCAAACATAACATTACTCAAATGCAAAGATAATCGATTTATTTTTGCTGCACCTGAAAAAAAAAAGCAAAAAAAAAAACACTTGTTTGGGCTTATTGTGACACCGACGACTCATACCTATGTCAAATTTGAAGTTTTGACTGTTTGGTTGATGACTTCAAGGAATTGTCCTTGTGTTGTTTCCACTAGTTATAAATAGTGTTTTGGAAGATGTCCAGTGACTTCGCAGTTTGGTTTCAAAACATCTTGGTTAATTTATTTGGAAGAGCGCAATCAATTATTGATCATTGTTGTCCGATTCAATGACATTGGTGTTCATAGAAGATAAAAAATATATATATATCAGAATAACAGAAACAGAACATTTTAGATTTTGATGACAATTCATATCAGTTTCTAAGGGATTTCATTGGTTATAGCAGTTATGACAGTGATATTAAGCAGGAATGTTAAGCAATAAGCAAATTTAATTTCCTTAATATCCTATAAATCAGTGAGTTACCCGGCAACCAGAAAGTAGTCATCCTACGTTGGTCTTTTAGGTCTACTTAGCGGCTTTCCCTTGCCACCACAGAAGAATCCAAGACTCGGAGAAGTGAATGAGTTTTGAGATGATGTCAATAAATATTGCTGTATTGTAGCAACCTTCTGCCAGGAGTAACAACAATCAAGCCATGCTACTATGTTGTGGCATTTACATATTAATTACTGGACAATAGTATGCCCTCAAATTACAAAACATTAACCCTATACTGCTTTGGATGCCACAACCAGTAAAGTTCTTCATACATATGAAATAGGATACCCTACCGTTCTTCCAGATAGGAGCCACAACGCAGCATTTTTGAGGACATAGGAAGTGATATGTCTTTTCAGGAGATTGGGCCGACTGGTTTGGTCCAAAGCCTGCAACAGAAAGTGATAGTAAAGCAGGCTTGCATGTGAATGAACAAAGCAAATGAGCTAACTAACATCTTTACTGTCTATATTGCTTGTATGAGAATATTAAATTCATGCCAGGATATTGATAACATTTGACAAAACTATTAGAACCATTCACTTTCCAAGCAAATGCCTGGAAAATTTTCAAAACCTAAAAATAAATGCAAAAAGTGTCTTGCATGGAAAATGCAATTACTAATTTAGTAATTTATTGCAGTAAAATTGTTAGTTCAAAGAGATGCTTTGGTAATACTTAGAATGATCAAGAAAGCTTAAAAAAATCAAGCAATTATTTTGTGTATTTATTGGAAAGTACACCCACGAAGAGATCTTCCAAAAGGTACCATGACTTCAACTGAAAGTCATTTACATTGCTCAATAGTGCCAGTTTACAGCCAGAAAATATGAATCACTGAATGGATTCTTATTTCAAAAGGTCATCTCTGCATGTGCATCACGTATTGGCCTGCCTAGAAGAGAATTTCGATGGTGAAAGTGCAAAACCTCGTATGTCAAAATTTTGCTATTTTTAGATTTTTGGTGGAATGACTATTTTAATATCCAATACACGTTGTCAGTTGATTACCTTGCCAGATTGCTATTTTTGGAAGCTGTAACACACTGGTAACAGAATGATTTCACCAAACCTTGTATGTCGATATGTTTCAAAAAGTGAAAGTGCAAAACCTCGTAACTCAAATCAGAACTTTGAAGCACATATTGTGGGATATTTCAACTTTTTTTGAAAAACAATTACTGTGTTACTTTTTTATGACTCTCAGCAAGTTTCCTGATTAAAAAAATTTTACCTCCCTATATTTGTTTTGGTGATGTAGGCTCTTGAAAAAGAGAGGGCACGAAAATTTGAAAAAAATGTCATTTTCCTCATTCTTGCCATTGTAGCCACTCAATAAAATTTGTTATTGCAATCTGTCATAGGCAAATTATAATTTGCACTGTATATACATAGATTGAAAGTATATTCAATGCTGCAAGTTGCTTTAAAGTGTGATAAAAGATCGAGTTACAAGGTTTTGCACGGGTAGAAAGTGAAAGTGCAAAACCTCGTAGGTCGACATTTTCAATCACATCTGATGGTAACATAAATGCAAGGGGTAAACGACCTCTGACAAAAAATTTGCTACAACAGGGTGTCACTTTCTATGTATCTAGTTGGCCATAACTCACTTATTAATAAACATTACCTTAAAAAAAGACACTTGACAGTTTTTTTCAATTTCTGAAAAACAGCTTTTTTTGACTTACGAGGTTTTGCACATTCACCGTCGATTTGCATATACACTCCTGTCACTCCAACCTCTATTACGACCACCAATGTTTCCAAGGCCAAATGGCCATAATAGCGAGGTAGCCCTGGGACCCATGCGTAGAGATTATTGTCAAAAAATTGTGAGAGACAGCCATCAGCCTTACTTTTACTGTACCCAACCAGAAATCAATTGGGAGCGTAACTGCAGTTACACTCCTCCCAAAACGTCCACCATGATTGCTGTCGATTCAGAAGTTTGCAGGCAGTTTTCTCAGCACTGGTACCAGTTGGGAGTTGCTTGTGTGTCTCAGGGTGTTCAATATACATGTTTGAGATGTCCTGGCCTCATTAACTGGTCTGCATTTGCCTATAATTCTACGAATTAGCATTTGAAGCCACGGCCGTCGGGAGCGTAACTCAATTTTTTGGGAGAGTAACTGTAATTTGTGATTTTGCCTGAGGAGAGTAACTCAGTTAGGCAACTGCTTTGTTAGTCTGGAAATGGCTATTTAACTTCAACCTGAGCAGCTTATAGTGGAAAGTATAGACACTACAAGTGCCATGTGTGCATTTTGATTTATATGAGTGACTTTTGTGAAGAAAAAAAGGGCTCATGCAATAAACAAAGCTGAGACCGGGAGGACCCTGAGTCGTTGGATGTCTGGTTTTTAACTTGGCAACAGGATTATTAGCCATTAACTTATAAGTAGCCCAACTCAAATGTGTCATGCTTATGTGATCATTCTATGTTAGTTTGTCCAGGTTATAACAAAAGTTATGTTACAATTTTAACTACCTTGTGAGAAGGGCTAAAGGCTTTAATTATTTTTTTGGGTCTATATATTATAGTAGTAACTAGTCGGTTATGAATTTCTTTAGCCGTGTATAGAATGTCTGCACTGTGTCTGTGTGTACATCTACAATGTATCGGGAGAAACGTGCCTTGCACACAGCAAAAGATAAGATTTTGACGAAATGGGCTCTCATGTGGACATAATAAACTATAACAAAACTTTCATACACTGAAAAAAGGATTGTCTTATATTAGACAATCAATGTCTAATAACATATGTGTCCAATCTTGTGATTGTCTAATCCAGACAATTGAATTGTTCAAAATGTCAAAGAACTTGTTTGTCTCATTCAATTTATTATTTGAACCAGACAACCAATTAAATGAAACGAACAAGTTCTTTGCCATTTTTAACAATCCAATTGTCTGGATTAGACAATCGGTTGATCGGGCATATACTAGACATTGATTTTCTGTTATCCGACAATCCTTTTTTGATCGCCTAAAGGCCGATCTCTGTTTCTGGTGAACATGAGGCAGGGGGCCATATCATGAGGCAGAGGGGGGGGGGGGGTATGAGGCAGGGCATGAGGCATGAGGAAGGGGGACATGAGGCAGGCCATAAGGGGGCCTTGGCATGGGGGCAGGTGGGGCCATGGCCCGGGGGGGAATTAAATGTATCAATAACACACTCAAAGCTACTTCTATGAAACTCAAATTCTCAAAACACATTTTTCCCTTATGTATTATACAAATGTCAGGTGCAACAGGCGATCATTCAGTCCCTCAGGGACAGCATCATGCGATCCATTCAATCTCCACACCAATTCTAGTTTTTTCAGTGTATATGTAGCACAAGTTATGCATAACAGCAATATTGTAGGACTAAAAATAAAACCTCATTTGAATACCCCAAGTGGTGGGCATGCCACAAGGTTAAGCACCAGATGGAAAACTTTGCTGATCAACAAGCTTAATTTTATCCTTAAAGTATCTTCTGATTCCATCCTTGAAGGCCCAAAAAAGAAAAAAATATTCATAAAAATTGGCTTAAACTTCATTTCTTTTAAAGCTCCTAACTGTTTATCAAATGCAAAATTTGCAGGAGTTGGTCGAATATGTATTAACTAACTATACAACTGTCAAAATACTTGAATAGGAATAGGCCTGCCTGCCTATTTTCATGCCATTTTTCGGTGACCTATCGACCTTTAAATAATGGGCCACTTGACAAACAGCTTTTCTGTTAGAATACAATAAAATGTGTGGTTATTATTCATTGTAATTATTTGAGTTGATTATAGGTTCTTTCTTAAACAATGTATTGATTGCTCTTGGGCAATTCCGTAAAGTCTGATTCGCAGAATTGACACTTTAGCAACTTGTGTTGCCCTACTCTTTCATCTCAGCTATTTTATTGTTAAACAGGGATGAGGACAGGTAATAACGGCATCAGACAATCCATCAACCAAAGCTTCAAGTGTAACAGGAGTTGAGCTATGGCAAAATATCATGGTGTCGGACGTACACCGTGTGATGTACGTCCGACACCATGATATTTGCTTTGTAGCTCAGCTCCTGTTGCACTTGGAGCTTTGGTTGATGGCTTGTCTGATACCCCTATTACCTGGCCTCATCCCTGTTTAACAATGAATTAGCTGAGGTGTAATGGTAGGGCTACACAAGCTGCTAAAGTGTCAAATCTGTGAATCAGACTTTACGGAATTGCCCTCAAGATTGTGAAAGTTCCTCTCACTGCAAAGAGCAATTAGGCATAAAATAAAGCCTTTTAAAATTGCAATTCATGATTGTCTGACACTTATAACTTAAAACTATGTGACAACTGATAAGCCCTACACTGCTTTAGAATCGTGGTACAGCTTAGGTTTGCTGTATTTTTAAAACGATCAGTTACGCTCTCAACATTTTCAGTTACTCTCCTAAATATTTTGCAGATCGTTGAGTTACGCTCCGGCCGAGCATGAATGTATGTGCAGTTATTGAACTTTTGGGGAATCTATGAACCAAAACCAAAGCCCCATCCTGCCTTCAACTAACTACAGGGTGAGCCAAAAAAAAGTAGACACTTCTATAAATGAACTTTAGCAATTACACACTGCCGCTCAAAAGTACACAATCTTCATGGAATTATGCACAGAGATGTACCTCCATATTGACAAAACATTGCTAAAGTTATTTTGTCCTAGTTGCAAAATTGACCTAACAGTGACCCTTAATATAACCTATATCCTTGAAATTGATGTTCCTTGAAGTTTTTGTCTGTTTCTTGCATAAATTTTTTTTTTCAAAGTCAGCTAAAAGCTTTAATGTCTTAAAGGTAATGCCTTCTATATTTGCCATTGTGATTTAGTCATATTGCAGGTAATCAAGGCTTGGCAAGAAAAGATTACTTCTGATCGAATTTAACTAACATTTTGACTGACCACTTTTGAGATACTGTGCATGGGTTTAATCTGGCCAGAATGTATATGTTCAGAACATTGTTTGTTCACCTGCAGCTGTCATTTAATGCATTATTCATCCAGGTTCACTATATATTTTATCGGCTCCTTTACGTATAATGAAATATATGCCTTTCTGTCAACCACCTGGGTAGTAATTGCCCAAATTCCATTAATATGATGCACATGGTCCTGAAACAACTTTTTGTTTGTTTTTGTAGTATGTCAACTACATTTTCTAGCAGTATCTTGACAATACTTGGATTAAAGCATTGTCTGTGATTATCTACACATGGAGAGATTGGTGGCACATAATGACCAATCAAGTCCTCACATCTCCATTTCATGCGCCACAATTTCAGAGTTAGACATAAAGCAATTCATTCTTAAGGAACAAGGCATATGTTAGACCTCCATGCTTGATTATAAGACACTTTCTGGCTTTACTTTTCAAATATATCCTGCTAATGTGAAATTATCTCTCCTAGACCTGGCATATTATGCCCTGAATGACCATTTGACATTATTCTAGGGGGTTCTGATGTTTTCAGGACCACAGTTTCCTAGGTCAAGCTTCTTTGCATACCAGTCAACAAATTTCAATCAGTATTTTATATCTCCGAACACTCATATTGACATTTTCAACAGCCTTATTTATGCATCCTCTTCAACTCGGCACAGCAAAAATCAGGGACAACTCATACTTTTTTAAAGTAGCAAGGCTATGCAGGTATGTCTGTCGTTTTCACCTTTCAAACGCAATGTGGTGATGATTACCAAAAAAATGAGCCATAAATCAAAGTCCTGTGGCAAAAATTGATTATCTTATGACCACTTAAAGAAGTGTCTACTTTTTTTTGGCTCACCCTGTAAATAACTCCCTCGCGAAGTGTCTTGACATGGGTCAGCTTAGTCAATGAATAATAGTCAATCAAACTCCTGATTCGACAATAAACATGGTAGACGTTTTGGGAGCGTAACTGCAGTTACGCTTGCAATTGACTTCCGGTTGTGTACAGTGACTTTGATGTGAGATGTCACCATTATGACGTCACCAAAAGTACCTATGACATCATAAGTGTTTGTTATGACATCACTCTCTCTGGGCCAATCATGAGTGGCCATTTACTCAATGTATAAGAATTAAAATCACTTTCTCAGGTTTAGAGGAGCATTTCATGCATGTTACAGTCACTATCCAAGATGCAATAAGGTGCAGTCAGTATAAAAAAAGGTGAATTTTCAGAATATGTAAAAAAAAAATAGTATAAAACACATGGATAAAGGGTAAAAATGTATTTCTCCCAAACCATGATCTTCTAATCTCATGATTTTCCAATGGGACGATTCATGATCCTTGTCCCAGGGGTCCAGGGCTAATAGCGAGGTTGCCGCTTTAGAGAGGTTCATCTGTATGATCACTATAGGGCACTGCTATAGATAGAGAGATAGATATGTTAATGCAGCCCTCTAAGCCCAGTTCTGGGCGCTCACGAGGGTTGATTAATGAGATGAGAGAGAGAGTGGGAGTCCTCAACATGTTACACATTTACCCCATGTGAGGGATCTCTTACTTGCCCAGCACAGACACTGATACTCCTACATTTGGCCACTAGGGGGCAATGCTACATTTGGCCACTACGGGGCACTGAGACCAAAAGAGGGCACTATATATATAATAGCTTTGGCCTTTTGTTAATATTAGTGTAAATTACACTTCAGCTTGTCACCTTCTGTGTTCATTCAATTCTTTAAATTAGGCTAAAAATATTTATAGTTTTTTTCACTCAATCGAATTCAGGTAGCCTGGAAACCTCAGCAGCAGATAATGCTCTTTAAGCTGCTTTTCAGGTGAATTAAGGTCTATAGATCTCTTCAGAATTCTAGAATATAGGTAAATGCATGGAAAAGCCGATTTTATTTTTGGACTAGATATAGCAATCCAAACCAGTAGCATGGTGGGGGGGGGAGGCTTTGGCCATTACTGCTGTGTATAGCATCACACATCTTGCTGCCCTGCCACCTTCACATTTTGTGACATTCATCAATATTAATCTCTTAAATCAGTTTTAACATTAAATTGTCATATTCTCTAATATGCATGTGAATTGTCAATTGAGATATGTTAAAAAGTGCATTGATGTTGGGGTCAGTTGCAATAGAACTGCACTTGATTAGTGTTGATTGGTATTGAAGGGTCTGATTCTGAACTTTAAGCTAAAGTGCAATTAGGCCCCAATAACCATGGATAATTTTGGCTTTCCTTACTGTACCCCAATATCTTAATTGTCATTGAATATGAGATAATTAGAGATCTATTAGTGAATTTAACAATTAGGCCATAGGCCTACAGCTTTTCTAATGAACAATGCGAGCAAACATTCATGCCTGCAGACAGCGTGTCGCCGATACGCATTTCTGCTTGACACAACAGTATTCACTGCTTAATACAACACCGGTCGTATTGGGTGAGTTCAGGATGACCTTTTTGTACCAAAAATGCCCGCATTTGTGAGGTGGCCACATTTTAAAACGAGGTGCCCGTATTATAGAGGTTTTATTATATAAGCAGCAAAGACAAGTAAAATATTTGGTTCCAGGCCTCTGTGGTCGTAATGGCGAGGTGCCCGTTTTAGCTAGGTGGTCGTAGGGAGAGGTTGAAGTGTACGTTTGGTTTGATCTAATTACATGGTAAACAGACATTTTCCATTTATTTGAAATATTCAACAAAATGTTTTTTTGACAAAAAGAAAATCTGAGCATTTTCTGACAATTCATGACAAAAAAGAATTTTCTTCAGATAATGTCTTATCAGTAACAATAATTTTTGCCGTCAGTCATGCTGGAAAAGTGCAGTTTTCCATTAAAAGTTGGAAAAAGAAAATACTACATTATGATTGCATGAGAATACAATTTGATTGTCCAGAAATGTCCAAAACTAACTTACAGTCTTCACATGCAATTGGGTTTGTGGTTTCTACATCTTTAGAAAGTATTCTTAATAATTTCCATACCTCCAAAAAGGCCTTACAGATGAGGATTCCCAAGCGGCAGCCAGGTGGCAGGTTGGTCAGGATATCCCATTCAATCCTGCAGTATGTTTCATTCCAGTCTGGTTCACTCTTCAAATCCCTCCACTTTAGATGTTCCAGGTATTGATGACCAGGAGCTCTGTCTATTATCAATCCCTGTCCTTCTTGTTCCTTCAGTGCATTGCCCTCAACATGGATAATCACAACATCAACAGATATCTGCAGTCCCTTACAGCTGCCTTCCCCATCCCATAGGAATATCCAAGGATTGGCAACTGCAGCACATTGCAGGGGAATTCCCTTTTTGTCAACCTCAGCCATCTTCTTGATAAGGTACTCATGCATTCTCAGACATGCAAGGGGCTCATATTCATCTTGTCTATATATATCTTTTCTCTTGAAATAAGGTTTTATCTTGGTGCATATCTGCAGGTCAAACTCATCCCATCTGCCAACCTTCAACTTCTCCCTCACACTTCCCCCCATGACTACTTCAGCATTGAGGAATCCATCATTGGCCACCATCCTAGTGAAGAGCTCCTTCAATGCATTTTCTATTGCTTTACATTCCTGGACTGGCAAGACAAGCATCTTCTTCATATTCTCACAAACATTTGACTCCATGTTTAAAATGTGAGAACAGTCTTCTTTAAAATGACTATCGTGGTCTACATCAGAATATTCTTGAAAATGTTCAAAGTATTTTGTACATAGACTGGCATTGTTAGACTTCAAAAACGTGATGGCAGGCTTGTTGTCATGTAGGTGTGCAATGTCTAGGGGAGTGCAACCATTAATGTCCCCTTTTTCAATATATTTTTTAATTATATCTTTTGGGATACAGTTTAGAATCAGGTCATCATGACAGAAGATGGCAACCAAGTGTAGCACACTCCTCCTGAGCCAGTTGTCATTCCTCTTGATCAATGTCCATCTCAGCCCTTTCTTCTGCTCTTCTTTAATCCATTTAGTAACAGGTGGGTCTCTCATGTCCCTCTGCAGAAGTGCATCTGCTTCCTCAAAGCATTTCTTGATGTCATCATCAAAATCATCCTTCCTCATGAAGAGGAGAATGTTGATCACACTTTCCGATTTCATGCAATTACTAAGAGTGCCATAAGCTGCTCTGATGACTGCACCAGCAGCTGTTCTCAGATCGTCCTTGACATTCCATTGGTCTTGTATTGGATTCAGGAATATTCCAATGTGTTGTGTGCTTTGCTTTATGCATGCACCAAGGAGCTGTCCCGCCATTTTAATAGTGGCCAAGAGAGCTTCGTACGTTGTGCACTCCTCCACACTCAGCAATGAAATATTATAAATTTCACCAATTGTAGGATGAGCTCCTTTGTCAAGACACCATTTGAGCCCCTCAAACAGAGCATAATAGTTCACTTTATCAGAAATACTTGCTTCGATTTCTCTTTTATGTTTTAGTAAAATACCGTAAATCTCCTGTGCATTGCTTTCCACAATCACCTCTTGCAATATGCCTCTTGAGATTGCAAGAATCCTCTCATTCCGTATCTCCATGTGCTTCTTGGCTAATATTTCAATGTCCTTTGTCTGTAATAACGGTGTATTGTATCCTCCACATCCTTTGATCTTCAGATCCCTCATCCTCTCCGCATCTCTCTCCATATCCTTCAATTCACCAAGTATCTCCTCACTTGTCCTTCCACTCATTCCTAGTGGATCTCTCATGTGCTCATGGATCAATCTCTTCAGGAGTCCTTCCATTTCTCTTCTGCTGCAAATGGAACATTTATGAAGATTATTCTCAAAATGAATATTTCAATTTCATATTACATTCACTGCTTGCAGTGAGATGAATTTCCAACAAAAATAGATTGACACTAAATGACCAAAATGTAATGTATATATATTTATATTTTTATAATTTCTTCCCACTGTCATGCACAGTGTCACAATTTATTACGCCTGAATTTCAGCCAACTTAGTTTATTAGCTTACAGTTATATCATGTCACATTATTAAATGGCAAACTTTCTTCATGGAAAACATGCTACATACTGCCATGTGGGGTATATATTTTTCAATATTTTGCATGTGGATGAATTTGTAAACCTGCAAAAACGAGCATGTACACGAATTTGGCATTCGTATAAGTGTCAAATATTGTCATCCACGAATTTGTATAGGTGTAATAACGAACATACTAATCTCAAACCTGCTCTAAACCTAATTTTAACACTAAACCCTAATGATATAGCACTTCCACGAATGTTAGTATATGTTACTCTTGGACCCCTACAATTCTTTGGGCCCCACCCACTCTGGGGGCCCTTCCCACTCTGGGGGCCCCCTTCCAACTCTCGGGACCCCTAAGTTGAAACATTTCTTTCATTTAAATCAATGCTCAAGCTTGTAGGGCATCAAAAATCCTTCAAAACCAGGAAAATTGAGAAAATTGAGAATTTGCCGTTATTGGCAACTTCACCAGACTTGAGCCTCAATAACACTATAGGGACATCTTGGACCATATTGCACACAAAATGGAGGTTCAGCCAACTAATCTGGACCAGGTGCATGAGACTTTCACTAAAATTTGGTCATATTGGTCAATAAGAAGCAAAAAACAGGTTGGCGGAATCCATGTCAAGTCAAGTGAAGGCGCAGGTCAATACATGTGGCATTCAACATGATATTGGAATGTTTTTTGGTTGTACACATAAAGATTAAGTTAGCATTTTTTGGATATATCAAAATTTTGTGTCGGTATTGTTGAGCCATGATACAATTTTTGATGATTTTTTTACTAAAAATGGTCAATTTTTCAAGGTCACCCAAAGAAAATTGTTTTGACAATTCTCAGCCACTAAAAATGGTTCATAATATCATTTATACATAATGTCTGAGGAAAAAATCTTTGCAATTCCTCACATTCATTCACCAATTTTAAAACTTTGAAATTATAATACCTTGAAAATCTTAATTATTCCAGCATTTTGATCAGGAGTATTGTTTTAGCAAAGTTTAAGGTTGCAATGATTGTTATTGCACTTGCACAAATTCGTTAATTGCATTATTCACACTTACACGAATGCCAAATTTGTGTATATGTTCGTTTTTGCAGGTATACAAATTTGTGTACATGCCAAATAGAAAAATATAAATAAACCTCATTTTTAGGGCATTGGGGAGGACTCAGGGTAATTACAATTCACTAGAAACAATTTTTTTTTTTGGTCAATTCCGATATTTTCAATTTTTGCGGGCAATTTTTAGCAAAAAAAAGCCAATTTCTGATTCCCAACATTTACCCAGAAATGGCCATATCTTAAATATAAGCAACCTGTTTATGGTGTTTCATATCAAAAATGGGCTTCAAAGAAGATTGAAGTATGCCATTGAGCCTTCTGAAACACGGGAAGCTGACTCAGGCCAAAAAAATGGTCTAAAAAAGCATGCAGAATGGCTTGAAATATGCATTTTGATAAAAGCCAGAGCGGCCCGGCACAAATGGCATGCCACAATTTTCTTTTTTGCACCAGTTTTCATTTTTTGGCCATAACCACCTTTCTATACCACTGGCGTATATATTTTTCATTATTTGACATGTACATTTGTGGAGGTGTAAAAGCGAGCATGTACGAATTTGTGGACATGAAAAAAACGAGCATAGGTGCTCGTGTATGTGTAATAACTAGCTTTATTATTCATTTGTGTACCTGCCATTATTAGCATTCATGGAGGTGTTATATTTGCAATATTTCACACTTAGACGAATGCCAAATTCGTGTATATGTCCGTTTTTGCAGGTATGCAAATTCGTGTACATGCCAAATAGTGAAAAATATATACCTCCATATTGAAATTCCAAAAGAAGTTTTTTTTCAGGCCACCTTATTGTGTATACATTGATTCTGAAATTTCTGACTTTTTTTAAAGCATCATGTACAAATAAGAAAATACATTTAAAAGAAAAGGTCATCATATTCGAACCTGCCAGTAAATATATTTACGAGTTAAATTCAGCAGAACATGATAGTGGAACTTCTATTGCAAAATCAGACAATTATTTCTAAATTTTGGTTTGAGCACCATCAATGGTCCTTGATTATCAATGTTTTAAATTCTTCTTTTGAATACAGGTCTTATAAAGGTTTTCTGCCATACAGGTCAATCATGTGCAATAATGTTCCTTTTTTGGATGGGATGTGAGCCCACTGCATCAATGTTTCCTTCTGGCTAACAAACCTTAATTTTATTAAATAACTTGATATAACGGGGGTTCATGGGCCACACCTACAGCCCCTGCCATAAAATCATTATATGTTGGCATTTTTAGCTTTCTGTCTAACTCTACAATCTTATAATAACCCAGCTTCGTTGACTACAGAAAAATGACCTTGGTTGCCAAGGACTTTGTTGCCATTTTTCTCTGTCCCTTTCACTCCCAATGACCAACTATGGCTATAAAGCTCATTCCACAACCTTCAAACACGTCCCCAGTGGGTTCACTCTTACCTCATCTTCAAAATATTCATGTACGAATCATTCAAAAATTCAAAATATCATGTTTATTTCCATATTAACAAACATGCACTTTAAGAATATCTCACAAGAGGGCAGGGTTGTGCCATTTGCAAATTTGATCCTCCTCTTGGATTATTTTGGAATTATAATAGGATTTCACTCAAGGTCAGGACCCCTTTCCTACAAGTGGGAGTCAGCTCCTCCTCCTGCACATGGGGGTCAGTGCCCCCTCCTGCCAGTGGGGGTCAGTACCCCCCTCCTGCCCATGGTCAGTGCCCCCCTTCCAGAGGGTTCCGCACCTCAAAGTCAGGGTCAGTGCCCCTCTTCTCTAACTGCGCGTCAGTGCCCCCTTCCTTCAAATGGGGGTCAGTGCCCCCCTTCTGCCTATGGGCATCAGTGCCCCCCTTCCAGAGGGTTCAAGTACCCCCCCCCCCTTCCAGATGGTTCAGCACCTAAAAGTCAGGGCGGTACCCCTCTCCTACAAGTGGGAGTCAGCGCCCCCTCCTGCAGACGGGGGGGGGGGGGTGGCAGTGCCCCCTCCTGCCAATGGGGGTCAGTGCCCCCCTTCCAGAGGGTTCAGAAGCCAGGATCAGTGTCCCTCTCCTACAAGTGGGGGTAAGTGCCCCCCTCCTGCAGATTGGGGTTCAGCACCCCCTCCTGCCAATGGGGGCCAGTACCCCCCTTCCAGACGGTTCAGAACCTACTCAAAGTCAGGCTCAGTGCCCTCTCCTACAAGTGGGAGTCAGTACCCCCCTCACGCATATGGGGGTTCAGCGCCCCCTCCTGCCAATGGGGGTCAGTGCCCCCCCTTCCAGAGGGTTCAGTCTACTCAAAGTCAGGCCTATAATATATGACATTCCAACTCCCGTTCGTAGAACGGGTATTATGCTAGTACTTATAAAAACCATTTAGTGACCATGAATTAAAATTGTGTGCATGCATGTGTTTCAGATGTGAAAGTTGCAACATTACCTTTCATCAAGGTGCCTTTCCACTATATAGGGTAAAGTAGAAACACAAAAGGTTCTACTTCATAGAATAAGTCCGGTTCGTGGGAGAAATTGCTATGGACTGCCTGACACTATACCCGCTCCCTTTCAGGTATTTACCAACATTAACGAGACAGAAAGCCCTTTAAAATAGGTCTCCCATCTCAATAAACATATTAATTAGTTTTAGTATTTTATATATTTAGCCAAATTACATGCACAAGCAAGGTAAGAACCTACATGACCCTCCCGAAATTACAGAAACATCTCAACGTAATGCATTTCGGGGGCCCCCACAACTTCTCAGGTTGACCTCAATGACAAATACAACGCTACTCCTTATATCTCATCTTGTATCTTCCTAGTGCAACGACCCAAACCGACCATAACACTATCCTCATGAAAACAGAGATAAACCAGAACCTAAACATCCCCAGGAAAATAACCAGATGGAAAGCAGGAAACAAAGAAAAATGGGAGAATTTCAACCAAGAAATGAACAAAGCCTACCAAGACAACAAAATAAACAACTACTTGCAGCTGGAGAAGACCATAGATAACTGCCTATCCAAACATATCGGGAAGATCACCATAACAACAAAACTACAGAAAAAACGGAAATCAGATGAGGAGAAAGAAGCCAGAAAAATCATGAAGGAAAAAAGAAAACAATTCCTAGAAGAAAAGGACAAAGCCAGGAAAAAGGAAAAGCTAAACGACCTATATGAAGCACAACGAAACCTAAGGAAAATGGTGGAAAAAGATGAAACTGAAAATACAAGGAGGAAACTAAATGCACTTATAAAGGAAGGAGGAGTAAATTCAAACACTTTCTGGAAAATAAGGAAACTAATGCAACCACCAAAGAAAGAATACCATACAATAACAGAAGAAGGTGTCACCCTTCTACACCAAACTGAGGCAAAAATCCACATAGCAAACTATTTCGAAGACCTCTACCAAGCAAGAAAAGGAAAAGAAGACCAGGAGCTAAACACTGATGCAATCATGAACTTCGTAGAAAACACGGAAAAGCAAATGACCACAGCCCCCCAAAGGGAGATAACGAGAGCCGAAATTGAAAAAGCAAGAAAAAGCATACAACTGAGGAAAGCACCAGGACCTGATATGATCCCTAATGATGTAATCACGGAAGCATCAACTCAAACCCTTGAAATCTACAGAGAAATTTTCAACACCATCCTCAGGGACAAATCCAACCCAATGGCAACTCGGCCACATAATACCCCTATATAAAGGAAAAGGCACAAAGGGCAAATGCTCCAGCGAAAGAGGTATCACCCTCAGTAGCAACATGGGAAAATTTTATGAACGAATTCTAAATGAAAGATCAAGAGAAACGACCAACATAATATCTGATGCCCAAGGAGGAGGCAAAAAGAAAACCTGCACCTCAGACCACATCCTGATACTAAGGCCATGGTTTATTGATCTCTTGTTACGCAAAACCGCCGCTCCAGGTCCGTCATTTCCGCTCAAAAAATAAATTGCTTGATTTCATTTTATTTATTTGCCGACCGCCGCCGCCAGATGGCAGCACTGTTCCGAAAAAAATCTCCAGAGCCTCTGGTGGACAGGGCTTGTACTATCTTCTGATCTGTAGTGTGGACTCAATGATTGTCTTTAAAGTGTAATTAGATACAATCATTCTAACATTCAAACTGAACCTCACCTGACATGGCCTGACCATTGTGCACTGTAAACGTCTCCCCCAGGCAGCTCACTCACCCAAAGTCTCCACCTATGCCTCTTTTTCTATCCTCTCCCTCTGATGATGTCAATCAACCTCCTCACTACTCCCTTATTCATCCTTTCGACTACAGCTCTGCCCCAAATCCAGGATTGCATGAATCTGTCATGACAAGTCATCAACAAACCTTACAAATTATTTTCTCCTGCTTTCAATTTTTCAACTACACCAGTCATACTTTGTAAACCTCTAAACCGCTATCAAAGCCATATTATTGTACCAAATTCACATCCTTACATGCAAGTTCATTTTTTACATATTTACTACGAAAATAAACTAACCTATCTACCTGCCCTCTGCTGGAAATGCAAACATTCACATTTGCCATGACAAGTCACAGATTTCAATCTGTGTGCAAGGTCATGAAACAGTCAAATCTTTTCCGTTTCCTACAGTTCACACTTCTGCAATAATTGTTATAATTGTACAAACAAAACGTTCCTATCAACTAGAACCTATGCATCACCTGCTTATCCCATATAACACTGATGTTACCATCATGTAGCACAACGAACTTTCACACCCTGTCATTTTCAAAATTCACCATTAACAAAATATTTCCCCCTTCTCAGCACAGCTCCTTAACATTCACATTCAATTACCACATAAATAATTACATTTTCTTAACCCCTAATCATCTACCATAGGCCTACCTTCTACTCTTATCGGATCATTACCTTTCTACACATGCTGCCATTTACGTAATGTATGTTGTCAATGGGTTTATCTAGTACAATACATAGTTTCCTTTGGTCAACATGGACAATAGGTGTGAACTTCAAAGTGCAATTAGCCATCAATGGCCATTGACATGCACGAAGACTCCAATCGTTGACGTCATCATTGTAAATAGTAGTATTATATATACACTATAGAGTACACCAAGTAGGTACGATTGGAGTCTTCATGTTGACATGGCTGATGCCAATGTAACTAGGAGGTGGACCTGGACCGTCTTATCAAATTGACCAAGCTAGTAGGTCTGATCCATAGAGGTTTTTACACCTATTATGGTTGTGTAAATATGATTGTGTAAATATGACATGATCGAATTATATAGTGATATAAACAACCACAAATGTTTGGGGCAAAAACCTGTGTGATCTGCCCAATTCATAGTCATAGTTCAATTGGCTAGAATGCAGTTTAAATTTCTTCCTGCACCAGCATATTCTGCAATAAAATTCTTCAGTTCTGCTGGGAGTTGATCCCAAATCATGAGTTTGTTTCACATTGTATAATTCAGAAGGGACACTATCTTTCTCTATCTATCTATTACGCATATATCTTTTTATAGATCTATATTTGGAGTCTCAGTGAAATCTCATAACTGTAGATATAGATGTATATTTGAATGGTATGTTGGACTTCATTCACAAACTAGTTTATAACTAATTAACTCACTATATCATGACATGTAAGTATTTGAGTGACTTAGGCCCTACCAGGAGAACTGATTATCATTTATCAAAACCAATGCATTGTGTTACCTGTATATTGTATTAGACCCATGTTACAAATTTACCATATACCCTATAATGTATATTCAGAATTTTGAAATTGTAAGCAAGAGAGAGTGTTTTAAATTTTCATTGCGTAGGCCTCCAGTTCGTGCATTTACACAGACTGCAGGACAGGTTAATTAAGTAGAGAACCTTGGCGGTGTTGAAAAATGTTTGTCTTGCTGTTTTCCTGTTTCACGGCCTGCAAGCTAAAACTACAATATCATGTTTATCCTCAGCGTTATAGGGCTTTATATTGTCGTACATGCATTACCATAAAAAAGTGATTCTGCTCATGAAATCACTCGCAAAATTTCTATTTGGAGTTTGGAAATCCTAAAGATAAACATTTCAGATTCCGATTTAATTACACAATATGAAATATTAATATCAATGTTTAAGTTTGTAAAATTTTTTTTTTTCGTCCGACCGACTGCTCTCGGATGGAAACACGGAAATAAAATGAAATGAGGAATTTCAGTTTTTTATTTATTTGCCGACCGACCGACTGGTCCAAATGCCTTCGAGAAAGTTCCGAGTAACAAGGAATCAAAAAACCATGGCCTAAAGGAACTCACAAAGAAACACAAAGATATGTATGTCACTTTCCTTGATGTAACCAAAGCATATGACAAAGCGTGGCTCGACGGAATAATGTATGCCATGCACAAAGCAGGCCTAAAGGACAGGACCTGGCTAGATGTACTGCCAAGGCCGTATTAACCATAGGGCAAACGGGGCAGTTGCCCCGGGCCCATGACCTCAGGGGGGCCCATTATGAAGCTGAAAAGAGTTGCGACAGTTAAGGAAGTGCTTCGGATAACTGACGCGAGAACGTATTTTCAGAATTTAGAGAGCTTTTGAGGTGCAAGGGAGGCCCAGGGGCGGACTGGAACTATGCATAGGAGGGCGATGCCCTGCGGCCTGCCACCTGAGGGGGCCCACGAACAACCTTAAAAAAAAAGTAGCAGTAAAATTAAAAGTTATGAAAACTGATGTAAAATAATTAGAAGTCACAATATAATTTCAGGCCCTATAAAAAAAAAGTCATCAATTAGACCTTGAAAAGCTAATAAAAAATGAAGTAAGGGGCCCTCTGCCCAGATTAATCTCCAGATACGGTAAACTGGGAGTAGCCCATCTATGTGTTTTGAAATCTGTTGGCCCTTCCTCAATCCTCATACCACTCTTTTGTTTTCTTTCAAAATGTCACTTTTCGTTTCGCGGACCTATAAAAGGACATGGGCCCCAGAGCCCACTACACCCTCAATGAGTCCGCCAATATCTGCCCCTTGACTAACTGTATAAAGCAAGAGTTCAAGGGCCCCTTCCAGATTTTTGTGCAGACGTTTTTGTCTAATTGTATATTCTACTATTCATGATTTCATATGACAGCATGCAGATAAAAAAATTACTGTGGATGTTGATGCAGGTATATCGAGGTGCAAATTAAATCAAAATGGTAGATTGGAGATGACGCTATTGCGATAACAAGGGCCCACCAATGATTTTGTTCAGGGGCCCACTGTGGGGCTAGTCCGCCGCTGGGGGGGCCCATTAGAAACAGTTTGCCCCGGGCCCAAAAATGTGCTGATACGGCCCTGTGTACTGCTAATCAACAGAAACCTCAAAGCGAAAATACTCACCCACAATGGCCCAACGAGAGAGATAAACATCAAAGACAGCATAAGACAAGGAGGAGTCCTGTCGGTCATCCAATATGCCACAGTCATGGACGAGATAAACAAAGAAATCGAAAAGGAACAAATAGGCATCCAAATCGACGACAATACGAAAGTCGGATGTCTCCTATGGATGGATGACGTGGCACTCTTCGCCAAAAGCAAAGAAGACATGAACAAGCTACTGCAAATCACCCAGACAAATACCACATAGTATTTGGCAAGGAGAAAAGCAAGACTCTGAAATTCGGAAAGAAAAGTGAAAGTGAAGAACCATGCAAAATGGGTGAAATGGACTTAGACTGGGAGGAAAAGTATAAGTACCTGGGAATGATGATTAACAATAAGAGAAACAACAAAGACCACATAAATGACATAAGGAGAAAAGCTGAAGCAGCGTACCAAACCATCCTGTCAATAGCAGGATCAACAGACCTCAAAAGTATAGAAATGGGAACAATATGGAAACTTGTCAACTCATGCATCATAACAATAATAACATACGGAGCAGTAAGCACCATATGGAACAAAACTGAAATTAAGGAACTAAACAAAATTCTAGACAACATCATCAAAAGAATCCTCCAGACCCCTACCTCCACCCCAAGAGAAGCAATCTACATCGAAACCGGGCTACTGGACATGGAATACACCATCCTAAAGGACAAAACAAACTACTGGACATCAATATCCAAAAAATACAACAAACTCCTAGAAAAGGTCACCCAAAAGAGGACAAAAAGAGCTGGATAGAAGACCTCGAAAGAATTCAAAGAGACATATATAAGTCAAGTAACCCATGTGACCAAATGTCACGCCACAAGGTCCTCAAGACAACGCAACAAGCATGGACCGACAACCTGACCGAAAAAGGACGGGAAAAATCAAAAGGTTAAATTCCTGATGGACAACAAAAGAACACAAGGGAAAAAAGGACAATCATATATAAACCAACTCAACAGAATGCAAGTGAGCGCCATTTTCAAAGCAAGATCAAGAATGATCCCAGTGAAAAACAATTACAAAAATAATGTGCAAGCACTTTAAGAGATGCTTGAAGACAGACCAGCAATCATCAATATTTTAATACCTCCAAACAAACTGGGTTTTAGCACTGATAAAATGATAATCAAACTATTTACTTGAGTGATCCAAAAAATTTCAACAGAGAAGCTCTCATCCCACCACAACCAATGACAG
This sequence comes from Platynereis dumerilii, assembly GCA_026936325.1. Lineage (NCBI taxonomy): Eukaryota > Metazoa > Annelida > Polychaeta > Phyllodocida > Nereididae > Platynereis > Platynereis dumerilii. Next base: position 2,574,271 of record JAPTHN010000004.1, read on the forward strand.
CCATAGGCTTGGCCTTACTCATAGGCTTGGCCTGGCGAGAAGTAATGTTGCCAAAAGTAGGTCAGCATGACCCAGTTAACTGCACTGCCGTAATTGACCTTTGACCTGAAGAAAATCAGCCTGTTTGTTTTCTTTATTATTTTTTGCATTACAGAAAGGCACCAAAAGTTTATAAACGCAAGTTAAATCTCTATTGAGACTATGTGCAAAGTTTTAATGACAAAGGTGAAACAGCACGACTTTGTGAGTTGTCATAAGTTTTCAAACCCTTCCTCTGACAACAGAGATGCGCTTGCAAGCAAGCAAGCATCTCTAAAAACAAATACCCAAACCTACATTGCAGATTCTGCTCAAATACCACAGAAACTCAACAACACATACTAGAAGAATGCACAGCCATCGACAGAAGAGTAATCCCGACAACAACAACAGAAGAAATTTTCTCGGAAAGCAAAGAAAGCCTCAACCAAACAAGTGAAAAACTAATCAAAGTAATCAACCACCTCAACACAACACCATAACCTAGTACCACTATCTCTCTTACAGGAGACAGTAACCCACTGGATGTGGGAAAGTACACGAAGAAGAAGAGGAGAAGAAGAAGAATATGAGCAGCTACATACAAACCCAGGGTCAGACTGAACTATATGTGGCTAAGTGGCTACAGTCATTGCCATGGACACATTTACTCAGGACGGCCGCTGAAAGGTGCCAAAAAGATTTACAGATTATGAGAAAAAACATGTGTCAAAAACTTTTTGGATTGTGTGGTAGACAACTAATAATAGTCTGGTGTGCTTGGCTGATCCTTGACCAAAAATCAAACTTTAAGATAGGACCCCAATGAAACAGGGCCTAGTATTGTACAGAGCCCTCAAACATCGGAGGCTAAATGGGTAACCCTGACAACAACTTCACAGAATATCCACTTAGGAATCGCAAAGAATGATAAACCATGAATGAGACATCTATAGATTTAATAGCACAAGATGTGAAATGACTTGAGCTGAAAGGAAATCCATGAAATTTTTTATCTTATATCGTACAATCATAATTACAGAATTTATTGCTGACAGTCAGGCCCTCCAAATTATTTTGCCGAGGAACCCAAACTGGCACCTGTCTAACCCTGTACAGTGTACAAATCAAGTATAATTTCAATTTGGTGATGCGTGCTTTACTTTACTTTGTAAGTAGGCCCCGTGAAATTTGGGGGCCCCTGCCATTTGGCCCCTCTGGCCCCCCCCCCTCTGCTCAGGCCTGGGTACCACCAATGATGTCATACCTCCAAACATGTCATGCATCACAGCTTTTTAGTCAATGACAAGAGGCAAACCACTGTACCTATGATGTAACTGCTCAACAACCTGAGGCATTATACAGTGTAGCTGCGACGTAGATATACCCTTTGGGGATTCTCTGTTTGATTTGAAGTCCTGGGCTTGGACTGACAAACAGTATATAATCTGCAAGTGACACGTCTTCATGTAACATTGAATTTTCAGGTATACTGATTTCTTCAGTGTTATTTTCTTGTTTTGTTTACTGGTTAACTCATTGGGATGTTATTTTCTGATTACCAAATTTTATTTTACTGTTGTTGATCTCCCTTTTTCATACAGCATTTTTTGTAATTTTCAAACTTTGCTCATGTTTAACAGAAAGACAATTTATCTGGTTGTATGGTTCTGTATTTGTAGGCAGGGGTGGACTGGCAACATATTTGGCCCTGTGGTAAAAACGACAATGGGCCCCCAATATTTCTTTTTGGCATTTAATTACTCCATATGTGCCAATGCAGGGCCCTCTCAAAGTTTTATGCTATCACACAGTCAAACTTGGTGACAAAGATCAGATATTTTTGCTTTTTCTTCATTTTTTTTGGCACATTGCATGGGCCCTTGAATGTTGGGGATTCCCTGAATGGTTGGGCCCGTTGCAGCTGCCACTCTGCCACACACGCCAGTCCACGACTGTTTATAGGGCAGATTGTTTCTGGAACTTCACCACCGAACCAATTGCAATTGTGATATTTTTGTATCACTAGGTTATATCCAAAATTTCAGGTCTCTGACTTTGAAAGCCTTTTTGAGAAAACGACGTTGAATCTTGATAAATATATTTTACCAGTCCTGGTTATATTCACTCAACGTAACTTTACTTAAGTGCACTCTGACAAAACTTTGGAGGCCTTACAATGAGCCAGATATAGGTTGATTAAGAGCTCGTTTGGTAGGCCTACAAAACATGGTAGAATAATTATATAGTATCCCATGTATTAGGGTGATGCAAGAAAATGAAGTTAGGAAATTTTAATGGGACACCCCCTCAAATTGTTCCAATATATGAAAAAATAATCTGTAAAAATTTGAGTTAGATCGAACAGAAATTAGAGGGTGCTACCGTATTATGAAAATGAATATTAGTGTTCAATGCAAAATATCCAATAATTTGCCATGTAGCGATTTTAACTATACCTGGCGCCCAAACCAATGCGGCATGGGCATAATTTTTGGGTCTGGCTGTCAGAACAGTGGATCAAAGCAAATTTTGACCGTTTTTTATTTCTCCACACTAATACCAGGACCAATGCCACAAGTTGGTAAAATTTGGGACTTCTGGTGAAATTGACCAAAAAATCAAAAATCACTGATATGCTTCCTATGCGTTATTAGATTCCAAATCCAAACATTTGAGGTTGTTTTTTGTGACGTCTATTATCCTATTAAATTTAAACATGAATGTGAAGAAAATACTAACTTCAAATGCAGTTTATTCACAACGAAACTTTGTTTCTTCAAATACCTCTGCAGCAAAGACTATTAAAGATATCACTATGAAACTTGCACACATTTTGTTGAATAATATTCTTAAAACAAACGAAAAACGGATTTTTCATTATTTGCCTTCTCATACCTTCTATGGTGTAATTAGCCAGTAATGCCCGAAAGAAAGCTTTGCACTTTTTGTCAGCCTTAAACACAGGCCCATTATACCATGATAGGTTTGACTAAAAACCATATTGTATATACCAATGGAAAGCCAAGCTCAAGTGTAACAACACAATATCAAACAAGTGAAAATTCCAGCAAAGAGTCTTTATCACAAGGCATTTGAACAAGACATGTCGGAACACACATTTTTACAAAGTGTAAGAGTGCCACATTTGTTGTCAGTGACAAAGACAGGCCACTAATACCATGATAGGTTACATTTACAACCCCGTTCTATAGACCAATAGAAACCTGGGCTCATGAGCAACAAAATCATATCAGAAAAGGTAACTTTCCTTTCACTACCCTTCATCAAGAAGCGTGTAAAGAAGAAAGGTCCTCTTAAATATTTCAAAATATCAGAGCGTCGCATTTTTTGTCAGTCTCAAAGATAGGGCTCTAATGCCATTATGGGTTGGACTTTCTACCCTATTCTATACACCAATACAAAGCCAGGCTCATGAGCATGACAATAATACCAAGAATGCAAGAATTCAAGCAACAAGCCTTCATCAGGAAGTACCCGAACAAGAGAAGTCCCACAGAATGTTTGCAGAATATAAGAGCGTCGCGCTGTTGTCAGTCTTACTCAAGCCATCACAGCTCCTGGCACAACAGCCTCAGCCACTTTAAGTGATATATTCCTGACAGACAAGGTCATGAGCAATGCATTGGTATATCAAATTTTCTGAAAATGTTTCGATCAGTGGTTTATCTGTGGCATCAAAAATCACATTGCACTTTTAAGCTTCACCCGGGACACAACAACTGAGGATTACAAAAGGTGTATTAAAAAAATATAGAAACATCCAATTGCCATTTTTCTGAATTCACAAGATGCCCACCTAATCAGGGAACAGTAATGCATTGCAATTTTGATCCTAAATTCATCCCTTTTCCTGTATTTGAAAGTTGTATGCAAAAATTTTGCATACAGTGTCCAGACAGGACACCAAAAATTTCCCTAACTGCAATCATTGATCACTCATTATCTCAAGACCAGTGACATATGGATGCAATTGCTGCTATTTACATCACAGAAGATATTTTTGCCTATCATTCGATCCATCATACCAGCATAAATTCCTATATGGGGCTTAGATATGACCTAAAATGTAAGTGCATATTGGCCCAAAACTAAAATTTTACCAACTCACGGCACTGGACCACCATCAGACCAATTAGAACATATAGTCAAAATTTACCAAATTTGCGGTGTTCTATAACAACACTGCCACACTGCTTTCCCAATTATTGTGCAACTATGTTTTTTGTCAATATCTCAAAACAAAATAACACTATTTGGATATCCTTTACACGTTATGACATGTGTGTCAGGAAGCAAATATTCTGTGACTTCCCTTTAATTCTGTTGCTTCAGTGAGGAGTAATGCTGTATAATCAGGTTTTTGGCATGTTCCCAATTATTATGCAATTTCTTTGAAAAGCATCCATTGTCACCCAAAATCAACAAAGTTGATAATGAAGTGACATCAGAGTATACGTCATAACACTAAATAAAAAATGGAACCATCATTTCGGACGTTGATGCCTTCATGACCAAGAAATCAATATAGTACAAAGCATTGGAAAACCATTGAAATTGACTTTTTCTCAATAAAGAAGCCACCCATGCTCCTCAAAAATATAATATCAATAAAATTTCAACTTGAAATATGTCTATAGCACAGTACGGTCACACTGTGCGATGAAACACCAAATCCGGTATCTCTACAAAATATTACATCAAATTGAAAACTCACACTTCTGTTTACCATTGGAATAGCATTGGCAGTTGGATGTGTTAAATTCATTTCAAGATATTTTTCAAATACAGTGGTGCAACGTAATTGCCATTGGTTCACAGGAGAGTTCTACACCTAAGGAAAGTGAAAAATGAGTTTCATAATGATTTTGCATTTTTTCTGGCTAACAGAGGCTTTTTATTGCCATAAAACTGTGATTTCAGTGCTATTTCACTGCAAGAGAATAATATGGATTTCTTGGTTATGAATGCATCTATGTTTTAAATGATGGTTATACTTTTTCTCTTGTGTTAGGGGGTATAAGTTGATGGCTTCTTCAGATTAGTTTGGGTCATTTTGAGTGGCCTTGGTTGCTTTTCCAAGAATTTGCATAATAACTGGGAACACCCCAAAACATCATTATATAACATAACTCCCAACTGAGCCAATGGAATAGGACAGGAAGATAAGCTCCATGGTGCACTTATCATTATGTGTAAAAGATATCCAAATAGTATTATTTCTTTTTGAGATATGGCAAAAAAGCCTAGTTGCATAATAATTGGGAATGCAGTGTATACTCTGACCATCTGACCCTGCTGAATTATTTGTCATTCACAGCAATACTATAGAACCTAGCAACATAGTAGTGTTGGTATTCAAATTAAAGCTCTTTCCTGTTTAATAAGATGGAGCAACTACCTAAATTTGCGTACCTATTTCCTAAGTAATGTTATTGCATACCACGTCTTACCTAAATGATGTAAAAATCGGGCAAAATTTGTTCCTTTAGGGGAGCCCTGTTGCTTGAAATGACCAAACACAGCGGAAATAGAAATGGATTTGTAAAGAGCATCAATGAAATAAAAATTAACATTATATTAGTGATAGGAGAACTTCCTTCACCCATCACCCATAAAACTTGGTTTTTGCCCATTGAAATTCAATGTTATATTTCAATTTGCGGTAAAACTCTCTAAAATATGTCCGATTTGGGTCAAATTTTTACTGAGTTTTTTTTTAAATATTGGAACATTTTTAGGGATGCCCTATACAAAATTCAAAAGTTTATATTTTTGTGCGCAATCTGCATCACCCTCCTATGTATTCCATATTAAAAAAGGCTTTTGTGACGAAATGCTGTCAAATAATCTAACCAGACTTCTCTAACACTAAAGTTTGACTACAAACTGAGCTCAAAGATATTCTGTTGCCAACCTTACTAGTTGCAAAGCAAGGTAGCTGTCTTTTACAACTTCCAAATGCATCTGGTTTGTTTCACATTTCTGAGTTACATGACATTCCCTCAGAAAATGTTTCCAAATTTATCCGTGTACTGAGGTCAAGATGGGTGTTTTTTTTTGTTTTTTGGGCTTTGCTTCAAAATGGCAATCTATTTGGGTACAAGGTTCTTTTACTGTCTGTTACTTTGATATAGAAAGATTGAGGACCACTTCACAGTGAAAAATGCCCTTCGTGACTCATGATAGCCGATGACATGTCATCTCTCCACTTTCAACATGGGAAACATAGAGACTTTTTGATTAGTTATGATCAAGAGAAGGCCATTTGATTTGTCATAACTGATTTTAGAGTGAAAATCAGATGCATTATCCTTTTGTTTGGCTATCACCAACAAGGGGGATAAGTCTCCTTAAATCAAATTAGCATTAAAAGTATTGGGTATGATCATGACAAATCATCAGCATGATGACACACAAAGTGATATTTTCACAATGCAACATTCCACTTTTTTCTACATCAAAGTGACAAACTGTAATTGTCTGATCTTTTTGTCTTGTACTGAAGATGGCAAGCACCAATGTCATGTCATTTTCATTATAATGATCTGTAGTGAATGAAATACTGCAGCACCTTCTACTGGTCCAAAGTGAGATATCATGTAGGAGTACATATTTCATGCATATTGAAATTGAGATGATGGTGTGAACTTCATCTGATACTCTTGAAAGCAGCGTATGATTTATCATTATGTATACCTTTGGGGATATTATTGTCATTATCATGGTTAGATACCACAGATACCATAATTGTTTGTGTAATTATCTTCTTTTTTCACTTACCGAAGAGTTTGCAAGCCACGAGTCTCATCCTTTTCACTAGTTTCCCTTTTCTGGACATCTGTCATCATTTTCTCAATCTTCCTTGCTGACTTATGATTATCTGGTACATCATAGAATGTCTCTATTTCTTGCCACAAGAGAATCCAAGTGTAAGGAGTCACCTCGTCTTTGTCTTCTTGGTTTACAGTCTTCTCAGTGATCAATTGAGACATCAGATTCCAGAGACTTTCAGTTCCTGTCGCAAGGTCAGGCATGGTTTTCCACAAACCACTAATCAGCAGTTTTTCCATGAGGTTGTGAATTGGAGTCCTTCCTTCACCATCAACATGATCACAAGGGGCAGGGCTTGTCTTGATCACTTTGAGACAGTTTCTAACAATGAGTTCCTTAACTGTAGAACAATAATGTCTTGATCCTACTTCAAAAATGTTTGTTGGGACAGATTTGATTACTTCATTTACTGTGCATTCCTCTGCTGACCCTTCTAATTTCTTGAATACTTCTCCCAGAAATCGTGTAAATAAGGGCATTATAGTATCATTCAGATGAGGGCCAAACTGTCTGACAAAAAGAGTGTAAGGAGTCTGCTGGTCTTTGTCTTTGATGTTTACAGTCTTCTCAGTGATCAGCTGAGACATGAGATTCCAGAGACTGTCACTTCCTGCAACAAAATCATAATACGCAAGTTTTTCAAAGAGGTTGTGAAGTGGAGTTCTTCCCTCAAAATCAACATGATCACAGAGGGCAGGATTCATCTTGATCATTTCAAGACAAGATCCTACAATGAGTTCCTTAACTATGGAGAAAGAATGCTTGGATCCTACTCTTAAAATGTTTGTTGGGACAGATTTGATTACTTCATTTACTGTGCATTCTTCTTCTGTTGACATTTCTAATTTCTTGAACATCTCTCCCAGAATGGTTGTAAATGAGGGCAATAAAGCATCATTCAGATGTGGGCCAAACTGCCTGAGAAAAAGAGCGTAAGGAGTCTGTTGGTTTTTGTCTTTGACGTTTACTGTCTTCACAGTGATCAGTTGAGACATGAGAGTCCAAAGACTGTCAGTTCCTGCAACAAACTCTGGCATTTTTGTCCATAAATCATACTTCGCAAGTTTTTTCATGAGGTTGTGAATTGGAGTTCTTCCTTCACCATCAACATGATCACACAGGACAGGATTCATCTTGATCATTTCAAGACAAAATCCTACAATGAGTTCCTTAACTACAGAGAAAGAATGCTTGGATCCTACTCTTAAAATGTTTTTTGGGACAGATTTGATCACTTCATTTACTATGCAGTCTTCTCCAGACATTTCCAATTTCTTGAATACTTCTCCCAGGAAATTTGTAAATGCTGATTCCTTATTCAGATAAGGGCCAAAATGCCTGAGAAAAAGAGTGTAAGGAGTCTGTTGGTTTTTGTCTTTGCAGTTTACATTCTTGTCAGTAATCAGCTGAGACATGAGAGTCCAAAGACTGTCAGTTCCTGCAACAAACTCTGGCATTTTTGTCCATAAATCATATTCCACTAGTTTTTCCATGAGGTTGTGAATTGGAGTTCTTCCTTCACCATCAACATGATCACAGAGGGCAGGATTCTTCTTGATCATTTCAAGACAAGATCCTACAATGAGTTCCTTAACTATGGAGAAAGAATGCTTGGATCCTACTCTCAAAATGTTTGTTGGGACAGATTTGATTACTTCATTTACTGTGCATTCTTCTTCTGTTAACACTTCTGATTTCTTGGATACTTCTCCCAGAAAAGTTGTAAATGAGGGCATTAAAGCATCATTCACATGTGGGCCAAACCGCCTGAGAAAATGAGTGTAAGGAGTCTGTTGGTTTTTGTCTTTGCAGTTTACATTGTTCTCAGTAATCAGATGACACATGAGATTCCAGAGACTGTCAGTTCCTGCAACAAAGTCTGGCATTTCTGTCCATAAATCATCATTCACAAGATTTTCCATGAGGTTGTGAATTGGAGTTCTTCCTTCACTGTCAACATGATCACAAGAAGCAGGATTTATCTCAATCATTTCCAGACAGATCATGACAACAAGGTCCTTGATGGAAGAGAAACGACTAGAGTGTCGATGAATGCTAAGTGAGTGAGCCTTGATGACATCATTCAAGATGTTATTCTGAATTTCTTCTCCCTTTGTAACACATGTTGATGCCTCTTCCAGGAGAGTTTCAACTGATTGCATTGTGGTATCATTCAAAATACAATCAAGCTCTTTAAGAAATACAGTGAAAGAAACTGTCCCATCATGATCAATAGACAGGAAAGGGTCGGCTCCTTCTCTGACTAGAAATATCAGAACATCCATGGCATGAATATTTCTCTCAGAACAACAACGATCAATAAATTTGCCCAAAAACCTGCAAAAAAACCATAACAAATAATATTTGTGACAGGGTAAATGGCAGTTGTAAGGAAATGCACTAAAATAAGGTATTATAGAAATTTAATGAAATAACAGTTTTCTTAATGAATCAACATGACATCAATTGCGGAACTTTTTAAAGGTTGAGGTCCAACGTCGTGAGTTGGTAAAATTTCAGTTTTGGCCCAACATGGACATGCATTTCGGGTCATATCTCAGCTTTCGTATAGAATTTATGCATGTATTATGGATCATGTGAAAGGCAGTGATGTCCCCTTTGATGTAAATAGCAGGAAATGTATCCACTTCTCATAGCTTTTGATATATTAAATGGTAAATGATTGCATATGCGATCAATTTTTGGCGTCATGCTGGACACTGGATGTAAAAAATTCAGGTAAAACTTTAAAATACAAGCAAGTAAATGCAGTTAGAATAAAATTTGAAATTTGGTATTATGCTCTGGTTAGCTGAGCATATTATGAATACAGAAAAAAGGCCATAATATGTTTCTGTATTTCAGAATGACGTGTTTTGAAGTATAAGGTTGTCATGTCACACGCAAAGCCAAAATGGACAATGTAATTTTTGATGCATCAAATGCACCATTCACTGATTTGATTTTTAAAAAATGTTTACATCAATGTTTTGCTCATGACCTGGTCTGTCAGGAAATAGTAACAAAACTTTGTGTTGGAAGCTGTGAGAGCCTAAGTGAGACTGACGAAAAATTGACACCCTCTTTTTCAGTGAGAATTATGTAGGTACTCCATTGTTCAGATGCTGTCTGATTATTGCTCAGTATGGCAATTTTGCTTTTCTGGATAGTTCCGAGATGCTCATGAGCCTGGCTTTCCATTGGTGTAGAGAAAGTGGTTGTAACTCAAATCTTTCATGGTATTACAGCCCTGTTTCTGAGACTGACGAAAAATTGACACTGTAAAATTTGGTAACATTTATGTCACACCTCTCTTGTATAGATGCTTGGTGATGATGGCTTCTTATGGAATGCTCATTATTTTGATATTTTCTTGTTGCTTGTGAGTCTGGCTATTGATTCAGGTATAATATGTGGTTATAAGTCTGACCTATCAGGTATTAGAGCCCTGTATTTGAACCTGACAACAAAATCAACATTCTTGCCGATAGTAAAATTTTGTGTCTGGACTGCTCTTGTTCTGATGCTTCTGGAAAAAGGATTGATGCTAGAATGGCCATTATCTTCATACCATTTCGTTGCTCGTGACCATGGCTTTCCATTTCTATACACAATATTGTTGTTTGTTGAACCTATCTTGGTATTAGTGTCCTGCCTTTGAGACTGATAAAAAATATGGTGCATTCTTGTTCTACAATAACTGCCAACTGGCATAAGAAAGGTTAAATGAGGGAAATATCTTAAATGATGAAGTAATTTTATAAAGGATATCATTTTCTAGATTTTGTGTTAATTTCATGGTGATATCTTTAAAACTTTACCCTACAAGTCCATTTGAATGAAGTCAGAACAGTTTCGCAAAAACTGCATTTTAAGTTTGTAAATCCTTCATATTTATGTTAAAAAATAATGGCATTATCTAGCCTCGTTTGCTTAAAAATGCATTTACCACCTATAAATTTTGGATTTTGGAATCTACTAATACATATGGAACATATCTGTGATTATCCATTTTTTGTCCTGAATGACCAAAAATCACAAATTTTACCAACTTGTGACATTGGACCTTGATCATAAAAATGAAATGACTGAAAATATCAATAATTCTTAAACTGTATTGAAATAACTTACATATTTGATTGTTTTGCTTTGAGCTGTATTGAAAAATGCAGATCTTAATTCATATTTGGATAACCATATATATTTACCTTGATCCAAAACTATCATCCAAATGAAGGAATATCTGAAAAGTGAAATTGAATGTTTATTTTTTATTTTTGTGCAATACAGTGTGCTCGCTCACAGTACATCACTCCATTCCTTGTGCATCTACACTGGCTGCCTATCTAGTATAGCGCCCAGTATAAGGTCATCTTGCACATTTTCAGGCTTTGAATGGACCCAAACCACAATATTTCTGTGACCTACTAGAGAAGTATTGGCCAACTCACACCCTGCATTCCTCAAGTCAAGTACCATCCTTCAGAACCACGTCATCTGAGTCCAGTTCCTTCAGGGTGGCTGCACCCGCACTATGGAATTCCCTTCCACGTGAAATGAAGACAATTCATTTACTCTACTTTTAAAAAGTGATTTAAACACCTTTCTTTTTACACAAGCATGTCACCTGTGATTTCAATTTCAATTATCTTACAATGATTTTATTAATTTTATTAATGTGCTTTAATTTTATCTTCATAAGTATATTCCCTGTGCTATTTTGTTTGCACAACACCCTAGAGCATTTTTTGTACTAAGGAGCTTTATAATTATGAGTTTATGTCAATAAAATAGAACAGAGCAAGTGTCAGACTCCCAATTTCTAGACATTCAAAAGTGATATTTCATTTTGTTCCAAGCCATGGGGGGACAACTCAGCCAAGTGCTCGATTCAGATGCTGAATATGAGACTCAACGTTTTTCATTGCATTTCTGCAAGACCTAAATTATTTCTCATGAACAGGGGAAGTTTGAGAACCTATTTGTTTTCAGGCCTATCAACGACGGAGTGCTATGAATATGCTAATCTTTTCACAGCTTTTTTCCAGTCGTTAAAATCAGTGATTTAAAGAATTTTTCAGTTCTGACTATAATTTTTTGTTAGTTTGTTGCCATGTTTAAATGCTGGGGCACAGTTTTTCCATTTCAACCAGCTATTCTATGAAGATATTAGGAAGCGTAAACATCATTAAATGGTGCCTGAAGCAGCTTCGATTCCTCAGTGAAGGGGGCCTCATGCCTCATACCATGCAGGGCCTCTAGACTCACACACACATATTCTAATTTGACCTCATGTCTTTGAACTAAAATCCCAAAAAATACGATCTTAATCATATTTATGTTATGGTCACAAAGTGGAGCGATGCAGATATCCATTGTACTATATAAAATTTCCAAAGTTATTTCTGATAACCCCTTTCAAAGAATTAATCAAAGTTACAATAAAAACCATGCACTTTTTTTTTTCTTTACAGATGATTTCATGTTTGTATACATTTGAGGCAGAAATACATCATTTTTCTTAGCGTTTTACATGGATGACCATGGCATTTTAAGCCATTGATCTCCTAACAGGGACTGACTTAAGCAGTTTCAAGTGAGATTTTCATTTTGTGTTTCACACTTTTTCAGTACATACATTCTGCAAGTCCAATGTTGTCCATTCAGACGATTAGGATCAGGTGATCCATGCAATGACTGTTTACACAGAAAATAAACATGTATAATAGTGAATGTAACATTTCCTCAGAACAGGGGCTCAGCCCAGACGGCAGGACAATGGGCTGCCAATCACAGGGTCCTTGATCTGATTCCCACTGGGATTTTCTTATGAATGTTGACCACATCACTGGGCTACCATCCTGTCCTGAGGGACAATTCAGAATTTATGATTATGGGAGTTTTGTTGGAACTTTTCATAAAAAATGTATACCCCCTTTGGTTTCATGCTTATTTTTATCTCTCATACATTCCATGTGGATTGTTAGTATGTCCTGTTTTCTTTTATTCAAATTTCATACCCCGCTAAAGCATGTTGTGAGTAATAAGTACCCCCCCCCCCCTGAAACATGCATGATAATTTAGTGTAAATAGATGTGAAGCCATTCAGAGTCAGCATGAAACTGATTTAATAACAACTGAAACAATCAACAGTTGTACACAAGAGTGTGAAATACAACTGTTCATGAAGAAGTGAAAGAGTTCATGTGGATTGCGGTTTGACATGTGTGAATAACTGCCACATTACCAAGTTGGCCTTTGCTGTATACTATTGGTCAAAATTATGACATCATTTTTCCAGCAAAAATCACTTGCTTGAAGCAAGCTGAAAAAAGTGACATGCAATGGGCAACTTGACCAATCACCTGGCAGGATTTTCTGATGTCAGACCAGAAATTTTGCTAAATATTTTGTTATTTGAGAAAAGTCTACAAATAAGAAATCATCTGTAATTACTAACATGGTTTTGGTGCTGTTTGACCTGAAAATTTGTGGCGTTGCCTAAAAAGCCTCTAAATTCAGTCCTATATCAACAAGAAAACACACCCAAAATGTAAGTTTAGGTATAACCCTTGGGGGTATCTCACCTAACCCGGGCTTCTTGCCCCGCCCTACTCTACGGCTATTTTGAAAAGTTGAGAAGCTTAATTTAGATGTGTAGCTCAGTTTGATTGCACTTCAGCATGACACTTCAAACTTGACACTTCAATACCAATCAGGTAGTGTTACTCAATACTATTGAATGGCAATCTTGACTGTGAAGACATATCATACCCGAATCGTTCCAGAAACACAATACACAGACAGTGTGATTGAAATCACAATACCCTCCTGCAGTTATTTGACGCTGGCTCACAACAAATAAAATGGTGGCCACAGCTCTCGATAGAAAACATTCATACAAAAGATAGATGATGGATAGTGTCTCAATTGGTGTTAATTTATAGATAAAAGTGTAATGCATCTGCAAGCGTATACTAAAAGTCTGAATAACGAAGAATGACTACAAAAATGGACGAAAAACTACATGATATCATGCTATAATATAATACAAACAATCATAAATATAAAGAGGCAAGACAAAACACGTCTGATTTTGTTGAAAGTGAAATACTATTTGGGTTAAAAACTTATTATATAAATTTGCACATTTCCAAATAAATTGATCACCATAATCTTGGTAGTGTTGCACAATCATGAATATGACAGAGCGTACTTGTCTTTCTGTCCTATTCATGATTTAAGATTAAAAGTCCTCACTTCTGATACCATGCTCCCTGTACCCGATCGTATGAACGCTTGACACGGAACTCATGTTGTAATATGAGTTCAGTTATTTAAAACTAGTTATCTAACTCATGCTCAGCATTGACACAATATTAGTAAAACAACTTAACCGCTTTAAGATAACCTGTTTTAAACATTGATACAATCTGGTACAGAGAGTGAATATTATCGACACCATTCTTGCTAAGAATGATGCAGGCAGCTGGGTGGTGTAGTGGTTAAGGTTCCCGCCTGCTCCGCTGAAGGTCTTTGCCTGCATGGGTTCGACTCCCGGTTGGGGAACCCGAATTTTTCAGTGTACCTTTATGAGCAAAATCCCAGCCGGATGTCGTTCGGATGAGACGTTAAATTGGCGGCCCCTTGTATCAGTGTCTGTGCTGGGCAAGTAAAAGATCCCTCACGTGGGGTAAATGTGCAACATGTTGAGGACTCCTGCTCTATCTCTCATATCATCAATCAACCCTCGTGGGCGCCCAGAACTGGGCTTAGAGGGCTGCACTTACCATATCTATCTATCTATCTATCTATGCTGAACAAATGTTGAATGTAATTTCTGATCTCTTACCAAAGCGAAGCTTTAAAAATGGTCTAGAAAGGGTTGCTTCAAATCTTGCTGACAACCTACCTCCACTTACACTGTCTTACAGGCCTGTAAATCAAAAACTATGCATTGGTGAAAACTCATTTGGATATCAGGGCCTTAATTAACTTCTGGAATATCTAAAATAGACGATCTGAGATCTTCTTAAATTTGTTTGACCTGACATGGAATGACCCTGCTAATAAAATCTATGTCGTACCTTGATTTTGGCAATACTTGTTTCTACATCTCGCTTTTTCTGTAATCTGATCCCGCCAAACTGCTCCCATATGATATCAAAAATTTCTTCCTTGTTTGATGAAGCGCTTCTTTGATAACTTGAATATAATTCCTGAAAAGAAAAGTAAATTTTCTAACATATTTTTCAACTTTAGTTAGGCACACTTCACACCAGAGCATTTTCAAGAACAGGGAAACTGATTGGAAAATCTTAAAACCATTATTCTCACCTTTCAGAACATCAAAAGGCACAACTAGAGAGTACCAAATTATATCTATGTACATGCAATAGGGGCTGAGTCTTGGTCCGGAAACCCGGCATACTGACATTTTTCCAAAGGTTACAATACTTTCTACAACTTTGTTTGCGGATGGTAAAAAACTGTTGAAGGTCTGTTTGCAGCTCCCATCACAAAATGGCAATGCCAAATTTCAAGTCACTTTTGGCCAGCTCCCTATATTCCATATTTATGAGCAAGAGTGTAATAACAATAATAATAATGTATCAAAACAGCGCTAGTTTCAGTAAACTGCTCATCAGTGTTTTTACAGATCTAATCACTTCCAGCAGTTCTGACACAGATTCATCTTAAAAGTTTTCTTAAGTCTGGGCAGTTCTGACTTTTTCAGAAAAACCGTTCAAGAGTTTTATTGCAGCTCAGGAAAATGTCCGATCTTAAAGCTTATTTTTGTTGCATGGAGTAGGCACTTCTAATTGTTGTTTGTTGTTGCTTCTCAGGTTATGTTCCTGTCGAGATTTCACTTGAAGAAGTTCTTGATGTATTGTGGTGGCAGATTGTTTACTGCCTTAATTCTGTGTCATTGCTGTCAATTTTAACTGAATTCTTGCTGAGATTGGAAATCAGTGAAGGAGGTTCCTGGTATGACTAACACTATCATGTTCTTTTTTCAATCTCTCAATTAATCAATTGCCGAGTTTTATGCAAACTGAAGTTTATATATTTCAATTGGCTGGCAGTCCTATATACTATACAACTGTCCATTTCCACAGTAAAAATGAGGCCTGTAACAGTGTAACTGGATAACTACATGTATTTGTTGTAATGTGAAGATGGTAATCCTGTTGTTGATTAAAAGGTTTGGCAACAGTCAAAATATACCACACTGTAATAGTGACCTAACTATAGTACTGATTTCAATGTTCTTAACAAATAAAGCATACCTTAACCAATCTTGCAAACGAGTCTTTCCGATACAAGTCGTTGGTTTTACGAACAAGCTTCCCAAAAGCAGAAAGTCCTTCTGCGGGGTAAGTAACTTCTCCTTCCTGCAAGATCTCTGAAACCTTCTTAGCCGTCTTCTTGACGTTGAACCATTTTAATTTTTCAATCTTCCTCTCTATTCTTCTGTGCCTGCATGGATGATATTTCTAATCAGTTAATGCGTTACATTCTCACAATGACGGTTAAATCAACTTAAATATCAATTGTAACAGCATGCCTGTGACTCAGTTGCCACAATGTGAACACAACTTTGAGTTTTTTTCACAATATCGTGACAATTTTGCCACAATTGGTGCATGCTAACGTCATATTTTTGCAAGAGATTTAGAGACATGCAGGAAATGTATCTGATAAGCACTTTATTGCTAATGGACGGTCACCTTGAACTAACAAAATCAATCCATTGGAATGTTTTTTTAGATGCATTTTAATGTTGCTGATTTTTTAAATAGGTTTCCAAGAGAAATCTAACAGCTATTTGAATGAAATTTTCACAAAGTCTATAAATACATTTGACAATAACTCACCTAGCTTCGCCCGGAAGACTCCCTGTTGCTCCCCCGTGTTCCATCTATAAATACATTTGACAATAACTCACCTAGCTTCGCCCGGAAGACTCCCTGTTGCTCCCCCGTGTTCCATCTATAAATACATTTGACAATAACTCACCTAGCTTCGCCCGGAGGAATCCCTGTTGCTCCCCCATGTTCCATCTATAAATACATTTGACAATAACTCACCTAGCTTCGCCCGGAGGAATCCCTGTTCCTCCTCCTGTTCCATCTATAAATACATTTGACAATAACTCACCTAGCTTCGCCCGGAAGACTCCCTGTTGCTCCTCCGTGTTCCATCTATAAATACATTTGACAATAACTCACCTAGCTTCGCCCGGAGGAATCCCTGTTCCTCCTCCTGTTCCATCTATAAATACATTTGACAATAACTCACCTAGCTTCGCCCGGAGGAATCCCTGTTGCTCCCCCGTGTTCCATCTATAAATACATATGACAATAACTCACTTAGCTTCGCCTGAAGAAACCCCTGTTGCTCCCCCATGTTCCATCTATAAATACATTTGACAATAACTCACCTAGCTTCGCCCGGAGGAATCCCTGTTGCTCCTCCTGTTCCATCTGTAAATACATTTGACAATAACTCACCTAGCTTCGCCCGGAGGAACCCCTGTTGCTCCCCCGTGTTCCATCTATAAATACATTTGACAATAACTCACCTAGCTTCGCCCGGAGGAATCCCTGTTGCTCCTCCTGTTCCATCTATAAATACATTTGACAATAACTCACCTAGCTTCGCCCGGAGGAATCCCTGTTGCTCCCCCGTGTTCCATCTATAAATACATTTGACAATAACTCACCTAGCTTCGCCCGGAAGACTCCCTGTTGCTCCTCCGTTTTCCATTTATAAATACATTTGACAATAACTCACCTAGCTTCGCCTGGAGGAACCCCTGTGGCTCCCCCATCTTCCATCTATAAATACATGTGACAATAACTCACCTAGCTTCGCCCGGAGGAAACCCTGTTGCTCCCCCATGTTCCATCTATAAATACATTTGACAATAACTCACCTAGCTTCGCCCGGAGGAACCCTGTTGCTCCTCCGTGTTCCATCTATAAATACATTTGACAATAACTTACCTAGCTTCGCCCGGAGGAACCCTGTTGCTCCCCCGTGTTCCATCTATAAATACATTTGACAATAACTCACCTAGCTTCGCCTGGAGGAACCCCTGTTGCTCCCCCATGTTCCATCTATAAATACATTTGACAATAACTCACCTAGCTTCGTCCGGAGGAACCCCTGTTGCTCCCCCTGTTCCATCTATAAATACATTTGACAATAACTCACCTAGCTTCGCCCGGAGGAACCCCTGTTGCTCCTCCGTGTTCCATCTATAAATACATTTGACAATAACTCACCTAGCTTCGCCTGGAATAACCCCTGTTGCTCCCCCATGTTCCATCTATAAATACATTTGACAATAACTCACCTAACTTCCCCTGTTGCTCCTCCGTGTTCCATCTATAAATACATTTGACAATAACTCACCTAGCTTCGCCTGGAATAACCCCTGTTGCTCCCCCGTGTTCCATCTATAAATACATTTGACAATAACTCACCTAGCTTCGCCCGGAGGAATCCCTGTTGCTCCTCTGTGTTCCATCTATTAATACATTTGACAATAACTCACCTAGCTTCGCCCAGAAGACTCCCTGTAGCGCCTCCGTGTTCCATCTTGTGTTCCACCTCAAGAACAGAACAGGAAATTCTTCTGAAAAACATCAATATTGCAATACATTATCAATGAATGTTTATAGTGCAATGTTTCAAGGACGGATGCAGGGGGGAGAGATATGAGGTAGAGCCTGAATGATCATACAAAAAATGTTATGTTGCAAGACATCTAATTTTAATAGACCCTGTGCCAATGCTGTTTCTGGATGCTGAAACCATAAATTGCTAGAATGTGCCAGCTTCAGGGTGGTTGTTTAGTCCAGCATACTTATTCAAGTATGATATCCGAAATTGCTCATGTTGCACTGGAGTTCAGTGGCCTGGCCAGGGGGGGGGGGGGGGGCAACGTGGGGCAATTGCCCCACCTGTGCCTACTCTTGCCCCCCCTCTTGCCCCCCCCCCTCTCTGGCTCTGGAGTAAAAGAATTAAATTATCCTGAAATGTGCAGAACACGACCTAGTTTTTACTTTTTTTGCGATCGATGTCAGACAGGTGGCTGAAGACGCCGACCTATGCCGCCTGAAAATGCCGGCTACATGCAAATCTCCCCTTTCAAACTTCGTCCGTTGTCGTTATGCGCCTTAAACTTCAGAAACATGCCCACAAACGTTTATTTCCAACTGGCATTCAAGCACATGTTTCACATAGCTCATTCTCGCCATTTTTATAACTTTTAAGTGCCCGGATATGAATCTTCGCGCCAAAAACATGCATAAATTATGCGCCGGAAACAACCGAGACCACCCGAATGCACCAGCTTAATCAAAATGCATTTAATAATGCATAATTCTTGAAATTTCTCCAGAATTACCAATTTAGGCCTGAAATAGACCCGCCAAATATTCATTTCCAAAGAAATCGATTGCCGTGGAACTAGGTCAATGTGACCTAATTCTCGGCCTCACCTTTCCTTGCCATTATACGGCAATAGGACGCTTGCTTGGCCAAAAAAACTCCCCAATCCATGGCCTTACACCCTCTAAAATAATTCATAACCCTCAAAACAATCTTATTTGTGCAAAAAATTCACTTCCTGTCTTGCCAATTTTTGCCCAATCACATGCTAGCGGGATTCCAATATGGCGGATGTGGGAAGTGACAATGTGTGTTTGGTGGCAAATTTTCACTGAACTCACAACATAGCAGTACAGCACATTTTAAACTGATTCTTTTTGTAACAAGTGATTTCACCCTAATACTCTGACCAATTCCACATATTCCTAAGGGTTGTCGTATTTCAAAGTTGTCTGCAGCCAGACATTCCTACTAACCTTGCAGTTGGCCTCCTCTATGTCAGACAACCCTCCGTGTCTCACTGGAGCAGGGAGTGTCCATCAAAGCAGAGCCTTCCGCACATGCTGTACTTTCTGCGCTTGAAATGAAATGGGTTCTGGAAGCAGAAACAGGACGCTGCGAGAGTATAAATAGGTGAATCAGGTCAGCACATTCGACATATTAGTGATTCATATTGGTAATATACCATTCAGGATTTTAGAGTTAAATGGCATACATGCTTGTACATGGTTCATGCAGGGTATTGCAATTTTTATCTAGAAAAGTTTTCAAGTTTGATATGATACAACTTCAAAACGACCATATGTTTGAAAGGAGGGTATAATATAACATAACATATATATATTGTACTTTGTACACTCCAATTAAAATTAACTAACTATGATAGTTGAGTTTCAGTAGTAGCATGGGTCAAGTTCCTACCCCCCCCCCCCCCCCGCCAAAGCAAACATTTTGGTGAAAAAGGAGAGAAAAATAAGGAAATGAGGAGGGGAAGTGGACAAGGGGGAAAGAGTAGGGAATTTGGGGATACAAGGGGAAAAAGAAACCAAGGGGAAAGGAAAACAAGAGGAAAAGGAACCACGGGGAAAAGGAGCCAAGGGGAAAAGGAAACCAAGGGGGAAAAGGAGCCAAGGGGGAAAAGAACCAAGAGAAAGGAAACCTAGGGAAAGGGAAGCAAAGGGAAAGGAAACCAAGGGGAAAAGGAAACCAAGGCAAAAGGAACCAAGGGGAAAAGGAAACAAGCGTAAAAGGAACCAAGGGGAAAAGGAAACAAGGGGAAAATGAAAGGGGAAAAGAAAACCTGATATCTATTGAAATTTAATGAGGATATTCACATGCACTGCCATTGAAAGACTGCTGATTGCCTTCAGAGTCCTTGTACTGATCAGTACTCCAATTCGATGATCGCTTTTTAGGGAATTAATGTTCAATTATCCCCTCCCTCCAGAGAAAAACCCTAGCTTCGCAGATGAACCCTCCACCCATAAGCAACGTTCTGTTTACATTGTTTCCCCCAATGGCACAAATCATCCCTTGGACCCATGCTCTTGAAGAATTTTGACTCTTGTTCGTGGGATCTATTTGGTTCCTGACCTCCTCCGTAAATCTTAACATTGATATTATTTGAAGCTGAATGATGTACTAGGCAGATACATAGATACATAGATAGATATATGGACAAATAGATACACCGATAGAAGGATACGTGAAGATAGCCGTATTGCTGTGATCCTTGATTCTTCTGCAAATCCCACTTCACAAATGATGGATTGTTGGATAATTGGGGCTTTATGTCTGCATCTATGCACTTGCTTGGCTAATTAGGATAGGAAAAGGACAAGGTGATGAAGCCGCTCAACATTGGCCTAGTTGATGCTGGACCAAGCAATTGGCAGCCCCTTACACAACCACTGAGCTCTCCCTGCCCCCGTAGTTTATAAATGAATAAAGGACGTAGAGACTAGAGAACTATCATCCACCCACTATCTAGTAGCAGTATCACATCCATGGCAAAAATATTATGTAATGTTTGATAAATGTAGAGTAGGTCGGGGCATGCAGCCCCCCTTAACTTCGAGGTGCGATTTGACCTACTTTTTATGGTCGATTCTTTGAATGCTTATGCTGTCAGGGATATATCACTTGACTCTATTTATAACTAGTGAAACAAATGTCTACCAATTTTAATAAAGGAGTTACGGCCATTTTTGTAAAAAAATTGAAAATGGCCTTCTTACCCCACCCATCGGGCAAGAAGCCCCCCTATTATAATCCTATGGCAATTTTTTTTGCGAGTGCATTCAGCTTGAAAGTTATTTCTTGGGGTTCTTCTATCATTTTTAAGGCATTCTATTCACTTTTTCAGAATTTCAGAATTTTTCTGTTCATGCATTCATTTTTTAATATTTTTTGCTCTGTTTCAATTTCAGCCCATTTTTTTTTCTTCTTAATTAGCTATTCTATCAAGATTTAAGGTAAAATTCACATTATTAAATGGTTCCTGAAGCAGCGTTGAGGCCCCAGTGTAGGGGGCCTCATGCCCCATGCCATGTGGAGTCTCCCGCCCCAAACCCACATATTTGAATTTGACCTCTATATTTCCAACTAAAAAGCAAAAAACATGATCAAAATCATATTTATGTGATGGTCCTAAAGTGAAGCAATGCAGATATCCATTATACTTTTAAAGATTTCCGAAGTTATTTCTTACAATCGCTTTCAAAGAATTAGTCAAAGTTACAAAAACCATGCACATTTTTTTGTTTCTTTAATTTCTACTATGGTTTGGTGCTGTTTGCCTTGAAAATTTGTGACGTCACCTAAAAAGCCTCTAGCTTCAATCCTAACAATAAGAAAACGCACCAAAAATGTAAGTTTAGAAATAAACCTGGGGGGGCTTCTCACCTAACCCGGGCTTCTTGCCCCGACCTACTCTATATGAAGAAATGACACCATATTATGTGATATTTTATAAATGTATATGTCACATTTGATGAATGTATACGCATGAGGAATTAATAGAAACAAACATTTGAAAGACATGATGCAGTTAACTGCGAACTTCCCTTTCTAGATAGTATAATCATAAAGTTATAACAACAGGATATTGAAATAGTTGCATTTTAAACCAAAGTGATATATTGATGGTGAAAGTGCAAAACCTCGTAGGTCAAAATTTTGCTATTTTTAGATTTTGAGTGGAATGACTAATTCAATATCCAATACATGTTCTCAATTGGTCACCTTGTCTCTTTGCTATTTTTGGAAGCGGTAACAGAATTATTTCACCAAACCTTGTATGTCGATTTGTTCCAAAAAGTGAAAGTGCGAAACCTTGTAACTCAAATCAGAACTTTGAAGCACATATTTAGGATATTTCAACCTTTTTTGAAAAATTATGATTGTGGAATGTTTTTTATGGCTCACAGGAAATTTCCTTTTTAAATTTTTTTTCCTCCCTATATTTATAGTGGTGATAAAGGCTATTGAAAAAGAGCGTGCACAAAAATTTGAAAAAATTGTCATTTTCCTCATTCTTGCCATTGTAGCAACTAATTAAAAGTAGCTGTTGTTATTTATCATGGTCAACTTATATTTTTTACTGCTTATCTATAGATTAGAGGTACATTCAACGCTGCAAGTTGCTTTAAAGTGTGATAAATGGTCGAGTTACAAGGTTTTGCACCATACTAACTTGTAAGAAAAGTGAAAGTGCAAAACCTTGTAAGTCAACATTTTCAATCACATCTGATTGGACATCAATGCTAGAGGTCAACAACCTCTGACAAAAAATTATGCTAAAACAGGGTGTCACTTTCTATAAATCAGGTTGAGCCTAACTCACATATTGATAAACATTACCATAAAAAAAGGTCGGTGACAGTTTTTTCCAATTTCTGATAATGTCTTTTTTTGACATACGAGGTTTTGCACTTTCACCATCGATATACTTCTTAGTGATTGAATCACAAAAGTTACTCTGAATAAAACCGTATTTATCTACACAATATTTCAGCCAGTTAATTTGCTCAAATTAACTTTTTAAATTTATCATGTCATAGCTCTCACACCTGGTTTTAAGAAATTGTTTTTCCATTCGTGGTGGACCTATGATTTCATAGCTCAAGACTAAATTGCTTAGCAATGAATGCTGTGATGCCATATGTCCAACTGGCTAATGGCATTCCTTTATGTGATGGCACAACTGGCAAATAAGATCACAACAACTCTTGTGCAATGTTGGGATACTCCACAGGATGGGGCTTGGGAAGGGGATTACCTAAAACTGTAATACTTTTGCTGCCAAATGAGAAAAACATACAGCATCCTGTATCTCTCTAACCAATATAGATACCAGGAAATTTTTTTTTGCATCTGCTAGAGTTACTTGTCTACTTTTTATATACATTAATTTTGTTTCAATATCATAATACCAGTGCTTCTTGTGAAGGCCATTCTGGGAAAAAAGCAGATTTGCAAAAAGCGTGTGCGGCCCTAAAAATTATGCTGACTGCCATAGATGCTAAAATATACCATAGACAAGGTCCAATGCATTAATTGCAATTTATGTCTTTTAAAAATGACTGACCTGTAGTTATCCTTGTTTAATTTGTCTTTTTTCTTGTACAGAGGAGTAATAAAAGCCAATTTCATTCCTTCAGGAAAAACATTCTGCTGAATGCATTTATTAGCTAATTTAGAAAGACGCTTTACAAACGACCCACTTGTCATTTTATGAATTTTTAGTGGAATTTTAGGAAAACCAGCCAATTTCTTTGCAGATAATTGTGAATTCACTTTTCGTGTGTGACGCTCAATTACCTCACAAAGACCTATTTCATTTTATTTTGTTCTTTATCATTATCACACTTGGGTGATTTGTATATCCTGCTATTATTTCTTCTATTGATTTATGGTTATTTTCAGGTTGACCTATGTCAGAACCTACTTCACTAAAGAATGAATTAAATATCAATAATAATTTCACCATTTACCCTGGGAGGGATATTATCAGACTTAGTTTTGGTCTTTGAGAAGATAGGCTTGATAGCTTTCCAAAAATCCTTGTTCTTGGTGCTCCCTTGACATTTTTCTTCAATATACTTTTGATTTCTTATTGTTTTATTAAAGTCACCACATTCCTATGCTATCTGTACTGTGCTAAGTAGTAATAAGTCCTATACTTAAAAAAAATTTTGATGGTTTTAGGTTTACAGCAATATGTAATTGAAGGGAAAGGGGAATATGTGGAAGCCTGATAAGCATGACAGTTCTGATTTTGACAAACAAAGTTGTACCTTGAGAAAAGAAATTCCTTTACATGTCAAGGAATGCCTTATAATTCAAGCAATGTTTTTTTTTATATAACTTATTCCTATGCAATCATTTGTAGGTCCAGAAGGGCATTATGAAACAAAAATGCCTTAATTATTTTGTCTGTGTTGCCATAAATTAGCAAAACAACCAGTGCGACACAAAAATGTACACACAAATTGGTGCTTAATCACACACAGCTTCAAGACTAAGTATTGTAGAAGGATAACATTTTTGCATGTAAAAAGTAGGATTAGTTAATGTTGAAAGACTATCTACAGATGGTTGATATATACGAATGTACATGAAAGTCTTGGAAAGAAAGGAAGAAAAAAAAAACACTTCAACAGATAAACGGCCTCAAATTGACCTGATTTTCGCTCTTTGCAAGCAACCTTCACCAACCAGGCCTTGGAAATACCCCATGTCAAGCTAATTGTACTTTCACATGAAACTAGCCTGGGATTTGCTTGTTATGGGACAAGTCATGTGTAGCGGTTATGGACCGATGACCACAAAACACTAATGTTATGCCTGATGTGTAGCGGTTATGGACCGATGACCACAAAACACTAATGTTATGCCTGGTTATTCTAGACATTTTACTGTAAAAAAAAAAGACCAGTTAAATTCACAGTAGAACGGCCATGATGGACTGTTAAGATACAGATATATTCAGTGTCTTGTTTATTTGTTACTCATTTATTTGTTATTCACACCTAACAAACTATTAAAAGCACAAAATATTATGGGTACCCTGATGCTTATCTTTTCCAGGAAATTTCCTGAGTGTGCATATCTGACAATGTTCATTTAGCTATATTTTCATCAGCATAAAGTTGGCACCCGAAAGTGCTCAAATTCGACATTGCTTTTTTTACAGTATTCTCTGGACATTTCGTTGTGAAGTTAAAGCTACATTGTAGGATGTCGCTAAAATAAAGTGATGTCCAAAAGAAAGATCTGATTCATAGTAAACATCTATGTCCTATTCTAACAACCGAATTTACTTATTATTGTTTTCATAGATATGTGTTTTTCCAGTTTGTACTTCACTTTATCTCAAAACTGTGATGTCACAGACTTAGTTACATAACTGTGTATATTACAAGCACACATTTCAAATAACTGACTAAATGCATTGACACATGGATTACGTATGTTTAGCTTGTTTGGCTTTGATACCAGCACTGGTTAATAGATGCTTCAATGAAATGTAACTGAACCAAACAAACCATATCTTCATAGGAGAGTTATTACACTACTGGCCAAAAGTTTGGAAATTATCACTGCTCACCATTGCGTCAGTGTTGCGCAAAATGGTATCTGGTAGTTTGGATTCTTACTTGATCAAATTGGTAATACAACTTTAAATTTCAAAGGTTGCTCTCAAAATGGGGATGTGTCAAAGTGAGTAATCATTGGCCATTGCCAATTCATTGATAGGCCTGGCCACTGGTTTGGGGCCATCAGCATTTTGAAAGCAACAAAAGAAAACTGCATGCCATTCATATACACACTGGAAACTACCCATACATCCCTCTTCCTATTATAACATTTTCTTCGGATCAGATAAGAATCCATACACCCACAAGCAAATTTCTGTAACACTGATCCAGCAGCAAACAAAACTATTGTTTCCAAACTTTTTGGCCTGCAGTGTACAAAGACTAACAACAAATATGATAAAGTGTTTTGAGATTGTGATGACCAGTGTCTTGTGAAAAACAATAAAAGAGGCTTTGTTTGGGAAACATTAAAACAGAGACTTTTCTGGCAAGGTGTAACAAATGGCTGAGACAGAAGTTGTTTGTTTTGGTTTTACACAAACATAACATTGCCAGGCAGTTTTAATTTCCTTTGTCATAAACCGTGATATCAAACTCTGAACTGATATGTCACAGATTGAAGGTTAGACCAATCACATTCACAGATACCCGATGATGTCACGGTTTGACTGCAAAACGAAGTTTTCAAAAAAACACGTAGCTATGAAAACGATAATAACTGTCACTCCAAGCTCAATATATGAAGTTAAACTCTCTCAAAATGTAAACAGTTTTTCATGCTGTGAAAAAGTCTTGTTCAGTCTACAAATCAAGCAATAGGGGAGACCGGGGCACATTGGTTCGCTTTTTTGTAGTTTGGCTCTCACTTAAAAACTTCTCTAAATATTTGAAAAATCTCTTTGCTGACTGACTTCTGAGCATCTACAATACCTTTGTGCCAAACCATGTTGTTGATCTACCTTCTATATTTGTGGAGAAAAATAAGTTTGAAAAATTTTTTTTTTTTATGGTCCAACATGCCTCAGACCCGGGGGCACATTAGACCGCCATGTTGGGCACGTTGGACCATGGAATAAAAGTCCAGAAAACTAGAACAAAAATAGCGAGAACCATATTTTATTCTCACAGATTGCAACACACACTTGTGTGTCATTGAGAATGATTATGTTGGGATATTTACCTAGATAATTTCAATAATTCTTGTTTAAGCCAGAATAGGTGGCAGATTGGCCAAATGAATGGAATTTACCCTCATATTGTACAGGAATGGTGCTCTATTAATATTAAAAATTACGCAGCTGAACTCGGGAAACTTATATCAAACTTTACTTGAGTAATGCTAGTTTCAATTTATGAGACTTTTCTGACTGGATCCACCATATTTTAAGAAGGGTAACCTAGCCATCGAGATTTGGAAAAAGTCGCTTTTTATGCCGGAAATCAGGAAACCTAATATAGAACTCACACTTTTCCATCAATGTTTATGGAATATTTTGGCCAAAAGGCATACCACTGAAGGTCTTCATTGGAGACTTGGATAACTGCACATGTGTTATAAAAAAATATTGGGGATGGTCCAACTTGTCCCAAGGTCCAACATGCCCCGGTGTCCCCTACAGGGCTCTCCTGAAGAAATTCAAGGCTTTACATTCAATTAAACTCACTTAGTTATGGAAAATACACAATTCTGTTGATTGGGAATACATAGTATATACTATAAATAAATCTATCAATTCATAGTGTTTCACTGCAAGTTGAATTTCATGTGGAATTTGGTGATCTAATAACTATAACAAGTAAGGGACAAAATTTAATCTACTTGAATATGGTTGACTGTGGTTGAATCGGATAAGTCAGTCAGGTTTCGTTCAAATAATTCAAAATACGTCCTAACTCCGTTTAGGCCTCTTCATTTGTTAAATATTCCCCCCCCCCACAGCAAAGATTACTTGAAATCAAGGGGAATAAATTATTTGAGAGAAAGGACTAATTGATTAAAAATGAAGCCCCAATGATTTCATCCCAAATGGATGACTAAAGTTTGGCAATAAGACATTTTAATATATCGCCCTTGGTTCTTGAACAGCTTCAGTTTCCTTAAACAAGTATCAAAGTTGAGAAAATACTTGTAACTGACCTTATTTTGGAAAATCAGGTCCCGTAACTGACATGACTCGAGTCAGCAATATAATATGAAAGTGGACTCAGAAGAGGATGTCAAAAAGCATTACATGACCTGCAAAATCACTGTTCTGTGACTTTGAATTTCTTCAGAAAAGAATAAGAAAAGAAAAGCAAGCTATATATTTCACACAGGCACATTATACATACAGCCACTGGAGCACGAATAGTCCAGTCATTACATGCTTATTAAATTACCTTTTTTTGCATTAGGAAAGCGTTGTTGCTATCTACAAAAGCTGTAGTGTAAAAGCTTATGAAGAACATGAAGTGTTGACTGAAATGCCCTCTAAATTTAACAAATTGGTTCACCATGCACATTATATGTGATGTCACTGCAGCCATGATGTCATCTTTTCTGGGTTAAGAGTTCCCCGTTGCCTAATGGTTAAAGGTGCTTGTTTGTGCTACCAGTCTGGCTGTGAGGTCGTGGGTTCGACTCCCACTCCTGGAACCCAATTTTATCGAGCTCATGGGACATTAAATGGAGGCGGTTTGTGTCCAGCGATCTGTGGTGGGGCAACTGAATGACCCTGGGCATCCCTGAATTAATAGGGTATGTGCCAGACTCACAGTCTTCTCATCACTCATCATCATATGGCAATAACCACTACTGGAGAATGCTTTGGCATGGGAACCTTGGGCAGCATTTCCCTTATCTCTGCCCATGGCCACCATACTAAGGCAGTTGAGTTGTGGAAGGCTCGCTATGAATTTCATGCCTGCATTGCCGTGCATGACTGATAGTATATACAATACAATACAATACAATTCAATACAATACTTTTGTGGATCTGTCTCTGTTTCAAACAGACAAGTGGCTGTCAGTCTCTGGAAAAGCGAAGTGGATCAACAATTACATATATAAGACAGGTCACAAGATCATATCGCTCAACAGTAAATTGTCTGTATTACTATGCCAGACTACCGTTTTCAAAAAGCATGGCAGCTGGAGATACAGTATTCTGCTTTGAATGGAAATGTTTGGAAATCAGTAGGAAAAAAGGAACAGCCTTGCACCTCTAGCTCATCAGAAGTTTGATGATCTTCAATCTACTTCAAACTAATTATACATATTAAAATGTTGTCAGAAAAGTGTCCAGAAAGGATGCTCTGTCACTTATTCACAAGGCTATACAAAGCAGCCGTTTTTGCTTTTAGATACCGAAAATACACTTCTGTATTGATTGACATACTTTGTGGAGATACATTAACCAGGTCAACTGAATAGTTTAAATCTTGTAAAGGCTGTGTAACACTCAACAGAATAGACTGGCGGGATGTAAAAAAAAAGCTTTATTTAAATGGGTACGAGCGTTTTGGGGTAATAGTAGGGAACCCATCTTTTAGCAAATTTCAGGTGTGCGATTCTGAAAAACCGGTTCCCAAGCAACATTCCAGGTCTTTCACCTCCTAATTTGCATAACAAAATTGCCACAAAATTAGCAATTTTTTGATCATTTCAAAACAGCAACCTTAATAATAATAACAATATTAAGTACTTATATACATGTAGCGCAAATTCCAGTAAACTGCTCACATTGGCGCTTCAACATGTTACTGTTTAGGAAAGCAAAAGAGGCATTTAAGCGGCTCAATCCATGTTATGAAGACCAAGGAATAACACAAAGCAATTTTAGAAACAATTATACAAGTTTGATGGTCATTAATATGCTAATTAGTAGCCGCCATTATACAAGAATGCCTTTTCTTCATTAACTTCCTTACTAATCAAGCAAATTTAACAAATTAAAGTTCTCTACCAATGTTTTAAGGGTCAATGAAGATGATGAACTGTTCTCACAAGTCAGAGTCTGTCACTGCGAGCTGGCACAGCGAAGCCTTTGACCTGCTTCTTTGAATTTCTTGTGATGTAGGTCAAGTTAGGGACTTGCAGCCCTCTGGTGTTAGTGGTGTGTAATGCTCATTGTGGTCAGTGCCTCACCAATCAGATGCCAGCTTACATGCAGCTGCTTTCCAAATATGGCATGACCTACATTTAGATGTGTCTCTGATTGTGCACAAGGACCCTGATGCAGGCTGTCTCAGCCAATCTGAATGCAACTCAGAAACCACACTATGTCTACTTCCCCAAAATTAGTAACTCTCTAAATTTGGTTTCCATATCTGGCCAAATATGTGGCTCGTACGAAAAACGTGACGTATTTTGACAGAGCTCTTTGAAAACTTTAGCTAATGCTTGAACTGTTCAAGGTAATACCCAATTGTATGTTCCAGACAACGGTATACACTACCTCTTGACATGATTTAAAACTGGTTCCATCAATTAGAAAAAGCCAGAGAGACGTACGAAAAACGTGACGTAGTTTTTTGTGTATCATTATTGGATGTTTTATTAAATACATTAAAAACATAGGCTGCGCAGCAGCAAACCTTCAGCGAATAACACCTTTAGAAGATTACAATGATATGACATATCATAAAATTGGTGCATTACGAAATTGCTTTATATAGGTATGCAATGGCTGTCGAGTGGTGGCCTTCAATTATTTCTATTTGTCCGCTGCCCTGCCATCTTCCCATCTGCTTGCCAGGATTTGTAAAATCATGGAAAGGCCTTATTAGACAAATTTATGCATATTATGGTGTAGTTTCATGCATGTACAAAGTATAGGTTATGAGCTGTTGGTTGAAAACCAAAAAATATAACGCTGTTATAATTTTCTGAAGTTTTTTCAATGATTCATAAAGTGTTATACACATCAAAAAGTACATTCCATAGGTGATTTGTTTAGAAAATTGCATTATTGTATATATATATATACAATAGTGGGCAAGTTTTGGCTCCGATATAAAAAAAAAAAAATTTTCTCAATATTACAGAAACTATGGAAGAGCCATCTGTCAGACAATGAAAAGGCACAACTAGACCATATAAGCCATATGTGTACCAAACTTCATCAATGTATAATTATGGAATAGTGACCGGATGTTGTGCCAGAAACAAAAAATAAATTTTATTATTTCTTTTTATATTTCAAAAAGTATATAATATTTTCCATCAGACCTTTCAAAAGGCATAAATAGACCATATTGACCATATGTGTACCAAACTTTATCCATGTACATGCAATAGTGACCGAGTCTTAGCCCAAAAAACAAAAAAACAAAGGTTTTTATATTTTTTCTAATTTTTTCAAAAAGTATAAAATATCTGTCAATGAGACCATCAAAAGGCACAAAAAGACCATATAGGCCACATGTGTACCAAATTTCATCCATGCACATGCAATAATGACCGAGCCTAGGCCCGGAAACGAAAAAAAATAATTTTTATATTTTGTTAATTATTTCAAAAAGTATTTAAGACGTATTCGTCAGACCATCAAAAGGCACAACTAGACCATACAGGCTAGATGTGTACCAAATTTCATCCTCGTACATTCAATAGAGGCCGAGTGCTGGGCCGGAAACGATCTATCCGCCCCACCGCCCCACCGCCCGCCCGCCCGCCCGGCGGACGGACAGCATTTTTACCCAAGTGATAACAATACCTTCTTCGAACTTCGTTCGCTGAAGGTAAAAACCAGTTAAGTACATAGGCTCAAAATATGACCAACTACTAAGATACCACAAACAGCTGCTTTGAATCATTGGTATGTCTCTGCTGTTGCGAGTTTTGTGACATACAAGAATGTACCGTACACTCTCACACCGCATTATGGTCCACCGTTGGAAGTCCGGATGCTGTAGGTTAACCATGTTGCACAAACATCTTAATCATAAAATATATGATATATTTGTCTTTAAAAAACTTTCATGAAGCAGCTTTATGGGTGTTGTTTGCAGCTATAAATGAATTACCGTACTCTTTCACATTTGGCGGCAGTAAAGAAAGGTTATGGTGACGGAGTGATCTCCTAAGTGGATAGGTATACTTGTGATAAAATTCTGCTGTACACTACATCTATCTTATCTTAAACAACATGCACACTTTCCAACATATATACTTAAATGCTCTGATACATTTTCAGATCATTGTAAAAGAGGACTAGGGCAAGGAGATTGCACGAATAGTGACGGATAAGGATGTGCAAAAAGTGTTAAAAGGAAACATCGCTGACCAAAAGAAGTTGCCAATGCCATGTGGGCTGGACCATGGCAGAGTCACTTTGAAGACAAAGTCATAGCCAAGTTAGGAAATAGTACCGCAACTCAAAGCAGTACAACAAATCCTTCAGAACTAGCAAAGACGTCAACAGAAAACTTGAGAAATGTTTCATGGGAAAGTGTTGAGCAATGTCCTCTACTCCCAAAGTTCGTAAATGCAACTCAAAGCAGTACAACAAATCCTTCAGAACTAGCAAAGACGTCAACAGAAAACTTGAGAAATGTTTCATGGGAAAGTGTTGAGCAATGTCCTCTACTCCCAAAGTTCGTAAATGCAACTCAAAGCAGTACAACAAATCCTTCAGAACTAGCAAAGACGTCAACAGAAAACTTGAGAAATGTTTCATGGGAAAGTGTTGAGCAATGTCCTCTTCTCCCAAAGTTCGTAAATGCAACTCAAAGCAGTACAACAAATCCTTCAGAATTAGCAAAGATGTCAACAGAAAACTTGAGAAATGTTTCATGGGAAAGTGTTGAGCAATGTCCTCTACTCCAAAAGTTTGTAAATGCAAATCAAAGCAGTACAACAAATCCTTCACATAAATCTACTGAAGTATTGCCTGGTGTTGCGGCTTTTGCGGGTGCTGTTACGCTTTACAACAGAGACACCAAACTTAGCAAAGCACAACACATCATAGGGCTAGCAATGGATAAAGGAGGAGCCAAGGAAGAGACCACGGATGGATGGATGGATGAATGGGGCTTTACGTCCTGTATTTATGTACTTGGTAGGTTAGTTAGGATAGGAGGATGGCAATGAGGCTAAGGATGATTGAAACAGCTGTCCAACATAGGCCAAGGTGACCTGGCAAAAGCTGGCTTCGAACCCTGGACCCAGCGATTGGCAGTCCAGGACGCTACCACTAGACCAACCCTCCCCCCAGATGAGACCATCAACTTCATGCATGGCTATACACTGTTTACAGGTGATTCCATTAGTACGCGATTCTTAGCTTCTGGACCCACCAAATTGTTTGTTAATCTGATTGGTTTAGAAACACCAGAACGTCACACATTTGGTTTATTTAAAGGAAAGTTGCACAAAATCGGAAGAAATTCTGGTGGATTTGCTGGACTAAAATGAGAACATTCCAAGCGACATGATCCTGAAGTATTTGCATGAACGTAGGGTTCCTAATGTTCCAGTACAAGACATGATTCTGAAGTACTTGCATGAACATTTGGTTCCTAATGTTCCAGTACAAGACATGATCCTGAAGTGCTTGCATGAACGTAGGGTTCCTAATGTTCCAGTACAAGACATGATCCTGATGTACTTGCATGAACGTAGGGTTCCTAATGTTCCAGTACAAGACATGATCCTGAAGTACTTGCATGAACGTAGGGTTCCTAATGTTCCAGTACAAGACATGATCCTGAGGTACTTGCATGAACGTTGGGTTCCTAATGTTCCAGTAAAAGACATGATCCTGAAGTACTTGCATGAACGTTGGGTTCCTAATGTTCCAGTAAAAGACATGATCCTGAAGTACTTGCATGAACGTTGGGTTCCTAATGTCCCAGTACAAGACTTCCTGGAAAGAATTCTCTTTGCTGGTGATATCCTCACGAATGAACGTGCATATTCAAGCATGGAAAATGTCATGAATGGAAAAAATAACATGGACAAGTTACATTTATCATCGTCCCGAAGGTTTGCACAGGCTATTCAATTTGTGTAATCGAATGGCACAGCATAAATATGTGACTCTAATGTGTTTATCATGTTCATGGCTCAATTAACAGCTAATATTTAGTTACATTTTTATACTAAACATTTAGTTTTCGGAGAATTTTTACATTGCAAATGTTTTACAGGTAATGTAGTTGTGCCAATTCAGATGCATGGATTTATACCTTGTGTTTTACAAACTGATTAACCCATCTTACATAGTATTAATGTCATGAATGCTACAAAACCAATCTCTAAACATATGGTATGCTATTTCTGTCTTAAATATGATAACTCTTTTAGAGAACATCACCTGAGCATGTGCATGATAAGCATGTCAGCTGTCGATCTATTTGCATGGTAAGTTTTTGCATGAGTACATTATACAAATTATTTTATCAATTAATTACTGCAAATGATATGTTTGTATTGAGGGCAATTAAAACGACAGACGGCTAGTATTTCTCTACTTTATCTTGCCATAACTAGAATATTAATGTGTTAGCTAAAGAATACATGTATTCATGTAGCTCAGATAGCCTTTTAGGGCATTCAGCCCTATTGTCACTGGTCATCTCTGGAATCTTGTGGACAAACTTCTAGACAAAATACTGCACCAATTTCCTTCAAACTTTGCACTCAGGGTCTATTTGGCCTAAGATTGTGTTGATCAACTTTCCAGGAACATGAACATTGTTTAAATACCATTTTAGAGACCCAGGAAAGCCATCCTAGAAAACTGGAAAATGGGAGTCCTGTGATGTCATTGAGGGGCTTCCCCACCCCAGATCTATTTATAGCTCACTGAGAATGTATCAAAACAACTAGAGGTCAGCAATTAGGACAAAACACCACTGCATGCTTTATCAATGTGTTGGCTACCTTTGTAGGCTATGCCCTGTTTTGTAGTGGCAACAGTTAAACAAAGTAAACCAGGACTTCAGATCAGTAGTTAGATGATGTGCAGAATGCCCTGTCAAGTGCCTTGTGCACGTTATTTCTTACCTTCAGCGAACTTGTTCGCAGAAGGTATTGTAATCACTTGGGTAAAAAGTTGTCTGTCCGCCGGGCGGGCGGTGGGCGGTGGGCGGATAGATCTTTTCTGAGCCGGCACTCGGCCTCTATTGAATGTACATGGATTAAATTTGGTATATAGCCTGTATGGTCTAGTTGTGCCTTTTGATAGTCTGATGGATAGATATCCTATACTTTTTCAAATAATTAAGAAAATATAAAAATTATTTGTATTCATTTTCGGCCCAAGACTCAGTCACTATTGGACGTGCATGGATGAAATTTGGTACAGATGTGGCCTATATGGTCTAGTTTTGCCTTTTGATCGTCTCATTGACAGATATTCTATACCCTTTGAAAAAAATTGAGAAAAAATATAAAAATATATATTTTTTGGTTTTTGGGCTATGACTCGGTCACTATTGCATGTACATGGATGAAGTTTGGCACACATATGGCCTACAAGGTCTAGTTGTGCCTTTTGAAAGGTTGGATGGAAAACATCATATACTTTTTGAAATATTGAAAAAATAAATAAATAAATATTATGTTTTGTTTCTGGCTCAAGACACGGTCACTATTGCATGTACATGGATAAGGTTTGGTATACATATATGGGCCATTATATGTCTTATATGGGCTAGTTGTGCTTTCTCATGGTCTGACTAATATATATTCTATACCTTTTGTAATATAGCGAAAACATATTAAAAATGATTTTTTTTCATATTGGAGCAAAAAGTTGCCCACCATTACATATACCGCAATGAAATTTTCTACACATATCACCTACGCAATGTTATAGTGCTTTTTGGTGTATTGAACACTTTTTGAAAAATTGGAAAAATAACAGCATTATATTTTTGGTTTCCAAACAACAGCTCATAACCTGTACTTTGCATATGCTTGAAACTGTACCATAATATGCAAAAATTAGTCTAATAAGACCTTTTCCTGGTTTTACAAACCCGGGCTAGCAGATGGGGAGATTGCAGGGCGGCAGGCAATTGAGAAAATTGAAGGCCACGACTTGATCACTAATGTAGACCTATGCAATTTGGTTAAACACACCAATTTTATGGTGTAATTGTGTTATTCGCTGAAGGTTTGCTGCTGCGCAGCCTATGTTTTCAGTTGTCATTGGAGCTCAATTGTTCACTCTTTCAGTTATAAATCAGTTTATGCATTTGGAGTGTGATATTTTGCATTAGATATGTGCTGTTAGCTGGGACACATTCTATGCGCATAAGGTGGTTTTTGGATTTTTAATTCCATGTCTTTAGATTACATTTTTAGTCAAAGACTTTTTAAATTTCAGTGTGATTAACATAGGCTGGCATAATGTGTATTTTGTACAATGTCATGTATCTGACCTCGTGCAACATTACTGTATTGATCTTTTATGGATGCACTTGATGGAAGTGATTGTTGGATATCAGTTTGCGTTGATTTTAAACATGTAAATTTATTTGTTACAGAGAATAAATTAATGTTTCTCTTATAATAATGAATTATGCACCTTTTTCTTAGATTGTGAATTAAATAGTTTTATTTATCTTCGTCAACTGTAAATCAACACAGGATCAGAAAAACAGATCTATAGATGTTATACAATGACAATGTCATGGAAATTTGATTTGGTAATTGCTAGCCTAATATAATAAGCATTGCTATATTCTACAGTTACCTTGCTTACAACATCAGATATTCGGTACAAATAAAGAATGGAAAAGTTCATGAATCACTTCGCTAACATGCATTTACATACCACTTGCAGTTTTTCAAACAGTTCGCACAACCGATCATTGATTGATTGATTGATTTATTTGTTTTTACCACACATACCACTCATATACAACAAGGCACTTTCACATATTCACACATTCCATCGGTAAAGTAAAATCATTATAACAATTCAAGTGTATGGTAAGGAGGTGTTCCACTAGTTAAATATAACTGTTATCGGAACACCCCCTGTGATGAAAGAGTTATGAGAATGGGATATTATACAAGGATGAGGAGTGATGCATGAATAATAATGAAGTAAAAATGGTGCATTATGATATATAATTCTTAATATAAGAGGAAATGTGGGTGCAGTCAAGTTATGCGATGGAGGTGATTAGTAAAGCAAAATAAATATGTAAATTATATGAGTATTAAATTAGAATTAAAATAGTGGTAGTCA
The DNA here is from genome assembly GCA_026936325.1 of Platynereis dumerilii. Taxonomy (NCBI): domain Eukaryota; kingdom Metazoa; phylum Annelida; class Polychaeta; order Phyllodocida; family Nereididae; genus Platynereis; species Platynereis dumerilii. Next base: position 2,611,334 of record JAPTHN010000004.1, read on the forward strand.
GTTGCTGCATACATAGCAGCCGGTTTTATTACAACTATATTCAATTTGGTAGTGAGATAGAAGGTACTTCTTGATACTATTTGAAAAGAATTAATTGATAAATGTGTCTTGTCTTTTATTTCTCTGGGAAGGTTATTCCAACAATGTGAAATCTGAAAATTAATACTTTGCTTTAGGAGCTCACTACTGATGTTACGTGTGTGGATGAGATAATTGAGATTCTGTTGTCTGGTACTATGGGAATGGATGTGACTATTGAGTTCAAGTTCATTTTGAAAGTAAATTGGCATTAAGCCATTGCTTATTTTATGATAGGTTTTGCTGCAGCTATATTTGAAGATGTCATCTATTTTTAATAGTTTCAACTTTTGGAAAAGCGGGTCTCTGTGACTAATGTATTTTGAATTTGAAATTATTCTCACCGGTTTCTTTTGCAAGGTTTTTAATCGTTTGAATTCTCTACTAGTTGTGTTCCCCCATGATATTATGCCAAAGTTAAAATGCGGTAGTATCAGGCTATTGTACATCTATATATAGTCCTTAAAATATTCAGGGGTAGTTGATGCTTCAGCCTGCACAGCACACCATTAACCTTTGCTACTTGGTTAGATTTAATTTTGATATGTTTTTTCCAATTCATGTTTTGATCGAGAAATGTCCCCAAGAATTTCACAACAGGTACTCTTTTAACCGGTTTACCATCTAGGCTAATTGGAAAAGGAAAATCTGGGATCGTCTGTCGTGTTCCATGGAACAGCACAAAGTTAGTTTTTTCAACATTAAATTTTAGTGATAATTTGTTAGTTGAGAACCATTTGAATATACCATTAAGGGAAGAATTTATGTGTGAGGTTAGTGTGTCTATATTTTGTCCCGTGTACAGTAAATTTGTATCATCAGCAAATAGTACCATTTGGCTGTTGTGATTATTGTGCTAAGGTCATTGATATAAAGTATGAATAAGAGAGGCCCTAATATGGATCCCTGAGGGACACCACATTGTACTTTTCTATATTCAAAATTCTTTTCTGCATAATTTACAAATTGCCATCGGTTTTCTAAGTAGCTGCGGAACCAATCTAATGAAGATCCTCTAATACCATAGTTATTTAACTTGGACAATAGAATGGAATGATCAAGAGTATCGAATGCTTTCGATAAATCTAAGAATATGCCTACGCACCATTGTTTATTACTCAAAGCTTTGACTATTCTGTCTTGCATTTCAAGAATAGCCATTTCAGTTGACAAGTTTTTCTGGAATCCATACTGCGAAGGTGATAGTATGCTGTGCAGGCTAGCAAATTTCATTAGTCTATTGTATGCTAGTCTTTCTAGAATTTTAGAAAAAGCAGGTAGAAGCGATATTGGGCGATAGTTCTTTAATGAAGAAGGATCATTGTTTTTGTATATGGGTTTACTTTGGATATTTACATTTCTGATGGAAAAACACCTTTTTGAAATGATAAGTTAGCAATATGAGATATTGGAGCAAGGATTTCTTCTGAGATCTGCTTAATAAGTTTTGGGCTAATGGCATCATACCCACAGCTTGTTTTTGGCTTCGTTGCTTTAATAAATGATGATACTTCTTGTGGGGTAGTCGGTTCCATGAAAAAGCTATGTGCTATGTTGTTTTGAGGGAGGTCATGCGAGTAGGATGGAGGTATTTGTTGTGCAAGTTTTGGTCCTATATTAACAAAATAATCATTGAATTTCTTAGCTATGGTATCATGATTTGTGATCTTATTGTTATCTATAAGAAAATAGTCAGGGAATTCACATTTATTTGTTTGGCGGCCTAATATTGTGTTTAAGTTTTTCCAGGTGTTTTTCATGTCTGATTTACATTCATTGAATTGTTTCATCCAATCCAATTGTTTGGCATTGCAGATGACATTGCGGTAGATCTTTTTGTATTTCTCGTATCTAAATTTCAGTGTGTTAAAATCACTTGGATTTTTTAACTTTTTTAGTTTATGATGAAGTTTGTCTTTCGTTTTAAGGGAAGTCAGTATGCCTTTGGTAATCCATGGGTTTATTTTGTGTTTGTGCCTTTTAAAACGTTTAGTAATGATGGGCATATGCTTGTCTCTTAAAGAAGTGAAAATATATAGGCCTGGCAGGGATCATCGGTGTATACGCCTGAAAAATCTGTGTCTATAAGTTCTTTTTTGAAATTTTGGAGGGATTGATCATTAACTCTTCGGAAAGATATGGATTCAGGATACTGTCTTTTCTCTACGGTTGTGGGAATAAAAACAAAGTTAGAAAAGTGGTCACTGATATCAGTTGTGATGGTACTAGCTAGAGATTTTTCATGTAGGAAATTAGAGTAAATATGATCACTTAATGTGGCTGTATTGTGGGTAATTCTAGTTGGTAAGGTTATCTAAGGGATCATTCCATTTGAGATGATCATATCAGAGAAACAAGCTGTGGGTATGCTAGCGTTTGCCTTAAGCAGGTCAATGTTAAAGTCACCGGTTAAGATAACATTCTTATTTTCAGATTGGATAGCGTCAAGGAGAAGCTTGAAATTTTCAGTAAATTCTTGAATATTGTTAAAGTTTGGAAATCGATATATATTTCCTATTAAAGTATTCTTGGTGTTTGGTTTGTTTGAGACTATTTCAATGAACAGAGAATCATACTCATTCTGTTTCTCCTGGGGAAAATTTAAGTCATTTCTGACTTTGTAGTTTACAGTATCATGAACATAGATTACGAGCCCTCCCCCCTCCCCTTTTCTAGTCATCTTATGTTTAAATTCATCTTTGTATTTTTCTAATAATAAAATGCTCTCTAATTCGCGGTTTGCCCATGTTTCAGTGGAGGTCACTACATCAAATTGGAAATTATTTTCAACATAAAATGAGTGAAGGAATCCTGTATATTCAGAAATATTCTTGACTAGACTTCTTGCATTAGCATTAAATATAGTCAGATTTTCGCAGTGTAAATTTTCCAGCATTTTGCAAAGCGAAATATTATCATAATAACAAGAATTCTTTAGGAGGGGACTTTCAAAAGCTTCCAGATTATCAGAACTGATCACTTCACTGAGACTGAGGGGTTCTTAAATAGCTTGCATAGATGTGAATTGGGTTTTTTTCTAGAATACACAAAACTTTTGAATTACTATGCAACTTTAACCAGCATGTGTATGAATTTTGAGCATTTGAAAGGTGGAAGACAACATCATAAGAAGTGAGATACATATTTAAACTGTGGAACATTGAGCATTGCATGGTAGATTCATGAATCTTACATGAACTGTGAAACATTCAATGGTAGATGACAGTTTGAAAGATCTTCTTTCATGCTGGAAGGGGTTATCGAATGGTACATGTTGACTGTATCTTTCAGATCACCTGGTAACATCCTTCTAACTTTCTTGTAACACTCTTTCGTTTGGGGTATTGTTTGGCAGAACACAATTGTCCTTGGAAAGTGTGCTCCAATCTCCTGTAGGCCTGAAACAATCCGCCCCATCACCTCCTCCAAATCACTATTGCTCGAAAACGGCTTTACCGCAAGGTGAATACTTTCCCGATCCGGACTGTCCACTAGTTCCCAGGGTCTTCGCATTCCTAGAAGATGCTGTATTCGTAGCCTTGTACTCTTGCAAGCTGTTGCCGTCATTGCCAGCATAATGGCCCCAGGCAGATGTGATCGAAGCTGTCCAACTTTCGAAAAAGGCAGAACGAAATGCTTCCGTATTGGAGCTTGCTTCGCCCCTGAAAAAAGGAAAAAAGTACACATAAGTTGCAGCAAGGTTCAACTGGGCCAGAATATGGATTTACAAGAAAAACTGTCTCCCACTGTTGTCTAGGAGTTCATAATTACAATTAACCTCAACCAGTCTTGGCATAGAGTAAATCTACATCTATAAGTGTTTAAGCTGAGCAGCCCCTGCCTCATTCTTTCTGCACAATACACACCATCGTCCTCACTCATTCAGCCACTTACCATGCATTTTCCTTCTTATTTCCCACAAGCCTTTGAAATGTGCTATCTCCTGCACACACTCTCAACCCCGTTTTCCCCTCGATTCACCTTTATTTGCATTATTTCCTTTGCTGCTGAGCCCATCTCTTCGTTTCGTCTGCTCAGTTTTCATCAAGGGGGATCCAACATAACCAGCATTTTCGCGCCGTTTCAAAATGCCACTTAGGGCCAAATTAAAGATTAAAGTGTCACTTTGTCAAGTCAATACACACTTAAGGACACTGCTCAATCATTCTGGACCAGTCTCTATTATCCCATTCACTTAATTAAGTGCTATTGAGATCATCTGTCAAACCTTCTGGTAAAGTTCACACTCACACCCGAAGTGCAATTAGGCCAAATTCACAATGCTCATAGGCCTGCCTCATTATAAAGTTAATCCAAACTTGAAAGGTCACATGGAACCAGTACTTCATGGATGAGGCACTGGTGGAAGAAATGCTGACATAATTTTTGTTTTCTGCTACTTGGTGTATGTGCCGCTCACACTTTAAGTCAAACAATGGTCAGCACTTGCATGTTCTTTAAAAAAAAATTACGTTGTCTTACTATTACATCAATAAACATCTATCTATCTATCTATCTATCTATCTATCTATCTATCTATCTATCTATCTATCTATCTCTCTCTCTGTCTACCTATTTATCTATCTATCTATCTATCTATCTACAATTTTGGCTGTCAAATAAAATCTATCTATCTATCTATCTATCTATCTATCTATCCGGTACTTACACATATTTCAACTGTCAATTTATATTGTGACCTCAGTGACATCACTAGTTAACTTGAGTGATGGCCTGATGGGTGCTATGACTCAGTCACACAGCTCTAAGTGCTGCTCAGTGACTTACAAACAGTAAAATATCACCTCACTGACAGTGAGGTCTCACTCCTTTAATTTATAGATCAAGATAGGTCAAGATTACCTGCCATAGGGATATGACCTCACAAACAACATTTTCTTGCATTTCTCTACAAAAAAGTACTCTTCAACTGCAATTACATTTTCTTAAATGCAAAGTCATTCCGCTCACGACTTCTAAGGTTTCTATTTATTTTGGAATACATTGTTGAAACGAAATGTTGCCCAATGCGAAATCAACCAGGCCTACGAAAGGTTGCTCACTGTCTACAGCATGTCTACTCCTCAAAAAACCTTATGCTGTTTTAACTGTCCCCTATAATGGGTATATTCTAATATACCAATAAATAGACATTAGAGCCGCCACTGATAACCAGCTGAGCCACCTACTTATTGCTTCTGTCAGCCACCACTGATCTTGTTGAATAGCCAGCCAGCCATCGCTGGTTTGATGCTGCTGGCTGCGGCCTCCGATTTTTTGTCAATTTCAGTCATCTAGAAACACTTTGGCAATCCAGGAGCAATCCAGAATTGCAATCAGGACATCCGTGGTTGTCTCAGGACATCTGGGTGGCTTCAGACTTTTAAGGCAGTTAATTGCAATTCACACCTTTTCCACACATTTTCAATACAAATCATGATTCAGGGTTGCATTTGAAAAGGAAACGGATTTGACTTATTGATTTACTTGGCTAACATTGCCACATGTACTTCTTACTGTCTGTCACTTTGATATAGCACACTGATGTCAAATGTTATCTTTGGAAATCCGTTGGTGCTCCAACCTTATTGTACGGGTCAGAATGTATACCATTGTCTAATAATGACCTGCAGGGTTAAGATCAACACAGACAAATGTTACCAAAAAATTCTCAGTAAGAGAAATCATCACTCCAAGCTCCTGTCAGCCCTAAATATTCCAATAATAGATGATGTTGTTGTAAAAAACACACTGGGCTTTTATAATAGAATATTTAATGTCGAGTCGCCTCTTTTACATATGCAAATTAATTTTCTTCAACATTATAGACGGGACGTAGAGCCGCAGGCTCGCCGAGCGACAAACATGTGTGGATCCAGATCAGATGGTTCAATAAAAAATTTTGATTCAGACATCCCATAATATGATCCTTACTCTTTTTTCTCGTCACGTACGAACGTGACAACGTCGGCAAATTTGTTTCTTTTATAAATTGCTTGTTTGCGTCTTGATAGATAAAAATCTGAACAATCCTGATATAACTTTGTCAAAACAAACTGTCTTTACCAGTAAGATTCTCTCGGAGGTTTTATTTCGTGAATTTTCGCCATTCTCGGCAATCCGTTGATAGACAACGATAGTGACGTCATCTGTGACGTCATTGATGCACCATCGGGTGGCCAGGTTTCGCGTGACGTCATCATTTCGATCCAGTAATTTCCCGCGCTCAGCAGAAATGTGTGCAAACTTCGCATTTGTGAGACAAACTTGTTGACATGGTTTACTGGAGATTCAGTAAGTATGAGTTTCAATAGCCAGTTTTCTCATTGTCCACGTAGTATTTTCTGATGGTCTGATTAGTCAATAAACAGTAAAACGTCCTCCAAAACTTTATGTCGAACGTAATAAGCAATTATGGCAATGAAGAACTTGATATTCTGCTTCAGTGAGCTGCTTTGTTTGGAAAGATAATAAGATTACAGGTGTTTTCATTACCATGCGATTCTTGTCATTCACACTTGGCTGTGAGGAATCAATGTTAAACAAGCACTTACTACGTTTGATAAATCAAATGTGTGACGTTCTGTTGTTTCTAAACCAATCAGATTAATTGACTTCTACTTAGCTTAATTCTCACCATGGATACTTGAAGATAGGCGTATAGAAGATATATGCATTATTCTATAATTATGCAAAAATAACAAAGTATTTTTTTTTTTTTTGTACTCAGACTAGATATGTAGATTATGGTACTCTATTACTTTAATGTCTGCTCTTCGTCTGTTGATGTGTTGCTATTTATTTATTGGCAGACACCCATTTTCAGCATCTCTTTGTGACTGCTGTCACATTGTCATTTGCTTACTTGTTTATGGGAAATAGATTGTACCGCTCTAGCAATCTAGTAATTTCATCATCGTACACTCAGGTGATTTTGTTGATGCAGCAAATATGGTTATAAGGATATTCTTACAATGTCTTATTTTTAAATATTGATCAGAATTGTTCACCTGAGTTTGTTGTATGTTTATGGAGTTGGTTTGTTTATATCTAATAAGTTTGTTTGCCAGAATGCAAAACAGCGTTGTTTGTGTAGTCTGCTTGTAGCCAACCATGTGTGTTAGACCTTGTTCTGCAATTTCACAAGTTGTTGAACCTTAACAACTTAATAGCATTAAGAAAGGATTTGAAGGCCATGTCTGTGGATTATTTTGGTGTTGTGGCATTTAGAGATTTTGAATGTCACGTAATGGATGTACCTTTCCTGGTGCAGAGCATTAGAAATACAAACATTTAGGCAGGTAGGTGCCTTTATACATAGTTAGTGTCCATCTGGTTTCAGCCACAAATGGAATTTAAATATGATTGAGCTACCAATCAGCTAAACCTAATGTGCTCTGATATTACATGGGGTTGGACCTTTCCATAGTTCCTCTGCATTTGCATCATTGGACTTACAAATTCTAAATATACTTAACTAGTGGTTAGTGTTTATATGGGAAACTCATACTGTATTATTATTATTATGGTTGAAGATAGTGTAATTATCCAATTTTGTTAACAAAGTATTTACCTTCACTAAGACTCCATAGCTATGATGCAGAGAACTGTCTCTCATATCAAGACATCTTGAACTGAATGACCTACACCAAAACGGCCCCAGTTATATACCATTCAAAGTGTTCAACGAGTGTCATCTTGATTGCAATTACCTGCTCAAGGTCCTGCCACATTTAAAAAAAAAGCTCACCTAATTGCAATCAGCTTTGGCAGGTCACTCCCAGTTACATATCATTCTAGTGTCATCTCAATTGCAATTGCCTGAACTCCTGCCAACTTTGAAAGGACAGCTCACCTGATTGCAATCAGCTTTGACAGTTCTCCTGAACTTGTGTCACATTAGATATCCAATTAAGTTGATTACATAATAGGTGACAAATGAATTGCAATCTGATAGATCAATTCCCTGAGTGGTGTTAGGCTACTAAGCCTGATTGTCAACAGTTTTTTAAGATGATCACAAATGGGTGTCAAAATGAAAGGCCCTATTAATCAAGTGAATTAAAGAAACAGTAGTATGGACGATTCATATAATCATATAATAATGGTATTATTGATTATCGATATAAAAACAACTGTTAAAACTGTCACTCTTTCTATTTGTTTTGTTATTTATATCTTTTAGCTACTGAGTATCCTCATTTAAAGGTTTTGTTTCTGTAATTGATTGTTAGCAACAATTGGACAAATTGGACAAATTACACCAATCATTAATTAATGTTGTAATTGAAACATAATATTATAATTATGATTTCAGACAGAAAAAGTCATAGGCCTATCTGAATGAAGACCACTGTATGAGGAGGAATTTTAGGTAAATGACTACTTTAAGGCATATAAGACTATTTCATTGCTGAATTTTCTGTGGCTGATCAAAATGGATTGCAGAAGTTCTCATTTAAGCTGACTTCTCTATAGACTTTTCTTGCTGTCTGCTTAATTATGGATGTGTCACATCATGTGTGGTAGTTATCTACTCTTTTGTAACTTATATCTGATTCACCAGTAAGTTAGTTTTAATAGCAAATAAAATTTAATGTTGTTCTCATGTTTTCCACTGTTTTTTTTAATTAAAAAAAAAAATTTATTCAGCTTTGTATGTTTTTTTCAGTTTGACGTACACAATGCAGCCCGACATTATGGTTTTATATTGTCTGGATTCTGGAGGAAACAAACTTAAAATGAAGACATCAAAAATGCAGATACCCGGTAATTATCGCATGTCGAGTGATAGTGTCGACTAGGCCTGTTGTTGATGTAAAAAAAAATTTGGCACTTGAGAATAAAATGACTCTAATGAATCTTGAGCTTCCAATCTTTCTTTTGCCTATTTTTAGTTATTTCAGAACAAAATTATCAAAGTTTCTCACAGTTCTTGTTTATACCAGTGACAGATGGCTAAGTGCACTGGTCTCGACACTAGACTAGCATGAACATTTTTTAAAAAGTTAAATTTACTTCAAATTTGTAGACTTTTCAGTTTATCTATGTAGTTTGAACTTAAGTTATTTTGAAATTTTCTGGCACAAATTGGTACTGCGACTCAAATAGTGGTTTGGCTTATTATATATACAGCGTATATATATATATATATGTGTTTATTTAACATACTAAATTTTTTTTTTCAGCGCTACATTGGAGGAAGAATGACAGAAATCACATTTGGACAAATACAAGATTGTTAAATGAAGCTGCTCCCTAGTATTTTCCGTTTCCAGATGCATGTGTCAATAGTTTCATTAAAATGAATGAGTAGTTTCCAATGAAATTGTTCTTTCTCTCCAATGCTAGAAAAATAAAATAAAAGTACTCATATATTTGAATGCATATATGATACGTGTTTTGGCATATACACTGTATGTGCAATATACCTGAAAGTTGTCATAAAAATTAAACTGCTGAGGCATGTGAATCTAATCAAAGTTTAAATTCTTGAATTTTAAAATGTGTGAGCTTCATGAAGTGCTTAAACATGTGATTTTCATCAAACCTCCGACTGATGAATTGTTTTCTTCGGTTTCTGACACACAATAGTATGACCTATTTCAGTCAATTGGGATATTATTATGTTCTCAGCTTCTGGATGTCTCCTGGAGAGCTGGTGTCACTGCAGGAGTGCAGATGAAAAAATTGTGAATTGCTGGAACAAATTTTTGAAGATATTTGATTTTCGTTGGCATATTTAGGTTATGTTCATTCCAGATTTCAGGGTAGGCTAAGGCTCTCTTGTGTTCATCAGGATCAACATCTTTTCAGAATGTTTTGTTTAAACAACAGTTCAATTTTAATTGTTACTAGGAAGTTGCCCGAAGATTGAAAGGAACAGGATAGTGGGATGGACTTGAAAAGGGTAGAGTTGTCCCTGTGCAGGTTAAGAATTGAGAAGGCAAATTAGCAAATAGTAGGAGAGAGCTTGCAGGTGCTAGCCTCTTGTGTATAATGTAGGAATCAGCTGAAAGCTAATCATAATTAATTAGGGCATTTTAAAAAATGCAATGACCTTGAAAAGGGGAGAGTTCTGCGTTGAAGGGCACAGGAAGGCATGGTGAAAATTAGAAGACCAGACATTGAGTATAACTTGAGATAAATGCCGTACGTTATCATTTTAATATAAGAGATTCGTAAACAGAATGTCTGGAAACTAAAATTATCTTTACGTTTTACTTGAAGTAAATAGTGTCAAAGCAGTGAATATCATTATGCAAAATTGTAACAAATTATTATGATGAAGGTTTGATAAGGTCGATGTATTTTTTTGTTTTGTGTTTTTAGCCTGCAGCTCTGTTCGTGAGCAAATGGAGTTTCAATTAATGTGTGGAATCCACACTGTGGATGAAAATCTATTTTCGAATATTAATTCCTTTATTATAGAACATTGTTGACCAAACGATTATTTACACGTCCCGTCTTCTATGCTGCGGCATTATCATATTATGATAAATGGTAGTACCTATAAAAATACTATTCTAGACAAGATTGTATCTATGGGGTTTTCCACTATGTCTATTGTGTCTGACGCTGCTTTCAAGTGTAGAATTTCCTATGATTGTAATGAGGAATCAGGTGTTGTTGACTCCTTACGCCATTTGCTTTTTCACGATAATTATATCAAACCGCAGTCCGACGAACACATCCTTACAAATCTGTTGACAAGGTCATTTTAGAGTTTTATTTCAAGTTCTGCATTTTTAGTGCCATGGTTTATATTTTATACTTTATTTTTATTCTGTTATAATTGGGTTGATCTTATGTTTTTTGTTATTAATTAATCATCAATTTTCCCCAGATTTGGGGGGTGAATAAAATAAATGAATAAAAAATAAAAATAGAAAAAATGAGGACTAGTTCACTGTGAAAAATGCACTTCGTGACTCATGATAGCCGATGAAGTGTCGTCTTCTCTACTTTTGCCATGGGAAGCATAGAGGCAGTCTGAATTAGTCATGAACAAGAGAAGGCCATTTGACTCTTCGTTACTGATTTTAGAGTGAAAATCAGACATATAATCCTTTCGCTTGGCTGTCATCAACTTGCGAATTAAGCCTCCTCAAATTAAATTAACATTGAAAGTATTGGGTATGATCATGACAAATCATCAGCATGATGACACACAATGTGCCATTTTCACAGTGCAGCAGTCCACCATTTTTACAGCTGCTTGCAGCCTGTATTGCAGTAGGAATGTTTGGGAACCTTCTGATCATAGAGGAGGTTGCACTATTTCACCTATGACTTAGTAATTTTATTTAGTATACAGTCTCAAGATAATTTTATCTTGCTTCCATCAACTTTTGGTAAACTTCTGTCACAATAAATTTTTATTTCCTAAATTAAAATGCACCTTTTTCCCCCGAATTTTTAATGCTCTGCTGTAGTGTAGTGGCACCAGCAGTAACCAGCTAGGAGGCAGCCAGGAGGATTGTTTGCAAATTTATTAAAAGCTTAAAACTATAAAAGAAGAGATGGAAGCAAGGAAGGAAGGATGGAAGGATGGAAGGATGGAAGGGAGATACATGTATATACAAACATAGATTGTTACACAGATCGATAAATAGATGGGCAGATAGGTAGATCTATCTGCAAGCAGCAGCTGTTACAGTGCTTGCACATTATTTTTCTTCATCAAAGTGACAGACTTTAAGATGTTTTAGAAAGCCAGGATACACAAAAATTAATTATGGCTAAAAATAGCAAGTGAACTTCAGTGTCTCAATAAAAGTGGTGGTTTATTACATAATCATAATTTTTAAAACTCTGATCGAGAAAGTATTGTTTGATGTGACATAACTTTTTACGACCTCACTGGATCCTGAAACATATATTTGGGGCACCCCAACAGAAAACCGGATATGATGTACAAAAATGATATGAAACGATAACTTCAAAATTCATTATTTGAGCCGCAGCCAGCCGCAGCCAGCCGCAGCCAGCCGCAGCCAGCCGCAGCCAGCCGCAGCCAGCCGCAGCCAGCCGCAGCCAGCCGCAGCCAGCCGCAGCCAGCCGCAGCCAGCCGCAGCCAGCCGCAGCCAGCCGCAGCCAGCCGCAGCCAGCCGCAGCCAGCCGCAGCCAGCCGCAGCCAGCCGCAGCTGGCCATATTTGTTGTTTTTGGAGGCAAATTTCGTTAATTTTTTACCATTTTTTGACGGAGCATAAAAACGGCTTCAGTTGATGCACACTCAAGTGTTATATATCATCGAAACCCTCTAATTCTCTAGATTTTAGTGAGGTATAACATGCATTGCTACCTAATTGCAACAGAAAACGGCAATGCGTTTTGCATCATGAAGTTTGGGTCCTTCTCGGAAATACGAAAATTGTCAATGTTTATTGGTAATTTCTCAGCGAGCAGATCTAAGTTGGCTATTTTGATTATATGGGCCATAAAGGGGAACATCTCAACTTCAGATTGATAAAATAAAATTTGATCGCATCTTTGGCAGGTAGCATCTATGGGCAATTTCCTGTGACCTATTTTTCAAAAATGTCAAATTTGGCAAAATTAGCAAAATTGGCAGGGCCCCTGCACATTGGCATTATACCTGAACACTCAAAAATCATATTCCATTTGTAGAGTGATACCTCTAGACCATGTTAAATGCTATGAGAGTTGTCAAATTTATCTTTAAGTGCTATTCTATTTCACACAAATGTTACCTTATTTCTAAAAATTAAAAAATGGTAGAAATTAACAAATTCATCATGCACCTGCTAATCTGTCGATTATGCATAGAATGTAACATCCCATTAGAGTTTAAGATTAACCCGTAAAGAGCATCTTGATACTATAAATATATATATATATATAAGTTGCTGCAGTTCATATTAAGAGCTATTAAGTGCCTCTTGGTTGCACACTCTTGAAAAACTTGAAAAAACCCGAGGATGTCCAAAAACAACGAAATGGACAGAAGAAAAGCTAATATGCAATCATTAATATATTGTGCATTCTTAATGACCTGTTAGATTAATCCCTACAGAGTATTTATATTGATCTATCTATAACAATTGTTGCAATTCAAACTATGTACCACTTAGTTTCCCAGAGATTATCATAGATGTAAGGCAATTTTCGTAAATTTGAAAATTAAAGCAAAAACGTCAAAATGGATAAAATTGACAATTCACTTGCTAATCTGCAGATCATCCATATACTGCATGATTTCTTCTTGGCATATTGGATTAACTCGATATCAATTAAAGTTGTGGCTATTCATATTTTAAAAAGTGTATAGGTGATAGGTTAGTCTCTTTTGAAAAACTCTGTGGAGCCAAAGAGACAAAATGGGTGAAATCTAATGCTAACCTGCAAGTTTTATCAATGATATGCCCTGCCATAACAATGCATAGACTTGTTAAACCCTTAAGGAATATTAGATAATTGGTGCTTTTCACATTCACATTACGTTTTTGCTCACAAATTGGATCCTACTTACTTTTTAAAAAGTTGTTATTTAAAGCGGTATTTGAAGATGAATGAGGCAGTTCATTATTGTTTGGAATTTTGTATGAACATTGTTGTGTGAACGTACAGATGTAGTTATTCCACCAACTGTTTCACCAGTTACAGCTCAGGAGATGCAGTAAGCATACTGGAATTTCATAGTAACATACATAAATGCAGAAACAAGAACCCACAGGTTGCCAAATCAAGGCGGTGTATTGTCTAAGTTCACACCCCCTGAATCCAGCCGATTCTTTGTCCAGCACTGCTATAACTATTCAGAAAGGTATAGTTAGAAATACACAGAAAGATAGATAGATAGACAGATTAAAATAGATAGATTGTCTAACATGTAGATAGACAGATAGATAGAAAGAAAGATAGATAGATATGGTACACATGCACATGTGCAGCTCTTTAAGAGGATTGGCTGCTCACAGTGGTTGATTGATGATATGGCAGATAGAGCAAGAATCATCTACATGTGGCACATTTGTCTAATCCATAGAATGAAACCTTGCTCTATCTATCTATCTATCTATCTATCTATCTATCTATCTATCTATCTATCTATCTATCTATCTATCTATCTATCTATCAATCTGTCTATCTATCCATCTATCTATCTATCTATCGATCTATCTAGCTATATTTATCTATCTATCTATCTATATTCAATCCCTATATCGAACAGAAATATTTTGATATTTATATAACAATTGAAATCTTATTCTTATGTCCTGTGACCTATGATGACATAAATTCCCATGTCAGTACTGACCATTGACCAATACATATGTATGTCACCATGGCATATTTCCAGGTGAGCGCAATTTCAAACACAAAACAAATGCCCATAATTTCAAATTGTGGACAATGATAAAACACCAAAGAGCATTTATAATTATTTCAGGTCAATACAAGTGAACTGTAACAGCAGTCCAGTTCCTCTAGTTTTAGTAAATTTAACATTTAGGAGATAATTTGAAACATGCAAAGAGCAATTTCAAATATCCTTCTCCAATTTTGGCTTTCCAGCCAAACCTTTCACTCTCACATTCTTTTGTTCATTGACAGCACAAATGAAGGTGTACATGTACACATAGAAAAAAGGTCAATTTGGTAATTTGAATGCTTTTTTCTTCTAGATCATTCATTTAAAGGCTCAACTGCTGTTTAACAAGAATTTTTTGTATTTGATTGGATGGGGGAGACCGGGGTAAGTTGTGCCATTTTTTGCGTCAGGCTGATTTTCCGAAAAACCAAAGCTTAATCATGCAATCTGAAAATCAGACATCAAAATATAATGCGTTGGCCAGAATCGACCAAAGTTTCAGGGCAGTCTGACCATTGGGAAGGTCATGGTAGGCATTTGAAAAAAGTAGGTCAAGTGGCACAGCTTGGTAAGTTGTGCCACGTGCCTGGGTAAGTTGTACCGCTTAATTTATTCCAAAAAAATCTTGTATTTCACCCGTTTCTTCAGATAGATCATTTTTATCATGTTTTTAACATATGACTGAAATGTTACATGAAACTAATCAGACATTTAAGAGCCATTTTATACACAAGTCAAAAATGCTGAAAAAGACAGAATTATTTATTGTTTAGAGGGTGGTATAAAACTTTTAACGCATGTTCCTTTCAGTGTAAGTTATTTCACAACATGTTTAGGCCTTGCATAAAATTAAGACAAAAAAAGATGAATAAAATATTATTTCCTATGTCATACCATTGGCACAACTCACCCCAATCAAAACAGCACAACTTACCCCAAATTGATTTTCTGGATGAAACTGGTTGTCAAAAATAAACAAACACTGCGAAATAAAATCTAACAACAGAAATGTCTAGATATACCTCTTAACTCCATCCTACTTGAAAGAAGTAATCTTACTACAAATACCAAGTGACAAAGAAACAAGAATGTCAGTCCTCGCCACTTAAGGTTTTCAGCAACAAAATAAAATTTATGAGTGTAGCTCCTTTTCATACCATTATATTTGGTAGTTTCTTTCTTTGTACCTAATGATGCTGTCCAAGTGGGTATATATGGGTGGCATTGCCTTCTTTGGCCAGTTCTTCATTTGACCCCAACAGTGGGTGGCACAACTTACCCTGCGGCACAACTTACCCCGGTTGCCCCTCCCCCCCCCCCCCCACCTTTATAAATCCAATGAATTTCCATATTTAATCCTGCAGAAGCTCTACCTTCGGTTTAGGCTGTAATATAAGTTCAGATCTTCCCATCACCACCATCACCATAATTATTAGCAAGAGTGAATGAAATGCAACACCATTCAAATAATCCAAGACACTCAGAATGAAAAAATCCAAGATAATGCCAGCTGCAATGGTGTATAAATATATAAATGAGTGATAAGCATAGGCCTACATTCTCCTTGTACATTTTCCAATTTTTCAGGCACAGGTGGTGTCAAACATGCGAAACTATTATGAAATGCAACAACTTTAAAAGGTTTATCTACAAATAAAATCTGAAGGCAGTGTCTGGGTACAATTTGCAGATTATCGGATGAATGGTTAATTACATTCATTTGACACACATTTTTACAAAATTTAAAGTTTTTAAAAGCCGCCTTATATTAATGACCATGAGGCACTTTGTATGAACTACAACAACATCTATTGATGTCAAGATACTTTGTATTCCTGAGATGTACAAATTAAAAGTGATGGGATGGTCTATGGATGATCTGCAAATTAATGGGGTGCTTTGTCAATTTTATCCATTTCGGCGTTCAGTGTGAATTTTTTTAATTTTCAAAATTGCGTTATATTTCTGTGCAACCAGGTGGCACTTAAAAGGAATTTCATTAACTTTAACAAATATAAAGATATTCTGTAGGGGCTAATCTAAATGTAAAATTAGATGTCATGTGCTGTGGATGATACACAGATTAACAGATGTGTGGTAATATCCATCAATTTCACCAATTTTTCAGATTTTTTGGAATTGACTATTATTGGTCCGAAATAAAATAGCATTTAAAAATAAATACTGCAAATCATATATATATCAAAATGGTCTGTGGGAATCACTCTTCAGATTGGATGTGATTACTGGGTCTCCAGGTTGTATGCTAATGTGTGGGGGCCTGGCCAATTTGATTAAATTTAGCATTTTTGAAAAATAGGTTTTGCCTTATTTCTAATAGATGCAATCAGCCTAGGATGCGATCAAATTTTATTTTGGGAATCTGAAGCTGAAATGTTCCTTTTTAAGGTACATATAGCCAAAATGGCCAACTTAGATCTGCTTCCTGAGAAATGAGCAATAAATATGGCTAATTTTCATGTTTCTGAAAATGGCGCAAACTTCATGGTACAAAGTGCAGTGGTATGTGCTTCTGCATTAAGGTACTCATACATGTTAAATCTTGCTGAAAAACAGAGAATTGTGGGGTTTCGTTGATATATACCACTTATTTGTACATAAAGTGAAAATTATCTTAAGCTGCATCACAAAATAGGGAAAAATAGACCAAATATAGTCTAAAATAGGGCAAAATTTGGCCAATTTACACCTACTCCGTTTCCATGGCAACCGAAACTTTTTTCTCACAAAAAACCATTACAAATGCCATTTTTCATCAAAATAAGAAGATGTGAAAAGTTTGATTAAGATCCGCTGACCCTCACTTTCCCACCTGTGGCTGATTTTCTCTGTCGGCTGCTCTTAAGGCATTCTAGTCACTTTTTCTGAATTTCAGAATTTTTCTGTTCATACATTTAGTTTTTAATATTTTTTGCCCTGTTTTAATTTTGGCCAAATTTTTTCGACTTCAATTACCTATTCTATCAAGATATAAGGTAAAGTACACATTATGAAATGGTTCCTGAAGCAGCTTTGAGGCCTCCGTGAAGGGGGGCCTCATGCCCCATACCATGTGGGGTCTCTCGCCCCAAACTCACATATTTTACTTTGACCTCTATATTTTGAGCTAAAATGCAAAGAATATGATCCAAATCATATTTATGTAATGGTCATAAAGTGAAGCAATGCAGATATCCATTATACTTTAAAAAATTTCCAAAGTTATTTCTGACAGCCACTTTCAAAGAATTAATCAAAGTTACATAAACCATACACCTTTTTTTGTTTCTTTAATTATTTCTATGGTTTGGTGCTGTTTGCCCTGAAAATTTGTGACGTCACCTAAAAAGCCTCTAGCTTCAATCCTATCAATAAGAAAACGCACCAAAAATGTAAGTTTAGATATAACCCTGGGGGGGCTTCTCACCTAACCCGGGCTTTTTGCCCCGACCCACTCTAATTATTTTTTTATTGAATGCAGTAACACCTACTCTATGCAATTTCAAAGTTTCAGCTTCTCATCTATATCCAAAGAATTTTCTCGGTTAATTTCAGTCAACTGTGTCTAAAATTGTCTTTATTTCTTAAAATTGACATTGGCACAGTCATGGTACTGCAGTAAAAAAATGACTCGGTGAAATTTTTTTATTTTTTGCAATTGGTTTGACAATAACTTTGTTGATGATATAGCAAATTTTAAAAAAAATCTGTTTGATCGTTTTCCAAAAATTAGATTACTGCCAAAATTGAAGCATGCAAAATCATATCACAAGTACACCTATCCACTCAGGAGATCACATCATCACCATAGCCTTTCTTGACTGCCGCCAGATGTGAGAGAGTACGGTAATTTAATTTATGGCTGCGAACAACACCCATAAAGCTGCTTCATGAAAGTTTTTTCCATACAACTTAATCATATATTTTACGATTAAAATGTTTGTGCAATATGGTCAACCTACATCATCAGGACTTCCGACGGTGGACCATGATGCGGTGTGAGAGTGTACGGTACATTCTTGTATGTCACAAAACTCGCGACAGCAGAGACATACCAATGGTTCAAGGCAGCTGTTTATGGTATGTTAGTAGTTGTACCACCTGGGCATATTTTGAGCCCATGTACTTAACTGGTTCTTTGAATGTATTTAATAACACTTCCAATTATGATACACAAAAAAATATTTCACGTTTTTCAAACGTCCCACTCTCTTTCTTTTTCTAATTGACAGAAACAGTTTTGAATCATGTCAAAAGGTAGTGTATACTGTTGTCTGGAACATACAATAAGGTATTACTTTGAAAAGTTCAAGCGTTAGCTAAAGTTTTCAAAACGCTCTTTCAATGTTTCTGTTAGATCGAAAAATTCTATCTGATTCAAGACAGCCGGAGGCTGTCTTGAGATAGAAGACAGTGCATAGGCACTTTTCTACATGTATTACTATGTTGCAACGATTGTTAAATAGCCCTCTGGTGTAAAAGACCCAGCCATCTAGTGTAAAAATCCCTGCCCTCCCATTGGCTGTAGCAGACGAATTTTGCCGTTGCAACTCTCTCTCAACAGGTACATATTCTACCCTTTTCTGATCCTTCAAATTTTGGGTCATCGATTCAAAAGTTTGGAGCTGGATTAAACTGTTTTGGGGAAATGTAGAAGGCTCAGGTCAGTTCATGAAGCCTTTAAATACATATTTCTCGGAAAAGAAGCCCAAAATGTCCCATATATTGCCCCAGGCAGGCCTGCAGAGATGCGACATATTCTGTGTCGCACTGTGCTGGATTCAGTCAGTGCTACGTTGTTGTTGGTCAGCCTTTGTCGGACTATGTTTCTGTCAAAATACGTCACGTTTTTTGTACATCCCATTTTTGGGCATCACATATTTGGCCAGATATGGAAACCTACTTTGGAGAGTTACTAATTTTGGGGAAGTAGACATAGCCACAAGGCCAAGCACTGGTAATAAAAGCATTTTTTGTATTGCAGGCCCGAAGTAAAGCCCATGTCATGAGTGGGTCGAATCACAGAAAATACCCCATGTTATTGTGCTTCACAATGGGAGTAGATACGTATCTCATCACATAGGAAGTATTAAGCTCTGAAATTTCTCAGGTTTGTGCCTGGGATGGTCCCCTTTAAAATGGTGTTTAACTTTGAATATTACATTACACTTTATTTTCCTCCCTGTGGTGGCCAGAATCTGTACGAGTTCCCATGCTACAAGCCTCAATTGATGACTGCTAAATCATGTAAATGTTTCTCTGCATCTGTCAGGACTTCATGGCATGTACATTGAGCGGTTACCGCTAGTGCATGCAGAAGCCATTGCTATATGACGACATGAACAGCGAAAACCTCCCGATATTGACATTTGAAAATTTTATGCTATGCCTCAGTGCCAATCATGACTGTTAATCAAAAGACACACCTGTTTTTCCCGCACAGAGTCTGTGTACACCTTTTTCTGATGATAATGTTGCTTGTTTTACTAATCTCAATGGCTGTTATTTATTTTTTTTATTTCAAGTAGCATATATCATTTCAAGTATTACATTATTACATATATAGCAAAATGTGACTGGGACCAGCCTATAAAATATTTATATGATATAAATTTGTAAAATATCGCGTAACAAAATTGATATTAAGCATTTCATGGTAGTGATATACTATGATATTGCGTAATCCGTTGTTTATCAACTATAGTTTTTTTCTAATTCTTCCTGTAAAATTACAATAATTAGGATTTAGAATAGACTTAGCATTGTAGTTTGTTTTTCATTGTATTTTTATTAATGATCATTGTATTTTTATTGACTATAGCAAAACACCCGTGAAGGCATGGAAGGGGAGGGAGAAATATAGGAAAGAGTACTTCTATTTCTTTGACAGTAATTTTGCACACCAAACCCAGCTAAGGACCTTGTGGGCAATGTAAGGAAGGTGCTTGCAAGTTTTTATAACAGAGCAATATGCAGTTTGGCCGGATGACACATGTATCTGTTATGATATAAGAATGTCAATAAAAATTTATATATATATATAATTACTTTTACCATTTTAATGTACAGTCTGTGGGTCCTCGTTTATCCGGTATTCATTTATCGGATCCCTCACTATCTGGACAAAAAATGGTTGGGTACAGAATTTTCCTGTGTATTTTACCCTCATTTATCCGGATCCCTCGTGTTCCGGAACCGGATACTGAATCTGGGTACAAATTGCCATTTTACAATCGTATTTAATTCATTGAACCGGACAATAGCCCACGCAATTATAGGCTCCACTGCGTCTGGCATTACGCAACACCAATTAGCATGAAGCGGCCGGTTTGAGTGATCTTTTTTGTGTGGTTCAATAGCCTACTTTAAAAAACCTGTTAAATATCCAAAAACTATTTTAACAATGTTTAGTTATGATAAACCTGTTATATACATATGTGTTTATTCAAACCAATCGAGGTTTACATGTGATTATATACAGTGAATTTAATTAAAATATAAATTAGGGTCAATCAGTCCACACAAATTGAAGCTATAATGGCATAAATTTCATTTTTGCTCCAAGTCAAATTGTTAATTGTCTGTTGTCCAATGACATATTCCTTTAATTCACGAACTACAGAAATCTGAGCCATATCACAAGTAGAAAGTGTTCCATGGCTCAGCCTTGTTGGAATCCCACTTTCATTTTCTCCAATAATTGATCGTTTGTCATTGGAGCAATGTCTCCCAATAAAGCTAATAAAGCAGTCCTTGTGAATTTTCATCTTTTTGATGATCCCCAGGCTGCTCCTCATGATTCTCTCCTTTATGTCCCATCCAGCAAACATCGGCGTATCGGAGGGAGGGGGGGGGAATAGTAAGATTCGGGCAAAAAGGCTAACAAATTTGGGCAGAGATTAATTAAGTACAACTGAAAATTAATGGTTTCCTGGAAATTTCATTTGACATTGTATAAAATTAGGATCATGAAATTCGGGCAAATGTCACTCCCCCCCCCCAAAAAAAACACGCATGCCGTACGCCTATGCTAGCAAATACAGGCAAAACCAGTGTGTGAGTAGTGGGATGCAGCTTCAGTATCAATCATACTGTTCTATTCCAGGCAGTATAAAATTTTCCCACATGTTTATCATTTAGGCGCCATGCTTGTAAAAGTGACAGCACTTCGTGTTAAAAACGCGCAAGATTACTTTTTCATTGGCATCAGATAAAGTGATAAGTAGAACATTCACACGCCCATAAAAGTCTCTTCGTTTTGCAGCAACATCACATTCTTCTGATAAGTTGTACTGGAGATGATTCCCAAGGTGCTTGATGCTTGTTTCCCACTTGATTTTGCTGGCACTCAATTTCATTACTAGAGGTTGAGAGCATTCTTGATACCCAAACCTGATATACACACTGACTTCTGTGAGTTAAAGTTCAGACCAAATTCATGACATACTTGGGCTCAACAACATACTGTCATCAGCATAACATATGGCCCCACTGTAGTAAGGGCCAATCCAGCAGCCTGACTTTTTCTGTTCAAATCTGTTGAGCAACTCATCTACATGTGTATAAATGCTGAATAAGTGTGGAGAGGTGACAGCACCTTGTCTGATCCAATTTTGTGCAGGAGAAAGTTTCAGAGTATTGTCCATTCCAGCTGGTACGAACTCTTTGTCTTACATAAGAATCCACCAAGATACGCAAGTCCAAGGGTGGAAGACCTCTTTTAATCAGTAAATCAAAAAGGAGGTCATGTTTGACAAGGTCAAACGCCTTACTCATATCCACTCAGGCACTATACACATTAGATCCACGTTGTAGATAGTATCCAATTGTTTCTTTCACTATTTCAATGGCAAAGCATGGATGCTTAGCAGCATCTTTCAAATGTCGCTCGCCCCCCAAAAATCGCGCGCGCCGTACGCCTATGGGTGGAAGGCCTCTTTTAATCAGTAATTCAAAAAGGAGGTCATGTTTGACAGGGTCAAACGCCTTACTCATATCCACTCAGGCACTATACACATCAGATCCACGTTGTAGATAGTATCCAATTGTTTCTTTCACTACAAGTGAACACATTGTTGTACCCATCCTTAGTTTGTATGCAAATCTGTTTGAAAAAACGTGATTTTCCTAAAGTCTCACTGCAACAGTTGCAAGCATGGTGCAAAGATCAGTGTTCGATAGAGACACTTGGAGACATATTAAAGAGTTGTGACAAGTGGCATTCTGTTGAAAATGGTGACAATGTGCGTACCCAGCAAGCGAGGCAGCCTGAGTTAGAAGAGGCCCTGTTCACTTGGTTTGCAGACGTTCGTTCCCGTGGGGCAGCTGTCAACGATGAGATGCTGATTGAAAAAGCCCATACTTTGTGAGAAAAAATAGGAGTCACACAGTTGGCTTATTCCAAAGGATGGCTGCAAAGATTCAATGCCAGATGTGGCATTTCAATGCAAGAATGACATTTATAATCTTGATGAGACAGGCCTATTTTTTTTTGTTTGGGTCCAAACACCACCTTTGCAACTGGTCCCACTGCTGGAGGGAAAAAATCCAAGGATATAGGATTACAGTTGCTTTGATATGCAATGCCAGTGGCACTGACTTAAGGAAGCCATTGTTATCAGCCGTACAAAACGTCCACATTGCTTTGGAAAGACTTTTAATCCCTCTGTTTATGTTGACTATTTTAACAATGGCAAAGCATGGATGGTTAGCAGCATCTCTCAGGACGTTATCACTGCAATGGATCGTGATTTCAGACTTCAAGGTCGCAAATGCATTCTCCTGTTAGACAATGCCTGCAGCCACGCAACCAATGGGTTGAAGCTCACTAACTTGACCCTTCACTTCTTGACCCACTGCACCACCTCAGCAATTCAACCCAGTGGCGTAGCTACAGGGGGGGCAGGGGGGGATGTCGCCCCCCCCTGGCTCCATCCTGACCAGGAAAGAAATGATTACATTGTCATCAAACGTTGCATTTTGCCGATGGCGCGCCGCTGCCGTGACAGCGATAATAGCTCCCTCGACAAAAATGTTCCATTTCCATTGCTGACTTGAATATTTTGCCCCCCCTGGAAAATTTCCTAGCTACGCCACTGATTCAACCCCACGATGCTGGAATCATTTGTGCTTTTAAAGCTCACTATCGTCGTCACTTGATCCGTCATTATCTCTCTGGTGCTGAGGATTCATTGCCACACACTGTTGATTTAAGACAGGCACTGCAGTTCACCAGTCTGGCCTGGAAATGTGTGTCTGCCAAAACTGTGTTTAACTGCTGGCGTCATACAGACACGTAGATGAAAAATATCATTCAGAAGAACTTGCCATGATACACAAGTATGGGCTTCATCCATGCAGAGCAGCAGTTGCTTCTTACGGAATACTTCTAGGAAGCGTGGTGCCCATTTCTTGAGACTGTCTGGTGAGAGTATCTGTTTCTGTTTCACACATTTTTAGTACTTTGCATTCAGATGATTGGGATCAGTTGATCCTCAAAATGGTTATTTTGGAGGGAAGAAAGAATCCCCGATGAATTTAGTAGCCCTAGAAGTTTATTTGTCGACCTCTACCTGAATGATTTATTTCCAACCCCCCCCCATATTCAGTGATTGCTGGAGCATTTTGAAATAGACAAAGCTTTCCCTTGCATGGAGAAGAATTCCATGCAGTGTTTTGCTTAAATAGCTGTATTTCTCTGTGAATATAATGAATGAGACACCAATGGCCTTTTGAAAATCATCTCATGACTAATATGGAATATTTATTCGTAATTTGGAGGATGGTTTGGCAGTTTTGTTGATATTAAGCCAGTAATTGTTATTTTTTGAGAAGGTATTCAAGATGCAAGATGTGATTGTGGCTGAGGAAGCACAAGTGACTCCTCATGGCCCCTTTTCGAAAATTCTAAAAACCCGGACTCCTTTTTTAAGTGAGATCTATTGAAAAGTAATTTCTTTTAAAAACTGTGACTGTACTTGTGTATACTATGTTTGAGGAACTCCATGTAGAATCAAATGACACTTACTTGTTATGTAATGCAATTTTAGTTCCAACCTTGTTCATTCTCATTTCAGTGTGACATTTCACCCCCACAGTGATATTTTGCATAGAGTACTGTGATATTATAATCTGTGTTCTGTGCTAAGAAAAGTAAAATATCCCACACTTGAGGTTTTTAGCTAGCAATATTGTTACCATCCATCATCATCAAGCATTTTGAAAAACAGTACATTTTCATTGCGCGAACTTTTGGTGATTTTTGATGCAGTCTATGCTGATAGTGCACTGTCACTGCTTGCTTGTAGCTCTGGAAGGTTTACAATAAATTCATGCATGACGAATACTATCTGGTCTAGGTCTCCATATTGACAGAATTGTATGTCGATAATACTTCCCCACGGTTGTGAATTCTTGACCCTTGCATGGGGCAAAAAGTCACATTAATTACATCCTACCTTAAATAATTTTGAACTGTGTAAAGCCTATTTACAGCACAGCAGCTAGCATGCGATACAACGATAGTCAACTGCATACCGAATAGTTATGCCAAAGGTCACTAAGGCCACACATAGTTGTTTCTTAGCTTCACAGACCAGCCGACACAATAGATTTTCTGCCGATGGAAAAAAAAAATTTCTTTAGCTAACTTTTTTTTTTGTCCTACCGACCGACCCTAGTAAAAGTGCCTTGAGAAGATCCGAGAAGCTAAAGATCAATTATGTTCGGCCTGAGATCTGACAAATACCTACTCGATCAGTTCTGGATTTTGTTTTTTGCATTTTGTGATATCTCATCCCGCCTATCAATGAAATAAATCCTACCTAGAACCCCACAATTGGCCACACATTATCACTTATTCTCATCTCATGTCTATCTATGAAATATATCCTACCTAGAACCCCACAATTGGTCATACATTTTCACTTATTCTCATCTCATGTCTATCTATGAAATAAATCCTACCTAGAACCCCACAATTGGGCGTACCTTTTCACTTATTCTCATCTCATGTCTATCAATGAAATAAATCCTACCTAGAACCCCATAATTGGTCATATATTTTCACTTATTCTCATCTCATGTCGATCTATGAAATAAATCCTACCTAGAACCCCACAATTGGCCATACAATTTCATTTATTCTCATCTCATGTCTATCTATCAAATGAATCCTACCTAGGACCCCACACTTGGTCTCACATTCTCACTTATTCTCATCTCATGTCTATATATGAAATAAATCCTACCTAGGACCCCACAATTGGTTATTCATTTTCACTTATTCTCATCTCATGTCTATCTATCAAATAAATCCTACCTAGGACTCCACAATTGGTTATTCATTTTCACTTATTCTCATCTCATGTCTATCTATCAAATGAATCCTACCTAGGACCCCACAATTGGTTATACATTTTCACTTATTCTCATCTCAGACTTTTTATTTTTTGCTTTTCCCAGCATCTATGAAATAAATCCTACCTAGAACCCCACAATTGGCCATACAATTTCAATTATTCTCATTCCATGTCGTCCACTGGCTATTAAAAGGTTGTAACTCAAAAAATGTCATTTTGAGAAAAATGCAAAAAACTATCAAATGTGTCTGATGGATTCATAAGGGCAGGTATGTTGAAAGTAGGGTAACACATGTTGACAAATCAAATATTGTAGTTCATTTGAAGTATTTTGCTGCAGATTTAATTCATATATTTGGAATAAATAGCAAAAAAGTGACTTACAACCTTTTAATTCTTTCTGAATTCTTAAGATCCAGTGCAAGAAGGATGTAAGTTAAAACTTCAAATGGCCTTTTTGCCAATTTCAATCGATATTTTCTGCTCTTACCCCATCCAAAAACATTATGGATGCCATTACTAATCATATGGTTGAGTTTCAGGCAATTTTAAACAAAATTTTGAGTTACGCCCTTTTAAACTTTGCCAAATTTGTCTGAAGTCTCGCGACTGCCTGATGAAAGGTCGTAAGTGCTTCAATATCAAAAGGTTGTAAGTCAATATTTCATGGATATTGCAAAAAAAAAACACAGAAATGATTATAATTTGAGGCAAATTGTCGGAAAATAGTCTGAAAATGGGTTATGAAAACCTTTAGCATTTCAGATTTCCATATTTATGTTATTATTATTCCACTCCAAATCCGAAGCAATATGAAGTATTCTTTCCTAAATGCTAATTGTTAATTAAATGCTTGTTGTTAATTGTATTACTTTACTCCATCCAAAATAACTGAATTTACTCTCTTTTTTTACCTTCAGTTGAGGGATTTAAGTTTGAAGAAGGTATTGTAATCAATTGGGTAAAATGTCTGACCACTGGGCGGGCGGGCAGGCAGGCAGGCCACGGGTTGATTGAACATTTCTGGGCCAGTACTCAGCCCAATTGCAAGTACATCCATGGATAAAATTTAGTACACATGTAGCCCATATGGTCCAGTTTTGCCAATCTGATTGGTGGATATTTGATACGTTTTGAAATATTGAAATATATCCGGGCCACAACTCAGTCACTAACGCATGTACATGGTTGAAACTAACCCTGTAAGATTCAGGCACCAACCAGTTATCAGCATCTTAATCCCCATGTGGAGAAAGACCAAAAGTCACGGATGCTGTAATTTGGTCTTGCATTTAAAACTGAGGGTGTATGTGGTACAGGACAGAAAGTGTTGACTGTTGAGAAATCTGAAAAGGGAAATTTAGCATAATTTGGCCTTGATTAATTGATGGAAAATCTGTAAAACTTGAATCGTTGCACTGAAGGTTTTGAAGACGGGAGGTCCGGTATCAGTTTTCAGCATGTTTTTGTACAATTGAAAGTGATTGCCTTTGGCTTCATTACTTAGCAGTTGGTGAAAACTCGGGATGGTGTGCACATTGAGGGCCACAATTTGTACATTGCATTTAAAACTACCAACATTATATTCTATGATTCTGCAAACTTTCATAAAAATCAGTGATACATGGAATCATTGAAATATTCAAGTTTATCCAAAGGGGGACTTATTTTTGTTGAACTGTTAATTAATTAAAAAACATTATTCTGAAAAAGGTTATGTTTAAAACTGACCAAATGAATGTTTGATAGTGTCCACACAAATGATTTGTGTAAATCTTGCACGACTTGAAACAACCAAGAAAATTTTCATAACTAATCAATTTTATGACCCTATGTGTAATTTGATTGAAGAAATTTAACTTTTGTCTAATTTTACAAAAAGGGTGTGAACAGACATCAGATAATATTGCTTTTGTCTGTTTCAAACAAATGTTAAGAGTTATGAATTGAACTATGAATGATGGCCTATCATCTGATTGTTGAACGAATTATGTAATTGATTTGGAAAAAACTACAAAACGTTATGGTTACAATCCAAAATGTATTACCATGGCAAATGGAATTCCACATTACTGTTGTATCAGTGAGGTCATATTATATCTTCCAAGAGCAAATTGAGCCAAAGGCAAACTGATAACATTAACCCTAACATTCAATATGTAAAACATGGGTTACCTGCCGTAAAAATAATCTGAATAATATTTGATAAACCTGCACAGTGTACAGTTTCTGTCATCCATGCTGAGAAGACAGATGGGATTTGTTTCATGAGATGATATCAAGATGTTGACAAATGATTTATCAACCTGTGTCTGGTGAAATGGAGGCTCTACAAAGACTGGGATTTTTACCGCCAGTGAACTTTAGTTCTAAGAAGGTATTATACTTTGGATATTTGATACTTTTTGAAATATTGAAATATATCTTGGCCACAACTCAGTCACTAACGCCTGTACATGGTTGAAACTAACCCTGTAAGATTCAGGCACCAACCAGTTATCAGCATCTTAATCCCCATGTGGAGAAAGACCAAAAGTCACGGATGCTGTAATTTGGTCTTGCATTTAAAACTGAGGGTGTATGTGGTACAGGACAGAAAGTGTTGACTGTTGAGAAATCTGAAAAGGGAAATTTAGCATAATTTGGCCTTGATTAATTGATGGAAAATCTGTAAAACTTGAATCGTTGCACTGAAGGTTTTGAAGACGGGAGGTCCGGTATCAGTTTTCAGCATGTTTTTGTACAATTGAAAGTGATTGCCTTTGGCTTCATTACTTAGCAGTTGGTGAAAACTCGGGATGGTGTGCACATTGAGGGCCACAATTTGTACATTGCATTTAAAACTACCAACATTATATTCTATGATTCTGCCAACTGTCATAAAAATCAGTGATACATGGAATCATTGAAATATTCAAGTTTATCCAAAGGGGGACTTATTTTTGTTGAACTGTTAATTAATTAAAAAACATTATTCTGAAAAAGGTTATGTTTAAAACTGACCAAATGAATGTTTGATAGTGTCCACACAAATGATTTGTGTAAATCTTGCACGACTTGAAACAACCAAGAAAATTTTCATAACTAATCAATTTTATGACCCTATGTGTAATTTGATTGAAGAAATTTAACTTTTGTCTAATTTTACAAAAAGGGTGTGAACAGACATCAGATGATATTGCTTTTGTCTGTTTCAAACAAATGTTAAGAGTTATGGATTGAACTATGAACAATGGCCTATCATCTGATTATTGAACGAATTATGTAATTGATTTGGAAAAAACTACAAAACGTTATGGTTACAATCCAAAATGTATTACCATGGCAAATGGAATTCCACATTACTGTTGTATCAGTGAGGTCATATTATATCTTCCAAGAGCAAATTGAGCCAAAGGCAAACTGATAACATTAACCCTAACATTCAATATGTAAAACATGGGTTACCTGCCGTAAAAATAATCTGAATAATATTTGATAAACCTGCGCATTGTACAGTTTCTGTCATCCATGCTGAGAAGACAGATGGGATTTGTTTCATGAGATGATATCAAGATGTTGACAAATGATTTATCAACCTGTGTCTGGTGAAATGGAGGCTCTACAAAGACTGGGATTTTTACCGCCAGTGAACTTTAGTTCTAAGAAGGTATTATACTTTGGTCAAATGTGTCCATCTGGAGGTATATATGTTTTTCACTATTTGGCATGTAAACGAATTTGTAAACCTGCAAAAACGAACATATACACAAATTTAGCATTCTTGTAAGTAAAATATTGTTTTTCACGAATTTGTGTAGGTGTAATTGTGAACATTGCAACCTTAAACTTGGCTAAAACCAACACTAAACCTAATTTTGACCCTAATATCGAAACATATAACACCTCCAGGAATGTTAGAAATGGCAGGTACACAAATGAATAATAAAGCACATACATGAGTGTTAGTTATTACACAAACAAGAGCACCTGTGCTCGTCTTTTTATGTCCACAAATTCGTACATACTCTTTTTAACACCTCCACAAAATTATGTACATGTCAAATAATGAAATGTATATACGTGCCATCTGCCGAGCGGGTGGCTAGCACTCGGCCCACCATTAGATTTACATGGATGGAATTTGGTACACAAATAGCCTATATGGTTTCATTGTGCCTTTTGATGGTCTGATGGATTGATGTCCTAAACTTTTTAAAATATTGAGAATAATATGTATAAAATTGGCCACTTTTGCAAGTGCTTGGATGAAATTGATACCCATATCACCCATATGATGTTGTTGTGCCTTGTGATGGCCTGATTGACGAATATTCTGCTATTTTTCAATTATTGATTTTAAAAAATATTATTATTTTTACTTCTAGGTCAAATCTTGACCAGTATTGCATAACCAAATTGTGCATGGATAAAATCTGATACAAATGATCAATGTATTTTTGGGTTTCAAACCCACAGCCCACAACCTACACCTTGTATATGTATGAAACTGCTCTATAATATATGTAAATTTGTGTAGTTAGGCCTTTCCATGGTTTCTCAAACACAAATCACTGTAATGGTTTCTTTGCATCTTTCAAAAGTGTTGTTCGCTGAAGGTTTGCTGCTATGCAGCCTATGTTCGAATTAGCTGGATTCAAATAAAATTCCTACATGAACCAATTCTCTGGAAAAATGAAATAGAGTTTAGTTCTGCGCCTTCAAATTCTCAGATTTTTAACAGAACTTTCTCATGAAGTTGCCACATTTCCACCCAAATGTCTGAATTGTAATTTTCAAAATCCTAGAAATGAAAGGTTGTAAGTGTGACTTACTACCATATCAAAGGGAATAATAGAATGCAAGAAGGTTGTAAGTCTTACTTACAACCTTCTCTGTTTTTCACAGTTGTAGCACCCCAGGTCGTAAGTGGGAGTTACAACCTTTTAAAAAAAACAACATCTGTTTTAATGGTACTTACAACCTTTTAAAAATATGCAATCATGTAAACGCGAAAAGGTTGTAACAGAAAATTTTTAATATCTCGAAAACTAAAAATGATATTTTTCTGGAATTTTCACAGAAAGATGCGGCTTATTTTTCTTTATCTATTCCTTTAATACTGCAGAAAGGTCGTAAGTGGCACTTAAAACCTTTTAATGGCCAGTGGACGATGTTGTCTATCTATGTAATAAATCCTACCTAGAACCCCACAATTGGCCATACAATTTCACTTATTCTCATCTCATGTCTATCTATGAAATAAATCCTACCTAGGACCCCACAATTGGTTATACATTTTCACTTATTCTCATCTCATGTCTATCTATGAAATGAATCCTACCTAAGACCCCACAATTGGTAATACATTTTCACTTATTCTCATCTCATGTCTATATATGAAATAAATCCTACCTAGAACCCCACAATTGGTAATACATTTTCACTTATTCTCATCTCATGTCTATCTATCAAATGAATCCTACCTAGGACCCCACAATTGGTTATTCATTTTCACTTATTCTCATCTCATGTCTATCTATCAAATGAATCCTACCTAGGACCCCACAATTGGTTATTCATTTTCACTTATTCTCATCTCATGTCTATCTATCAAATGAATCCTACCTAGGACCCCACAATTGGTTATTCATTTTCACTTATTCTCATCTCATGTCTATCTATGAAATAAGTCCTACCTAGGACCCCACAATTGGTCATACATGTGATAGCTGCATTGTTAAGATCATAAGGAGGACACCTGAAAAGGCCACCATCTGAAAGACCAGCATTTCTCTACATGAGAAGCAGTTCAAACTAGAATCTTAGATTTTGGTGGCATTATTTCTTTTTTCATATTTTTCCCTATAGACAGTGTGATAGCTGATATTAAATATCGTAATGTGGACACCTGAAAACATAGGCGTATCGGGGGGGCAGGGGGGGCGATTGCCCCCCCAAAAGTCGGGGGCAGGGGGGGCAATCGCCCCCCCCCCCCCAAAGTTTGGGAAACAGTAAGATTTGGGCAAAAAGGCTAAAAAATTTGGGCAGATAATCAAATGATCACTATTGAAAATTAATGATTTCCAGGCAATTTCATTTGAAATGGTATTAAATCTAGATCTTGAAATTCGGGCAAATGTCGCTCGCCCCTCCAAAAATTGCGCGCGCCGTACGCCTATGCCTGAAAAGGCCACCACCTGACAGACCAGCATTTCTTTAAATGAGAAGCAGTTCAATCTAGAATCTTAGATTTTGGTGGCATCATTTTTTTTTTCATACTAGTGCTGAAACTCCTAAGCTATGGAAACCACTAATAAATATTCTATAAATTTTAATATTTTTGTTCATTCAAGGGTATAGTGTTGCAGTGATGTATAGCTACTGGGGCAAGGGGTTAATGGGGGGGGGGGGTTAGAGGCCACTACCGAGCTAGGTACCATCCTCCCCAGTCCCCCATGTCCTCCATGTCCCCCATAGTGATATATATAGCTACTGGGGGTAAGGGGTTAATGGGGGGCTAGAGGCCACTACAGAGCTAGGTACCCCCCCTCCCCCTCCCCATGTAGTCCAAGAGCTGACACACTTTTATTTATGTTTTTAGCGCCAAGCAAACCAATGAATGCGTATTGTTCAGAATTTTCTGTAGTTTACAGATATATATGGTTTAGAGAAAAATCTATTCGGACAGTTTTTAGAAAATCGGTTACCATGACAACAAAGGCACTAAAATTGAAAACTGCCATAAATAAATTTGAAGTTGCATAACTTGAGATACATTTGATGCAAGAAAATGAAATTCTACCAGTTCGTGTTGGGAAATGAGATCCTTCTGACAAAAAAATAAGCATGACCATATATGGTCATAAAAGGGGCAAAATGCTAGTTTTATTGAAAATTTTCGTATATTTTCAAGAATTTCAGTTTTCCAGTTGCTGTCTGAGTCTCAAATAAAGGTTAGCAGGAATTAAATCAGTCTTGGTGAAATACATATCCTGCCTGCTTACCAAAACTACCAAATCAGTGGTCACCATGGCAACTAGAGTGAACTGAATGGCCACCATATCGACCAATGACGAAATTCATTTTTATAATTAAATAACAAGTTCCTTGGCACAAACACCTAAAGCATCAATGCAGTGATCAAATTTGGCCAGTATTGAGTAATAAATTGATTGTAAATCTTAGAGGGTCAAAAATTCTCATTGAAGGAATTTGGTTGCCATGGAAACCAAATTTGTTATTAGTTTCACCAAAACTGCACAAGGTGGGGTAACAAAAATGTGTTTATAATGTTTTTTAATTCTCTGCAGATATGATTTAAATTACACTGATAACCTGGATTCTTTATTGCCATGGCAACATTGCCAAATATGGTCATAGCAGTTGGGTATTTCAGTGATTCAATACAATATTTCTGGAATTTTACGCAACCAAGTTCCCAAGTGAGCACACTGCAATCTATGCATGTTAGTTACCCCAACGTGTGACATATCATTTGAAAGCTTAGGCAAAGTAGAGTTCATATTTGCTTATAAAACAGTCACCATGGCAACAAGAACCCAAAATGGTGGCCATCTTGTGTAACTTACTGTAAGTGCATGTTCTTGGATGGCTTCTTGAGATATTACAGTCCTCGTCATATTTACTTGGAATCTCAAGTTCTTTTCTTAGCTGTTGAACTTTGATGTCAGAGATGACTCTATTTTGCATTGCAATATATATTAATTAACTACAAGCTGTGATGTCATTTTAAAGTAGAATAGAGTCATCTCTGACATCACAGTTCAACAGCATAGAAAAGAACTTGAGATTTTACGCAAACAAGTTCCAAAGTGAGCGCACTGAAATATATGCATGGTAGTTACCCCAACGTGTGACATATCATTTGAAAGCTTAGGAAAGGGAGAGTTCATATTTGTATATAAAACAGTCACCATGGCAACAAGAACACCATAATGGAGGCCATCTTGTATAAGTGCAAGTTCTTGGATGGCTTCTTGAGATATTACAGTCCTCGTCATATTTACTTGGAATCTCAAGTTCTTTTCTATGCTGTTGAACTTTGATGTCAGAGATGACTCTATTTTGCATTGCAATATATGAAAATTAACTACAAGCTGTGATGTCATTTTAAACTAGAATAGAGTCATCTCTGGCATCACAGTTCAACAGCATAGAAAAGAACTTGCAATTCCACATAAATATGACGAGGACTGTAACATTCTGTTCGCAGGAGCTCTTCAGCACATTTTTGGCATATACTTGTTAGTTCAAAAGCAATTACATTGTTGCAAATTTTATATCATTGGTTCCGTAATTAATGAGGATGAGGTATTGCTCACTAACCTGCAGAAAACAATATCAAATATGGGATCATGGTCTGTGCTATAAGGTCTTTTTTTGGCTGCGGAATCATTTCAAACAACTATACAGTATTCATCATGCCCATAACAAACAAATTTGAAGCACATACAACACCTTGTCGTTTATAAGATCATTGGCAATTATGCTCAAATTCGTGATTTATGAACATAACCAGAGCAAAAAGAAGTACCTACAATGTATACTTGCAGTACAGCCTGTCAGTGAAGAAGTACAAAAACAATATAAAAACAGTACGTGGATCCACATTGCAAATGTCCTGTGACCTTGAAAAATAGGTCAAGGTCACTTTTTTTCGGAGGGAGGTCCGTTTTAGGCCCAGAGGTGCCCTGTGGCCAAGTTTAGGTTCCAGCATTCTTTATTCTCTAGGCTTAAGTAATTGTGTGTGGTTTATTTAATTACATTGGTTTGGCCTAGGAACTGGCATTATACATATATATGTGGCCTATAAAAACATTCATCTTTAAATACTTCAAATGTACTCCAATTGTACTGCAAAAATGCTTCCTGCTATTGCATGCGTAGCCAGTATGCTCTTTTTATACTCCCTGCAAGGGAGCATATTCAGAGTGTATGGTGTACATATTGGGAGTATAAATGAAGCGTTATTTAAATAATTTGAGCGCTTCAAACGTGCTTCTCTGCACTGTGAAAACACTGCATTTGTACTTCAAATGCCAATTCTGTGTGAAAAAGTCTCTGAACCATGCAAATAGTCATTGGGCAATGTACTTTTTTTCTTCCAATATACTCCAATACCAAAATTTGATATAGGCCTACTTATTTTGTGCTTTGCTGCGCTGCAAATGTACTTCTTTTTGCTCTGGGTAGGCAGAAGAACTATTCACAACAGTCCTGCATGGACCCAGAGCATTGGAAGATTGCAGTCCACAATTAACATCTCAAGATTGGCAAGTTGCAGTTTCTACTACCCTGCAGCAATGTTGCACCTTCGGGAGCACGGTTGTGAAAACTGTGTAGTTAGCAGTTGCTTGTGCACCTCCCTTTTACCATTTAAGGGGAGCATCAACATAAATACAACTTCTAGTGCCAGTGCACAACCTCCAAAGTCCATCCGAAGACCTATGTCATTCAGCTCAGACATATCCTTTAAACAATTGGATATGGATAAACTGAGTGTTTTGGCGGAATACATCCAGTTTTGGGCAAAAATGTTCTAATACACAATCCCAGTGATTATCCCACTCTCTCCATAACAACCTACTTCCCTAAGTAAATTTGCTCACCTGTACTAGATTGTATGAATGCTTAACACAGGTTATGTTAAAATGGTTTTCAACTCCTATAAGGGCCATTCTCAAATTTCGGGACAAAGGGTATAGCAAAAATGTCCTGTAACAGAGGGGACATTGTGGTAACGGAGTGGAATTTTGATGTAAAAAACCAACTGTAGGAACAACAACAAAAGGAAAAACAATAAGAGATTGATGTAACTATTATTTTCAGAAGTACTTCATCTCATATCAGTAGATTTTTTGGTTCAAATGTCGATTTCTTGCTCATGATCTGGTAACGGAGTGGACGGTAACGGAGTGGAATGATTTTTTGCTTTTCGCTCAATACTACTTTTTATTTTGAAGATTAAATAAAATAATTGCAGAATATTAAAAGCTGTCACCCTCAGCAATATATACATGAAATCACTCTTTAAAACTATCATTGGTAAGCTTGGAAATGAAGGTAACGAAGTGGACATTTTGATGAGACCAAAAACATTTTCTATGAATATTATATGTCTTAATTTATTGAAGACATGTTTTATGAAGTCTGCAAGGCAGTGGTACTATGGCCCACATGCGTCTGATGAAATTCAGTGAAAATAGCTCATAAAAAATTACGAACCGAGCTATGGCAAGTAACGGAGTGGACAAAAAAATTGACATAAATTAGTGACATGTCTATTGTATCAATTTAATCAATGAAATTATACACGAAAAAAATTGAATGTGAACTAGATATAAATTCAAGTCTATATTCTCATAAATCGTGCAAAGAAACTTTGAAAATAATGGTACATTAGGAGGAAAATGAACACTTGATTTTGTCATGTCAGGTCCAGTGACAGGGAAAAACCATTGATTTTGCATGGATTACTGGACATAATGCACAAAAAAAAAGTCTAATGAATGACTTTTTGGTCCAAATGCAGTGGTTCTAAATAGAAATATGAATAACAGATGTACAGTGAAGCAGCAGATATTTATCGCATTCAAATTAATGTCAGGGAACTAGAGTGACGCAAATTGTCCCGAAATTTGAGAATGACCCATAACTTATTTTTTTACTAGTTTACTGGAAAAATATTTTATCATTTTGTAAAATGGGTGTAGTTACAATGTAATTAAAACTAGTTATCTAACTCATGTTCAGCATTGACACAATATCATGCAGTGAAATTACTTAACCACTTTAGGATAACCTGTGTTAAGCATTTATACAATCCGGTACAGGGGTCGTTCCTGCCACGAGTAGAGGTGCTGCAAGCTGTCTCTGTTGGACTGTTACTTGGGTCGGTGTTTGGAGGGCCAAGTCCCAACCTTCCCATAAAACTGAGAGCATGCATGCTGTTTCCACCTGTCACAAAGTTAATTTTGCATGCTGATCCAAGACATAGTTGTAATTTCATAGCAAATTCGCATAGTTTTGTGAAATGTTTAGGTAAACATAACTCTGCCTAGTTCAAAAGAAAGTGGTCAAGGCCATAAGTTGAGGAGAGCAGAGGGTAGTTGAGGGGAGCCGAGGGTAATTGAGGGAGTTTGAAGCCAGATGAGGGTATTTGAGGCTAGGTGAGCAAATAGGTTAGACTGCAGCCTTTGCATATCTTGGCATGGCTTTCCCTACCTTGTTACTAGTTTTCACCAAGTGTCTATATTTTTCAGGATTTGATGCCACCTGAATAGTAAGTTTCAACTGAAGTGTTCTCTATCATGAGTACTGGTGCCATATCCACTTTCAGAACAAACAGATAGGAGGCAACAATAGCATTTTCATTCCTTAAAAAAGTCATTTTGTAATACTATAAGTTCAGTTAATTGAAACTAGTTATCCAACTCATGTTCAACATTGACACAATTACAGTAAATTACTTTTCCACTTCAAGATAACCCATGTTAAGCGTTGATAAATCTGGCACAGGAGTGTATGCAGGCATGATACAGCTTCCCGCCAAACACAAACACTTCCATCTGCCTTGTGGAACCTATACCTTGCAGGGAAGATTGATGAACGAGACTAATTAAGGGTTATGCTTATGATTATTTAATTCATAAAATATAATGACATAGTTCCTTCTTTGAGCTTTAAATTAGTGTGTCACACGGGTGAGAAAAAGTTTGCTAAAAATAGTTTGGCAACCGAAACACAATTTGATACCTTGAGCACTGTTTACTCACAAACCATGATCCCATATTTGATATAGTTTTCTGCAAGTTAGTTAGCAGTATCACATCCTCTTCTTTTACAGAAACAATGATATCCAAAATTTATAACAAAAGACCTCTCGAACTAACAATTTTATGCCAAAAATATACTGAAGATATCTTGTGAACATCATGTTAACATCTCGCGAACATGACAAGAAGCAATCCTAGAACTTGCACTTATACAAGATGGCCACCATTATGGGGTTGCCATGGTGACTGTTTTATATACAAATATGAACTCTCCTTTTCCTAAGCTTTCAAATGATATGTCACACGTTGGGGTAACTAGCATGCATAGATTGCAGTGCGCTCACTTGGGAACTTGTTTGCGTAAAATCTCAAGTTCTTTTCTATGCTGTTGAACTGTGATGTCAGAGATGACTCTATTCTAGTTTAAAATGACATCACAGCTTGTAGTTAATTTACATATATTGCAATGCTTAAATAGAGTCATCTCTGATATCAAAGTTCAACAGCATAGAAAAGAACTTGAGATTCCAAGTAAATATGACGAGGACTATAATATCTCAAGAAGCCATCCAAGAACATGCACTTATAGTAAGTTACACAAGATGGCCACCATTTTGGGTTCTTGTTGCCATGGTGACTGTTTTATAAACAAATATGAACTCTCCTTTGCCTAAGCTATCAAATGATATGTCACACGTTGGGGTAACTAACATGCATAGATTGCAGTGTGCTCACTTGGGAACTTGTTTAAATAAAATTCCAGAAATGTTGTATTGAATCACTCAAATACTCAACTGCTATGACCATATTTGGCAATGTTGCCATGGCAATAAGGAATCCAGGTTAATCAGTGTAATTTAAATCATATCAGCAGAGAATTAAGAATACTATAACCACATTTTTGTTATCCTATGTTGTGTAATTTGGACGAAAGTGACAAAAACAACAAATTTGGTTTCCATGGCAACCAAATTCCTTCAATGAGAATTTTTGACCCTCTACAATTTACAATCAATTTATTTCTCAGTGCTGGCCAATTTTGTCACAATATATCAGATGCTATAGGTGTTGTGCCAAGGAACTTGTTATTTAATTATAAAAGTGAATTTTGTCATTGGTTGATATGGTGGCCATTCAGTTCACTGTAGTTGCCATGGTGACCACCGATTTGGTAGTTTTGGTTAGCAGGCAGGATATGTATTTCACCAAGACTAATTTAATTCCTGCTAACCTTTATTTGAGACTCGGACAGCAATTGGAAAACTGAAATTCTTGAAAATATACGAAAATTCTCAATAAAACTAGCATTTTGCCCCTTTTATGACCATATATGGTCATGCTTATTTTTTTGTCGGAAGGACCTCATTTCCCAACATGAACTGGTAGAATTTCATTTTCTTGCATCAAACGTTTTTTATTTATCTCAAGTTATGCAACTTCAAATTTATTTATGACAGTTTTCAATTTTAGTGCCTTCGTTGTCATGGTAACCGATTTTCTAAAAACTGTCCAAATAGATTTTTCTATAACCCATATATCTGAAAACTACAGAAAATTCTGAACAATATGCATTCATTGGTTTGCTTGGCACTAAAAACATGAATATAAAAGTGTGTCAGCTCTTGGACTAATGTCCCCCATAGTGATATATATAGCTACTGGGGGTAAGGGGGTCAATGGGGGGTTAGAGGCCACTACCGAGCTAGGTACCCCCCCCTCCCCAGTCCCCCATGTCCCCCATAGTGAAACCACTGCTGAAGTTTGAAGTGCCTTGGGGCTATTAATCAAGTTTTTAAGATAAGGCACATAGGTAAACAGACCCCTTGATCAGATAATGCGTTTGATAAAACTTGGTAGTTTTAAAGTACACATTATGCAAATGCAAATCCTTTACTTACTTGCTGGCAAAAATTGTAACAGTAGAAGAAAAATAAGTTCTTACAGAATTGGACTGGAATATTCCTTGAAAGGTCATATGTTACCATCCACGCCATGGTATTCTCAAAGAGTTACTCAAAGACAAGTTGACAGCTTATTTCAATGTGTTTGAAGGGCTTGTTTCTGAGGTCAAGTGGTTTAGGTGCCCACCTGCTCCGCTGAAGGCTTTTGCTTGCCTGGGTTCCAACCCTGGAGAGGGACCCAACATTTTCATGAGCAAAATCCCAGCTTGATATCGTTCGGATGAGACGTTGAATTGGCTGCCCTTTGTATCAGTGTCTGTGCCAGGCAAGTAAAAGCTCCCTCACATGGGGTAGATGTCTAACATGTTGAGGACTCCCGCTCTCTCTCAATCATCCCACATGAACACACAAAACAGGGCTTAGAGGGCTGCACTTACCATATCTATCTATCTATCTATCTATCTATCTATCTATCTATCTATCTATCATTGATGGCCATCAACAGCTTCTCTGTAAGCACTCCATGTTTTTATACTGTAACTCTATTATTGGTAAATTATTGTACATTCCAGTAGAAATTATGTGCTTCAGTATGCATTGCATGGCAACTGATATTGCTGACATATTTGGCAACTTTGGTTTCACACCAAATCTGCTACATAACACTTTCTTAAAATATCGAATGTGAATTGGCAGAAAAAAAGTAACAAAACATTCAACAGAGGCAAACTAGCTAGATTGAAATTTTTAAAAAATTAAAGATTAAATGGAAATTACTCATTTGGCGTGTTTGTGCACATTGAACTGAAAATAGATTTTTATCTTTCACACATTTTCAATTTGATAAAGGATGTCACACTTCTCAGACACTCGGCTCCTACTTGTTAGACATATCTTGGTTCTTATCTGGACTTTTCTGTTTGCTATCATGTTCAAAGTCACATTCTGATATCTTATGTTGTGTAAATCATATTTCGGAATGTTTATAGTCACTTGAATATTATCTCAACAAAAAAGAATCAAAGATTCAGATTCGGATTTTTCCCGTATATATAATTTACAGTATTAATCAATTATTGCTTTTAATTATTATTATGAAGTGGGAAGATCGTAGGGGGGACCCTGAAAATTCTGGAGGGAGGGGTTTATAGGGTTATTGTAGCATGGAACACATAGCGGTCAACATAATGCAACACGGCTCTGATGAAACAAGTGTGTAAACTATAGCAATTTTCATCCAGTAGGAGATCAATCCCCTCACTACCCCCCCCCCCACGTCTGTCCCTGACAAAGATAAGTTTACTTTGTTTCTTTTTCGGTGAAAGAACAGATAACACAAATCGATAAGATGTGCATTTGTGACAACATCACATTTTAATGCACGATGTTTAGCCATATAGAATGAAGCGTCTCACTGACACTCTGGGTCAACAGTGAAATAAAGTTCTAGATTTGGAAGTATACACGCTGAAGGAGTGAAGATAGTTGAAACCCATTTTGACTGGAATTAAGGTAAAGTGATAATTTCATGGAAAAAGATCAGTTTTAATTACTTCCCCAAAAATCTCACAATTATTTAAAAAATAGATGAAAAAATGTATCATAAAAAAACCATGGGCAGAGTTTATGAGGGAAATTCAGAAATGGCATCATTTTTCACTTTCCATTTTTCATCTCTTGGCCAACAAATGGCCTTGTCTAATTTGATGTAAATGACACAAACGACCTAAATTTCAAGACCTCCACTTACGGTAGTGATATTCAACGACATGGTATAAAAGAAATCGAAGCCAGTTCTCAAGCTTTTCCAAATGGGTTTTAATTTGTTGAAAAATTTTGAAATTTTTCTTTCTTGAAAATAATGCAATTTTCAGGGCTCACCAATGGAGATGAGCATTATAAACAGAAAGACCTATATACCTTCTCTAAATATTAGTGAAATAACTGGATTTTTACAGAGGTACTGTCATGAAAGATTTCCAAAATGCCAGTCCCACTCAAACTATAGCATTAATCCCACGCAAGCAAAACATTTACATGAAGGCAAGCCATATGTTTCTTGGCCGTTCATTCGCATCATCTAGTGGCCGTTCATTCGCATTATCAAGGGCTGTAACCTGAAAAAAAATTGCCCCAAAAAACCCATTTGGTTTTAGCTTGCCCACATATCATACCAGCTGCGGTTTTTGTAAATACTGAATTGTCAGTTTTAACAAAAAAAAGATTAATTGTTTTTTGATAAAACAAACTGATAGGGGGTTATTTGGATCTCTTAGATACCAGTAGTTGTACTGTGTATTTTCATTTAAGGATGGGGTTAATTTATTATTTGTAAGGGGATGATAGTTTAATATCTGAAAAGAGAAGACAACAAACAAAGAAATTGAAACAGTGAAAAACAAACATTATATTATAGAGTACACTAAAGGAAAACGGGGAACGAAAGATTTGAGCTATGCACCAAGCAAGACTGGATATCTTTCCAAAAATCAATAGACTTTTCATTCCTCGTTTTACCAAGCAGTCTACAGTCCAGTTATGGACTACTAACATAATAAAATATGTCAACCTTGAAGAAAAATGTTGCTGTAAAGCTATGTTAGCAATGGGACATTCCCAGTACAGTTTTATTTGACTGTTCAAGTTGTGTCTTAAGTAATTCTCAAGTTGGGAGTTCTTGATCATGGTAGTTCTGCTACAATTAAATAATTTTAAGACCTGCTCCACCAAAATGAGTTCAAAGTCGGCCTCCTGTTATATTTAGACATGAAAATTATTTAAATCTGCTCAAATTAGGCTTTAAAATGGTACCAAATTTGTTTTGATATCTCAATTCTATCCAGAGATATTGCACTTCAAACATCCATGAAACGAAACATCACAATTGGAGAAAATGGCATTTGAATTTCCCGCCATAACAGGAAAAGACTTAATAACATCAAGAGTGCCCAATTTCAAAAAGTAAAAACCAATTTCTGGTAAAAATTATTTTAGATATATTCAAAGAAAATGGCTTTTGCAAGTACTTGGTACCGACAGTCAAAAAACTCCAAAATGTGACTTTTCGACACATTTTGCTCATTTGTAGGAAATCTAGAATGCCTACTTTGAACTCATTTTGGTGGAGCAGGCCACTTTTTTTTTGCTTGCCAAATCGCTCAATTTTTTTAAAAAAGATATTCATGTACAATTTTTTTCAAATTTTTTCAAATGGTGTATCTGCTATTTTCTATTAAGTCATTTAATCAAGATGCCCATGCATCATATATGGTCTTTTACAATAACAAAGTGACCAGGTAAATTTGATTTCAGTTGCAAAAGAAGATGCAACTAGGATTACCATTGCTCATGATTCTTTTGCTTTTAAATGGTTGACAAACATGAGCTTTGATCTTATTTTTCACATTTCCTTGAAATAGTTGAATGCAGTTTGTAGAATACCAATAATTGACATTTAGAGAAGACTCAATCTATTTTTTACCTTATCCGTGATCACAGTGCTCCTGAATAAAATGCAAGATTTTCAAAATACACCGAAAAAGTTACGAACGTAGAGTGAAAGTAGAAGGTTTCAGCGTTGTATCGACGTAAAAAGTAAAATATTCTTTT
The DNA here is from genome assembly GCA_026936325.1 of Platynereis dumerilii. NCBI lineage: Eukaryota > Metazoa > Annelida > Polychaeta > Phyllodocida > Nereididae > Platynereis > Platynereis dumerilii. The sequence continues at coordinate 2,654,395 of JAPTHN010000004.1, forward strand.
CTGATAAATTTTGACATATTTGAGTTAAATTTTTATCAATAAATCAGCTAACAATTTAATCATACAGTCAATTTATTGTATTGTTCTAATTGTTTTTGCTTTATTTTTATACATGCATAGTGTATTGAGAGCATTGTTGAGATGGAATGCACTTTAAAAAAAAAATTATTATATTATTATTATAAGCTTTATATGTTTAATATGACATTTCATTGAAATTGTTCTCTAGAGTTAATTCAAATGACACTTATGTGATAAATATAGAATGGAGTGTGTTTCATACTGATTTTATGATTATATTCTTCAGTAAAAGTGAATCTTACTAGGCCTACACTGTTAGAAATTTCCGTATATTTTACGGTCAAATGACCGGCAGTTTTTCCTGCCAAAATAAAACCGTAGAATATACGGGGACCTGTAGATGGTTTACACACACATGTTAAGTTCACAGCTAAAAACCGTAAAATTAACAGGCTTTGTGCCGTGTATTGTACAAGGAAAAATGGATGTCTTTGTAGTAAACCACCTGGGTTATGTGAAATTAACAGCAATTTGATCGTAAAATTCACAGCCATTATTATTGTAAATTTTTCTGCACAGCACTGCATTTTACGGACCTTTTAAGGTAATATCAAATGTATATGTCCGTATAATTTTGATATATTACGGCCAACATGATGTGATATCCACTGCAGATTTCATGTGGTAAATACTCCCATGAAGTATGGAAATTTCACATTCCTCATTATTTTATAATCATTCACTCATTTAACAGTAGCAGAGGTGCGAACCATCCCAACAGTACGTGAGGCAGGAAATAATTGCCCATTCAATTGGTTATATAAAAGGCACATAGCATGTATGTATGTACTGTAAGGAACCAAGAGAGTCCGCGGCTTTTTCCAGGAGTGCCATTGAAAAAGCCTACTCCCAATTGCAGGGACAGGCGTCAAAGAATGAAAGCTGTATGCGGTGGTTACGGTTTGTGTGCTCATCAAAACAAATAAACATGTATGCATTGGACTTCTTTATTATGGTAGAATCACAAATATATCAAATAAAAGACAGGATCATGAAAGATATCTTACTATTAATTTATAAGCTTCAATAACAAACTGTATCCAGAGTGTATTAATATAATGTTGATCTTACAATTTAGGCCTATATAGTCTATTAACCGATTAGCTGCTTCATGCAATAACATTATTTCACTAAAGACGGCAGCATTTCTACACAAATAAATTCTTTTGATGGAAATATTAAAGTCTGCATTATATATGTAATAACAAATTGCCTCCAATATATTGAATATGTAGACTATAATCAACATTAAATGATACTGATTAGCTGCTTCACACAATAGCATTATTTCACAAAATAGGTGACAACATTTCCATACAACATCAATTCTTTTGATGAACCAAATTCGATAGTGTGTCTTAAATATTGAAGTCTGCATTTTATCTGTAAAAACACATTGTTTCCAATATATTGAATTTGTAGACTATAAAAACATCAAAGGATACTTATTGGCTGCTTCACACAATAACATTATTTCACTAAATAGTTGTGAACATCTCCACAGAATATCAATTCTTCTGATGAATTTAATTCAATAAATTTGTCTTAATATTAAATAAATGTGTCATAATATTAAAGTCAGCATTCCATATTTTTGAGAACACGCTGTATACCACATGCTGTCCAAGGTCCATACATGTTGTTCATACATGTAGACTATATGAAAAGTACCGTTTCCTCATTAGCTTGATACATATTTCAAACAATTCCATCTAATGTCACTTTTTTTATGAACAACGCTCCAGAGGACAAGAATGCAATATCTAAAGAATTATTTTTAAATTTATCTTTGTATGTTCACTCAAAACAATGCCAGCATACATTATTGTATTTGCCAAAATGACAGAGGTTATAAAAAAGTTGCCATTTCATTGACTAAGTTCAAAACTTTCGGACTTATCGGCGTGTGTTTCTTTCCTTTCACTCGCTCCGGGTTTATCTTGAAGAAACACTGAAACACAAAAATTCAAAATGTAAAAGCTTTAAAAAATTACCCATTTTGTTTGATATTCTGTTGGGTTTATTAGAAAGTTGGCCTCTGGCCCAGCTTTCTCTAGGGATTGGCCAGGAAATTTATTAGCCCTTTTCAATCATACTCAGGCATCATACTGGGTATTGTAACTGTGCATGTTGATTGTGTGACCCCTGAAGATGGAAAAAAAACATTTTTTGGCCTACTAGCATCGTTAATTGTTTTATGAGGGTTGATTATATATATGTCACTATGGTGGACCTGTGACCGTACGAAGGGAGGGTATATTCTGAGACTGCTTTTACATTGCTAAGTGTACCCTCTGCAGGTCAAGCATCATGGGGTCACACTGGTGGAGATATTTAGGACATATTTTTCTTGACATTACAATTTGTTTGTGCGTAAACAGTGTATTGGCAGATTTAGAGTAAGTAGACCTTTACCCCATATTGAATAGATAGATAGATAGATAGATAGATAGATAGATAGAAACTCTGGGCCAACTTTCTATTCTTCGACTCATTCATGATCGAAATTCTAGTTTATTATTGTTATAACTTCCACATTTTCAAGTTTGCAAAAAATAGCCAAGCAGTGACCTCTTAGCCTCAATTTATTAATTCAGAGAAGTCAGTATCACTGTCAGTTACTATAACATTTTTCCCCTCTTATGGTTTTGCTACTGAAAAATGTATTGTCACTTGATTGCCTTCAGTTACAGGCCTATCAATCACTGTACCTTTTACTGTCCAACCAAGATAGAATAATGTTACCTCTGCACAATAAATTCGAGGCTTGTTTGCACTTCTGGAGGATATGCGATATTCACGATGTAGTATTGTAGTAAGAGGCAAAAAGTCGTGCCGGAGCATCGTAGAAAGTCTTCATTTTTTCTATCACAACTCTATTGTCTACCAGCAGTGAGAAATCAGTTGCAGACATGACACCTGGAACAAAAGGAAAATGGTTAGATAACCAATAGCTGGGGAGAGGGAGGAGGATCACACAAACAACAATACAATGTCTGACTAAATCATTTTCCCAGTAACCCGATGTCAGTAACCCGATGTCGGCACCAATGTCTGCACAGATTCACAAATATTTAAGGTGTTCAAGAAATGGTTGATCAAGTCAAAATTGGTTGGGTAGAAATCATAAGGTAGTCATGGTCGCAGTGGGATAAAGCATTATGATAGATAGATAGGTATGGTAAGTTCCGCCCTCTAAGCCCAGTTCTGGGCATTCACGAGGGTTGATTGATGAGATGGGAGAGAGAGCAAATGCCCTCAACATGTTATACATTTAACCCATGTGAGGCATCTTTTACTTACCCAGCACAGACACTGATACAAGGGGCCGCAACTTAACGTCTCACATAACTTACCTTTTAACGGGTTACTGGGAAAATGATTTAGTCATTATATAACATGAGGTCAGCTTAAAACATGGCTAAGCTATTTTCACAGTAACCCTGTTAAAAGTAAAGTTATGGGAGTTAACCACTTTAGGATAATCCGTGTTAAGCATTGATACAATGTGGCACTGAATGACATCCAGCTCGAATTTTTGAACCCAGGCGGGCAAAGACCTTCTGGCGGGCACCTAAACCACTCAGCCAGTCAGCTACCCAAGAAATGACCAAATTTCAGGGTAGGTATAAAATCTTGCTACTGTACACTCACAAATAAAGAAACGTACCACTTCATTTGTGCTTATAATTTGTGAGATAACTTTTTTTGGCTAAAACCAATTAAACAGTGTTGATCCTATTATAGACATGTGCTGAAAATCATTCAAGTGCGACCGTTTTTCCCTAACATTTACCTCTTACCTTGTGGGACCATTTCCAGAACATTTACCTTTTACTTTGTTTATCACAGTTGGATTTTTTTTTAAATGGCCCCATACCCAGATTACCCACATCTCACCAAAAAAATCTAGGCGTCATTTCGCATTGTGCGACAAATAGCCATAAAAAAACGAAAAAATGGTGACATTATGCTTTATTTTTGATAGCTACAGATCACCTTCCAGATGTGGGTTTCATACAGCAAGGGAAATGACTCATGTTATTTGGCTTTGAATTGAGTTTTTTTCAAAAATTAGTCTTCTGTTTGATATTTTGATGTGAACATAGCATTTGCATTCATCCCGAGATGCAACTGGTCATGTCATGTAAACTTTTCATAAAAGTAATTTCACTTGCTGCAACAAATGCACAATGGTGATCTGTAGCTAAAAATGAAGCATTTTTCTGCTTTTTTAGGACACACTTCGAAATGACACCCCAATTCTTTTAGTGAGATGTGGGTATGGGCATTAAAAAAAGAAACCCAAATATGACAAACAAGGTCAAAGGTAAAGAGGAAATGGTCGCACTTCAATTATTTTCAAATTGATACATTTTTGTAATAGGATCACTACTGTTTAATTGGTTTTGGCCCAAAAAATCGTACAAATTATCAGCAAAAATGAAGGGGGGTGTTTGTTTTTTTGTTGAGTGTACATGTAGAAATGATACCTGTTTAATGTTTAGGGATTTTTTCGAAGTAGCCAGACTTTGTCAATGACATCTAAAAAAGGCATATTTACCATATCAAACTATCATTCTGCTCAAATGTTCCTGTAAACAGAGATACAAATATTTTTTCACTTGATACTAGAGAGAAGGCATAATTGAAGCATACTAGCTGGTTGGCTATGAATATCATCAAATAGTTTAGGCCTACAGCCTAAATATCAGGACCTATGATGTTTTTAGAATCACTGTCAAACATAATTATGACATCACCAGCATTGCAGAATGAGATGCCTGATGACGTCACAAAACAGCGGCCCAAATAATGCAATTGTGATGTCATGACAATTGTTGCTCCATGGGTACATCACAGTTCTGTATTTAAATGGTCTTGTTGAAAAAAAAACCCTTCCAATAATATTTAAATCAGGTGAAAAAATGAACTACCCATTCGAGCACTACATAACAATATCCTGATTGTGACCCTGATTCGAGCGGTTTTGTCATGTTGTTATATTTCAATACTGCAGTGGCATAGCCAGATAATTTCCTTGAGTGGGGCAAGTGGTGTTTCTTCATCATGCTGAAAGGCACAAGAAACTGAACAAAATGCAGAAATTTGTTGTATCATAATATATAGCATCTGCAAAGTAATCAAGAATTGCCAAATGATAATTATTAGTCTTCACAGGGGAGGGGAGGGCAAGGATGGCTAGGGGGGATGGGCTTGCCTCCCTTTCGACTACCCAACCCCCGCCCTGCCCCCCCCCCAGTTTAAGTCAAAAGTGTCACTTTAAAACTTTTTCCTGCCATTACAAAAATGTGAAGTCATCATGAAGCAACCATGACAACACATAGACATTGTTTGGGCTCTTGTTTGATTTTGACATCAGGCAGCTGCAATGCCGTTGACGTCTTAACCATTGCTTAAGAATATCTTTTGGAGAGACGAGAGGGAGAGACGAGAGGGAGAGACGAGAGGCAGAGATGAGAGGCAGAGACGAGAGGCAGAGACGAGAGGGAGGGACGAGAAGGGAGGGATCGAGAGGGGAGAGGGAGAGAGGAGAGGAAGGGAGAAGATGGAGAGAGGAGAGGAGAGAGGAGAGGAGAGGGAGAGAGGAGAGGGATTGAGGAGATGGAGAGAGGAGAGAAGAGAGGTAGACCAACCAGCAACGAAATCTTATCCCATTCATATTCTTTGTTGTCCACTTATCTCAAGTTTGACTGAGTGATTGTCTCGCAGCTTAAGTGGGTTATTCAATATGGTATCAGGAATTTGTTTATTACATCTAAAGCACCCGGGTGATAAATAACATATTTCCTCTCTTGTGGTTAATAACCTATACCTATTTCGAAATGGCAACAGAAAGGCAGGGGAAATAAAGAAGGAAAGGAGAGGAGAGGGTGGGGGCCGGGGGGAAAGGGAATAAGGAGGGACTGGTGCAGAGGGGAAAGGGGATAGGATTGGGAGTGGTTGAAGGGCAGTGGGTTGTGGATGGAGAGGTAGACAGATGCCAGAGGGGAGATTGATGAGGCAGCATTCAAGACTGTTTTTAAAAACATTGCATGTCCATATTTATAACTTCGTAAATTAAGCGAGGAGAATTTGGAAGTTACACTGTCACAAAACTACATTTTAAAATTAATACAAATATATGTGAAATAATGCAAACCTCACCGATTAGTTGGAGAGTCATGGGCTATATTTCATTAAATTGGCATGAATCTATTGTTGGGATCAATGTGCCACTGACCTTGGAAGAGTTGACAGCTTGAAAGACCTGAAGACACAAGACCTATCCATGAATTTCACGACTTGTTCATCAACTGGTGTTGCACAAGACGCATGTACTTCATCGGCCTCTGTCTTGAATCTGAAAATTGACAACACTCTTTAATTGCTTATGCTTATAAGTTTAGCCTCTCCCCACCCTATATGAAGGCAGGAAAGAGGAGATTGAAGGAAAACAGAAAGAGGATTTAGGGACATCAGACTGTGATAGAAAAGAGGGAGAAGTTTGGAAGTGAAGGAGGTGGGAGAAGAAAAGAAGGAAAAGAGGAAAGAAGGAAGGGAAAAGGAGAGAAGAGGGGGATGAAGGAGTAAGAGAAAGATTGAGATTCACCAGCGAGCAACCAAGATTATTTCAAAATTGTTGGACTAACAGTAAGCGACGTCAAGTGCTTACAGAATTGGACTGAAATGTTCCTTGTGAGTTCATAGCATATCCATGCCATGTTATTCCTTATGAGTCATAAGAAATGTATGAGTTCATAGCCTATACTTGCAACGGTATGAAAATGTGTCATCAGCTGCGTATCAATGAGGTCACAAGTTACTCAATGACTTATTGCCAGTTCATTTCAATGTAATCTAGAGGGCCTGTTATGAGGTCATTAGCAGCTGAATTTAAGTACACGTCAATCATCTTCTGTAACTGAGAGGTGAGAAAAACAAAAAAGGAAAGGAGGAAAGAGGGAAAGAGTGACAGGTGGTAGGAGAGAAAGTGGGCAGGAGGGGTAGAAAGAGAGGGAATAGGGAAAAGGAAGGAGAGAGCAGATAGGGAATAGGGGATGAAACAGGGAAGAGAAGCGGAGAGGGAGAGAGGAGAGGGAGAGAGGAGAGGGAGAGAGGAGAGGGAGAGAGGAGAGGGAGAGAGGAGAGGGAGAGAGGAGAGGGAAAGAGGAGAGGGAAAGAGGAGAGGGAAAGAGGAGAGGGAGACAGGAGAGGGAGACAGGAGAGGGAGACAGGAGAGGGAGACAGGAGAGGGATAGGAGGAGAGAGGACAGGGCATAGAGGACAGGGCATAGAGGACAGGGCATAGAGGACAGGGCATAGAGGACAGGAGAGGATAGGGATGCTAGGGTAGGGGTGCAGGATAGGGGAGATAGGATAGGGGAGATAGGATAGGGGAGAAAGGATAGGGGAGATAGGATAGGGGAGATAGGATAGGGGAGAGAGGGGGAGGGAGAGGCACAGGGAGAGGGGGAGAGGAGAGCGAGAGAGATTTGCCAGACAGCAAACAAGGTTATTTCAGAATTATTGGACGTAAAGAAGGAAAAGAGGAAGAAGGGAAAGGGGATTGAGAGGAGAGGGGAAGATGGAGAATGAGGGGAGGACAGGGGAGATAGCATAGGGCACATAGGATAGGGTGAAGGCAGAGGGCACATAGGATAGGGTGAAGGCAGAGGGCAATGGAGAGGAGCCAAGATTGACCAGTGAGAGTGACGGACAATAGGAGGGAGGGGGCGATGCTAGTGGGGAGATTGACTTCCAGCAATCAAGGTTATTTTTTAACCAGAACCGCAAGCGGTTTAAACGCTTGCCTGTCAATGTGAAATCTATCAATGTGTGCCAGATTATCACCCACAGGTAAATACCTGTAATTTTATAACTCTAAGCGATATATTACGGATACAATGGGCAGTTAAAGTAAGAAATATTGCTGCCAAAATTACCACAATCTTGGATTTATTGACATGTTCCTGATCCATGCCCACAGGCCAATAATGGTATCTACTTTCAAAACTCTAAGCAAAGTAGCAAGGTCACAATGGGCAGTTCAAGGATATCAGCCATTCTAAAGTGAACATTTTCGTGGCCATGTTGAATTTCTCAACATGTTCCTGATTCATACCCACAGGCCAATACCTGTACCAAATTTCATAACTCTAAGCGAAATATTGAGATCACAATGGGCAGTTCAAGAAATGAAGAAAGATTGCTGACAAAATGGCTGCCATCTTGGATGTTCCCGATCAATACCCACAGGCCAATACATGTACCAAATTTTATAACTCTCAGTGAAATATTAAGGTCACAATGGGCAATTCAAGAAATGAAAGATGGCTGAAAAATTGGCCACCATCTTAGATATTCCAGCATGTTCCTGATCAATACCCACAGGCCAATACCTGCACCAACTTTCATAACTGTAAGTGAAATACAAAGGTCACAATGGTCAGTTCAAGACTAAAGAAAGATGGCTGTCAAAATGGCCACCACAAAAGTCAGCCATATTGGATTTCTCAACATGTTCCCGATCAATGCCCACAGGCCAATACCTGTACCAAATTTCATAACTCTAAGTGAAATATTTTGGTCACAATGTGCAATTCAAGAATGAAGAAAGATGGCTGCCAAAATGGCCACCACAAAATGGCCACCATCTTGGATTTCTCAACATACTCCCAATCGATACCCACAGGCAAATACCTGTAACAAATTTCATAACTCTAAGCGAAATATTATGGTCACAATGGGCAGTTCAAGAAATGAAGAAAGATGGCTGCCAAAATGGCCCCCACTTGTATTTCCCGCATGTTCCTGATCCATACCCACAGGCCAATACCTGTACCAAATTTCATAACTGTAAGTGAAATATTAAGGTCACAGCGGGCAGTTCAAGAATGAAGATGGCTGCCATAATGGCCACCACAAAATGCCTGCCATCTTGGATTTCTCAACATGCTCCCAATCCATACCCACAGGCCCATACCTGTACCAAATTTTCATAACTGCATGTGAAATCATAAGGTCACAATGGGCAGTTAAGAATGAAGAAAGATGGCTGCCAAAATGACCGCCACAAAATGGCAGCCATCTTGGTTTCTCTACATGTTCCCAATCCATACCTATAGCCCCATACCTTCACCAAATTTCATATTCATGCCATAAGCGGAAAACTAAGGTCACAAATGGACACTTACACACACATTAACCAGGACAACGCCGACGATGCCGAAGATCGAGTGACCACAATAGCTCTTCATTTTCAAAGAAAATAGATGAGCTAAAAACCATTGGATATCCATAATTATAGCTTTGCAAAATAAGCCAAGAGAATTTAGAAGTTAAACTGTTGCAAAACATGCAATTACATTTGGAAATTAATGCAATAATTATGTGAAATATTGCAAACCCCAGTGATTACTAACAAATTACTTTGCTATATTTCACTAGATGAGGGCAGACATAGTATATAACTATGAGTGAGTTTTTGAGCATTAATTATTTGGAGGAAAGGAGAGCAGACATAAAAATGTTGTTGTGCCACTAACCTTGGAAGAGTTGACAGCTTCAAAGACCTGAAGAAACACAATCATGAAAGGCCTCTCCATGAACTAGCATTGCACAATTAACACACACATGTACTTCATCCAATCAGCCTCTGTCTTGAATCTGAAAATTAGACAACACTCTTTAACTTGTATAGGCTTAGAAGCTTCTTGTTGATAGTTTGCTATTGAGTTGATTGCCTTCGGTGCTTAAGTCTTAAGTCTGCAAACATGACCAATGAAACCCAGACAAAAGTCCTTAAGTGACACTTTCACTGCAAAGCTATTTTAAAATCATATTGATTGTTGTGTAAAATGTAATCACATGTAAAACGTAAAATAATGACAAATAAATTCTTTAAATAAATAATAAATGGTGCGAGAAATACAATAAAATTATAATATTTTTACATAGTAGGCCTATTAATATTCAAACATTGTAGACAATTTAGAATGTAGCATTTGGGTTATTCTAGTCTACAGGGTGATGATAATTTATTCATACTGATTAATAAATGAGTCCGTTAAGGAGGGGGTGGATGGATGATTGGGGATTTACGACATGTATTTATGCACTTGGTAGGCTAATTAGGACAGGGGAGGCCACGGCAATGAGGCGAAGGATGATTGCAACAGCCTTCCAACATAGGCCAGGGTGACCCAGCAAGAGCTGGATTTGAACCCTGGACCAAGTGATTGGCAGCCCGCACGTTACCCTGGACCAAGTGATTGGCAGCCCAGCATGTTACCACTAGACCAACACTCCCCCTCGTTAAGGAGGGGGAGGATTAGCTCAGTGGTAGAGTGTTGGGCTGGCAATCAATGGGTCCAGGGTTCAACTTCAGCTCTAGCAGAGCCACTTGTCCTACTCCTGCGCTAATTAACCTATCAAGACTAGTGCATAAATAGAGGACGTAAAGCCCCTTTCATCCTCTTCAAGGAATATCTGTCAAAAAAATATTGTGGGTTGTGGAACCATTCATAGGCGTACCTGACGCGCAATTTTTTGGGGGTGGGGCGAGCGACATTTGCCCGACTTTAAAGATTTAAATTTAATGCAATCTTAAATGAAATTAGCTGGAAACTATTAATTTTCGATATTTTAATTTAATCATCTGCCCAAATTTTTAAGCCTTTTTACCCGAATCTTACTTTTTCCCAAACTTTTGGGGGTAATCACCCCCCCTACCCCCCCCCTCCGGTACGGCTATGGAACCATCCTACTCTTAAAACTCTATCTCTTCAACTTCGCTGTCACCTCTATACTCCTCCATCCCAACTCTAGCTACACCCACCACATTTTGCATGACGTTTCTCATTGACATTGTCTTTGTGTGTGGCTAATAAAATTCTTGCAAATGCTCCCCTATTTCTTACGAATCTTCTTTTTCTGCAGCCCTTTTCATGAAATCCGTCATGCACATACAACGCCATTAATTCGACACTTTCTTCACTGCCACCAACTCCCCCTGCTGTTATCAGTGCGCCAATGTATTTCGGAGGGAGGCACATCCACTAAATCAACAGCCTCGCTTGCCCTCAACAATTTTCGCGGGCCTTGGCCCACTAAGTTAATCTTATATGACCTGAATAGCATCCTATCCTGAACAGAAACAGCTTGATTTCAAATATCTTACAAAAGTAATTTCTAAGTGTGACAGACCCTTCGTCACCTACCTGTCAAATTCACTGTATACAGTTTCACAGGCCAGCCAGCTGAATCACTGTAAATCATCATTCCACGAAGACCCAACACATAGCATAAATTATGATAGACCTACGTAGTGGAGTGTCATATACAGTCTACTGTCTGTATAAATTAGGCCTAATCAAATAGTAGCCATGTATAAGCTGTACATTGGCCTGTATTTCTGGGTTGACGTTTTCACACAAGTCAACAATTAACTATTTACAGAAATATGCCCTACACACTCAGGACTATACAACCTATAGGACTGTCTTTAATGTATACAAACATAAATCATCACATTCATAGAATATCATCGAATCTCCACCGCATTCTATTTGTTTTGTGAACATAACCCACAGCAGAAATAAAATTAATAGTCAATCAATCAATATCTCAAATGAAATGACAGTCAAATTTTCTCAATATTGATAGATATTCATGTATGAACAAACTATCCATTTCTATCTCATCAGTAAACAATACCCCAGCTGCTGAGAGCATACGATAGATCTTAAAATAGATAAATAAAAATAGATAGATAGTTAGATAGATAGATAGATACATAGATACATAGTACATAGAAACAAAATCATCACTGCACCATTCTTCATTCTTTGGCAGTTCTCAATTTGTTTCATGCCAAATCTACAACCCACGGACTACCAATGTATATATATGTGGATTTTAACAACCGTATCACTATCCTTGGGCCGCACAACATGACTTAGGCCTAATTCCCAATGACATTTCACATTTCAGGTAGGGTTGGCGGACAAGTGGGAGCCCCTACTCTTTAGTTATTATTCACTTTTAAGCTGTATTTAAATCATCCATAACTAATTCTTCTTTCAACTAAGATAGTTATGCACTACCTCAAGTGCATGAACCTGTCCTAATCCTAAGACAATTACAACATAAAGCAAGCAAGGCAGAAAGCACAATGCACAGATGATAGATAGTTACAGGCTTGACGGATAGTAGATAGATAGATAGATAGATAGATAGATAGATAGATAGATAGATAGATAGATAGATAGATAGATAGATAGATAGATAGATAGATAGACAGATAGATACGTGTAGATAGATAGATAGATAGATAGATAGATAGACAGATAGATAGATAGACAGATAGATAGATAGATAGATAGATAGATAGACTATCTATCTATCTATCTATCTATCTAAGTTACATTTCCCAAAAATCTAACAACAATTATTTCTTCTGTTCACCTTTTCCCCCAACTTACATCTGATTGTGTGTAATCTCCAATTATCCGACGGGCATTCTAGTACCATTTTATTACTTCAATACAACCATTACAGTAGTTATTAAATAATAGGCAATTAGATATAATTCAGCATTATCATGCATGCTAAATGAAGAAATCTTACCTTGCTTATAAATGTGTCTCATCAGTCCTGCTTCAAGAGATTAAATGACTGCTCTTAAGTTTAAACACCTTAAGGCATTTGCCAATAAAGCTTCTTTAAGGGCACAGAAAACAAAAACAAGGCTAAGTCTTCAGTTACAGTTTTTAAACCGTGAATTCATAAAACACGTTATAATAACAACAAGAAAGCTGTAATTTCTACAGTTTCATGATCACGGTCGTTTGACCGTATAAATTACGGAATAAAACCGTTGATTGTACTGAAATTTCTAACAGTGTACCAGCTCACTTAATTTAGACATCACCAAGATACTTATACCATTGGAAAAACCAGTATCTAACTGACAATATTGCATGTTACTGCCCTGCTAAGAATTAACAAAGATTACAACAGCAAACAAAGAATCAGATTATTGTTTATTTTGTTGAAATTATAAGTAAAACAAATAATAAAAGAAGCATATTATGATGTTTAAGTCAGTTGGACACCTCTCCGGTCGGGATCTAACTGACAAAAATGCATTTTAGAACCATCCAAATTGTTATCTATCTAATACTGTATGACAGCCTATATGGTACGAAATTGAAATGCATGGTGGTACGGCTAAGATTGCTTGAATTTTCGACCAAATTTTAGTCTCAGACCTTTTATCATTTACGAACAGCAAAAAGCTTTTGGTCACTTTGACCTGCATTTAGTTGCGTACATATGATCTCTTTGGCAGATAGCCAATCATTGGTTGATCCACTGCTAACGGTCAAAGGCTTAAAAAGTGTGCCTAATTTTACCTCATCATCATCCTTCAGTTCTTTCATTATTTTTGATGCAAGCCCCTGTTTAGTGGCATCATCTACCAAGTCATTCAAGGACATGTAAGTGACTTTCTGGGTTTTTGTTTTTTTGCTTTGACACTGAACCTGACAGTGGTTGCATCGAGGATACAGGACACTGGAACATTTGATGGGCATAACTTCTGGAGGAACAGTTGATGGCACTGGTCTACCACATTTCTCTCAATGCCTTAGATAATGGGCCATTCATTTTTACAACGATGCAAATGTGACATTGGTAAACAGATTGGTCTCTCGTCATCAAACGACTGACAACTAGTATTGCTTTCTGAAGCCAGACGAAAAGACTTGGCGGTACAGTAGTCCCTTTGTTGTAAGACCGCCCCTTCAGCGGTCATGAAGTGGTCTCTTGTGGAGGTGTGGACCGTGTGGTCTCTCATCGGGGTGCAAAATGCACTAAAAATACTACTTAGAGTGGGAGGATGGCGGTCACATAAGGCAAGTCAGTCTTACAACAGGGGGTCTTACAACAGGGGGTCTTACAACAGGGGGTCTTACAACAGGGGGTCTTACAACAGGGGGTCTTACAACGCAGGTACCACTGTACTGCTATTTTGTGTTCACCCAGAATCATGCGACAAGATCAACAAATGACAAGAGGATAGTCAGGGTTTTCTGCTTAATACAAAGGTCTGAATTGCCCTTGTGTCGGTGGGACGTAATAATCTAGATGCATTCCTATAACAATAGCACAAACTTTTTACGGAGCATCGGAATGATCCATCTTAACACAAAACCAACTTAGTTCTTAAAATTAGATATAACAGAGAAGTTGAGAGAAAATAATGCTAATTTGAATTCTTGAACAGATGAAATACTAAATAAAATGTATCTTACACAAAGTAAGGGAGAAATGGAAACACTGCTGCTGCTTCAAAACATCAAGAAACATCAAGAAAATATAGGAAATGATCTGTTAATGTAAAATATGATCAACAGTAGGATTATCACATCCAAAATTTGTCATGATCATAACCAACAGTGATGTAGTCGAGGCCGGGACATCCGAGGCCAAGACCGAGACCGAGGCATGACCCTCCGAGGCCAAGGCAAGGCCAAGGCCATCAAAATATGGCCTCGAGGCCGGCCTCGAGGCCGAGGCCGGTCCCGAGGCCACCATCACTCAACCAAAGACACCCGAGACCAAGGCAAGGCCAAGGATTTGGCATCCGAGACCGAGCCAAGCCGAGGCCATCAAAATAAGGCCCCGAGGCCGGCCTCGAGGACGAGGCCGGCCTCGAGACCTCCAACACTGATAACCAATACTTTCAATGTTAATTTGACTAAAGGAGACTAATCCTTCTAGTTGGTGACTAGCAAACGAAAGGATTATGCATCTGAGTCATACTCTAAAATCAGTTATGACAAGTCAAAAGGCCTTCTCTTGATCCTGACTATTCAAAACAGCCCATATGTTTCCCATGTTGAATGCAGAGAAAATGACACTTCATCAGCTGTCATGAGTCATGAAGTGCCATTTTCACAGTGCAACAGTCCACTTTTTTCACATATCATATTTCCTGACTGGAATACGAAAGGACCATTGAACCGATGATCAACTGCCTCTGTGTTAACTTGAAGCAAAAACAAGCACTCTTAGAGATGCAGGACCGCCCATGCATGCATCATGGAGTTTAAATGGAATGATATAAGTATGAAGATAATTGAAAATCTTTGGTACAATTGTGACAGATGAGTGTGAAATGACACGGAGGTGAGAAAGTGAATTGCAGTTAGGCCTAAACGGTGAAGAGCAATTCAGTGCATTGAAGGTGGTCCATTGAACAGAAATTAACGAAATGATTGGAATTGAGGAAATACAATTAAAGATACAACGTCCCTTCAACACCCTGCAATTCTGAGTGTGAAACATGGTCACTCTCCACATGTGTGACATGTGTAAGCATGGTCCCACAACCACACATATGGAATTCACAGTTGAATTGGTACACTCCACTGAACTGAGGTTCCAAACAGGTGATTACAACAAACATTCAATGCCAAACAATGCTAAACAAGATTATCCAGCTTGCTATTTTGTAACAGGGCCCCTCAAGACACTGTCAAAGCAAAGGAATATGTCACACAGAGGCAGGGACTCTTTGCCCAAAAAATTACAATTGAAACATTTGAGCATCCATTTATCTGCATGGAATTGTTCACGGACTATAGCTATATTGCATGGGATGTCTATTATTTGGCAAGACAAATTGTAGGATACTTATTTGCAAGAAAGGTAAGACCAAAGTCTCCTATGACCATGTCAACACAGAATTTTTTGCCAACTCACACTAAAATTTTGGAGGCTGTTAGTCAAATATCAAAGATTTTTCAAGGTTACACTTTGCATAGGTTTGGTCCACAGTGATTGCATACACAGTTCTAAGTGGTTTTCTATAGCTGACAGCAATTTGATTCAATAGGAGTTGACTTTTTCTGAAACATGTGCTTTCTCCAAGCCAATGTTTTGATCAAACAGGAAGTTATGTACAGCATAACAGTGCTGCCACGTTGTTGCAACATGTGTAGGGCAGCGCGAATACGAAAGAAAATGGCGACACAAAATCAACCTGACCCACCCAATGCTGGGCAGGGTTGCATGATTTAAATCATTTGATTTATTCCCAACATGCAGGCCAAAATAGGCTTTGCAGGCCTCCTCTTGTCTTTTACACCAGCCAAATACATCTTACTTAGCGAGTTGTATGACCCATATGCAGCAATTGAAGATAAGTTGCAACAAAGAAGTTTATTCCACTTGTCTTTTACACCAGCCAAATACATCTTACTTAGCGAGTTGTATGACCCACATGCAGCAATTGAAGAAATCTTTTTCTAAAAAAAGACAAATATTTTTTCCCTGTATCTTGAAGGGAAACACATTGGGTTCATATTTGGTTAATGTGATCCGCAAAAAGCAAAGCAAGGACATTTTTACGTGATTCCTTGCCTTTATCTGGTCCTTCTGAAAAGATTGTCATAGCCAGACAGTTTTAAGTGGAGGATAACAGTGAATGACACGGAACTTAGAGTCATACTGTAATAACCTTCGTGAGCACCATGCAGAACTGAGCTTAGAGGGCTGCACTTACCATATCAATATATCTATCTATCTATCTATCTATCTATCTATCTATCTATCTATCTATCTATCTATCTATCCATCTATCTATCGATCTTCTATCTATCTATCTATCTATCTATCTATCATATGAATACTTGATATCTATCAAGAAAGAGACTGTCAAATGTTGATTACACCTGCTTTAAATACAGAGCAGACTGTTGTCAGTCAAGGTATTCACACTTTTTGCACTAAGCTGGAGAGGTTAACTGATCATCTGCATGGATTTCGCACAACCCAATGCTGCATGTTTATGCTTGTTCGTTGGGTCCCAGTAGGATATGCTTCAAAATGCTCAGACTAGAAGCCCTATGAATTTAGTGTAGGAGTAGGAAAACTAACTATTTGTTGCCAAACCTCTTCATCTGGCCATACTCCGCTGATTTAAATTCACGCAATTTGATGATGTCACCATAACTAAAAACAGAAAATAAGAAAACCCGTCCAATCCTATGTGCTCTGTGTCCTAAAGTGCCCTTGGTCCCCCCTTTATCCTAGGACAAAACGGAAAAGGTTTGGTTAATTAGAAAATAGATACATAATTGGATGGAGTGGTTGATAGACAGACAGATTGATTCATACGGTGCAACCCAATGCATTTTCTAAATTATATTGTTGATAGACAGATACACCCCAATGAGTTTTCCAAGCAGATGCGCACACTTGTATTTCCCAACACTCCTGTGCACTTCCAAGCCAAGGCACACCCAGCTCCCCCTCTCAATCAGTTATAAATTAATAAATCACTAAATTATATTGTCACATATTTTTTCCATAGATAAATTGAAATATATCATTCAAAGCAGCTTTCAACATTAGCATATCAATGACCCTTCAAGTTGAATGATTTTAATATTTTTGCTAATTTAAGGTGACTTATTTATATTTATTGTCCAATGAAAGTGTCGATACCCTTCGTGGATGCCTTGAGTGTACAGATTGGAATATATTCTTAGAAGACAAAGACGATCTCGATAAAATAACAGACACTATCAACGAATATGTTAAATTTTGTGCCCAAAAATGGCCAAGCAAATGGAACTCAGTTAGCATTGAAACTCCCACCTCATTGTTCTATGTGCTCAAGCGTTTGCTCTTGTCATTGATGTATTGCAATTGTTGTATTGCAGAAAAACACTTTGATCAGTCGTCGAGATGGAACCCACAGGAATAGCAGAGGAGCATCCAGGCGTAACTAGGTGAGTAATCCTCATTCCTTGTTTATTTTGGGAAACTTCTCATATGCGTAAGGTTAACCATTTAGATTCAATTGACATTTTGAATGATTTTGAAATGTTATACATACAGGTACAGAAGAATAGAGGAAGAGATCCAAAAATTGGAATGGTCCGACACAAAAAAGGCTACACACTTGAAGAAGGCTTCTGAAATCTTGCAGGAAGGAGAAATTACTTACCCAACAGGAGGACTTTCAATCTTTAAGAAGCTTGTTGGTAGAACACATTACCTGTATCAGGAAGAGTCATTTGCAAGTTTGGTCAAGGTAGGTTTAATTTCTTAATAAAGCTGCTTCACCTTGGTCTCGATTTCTCTAGTAAACTAGTGTTTATTTGGCATTTATACTAGAACTAAGCAATATGCAGATGTGAAATTGGTACCATAGTGTGCAGAATCATTTATCAATCTTTGTATCAACTTTCTACTAATTTTGATCCAGTGAAACCAATAATTTGTGAGCCATTATCTAAAATAGCCATTTTTGCCTTCTATCTTTAAAAAATTCAGAGCTTTTAAACTACTTTTATAAAGAAACCAATTAGCACACTAAGCAAAAAGGGACATGCCATTCAAATCATAGTATAAATTTCTCCAAGGAGGTATTAAGGCTATGTAACTATTTGACCAAATTATTCTTTTTTTCAACAATTATTTCGATGTATCATCCTTATTTCATGTGTTGTCAACCTTTCAAACATTTTGGATATCTGTTGTTTCTTCTGTATTTCGTTACATCAAATGAAATAATATTGTCTCTCTGTCTTTAGATGTTGAAAATGCTGTGGTGTATACCTTAACAATATGGAACAGTATTTTAGAAAATTTACCCTTTCTCTTCAGGAATTATATTCAAGTTATCAAAGAAGCGCTTCATCAAACAAGGAAGAAATTTTTGATATCATATGGGAGCCGTTTGGCGGGATCAGAATAGAGAAGAAGGCACATGTTGAAAATATTATTGCCAAAATCAAGGTATTACAGTAGTGTTCCTCAGCAAGTCATTCCATGTCAAGTTGGGCAAATTATGAGGAGCTTAACCTTTTCGGATCTTCCTGAAACTACAGTCAATTACATGTATTGTCCTGGTATCCAAATGATGCACATAGAAAACTGCCCTGAGCAATGATATTTGCTTTCTTGAGCTAGCCTTGTGCATCACCTTCAAAAAACACAATTTTGGGTAGCAGAACGATGTTCTGTGGAATTTATATGCCGGCCTGCAACTAGGAAACCACATTCTACTTGTCCTGATGCAAGTCTCCGAATGGCAACTCGTTGAATAGGCTGATATCAGACATGAAGGAAATGGAGGCCTCAAGAGAAAATTTGACCTTCTTCTATTGTTCTTTCAATAGCGTAGTCAAGTTACTCTATATGCCTCCATAATGTTATAATGCACATTTATTAGGTATGTTACAAAACACTGGATTAGGTGTGAAAATTTTTTCCCATGTCACTTGTTTGAGCAGTTGTGCCACTGTTGGATGGTACCTCCAGAAAATATGATTTTACTGATGTATTTTATTAATTTGACCAGATATTATGATTTCATAGGATAGAGATAATCCCAAGCTGTTGATCTATTACTATTTTTTGGCCACGACTCATTAGTTTCACATGGTAACACTTTCACAAGTGAAGACTCAAGTTCAGTGCCTTTAATTGCAAATGTAATTGCACCAAGATTCTTTGAAAAGTAACCAGAATTCGAGAAAAACATTTCAACTTCAATTTTGTTAAGTTTAAAGGCAATCCTACATTGCAGAAAAGAGTTTTACATTGCTCTATTTCTCATATGAAAATGGGGGATAGCATCCAGTGTTGATTCATATCTGATAAAACCATCCCAAGCAACTGTTGTGTTGAATGTGTTATTATATCAGTAAAGTTATTTTCTCTAATTTCAAATAATGTCCCAGTTTGCCCCATTCCGCAGCGGACAATTTTTCTTTTTTTGCAGAAAGGGGACGGTGGGGGGTGGTTCAGGGCTTTCAACATTGTATAATGGTGCTTCCACTCAAATTATCACAATGAAATTTCCGCACATCTAGCTGTAGCCATCAGGTATATTCATTGAAAATTTCAGATCTCTATGTGCAATACTTTGATGTCAAATAAAAACGTCGTGACTACTGTCGAAAATGCAAGTCAAAAAATGTCAAAATTCTGTGATGATCAAGTTATTTTTCTAATTTCAATGTCCCAGTTTGCCCCTATCCACAGCGGACAATTTTTTTTTTTGCAGGAAGGGGAGGGTGGGGGGTGGTTCAGGGCTTGCAACATTGTAAAATGGTACTTCCACTCAAATTATCACAATGAAATTTCCGCACATCTAGTTGCCCTATCAGCATGCCTCGGTGGTCCAACGTCGGCCCGAAGCTGGTCCGTCGCTGCTGACTTCGGACTGACGCTGGGCCGACGCTGGACCCTCGAGGCATGCTGACAGGGTGTTGCCATCAAGTATATTCATTGAAAATTTCAGATCTCTATGTGCAATACTTTGGGGTCAAATAAAATAGTTGTGACTGCTGTCGAAAATTTGCATGCAAATATATGCAATTTCCATTAGCCACATGGAGGATGCATTAGCCAATGCTAATCTAGGAAAAGCACTGATAGGCCTATGTTTTCCCATATCATACATGAGAGGTACATATTTTTCAGTATTTTGCCTGTGAACGAATTAGTAAAACCGTAAAAATGAACATGTACACGAATTTGGCATTCCTGGAAGTGTCAAATATTGTCATTCACAAATTTGTAAAAGTGTAATTACGAACATACATGTACTAACCCTAAATTTGGCTAAAACTAACCCTAAACCTTATTTTGACCCTAAAACTGAAAAGAATGTCAGTATTGGAAGGTCCACGAAGGAATAATAAATCACATCCACGAGTGTTAGTTATTTCATTAACACCAGCACATATGCTCGTTTTTACACATCCACAAACTTGTACATGCTTGTTTTTACACCTCCACGAATTCGTGAACATGCCAAATAATGAAAAATATATACATGTGATTTGGTAGTTGTTGAGCAATGAAAACCTGGAAAATTCTACATTGTTGTGTTTTAAATGATTCTCAGTTTACTATTAGTAGCACTGACAGATTCACCATTTGAGGTGTCTTTCCGCTTATTTTATTTCAATACAACTAGGAAGCATGTAGCAGGCCTAAAAAATCCATACCTAATCATTCATATTGATCTATTGTGTTGCAGGAGGTCCAGTTGCGACTGAATGTTTAAAGAAATTGTGCTATATTTGCATGAAACCAGGGCACTTTGAAAGTTTGTGATAATTTAGATTTTAAAATGGATAAACACATCAAGTTAAATGATCATTTTGATTTATGATTTCGGTTTTTCAGTCAATGGCAAGTCTTTAATATAATATATTCTAAAATCTGTCCAAATTTCAAGCAGTTATCTTAGAAGACAAAAGAAGTTTTTCACAGCTGTTTCAAGAAATATCGTAACTCAGGTCACAATGTTTGTGCATTTAGCATGGGAATCAAAGGAACATTTTATAGGTTTTTTACACAACACAATTTGCAATATCGCCCTTATTTCTCAATCAATTTGGGCAATCTTTGTACCAAAGTCTCAGTTGAACTTATATCTACTATTTAATAGGATCTTTAGCTAAATTTAAATTTTTTTAAAACATACTTACAATCATTGGTGTGAATTTTTTTTTCACATTGCAAAGCCATGTAACTCAGTGGCTGAGTGGATTGCATGCTGGACTTGTTATTTGCGGTCCAGTGTTTGATTCCACTGCATGGCGATACTTGACTGCTAAATTTAGATACTTACAGGGAGCCATCAGGCGATAGACATGCTGCAAAGTGGCTAAGCAAATGGAACTCAGTTAGCATTGAAACTCCTACCTCATTGTTCTACATTGTATGTGCATGATGATTACCAAAATAATGGCTTCCACCATCACATATTTTTTAATATACCTATATGTAAGTGGAGGTGGGTTGTCAACAAGATTTGAAGCAAGTCATTCTAGACCATAGAAGCTTTCTCATGAACCAGACTTCGTGGTTCAGTGTAATATCTTAAAATATATTACCTATATTGCCTCTACATTCAAGCCATCACTCATTTCTTAAGATGATTGAACTGAAAGAAGAGGGTCGAGAAATCACATTTTCTCGACATCTGTCATATCATGCTTGAACCCCAAAGATGCTATCTACAAACTTCTTTGCATAACTGTATCACTTTACATCTGAATCCCACTATAATTGTTGTGAGGGAATTTTCGCTACTACAAAAATTAAGCAATGAAAGGTACACTATACACATTTTTTTGGAATATGTTTACTCAACCTGGGCGCTACTCAACTTCGACCTTTTTTAGTAAATGTTCAACCCAAAAAGTTGCAAATCTGTTGCTACACACCCAGTGGTGTAGCTAGGAATTCAGGAGTGGTGGGGGGGCAACGGCAGGCCAGAGTCTGAACCAGGGGTGCCCACCATTAGCGGCATTTTTGGGGCAATATAAGGGCTAAAATTAATGCCGCGACACAAGCCTTCGGAACATTGACACACTTTTCTTCTGGCGAAGATTTACTGCATTCACTATTTAATTTAGATATGGTAAAAAAAACACTAAATATTCTTTCACAATTACTTTTTTAGAGAGAAATGACTTTCCATAAAACCAGTTGGACAGAGTGCAGAATGTTGATTTCAGCCGTTCAATTTGTTATGCACACAGAATGAGAGAACAGTTTGTTGCGAAAATAGTACTGACTGATTCAGGATCATATTGGGGTTGAGTAGAACTTACTTTTTAAAGAACATGGCCCCAATCTGGGTAAGCATCAATGACCATCATAGGCGTATCGGAGGGGGGGGGGGCAGGGGGGGCAGGGGGGGGCAGTCGCCCCCCAAAAGTTTGGGGAACAGCTAGATTCGGGCAAAAAGGCTGAAAAATTGGGCAGATGATTATATAAACACTTTTGAAAATTAATGATTTCTAGCCAATTTCATTTGAAATGGTACTAAAACTAGATCTTGAAATTTGGGCAAATGTCGCTCACCCCCAAAAATCTTGCTGGCCGTACGCCTATGATGACCATGCTGGTACATAAAGAAGAAAACCTCATCAAGGGTACATAGCACAGAATACAATAATGTGATATGTTACAATAATTGCCATGATACAAGTTTAACTCAGACTTTAATGGTCTCATATAGACCTAAAAGCTGATAGTGACTGCTGAAAAGGACACAAATTCCAAAAATATAGGGAAATTATATGCAATAAATGAACATTTGAGCAGTATGCACAAATCACTCTGGTTAATCAGTCCTGTCAAAGGCGCCACAATGGCAAGGGTAAGATTGCTTCAAATCACAATATTTTTGATGTTGCATGGAACTGCTGCAGATACATAGGCATACCAGAAGGGGGACAGGAATAATTGGGAAATACTACAATTTGTGGCAAAAAGGCAAACAATTCAGGAATACTATTAAGTAAACATAATTAAAAAACAATGGTTTCCACAAGATTTCTATTGAAATAGTATTAAATCTTGATCTTGAAAATTAGGGCAAATGTCGCTAGGCCTCCCTAAAAAGTTTGGATGCAGATTTGCCTATTGCCCGATCTTATTTTAAAAGAAAATATAAAAGAATTCCAAATGCCTTAGAACTTTTTAAAGGGCAAGTGTCATTCTGGTGAGAATAAACGGATTACTGCTCCTCTGTCTGGAGCAATGTTTCTAATAAACACATCATTAGATTCCAACGTCTCCAAAATAGAGCCATGAGGTCCATCTTAAAGGCACTACCTCGATCACATATCGAGGATATGTTAAAAAGTCTCAAGTGGAAGAGCATCAAGCAGAGGATGTTATACCCCCGTATGGTCCTCATTTGGAAAATAGTTCACTCACAAGCACCAGATTATTTAACAAATGGCCTATGTTATTAAGAAAATGAGCATGACTATAATACCAGTCATGCAATGTCTAACAAACTTCACATCCCCAGAGGCAACAAACTTCATATTTATACCTGTGGTGCTAATGAGGGGAACTCCTTACCGGAGGATATTCGCCTGCTAACTAACCTCCAAACCTTCAAAAAACACTGTGTCAAATATGTTTTATGTCATACTGCTCTATTTTAACTCCTATTTATTTATTTCTCTTTTTATCCTATGTTTTTACATTTTTAGGTTACTCTTGTTTTTATGTTCTTATTTATTTAGCCAACTAACTACTTTTATTTCGATTTGTCATTTATTTAAATACTTACATTTATTTGTCATTTGCTATTATTATTTATGCTCTACTTTTTTATTTGTCACTCTTCTTTCTCTTATTTGTTTTTATATTTTATATGATTGTTATGGGCATAACATACAAACAGCATTGCTGGACGTTATTTCCCAATAAAAAACCTCAAACTTCAAACCTCAAACTTTAAGTGAGCGCCAGCACAGGTCACGAAGATGGACGTGCGCTGCTCCAATTATTTTTCAAATTTCTCAAATCTGAAAAGGGGGGGGGTAGTGGGGGGCCACTAATCCCCCCCCCCCCCCATAGCTACGCCACTGTACACACCTGCAACTTTTTGGGTTGAACATTTACTACGAATGGTCGCAGCAGAGTAGCAACCGATTAAGGTAAACGTTTTCCCACAAATCTTGTGAAAGGTTTATGCTGAGGTTCAACCAATCTAGTAAATGTTGACTTGAGACATTAGGGTAAATATTTACCAAACTAAGTTGTAGCCTTTTAAAACAGCTTGAGTAAATGTTTACTCACTTCCGGTTACCTTTTGCACTATTGGAACAGCAGAGCAGTTGCAGCAAAAACCCATGCCCACAGAAGCAGTGATAGATTTACTGTCACCAGTTACTCTGTAGTTAGCGCTCATTGAGACTCTCACCAATAGGGTGCATCGTCTGCCCCCAAAAATGAAAAAATTGAAATATTCATTTGCACTTTTGCCATATTGTACCTATGCCCATAGAAACACATTCTGCAAAATTTCAATAAGATCGGATGTGGCTTTAGGGTGGCACTTTTGTGTCAAAGTTCAGTCCAAAATTGTCAAAAAATGATGCTTTGAAAAGTCGCGGTTAGAAATATCTAGCTTAGGTTTGCTGTATGATTCCAATTCATATTCCATTATTCTCAGAAGAAAATTGTCTTTAATTTGAATGGTAGAAAGCTATATTTCCGAAAATTTCTCATGCCTAAGTATTTTGGAAAGCCGAAAGTTTCTGACTATTATGACAAAATGTTTGGAAAAATCAACTTAAGAGCTCAATTTCTGCCTAACTTTGACATAATCGTTGGAATAAAACGTAAGGAATACTTTTCTGAAGAAATTAGGAAATTGAAAATTTTTTCTAGATAGTTATTCATCAAATTCAAAGGTTCAAATTTTCATAAATTACATGTAAATATGAGAAATGCAACAGTTCTTTAAGACACCGTTCTGCATCTTTTTTTATTCTGACTACATCATAATGCAATCAAGGTTTTATCAGATGATGTAGTAGACCATATTTCCACTTTGTAGACTTCTTTGACTTCCCAAATAATTCTTCTTCCACTAAAGTACAGCAGCCTACAGACAATCAGGTACTGGTAATTTGCTGAGGACATGTGCCCAGCACCCATGTGTTATTACAGATCTCTTATTAGTGTGCCATGTTCTTTTCAACTGCCACAGTGCTCTTGTGATGTCAGTATCAGCATACTGATTTCACAGTTGGTATATTCGCAGTTTCAGCTGTGTCACATGGAACCCATACTGATCACACCATTACAAATCCACAATAAGCCGTTAGATTGTTGCTCAACATTGATTTTTCAGTTTGATGTTTTGAATAAATCCAAAAGTTACAATAACCAGTTATATATAATGCATGGATTTTGTGTATAACTGCTATCAGTTTTAGCACTTTTACAACAAAACAAATTCATTCATTCTCACATTCATTTGTTGGTCTGAGAGGTTATCATGTGCTGCTCTGTCTTGGCAAAAATAATATACTCAGAAACCATTCAGAATTTAAGACCTAAGGGGGGGGGGGGGGGGTTTGCTTGCGGGCACCCTTTTCACTGATTTCTAATAATGTTTATTTGATGATCGAATTCTTAGCCTCCTTGTCTGGACTTTTCCCAATTTTTTGGGGAGCAACTACCCCCACCCCCATTTCCCGTCCCCTGATATGCCCATGCAACACCGCCATATTCACTTCCAAAAAATCTCCCCATCATCCCCATTCCAGTCATTAATTCTGAACAGTTTCTTTGGCGAAGATCTCATCTAAAAAGCTGAAAAGCCACACGGTGCTGCCCTCAAGGAGAAATTTCACAAGACGACGCCATGAATATCCATGATGGATCAAGCAAGTGGCTCAAACATATCAGTTTCACCAGCTCCGACTGATTCAAACAACCATACCAACGAATGCAGATTAATCAATTGTTATTCACACTTGGACAGCCTGTAAACCTGACTTGTTGGTAGCAGTTGGAATCAACACTCAAGCTTCGAGTGCCAATAGTGATGTCAGTATTGCAATACTGACATCATCTGTGCATATATTCACATGGAACATGGCACACTTATACGAGATCTGTAATAAGGAATTGCAAGTGAAGGCATGTTGAACAATATATTATAATATGTCAAATCTAAGATTTTGGTTGACGCAAGAAAGACTTACATACTTTACACAAGTGCCCATTCAATGTTATCAATAATATGGTGCTACAAATTTATTTATTTATTATACGAAGAACAAATATATTCAAATATACCTTAATAATTGCCAACATTAATGATGTATTGTTTCTTCTGATGGCCATTCTATGATGTTGTAGCCTGTGTATCAACTGTTTGGCAATGGTACAGCATTTCATGACATTGGGCGATTTTACCAACTGGCTGTGTGTAACTTACTTCCTGGGGCCCAGCACTATGATATTGTCACAAATATGGATATTTTACTTTTGATCAAATACTCCTAATCCACATAAATGTGCCACCAACAAGACCAAAAGTGCTTGATGGTACATATGACCGAGCAAACTGTATCACACAAAAATACAAACTGAAAATTAAATTTCACTTTTCAGATATTCCTTCATTTGGATGATAGTTTTGGATCAAGGTAAATATATATGGTTATCCAAATATGAATTAAGATCTGCATTTTTTAATACAGCTCAAAGCAAAACAATCAAATATGCAAGTTATTTTAATACAGTTTAAGAAGTATTGGTATTTTCAGTCATTTCATTGTTATGATCAACCTTTAAAAAGTTCCGCAACTGATGTCATGTTGATTCATTAAGCTGTTACTTCATTAAATTTGTATAATACCTTATTTTAGTGCATTTCCTTACAACTGCCATTTACCCTGTCACTAATATTATTTGCTATGAAACCTTACATAAATGTTATTCCTATTGCAAATTGTCCTTTTATTGAGTATAATTTTTTTTTTTTCAATAATTTTGCAAGATAAAATGAAATAAATGCGCAACCATTACAACTACATTTTGGATTTACAAGACAATTTCAATTTTGGTTGAATCTAGTACTTGGATTGAATTCCAACAATCTTTAGTGGAGACATTTTTTTTAATTTTACTTATCGTCACTCAACAATGATGACTTGATGATGGACACATCATTTATTTAGATATCATCTCACAGTACATCATAATTATGGTCTTTTTTTGCAGATTTTTGGCCAAGTTTATTCATCAATATCGTCTGAGGTTGAATATTCATGTTATGGATGTTCTGATATTTCTAGTCAGAGAAGGAGCCGACCCTTTCCTGCCTCTTGATGGGAAAGTTTCTTTCGCTTTATTTCTTAAACAGCTTGATCTTGATCTCATTGATACAACAAATACAACAATGCAGTCAGTTGCAACTTTCCTGGAAGAGGCATCAAAATATGTTACAAAGGGAGAAGAAATTCAGAATAACATCTTGAATGATGTCGTCAAGGCTTACTCACTTAGCACTTATCGACACTCTAGTCGTTTCTCTTCCATCAAGGACCTTGTTGTCAAGTTCTGTCTCGAAATTATTGAGATAAATCAAGCTTCTTGTGATCATGTTGACGGTGAAGGAAGGACTCCCCTTCACAACCTCATGGAAAAACTGTTGATTGATGGTTTATGGAAAAGAATGCCAGGCTTTGCAATAGCAACTGACAGTTTCTGGAATCTTGTCTCTCAGTTGATCACTGAGAAGAATGTAAACATCAAAGACAAAAACCAACAGACTCCTTACACTCTCTTTCTCAGGCGATTTGGCCCCTTTCTGAATCATGAATCAATGCCCTCATTTACCACTTTTCTGGGAGAAGTATTCAAGAAATTGGAGGTGTCAGCAGAAGAATGCAAAGTAAATGAAGTAATCAAATCTGTCTCAAAAAACATTCTTGAATCTATTTCCAGTCATTCATTTTCTACAGTTAAGGAACTCATTGTAGAAAATTGTCTTAAAATGATCGAGACGAACCCTGTCCTTTGTGATCATGTTGACGGTGAAGGAAGGACTCCCCTTCACAACCTCATGGAAAAACTGTTGATTGATGGTTTATGGAAAAGAATGCCAGGCTTTGTTGCAGGAACAGACAGTCTCTGGAATCTCATGTCTCATCTGATCACTGAGAAGACTGTAAATGTCAAAGACAAAAACCAACAGACTCCTTACACACTTTTTGTCAGGCGGTTTGGCCTTCATCTTAATGATGCATCAAAACCCTTATTTAGAAGGTTTGAGAGAGAAGTATGTAAGAAATTGGAAGTTTCAAGAGGAAAAGACTGTATAGTAAATGAAGTCATCAAATCTGTCCCAACAAACATTTTTGAAGGAGGATGCATTCATTCTTTCTCCACAGTTAAGGAACTCATAGTTAAAAGTTGTCTTGAAATGATCCAGACAAATCCTGCTTTTTGTGATCATATTGATGGAGAAGGAAGAACTCCACTTCACAACCTCATGGATAAACTGTTGATTGATGGTTTATGGAAAAGAATGCCAGGCTTTGTTCCAGGAACTGACAGTGTCTGGAACCTCATGTCTCAAATGATCACTAAGAAGACTGTTAACATCAAAGACAAAGACCAAGTAACTCCTTTCACTTGGATTCTCTGGTGGCAGGAACTAGTGATATTCTATGATGTTCCAGATAATCAGAAGGCAGCAAGGAAGGTTGAGAATATGATGAAAGATTTCCTGGAAAGACAAGCAAGTGTGAAGGATGCAGCATGCGGCCTACAAACTATTCGGTGAGTGTCAAATAGAAGATAAATACACTAACCGTTATGGATCAGGTTAGAAATCCAGTTTTTGCACATTATATTAGAATATGAGGTCCATTGATGACAGACAGACAATATAATTTTATTAACATAGATTATATATATAATTACCAAGGCTGTAGTGATAAGGGCATTTTTACACAGTTTTTAAAACTTTTAAATCATTTATGTAAAGACCCCTCCAAGGTCTGAGGGCTGCTATTAAGAAACATGGTAACCAATGATCTGGTTCCTCCTTATAAAAAACAAGACAAGACAATGTAATGTCTATGTATACCAAAAAGTAACACTGTTTTATAAATATTCATATTAAACATTAAAACAAAATGTTCCGAATAATTGACAACAATGAAACCACATAGTGTTACCTGTGGTATCTAACCATGATGTATACATAATGCTAAATCATACAAGTGCTGCTTTTAACTGTATCAGATGAAGTTCACATCATCACAATTTTAATACGTGATGTCTCTCTTTGGACTAATAGAAGGTGCTGCAATATTTCATTTTCAAATTTTATTAAGTACAAAGGTATCATTGAAAAGGGACCTAAAACAGGAGTATATAAGAGAGGGCTTTTTATTGAATAAATGGCATTTGCATTAAATGAACATAATGTGTATGCCGTTTATTCAATAATGCATACCAAATCTACTATAAAGGTGTCTTGTATTTACTCCTGTTCAACCCCCCTTTTCAATGCTAGTGATCTATTGAAAGGGGCTTATTTATATAGACCCCTCTACAATGTTAATGACATATACAGAGGGAACTATAATACAAACCCCTATTTCTATATATGTTGTACCCTCAAATACTACTACTACTTTATCCCATTTTATCTCTAGCCCCATCAAAAATCACCCTCTTTATTTCATATTCGGCAAGTAGGATAAGTAAAATAAAATAATGTGTAAATATATAACACAGTACAAACATTTTGTATGAAAGTGTCTTTCATATACTTCTGTTTTAGCCCCTTTTTCAATACTAATGCTTTATTGAAAGGGGCTTATTTATATAGACCCCTTTCAATGCACGGTTATCATTGAAAAGGGGCCTAAGACAGGAGTATATAAGACAGGGCCTTTTTATTTATTCAAAATTATTTCATCAAAATAAGGGGCCTATATATATAGACCCCATAGGGTTCTAAAACAGGATAATGACGATCATTGTTGCAAATTTTATCATATCATGAAAAAAAATATTAAGCCGCAATTGTTTCCTTCCACTTTGGCGTATATAACTGGACAAGAAAGGTTTTAATTCTCTACGGATTTCACATTTTGGCTGCGTTATAAGTGTATCTTTTGCTCTGCAGACATAAGTGGGAGGGTTAGCTTAGCGGCAGCGTGTTGGGCTGTCGGTCGCTGGGTACTTGGTTAGAATTCAGCTCTTGCCAGGTCTTCTCAGTAGTAATTGGATGGTTGTTTCTATCATCCTTTGCGTCATTGCCGTGTCTTCCTCCAGTAGTAGTTACATGTAGCCCCAGTCTCCATCAACAATGGATTCTGCAGACATGAACATTTTGGTCAATTCCATGGAAGTGTACCTCTTTCGGTGATTTTTGAGATAGCTCTAATTGCCAAGTTTTTAGCATAACTAAAAATTTTTAACTGGTATTTCACGAAGCTTGTTGAAATGCAGTAAATCTATGCTTCAGTTGCAAAAAATACCTAGCAATAATCATATACAATACAACCCAAAAAAATTCCCTAGATTCCATACCCTCAGAAAGATACTTGCCTTCCCTGAGCTCCCTTTGTAAGTGAATCACTTTAAATTAGCTAAAATATGGAAAATGAATTCAAGAATTTGCTTCATAATTAAAAGATCGATTTTATGTTCATGTATAATGCAATCTTGAATGATTTCTCAAAATCTGTATAGATATTAACTGTTACCATTTCAGTGACAAAAGGGTTTAAAGGAGGGCTGGGAAGTGCAAAGGCATGGAAGTGTAGGGGCATTTAAATGTCAGGATCTGTTTGGAAAATATTGGGTTGTACTGTGTTTAAGAACCACCCCCCCCCCCCCCCAAGCCTTCACATCAGTTGACACCATAGCCGATTTTTGATTTGATTTATTAAGGGAATTCCAAAGGCAAAACAATTACAGATCCACCAAGTTTTTTGTCAATCCATATAAATCTTGACTGATTCCATAATTATTCATGTGATTTATTATAAAACCCTTCTAAACCAATATTAATCAGACGGGATTTTGAATGACTCATTGGATTTTTTATCCAACCGTAGTAAACCCTTAAAAAGCCTTTGGTTTTTTAAACTTTCAACTGATTATGTAGAAAACCCCCATAAACCAAGTTTTTTTTTTCTGCTTTTTTTTTTGCGAGTTTACTGTACTTGAAATTACTATAATAATAAAAATTATTATAATGAATTTATTTTGTATAGCATGCAATCTATAAATACTGTAAATGCTTAAAATGGATATATTAAGTCAACCTATTAAAAATATGAGCAATTAAACGTGTTAATAGGAAGTAAAAGTATTTAAATATAGATTAGAATATAAAATGCCAGTTGTAATAGTAATACTGTGTAAATATGTCTCAAGTTTTGACTTGGAAATGACCAGTGATGGTGATTTCCTGACAGAGTGAGGCAATTCATTCCCAAGCCTTGAGCCTGCAACATCAAAAGCACCAAGGATGGCAAAACTGAGTTACCCTCGTCTCAATTTGTCAACATTTAGTGAAAAAAACTGGGTCATGATAAATGATAACGAGTGCGTATTTAATACCACGTGTATCTAGTAGGGTAGACATTCTAGTGGGGTCTTAGAATGTATCCAAATTCATAAACTCTTTAAAATCTATTTTGATTTTATTTTTGATATCAGATGCTATTTAATAGGCCTATACATATAAGTCGCCTGCAAAAGTTTAGCTCATTCAATAATGTATCTTGTCATATATTCTTCTTTCTCTTGTGTTCCTAACCTAGGATTTCAATTATATGACAATTTTTCAGTATATAATAATCTACCTATGAATCCCCTTCTGTCCTCATAAATTTCTTCTACATCTGAGCAGCCTTTATTGCTCAATTTACAAGCAATTACCCTGGTCATCAACCACAGTTACCTTGGTATTTAAACATCCATATCAAGAGGCTTTTTAAAAAATCAGGTGGATGGAAACTGGTGACAAGCCAAAAAACCACATATTGCTTTTTTATGTGACCTTTTCTTTCTTAGTGTGTCCCATATGGGGACAGGTGCATATCTGTTCTCTTATCACAATTATGAATCAAATCCTACCAAAGCTAAATAAATGTTGCCGTCCATGTCAAAAATCTCCTTGGAAACACAAAATCCTACCATTGATTTTCATTTCCATTATTTAGCTTTTGTAGGGTTGACAGTAACTCTTCTTGCAACAAGGAAAACATGGTGTCAAATGAAAGCTGACATCATGGGCTATCCATCAATACCCATTTGGTTGGAAGGAAATTAGTCATCTAGTGAATAGGAGAGGTAGAATTGAAAATAAATGGGAGAATTTTGTTTTTGCGAGCAGATTTTTGACATGGACAGCAACATTTATTTAGCTTTGGTAGGGTTGACAGTTCTTGTAACAAGGAAAAAATGGTGCCAAATGCAAGCTGACATCAATTGCTATCCATCCACATCCATTTTATTGGTTAGGAATGAGTTATTTGGTGATTAGGATGGATAGAAATGAAAATCAATTGGAGGATTTGTGTTTCCTAACGAGATTTTTGACAACGATGGCAACATTTATTTAGCTTTGGTAGGGTTGACAGTTCTTGCAACAGGGAAAACAAGGTGCCAAATTAAAGCTGACATCAAGAGCAATCCATCCATTTGGATGGTTCGGAATGAGTTATCTAGTGATTAGGACGGATGAAAATGAAAATACACGGGAGGATTTTGTGCTTCCGAGGAGATTTTTGACACAGAAAGCAACATTTATTTTGCTTTTGGAGGGTAGGCAATTGTGGTAACAAGGAAACCAAGATGCCAAATGAAAGCTGGCATCAAGGGCAATCCATTTTGGTAGGTTATGAATGAGTCATCTAGTGATTAGGATAGGTAGAATTGAAAATAAATGGGAGGATCTTGTGTTTCCGAGGAGTTTTTTGACACTAATAGCAACATTTATTCAGCTTTGACTGGGTTGACAGTTCAAGTAACAAGAAAATTAAAGTGCTAAATGAAAGTTGACATCAAGGGCTATCTAGCTTTTGGTTTGAGATGTTTTTTGCAGTAAAAAAAAAGAAGTGAAATTAGTTATGAGATAATTGTATGCTTGTCAAGGAAATTACTACCCCACGAAGTAAGAGTTTTCAATATTTTTATGACATCCAGCACAAGCATCTTAAAAGCATACTATTTACACCATAAGAAAGAATAACTCTCTGGCTTTTAAAGTTCAATTCTGTGAATCATTTTA
This sequence comes from Platynereis dumerilii, assembly GCA_026936325.1. NCBI lineage: Eukaryota > Metazoa > Annelida > Polychaeta > Phyllodocida > Nereididae > Platynereis > Platynereis dumerilii. The sequence goes on from JAPTHN010000004.1 coordinate 2,688,107, forward strand.
TCCAAAGTTTTATCCATAAAGTAATGGCTGCTTTAACACAGAAAGTGAGTCACTTTAAGTGACAATAATGCTAAAAGCGTACTTTTACACATTTTAGAGGTTAATCCAAAATGGCCTCCACAAAAACCCCATGGAACAATATTGACAATGGGAACATCTAAAATATGTTTCCTGACAATATTTGACATTAAAATAAGTGGGCGGCATTAACTATTCCAGAGGGTGCATGCCATTGAACCCCCTATTGCAACATGACTAGTGGTTCTACTGCACCTGTGCTGCTGAAAGGTCGGATCACAAATCTAAATCTTTAAAATAGCACAGCTCATCAAATAATCATCTCTTACATACAAGTTATACCTCATTTGAAAGCTTTTATTCAGTGCTTGTCAAATAAGATCATCACATAGAGGTGCTGGTTAACTTGCTGATGAGGAATAAACTGAAAAAATGTGAAATAAGTAATAAATGTGATTTTTTTGTAGTTATTTGGCCATTATGAGGTGATATTTACCATTTAGAAAGAAATCAATGCCATTTTCAGATTCTGCATGTCCAAAAACATATAAATAGATGTGCCATTTGTGAATGTAGCTTGAATAGTTCCCGAGATATTTAAACTTGTAATTTCTAAGAGATGTTTTTCTGTAGTCAACTTCAATTCAAAATGGCCGCCGTAAAAACCCCATGGGACAATGATAGTCATGTTAACATTGGTTTTTTGTTAAAAGGACATTATTAGGGCACCAAAAAACTTGGTCCCGTTAAATATTCACACGGGTGCAGGGGGACCCCTCTGTGGCGCCCGACTAATCCTTGTGACCTAAAAGCTGGGGTATGTTCAATTGTTCACATTATGTCATACTGAACTAGGAGGCAGTAGTACACAGAGTGTGGTACCTGTATCAATACTTAAGATTTGTTCAGAAATCTGCGAATGAGTCAAAATTATTCTAGATAACAAAAATACATTCCTCGGCAGGGTTGCTTGATTTAAATCATTTGATTTAAATCATTTAATTTAAATCGTGATCTAAATCAGTGATTTTAATCAAGATTTTTATTAAAAATCACTTTATGTTAGAAAACTGCAAATAGTTTGCATCTAAATGCTATAATGGATCAGTTGACACACTTGAATTGGTAAGGAATCACTGCTACGATGGAGATACCAGGGTGGTTTTTGCTTACTTTAATGCAGTTTAAACAGCAATCCTCTTTTACGCGACAAATTCCTAATCTCATGCCAAAAGTAGCACTCAATAAACAAGAAAACAACGATAACAAACAATAGTAATTATAAAATACTGATTTTGTGGTCATCGTAAGTAATTTCAATCATTCCTTTGCTCCAAAGTATGTTATTCTATGGACAGTGGCTTCCAAGTGTTCAAAAATTGTGACTTCGGAATATGATTAAACCCTGTTAAGTCTCTTTTGGAAGCCAAGTAAAACTTTTTCTATTTCATCATCCAAAAAATTGACAAAATTACACACTTGAATTGACGTTAAATTCATATTCTGAGGGAATATGTTGCATCTGGGAAAAGTAAGAATTATGAACGATCTACAACTTCGAATTTCAGCTTGATTAAATTACTTTTGGGGAGTGAAAGAAATCTTTCCCATTACAGAAGACCTAATTAAGAACAGTTCATCATTTATTATGAATTCAATTTCTTCAAAAAACATTATTTTTGAAAAAATACGACAACTTGATTTAAGTCAGATTTAAATTTAAAAAATCGGATTTAAATCAAATAAATCCAATTTTTAAAATTTTTTAGAATTTAAATCAGATTTTTTGCAACCCTGTTCCTCGGCTTGTTGGGAGGCCAAAAAAAAATAACTAATTAGAATATACTGCAGTACATGGTATAACATGCTCAAAATCTAAGGCGGGCAAAGTTGCCCCAACTCTGGGATTACTTTGGCCGACCCTTTAATTATGTAATAAAACATAGAACCATTATAGATTTTGGAAAGCTTTTTGATAGATGAAAACCTCAATGTACTGACTATGTTGTGGCACAAAACTGTTGATATTCAACAAATATTTTTTCTCAGAACACAAATTTGGTGCTCCGAAACGGCCAAAGTAACCCCGTTTTACTTTAATGACAAAAGTAACACTTGACATTTTTCTTTGGTCCTGCTTGCAATCACTAACTAAAAAAAAGTGATAAAGAAACTTTAATTATTGATTTAATGACCAGTGAAACCTAGGGACAGGAATAGGACAATTTCTGTAGAATGACCCGGGTACAGGGGGGAGGCCACCTAGCAGGCCTGGGCCCGCGCTTAGAATACCAAGATTAATAGTAGCATTTTAAAGAAAAATTGGATAACACAGGCTGGGGAATGCCGAAACACGTCTGGGCCCTCTCTAGACTATATTTTCTGGAATTGCCATTGGTCATCTAGATGTTATGGCAACATGATTTCTACCATGCATTTATGTTCAGTAAAGACGAGCACTCAACCAGTTAGCAACGTTTTATTTATGTTGTGTGCCCCTTTGGTGTGATATATACTTCAGTAGGCTGTAACGAAAACATTGCATGCTCAAAATTTGATGAGCTCTATGATTCTTATGTACTATGTACTATGTACAGAAATTTTCCTATTCCTGTCCCTAGGTTTCACTGGTCATTAAATCAATAATTAATGTTTCTTTATCACCTTTTTAGTTAGTGATCGCAAGCAGGACCAAAGAAAAATGCGTAGCGCTACTTTTGTCATTAATATTCATTTTTGACTATTTCTTACTTCCCTAGAGTCACACCTGTGCCCGTTTTTTGCATGTTCCGTCACCCATTTCTGCCAATTCAAACCTCAGTATACATGTAATAATTATCTGAATATGCTATATTTTTTCTGAATGTAACCGCAACAATGTCCTTTAACTTATGGACTTCCTTTATTTTTTTTACTCCTAATTGAATTTGTAGAAAATCAGCTGCAAAGTTTGTCCCTGAGATTTTTGTCATTACCAGAACATGGTACTATTTTTGGCACCATTAATTTTCTAACACAGGTGATGTCATCAGTCACATGACATAATACAACTACTCGAACAGCTTGACAGCAAGGTTGTCTTCTGAAGAAAATCGCACGGGAAAAAGTGATTTTATGTCCATTTAAAACCTCCATTTAAAGTGAGTAGGTTTTTTATGCGTCATTATCGAACAGACATTTTACAATCAAGAAAATATTGCAGCCAAATTGTTCTTTAACTGTTATGAAGTGGTGCTATTCCTGTTCACATTCCTATAACGTCCCATGCTGTCTGTGCTGCTGGGCCTCTTAAAAAATAACTGAAGCTTGATTTTTCATTACCGCAATACGTCATTACCGCAACAATTTGCTACATTTGCGGTAATGACTCATAGGAAAAGCATGTTAATTTAGCTGAAATTAAAATTTAGAAAAGAATCACGGCAACCATTGCGATATGTTCTTCAGAACCTATCTTGACCTCCTCACCGATTAAATCTTGCATTTTGCAATTTAAAAAAAAAAGCTAAATTGCCACCCAAATGGGAACGTTTCTGTAGAATGACCCACTAACTATGCATGGGTCACTTTAATTGCAGCTTTTCTAGCAGACGGACAGCATCATAGACACAGATTATAAACAAGTCAAATGTTTGCTGAATTTTTACCAAACTTTCTGCTGTTACAGTCTGTACACAGTATTAGTGTTCCTGTAGAAAATCGGTTATATTCAATAATAACTATGGGGCTAAATACTTAATTGGTTGGCCAATTAAGTATTTTGCCCCACAGTTATTATTGAATAAGATCAGTTTTGATGCTATATGGCGCATGCATTGCAGTGGGAAAGAAATTATTTATTTTTATTAATACAGTGGTCCCTGCGTTTTAAGACCCCCTTATGTAGGACCACCTTGCCTTATGGCCTAGTTCAAAAATAATGAAGCCACACAGCAGGGGTCTCAAAATTTGAGAATGGCTGTATGGGACAACTTCATGGTAAACTATTGCTCTAAGCATATTCTTGTGCCAAATTCTTGAAAATGTCATGACGTTATGTTTCATAGTTATTGAGATAGAGTTCAATTAATTTGAAAAATATGCATTTTTTCACCAATTAAACGTGACATAAAATATTTGACCACTTGAATTCTTTCAGTTTTACACATTTTTACATATTCTAATGCTATTTCCCAACACTTTTTGGAATCTCTACATCCTCAGGCTTCATAAATCCATCAAACCAAGTATTTTTATTTAGATGTGATGACATTATTGAGTTATTTGCATTCAAAGGTTGGCTTCGAAAAATTAAGTCAAATTTTAAGTTTACTGATCTGGGATGCTCTAGCTTCCCTTTGATAATATTTGTCAGTTGTGTTTTTTTGGCCTTGAGACCTAGTGTTATATCTGCTTACCTGTTTTGGAGCTTTTTAAGGTTGTGAAAAATCTAGTTCATTGAAAAATTTCAATGAATTGCAGGGTAGGTGAATCCGTCGCAAGTATAACACCTAGAATACTTTGCAGTGCTACAGAGCTACAAAAGCTCCGTTTTTAATCTGGTTTGGCTTGTAATATTGCAAAATCTGTGACATTTTGAGAAACCATCAAGTAATCCAGGTCAGCAGCTGATTTCTGGTGGTAAAATACAAAGATTTCCAACATGGGGCTTTCTCGCAAGCGTAACGTCATGGAGAATATTGATAACTAGAATTACCCAGTGATAAATGAATAAAGGAGCAGGACTGCAGTTGTAAATATTTTTTTTTGTTTGGGGGGCATGCAGTAATGTGGCTGAGACACACAGTGATGTGGGCAGGACATGCAGCGACATTAAATCGAAATGTAGATTGTTAAATATTGTATGCCATTGCAGATATGTGGGAAATCCAGGAAATGGGTATTTTGACTCAAGACTGGCCAAATGGCGGCCCTGTGAGGGAGTGGGCAATATATGATGTCCAGCTATCTATCTATCTATCTGCCTATCTGCCTATCTACCTGTCTGTCCATCGGTTTATAGGGCTATCTATATAATATTCGCGCAGCGAAACGGCCGAAGGCCGTTGAGCGAAGCGAATTGAGTGCAAGAGAAGACTCAAAAATCTGTACAGTGATGGTCTCAACATCAACAGTCCACAGTTTGGAATTAGGTCAAGTGGGTCCAGCTTCTTATCAATGATTTAGCTTCGTATTTAACAAAACATAACATATTCATCTTCAAAAGTGTCTTAAAAATTCAATTTTCTCTAGTAATATATCCTGTACCAATAATTTTTATGAAATAGTTAATTATTAGCATTGACAAGCTAAATCAAATTATTAACATGCGATTCATTTAATTTCAATCAGACAACAAGAAAACATAAAGTTACATAATCTTATAAACTGATGATTATGTAACAGTGACAGATAATCTATATGCAATGTTATTGTTTTTGTATTACTATATATTCATACTATTATGTAATATCAACAATCTAACATAGACTTGACTTTGGCAGCTTTCAGTGCTGTCTGCCCTTTTACCATTTATTTAATATATATATATCTATCTATCTATTTATCTATCTATCTGTCAGTCATTATATCTATCTGTCTATCTGTCTATCTATTTATCGATATATTTATCGATATATTTATCTATTTATCTATATTTTTTGTCTAGTTTATCTTGCTATTCTACATTTTTCTCTGTCTTTCCAAGTACCTGTCTTTCTAATTTTCTGAAACAGTTACATAACTCCTTTCATACATTGAATATGAAATAAACATGAAAGTTATGGTAAAACTATAAGTCCTAAAAAAACTGTGTGAAATTCATGGCTGTGCCATTTACATATTAAAGACTATCTCTATCGATCTATCAATCGATCAATCTATCGATCTATCTATCTATCTATCTGTCTATCAGTCGTTCTATCTATCCATGTATATGCCTGGCTGTCTGTTAAGCTACCTGGCTGTTTAACTATATCTGTATGACTTGCTGTGTATGCCTGGCTATCTATCTATCTGTCTGTCTATATCTAGCTGTGACTATCTGTGTATGGCTATCTATCTATCTATCTATCTATCTATCTATCTATCTATCTATCTATCTATATCTGTCTATCTATCTAATCTATCTGTCTATCTATCTGTTTATCTATCTATGTAGCTATCTATATGTCTATTTATCTGTCTGTCAATCTGTCTGCGTCTATCTGTCTATCTATATATGTGTTTTTATATCTATCCGTTTATATATCTATCTATCCATCTGTGCATGTATATATGTATGAACAGATTCATCATTCATGTAAAGTCAAAAGACAGGGAAGATGAAATGGATGATTAAATTCGTAATTCTTTGATTGGGCTGTGGATAGGTGTGAAGGTAAATGACATTTGACAAAGTGATATATTATTTTAAAAGTGTTATTCAGTCAATTTATGTTTCGTTATTTAAACTCCTTGCAGGGAAAGCTACTGTAGTTAGGTCTAGAGTAAATTTTATGAAGTTATATATAGAGGTAATTATACTCAGCAATGTGTCACCCAGGCACATGATACCTGAATTTAGCATGTATGCATGTGTGGAAACATGTTTTGCCCCGGAATTAAGAGAAGACAGTCATAAATCATCTGAAGAGACATTGCATTTTCGGCAAATTTTGGCTTGTAATGGTTGTAGACAACCTATTCACCCGAAATGAAATAGTTCAGCTCAGCTGTCAAACTCATTGTTAAGTTAGCTGGTCTACTAGAGGCTGAGGTGTCAGCTGCAAGATGACAGCGATCGAGGTGTGAAAGTGAATTGCACTTTAAAGTGTCAATGTTACCGTTCACAGGATTCAAAGAAATCAATCGAATTTGAGTGTAATTGAACTTTAAAGGCAAGTGCATACAGGCATACATGTAGAAAGATCACTCTCCTCAGTCTCCGGTTGAACATAAGCAAGAGCAGAAAGGCGCGAAAATACAACCTGCCTGGATCACAACAAAGTCTTCAGACCGGAAGTATAGTCACGAAGGGAATGGCTTGGTTTCTGTGGCATTGCTTGCTTGTTATGTCCATGGACATTTGAATCGAAGGAAAAGGGTCACCAGGAATTGATTTGCTTGTGGATTCATCAGAAGGGCGTGTTTGAAAAAAGAGGAAATGTGCACATTAGATGGTGTGAGGAATAGCAGGGCTGTTGAAGGCCTTGGACAAAAGTGGACTGTGAAGCCAGGCAGAGGGTGATCTGGCCTTACACTTTTATTTAGATAGATATTTTTATTGTTTTCTTTTATAGATTGAAGCATTCATTCTCATATCACTTGTACATAGTGATAATCGACACAATATTTCAGTAAAAAATTCATCTCACCAGTGAAAATAGCGAGTAGAGTGGAAATAAGGCCCTAGGTGGCGGCGGCTTAATTTTCGATGAGTAGTGGTGGTTTAGACTGACTTGACTTGAGGCTAACGTGACTGACGGCGGCTTGAAACGGTGGCGGCTCCGTGCTCTAGAAATGTGCACCCCAGAAAACTCCAATAAATGTAACAAATTTATAAGCGTAATGCTAAGGTCATGTGAAATGCACTTTTTTGCAAATATCTAATATCTCTTGCAAAGTATAAGTACATGACATTCAGGGCCGGATTATCCATAGGGCACAGTGGGCACTGTGCCCAGGGCCTCACATAGCAAGGGGGGCCTCACAAAAATCGAAAAAAAAAAGATCGAAGGTCAAGAAGAAACAGGTATTCACAATTCACACTTTCCCGATGACATAAAACATTACACAACTAAGCCTTATTGATTATGAATGGTAATGCAGACCACATAAATCACTGTACTTGGGCCCCTAGAATAGAGGCCCACCTCAAATAGAGGCCCAGGTTAGGTGCTTTCCCAATAAATAAGGGCCTCCTTCAAATAGAGGCTCCCTTTGGGTCCAACACCAAGGTAATTTGCCCTCAGTATTGACGAAATGAGTGCAATATTTCAAGACTGTACCTTTTTTGGTATCTCCGGAGACCAAGAGTCAATATGGTATTCCTATTCTATATTCTTATGTAGGTTCTTAGAATATCTTGATCATTTGCAGAAAGTCTAAACTTCATGGTTTTTAGAAGTCTGACCAAATGATTTCTTTTTTTGCTGGTTTTGGACTGCGAGCATTTTTACAGGAATATGAAATTGTATACAACAGGCCAATTGGATTATGTTAAATGCAGTGGTATCCAAGAAGATAAAATCTTTGGAAGACAGAGACCATAAAAAAAGTCAAACTAATGTATAATACATTTGTAAACCATATTCTGGATTAAATTTTTGACACTGGCTATTAAAAGTAAAATGTTCCTCCTGTGGTCACCATTTCTTTATAAGGTCTGTATACATATGGATTTCATTTGTGATTTTCCTGATGTAACTGTCAAACAGAAAGGTTTCAAGATCATCTTTCAAACATACTTGAGTAATCTTTATCCATCGAAATGGATTTGTGATGCTGTCACTGAGAATAAGTGTGAAGACTTACGAGTATTATTTTTGTGTTTATTTAATCACCATCATCGGCAATTATTGTTTTAGGATATTGGGTACTGGGTGGATTATTTTATGACCAACAGAAAGTCTCAATGTTGGTGATCTTAGGAAAATTATAGATTTCCAAATTCTTGTAAGCAACGCATAATGCAAGTATGTGTATTATATCGAAATTTTACATCATGAATGAACAAACGGAAAGTGTGGGGGCCTCAGTGCCTCATTGTGCCCAGGGCCTCCAAGTCTCTTAATCCGGCCCTGATTGTAAATGTAACTGTAAATGTAACAGGTTTAACGTCTGCGGTCCTCCTATGAGCTCGGCCGACTGTACAATTACATCCTTGGCAGGCCTGATCAAGCTTGAATCTTTCTCAGCTCCCTGGGGAGCATACACCAGTGTGCAGCGAATATAACGCGCTCCTTAGTCAAGCATTCCACATTTGCCATCACTGCCTATTGCCAAGTACCCATTTGCACCTGGGTTGAGTGAAGCAGTGGTTTAAGGAGGATCTGCTCAGTTCCTCCATGCCGTGACTGGGGTTTGAACCCGCGACCATGCGCGTAGCAGTCAAACGCCTTATGCACTAGGCCACGACATTATGATCTAATCTGTTATATTATATATCGATGGTGAAAGTGCAAAACCTCGTATGTCAAAATTTTGCTATTTTTAGATTTTTGGTGGAATGACTATTTTAATATCCAATACACGTTGTCAGTTGATTACCTTGCCAGTTTGCTATTTTTGGAAGCTGTAACACACTGGTAACGGAATGATTTCACCAAACCTTGTATGTCGATATGTTTCAAAAAGTGAAAGTGCAAAACCTTGTAACTCAAATCAGAACTTTGAAGCACATATTTTTGGATATTTCAACTTTTTTAGAAAAACAATTACTGTGTTAATTTTTAATGACTCCCAGCAAGTTTCCTGATTAAAAAAATTTTACCTCCCTATATTTGTTTTGGTGATGTAGGCTATTGAAAAAGAGAGTGCACGAAAATTTGAAAAAATTGTCATTTTCCTCATTCTTGCCATTGTAGCCACTCAATAAAATTTGTTATTGCAATCTGTCATAGGCAAATTATAATTTTCACTGTATATACATAGATTGAAAGTATATTCAATGCTGCAAGTTGCTTTAAAGTGTGATAAATGATCGAGTTACAAGGTTTTGCATGGGTAGAAAGTGAAAGTGCAAAACCTTGTAAGTCGACATTTTCAATCACATCTGATGGTAACATCAATGCAAGGGGTAAATGACCTCTGACAAAAAATTTGCTACAACAGGGTGTCACTTTCTATGTATCTAGTTGGCCATAACTCACTTATTAAAAAACATTACCATAAGATAAGACACTTGACAGTTTTTTTCAATTTCTGAAAAACAGCTTTTTTTGACTTACGAGGTTTTGCACTTTCACCATCGATATATCATTTATTTCGTCTCAACAAAAGACATACAAATACAGCACAAATCAGCGTAAAAATTAACAAAAGGTGATATAAAAGAGAAGTATTTACAATAGAAAATAAATAAATAAAAGAAAATAAATAAAAACAAAAGAGCACTGGTCACACCTAGCTAACAGCAATGAAGTCTATCATTGCCTGACATTCACAAGCAGTAAGTTTTGTACACCAAATATGGTCTCGCATCTCAATCAATTCTTGTATCTGGAAAGCTGTTCTAATGTCTTCTCTTTGACATTCATATCTCCATTTGTAAAAATTACTATTACATATTTCAGTAACTTTAAAAACCTTACATAGATTACTGCTTTGAACAAACCTTCCATCTTTTTCACAACAGGAAAATAAGATATACTTTAAATTCCTACCTAACATTGAAGAACTTTTAACAGCTTGATGAAAAATATTACTAACAATGATATTTTCACTTTTTGATACCATTTGAAAAGAATCTTAGAAACCTCTGCTGAAGATCTACACTAACTGGTTTACAATCTGCAATATGCGACATATATCGACCATGAGTTTTTAATTTTCGCGGTGAAAAAATGTTTGTGGTAAATGATTTTGTGTATACATGCATAAGACGACAGTTCTTCTGTTTTTCAACATAGCTCATGCGTGCCCCAATGCATGGGCACAACAGAGTTGTGATAAAATTGTTGTTTGTGCAGATTATGTAGAATTGTATAGTGGGAATGATGTTGTCACAACGTTGTGAAGCATCGTTCAAGATGGATATTGCATTAGTCTGCTGCGTTGTGCCAATGTTTTACAATGTTGTGAAAAAACCTCAGATATTGTGTTTGCGTTTCGTGCCCCTTTGGTGTAATATTTTCTTCAGTAGGCTTTTGATACGCAAAATTTGAAGCTATGGCTCCATATGAAGGCCATATTTGTGTTGCCATGACAACAAACCAGTCTATGATTTTAAAAATATTTATATATGTCCCATTGTCCATAGAGCGTCGGTGCAAAATATTAAAAAAAATTTTTGTGGCCTGTATGGTGGACTGACAGCATCGACACTGATCATAAAACTAACATTTCCTGCGATTACAATCTGTAACTGGTAGTAGTCCTGTAGAAAAGTTGCCATTGAATAATGTTAGATAATAACTGAGTGCCAAAGTACTACATTGGCTGCAATTCATGCATAAACAATTGTGTTGTTATATGTTGCATGCTAGACAGTAGGAAAGAAATTATTTAAAAAAAATGCTATGGTTGTGTTAAAAAGCTGTTTCTGTTAAAAATTCATCACTGCAAAAGCTGACTGGAAATTCAATAGGAAATTATAATATTCATTTTGAGAATAATTCTTCATTAATGTTCTATTTGCAGCGGAAGAGAAATGGAAGGAATCCTGAAGAGATTGATCAAATACCTCAGGCACATTTATGATCAACTGGAGGGGAGTGGAAGGATAAGTGAGGAGATACTTAATGAATTGGAGCAGATGGTGAGGGATGCGGAGAGGATGAGGGATCTGAAGAGCAAAGGTTGTTGGGAATACAATACATCGTTATTACAGACGAAGGGGATTGAACAATTTGCCAAGAAGCACATGAAAATATGGAATGAGAGAATTCTTGCAATCTCAAGAGGCATATTGCAAGAGGTGATTGTGGAAAGCAATGCACAGGAGATTTATGAGTTTATACTGATACATATAGCATTCAAAGATAACTATTATGCTCTGTTTGAGGGACTCAAATGGTGTACTGACAGAGGTGCTCATCCTACAATTGATGAAATTTATGTCATTTCATTGCTGAGTGTGGAAGAGTGCACAACATGTGAAGCTCTCTTGGCCACTATTAATATGGTGGGACAGCTCCTTGGTGCATGCAGAAAGCAAAGCACAAGAATCATTAAAATATTCCTGAATCCAATACAAGATCAATGGAATGTTAGGGAGGATCTGAGAACAGCTGCTAGTGCAGTCATCAGAGCAGCATATGGCACTCTTAGCAATTGCATGAAATCAGGAAGTGTGGTCAACATTCTCCTCTTCATGAGGAAGGATGATGGTGATGAGGACATCAAGAAATGCTTTGAGGAAGCAGATGCACTTCTGCAGAGAGACATGAGAGACCCACCTGTTACTAAATGGATTAAAGAAAAAGGGAAACATGTTGAGAGAGATTCAGATGAAGAAGAAGAGCAGAAGAAAGAGCTGAGATGGACATTGGTCAAGAGGAATGACAACTGGCTCAGGAGGAGTGTGCTCCACTTGGCTGCCATCTTCTGCCATGATGAACAGATTCTGAACTGTATCCCAAAAGATATAATTAATAAATATATTGAAGAAAGGGACATTAATGGTTGCACTCCACTAAACATTGCACACCTACATGACAACCAGCCTGCCATCACGTTTTTGAAATCTAACAATGCAAGTATGTGTACAAAATACTTTGAAAAATTTCAAGAATATTCTGATGTAGACCATGATACTCATTTCAAAAAAGGCTGTGCTCGCATTTTAAAAATGAAGTCAAATGTTTTGGAGAATATGAAGAAGATGCTTGTCTTGCCAGTCCAGGAATGTATAACAATAGAAAATGCATTGAAGGAGCTCTTCACTAGGATGGTGGCCAATGATGGATTCCTAAATGCTGAAGTAGTCATGGGGGGAAGTGTGAGGGAGAAGTTGAAGGTTGGCAGATGGGATGAGTTTGACCTGCAGATATGCACCAAGATAAAACCTTATCTCAAGGGAAAAGATAGTAAGGGACATGATGAATATGAACCCTTTGCATGTCTGAGGATGCATGATTACCTTGTCAAGAAGATGGCTGAGGTTGACAAGAAGGGAATTCCTTTGCAATGTGCTGCAGTTGCCAATCCATGGAAATTCATATGGGAAGGAGAAGACAGCTGTAAGGGACTGCAGATATCTGTGGATGTTGTGATTATCCATGTTGAGAACAATGCATTGAAGGAAGAAAGACAGGGATTGATAATAGACAGAGCTCCTGGTCATCAATACCTGAAACATCTAAAGTGGAGGGATTTGGAGAGTAAACCAAGCTGGTATGAAACTGTGTGCAGGCATGAATGGGATATCCTGGCCAACCTGCCACCTGGCTGCCGCTTGGGAATCCTCATCTGTAAGGCCTTTTTGGAGGTATGAAAATTATTAAGAATACTTTCTAAAGATGTAGAAACCACAAACCCAATTGCATGTGTAGACTGTAAGTTAGTTTTGGACATTTCTGGACAATCAAATTGTATTCTCATGCAATCATAATATAGGATTTTCTTTTTCCAACTTTTAATGGAAAACCGCACTTTTCCAGCATCACTGACGGGAAAAATCACTGTGACTGACAAGAAATTATCTGAAGAAAATTATTTTTTGTCATGAATTGTCAGAAAATGCTCAGATTTTTTTTTTTGTAAATTTTCATACATTTAGCAGAAAAAAAAACAAAAAAACATTAGCTGAACATTTCAAATAATGATCATACGCCAAAAGCCAAACGTATATTACCCATGTCTAATGTTAATATTAATTATGAACTAATGATTATTCTACCTATATTTGAAATTATCTTGTCACATTATAATAATGGTGCCAGTCCGATAAGCATTTTTGCTTTTTCTGGCATCATAAAATAAACAAACAAAACAAAAAAAACAAAACTCATCGACAGAAGTCTTGTCCCTACCATGATGTTTGAGACGCTACTGCTAATATCTTGACTTGTGGTTGACTAATTTTATCAATATATGGCTTAAATGAATGCTAAATGCTTATTTGATATGATTAATATATTGTGAAAGTAAAGTTTTGTTGGAGTCAGAATATTCCAAAAATTAATATAGTCAGTATATCCAAAATGTGCTCAGACAAAGTCTTGTCGCATCGAAAAGTAATGCCGAAAAAATTGTCTATATTAATTATGAAATGCTGAAAGTATGCAAAAATATCAGCGCATGTAGTCATGGTGTAGTTGAATAAAAATAAAAGTTATTTGCATGACTTCATGATCTTTAGAAAAATATTTATGGTGTTCGACAAGGAGTCATGTAGCATATCAACATACTATCAGCAAAAATCATCAAAGATGGTAGATTAATGCTGAAAATGCCATCGGAAGTTCATTAATATTCTTTGGAATAACCTTCTTGGCCTCCTGTTTCATTTTGGTGGAGATGGGATAAGGGTATTTTGATGCAGCTAGTGATGAGGAGCATTCCTGTGCATTTTATTCAGAATTAATATGGTTTTTGTAGTTTTTCAGGTATTTTGAACTGTTGAGTGTCAAGGGCGGAACTGCACAAAAAGAAATATTTTAGTTTTTCTCTAAAAAACTATCATAACTACTCAAAAGTTGCATTGATAATAAAGTGTGCTCTTGGACCTTACTTGGACATGATTTAAGCAGAATTGGCAAAAATTGGTTAAAATAATAAAAAAACAAAGTATTGCCTTGGACTGACGATATGTAGGCCTATAACTATCAATAAAATCATCAGTGACCCAATACAGGAATCAAATTTATGCCTAAGTTATAGTAAACCACAGTTATGATGCAATTTATAAGCCAAAAAGGCACATCTTGTCATGCTGACGTCTCAACTTTGATTTTTTCAGCAAATGCAGAATAACCATTTAAATTTGCATGGTCACCAGAAATGGAATAATCTCAATGTCCCTCAACCCATGTCCACCAAAATAATACAGGATGTGAGAAAATTATTCCAAGATTACTTGTGAGCTTTAAAGTTAATCACCCTGAAGTGCACCAGAGACGCCTAGTGTTTGTTTGAGCTTGCCTGGTTGCTATAAACAAGCCTACAGAATCACACAGACTGTCTGTTGTTCAATTGTGACCTCACCACAACTGATGCTATTTTTTTATCCATAAAAACTAATAATATGAGTATTTTTATTAACATTTTAATGTAACTTCAATTGGCCCTATTGGAAAAGTTTGTACGGATAGAACACTTTTTTTTGGCTGGATGTGTAGCATTCAGGCCCAAGTAATATCATACCGCAATTTCATAAATATGGTATTACTTTTGGATTTTAGGGTAATAAACTTTAAGGTGGCTCGCTACTCATGCCACATGGTAGTTAGCGCACATTCACGCACAGCCAGGCAGGCCCTGTCTAACGTGACGTCACCACAGCAGCAGGGCTCTTTTTCATCTTTTTTATATTCTGAAAATTCCATGCGACGGCCGCTTCGTTTGCCATTTGCGTCGCTTCTATTGGGGTTAGAGACTTCCCGTTTAGACCATTTGATGCGCTATGAAGAATACTATAATCTGACAGATTTTCAGCTCTCTACTCGCAGTAGAAAATTTCTGCAGGCGATTTTCGGCAAGCGTGTCTAATTTCTCAAAAATGACTCTGTGACATAAATAAATTTTTGTATCAATATCCAGGCCCGTTGGGCCATATGTCTGTATCATTATATTGTTCCTCACTTTATTTGGAAGCAAATGACAAAGAAATAAAGAATAATATCTCATCATTTTTTAAGCGCTTTGGTTCATAAAAAAAATTTAAATTTTGAAAATCAAAACTTTTGTTCCGAACCCCTAGAAAAGTTCTTTAAACTAAATCTATATCTATGTAATTTGGGTCAGCTTTTCCATCAACCTTTCCTCTTTAATTCTATACTTCATTTAATAACATAGGATGAATGGTCACTGAATGGCAGGGAAAACTTCACAGTAAAAAAATTAAGAAAAAAATTGAGTTTTTCAGGTTTTCGTGGACTGACTTTCTTTTACATAACCTCAAATATTTTGAAAGAAAGGCTGGTATTGACCACTTTTGTTTACATATCCTTGCTATAAACTATATTTTGGATCATTTTAAACTATTTTAAAGAAATCCTATCTTAGAAAGTTCACAAGTATCGAGCCACCTTAAATGGCATTTGCCTGCATTATCTGCCAGATTTGATGATTTTTTTCAATAATATGTTGATTTTCGCAATGAGTTGCCATGGAACCCCATGAATATTGTCCTATAGGGCCAAGAAGTCATTGAAAGAACTAGTTTTCTATCAGCTACACCTTGACAAAATGCTCTGACGTAATTGCATCAATTTCTGCTTTTGACAATTATTTAAGTCAATTTTTCAGCTTTACTTTTTCAATGCGACAAGACTTTTGTGCAAGCACATTTTGGATATACTGTCAATATCAATTTTAGGAATATTCTGACTCCAACAAAACTTTCAAAATATAATCATGTCAAATAAACATTTAGCTTTCATTTAAGCCATATATTGATAAAATCAGTCAACCACAAGTCACGATATGAACAGTAGCGTCTCGAACATCATGGTAACGCCAAGACTTCTGTCAATGAGTGTATGCAAATTCTCTTCTTGGCAGGCCAATACGAGATGCACATGCAGAGATGACCTTTTGCAATATATTTTAAGAATCCATTCAGTGGTTCATGCTTCTGGCTGTAAACTGGCACTATTGAGCAATGTAAATGACCTTTAGTTGAAGTCATGATCTCTTTGTGGGTTTACTTTCCAATAGATACACAAAATAATTGCTTGATTTTTTTAAAGCTTTCTCGATCATTCTAAGTATTACCGAAGCATCTCTTTGAACTAGCGACTTTACTGCAATAAATTACGAAATTAGTTACTGCATTTTCCATGCAAGACCCTTTTTGCATGTATTTTTAGGTTTTGACAATTTCCCAGGCATATGCTTGGAAAGTGAATGGTTCTTATCAGTCTCTGCAAGACTAGATTCAGGCAGCAATGAGCAGCATTGCTGGGTCTCTAGATTCTCAGTGATGACACAGGTCAGGTGACCAGCTACAGCTGACATGAAGGTCACGTGACCAGCTACAGTCGACACTGCAACCAGCTAAAAAATACCCCTTTTTCAAACCACACCCCCCTACCCATCAGATCCGAGAGTCCCTCTGGCATTGCATGCCATCGCCAAACTCAGAGGACTCGTAGAGTCTGGGTTCTTATAGTTTTGTCAAATGTTATCAATTTCCTGGCATAAATTTAATATTCACACAAGCAAAATAGACAGTAAAGATGTTAGTTAGCTAATTTGCTTTGCTCATTCACATGCAAGCCTGCTTTACTATCACTTTCTGTTGCAGGCTTTGGACCAAACCAGTCGGCCCAATCTGCGGAAAAGACCTATCACTTCCTATGTTCTCAAAAATGCTGCGTTTTGGCTCCTATCTGGAAGAACGGTAGGGTATCCTATTTCATATGTATGAAGAACTTTACTGGTTGCGGCATCCAAATGAGCATAGGGTTAATGTTTTGTAATTTGAGGTCATACTATTGTCCAGTAATTAATAATAAATGCCACAACATAGTAGCATGGCTTGATTGTTGTTACTCCTTGCAAATGTTGCTAAAATACAGCAAGATTTATTGACATCATCACAAAACTCATTCACTTCTCTGAATCTTGGATTCTTCTGTGGTGGCAAGGGAAAGTCGCTAAGTAGGCCTAACACGTATCAAAAGACCCACTTGCTGCAGACAATAAGAATAACCAAACAAAAGAAGGTGTGAAATACCTCTGTGGCAAGCTGTAATACATAGCTCACTTCAGATTTGATCATACAGAACTTAACACTAAATTAGTCAAATTATAGCTAAATTATTGGTAAATGAACATAAAAGGTAAAACTAATAAGTAGAATAATAATACCAAGAAATGTTACACTTATCAATAGTATAAACCTTAAGTTTAGGTTAATTTGGGTAGTACAAATTACAGACCAACACAGGATGACTACTTTCTGGTTGCCGGGTACCTCACTGATTTATAGGATATCAAGGAAATTATATTCGCTTATTGCTTAAAATTTCTGCATGATATCACTGCCTTAACTGCTATAACCAAAGAAGTCCCTTAGAAACTGATATGAATTGTCATCAAATCTAAAATGTTCTGTCTCTGTTATTCTGATATATATATATATTTTTTTTCGTCTATGAACACCGATGGCCTCACAGTGGGCCCCAGGGCAAACTCATCTGACAACAATGATCAATAATTGATTGTGCTCTTCCAAAAATTAACCAAGATGTTTTGACACCAAACTGTGAAGTCACTGGACATCTTCCAAAACACTGTTTATAACTAGTGGTAACAACACGAGGACAATTCCTTCATCAACCAAACAGTCAAAACTTCAAATTTGACTTGGGTATGAGTCATGAATGTCACAATATGCCAAAACAAGTGTTTTTTTTTCAGGGAAAGATAAAATCAATTGATTATCTTTGCATTTGAGTAATTTTATGTTTGGTGAATAAAATCGCAATATATTTTTTGACAGTCCCAAAATAAGATGTCACTGCAATGATAGAAATAGGTTAATTGGTTAAATTTTTTTCAGTCAGTTACTGTCTATAGGATAACCATTTTTATTCTGCGTTAAAAATTCTTGCCTCAATCCTTGTGAATTCTGTCAAGCAGTGACATTTGACCTGATAAGATTCTTAATGTACGTCCGACACCAAAATTACTAAATAATTTTCCTGCTCACAGGTTAGTGATGGTAACTTCATGAAACTTGTTATGCAAAGCACATTTATGTCAATGATAGCATGGTGGCCATTTCAATCATTTCAACCATTACGATTACCAGTGAGAGCACTTGGAGAGTACTGTAAGTCCGACACCAAAATGGCAATGTACGTCCGACACCATATTATTAAAGTGCATCTGGAACAAAGGAAATGATGCAAATCTTGGTACACAGGCTTGGTCTCATCAGAAAACCTTAGGCCAGTCCATTTGGGTGAACCATAAAGCAGTATAGGCCCCAAAACAGGAAATAGATGGTATCCTTGAATTTGGGTAATTTTTAACTCTGTTTTCAGCATAACACTCACACGAAAATGTAAAATAGATGATAACTACCAGTGTTAGCCCTGTATTTGAAGCTGTTATAGTACCAAAAAGCAGAAAGTGTCAAAAGGGCAGATTTTCTTAAATTTTTTACATATTTTGCTGCATACCTTCACAATTGTATTTGTCATGCATTCTTTCAATATCTAGGGGAGACTGGAGAATGCGATTTTGACCTCTTTTATGTTGTTTTTGATAATTCCTATTACCCCGCTGGCTATGTAATAGCCTACGGGGTATTGCAGTCCTCAATGTGCTGGGGATTTCGTCAAGCATAACTCACTTTGTGTTGCTCATATTTCATTCAAATTTTGCCTGTTATCTTATTTTGTCATGCAGATGGGAATGACAAGTTTCCAGGCATTTCTAGCAATCTCATGTACACTGTAAAAAATTACTGGAATAATATATTGCTTCTACATGCTCCAAAATAGTGATGTCAGTGTCAATAAAATCTTCAGACCTGTCAGAATCTGAAGAAGACGGACACACGGACGGACGGACACACGGACGGACGGACAGAAGGATGGACGCACGGACGGACGGACACACGGCGGGCACACGGACGGACACACCGACACGGACGCACCGACACGGACGCACCGACACGGACGCACCGACACGGACGCACCGACACGGACGCACCGACACGGACGCACCGACGGACAGACAGAAGGACGGACGAACGGACCGGCGGACGGACACAGAGCTATACTGTTGAGAGGCACACTGTAATCATATGTGACCTGCTCCACCAAAATGGGTTCAAAGTCGGCCTCCTATCATATTTAGTTATGAAAATGACTTTATTCTACTGGAATTGAGCTTTAAAATGATGTTTAGTATGTTTTGATATCTCCATCAAATCCAAAGATATGGCACCTCAAACATTGATGATAAGAAACATCGAACTCTCAGAAAATGGAATTTGAAATTCCCGCGATTGCAATGAAAGAATTAAGAAAATCAAGAAGAACGCCCAATTTAAATAATTCAAAATCAGTTTTTGGTAAAGATAGTCTTAAATAATCAAAGCAAATTACTTATGCTAAAACATGGTACCAACAGCTAAAAATCAGCAAAATGTGACCTTTTGACACATTTTGCTCATTTCTGAGGAATATAGAAAGCCTACTTTGAACTCATTTTGGTGGAGCAGGTCACATATTCGTGTCTGAACACTGTGACAATACTGTCAACTGTACAATAGTACATTGTAACATGTGCATTCACTCTACCATTGCGAGGTAAATGTAACAATGTTGCCTGAAACTGTGACAATGCAAATTGTCTGAACTTGTAACACTGTAAAAGGACAGTATGAATAGCCAGTCTGTTCATTGTAATGATATTCTTAGTACATAATCTATGGAGATTCATAATGTCTGATCTTTTCACAATATTTTGTCTCAGTTAATGACAATAGCCAATCTGTTCATTGTAACGATATTCTTAGTACATAATCTATGAAGATGTGTAATGTCTGATCTTGTCACAATATTTTGTCTGAGTTAATGAGAATAGCCAGTCTTTTCTTTGTAACAATATTCTTAGTACATAATCTATGGAGATGCGTAATGTCTGATCTTGTGCGTATTCTGTCTGAGTTAATGACAATAGCCAGTCTTTTCATTGTAACGATATTCTTAGTAAATAATCTATGGAGATGCGTAATGTCTGATCTTGCTACAATATTTTGTCTGAGTGAATGACAATAGCCAGTCTGTTCCTTGTAACAATATTTTTAGAACATAATCTATGGAGATGCATAATGTCTGATCTTGTCACAATATTTTGTCTGAGTTAATGACAATAGCCAGTCTGTTCATTGTAACGATATTCTTAATACATAAACTGAAGATGTGAAACATCTGATCTTGTCACAATATTTTGTCTGAGTTAATGACTATAGCCAGTCTGTTCATTGTAACGATATTCTTAGTACATAATCTATGGAGATGCAGAATGTCTGATCCTGTCACAATATTTTGTCTGAGTTAATGACAATAGCCAGTCTGTTCATTGTAACGATATTCTCAATACATAAACTGAAGATGTGAAACGTCTGATCTTGTCACAATATTTTGTCTGAGTTAATGACAACAGCTAGTCTGTTCATTGTAATGATATTCTTAGTACACAATCTTTGGAGATGCAGAATGTCTGATCTTGTCACAATATTTTGTCTGAGTTAATGACAATAGCCAGTCTGTTCATTGTAACGATATTCTTAGAACATAATCTATGGAGATGCATAATGTCTGATCTTGTCACAATATTTTGTCTGAGTTAATTACAATAGTCAGTCTGTTCATTGTAACAATATTCTTAGTACAAAATCTATGAGGATGTGAAATGTCTGATTTTGTCACAATATTTTGTCTGAGTTAATGACAATAGCCAGTCTGTTCATTGTAACAATATTCTCAGTACATAATCTATGAAGATGTGTAATGTCTGATCTTGTCACAATATTCTGTCTGAGTTAAAGACAATAGCCAGTCTGTTCATTGTAACGATATTCTTAGTACATAATCTATGGAGATGCAGAATGTCTGATCTTGTCACAATATTTTGTTTGAGTTAATGACAATAGCCAGTCTGTTCATTGTAACGATATTCTTAGAACATAATCTGTGGAGATGCGTAATGTCTGATTTTGTCACAATATTTTGTCTTAGTTAATGACAATAGCCAGTCTGTTCATTGTAACGATATTCTTAGTAAATAATCTATAGAGATGCGTAATGTCTGATCTTTTCACAGTATTTTGTCTGTGTTAATGACAATAGCTAGTCTGTTCATTGTAACGATATTCCTAGTAAATGATCAGTGGAGATGCGTAATGTCTGATTTTGTCACAATATTTTGTCTGAGTTAATGACAATAGCCGGTCTGTTCATTGTAACGATATTTTTAGTAAATAATCTATAGAGATGCGTAATGTCTGATCTTTTCACAGTATTTTGTCTGTGTTAATGACAATAGCTAGTCTGTTCATTTTAACGATGTTCCTAGTAAATAATCAGTGGAGATGTGTAATGTCTGATCATGTCACAATATTTTGTCTGAGTTAATGAAAATAGCCAGCCTGTTCATTGTAACAATATTCTTAGTACAAAATCTATGAAGGTGTGAAATGTCTGATTTTGTCACAATATTTTGTCTGAGTTAATGACAATAGCCAGTCTGTTCATTGTAACAATATTCTTAGTACAAAATCTATGAAGATGTGAAATGTCTGATTTTGTCACAATATTTTGTCTGAGTTAATGACAATAGCCAGTCTGTTCATTGTAACAATATTCTTAGTACATAATCTATGAAGATGTGTAATGTCTGATCTTGCCACAATATTTTGTCTTAGTTAATGACAACAGCCAGTCTGTTCATTGTAACGATATTCTTAGTAAATAATCTATGGAGATGCGTAATGTCTGATCTTTTCACAGTATTTTGTCTTAGTTAATGACAATAGCTAGTCTGTTCATTGTAACGATATTCCTAGTAAATGATCAGTGGAGATGCGTAATGTCTTATCATGTCACAATATTTTGTCGAGTTAATGAAAATAGCTAGTGTGTTCATTGTAATGATATTCTTAGCAAATAATCTGTGGAGATGCGTAATGTCTGATCTTGTCACAATATTTTGTCTGAGTTAATGACAATAGCCAGTCTGTTCATTGTAACAATATTCTTAGAACATAATCTATGGAGATGCATAATGTCTGATCTTGTCACAATATTTTGTCTGAGTTAATTACAATAGTCAGTCTGTTCATTGTAACAATATTCTTAGTACAAAATCTATGAGTATGTGAAATGTCTGATTTTGTCACAATATTTTGTCTGAGTTAATGACAATAGCCAGTCTGTTCATTGTAACAATATTCTCAGTACATAATCTATGAAGATGTGTAATGTCTGATCTTGTCACAATATTCTGTCTGAGTTAAAGACAATAGCCAGTCTGTTCATTGTAACGATATTCTTAGTTCATAATCTATGGAGATGCAGAATGTCTGATCTTGTCACAATATTTTGTTTGAGTTAATGACAATAGCCAGTCTGTTCATTGTAACTATATTCTTAGAACATAATCTGTAGAGATGCGTAATGTCTGATTTTGTCACAATATTTTGTCTGAGTTAATGACAATAGCCAGTCTGTTCATTGTAACGATATTCTAAGTAAACATTCTATAGAGATGCGTAATGTCTGATCTTTTCACAGTATTTTGTCTGTGTTAATGACAATAGCTAGTCTGTTCATTGTAACGATATTCCTAGTAAATGATCAGTGGAGATGCGTAATGTCTGATTTTGTCACAATATTTTGTCTGAGTTAATGACAATAGCCAGTCTGTTCATTGTAACGATATTCTTAGTAAATAATCTATAGAGATGTGTAATGTCTGATCTTGTCACAATATTTTGTCTGAGTTAATGACAATAGTAATTCTATTCATTTTAACGATGTTCCTAGTAAATAATCAGTGGAGATGTGTAATGTCTGATCATGTCACAATATTTTGTCTGAGTTAATGAAAATAGCCAGCCTGTTCATTGTAACAATATTCTTAGTACAAAATCTATGAAGATGTGAAATGTCTGATTTTGTCACAATATTTTGTCTGAGTTAATGACAATAGCCAGTCTGTTCATTGTAACAATATTCTTAGTACAAAATCTATGAAGATGTGAAATGTCTGATTTTGTCACAATATTTTGTCTGAGTTAATGACAATAGCCAGTCTGTTCATTGTAACAATATTCTTAGTACATAATCTATGAAGATGTGTAATGTCTGATCTTGCCACAATATTTTGTCTGAGTTAATGACAATAGCCAGTCTGTTCATTGTAATGATATTCTTAGTACATAATCTATGAAGTTGTGTAAAGTCCCTTTGCATAATATATCAATTCTAATTGTCATTCCAAATATGATCTTCAGTTATTAAGTTTAGTGATCTGTAAAGAGTCCTTTGTATGAAGTATCTATTTGATTTGCTAAAAGCAAGGTCGCATGATGAATTTCACAGGAGTGAGAATAACTGAAAGCTAAGCTGCTTCGTCATATTAATTCAACGTATAAATCTCCTATATGAAAATGATAGCGTATGGGATTTATCTCAACTTATACTGAATGAATCATCTTCAAATTTCCCCCGTGTCTTTCTATGGACCCCAGGGCAAAACTCTCCCCTTTTGAAGGACATTGGTTCCCCTAAATGTCCTAATTAACATTAATTAGTTTTTAGCCGATTCATGAACAATACACAAGAGGGCGGCACCTGCAAGACCTCTGCAAATAGCTATCCATTGACATGAGGTTATATTTCTGTTCATTTCTTACACATAGTATTATTGTAACCAATTCATGGGCAAATTGATTTCTATTATATTCTGTTCTATTTTCCTCTCTCCAATCTGCGGGAAACTGACTAGTTTACATAATGATGATTCAAATTACATTAGCCAATGACACCGTCCCGATCTTCTTCAGATATTGTAATTGATGATATCATATATACAGCCACCATCAAAAGCTAAATTCAAGGAACTGAAGAAATGGTTCATCGACAACAAATTAGTTATCGACACAGACAACACCTGAAAATTAACTTGGCCCTACAAACTAAGGATATTAAAAAGTTTCATACGACGCAACATTGCTGTTTATCTGAATATATAAAACTTGGTCAAATGACTTTAAAAATTGTATCCAACACCAAGAGCACGAATTTAAAAAAAATGGACATTCAAAGTTTAATTTCACTGCAGCTGACAATTTATATAGCTGATCTTCTTTTTGATATTACCGCACTACAGTCTCCAGATGCATCCCTCCCAAGCAGTGACGTAAATCAAACCTTTCACTGCTTTATTATTCTGGTTACAACGAAACTTTAGGTCCAAATACCTTTGACAACGGTCGGTCAAATGTAATTTTCAAATGTTGCACTCAGATGTAAAATGGAACGTTGATAACAACCTTCGTAGGAGGTTGGTAGGTTTTATTATTATATAGCTCTGTTTGTACTGCTTTAATTTTTTGCTTTATATTTGCAGATTTCAATCAAATAATTAAGTCCTCCCCCTCCCACCAGTTGCTGGGCTGCTCCGACCATCCCCTCCCCCACCCCACCCTACCTGGACAATGATCCCAAACACGCCACATATATCAACTCTGAAAAAAAGAACTGAACTGAACTTAACATAACAGAACTGAACTGAACTAAACCCCCTCTCCAGTCCCCTCCTTCCCTGACAAATCAGTTCAAGAGACTTACCTTTCACCCCAGCGTCAGGGTCCAGCGACAAATTCCGGAAATATCCATGTTCACGTGTCCTCCCGGGTTTGGTAACCGGGTATATATCCATCCAGAACGTATATATGTCCATGATTTTGTCCATAATTGAAGCACAAACACTGTCAAACAACTGACTGGGCCATGATGATCCCGGGATTCTGTGCATGCGCTTCGATACAGCCAATGTCCGAGGCCCAAATAAGACTAGATATCGATCTAGAGTGTCCCAAAAGTTGATAAATCCACGCTTGAGATGTTAATCTTCGTATCAGATAAAATAATCCTGCTTGACAACGTATAATAAGTCAAGGAAACACAAAACATCTTCCAACAATTTTGCATACATTGGCGCGGACTGCCATTAGTGGGAACTGTTACGAATGCCAAAATGGCGGGAAGACACTTGTCATAGATTAGACCAATGTTAAAATGATACTTGGGGGTCAGATACAGTTGTATCACTCGTATTAACGTCTAAAAATACACGTGTATTAACGTCTAAAAAATTTGTCGCATTTTACGTGATTCTGTAACGTTGAATCAGATGTGAACTGAATCTGTGGTCAGAGGTTTCAAGAACTAAATTAAAACATCAATGTTTACAAGGGATCCCTTCCTCTTCTATGATTTCTTCATTCCCTTTTCCACATCTTTGATTCATCGTGTTTTTCTGACTTCTATGATCTTACCAACATCCTTGATAGGCCTGATCAAGCTTGAATCTTTCTCAGCTCCCTGGGGAGCATACACCAGTTTGCAGTGAATTTCACGTGCTCCTTAGTTAAGCATTCCACAATTGCCATCTCTGCCTATTGCCAAGTTCCCATTTGCACCGGGGTCGAGTGAAGCAGTGGTTTAAGGAGGATCTGCTCAGTTCCTCCATGCCGTGACTGGGGTTCGAACCCGCGACCATGCGTGTGGCATTCAAACGCCTTTTGCACCTAAGCCACGACATCCACTCATTAAGTTCTTCTTGTCCATGTGTGCCTGTCTGACATTTTCTTTTTCTTCCTTAGTATTTTGCTATTGTCAGGAACCACTGAAAGTCAATGAGAAAGGTAAATAGATATGTGGAACTACATTCCAACAGGGAATTCCTGAATCACATTCCACAATTCTAAATAGGAGCCGATACCTCAAAAAAAAAGTCAGGACGATAAGTTCAAAATTGGGCTCCTCTAACAACACTACAAATGTTGAAAACGTTACAAACACTTTTCATTTATAATCATTTGGTTTTTAGCTAAAAGTTACTGAGCCCTCAAATATGTGTACACAAATGTACTAAAGCAACTTAGGCTCTAAATTCCTTTAAAATGTGTAACATAATGACCCATTCATGGCCCTCTATGCAAAATATTTTTATGTTTGCCAAGTTTTGGTTTATTCATTAATTGTTTTTCTTTAGTAACTAAGATTTATGTACACTATAATAAGACTAAATGGGTATCGTGGTATATTGAGATGTACTCCATGAGTAGAAGATACATCGTTGCTCATAAATATGGAATACCTCAACATTCTCCATTGAAATTGACAACTTTAGCAACTTCTGCTGGAGCACATAATGGTCTGATCACTGGTAACTACTTCCAATGACCGCCAAAGGGAAGAACATACAGTCGCTTAAAACGCATGCTGCAGTGTTAAACCCAGGAAAAGTTACACGGCACGAAATATGGAAATTCAGGGGTTTTCTTAGGGTGAGGTTCATTCAACCAAAAATGTAAAATTCTTGCAAAAAATGTAGTTGAGGCTTTCAAAGAGTGATTAGAAAAGATGACTTGACCTTTACAATGTACCTTGCTTACATTTACCCTCTGAAATGTACTTTTATTTGACATTGTTTTCCCAAAAAAATATTCCATTTTATGAGCAGGAGTGTATATAATGAGTCCTGCTAATGCCACTGTTGAGTATTGATCATCTCATTGAACTTACATTCTCTTTTGAATTACAATATGGAGTATATATAAGACCAGATGGTTGCATAGTGGTATTTTGAGATGTGCTCCTACTCGTGAATATATCCTGAGTCCTCTGTACCCACTCCTGCAGACGCACTTATACTGCAAATTGGGCAATGTGTCATATTGTGGTATTCAAACAGACTGATGCAAAATGTGCTTACAGGCGTGTTTCTTTAATTAGTTTCGCCAAAAAAAAAACAATATGACGATTCGATTTAACTTTACACATTCAAATTTATATATATATAGGTCTTTAAATATTGTAAATTGATTCAAAGTCTGTACACCAGTTGTTAAAAATATATATTTCCCTCTTAAATAACTGTAGCTAATCCAGTGCAACACAAACTTTTTGATTACACGACTGACTATTGTTATAACCTCAGTCAAAATATTGTCACAAGGACGGACATTGTGCCAAGATCAGACATTATGCATCTTTGTAGATTGTGTGTTACAAATATTATTATAATGGGCACACTGACTATTGTTATAACCTCAGTTAAAATATTGTCACAAGGACAGACATTATACGTCTTCGTCAATTTTTATTATTTCAATTTTATTCAAGCTCTTGGTGTTACAAATATTACTAGAATGAACAGTCTTATTATAGTCAGTAACTCAGAAAAAATATTGCGCCAAGATCGGACATTATGCATCTTTATAGATTGTGTGTTACAAATATTATTAAAATGGACAAAAATTATTATTGTCATTAACTCTGACAGAATTTGGTTCGATCAGATATAAAACATCCCTATGGATTGTGTTACAATACTCTTGGAATGAACTAGACAGACCACTGGTCATTCCTTGCCAAATCACCCAGAAATAGAAAAATGCCCAGAAAAAATTGAAAAACATTAACACAGTTGTTCACTAACCAGATATATGTAAATTTGCAAAATTGTAGCACTGTGACTCAAAAACTCACCAAGATAGGAGCCCTTGAAATTTAAGGCTATTTTTAAATTGCAAAATTGCAAAAAGGTGCCGTTACTTATTTGCCAATTCAGAGAAAATGGTTAGTGACTCAACCACTTAAATTTTTTCCTGGCTTTAACAGGGTCAAATAAGTACTTCCAATTTATCAGATGAGTTTCACCTCTCAAATTGTTGCTGTGAGGTAATTTTGAAAGATAACAATATCTGAATTTTTACAAAAACGCCTGTTATTCAAGCCTAAAAATGACCTGATTGATGGTTAACCAAAATTTTCAAACTTATTCCATAGATTTATGTATATCCTAAGGTGGTATTCACAAAGTTTCAGTTCCAGGATCGGACTCGTCTATTTTTACTATTTTATTAAAAATAATTAAATTTACGTGTAATTCAATTTTTTTTTAAATTGTGTTTCGGCCAACGTCAGAGATGTAAAACTACCCAAATAACAATACCACACATTTCATATTCTTACACTGGAGCAACCTACACCAAAATGTTTCATTTTTGGCATCAAAACTCATGTATCTGGCTTTGATGTGTTTCAGCAAGGGCTCAAAAATGGACGAAAAGTGCAAAACGTTATACTTATTTGCCAATTTAGATAAAATGATTAATGACTCAACAATGTTTATTTTCTTCTATCTTAGACAGGTCGAAAATAGGACTTCCAATTGATCAGATGAGTTTTACCTCACAAATTGTTGCATAAAAGAATTTTGAAATATATCAATTTTTTAACTTTTACGAAAGCACCAGTTATTCAAACATCAACCAAAACTTCAAACTTTTACCATAGATTTATATGTTTATGTATATCTTAGAGTGGTTCTGGGGTCGGACTCCCTCTATTTTTAATATTTAATTAAAAGTCAGAGATTTTTACAAAAATCTCACATTGGAAAACATTATAAATCTTGAAGTTAGTTTGCATGGACACATGCAAATCTATGACAATAGCCACTTGACATATGCAGTGTTCTTATGACATGCTCATTGCATCTGCATTAAATTCTGCATGCACCGAGTGAGAAAGGCAGAGGTGATCGTCAGTACAATTTATACCCAAGGGACCTTAAAAAATGTTGGATTCTCTTCCAAAGTTCCTTCCTGTTCCTTGAAATACCCGTCATCGATGTGCATACCAAGAAGTGAGGTAGTCAAATTATTTATAGCATTCTCTGCGAATTTTTGAAAACATACTCACCTTAAAATGCTATCTTTTTCTATGTGCGATTTTTGTAACAATGCCTGATTTTAAATAAAGTATTAAAAATAAAAGGAGTCAGACTCCAGAACTGAAACTTGAGGTGAATACCACCTTAACATATACATAAACCAATGTTTTAAATTTTGAAAATTTTGGTAACTGTCAACCAGGTCATTATGAGGTTGGAATAACAGGCTTTCTTTGTAAATATTACACCATTTTTATTTTTCAAAATTACCTCACAGCAACAATATGAGAAGTAAAACTCATCTGATAAATTGAAAGCACTTATTAGGTCCTGCTTAAGCCAGAAAAAAATTTACATGGTTGAGTCA
Source organism: Platynereis dumerilii (assembly GCA_026936325.1). Taxonomy (NCBI): domain Eukaryota; kingdom Metazoa; phylum Annelida; class Polychaeta; order Phyllodocida; family Nereididae; genus Platynereis; species Platynereis dumerilii. The sequence goes on from JAPTHN010000004.1 coordinate 2,717,769, forward strand.
CTAACCATTTTCTCTAAATTGACAAATAAGTAACAGTACCTTTTTGCTATTTTGAATTTTCGTCCATGTTTGAGCCCCTGTAGAAACACATCTAAGCCAGAAACATGAGTTTTGATGCCAAAGATGAAGAATTTGGGTGGAGATTGGTCCAGTGTGAGAATATAAAATGTGTGGTATTGTTGTTTGGGGAGTTATACATCTCTGAAATTGGCCGAAACGCAATTTCCAAAAAAATGATTAAATTTGAGCAAAATTTAATTTTAAATAAAATATTAAAAATAGATGGAGTATGATCCCGGAACTTAAACTTTGTGAATACCACCTCAACATATACATAAATCTATGGTGTAATTTTGAAAATTTTGGTTAACTGTCAACCAGGTCATTTTGAGGTTTGAATAACAGACTTTTTAGTAAATATCACACAATTCTTATTTTTCAAAATTACCTCACAGTAACAATTTGAGAGGTAAAACTCATCTGATAAATTGGAAGTAGCTATTCATTTGGTCCTACAGTGCCGCCTGTAAGTAAGTGAAACGAATGAAATGGTGCCATTGCATCAATGCTAAACATCCTACGTAAAACTGCTTTTGGACGCATGAATTCTCATCCAATGAGAGGAAAACATATTGGGTCATAAAGGCCGATCTGTGAGGCATATGGGATAACAATGGCAGCCAATTTTATTTGCTGTAGTCGGAGTTAGGTATGGGTCAAAGTCTTTGATAAGTAAGTGAAACGCAGGCCCAATGTTATTTAATAGGGAAGGGTGGTTCACTTACTTATCAAAGACTTTGACCCATACCTAACTCCGACTACAGCATAGTCCAGTCTATATACAGTTTAACCCCCAAAAAATTGCTACAAAAGGTTTTTCAACTGATTCTGTTAGGTATAGGTGTACTTTTTAACATACTAAAAGTTTACCAAAATTGGACCATCGGAAATGTGTTTTTTTCAAGATGGCGTCCAAGATGGCCGACGAAACCTTCAAATGGCAATAACTCTGGAACTATCCACTCAAATTTGATGATTTTTGCATCTAAACCTAGGTTTTTGGGGTCAAGGAACACATTGACAGCATCAAAAATGATATTGGACCTATATTTAATATGTACAACCCTAATATGGTGCAAAACATGGCTGCCGACACCTCAATTAAGCCGACTGTTCACTCAGATTTGGCCATCTTTAGGTCCATTGCCAATTAGGAACACACCTATTTTAAATGTCATTGAATTGTTGACAAATGGTTTATTGCATAATTTTTCAATTTAGTTTCTAACAATCAACTATATGTAAATCACCACTAATACCTCTGTCCAAGGAGTCTGTTTACATTGTTCAATTGTCTGGCGCCATCTTGCTGACTGTCGGAAGTTGTCATCCATATCGATCTCTTGAGTCTTGGTTGGACTATCATAGTTTTCAGTTTGGTACTGACCACATGCTGCAGTAGGCTCCTAGAAAGTCCACTAAGTCTACAGCTTCATTAGGAGGATTTGCATCCTGACGAACAGTTATAACAAATAACTTTCATTTGTTTGTACGGAGCCGATTTCTTCTCCTTCATGACAGAAATTAACTAATGTGGATCCGTCCCTCTATCCATAATCTGTAGAGTTCATGTTATTTGCATGCTATGTCCAACCACACCCTAATTTGGTAGAACATGCCAGGCTACAGAATAATGTGTAGGGGAAGTTGGAAGGAAGTCCTTTAAGGGTGACAGATGCCTTAGCAGACGCCACCTTCTTAGTGAAAATGTTGTGACACAGTAATGAAAGTTTATTCTTGGACTTGCCACCAAGACAGCAACCATCATACTGTTGCCCAATTCAGCCATCATAATCTCTTCAGATTTATTTGAACATATGAATGTACCTGCACAGCACTTCATGACAAGATCAGATTTCACTAATTTACGGAAAGGCAACTTTTCTGATGCCAATTACTCTGGAGCATGAATCACAGCCCAAGTAAGCATGGATGAAAGGAAACTCACTGTGTACATCATCTCCTGATATTTCTTTCAACAAGTAAAATTAATGTAACAAGCTCTGCTTTCTTTTGAATGTTAATTGGTGTCAGAACAGAAATAGACGGCCTAATTATAAATTTTGCTGTACTGAGTAGGAACAAGTTCAGCAAATCGGTATCTTTGCCAAAGTTTTGGTGCAAAGACAGACATGCTCAAAGGTGCCTTAACAATATCAACATCTGCATCGCCAGGTGAATTGATGATGTGATATATATCCTCTGTTGGTGTAGTGCTGATTAGAGCAATCATGTGTGCCTTGTTCTTGTCAAGAGACAAGAGGTCTTTCCTTTTGTCTGAAAAATCTGTTTCAGTTGCGAACTTTATGATAGGGTGTCAGTTCATAACTCAAAATATATCATCTGGGGAAAGATTTCCTGATCTTGACACACCAAGGAACTTTAGAAAGAGGAGTGCAGGATCAATGGCACAGTCAGGAGCAGTCTACAAGGCAGAGATATTCTAAAAAGTTTTTGCCTCGTGTTTCGGCGCGGATTGGTTGGTAAATGTTGACTTTCCGACAATATCTTCTATGATCTCGTTCCCAATCCCTTTGAGGTCATGCACAGTCACATCTGTCAAGCTAGTAGTCTTTTGACAATATTTCTCAGGGGTGTACCTAAAGTAAGACTTTTGATGCATGCTTCCAATGTATCTGCGTGTTTTGGACTTAAAACATATATACATGTAATAGGTCTGGTCTGTGGAATCTTACATTGCACTGTTGCAAAATTCAGAAGGTGCAGATTATCATGATTATGTCCAAAGGTTTTGCAGGTCCTCAGCCATCCCACTGCTTCCAGTTGGACAACTACTGCTCATTAAAAACCTCATTAAAATTTCTTTTGTCACAAGGTTGCTATTTAGTCCTGCCCACAGTCCCAAGCATTCTTTGCTTTGTCAACAACCATGAAGACAAGGAACAGTTAGAAACTCCCCTGCAACAGGTTAACATCAAGATGTACATTCTCAAGGTTGCTCATTCCTTGCAGTCAGTAATGAGCACACGTCAAGTAGTTGAAATGACCTGCTGTGGCAAATGTACATGCAAGTAAGCAATCTGAAATCCCTGCAAATGCAGGAACCAACCCAGTACAATTGCCTTGATTATCAGCCATGTCAACCATTTCTGATAATTCAGCCACATCAGATGGTTTCACACATTTTATTCATTCCTGTTCCCTCTGTCAGTGTCCCAACAGTACTCAGAAAGTTTATACTATTATGGAAACCCCCTCACAAGATAACAATTCTTATTTCGTGGTGCATCAATAACAATTTCAGGTGCTTTCCAAGTCAAGGGCTGGTCAAAATTTACGATAGTAGGAAGCTTTTGCTTCATCAAGAGGTTACGAAGTCTAATATGGACAAAAAGCAACCCTTGTATCCTGAGTACATATTTATCATGGGCGAGAAGAGTGCAACTGAGGATTGTCCAGGATTTTAGCAGCTGGAAGACTGAGTTGTTTTAAAACGGTTCTCACCTGCTCCGCTGAAGGTCTTTGCCTGCATGGGTTTGAATCTTGGTTGGAGAACCCAAAATATTCAGTGGTCAATCATTAGCAAAATCCTGTGTGGATGTCATTCAGATGGGACATCAAATAGTGGCCCCCTTGTGTCATTATCTATGCTGGCAAGTAAATGATCACATCACTCTCTTGGGTAAACGAGTAAGATGTTGAGCAGTCTCCAATCTGATCAATAATACAAATAGCACCACACCTCTCCCGCAAACATTTAAACTCCTACAGAGTTATGGAGGACTGTTGGCATCTCATCCAGATTCAGATCGCATCAATCAACCCTCTTGACCTAAAACATCTATTTAAGGATGCTACATGTATCTGTCCTGATAAATGATGCAAATTTGGTGTTACCTGTCTGAAGCCAAGGGATATCCCCCAAAAAATACCATCCTGCAGTCATAGTAAAATAAAAACCAGAAATTCCTTAAAGAATACCCTGTTTCAAGGATACTTTGCAAACCTGCATTCTAAGATAGGGGATTTTGTCATGTTTACTGATGCTAGTTCCAAGATGTCCTTACAGGGAAGAGAATGGTTCAAATTTCAGTGGAAAAAATTGTCTAAATAAAAGTGTCCGTGGCCATATTGGAGTTTAAAAGCTCCATAATTGTCCAATATCTCAATGTGTTCTTGCCCCCAAAAACCTTCGTTTGAATGCAAAGATCATCGAATTTGACTTTCTTGTGGGCCCACTGCTGTATATAATCAATGCCAAACTGAAAAACTGTGATACTGCCAACAACACTTAAGACAAAAATGGGGGATAATTGACGACATCAGAACAGTGTAAATTGACTTTATAAACAAAGGCGTTCTCAAAGTTAATGGTCATTTATGGCCAATTGCTGATAACTAAATTGAATAATGATGCAATGAATCATTTCTCTGTCTGACTCAATGACAACTAAAGCAGCTGCATTCTTTTAATTGGCAATGATACAACGATTGTCAAATCTAAGTGAATGGTTGACTTTATCGAGGTGTCGGCAACCATATTTTACACCATATTAGCATTGTAAATGTTAAATAATGGCCCAATGTTATTTTTGATGCTCTCAATGTGTTCCTTGGCCCCCAAAACCTAGGTTTAGATGCAAAGATCATCAAATTTGAGTGGATAGTTCCTGAGTTATTGCCATTTGAAGGTTTCGTCGGCCATCTTGGACGCCATCTTGAAAAAAACATATTTCTGATGGTCCGATTTTGGTAAACTTTTAGTATGTTAAAAAGTACATCTATACCTAACAGAATCAGTTGAAAAACCTTTTGTAGCAATTTTTTGGGGGTTGAGGGGTTATTTTTCACAAATAGACTGGACTAGCAGAGCAAAATGAGCTGCCATTGTTTTCCCACATGCCTCACATATCGGCCTTTATGACCCAATATGTTTCCCTCTCATTGGATGAGAATTCATGCCTCCAAAAGCAGTTTGGTTGAGGATGTTTAGCATTGATGTAATGGCACAATGTCAAGCGTTTCACTTACTTACAGGCGGCACTGTATTAAAGCCAGAAAAATATGTACATGGTTGAGTCATTTTCTCTTAATTAACACACCTAAGCCAGAAACATGAGTTTTGATGCCAAATATGAAATATTTGGATAGAAGTTGTTCCAGTGTGATGATATAAACTGTGTGGTATTTTTATTTGGGGAGTTATACGCGTCTGAAGTTGGCCGAAAAACACAATTTCGAAAAAATTGAAAAATAGCCAAAAATGTCAAGGGCTCCTATCGCTGAGAGATTTTTTAGTCACAGACCTGCAATTTTGCAAATTTGCATATATCTCTGGTAAGTGAACAACTGATTTTTTTCAAAATTTTATCGAAGGGGTCACCTGGGGAACCCTGGCTGATTTGACATGGAATGACCCCATTGTTACTAAACCAGACACAATATGTTGACAAAATGAGCACTTATGCATCTGCATAGATTGTGCTTCATGAAGTATCTTTATAAACTAAATACAGTTATTAAGGTAGTCACAATATGGTGACAAGATTAGACAATAGGTGTTTTCACATATTGTTAACTAAAAATATCATCAGTATGAAACATACTTATATATTGTTATTAAGTCAGACAATATATTGTGTCAAGATCAGACATAATTAAAAGTATCATAATAGACTATTGTCATTAAGTCAGTCACAATATTGAGACAAGATGGACCATTTACATTTTTAATTTAAACTAAAGAATCAAATCAATCATAGCATAGTTACCTATCTCTCTTCCTTCTGATGGTAAATCATTTTTTAACAATAATCATTGACATCAAATAGTGTCAAGGCTAAGTTGCAAGACAGCCCCAAAAGCTCTTGTCATAACTGGTCCCAATACTGGCAATAGATTTAATTCAGTTTATGCTTCATATTCAGACATCCATTAAAAAAAAAAAAAGTACCTGCAGCAGGTATGTATAATACAAGATGTACTTACCAGCAAAAGCACCAAGAATCACTGAAGGTACTCCTCTCCAATCAATGTGTGAAAAATTTGGAGAAAAATAACATGGCTGAATCGTTTCAAGCCTTCTGATTGGTTAAAAACGGTGGGAACTCTGATGTCAGTGGCCAGAGGGAGCCACCTGTTGGTTTTGTCTGGAATTTGACCTATATATCAACAGACAAATGTGTCACGGACAACAGACAGATCTTTGTGACAATATGAGAGTTCAGCATGATCACAAAGTCATTTTAGACCCACATAAATCGAATGTTTTGTGGCAATATCGTCACAATTACCAAATATTGTCAGAAGTCAGCATTGCACCAACAAATATTGTGACAATGTTACTCTCGTAAACACGCACGGACACACGGACGGACACACGGACGGATGGACACACCGACCGACGGTCACAGTAAACAAGAACAAGTAAGTTGCAATGTGAACTGTCACAGTAAACAAGAACAAGTAAGTTTTTACAGCAAATCCTTCACAGTGCACGTGCTTATCTGTCATGTGTCATGATGTGGGAAAACAAACCAATAAATTGTCAATCTGAGTGGAGGGGAAGAGAGTTGGGTAAAAATACCTTTCAAATCCTGTTAATGCATGACCTGTCAACACTGAGATAAGAGGGTGCATGGTGCAGTGTGTTTTGTTGAAGGTCCCATTGTTTAAACAAGTCAGGAAAAAGAATTACCGCAGACAATAAAAAAGAGCAGTGCATTGTTATTGTTTGCAAAAACACTTCAAACAGTTCAAATGGGAAGTATTCAGCCTCCTTTGAAGTAACAGAGCAGAGGTGATGCATAGATCTGCAATTCTGCATCCATGGACCTATGTACCAAATGAATCATTCAATGAGTTGTCGGGATTTTTAAAATCCCCTGGTAGAAGGCATATATATTTATATGTTTACCACAGTCTACAAAACCTTCATACTTTCTCCACTCCATTCATGGTCCCAAGTGAACACAATTTTTGGCCGTCATGAAAAACAACTGCTAGCACATTTTATAATGGTTTCAGGGTAAATCAACCAAATTAAAGTGCATTCTGGGACTTTTGGTGATGTCTTTACTTCATGTGTATTGCACTCCCAGCCATGCCATGATACTGGAGTTGTCTGTCGCACTTTGCAACCGAGTTGTTTATACGTGCTTGCACGGTATTTTTTTTCTTTGCAAACAATACTGGAATTTATAACTTTTGTATGCATGTAACAGTATCCGAATGGTCTCAATGGCTTCCCGTAGAGCCAGCGGGGTTTATGTGCTTGCACGGTATTTTTTTTTAAAGGTTGCTGGTGGGCCCCCGTCTGGTGGTGGGCCCCGTGGTCACTGCCCTCTGGCCCATAGGGCCAGTCCGCCCCTGCACAGTTGTTCATTTAACCCCAACAGTGGGCGGCACAACTTACCCGCGGCACAATTTACCGGGCCTAATAAATATTAAAAAATCTCCAATTGAGACTTGACAAGCAAATTAACAAAGAAGCAATAAGTTTCGGATCCAGATAAAGTCCACAAAAACAGTTCAAGATCAACACACAACTGTCACTGCCAAATGGTCACACTGGCGACCACAGTATTATTAGCACCATGAACATTTTGAACAGTCAGAATCAGTGAATAAACAAAATGCACACACATGATCCCAAAGTAAATACACTCAAAATTTTGATTAGAGTCAATAAGCACCATAATAATAAATCGTAATAGAATTGCATAGTATAGTGCTGTCACGTCAAAACGTTGAAAACTTCATTTTTCACAGTGTCAAATTGGCGAATTTTCACAAGTTGAAAAATTTTCACGGCACAAGTTCAATGTTTTCATGACAGCGACAGTTACAGTTCGTTGACAAAAAAATTTTACGATACGACTTGAAACTTGACATCTCGACTTGAAACGTGACATCTCGACTTGAAAAGTGACATCTCGACTTGAAAAGTGACATCTCGACTTGAAAGGTGACATCTCGACTTGAAAAATGACATCTCGACTTGAAAGGTGACATCTCGATTTGAAACGTGACATCTCGACTTGAAAGGTGACATCTCAACTTCACATATATTGTACAATTGACGAAGATTGTCAGAAAACAAGTGTGCATAAATCATTGAAAACGAAATAGTCATAACACACACCTGGCTGTCAGACATCATGAAGTGCGGCACTGGGCCTGAAAGCACGTGGTGATGATGGTCAGTGAAATCTTCCAAACTCCATCAAAGTCAGCAAAAGTAAAACACACATCTGATAGCATTGTCTTTGATAGATACTTCCCATTGTTGACATGGTTAACAGGCGATACGATTGAAGAATCCAGTAGATCCGTGTGCGTCATCATGGACCATGTGGACGAAAATTTCTCAGAACTGCCCTATTTTCTTAGACAAAGTGCAGCTCCTGGCCTGAACGCACGTGTTTCGCAAAAGATCGGCAAATTGACAAAGGTCAAAACACACGCCTACTAATATATCCATCCACGACAATTGATCTGTAGAATTTATGTTCATAATGTCAGCTCCAGGAATTAGATAATCCACAAATTCAGCAAGATTGGGCACTGCCTTCTGGCCCATAGGGCCAGTCCACCCCTGCACGGTGGCATTGCCTTCTTTGCCAGTTGTTCATTTAACCCCAACAGTCGGCGGCACAACTTAGTTTCGGATCCAGATAAAGTCCACTTGGAGGTGCCCAGATATTATGCCTGGACATTCGTGGACCCTCCTTGTAGTATATTTTGCTTCAAAATGGTCTCAGAGGGCATGGGCCCCCTATGCCCCCTTCTGCATGATGATAATTTTAAAATTAGTTATGTCAGACAAGCAAGGGTCCACTCCCTATTGTACATAATTGTTTGCTTAATTTCATATTATATTGATAAATCCATATTGTATCATTCAGGTTAGAATAATCTGTGTACTGCAAATACAATGGTTTTTAATGAAGGTATGATTGAAAATGCCGCTATACTGCGACAAAAGGGGCCCACCAATGAGTTTGCCTTAGGCCCACTGTGAGGCCAGTCGGCCCCTGCCGAGGACTGACATTCTTGGTTCTCTGTCATTCGGTATTTGTTTTAAGATGATGTTCCTCTGGTAGGATGGAGTTAGGAGGTATATCTAGACATTTGTTTTGTTAGATCTCACCTTGCATTGTTTTTTTATTTTTGACAACCGGTTTCATCCAGAACATCAATTTGGGGTAAGTTGTGCCGTTTCGATCGGGGTGAGTTGTGCTAATGGTATGACATAGGAATGAATTTTTATTCATATTTTTTGTCTTTATTTCACGCACATGTCGTGAAATAACTTACACTTAAATGAATATGTGTTAGAAGTGTTATACCACCCTCTAAACATATAAATAATTCTAGTTTTTTCTGCATTAAAAAAAAAAAAATTGCATAAAATGGCTCATAAATGTTTGATAAGTTTCATGTAACATTTTCAGCCAGTCTGGTGAAAATGAGAACTGCATGCTGCTGCCACCTGGCACAAAAATTGATTTTGTATGCTACAGCATTGCTGTCCCAAGAAATAGTTTCAATTTCATTGCACATTCACAAAATTTCTATTCAACATTGATGTATACCAGAGTCAGACTCAGCAATCACATTCTAAGGAAGTAGACAAGGCCATCAGCACACTCAGAAACAGCTCCGGTGTCTTCTAGACAAAATTGTGTGTGTTGATCTTGTGAAATGATGTGGACGCTCGCAGGAGCTCGCGGAATAGCGCACTAACCACTAGGTGGCAACACAAGACAGCATATCTTCTGATCTGCCAAGGCTGGAAAAAGAAGTGGCAAAGCAAGAGCAGTCCACTTGTAGACAGATTTTCAGCCATAAGTTAAAAACATGATACAAATGATCTATGTTAAGAAACGGGTGAAATACAAGGTTTTTTTGGAATAAATTAAGCGGAACAACTTACCCCGTCATGCAGCACAACTTACCCTGGCACTGGGGCAAGTTGTGCCACTTGACCTACTTTTTTCAAATGCCTACCATTACCTTCCCAATGGACGGACTGCCCTGAAACTTTGGTCGATTCCGGCCAACGTATTGTGTTTTGATGTCTGATTTTCAGATTAAATGGATTAGGCTTCGGTTTTTGGGAAAATCAGCCTGACTCAAAAAATGGCACAACTTACCCCGGTCTCCCCTATAAAAGAAATATGTGCAATTACAGTGAAAATTGTATGCATAACTAGAGATTTTTGCAATATTCCTGTGCTAAAATTACTGTAAATTTTTTAAAAGGTTAAAAAGGTGAAAAAAACTTGCACACCATATATTCGGCACAAATATACAATACTGAAGCCATTTCATTGTTCCTAATTATTGCCTAAGAACTCTACTTTGTATGAAAGGTGATGCAGTGCATCATTATTGCACTGCACTCTTAACGCAAAAGGTTCTTGATGGTATATACGAATACCTACATGTTCTAAATTTGTCAAGGGTTCAAGTGAATTGAAAAGGTTCAATACTGAGTTGGAAGGCAATGTGATGGGACCCTATGTTCCCAATTTGAGAGAAAGGGTTCCATTGTGGGAGTTCAGTGCAGCTGGAATATCTAAATGTTGTTTTTGTTTGCTGTTGGATCCTTTTTAAAGTAGAGTAATGAACCCAGTGGCGTCCCTATGGGGGGGGGGGCACGGGGGGCACGTGCCCCCCATATTGGACCTGTCCCCCCCAGGTGCCCGTCCATATGAACTTTTCAACCTTGGCTAAAATATGCAATTAGTATTGTGAGTGCCCCCCCAGAGAATCGGGTGCCCCCCAGGTGCCCCCCACTCGAGACCCCCTAGTTACGCCACTGAATGGACCTTTTAGAGTTCCTTATCTATACCATCTTATAGAACCCTTAAAGGTTCCATATAAAACCTATTTGTTAAGAATGTGCTTGCACCCTTTACACTACCACACATGTACGTCCGACACCAAAAATATGTACAGATGAAGTCAATAATGTGCATACACTGGGTCATTAAATAGTAAAAGATGAATAATCTAATATGCAATAGTGCCGAGTATTGGAATGAAAGGGTAATGCTAAACCATGAAAAGACCTATACTAACTAGATTCATTTACACATATTATGGAGCAGTTTTTATGCATATAAAAGGAATACGATGTGAGCTGTGGGTCGGAGACGAAAAAAAAAAGTATTTGTATTTCTTTTTCTCAATAATCCCTAAAACATTAAATATACCAATTAATCAGACCATCAGAAGGCACTATAGCATTATATAGGTAACATGAATCATTTTTCATCTATGGACATATAAGTTTTGTCCTGGAAACACAAATTAATAATTTGGATATTTTTTTTCAATATTTCAAAAGGTAAAGAATATGCAGGAATTACCCACAAAAGGAACAACTATATCATATAGTTGACATGTGTAACAAATTTCATCCATGTACATGCAGTGGTGGCCAAGTTTGGCCCATAAATGCAAAACATTTTTTTTAAACATTTTTCTCAATATTTCAAAAGGTAGATATCCATCAATCAGACCATCAAAAGGCACAACTGGACCATATACGCTATATTATGTGGACCAAATTTCATCCATGCACATGCAATCGGGACTGAGTCCTGGTCAGGAAACGAAAAAAAATAAAAAATTTCTCATTATTTCAAATAGTATGGAATATCCATCAAGTAGACCATCAGAAGGCACAACTGGACCATAAAGCCTATATGTGTACCAAATTTCATCCATGTACATGCAATAAGGCCTGAGTCCTGGCCCGGAAACTATCTAAAACATGGTTTGCTGACAAGAAACATGAATTTTAATTCTAACATTTAGTTATACAAATTATCTTTGGGCCATTCCATGCCAATGGACCAAAATCAAGACATTTTCCCACATCATGTCTTCCGATTAAATTGAAAATTGGCAAAGAACCACTTATTGTTGCTTCCATCTACAGACCACCATCCAGCGACATCAACTATATGTCAGAATGCGGCAATATGGATTGGTGGTGATTTAAATCTCCCAGACATCAATTGGCACCAACTGTCAACTCACAGCAACCAAGTCAACATGAATATCAACAACAGATTCATTGACATGATACAAGAATGTGGGCTGTCACAATCTATGGACTTCCCAACCCGCAACAGAAACATCTTGGACCTCTTCCTCACAAATAGGCCCAACCTGATAATGAGGTGCACTCCATCACCAGGCCTATCAGATCATGACATTGTGTTATTAGAAGCTCGGCCAGTAGCACAGAGAAACAAGCCAGTGAAAAGGAAGATCCACTTGTGGAAAAAAGCGGACCAAGAGAAACTTCGAAATGAGGCCACTAAGTTCCAACAAAACTTCATGAGCACATTCAAGAATACGTCACCGACAGAAGACATGTGGAAATCTATCAATGACTCCCTCATCAACATGATGGAAGTCGCAGTACCATCCAAAATGAGTACCACAAGGTACAGCCAGCCCTGGATTAATAGAGAAGTCAAGAGAATGTCAAGACGCAAGAAGAAATATTTCATCAGAGCAAGAAACACCCAGGCACCAGAAGACAAAATCAAATCACAACATAATATCGCCGGACTGCACCAGCAACCCCAAAAGATTCTGGGGCTTTATCAACAGCAAGAAGTGCGATAGCTCTGGAGTAGCACCCCTGAAGGCATCTGACGGGTTCATATACTCAGACGTCAAATCCAAAGCAAGCATCCTCAACAAACAGTTCTCCTCAGTGTTCAACACCAATGAACCAATTCACAACATCAAAGAACTAGACTGCAACAACCCTGAAATGGACCCGATCGTAGTGACTCAGAATGGAGTGCAGAAACTGCTGAAGAACCTGAAGATCCACAAGGCAACAGGACCTGATGGGATCCCTGCACGCCTACTGAAAGAACTAGCCGAGGAGCTGTCTCCGGTCTTCACCACGTTCTTCCAAGCATCACTCTCCCAAGGATCAGTACCAGTGGCATGGAAGACAGCAGACGTGGTCCCCATATTCAAGAAGGGTGCGAAAAACCGCCCGGAGAACTACAGGCCAGTATCATTAACATCGATAACCTGCAAAATGCTGGAGCACATCATCACCAGCAACGTGATGCGACACCTGGAACGTCACCAAATATTGACCGACACTCAACACGGATTCCGTAAGCACCGATCCTGTGAAACTCAGCTGGTAATCTCGATCCAAGACATCGCAAAATCTATGGATGACAAGAAACAAACAGACGTCATCCTCCTAGACTTCTCTAAGGCCTTTGACAAGGTCCCTCACCAAAGGCTGCTCAGGAAACTACACCATTATGGCATCAGAGGCAACATCCTTCAGTGGATTGGAAATTTCCTGAAGAACAGAAACCAATCCGTGACTCTAGAAGGGAGCAAGTCAGAGCCCGCACCAGTAGAATCTGGTGTCCCACAAGGAAGCGTCCTGGGACCGACACTTTTCCTGGCATACATCAATGATCTGCCACAATATATCCACAATGGCTCAACTGCCAGACTGTTCGCAGACGATTGTGTCTTGTACCACACAATTGACAACGAAGACAACGCCAAGAAGCTCCAGAGTGACCTGGATGCATTACAGAAGTGGGAGGCAGACTGGTTGATGGAATTCCATCCCAAAAAATGCCAGACACTACACATCTCCAACAAGAAGAACATCATAAAATACAAGTACCAAATCCATGGCCATGAGCTGGAGGAAGTCGAGTGTGCCAAGTACCTGGGGGTCACTATTCACAACAAGCTAAACTGGAACACCCACATCAATAACATCGTTAAGAAAGCCAACAACACTTCCTGCAGAGAAACATGTACCAGTGCCCAAGGAAAACAAAGGAGCTGTGTTACAAGACATTAGTCCGCCCACAGCTAGAATACGCAAGCACAGTATGGGACCCGTCAACAACAGCTCAGCGACATAAAATTGAGATGGTCCAGCGCAGATCAGCCCGATTCGTCACCGGAGACTACCGCCGCACCAGCAGCGTCACTGCCATGTTAAACACCCTGAAATGGCAGACACTCCAGCAACGCAGGGCTATCAGCAAAGTTACATTGCTATTCCGAATTTACCATCAATTGGCAGCAATCCCATCTGACATGCTCATCAGAATGAACTCAGCATCAAGATCACACAGTCACTGCTTCCTAATTCCACACTGCAGAACATCGATGTACCAGTCCTCATACTTCCCCAGCACACTGAGGCTGTGGAACAACCTGCCTGCAGAAGTCGTGTCTGCAGAGACACTACAGGAATTTCAAAACAGACTCCAGAAATCCTGCCCAAACTGATTTTACTGCTCTATATGGATTTTAGACGTTTTAACTGTTACCAAAATGACTTTTAATGCTTTTAATCCACCTGATTTTAATCCGCACCCATTGCATCGCACACAGATCCGAGTATACGCCAGATGGTGGTCTGGATCTTAACGGAAGAAGAAGAAGAAGAAGAAGATTATGATGAAATTTTAACCTGATGTAAATGTATATGTTTAAGGAGCACACGCAAAATACACATATTTTGCTTGTGACGGCATTTTGAAAATGTTGGGCTTTCAAGTTCTAAAAATTAATTCTAGAAAAATGGAAGATAATGCATCTACCATTTTTGCAGAAACACAAGATGATCTCATAAACTGCTTCAAAAATTTCAAGTTTCTATCACCTGTCCAACATGGCCATTTTTGCACTTGAAATTTTCTTCATGTGCATAAAAGGTCTTGGAGTTAGAAATATGATTAAATATGTCAGCCTTGAATCGTGCAAAGTTTGGTGTTATAAAACCCTCTTCAGTTAAAGCATGTGACTGACATAAAGTCCATTGTGTTCTATTTGATCACCATTGTTAGCTGATGAACTTGATGCTTCTTGCTTTCTGAATTTGTGTTTATTCAAAATTGAAACGTATGTTCATATCAATAAATACGTTGCATTTTACTAAATTGAATCATTTCCCATAAGAGCCATAAATCATGCTTTCTTCAAAAGTTATCAACTCAATAACCTCCATAAACATAATTTAGCCTCTGAAGACATACGTGACATTTGATTTATCATGAATGTTGTACTTGATTTGAATTGTGTCAATTTTGTGAGCTGATGAACTTCATGCTTCTTGTTATTTGCAGCCAAGGAACATTGAGGTAGCATTTGGGAATGTCATAGGAGAGAGATATGGTGCCCTCCATCAACAACTGCACTTCACCACAAATGACTCAAAATGGATGACAGAGGAGGATGTGGAGAGATTTGCAGAGGAAGGGAGGTTTTGGGCAGAGAAGATATTTGATGCTATTCAGTTTGTGGCAAGGGAATGCGGAAAGATATTAGGCAGCTTTTTGGAAGATGATCCATTCAGACGGCATCTAGGTCTTGATGAAGAACATGAAGCGATTGATGTGCTGGATACCTGTGGGAGCTGCCTGGAGAAGCTGAGACCTGAAGTCTTCTTTGCTGAAGAGGTGTCCACTTCACCAGGTATGGAAATCACTCTGAACACGTTTTTCCTTTATGAATTCAAAAGTAAACTGACACCTAGCCAATCTTATTTCAATGCAGGCAGGAATATAGTTAGTTAGTTGTGAATTCCATGACACATGCACTATTTTGAAGGAAAGTGTACAAATAAGTTAGAGAGACTGAATTAAACAATGTCATGAATTAAGTTAATATTAAAAAATTTCCATTCACCCCTTTTAGTTGAGCCTCCTATGGTAAAAAAGGGGCAAACTCTTTATGAGCTGTAGGAAACTCTGAAACGTGCCAAAGGGTCTGAGCATATGTTTTGCCTAAGGTCCAAAAAATTGTTTTGAAGAAACTCCTATTACACTGTGCCAAAACTGATTCCTGTAAATGCAGTTACTTGAATCACGACCTGGAACAAAGGAATTTTATTCTTGCTAATTATTATTTAAAACAGTATCAGTGCACACAACAGAGTGCAGGATTTCTCACTATGTATATGCTGTCAAGTAACCTCATTTACAGTTATTTCTGGTGCCTGCATGGTTGCTCTGCAAATTGCAAGTGAAAGATAATTCTAGTAATTACATTTTTAAAACAGTGAATGATCCTGTAATTTTAAGCAAATGGTTGTTTTTAAAAAAATAATTTATGGGGCGTAAGGCACAGAAAGCTAATCTTGGCACGTTCTGTCCCATAAAATTAATCATTACAGCAACACGTAATCCCCCAGAGAAGTGTACACAATGAATTATTTAATTTGGAACCAGTGGCGGCTCCAGGGGGGCAAGGGGAGGGGGGGGGCTGAAGCCCCCAAAAAAGTCTGGAGCCCCCCTTTAGCCCCCCAACTTTTGGCCAAAATATGTTCTGATATGGAAAAAATAAGTCTATGCAAATCATGGTATCATGAAATCAGGGTGGCCCTTAAATGCATAGTAAAAAAAAAAAAGTTTGAATTTTTGGCGGGCCACCCTCTGAAATCATGCCTATTATGGAAAAAATGCGCAAATTTTCATGCAAATCGGTTAATATTTAGAGGTGCCCCCCGGCGCTTGAAGTTTTGATAATTTGAGCGTTATTCTCTACTTTCGCAAAGTCGCGGTTCTCTCTAACTCAGTCAAATTCAGTTGTACAGTTATAGGAATATGATGGCTGAACAGGCCTTAAAAAGAGCTTCATTTTGAATACCAATATGGATGGTCTGAGATGTTTGGTCATAATACTCAGATATTATGAATGCTTATTTGCAAATTTGCTGAAGTGCATCATGTTCATTTCACTTTCAATAATACTTGAGGTTTGTTCCAGGGCAGATAATGACTTGAAGAGTTGTATAACCTACCAGAGAGCAAAAGCAGATTGTTTAGCCTCTTTTTGAAATAGTTTCACTGGATAATAATGGGGGTTTACGTCCTGCATTTGTGCACCCATAGGCCAATTTGAACTGGAGGTGTATGCAGCTACAAGGCAAAGAAAATTTGACACGGCTGTCAAAATTGAATAGATTCAAGTGGCTCTACGAAAGTTGGACTCAAACTTGGGTCCCAGTGTTTGGAAGCAAAGGGCACTCCCTTCTAAGCTGACTTGGGAATGGAAGACACCCTTCCCAAAATGATTTCGGAGGATTACGGAGAAAGCTAGATCAAATTCACATATTGTATTTTTGCTATCATACGGCCATTGTTCAAAGGCCAGTCTTTTATATCTGTATCATTTCAAGGCAAGGTTTCATTCAAGATCTTTTTTGCAAACCAACAACACATTTTTAAAATGGTCAAAACTGACTTATTACCACAATAAATACATTTTCGTAAATCTTTGGGATCCTTCATAAAATCATCTTGAATGCAGGAGGCTATGAAAGATGTTTATCCTGACCATCTTTTGCCATTTGACAAATAGCTGCACTTGATAGTTTTAAAAATGGCTATGGTAATTATGTCCCAACCAAAGGGATTATTATCTCATTTCTTCAGCAGTGTCGCCATTCACAATGAATCAGATTATCCAGTATTATACACCAATATTTATAATATGAACCCTGCTAACCATTGTTCGAATATTTCTTGACAAGTAATGTTGTGAGCAAAGTAATGGTCAGCCATATATGTAATTTATGTTTCACAAGGTCTGGTTAAGAACTATTGCTTCCATGTCGAATCCTGTGGTGTAATCTGAAAACCTCTAAATTTTCAATCAGATAACCAGATACTTGGGTCTTAGGACTGGTGAAAAATGGCCACAGACTAACCGCGAATTGGCAAAAGTTCCAAATATTGGTTAAAATGTAAGTATTTCAAAGCCCGGGGGGCACCTCTAAATATTAACCAATTTGATTGAAACTTTTCACAGTCCATTTTTTCCACAACAGGCACAATTTGAGAGGTTGGCTCGAACAAATTGCAAACTTGAGGGCCACCCTAAGCCACATGTACGTTCCACGAGAATGAAGCAGCGACGAATCTAGACTCGGTTGTAGGGGCTGAAAATTTTGCAGCTTTTGCAGGCCGCCGCATGGCATATTTTTCGTTTTTGAAATTCCTCCAGGCCGCCGCTTTATCTATCACTGCAACCCCATGAAAAGTATTGTGTGGTACAGTGTAAATCTTTAAAAAAATTACTGGAGTATCTGCTCTACACTCGAAATCACTTCTTTCTTAAAAGGTAAAGCCATGCCAACATGGCATCTATTTGTAGGGTTAAGCCTGACCATAGTTCTTGATCTGGAATTATTGGTAATCTTTGCTCCTGACCATTGGTATTTGTCTGGAAAGATTAAGCCATGCCAACAAGGCCCAACATGGCATCTAATTGTACGGTTAAGCCTGATCATAGTTCTTGATCTGGAATTATTGGTATTCTTTGCTCCTGACCATTGGTCCCCGAGCTACTTGTAAGTACTGATCCCCACTAACTTGAACATGTAGTTGAACAAAAGAAATAAAAGGACCAATAAATCACATTTTCTTCAGCTGACTGTCATTCTTGAGCCATAGAAAGAAATACCATTTGTCATGAGGCAATTTTTTCGTACTAAGTTGTGTAATCCATTGATAATGAAAAAACAAGCAATCTTGTTATAATTTGAAAATGACATGTCTCTTCATGGATAAGGTTATTGATGTCCTTGCAGCAAAATTGTACAAAAAACGATAAATTATAATTGTCTGTAATTAATGAGCAAGTCAAACATTGTACTTCTTTGCACAAAGTTTTGGCATAGTCCAGTTAAACTGTGGAAGAAAACTACATGAAGATAAATGGTGAAATCCATGAAACGTGCAATGCTTTGAGGCTATGAATGTCTTACAACCTTACAACCTCAGCAGTATGTTCAACCAGTCACTGGGGTCATCCAAGGCATAGGGGAGAGCGGGGGACAGGGAGACACTTTTTTTATTTTCAAGTGTTCCAAAATATTGGCAATAACGAGTTAAATGAGATCACGCACATATTATAGATAATGACGTTGGGTATATGGTCCAGTAGTTTCAGGTTCCTACCTTTTATAGGTTTGGAGAAATTTTGAGTTACGTCCACGCTCGTTAAGTGTCTCACTGTGCCCCGGGGGCGGGGCACAGTGAGACAGCAGACGGGGCACAGTGAGACAGGGCATCTGCTGCCATAACTGCCGATCCTCAGGACCTGTGGAATTGTTCTATCAATTGTTGCTACAGAAACTACTGTACTCTTATAAAAGCAGCTGTCTAGGTGATTTTTTAGGTCCTTTTTTGAGCATGTTTCAAAAGTTCATCGCACAGGACACATGCACGACTTATTTAACCTGCCGCACCTGTTACATACTAATCAAAATTCTTTCTGATGCTTCCCTTTGGATATTACTCACTAAAATCAGTAGTTTATAGCAGGCATTTTGTTTTTAATAGTGAATTGTGAGCTATGCATTACATTCAGGTCGTTTTGAGTGTATTTTGTGATGTCTCACTGTACCCCGCCTCAAACTGTCTCACTGTGCCCCATGCAGCTCTCTTTATAAAATTTTTGAATCCTGCGGACCGGGTGCCCGTATTGGGGTTCATCATCTCACTAAACTAAGACAAATAATCAAGGTTTGAATCCCTGGCAATTGATTTGCATTACACTATTTTTCTTGGGATTTGTAACAAAAAGTTGTTTAGCAAAATTATTTATTTTTACTGGCCAAAAACCAAATTATTGAAATTCCACTCTGGATATGCTGTGTAGGTATTCAGGATGTAGGACAGTCTCTCACTTACTTACTTTTTGTTCTATACAAAAGTGGGCTGATTTGTAAACAGTACCAGCTAGATGCTAAGGGCTTTGTCTCACTGTGCCCGCCTTCTCACTGTGCCCCGCTCTCCCCTACAAAATATTAGGATAAAAATGACTGGCCATAACTGTATGATTGTCTTCAAATAATGAAATCTTTTTCCAAATCTGAAATGGCTCAGAAATGTGTTTGTGTAAGAATTTGGATTTTATCAGAGAATTTATATAAATTCCATATAAATTTGTATTAATATGAAAATCATGATCTTCGATTAATTTTTATTTTGGCTGCATGTGCAAGGAACATATTTGCCATGTGATACATTCAATAAATCAAAATGGATTCATTTCCTTTTGTTTTTAGCCTGAATGTAAACGTTTGACCAAAAATATCATATTACAGGAATTCGCGTTGCAGTTGACTTGTGTCAAGTTGTGGAGCTTGAAAACTCGTGAAATAGTATTTTGGCTCTTGTGCAGAAACCAATCAATTAAATTTGCTTATGAACCTAGCAATCGAAGGGCAGTAGGTTAGGGAATGGTCCTGCTAAGTTTTGGTGCTCAGAAATTGGTTAAAGTAGAATAATTGAGAAAAAAATATTTGTAATCGTGATGTATGGTGCACAGATGACGTGTGGTACAAGCAAAATGAGATCTACTCAACCGTGAAAGATTACTGCCAGTAAAAGAAAGAGAGAGAGGTGACCATGATACATGTCAAAAACAAACAGAAACTGCTAGAAATCAACTGTGAATCATATCACTCAGGTTGCCATCCTCAATCTTCTATAGTACAAGTGAATCAATTTACTGGCCCATATTTGACAAGTCAAGACCGCATAGGCCTATTTCTGAAAGCGCACTGATTCAGAATATAATTAAACACCAATACCTTTTGTGACCATACTATTACATCAAGTCGTATTATACATAGGGAGATTATTTTATATCTATCTATCTATCTATCTATCTATCTATCTATCTATCTATCTATCTATCTATCTATCTATCTATCTGTCTATCTGTCTATCTATCTATCTATCTAGGCCTATCTATCTATCTCTATCCATCTATTTGTCTTGCTGTCTATCTATCTGTCTGTCTAGCTGTCTACCCATCTATCTATATATATCTACCTGCCTGCCTACCTATCTATCTACTGATCTATCTACCTCTCTTTCTATCTATTTGTTTATCTATCTATATATTTATCTACCAATTCATCTATCGAACACTAGTATCAGGAGTATTCAGAAAGAAAGTTTGTAAATTGTGGAATTTTAATGACCAGCCTATTTTTTTTTTATAGTCAACGCAGAGCCAATGGTCAGAGATTCACAAAATGCGTTCTGAGATCACCAAACGTAGGGCTATTCTGAAAAAGTCTTTACGAATCAGTACCTGCTTACCAATCAAAGTTATCAAACTGTGAAACATGTACACTTGGCAATTGACAGGGGATCACGGGAGAGACTGTAAGTTTGTTTTGGTTTGCATGAAGAAAAAACAGATACGAAATGTTTTTATTCACGGTTACCTTGTACACACAGAACTGTGTAATCAGTCACAACTGAGTGGTTTTCTACCATACGTCACGTTTAACAAAATTGCATGATTATCAGTGTCCACAAGTCTACTGCTACGCGATTTCCTGTAAGTAGCCTAACCCTAAATAACTTGATATTTCAAGATTTGTTTCAGATTTCTTGAAAGTTGGGAACTTTAAACAGACTTTTGTAAATCCTGCTGACTCAGCTGAAGTCTAGAAAGTCATTACCCTTTTGAGAAATGCCAGTTCAGGTTATGATGACATTCACTCTGATGTTATAAAAAAAACATATCCCATATATCTCCAACCCCTCACACATTTGATAAATTGTTCACGCTCCCAGGGATTTTTTCCAGACAAGATGAAAATTGCGAAAGTGATTCCCTTATACAAATCAGGTGATTCAATGAATATCAGTAATTATAGGCCAGTATCTATACTTCCAGTTTTTTCTAAAATATTAGAAAGAATCATGTATGACCGAATTTTCTCATTCATCAAGACACATTACATTTTATATAGATATCAATTTGGTTTCCGTGAAGGGCATACAACATGGCCTTAATGGTTTTAGTTGACAAAATATCTTCAGCTATGAACAATGGCGAATTTGCCATTGGTGTCTTTCTTGATTTTAAAAAGGCATTTGACACTGTTGATCACAACATTCCTCTGCAGAAGTTTAATAAGTATGGGATAAGAGGCAGTGCTTTTGCATGGCTAAAGGACTATTTAAAATGCAGAGAACAGTTTGTATCCTTTGATAATATAACGTCTGACAGAAACGTGATAAAATGCGGTGTTCCACAAGGATCAATCCTGGGGCCCTTCCTCTTTTTGCTTCATATAAATGACATTGTGAATGTATCAAAAATATTATTACCCATATTATTTCTTCAAAGATTTAAATATTCTAAAACTTTCACATGTTTACATCCAGCGTATAATGATTTTTCTACATAAGTTTTCAAAAGGGCCTTTTACCCAAAATCTTCAATGACTCTAATGTTGTCCCGAGAAAAACCCGTCAATCCAATAGCTTCTATGTGCCTCGCTGCAAGATCCATCTCTAAGAAAAATCAATCAAATTTCAAGGTGTAAAATATTGGAATAAGATTAGTCCCCTTGTTGACACAAACTGCAGCACTCAAACATATAAGAAAAGATTAAAAGTTTAATATTTTTCTCTCTCTTAGGGCCAACAGGCATGAATAGGGTATTTAATATTTTAGATAAAACCTACAGAAGAACAGATGCTACACAGCTGCCGCAAGGGGCCTCCCTGGGCTTTCTTGTCAGATTTCCCCATCCACCCTAAGGGGTGGTAAACGTGATTTGGTAGCCCTGCAATGTGAGGTAACCCTGCGCAGCTCCATTAGCTTGGAGATGTATATTATTATATTCTGTTGTATATATATATTTCGATGGTGAAAGTGCAAAACATCGTAAGTTAAAAAAAGATGTTTTTCAGAAATTGGAAAAAACTATCACAGATAATTTTTTATGGTAATGTTCATTTATATGAGAGTTAGGCTCTACGTCGTTTATAGAAAGTGAGACCCTGTTTTAGCATAATTTTTTGTCATAGGTCATTGACCCCTGCATTGATGCTACCGTCAGGTATGAATGAAAATGTCTAGTTACAAGGTTTTGCACTTTCACTTTTTGCAAGTTAGTGAAAGTGCAAAACCTCGTAACTCGATCATTTGTCACATTTCTAAGCAACTTGCAGCATTGAATGTACTTCCAATCTATAGCTATACAGTAAAAATTATGATTTGACCATAATAAATAACAAGTGCTAATTTTAATTAGTGGCTACAATAGCAAGAATGAGGAAAATAGCAATTTTTCAAATTTTCATGCAAAATTTTTTTCAATAGCCTACATCACTAAAACAAATATAGGGAGGTATAGATTTTTTAATAGGGAAATTTCCTGAGAGCCTTAAAAAAGTGCCGCAATCATTGTTTTTCAAAAAAAGTTGAAATATCCGAAAATATGAGCTTCTAAGTTCTGATTTGAGTTACGAGGTTTTGCACTTTCACTTTTTGGAACAAATCGACCTACAAGGTTTGGTGAAATCATTCTGTTACCAGTGTGTTACAGCTTCAAAAAACAGCAAACTCGAAAGGTGACCAATTGACAACATGTATTGGATATTGAAATAGTCATTCCACCCAAAATCTAAAAATGGCAAAATTTTGACATACGAGGTTTTGCACTTTCACCATCGATATGTAACTTAAGCAATGCACTTGGATGTATTTTGTTGACAATATTATAATTGACTTCTTACCAAATGGATAATGCTTCACTGTGTACTTTAACTTACTATGATGTGTCAATTTGTGAAACTGATGCATCTCCTCATCCTTACTTTTTGTCCTTCTTGCATCTCCTCCCAACATCTCCTCCTCCATATATTTGCACCTCCTTGCATCTCCTGTTCCATGCATCTCCTCCTTCATACTCTAGCGCCTCCTTGCATCTCCTCTTCCATGCATCTCCTCCTCCATACACTAGCGCCTCCTTGCATCTCCTCTTCATGCATCTCCTCCTCCATACACTAGCGCCTCTTCGCATCTCCTCTTTCATGCATCTCCTCCTCCTTACTTTTCTTTCTCCTTGTATTTCCTCCTCAAATCTCTTCTTCCATGCATCTCCCTCCTTAATTTTCTTCCTGCTTGCATCTTCTCATCCATGCATTTCCACCTCCTCGCATCTCCTCTTCTATTAATCACCTCCTTACATTTCTTTGTCCTTGTATCTCCTCCCTGCATCTCCTCCTCCATGCATTCCCATCTCCTCGCATCTCCTCTTCTATGCTTCACCTCCTCCTTACTTTTCTTCCTCCTTGTATCTCCTCCCTGCATCTCCTCCCTGCATCTCCTCCCTGCGTCTCCTCCTCCATGCATTTCCACACCTTCACATCTCCTCTTCCATGCATCTCCTCTTCCTTACTTTTCTTCCTCCTTGTATCTCCTCCCTGCATCTCCTCCTCCAAGCTTTTACACCACCATGCATTTTCTCCAACTCCATCAGCGCAGTATTATTAGGATACCATTTTCCCTAATATTCACATCCGCTTCATACCCCTTTGTATCTTTTTCATTTTATCAATCACCTCCTCTTCTTGCCAAATTCTCCTAATCTTCCTCTTCACGGTTGATGACTGAATGCAGCGAGTGAATCAATGCAGTGGGCGACAGCATACACAGGATACAAAAAACATAGGCTGTGCAGCAGCAAACCTTCAGCGAATAACACCTTTAGAAGATGACAATTGCACCAGATAAATGGGTGTTTCCCGCAATCATTCGAAAAGAGTTTTACACCTCAAAAAGCACTGCTATATTGTACAAGGAAGGATGTGTGTGGAAAATTTCATTGCTGTATATGCAAAAGTGGACAAGTTTTGGCTGTGATATGAAAAAAATTGTTTGTGATATTTTTTCTCAATATTACAAAAAGTGTAGAATATCTATCAGTGAGACCATGAAATGGCACAACTAGACCTTATTAAGCCATATGTGTACCAATCTTTATCCATATTCATGCAATACTGATTGAGTGTTGGGTCAGAAAAAAAATAATTTTTTTTTCAATATTTCAAAAAGTATATACAATTTTCCCTCAGACCTTTCAAAAGTCCTAACTAGACCATAATAGGCTATTATTTGTACCAAACTTTATATGTACATACAAAAGTGAGCAAGTTTTAGCCCGAAAATCAAAAAAAATTTATTTTTCTCCTTTTTCAAAAAGTATAGAATATGTATCAATGAGACATTAAAAGGCACAACTAGACCAAATCAGCCACATCTGTACCAAATTGCATCCATGCACATGCAATAGTGACTGAGTCTTGGCCCCGAAACGAATACAAATAATTTTTATATTAATTATTTAAAAAAAAAAGGAATATCTATCCATCAGACCATTAAAAGGCCCAATTATACCATGGGGCATAGTCAGGGCCGGATTAAGAGACTTGGAGGCCCTGGGCACAATGAGGCACTGAGGCCCCCACACTTTCCGTTTGTTCATTCATGATGTAAAATTTCGATATAATACACATACTTGCATTATGCGTTGCTTACAAGAATTTGGAAATCTATAATTTTCCTAAGATCACCAACATTGAGACTTTCTGTTGGTCATAAAATAATCCACCCAGTACCCAATATCCTAAAACAATAATTGCCGATGATGGTGATTAAATAAACACAAAAATAATACTCGTAAGTCTTCACACTTATTCTCAGTGACAGCATCACAAATCCATTTCGATGGATAAAGATTACTCAAGTATGTTTGAAAGATGATCTTGAAACCTTTCTGTTTGACAGTTACATCAGGAAAATCACAAATGAAATCCATATGTATACAGACCTTATAAAGAAATGGTGACCACAGGAGGAACATTTTACTTTTAATAGCCAGTGTCAAAAATTTAATCCAGAATATGGTTTACAAATGTATTATACATTAGTTTGACTTTTTTTATGGTCTCTGTCTTCCAAAGATTTTATCTTCTTGGATACCACTGCATTTAACATAATCCAATTGGCCTGTTGTATACAATTTCATATTCCTGTAAAAATGCTCGCAGTCCAAAACCAGCAAAAAAAGAAATCATTTGGTCAGACTTCTAAAAACCATGAAGTTTAGACTTTCTGCAAATGATCAAGATATTCTAAGAACCTACATAAGAATATAGAATAGGAATACCATATTGACTCTTGGTCTCCGGAGATACCAAAAAAGGTACAGTCTTGAAATATTGCACTCATTTCGTCAATACTGAGGGCAAATTACCTTGGTGTTGGACCCAAAGGGAGCCTCTATTTGAAGGAGGCCCTTATTTATTGGGAAAGCACCTAACCTGGGCCTCTATTTGAGGTGGGCCTCTATTCTAGGGGCCCAAGTACAGTGATTTATGTGGTCTGCATTACCATTCATAATCAATAAGGCTTAGTTGTGTAATGTTTTATGTCATCGGGAAAGTGTGAATTGTGAATACCTGTTTCTTCTTGACCTTCGATCTTTTTTTTTTCGATTTTTGTGAGGCCCCCCTTGCTATGTGAGGCCCTGGGCACAGTGCCCACTGTGCCCTATGGATAATCCGGCCCTGGGCATAGTGGTTATATGTGTACCATATTTCATCCATATACAATATTGTACATTTAATAGAGGCAGAGTGCTGGCCCAGAAACCATCTATCCGACAACATTTTACCCAAGTGATTACAATACCTTCTTCGAACTTTGTTCACCGAAGGTAACAAAAAGATGTAGGGGATTCATGCAATTAAAAAAATGATGATAAACAAGTGAGAGATCACATCTATAGGATGCAAGGGTGTAACCAAGGAGCACACAACATAAACCAAAACTCCTTCATCATGACATCATTGAATGGGTTAAGTTCCCATGACGTCAACACTCAAGTATCAAAAAAAAAAAAGTTGAGTGAAAGTTAACATTGTAGAGTCCATGAGAGTCTCTCCAGTTGTCACCATCAGAATGGACATACAAAAACAACCCAGATGAGCATCTCATATTGAAGACATCAAACCTGAGGCATCAGGCACATCATCTGCAGATGGTGTAGTAGCCCACTTAAGCCAATACGCCTTTGAGTAATTCACTGGAGTGAGTTCTTCAATTGACCAATTTTTCATTATGTTACATGGAATTCCTCCATATATTTCCTTTGCGGGGGATTTGCACAAATTGTTTCTCCTTCTTTTATTTTTACCAAATAAGAAAATAGGTAAATTCTTGATACCAAATAAGAAAATAGGTAAATTCTTGAGACCATTCAAGTCCACATCAAACTCCAATGGCTGTACCATCGCAGATATTTCCAAGGCTTTGGAGTCGGATTCGGAGCCAGGAATCAGAATCGTGGAGTCAGAGGTTTTTGGATGGAGTCGGAGGAAGAGTTGGATTCAAACTTTGATTTTCAGGTGGAGTCGAGGTCGGATTTGAAAATTGAATTGGTGACTCCTGATTCCTAAAAATAATTATTATAATTTACAAATACACAGTTACGAAAATGCAAAATGTATACCTACAGAAACTTCAAAAAAAGGTATCATGTACAGAATGCTATGAAAAATTTACAGATAAATTTTTCTCTCCTGTTAATCATGTAATATTTGGGTGCAACATTAGCGGAATAATGCTGATAAGCTGAGTCAGGTGTCCGAGTCGGAGTGGGAGTCGCTTTTCAAAAAGAGTGGGAGTTGGAGTTGGTTCATTTACTAACAGACTCCAAAAGCCTGCAAATTTCATTGCATTACTGATGCAATGCTTGAATCATAACAATGAGATTTCCCTCTATATCTACAAGCATGGGCAATGATTATGTATCCGTGAAATTTACACCAAGTGCCAAGTTATTATGCAGCGATTGTCTTTGGCCCTATCTTCAAAAGTATTAGGGATATTTTCATATCCTTGGTCAATAAGAGTGGGTTAGAGTGGAATATAATGCTATATACATTTTGTCCCATTCCGTTCATGCAGTCAAGTTATTAGGTACACTGGCATGTTGCTTTCAAATATAAGCAAAGACTCTGAAATCTAGAATGATAAAGATCTGGATATGTTCCTAATATTCATTTCCATAATGTTATACCATATTCCAAGGCTTTCATGTCTTCAGTTGGAAGCAATGCACTGTATTCTGTTCCATTGGAATACCATTGGATTTAGCTAAAATTCCACCTGCAAAGCCTCTCTTGAGTTGGAAAAAAGTAATTTTAGTAAAAACACTCCTACAAGGCCTATATACTTGATGCCATTGACTTTGTCCTGTGCCAAATACAGCCAATTCTGGACTTAAATACAAAGCCATTCAAAAACTGGTTAAATGTCTTATTTCGATTCCCATTTGGATAATATTGCAATTCAAATATGACAAATCATCATTTTTTATTTGCTGTTGACTTTGGCGACTAGCTACGATCTGGCTGAAACTCCCGCTGCACAAAGTTAATAGCAAAAAGTAACCAACCAATCAGTTTTTACCTTCAGCGAACGAAGTTCGAAGAAGGTATTGTAATCACTTGGGTAAAAATGTTGTCCGTCCGCCGGGCGGGCGGGCGGGCGGTCGGGCGGCGGGCGGATAGATCGTTTCCGGGCCAGCACTCGGCCTCTATTGAGTGTACATGGATGAAATTTGGTACACATATAGCCTGTATGGTCTAGTTGTGCCTTTTGATGGTCTAATTGATAGATATTCAATACCTTTTGAAATAATTGAGAAAATATAAAAATTATTTTTGTTCGTTTCCGGGCCAAATCTCAGCCACTATTGCATGTGCACTTATGAAATTTGGTACAGATGTGGCCTATATGGTCTAGTTGTGCCTTTTGATGGTCTCATTGATGGATATTCTATACTTTTTGCAAAAATTTGGAAAATAGAAAAATATGTATTTTTTTAGTTTTTTGAGCTGAGACTCGGTCACTATTGCATGTAAATGGATACGGTTTGCTACACACATGGCCTATAAGGTCTAGTTGTGCCCTTTGAAAGGTCTGGTGGAAAATATTAAATGCTATTTGAAATATTGAAAAAAAAGAGAAAAAATATATTTTTTGTTTCTGGCCCAAGACTTGGTCACTATTGCATGTACATGGATAAAGTTTGGTACACATATGACTTATGTGGTTTAGTTGTGCCCTTTCATGGTCTGACTGATACATATTCTATACTTTTTGTAATATTGAGAAAAAATATTAAAAATACTTATTTTCTTGTAGGAGCCAAAACGTGCCCACTATTGCATATACAGCAATGCCATTTCCTACACGTATCACCTATAAAATGTAGCAGTGCTTTTTGACTTGTATTTAACACTTTTTGAATGATCGGAAAAAAATTGGTGCATGCATAAAACCGTACCATAATATAAGTAAATTAGTATAATAAGGCCTTTCCCTGCTTTTACAAACCCTGGCAAACACACAGGTAGATCGCAGGGCAGCAGGCAATTAACAGATAATAGAATGCCATTACTCGACCACTGTTGCATACCTATAATATACGGAATTTGGTAAACACACCAATTTTATGATGTAATTGTAGTCTTCTAAATGTGTTATTCGCTGAAGGTTTGCTGCTGCGCAGCCTATGTTTTTAAATGATATGACCTATTTCCAGTCCAAGGGAGGCCTTGTATGTCAAAATGCAGGTAAATCCAATGGTATTCCAATGGAGCAGAATAAAGCGCATTGCTTCCAACTGAAGACATGAAAGCTTCTGAATGTGGTGTAACTTATCGGAAATTAATATTAGGAATATATCCAGGCCATTATCACTCGAGATTGTAACGTTTTTGTCCATATATGCTTGCGATGTGCAGTACAAAATAACTTGGCACACCTATAACCTCTAATATAGGCCTAATATGGCATTATTTGTGGCTGTGTGAACAGAATGGGACAAAATTAATACCAACTAATCTTCTACCCTAATCCACCCTTGTGGGCGAAGGAAATAAAAATATTTCAAACGCTTTTTGGATGCCAAAAAACCATCACTGCCTAATAACTTTGCACTTCATATAAGCTAGATTGAGTCGTGCAAAAACAAATTGAATCCCAATTCCAAAAGGGGAAGCAATGGAGAACAATGTAAAATTACTTAGCAGTCACTTTACTGTTTTGATTGCATTTATGGAACATCTACAAAAAATGGTAATGATTTTCACGCTTCAAGAGCAATGCTTGCTTGTGACAATGTCTCTACTGACATTGTGTCTAATATAAAAAGGTGCTTTTCAAAAGAATTTGGATATTCCAAATAGCACTATGAGGATATTTAAAAAGGTCAAATATCCCCCTAGATGCTATTTGGATATTTCATCGGACCTTACCTCATCAGATGATATTCCATTAGATGCTTTGCCTGACCATCTTAAGCTTTGGCTGAACATATGGAGCTTTGGCAGCTGCCAATTATTCTCTGGGTCCTATTTTGACGTTACCATGCTATACAGTAGAGTTGCCTGTTTTTTTTTGGCAAAAACATGCGATGTTTACAGCCCTGAAACTCACGTACTACTAGCAGGAAAATTATGAATGTTTGGGGATACGTCAGTCAATAACTGAATTTTATCACCTGCTTTTCAGAATTCATCCACGATTTTTTTAAGCAGTCAATGAGACTATTTCTTTCAACATGAAAAACATAAAAGATCGCAATTTTCATGTTCATCATGCTGCTATCTTTTTTGCAAAACACACAATGTTCAGAGACCTGAAACTCAAAATGTTTGTTTGTTTGTGTTTTACGCCTCTGCAGCACCTTAGTGGGCTATATCGAGGCAGGCGATCGCCATATGATGATGAGATGAGAGGACTGTGAGTCTGGTACATACCCTATTAATTCAGGGATGCCCAGGGTCTTTCAGTTGCCCCAGCATAGAACACTGGATACAACCCGCCTCCATTTAATGTCCCATGGGCTCGGACTAAATTGAGTTCCAGGGTGGGATTCGAACCCACGCCCTCAGAGCCAGTGGTTGTGCAAACAAGCACTCTTAACCATTAGGCCACGCAGGAACTCTCCTGAAACTCAAATAATATGAATAGAAAAATTATGAAAGTTAGGAAATATTTCAGTTAATACCTGAATTTTATAACCTACTTTTCAGAATTCACCTACTACTTCTACTTCTGTGTTCATACTGTGAAGACCGCAATGTTGCAGTGTAATTCACAAGTCGGTGCGTGGTGCTTCCGGTGCAAGTATTTGTCCACAGTGTTTATATTTACATATGTACACATCCGTATTCCAACCCCGTGCATTATTTCCAGTTTATTTACATCCGTACATTGATCTGTATATTAATCCAGATCTGCTGTTGTACGATCTGCTCGTATTTCAAGTTATTCATAAATGACTCATTTACATTACAGAGCTATCATGATGATTGTGGTTAGATATGTAATCCATTTTGTACACATAATAGCGGTGATTACGTATATAATCCAATTCATAATCCAATTTTACAGATATGTAGCTCTACTTATTTGAATCAATCAAGAAGGTCAGTTGATACACATGGCTGGGCAGCTAATTGCTACCCTACCTGATGAGTAATCCTTTATGATTATATAATGGTATGTGTGGCCTCTTCTGCTCCTTGGGTCTTGGTTTTCCAGGCCTCCTCTTCTTCTCTCTTGGCCGTTAGTGACTGCCCTACCTTAGCATTTCATATCACATGCTGCATTTTCTTTTTGCCCTTCTAATCCCTTTTCTTTTTAGTTTGGAGTGTGCTGAATTTACCATACGTCCTACTCAATTCAGGCTGGGCCGTTAATTACTGCCCTACCATGTGGTCACTCATGACCTTCTAGGGTAAGTTTCTTCTTTCCCCTTCTAGTTAGTTCTATGCGAACTGGGTTATTGTTTGCCGACAACTGTCTACTGGAGTCCTGCTAATCTCTAGGTTGGGCCGCTATTTGCTGCCCTGCCATATCATCACCATCTTGCTCTGCTCATCATTTCCCACTTAACAGTCACTGGCCTTGCAATTGCCCTGCGCTGAACTTCAATGCCCTCTTGTGTTGTAGAAGAGATAGCTTTTGATTTTCGATTTGATTTATTTAACCAATTCATCAGTGCATATACATCCAGTGTGCGGCATATAATGAAATAAGCAATAACGACGTAATGAGGAATGAAGTATACGCAGCGATGAAAAAGTTAGGATGGCAGTGCATGACAGCCAAAAGTTCTAACAAATAGTGTCCCAAATAGTTCCCAACCATGGGACACTATTTGGTCACTATTAGATGTAGAAAAGATGGCTGTAAAATATATTATACATAGCACATTAGAACTTTTGTAAAAGTTCAGTAGAATATGTGGCTTGGATGCAATTTTTGGATATTTTGTTAGGAATATTTGCGAAGCATGGTGAGATGCTAGAAATTATGACAAAAACCTATTTTAGTTTCTGGCATGCAAAAAAATCAGCCTGATTTGCAAATCGGGCATGTTGACCTTTTGGTTGTAACAATGCTCACTCTTTTTTACTACTAGTGGAAAAAAAAAGCAATTTCAAGAACTACCTTGAAATGGGAAGAACATTTATGCACTTATAAATGTGTTTATGTGATGAATTCCTGATTAATCGGACTACCCCAGTATGACAGAATTAATTAATTTAATTACTGCAATATGATGATGTTAGTGAAAATTACAAAATTGTATTCAAACCAGAAGAATGAAATAGGTTTAAAACACATTTTTCTGCTGGTCTGGGTTCTCTCCACTAAGCCAGGTTGGACTAGCACTGTCTTGAAGCCCCTATGTACAAAAAGACAATCGCAACAATTTTGAATTAACATCGTACAGTATAATTTAATACTAAGTAATAGGGAAACTCAGTCTATAATGTGAATCATAAGTTCCTAACAAATATTGGATTTTTTTTTTATTGTGAAGAACAATGTATTTGGTGATATTAGAATTGTCTCTTCATTGTCATTAGTGTCACCTTGAAAAGACAGTTCCAATGAGACAATCAAATTGATAAAATAATTTTGGACTATGCTGCATTAATTGCTATCAAGCACCTCAGGTTTATAAAGCATTTAATTTTTGTTACCAAAATGTTTAAAGCCCAAGAAAGATTTTTAAGTTATCTTGATATAAGGAGTGCATGCTTAGTTTGCTCCAAGTATCTGTACTGACAGATTAAGATGGTTTGCACATGTTTTGCCCTAGTACATATGTACTCTGTACTTCCTATTTTTTTCATAATGAAGGACTCCGAGGTTAAAATATTTTAAATGGTCATTTACCTCCAACCCTTGGCTACCATTGCTACTGTTTTACTCCAAAAATACTGTTAAAAGGTAATTTACATCATGTCAGAGCATCATTTATTATGTTGTTTTTCTTACACATGGGTGGCAATTGATTGCTGTCTTTGCAGCTGTGTTGAGTGTTGAGGGTTTATTCACCTGGCAATTTTACTTACAGTTGCTTCTTTTATCTCAACAGGTTGGGATGGAAGTGACGCTGGATTGAGGACAAGGTTGCAGGAAGTCATCAACCGGATGAATGAAGAAGCAGAGAAAATGCCAGGTGAACGATTGTGGAGGAGAAAAGAGGTGAAAAGGCTGAAGATCCGGATTGATGCGGAGAAAATGGAATATCACAAAGTTAGATTAAGGGAGCTGAAAAACAGGCCAGAAGAGGAGATTTACAAACTCCTTGTGGAACATGCTGGCAAGACACAATCAGCACTGTTGAAGCAGAAAGAAAGAGAATTTGAAGAGCTGGATAAGAAGCTCAAAATAGAGACTGACAAATTCCTTGAAGACCTGGGACATGCTAATAACAAGGAGTCAGTGCTCTTTAGGCTCAGGGGAGAAATTGAAGATCTGGAAAAAAACAATGGTCTGGTGGGACGCCAACCTGCTGGGGGAAGAGCTGCTGAACTCACAAGGAAGAGAAGAGAATGTGATAAGCTGGAAAAGGAGGTTCGAGTACTTCGAGAATTCAGCATTAGTCACATAGAAAGGATTGAACAGGTAAGAGGAGGCAGAGAGGTAGACAAATTTCAATTAAAAAGTAACAGGAGGAAGAGGAATGAAGAGGTATTTTGGTTAACATGTATCAAGCTGCGTTCACCCAAAATGTATTTTCAAAAGGTAAAATGTGTATGAGGATGCATGAGAAATGTAAGCTAATTTTCAGGAATCAGTGAGGACCTTCATGAGTGTAGAATTTGATTGCCAAAATGTTCCATGTAAAATTTTTCAATATTTTATACTGTATAATATTATCCTGAATTGTTCCAACAAAGGCATCATTCCGACACTATAAAATTCTCAGTAATACTCTAAATGGCTAATGGTTGGGCTTTTTTTTTTAATACTGCACTGCAATACCCTTAAATGATGCTCAATTAAAAGCATTTGTGCATTTTTTTCCAAATTTTCGACCACAGGCTTTGCAGGAAATGCAGTCAACACAGAAATCATTTGCACACTTTAATTCTTCATCATATATCACAGGTTAGGATCATACGCATTTCGTTTTTCACCAAAATTAATTTCTTGGAATGAAAAACAAATTGAATTTTGATGACAAAAAAATATTTGCACACTTCAGCCAACTACCAGAAACAGAATTTTTAAAGATGAAACTCAATTTTTATTATTGAAATACTGTTGTTCATGATATCTTTAGTTTATTTATATCATTTAGGCATCATTTGGGGTTCACAGGTGTTACCCAAGAAAAGGATTCGATCTCATGTTCTTTTTCTATGTGTGGCTAGAGAAAACTGTTTGTTCAATATGCAACCAGAAAACGCCTAAAACAGTCATACTGGTAGAACCAAACTGAAAAAATTCTTAATAACGAGGCGTAATTTTGACCTTTGGGACTTCTTTGACAGTGAACTAAGAAAAATTGGCTTTAATCGCTTAGGAGAAAGTCGAATGGGATTATTAGTTGTTTCAAATTTTGAACTTTATCATTACCATCAGCCAGCCTGGAACAAGTGTTGCTTCATAGGGTAGCCCAAATGAGTGAACATTTCGCCAAAATGGTTGACTTTGTAAAAATAAGTTGTGAATAATGAAAACTATTTACTTCCATATTAATAATTTAGGCCATAGAGAAGCCCGTGTCAGGTGAGAGGCCACCTCCCAGGATTATATCTGAACTTACATTTTAGGTGCGTTTTCTTGTTGAAAGTATTGAACTTTTCAGGTGACATCACAAATTTTCATGTCAAACAGCACCAGTACAAATTGTTTTTCAACTAACAAAAATGCTTGATTTTTGTGACTTAGGTTAATTCTTTGAAAGGGGTTGTCAAAAATAAATTTGGAAATTTTATATAGTGTGATGTATATTTGCATTGCTTCATTTCATAACCATCACATAAATATGATTTGGATTAGATACCTTAAATTTTAGTTCAGAATAGCGAGTTCAAATTAAAATATACATGTGTGGGGCTAGAGGCCCCTGCATGCCATGGAGCATAAGGCCCCCTTCACTGGGGATCGAAGCTGCTTCAGGCACCATTTAATGATGTTTATTTTTCCTTAAATCTTGATAGAATAGCTAGTTAAAATAGAACAAATTTGTCCCAGGATTGAAACATGGCAAAAATCAGTAAAAAAATATTGGTCAGAACAGAAAAATTATGAAATTCAGAAAAAGTAAGTACAATGCATTAAAAAGGATCGAAGGAGCTGCATTTGCTTGCAAAAAAAATGCCGTAGGATTATGATAGGGGGGGGCTTCTTATCTGATGGGTGGGTAAGAAGGGAAAAATGGCCATAACTCCTATATTAAATTTGAGAGATATTTGTTTCACTAGTTATAAGAAGAGTCAATTGATCCGTTACTGACTGCATAGGCATTCAAATAGTAAACCATAAAATAGCACGTCGATGTTAAGGGGTTGGGGCTGCATGCCCCACCCTACTCTAATTATTGTATAGACAAGCTTAAGTGGGTCTTGATGATCAATGCATGATCATGCATGGAATATGCCATGCTTTAGATAGGAAGACCCACCTTGACCTGTCTACAAGTGGACTGCTCTTGCATTGCCACAGATCAGAACATATGCTGTCTTGTGTTGCCACCTAGTGATTAGTGTGCTATTCAGCGAGCTCCTGCGAGCAGTCCACCTAGTTTCGACCAGAAGAACACACACAATTTTGTCTGGAAGACACCGGGGGCTGTTTCTGAGTGTGCTGATGGCCTTGTCTACTTCCTTAGAGAATGTGATTGCCGAGTCTGACTCTGGTATACATCAATGTTGAATAGAAATTTTTTGAATGTGCAATGAAATTGGAACTATTTCTTGGGACAGCAATGCTGTAGCATAGGAAATCAACTTTTGTGCCAGGTGGCAGCAGCATGCAGTTCTCAGTTTCACCAGACTGCACCTTGACAATGTAGTTGTCAAGGATGGGAGACAAACTATAGGCTGAGCACCACACCTGCGACAAGGAAACGTGTCGCAGCTGTTTTGGGCTGTTTCCAGCCTAAATAAAGGTATGGCTAGATAGATGATGCTTTAAAACATGTGGTGTTAAAATTTCAAAGCATTCCTGTACTTTAAAGCATCAAAATTGGTCAATTTTCCCCGTTTACCAGCTAAAATGACACACATTCTGTGTTTGATATTTGCATAATTTGATAACCGTTGATTTGTTTGTTGTTCATACTTAAATAAGGGTGTAACCCCAGTGGTACATGCCTACCCAGTCTCACCTCCGTTGTCCAAGACCTTCAACAGCCCTGCCAATCCTCACCCCTTATATTATCAAGATTACCTCTTTTTCCAAATATACCTTTCTGATGAATCAACTCCCCCATCAATTCCTGGCCCCCTTCACTACTCTATTCACTATTATTTCCATTATTTCCTTTTCTGCAGACTCCATTCCTTCGACTGCTCACTTCCGTTTCGTCTGCTTTGTTGTGGTCCACGAGATCCACAATGTTATGCATCGTAGTTCCCCAATTGCTCACATTTCAAAGGGTGGCGCCACCATCATGCTTCCCGCCAAAACGATCCACACAATCCACACACTGCCTTTACAGCTGCTTATGAACTTATAGCTCTGGTGCTGTAGTCTGCTTTGTTCTCATCCACGAGGATTGCATTGTGCACAGTCCACACTCACAGTGCTGATTGCTGACACTTCAAAACATTCATGACAATTAGCACTTTCATCAAAGAACCATTCTAACAAATTATATTGCCGTTGTCATTGGCCTATTTTCCATTATCCACACACTTGCCTTTTGATTAAGACAGGCTTCAAACTTCATTTATGGACAATGTTTTCAATGTTTACATTATATTCCTCTGAATTAATACTGTTTTATGTCTCCTTTTACTGCTTATCTGTCATTTTACTGCTTCTCTATGACTTCACTGTTACACTGATTATTGCTTACATATGCTACAGTTTAACGATCTAAAATGAAATCTATGTCTCTGTCTTAATGTCAATACCAAAATAATGTAGGCCTACCTAAATTACCTTTCCCTGCAAAGACAGTTTAAATATGGAAACATATATTGACTCCATGGTTATTCACGTGTGCCTTAGTCAAATTTACCTTCACACCTATCCACAGCCCGATCAAAGAATTGCCAATTTAATCAGTCATTTCATTCCCCCTGTCTTTTCCCTTTACATGAATGATGAGTTTCCATTGGTCATCCCTGCCATCAATGCCAGCCTGCAGCAATGTCGCAGCATGTCCTGTCCACATCACTGTGTGTCTCAGTAACATTACTGCACCCCCCCCCCCCTGCACAAAACCAAAAAATATTTACAATTGCACTCCTCCTCATTTATTCATTTCTCACTGGGTTTTTCTAGTGTTTAATAAATTTGCAAACCTCATCTGAAGCTGTGAAGTTTTGTACTTCACACATCTTGTGCAAGTCGTTTTTATAATCTCTATTGCTCACACACAACAAGAGTTTCATTGATGGGCATTCATGCAGTTCATATCTCCAAAGAATAGTGATTGATTGAAACCACATTTTTTAAACTATCTATCTATCTATCTATCTATCTATCTATCTATCTATCTTGCAAACCATGAGTGCATGTACCCACTCTTTAAAAAAATTTCAAGTTTCGCCTTGTCCAGAAAAATATTTGCTAAAAGGTGCTCAAACTCCACTCAAATAATTTCTAATGTCATGATTGTCATCCAATGAACCTAAACGATGACATGAAACAAAAGAATTCCTCCGGTGTCAATATGAGTGAGAAACACTTTTAGAAGCTACAATTACACACATTTGGGGACTTATTTTTGTTAAACCGTTTAGATAGATAAATGTAGATAGATAGATAGATAGATAGATAGATAGATAGATAGATAGATAGATAGATAGATAGATAGATAGATAGATAGATAGACAGATAGATAGATAGATAGATAGGCAGGAAGGCAGATAGGTAAGTAGGTAGGTAGGTAGATAGGGTACAGTACAACCCCATAAATTTTCCGAGCTGATGCCCTCACTTGCACTCCTCTATAATCCCTGGCACATCCACTACTTTGCCCTCACTTGCTTGCCTTTGCCCCCTTGAGCAAACAAACCACTTTACCCCTGCCTGGTGTCCCCATCTATTGCATTATGATTCAATTACCCGATTTAACAGCTGCTGTTGATGTTCTAATAGCAATTTGTTTAATTGCAATTCACATAATTTCATATCACTGGAATAATGTGTAACCTAAAAGTATTTTCTCTTTAGAAATGCAACTGGATTTAGTGAAACTTATCACAAATTTAATCCTGAATTAATGAACATGAAATTACCTTTAAAATAATTAATTTTCCCAAAAGAT
Source organism: Platynereis dumerilii (assembly GCA_026936325.1). NCBI lineage: Eukaryota > Metazoa > Annelida > Polychaeta > Phyllodocida > Nereididae > Platynereis > Platynereis dumerilii. The sequence goes on from JAPTHN010000004.1 coordinate 2,756,473, forward strand.
TACCATTTGTATAAATTTGTATTTGTTGAGTTTATTGGATAAAATAATACATGTATATACTTTTTATTTTAAAAATGATATTTAGCACTGTATAATAAAGAAGTTCCAGCAATTAAGCATAAAATTTGAAAAAAAGTAACTAGGCAAGGGAACAAAAACAAATAAATAACTTGAAATGTTTTTGCAAGCTGATTTATGGAAACATCACATGCATGGATAAATTCAGCCATCAAATTCTAGTGCTTCAAATGAATTTCTCACACAGAAATAATTGCCCTACAGAGCCACAACTTACATCAAATTGAAGGAAATTAAATTTCCGAAACATTGGTGTCAGTTAGAATATGCTACACGATATTTACAGAGTTGTAATGTGCTGTTATCCTGAACTGTTTCATAGATAAAATTATTCTTTGATATGTTAACATGAATCTATTATAAACATGATTGACATTATTGGGACAAGTGATTTTAAGGATAAGAAACCAAAATATTTAGTGTGTTCAATTCAACAGAATACACATCATGTGGTGGCCATTTGTGATTTTCACACCTTTGGTGGAAATCAAAAATCATAATTCGCGAGCTAAAACGAAGCTTACGCTTGCCGATACAGTATTATTTCTTTCACCATTGTATTCTAGAACATCTAAATGATGCACCAATGTTTTTATATTATTTCTCTAGCTCAATTTCATTAGGGTGTCCCATTTTTCGAAAAGTTTTTCAGATCAAGCTCCTCTTGGGCTCAGTTGTGCTCCTATATGTACAAAGTTCCTACACCAAATTTCAGCCAAATCCATTAAGGGTTAGACCCCCCCTACCACCATCTTTGGAGGGCCCTTTGAGGAACCCGAAAATGACTATTTTCAAGCAAATGTGGCTATTTTCCTGCATGAAATGATTTAATCCCACAGAAACTGGTCAATTAGGGGTTTTTGAGGGTGCTGAGTTCACCTGTGATGATATTGAATCACCCAGAGGTCCAGATGAAGTCATAAGATGCAATAATTGGTCAATTTAACCCTCGGATACCCAAAATTGGCTATTTTTGAGCATAAAAAAGTATCTATTTTCCTACTTGAAATCAGTTAATGCCACTGAAACTGGTCAATCAGTTGTATTTGAGGGAGCTGAGTTCACCTAAGATGATAATGAATCACCCAGAAGTCAAGATGACTTCATAACATGCTATAATCGATAAATTCAGCTCACAGGTTGCCCAAAATAGGCTATTTTAAGAAATTTAATTTAAATAAATTAATACAGCTTATGTGCAATATAATCATCATGGCTGAATTAGGCTCATGGAATTTTACTCAATCTAAAAAAAACTAACATTTTTTAATACTATCCAAACAGGCTTAATGCCCAGTCAATGCTATCCTCATTTTTGGATGGCCTTTTTACATCAACAATGTGGCTGAATATTCTAATTTTGCTTCATCATTGCCTGGAACTTGGGGAAGGACATCCCTTCCTTGATCAAATGCATTAGTTTGAGGGATTCTGTTCAGATGTTGTTCAATAACTTGTCGAACATCTGGGAGCAGAAGACTGTTAAAAACTCTGAGCATAGATGATTAAAAATGGAAGGTTTTGCTTCATAGGCAACCGGACCCGGATCGCCTGAAAATAAATTTTGTTGAGGTTCTAAAGCTAAGACACAACAGGAAGGTTGAAACTGAAACAGAGAACTAAATGTTGATGTGAAGATTATCACCTCACACATGCAGTTGCCCATGGCTTGCCAAAGCTGAGAATATATTTGTTGTGCTGGCGAAAGTAAAGGAAAAATGAGAGAAGAGAATTTCTCCATTTCAAGACATCAAGCGTACCTGACAGAGCTTTTGGTTGTGCTCAGCCTTTTTCACAGTCCACTGCAGCCTGATGTTGGACATCTGTTGAACATGTAGTTGAACAACAGCTGAACATAGTTCCTCAAACTGATGCATTTGGAGCAGGAAAGCCTGTCCTTACCTGTGTTTCAGGTAATGATGCCCATTGACTTGAGTCGTTCATTAAAACTTCTTCATTGCTACAATTTGAGCATTGGCACATGACAAGAAATTGGTTAGCCTTGCCACCAGAAATTTCAGAAACTTAAACAATATGCAGCCATACTATGCAGCCATCTTCAACATCATCATATGCATTGTTATTGCAACTGATTCAGCCAGGAGGGAGTTCCAAGATGATTCATATGTGGCCATGGATGACACTTTGTTTTCATCATTAACAAATTGTCTTGTTGCCCATATTTGCACGGAATGAAGATGCCTCTATTCATTAAGATAAAGAATGACATGCCATAATTATGGTAAACCAAAAATAAATCTGCACTTAATTTTGTGATGACAATTCATGTAATATATATACATATTATAAAACTGATGAGAGTTTGTAAACTATACTTTTAGAAAATTGTTTGAATGATTGTACAAGCTACATGTGGTCATGATAATATTCTACCTGTACAAGTGTGTTCAGTGCTCTGTCCTCAGAATTTTGTAAAAATGGCAAATCAAAATAATTATGTTAGTAAGCTGCCAAATTAAATCGGCGCTTTTATGAAAAGCAAACCATAATATAGGCTTACCCTCAAATTTACAGGTAGATCATAATGATGACATAACATTGTATTCTAATAAACTTTCTGTCCTTCAAATATTGTTTAATTTTTCAATGGTGACCATTGTCCAATCAGCAGTCAGCGAAAGTTTCATGTCAGAGTGGCATTGATTTCGTTGCTGTGTTGTTGTGCCTTTTTTCCACAATAACTTATTTTCTGCTCAATTATCAGTGATCAAATTATATGTATGATATGTTAGATAATTTTGTCTGACAAATGATGTTGTCAGCTGAACGAAATACCTATTTCTTTACTTCTAATGAATTTTTATTTTATGATTTTTATTTTATTTATTTATCACTGAGTCAAAAAGTGGGTTTACCAAACATTGATATATCCCTTTTCAACGAATTCTTGGCTTTCAGGAAAGATATTGAAACTTAGTCAGACTGACAGATAGCTCTTGGCATTCAGCTTGTTATGGGGTTAAATAAATCATAATTTAGTTGGTATTGACTTTAGTGCAGGAATTAATGTACCATCATAATTTTAAAACGTGGAACAATATTACAAATCAACAGTTCCCTATGTTGTTGTGTTTAATTAGCACCAGAGGACAGCAGTGTAGGGGGTTTTCCCAGAAGGGCATGGAAGTGAGAGCAAGTGAGTGCCTCAGCAGAGATGTGAGTGGTTGGAAGTGAGGGCATCTTCCTGAGGGCATGGGATTTAGGAAAATTTATTGGGTTGTACTGTATGTAGGTAGATAGTTTAGATTGGGAGATGGTGATAACCACACCAAAAGTATTTTTTAAATTTCTGTATATTCATTTTACTTGTGATGATAACTACTCCTACGTCAGATTATTTTTAGTGTCACCCATCAGTTAAAAGGTTCTCATCAAACTTTCTAAAATCTTGGTTGCCCATTGAGTTTAAAAATCCTCAGGTTTAACCAGATGACCTCTTATGTTGCTTTCAGTTTGCAGTATGCTGTTTAATGTATGCAGTTTGTTGTTTTCTGTATGTAATCTTACAGTGGTCCCTGCCATGAACGACCTCCTAATGAGCGACCAGACCCCTATATGCGACCATAGACCCTCTGCATTAACGTTTTTCTTAATAAATATCACCCCAATATGCGACCAACCTGTCTAACGCGACCAACGACCGCAAAATTCGTATAAATTGGTTGATTCTGTCCTCATATGCGACCAGTAATTTACCTTGAATGACCAGTTGTCTGCAATGAAGCTACAACGTTTTGCATAACTTTACGTCCATGCAGTTGATTGCTTTCAGTTAATTGCAACTGAGTCACATGTGTATCAGCCATTAGGCCTATTGTAGCCTGATTGTACTTCAGTTCGGCAAAAGTCAAAATACGGCAGCGCTGCCATTTAAGGCATCCCCGCTGCTGTTTGAGGCATCCCCGATGCTGTTTGAGGCATCCCCGATGCTGTTTAAGGCAACGGTTGCCATATTTTGACCTTTTCGGTAACAAAAAAGTAGAATAACACCAAAAGTAGTCCACAGACACTTGGTTCCACTATATGTAATCGAGTACTTGTGTAAAGTAATCATTATTTATGATTACTTTGTGAATACTTCTTGAAATCCTAATGATTTGGTGTTCATTCAAATCCACAGCCCATATCATGTTATGTAATAGGATGATTTTTGTGATAAGATGCATAGAGTTCTCACTTTTTGTTGTTTGATATCTATAGGTTGCAGGGGGCTTTAATTGGGTTGGAACTGTGACCACGGGCTACAATAAAGACATTCTGTTACACTGCAAATCGTTTTGCCCAGATTTTTTAGCTCATTGGTCTAAGTCAAATTTGGTTTCGACTTCATCAAATGACAAAGTTAAAGGGGGTGAGCCATTTAATAATGGGGGGGGGGGATATAATAGTCGGGGGGGGGCGGGTTGGAGTTATCCTCGGTGAGAAATTATCAATTTCATGGTAATGGCAGCCATATTTATTATTTATTTCAAGCATGCAAAGTCCCTAAATATATATCATTCCCAAATCAAGCGATGTCTTATCAAGAAATACCCCCTCCAGAAGTTATTAATTTCAAGACTGCCCTTAAAGAATTTACTTATTTCACCAAAACTGAGCAAGAAATTATTTATCTAAAAAAAAACTCCCAGACCCCCCCCTTTAAGATTAAATGGTGGCCCCCTTCGTGATATTTCGCTGAAGTTTTTAGATAAAAGGAGCAGCCACATTTTCCACATAGCCTTTGTAGCAGGATTGTTCCTCCATTTAGGCCTACTGCAGAAATCAGCACCGGTGAGCAAATTTTCTTGGAACTGGCGCTATACAAATTATTATTGTTAATCTGTATAAGCCTACATATCAGGGATCAGAGAACAGCAACTAGAAACTTTCGCCAAATCCTTTGATATCAGAACACAAATGATATTGAATGCCATCTGTCTGACTGTGCAAAAATTAGCAGTCATTGATGCACTGGCCAAGATTTATGATGCCATTGAAAATGGATCAGTGTAGTCCACTTGGCAAATTCCAATAAATAGTATTTCTTGTTATTTCCAGTGACTGTCACTTAGGATCAAATTGAAATACTGTTACTCCCAACTAAATATTATGTCTCAGTTGATTTTAATTAGTACATTGACCAACTTATGATTAACGCAATTCGTGACTAGTGCAATTCATGAATTGATTAACTTAATAATCATGACTAAATTTTCCAAGGAGTTTAATTTTGGCTGACTGGTTAACTCAGTCAATTGACTGATTTTAGACCAACTTTAGTTAGCCATGTCTATGAGATTTTTTCCTAACTTAATTAGTCATTTTGACTGACTGTTCCAGTCAAAACGATTTTCAGTGTAGAAGCGTGGGATAACTGCGCTGCGCAAGGGTGTCAGAACAAGAAGGGGGGGGGGTAATTGTCCCTCCTTCCTTGGCCAAGGCAGGGGGTGGGGGTAGGGAAGCAAGGTATCCATGCATTTTGATCTTGAAGACAAAACGTTATTAGGTCTTAACTGTAATTTATTTACTCCAAAAGCATTATTAATGCCTTACTAAATTTTTGTCCTGCGAATTAGATTTGCCCGCTCTCATCTGAACACGAGGATGATTGGGAAGACAAGTTTGCAGACCTACAGAAAGTCACTCAAATTAAATTTCAAAAGTCATCATTAGAGAATGTAAAATTCACTTAAGTTATGACATGTAATCGTTCCCATAGAGATCTACAATTTCTCAAAGCCAAAGGAGCAAAATGTTGTGCCCTCAAGTCCCCCTGCTGAGCTTGTTTCTTTCCGGCACTCTTGAATACTGCAGGATCTGGCTGTATATTTCCTACTTAATTATTTCCTGCCTTTCAAGCAGCATGCAGCATTGGCACTCCGTATTTCTCAGAATGCCTCTCAAGCAATCTTGAAATGATCAGCTGGTGATAAGGTTTATAGTCTTGGTGTAATAACACCAAAATCAGTGGCCAGACACTCAAATTAGCAAAGTAGCTCTTAAAAGCGGCACATAAGTCACAAAATCTGGGATAGATTGACAATTTCCTTGGGCAGATCCAAAGAAATATATATTATCCCAATGTGGCAGCACTTGCACTATCCCCGATCATTAGCGCCACCTGCCGAGAAACGGCCGAAGCTCGGAGATGCCGAATTCGGCATCTTTCCGATGCCGTATGAGGCAACGGTTGCCGAAAATGGCATCGGGGGATGCCATATGAAGCAGCGTTGCCATATTTTGACTTTTGCCGAACTGACTTGAGAATCGTACCTGGCAGTTAAATACCAATCAAGAGCAGTACAGAGTAGGCCCTCTATTGTATTGCTTTTGACACAGGTCTCTCAATTGACAATTCAGTGAATTGACATGCATATCATCAACTTATCTTAGATCTTTTCTCAGTTTGAATATGTCAGGTATGGATTACATCTGCCTATAGAGGTTCTTTTTAATCCATGTGCTTCGCTTGGCTGGATGGCAAATAGGCAATCTTACAAAACATTATTTCTTCTGAACTACAAAAGCTGAGTCCAAGTAAATTTGTGTAATGATTCCACTCCCTTGAATTATGAGCAGCAATTAACAAATACTAATTGACAGGTAGACTGTAATGCAAAAGCTATTTGTTAGACTTGAAAGCATGTGGCTGTTTTGCTGAAGTGACCTCTGGTGTTGAGCAGCCAGCCAGCACCCCTGGTGGACATTATGGGAAAATAGGAACCTCTTCATTGCAGCAACTATGGCTTGGAACCACTGTTGGTCGTATATTGTAATTGAATGGTTGAATTCACATGGTTTATACAGCAATTTGGAATTAAGTTATCCAAATTGAAAAAATAAGTCATCATTTTAATTTAAGTATCAATTTAATAAAAGCTATATTCAATACAAATCAGGCATCGGTATTCGGTAATGCGCATCCCGTACCCCGATGAGAGGCCGTACCCCCACGAGAGACCGTACCCCCACGAGAGACCGCATGACTCATGCAGAAGGGGCGGTCTCATAACGCAGGGACCACTGTATTTGATTGTTTGTTGTCATCACCTATTTCTTGTTATGAATTGAAGAGTGCTCAGCGATAGGAATGTCCTGAGTCTACGTTGCCTACAGCAACGTGAAGACTGTGACCTCGGTCTAGCCGTGCTTAGTATAGTCAAGGAGGGTAAATCCGTCCACTTTTGGCTAATACTATATTCCTAGGACAATGTAAGTAGATATGAAAATAAAAATTAGGACCTTGGAAGGGGCTTGTTACATACTAATAGCAGCAGCCTAAAAAGGTCAAATATTCAAATATTTTTTGCTGAAACCATGGCAAAAAAAATTGAAGGTTTGGGCATCTAAATCCACCCACCTGCTGGTAAATCCGTCCAGCAGGGATGGTAAATCCGTCCACAGGGCTTAAACCTGCACAAACTTATCATATCTTGTTATTTTTTCAATTGTTGCAATTGATTAACATTTAGAAAGGATCTCGAGTGGATTTCAGGATAATAGGATGCTGATTACAATTATAATAGAAGAATTAAATAAGAGAGGTCCAGTTGACTATCAAGAATTTCAATTGACTGCCTAAATTACAATTGAAGAACTCTTTTCGCCCAATCAAGTGTTCTAACTACTCAATCTAGTTTCTTTAAACAGTGTTATGCCATTTATAAATATTAAAAGTCATCAAAGTTCTTTTAAACCCCATTTGAAGTAGGTGGACGGATTTACAATCACCAATTCAAGCAACTTTTAAAATAATGATGGTAATTGCGTCCACTTTTATTTCCAGTGTATCACCTTTCCAGGTTTTGCAATTAAGTTATTTAACAAACCCCCCCAAAAAACTAAAATTCTACATCTCGTTTAACAATTTTCCCCTTCAAACCGTTTTTTGTTAATTGAAATAGGCCCACATGCTGCCTACATGTATATCACAAAATGGCTGTGATGACGTCACAGGATTTCATAGTATTTTGTGGTTTGTTTTGAAATGTCCCTGAAAGAGCATTTAAAATGCTGTCAACACAATAAAATCGCAAAATTAGTTGAAAAACGAGTTTTTCTTTCTTCTACAACTTACAAAACTGTAACAAATGTATTTATATGCCTATATAAGGGGGTGAACGGATTTACCATCCTGGAAGGATTTACCATACTTGACTCTACTGCTTACCAATGTGATAAAGTCAAATAATAATCCAATTTATGAGCCAGTATTAATGAAAATAACTACAATGGAAGATTGTGAAGATCTATTTCCAGTCTGTGCTGTCACAAGATCCATGTTAAAGTCTGAATCACTGCAAAATCGAACTCAGGAAGAAGTCGTTCTATCTGACACTTTCTTTTCTGATCTTTCAACTTTGCATACTGAAGTCACTGACAAATCCATCGGATCGATGTGCAAATCAGGTCTTGTTCAAGCTCAGGAGATTGACAAACAATTATCTAAACTTTGTGAGGAGGCCTATTCGGTGGAGGAGATCAAATCAATGTCACGTGGTTATTATTTACACTCTGGTGTGTTAATGCGCAAATGGCAACCATCCGAAGCTTCTGCAGATCAGGACTGGCAAGTAGTACATCAAATCGTAATTCCCGAAAAACATAGACAGGATGTTATGGCTCTTGCGCATGATCACCCACTGTCAGGACATTTGGGCGTCAAGAAGACTTACAAGAGAATTTTACAACATTTCTTTTGTTCAGGAATGAAGAAAGAAATATCAAATTATTGTCAGACTTGTCATGTTTGTCAGATGGTAGGAAAACCCAATCAAGTAATTCCCAAGGCACCTCTCATTCCCATTCCTGTCGTAGATGAACCATTTAGCCATATCATTATTGACTGCGTGGGACCTCTCAAGAAAACTAAATTGGGAAATCAATATCTGCTTACGTTAATGTGTGTCACCACCAGATTTCCTGAGGCAATACCACTTCGAAATATCAAAGCAAGGACAATTGTGAAACACTTGATTAAATTCTTCACACTTTTTGGTATGCCTAAGTCTATTCAATCTGATCAGGGTTCCAACTTTATGTCCTCAGTCTTTCAACAAGTCATGTATGAATTGCAAATAATGCAATATAAATCTTCAGCATATCATCCTGAATCCCAGGGTGCTTTGGAGCGATTCCATCAGACTATGAAGACCATGATGAAAACCTACTGTTTAGAAAATGAACGTGATTGGGATGAAGGAATACCACTCTTATTATTTGCTATGAGGGAAGGAAGCCAGGATTCTCTTGGATTCAGTCCTTTTGATCTTGTTTTCGGTCACAACGTCAGAGGACCTCTGAAAATGCTGAAAGAAAAGTGGCTCGAAGGCAATCACCCATTGAACCTTCTGGATTATGTTTCTACTTTCAAGGATCGTTTGAAAAATGTTTGTGAAGTTGCCAGACAGAATTTGAAGTCTGCTCAAGCTACAATGAAGAAACATTATGATCGTAAAACATGCAAAAGAAGTTTTTCTCCTGGTGACAAAGTATTGTTGTTGCTACCAATTCCAGGTAATACATTACAAGCTGGCTACTGTGGTCCATATGAAGTAAAGAAGAAGATCAATGATGTTAATTATGTGATTGCTACCCCAGATAGAAGGAAATAAACGCGGTTATGCCACATAAACATGATCAAGAAATATCACACAAGAGGCTCTGATTCTGCTGCATTGCTTCCTGTGATAGTTGTTGAGAACTGCAAGTATGAAATAAATCCTGAAATTCAATTATTTGCAAAATCAGATGACGATTCGTTCACACTGCCCACGGTTGCAACTGGAACACGTTTAGATAATTCCAAGATTCTTCTAGATTTGAACAGCAAATGTGCTCATCTTTCTCCGGAACAAATATTACAAATAAAAGCATTATTTAAAGAATTCGAAGACATTTTTCCTGACGCTCCAAGCAGAACCAATGTATTACGTCATGACGTTGATGTTGGTAATTCAAGACCAATCAAACAACCCCCTTATCGAGTGGGGCCCCTCAAGCTAGAAAAGATTTAAAAAAGAAGTACAGTACATGCTGAAGCATCAATTAATTGAACCAAGTTCCAGTGCGTGGAGTTCCCCTTGTATTCTCATCCCGAAATCCGATGGAACCTCTCAATTTGTAACAGATTTTAGAAAGGTAAATGCTGTTACTGTTGCCGATACCTTCCCAATTCCAAGGATTGATGACTGCATTGATCGGGTAGGCCAAGCGAAAATTGTCAGTAAATTTGATCTCATGAAGGGCTACTGGCAAGTTCCACTGTCAAAAAGAGCAAAACAGCTGTCTGCTTTTATAACACCAGATGGTCTCTGGCAATATTGTGTTATGCCTTTTGGAATGAAAAATGCTTCAGGCAACTTTTCAACGCTTGATGAATCTAGTTCTTCGAGACCTTGAAGGTGTTCAAGTATACATAGATGATATCATTCTATATAGTAAAACTTGGGAAGAACATTTCACTCAGCTTACAAATTTATTCAAACGATTGAAAGAAACCAGTTTGACCGTCAATCTGGCTAAAAGTGATATCGGTAAAGCTCATGTCATTTACCTAGGACACGAAGTTGGTCAAGGTCAAGTTCGGCCACTTGATATTAAGATTCAAGCTGTCATCAATTTTCCTCCACCGTCTGACAAACGTGAACTTCGCAGATACTTGGGAATGGCTGGATATTATCGAAAATTTTGTAAAAACTTTGCTGATATCACATTACCACTGACGCAGCTAACAAAAGAAAATGAAAAATTCAATTGGACTGAAGAATGTCAAAAGGCGTTTGAGAGGATAAAGGCCATGTTGGCAAGTGGTCCAATTTTGGCTTCACCAAACTTTCAAGATGGCAGTTGACTCCAGTGATACTGCAGCTGGAGCTGTTCTTCTTCAAGATGATCAGAATAACATTGAACATCCCATTGCTTATTTTTCCAAAAAATATGACAAGCATCAACTTAGATATTCTACCATTGAAAAAGAAGCTCTTGCGTTGTTATTAGCTTTACAACACTTTGAAATATATGTGAAGTCAACTGAACATCCAGTAACTATTTTCACTGATCACAATCCGCTCACATTTATCCACAAAAACTCCTGTAAAAATCAAAGACTACTGGAGCTTAACACTGCAAGAATTTAATATTCAGATTAATCATATCAAAGGCAAAGATAATGTTTTAGCTGATGCTCTATCACAAATGTAAATTCATTGTATTAAGTTTTTATTTAAGTTTGTTGTTTTCATCTTATGCCCCTATCACACGGAGACGTAACAGAGGGTTCCTGTTGCGGCGCTTCTTGCTTTTCAAGGCAAGTGGGAGGTTCTTCAGCTACATTCAACAATTCGGCGACGATATTTTCGTCTACGGCGCTTCTTAAACTTCCTCGCCAAAAGTTCCTAGAAGTCACGTGACAGGTTAGTGAAGCAAGAACTTGCTTCACGAAAGATTCAACCGGTTGAATCTTTACGAAGGAAGAAGCCACGATGCAAAAGACCAGAAAGACCCCCAAAATGATTGGGCGAAGTTAGAGACAGCTTGGGCGAAGTTAGAGGCAGGTTGGGCGAGGCTACTTATCATTGAGTCAATGGAACTTCGGCGAAAAAAGAGAACAACTCGCCGACGCAAACAGGCTGTTGAAACGCCGAAACAGCTACTTGCTTCACCGTAAAATGTATTTGCTTGGGCGTAATTGAAGATTAGGACGATGTAAGAGGATGCTAGGGCAAAGTTAGAGGCAGATTGGGCGAACCAAGAGACTCCTTGGGCGAATCTAGTTTAACATTGAAGCAATGGTACTGCCACGAGGCTCCTCACAACTCGCCGACACAAGTCTCTTCTTGTTTCGTCCGAAATTACGAGCGATTCGGCGTAGAAAACGAGTGCCTCGTCGTCCTAGGATCAATGTACGACGATGAATAACCTCTAATTGATTATATAATTGCCCAAAAATGGCTTGAAACGCCGAAAGTTGGCGAATCTGAAGTTCCTGGCACCTCTACAACTTCGCCGTCACTTAACCACTCTCGTATGATCTAGGCATTAGTATTTTTTTAAATTGTTGTATAATTTTATCAACAAACTCTTTATTTGATTTAAATTTTGTTGCAAAATTTTTTTTAAAAAGAGGGGCATGTTAGTAACGTCTGTTAGTTTATGTCTTCGCCCCCAGTTGGTATCATGGGTCATGTTGTGGTGATTGTCATGGCGTCACCAAAATAATGTCATGTGACGCCAACAGTTGAAAATTGTATTTGAAGTTTGGAGTTATATAAACATAGTTGTTAATACACATCATTGAAGTCTACCTCATTCATTCATAACATTAGTGGAGGCCAGACGCCCCTAGTGAAATCCCAAGTCTTTCTGGACATACGCGAGGAGACAGACTACAGCTGGTGGAGGCCACACGCCCCTAGTGAAATCCCAAGTCTTTCTGGTGTTACGGGTCAGCAGCAATGAACAACAAACACAGATAATTAAAGTTTACAATTTTAATAAAACAACAAAAATATTTACAGTTACAATATTCACAAGTTTTAACTTTACTCAAAATTAACTAATTGTGACCCAGAGTAATTTTAACCACTTATCTGTGTTATCCTATGGCTGAATGTCCATAGAGAATATTCCGGAAGCCAGATATCCGTTGGTGTTTCGAAATGTCCAATAAAGTCCGTGTGAACTATAATCCACTGAAAATAGCGTCCGTGTAAAAATAATCCAGAGTCCTGAGTCCTTGTATGGTGTAATCCAGTAAATCCAGTATAATATCCAGTGTAAGAATGTCCAACAGTGTGATCCTCAATGTCCAGTCTATGATATGCACCATTCAGCGATTTGGTAGAAAGTGACTGACTATGTCGGCTCCCGGTCATATTTATATACATCAAAACCTTCTAGCATGTTCCAGTCCTTCTGGAATGCATGACTCATCATCCAGCGTGTTCCAGATATATTATTTCTTCTACAGAACATTCCATTTGTTTCCACATTCAAATCAACAACTTAACTGGGTCACAATGTCAACACAATTGTTTATCAACTGATTATGTAACCATAATAGAATAGCAATTAATGCTAATTGGTGTTGCATAGCAACCATGCAATGTTAATGTAAACAATCATACACAATGGCAAATCATTGTAAACAATGATAATATACAGAACTACATGAAATATACAGTATGATTGACATAAAATACACATACCATTATATTTGTTATATTTATATGATAATAACCATATACAGTAGGAATGATATAAAATACCCATACTGCATTTACAATGATATATACAAAATTTGTCATACATCACACCTCCCCTCTAAAAAGGAAAATTTTGATCGAAGAGCAAAATTTTATACTAGTGTCTTAACACGAAAGTACAATAACATCAACCACCAAAGCTTAACATCTAGACAAACAATCAGCAATGACATTATCTTTGCCCTTGATATGTTTAATAACAATGTCATACTCTTGAAGTATCAAACTCCAGTTCAACAATCTCCTATTGTTATTCTTCATCTTATGCAAGAACACCAAAGGATTATGATCAGTATACACAATGAGGGGCTTCTGGCCTGTACTAACACATACTTCAAAATGCTGAAGTGCTAGAATTAATGCCAACAATTCCTTTTCAATAGTGGAATAGTTCTTTTGATATTTGTTGAACTTCTTAGAAAAGTAGGCAACAGGATGTTCAATGAGATCATCACTGTCCCGCTGCAGAAGTACTGCACCAGCAGCATCTTCGCTAGCATCCACAGCTATTGAGAAAGGAGTATCAAAGTTTGGTGACTGGAGAACAGGTTAGTGACATAATATATTTTTTAACTTATCAAAAGCCTTTTGACAAGGTTTATCCCAAACAAATTTTACACTCTTTTTGAGTAAATTTGTCAAAGGCAAAGTACAGTCTGCAAAATTCTTGTAGAACTTCCGACAGTATCCTACCATGCCCAAAAATCGTCTCAATGCTTTCTTGCCTGTGGGCGTAGGAAATGCCAAAATGGTCTGAACTTTAGCATAAACTGGGGCCACTTCACCTTGACCAATCACGTATCCGAGATTGATGTGTGCTTGGCCAAACTCACTCTTTGCCAAATTGACTGTCAGCTTAGCTTCAGACAGACACTGAAACAATTTCTCAACTGCCTCCAGGTGAGCTTCCCAGGTGTCACTTCCTGTCACCAAGTCATCAATGTACGCATTAGTGTTAGGCAGATCTTTGATCACGCCATGAATCATCCTTTGAAATGTTGCAGGAGCATTTTTCATTCCAGAAGATAAAACTTTGTATTTGTGGCAGCAGGTTTTGTTGCTATTTGTTCATTCCCCATTACGTCCCATAAAGGGATATTTTACAGTAGTATGCCGTTTGAAGTTTGTATTGCCTGTGGTGTTCCTACAGACCACCAGATGACAGGGCGATCCAGTGGTTAACTCTAATTTCTGACTGAAGGTGGTTAATCCTTCTATAGGCAACAAAACTGTTTGACAGGCTTTGCTCTCTCTCATTTTTGACTGTCTCTTCAGCTGCTAGCTAAGCAACTGTTCAGTGGAGATTTTCCATGAGCAATTAGCATTGTACCAGGAATGTGAATTCACTTTATAAATATTATACCTTTTGTCATGTCAGTCAGTATTAGTTTAACTGTGTTTAATAAATAATTCTTATCAATAGCAATTCAGCTTTAATAAGCAAGTTACCAAGTAATGTTTACTGTTGTTAGCAGTTGTTAATTGTTGAGCAATTTAGAGAAACACTTGTATTATTTGCAGTTTGTTTAATAGCACATGTTAGTACACTTGAACTTAGGCAATTCATTTGTTGTCTTAGGTGCCAGTCAAGCTGTGTGTTCTTCAATATAAGGACAAGGATGCAGTTAGGCAAGACAGAAACCCCACTCAGGGTAAGGTCTTTCTTGGGCTAATTTAATGTTATAAAACTATTTCTGTAATATTTTACACATGTCCATGTGACTTTTAGTTTCTCATTTGTTAGCATTTGTCAACTCAATTAGCATTTGTCAACTCAATTACAACATATTAACATTCATTATACATTATGCATTGTATTTATACATGTCTTTTCTGTATCAATTTACAGGGTTTTTTACAACCTGGATATCATCTTCAAATAAATCTTTGAACTGCCATTTGGTTGTTGAGTCAACTTAATAACCCCTGGAACATATTCATACAAACTAGAAGGTGTGACAAAAGCAGAGATTGCTCTTGCCCGATCTGTTAGTGGAACACACCAGTACCCTTTAAACAAATCTATCTTTGTAACAAACTTGGCCTGTCCTACCTTATCTATACAATCATCCACTCTAGGTATAAGAAATGCATCTGTTTTTGTAACTGCATTAACCTTGCGGTAATCTGTACAGAACCTGATAGTACCATTTGGTTTTGGAACTAACACACATGGTGAACTCCAATTAGAAGTGGAAGACTGAATAATATCATGCTCCTACATATACTCAATCTCCTGCTGAGAAAGCTTACACTTATCAGGATTCATGCAGTATGGATGTTGTTTAATGGGACTAGCTCCGCCTACATCAACATGAATAGCTGCTGATGTCCTTCTAGGCACATCAGGAAACAAATCTTGATACTTGAATATCAAATCCCTCATCTGAGCCTGCTGCTTTGGGTCTAAGTGTGACAACTTCGTATCAAAATTCTGGAGAACCTCAGAATTTGTCAGTTTACAAGGAACAATATCTGTCCTAATGGTGGGTTCATTCTCTTGACCTTCACCTTCAGAAATATCCTCAGATACATCAGCTTCTACAGCTGCCAGAAATCCCTACAGACCTATCATGATAAGGCTTCAACATGTTGATGTGACAAAGTTGTGTCGGTTTTCTCCGGTCTGGAGTCCGCACAACATAATTAAGATCATTAACTTTGGAATGGATCTCATAAGGACCATGAAATCTGGCTTGCAAGGGGTTCTGTTGCATTGGAAACAACACAAGAACTTTATCGCCAGGCTTTAGCTTTCTAGCTCTAGCCTTGCGATCATACCAAGTTTTCATTTTCTTCTGAGAAGACTCAAGATTCTCTCTAGAGAGTTCACAAGCCCTGTAAAGTCTTTCCTTGAACCTGGAAACATAATCCAAAAGACTAACATTTGAATCCTTGTCCAACCACTGCTCACTAAGCAAAGACAAAGGACCACGAACCTGATGTCCAAACACAATCTCAAACAGGATGAATCCAGTGGACTCCTGAACTGCTTCCCTTGCAGCAAACAACACCAAATGAACACCCTCATCCCAGTCCTTCTAATTGTCCTGGCAATATGATCGAAGCATTGACTTCAGCGTCGCATGGAACCTCTCCAATGCTCCTTGACTCTTCGGATGGTAAGCACTGGATGCAATCTGCTTGATGCCAAGCTCGTACACAACTTGCTGAAACACTCCAGACATGAAGTTACTGCCTTGATCCCACTGAAGCTCCTTCGACAATCCAAATACAGTAAAGAACTTTATTAGGGCCTTGGCAATGGAAGTTGCCTTGATGTTGTGTAGAGGCACAGCTTCAGGAAATCTGGTAGCAGCACACATGATGGTCAACAAGTACTGGTTACCTGTCCTTGACTTGGGTAAAGGTCCCACACAATCAATGATCACCTTTGAGAAAGGTTCACCAATGGCTGGAATAGGCTGTAATAGTGCTTGGCAGGATCTAAATGGCTTTTACCAATGACTTGACAAGTGTGACAAGTCCGACAGAACTTAGAGACATCCTTGCGAATGCCGGGCCAGAAGAACTGCTTTAAAATCCTGTGAACAGTCTTGTTCACACCGAGATGACCTCCAAGGGGTTGGCTATGTGCCATAGATAGAATCTCATCTCTGTAGATCTCAGGAACCACAACTTGAATGAGGACGGTCCATTTTTCATTTGCAGGAACATCTGGGGGTCTCCATTTCCCCATAAGTACCCCATCTTTCAGGAAATAACCAACAGGTACATTGGCTATCTCATCAGGTGGGAGAGCTTTCTCTCTCAAATCCAACAAAGTTGGGTCATTGACCTGCTCCTGGACCAATTGTTGTCTTGACAAAGACACATTCGTAGACTTGGGTGTCGCCGAAGACACATCTGTAGACACGGGCGGACTTCTACTGGATCCAAGGTTCACTGACTTCTGGGAACTTCCTTGGTCCTGGTCAAACAGTTGTTTGATAAAAGTATCTGATAAATCATCAGAATCGAGACTCTCTTCCGAGCCATGGTCTCGTTGAGACGAAGTGCTATTTTGCACACCGTCCTCCTCTTCTTTAGCTTTTCTAGCCATTCCTCTAGTCACGGCGCAAGAAGGAAAGATGTCAGAATCAAGAGGGACTTCCTCAGACACAGGTTTTACTGACATTTCAACAGAGGGGACAACCTTTCCACCAGCTAAGTCATTGCCTAGCAACAAAGAAACACCTTTAACAGGGAGACTTGACCTAAGTCCCACTTTAACTTGTCCTGTAACTAAGTCTGACTTCAGGAATAAAGAGTGCAGAGGTACAGAAACAATCCTCTCTTCAATACCCTGAACAAGAATAAATTCACCAGTGGCCGACTCATCCGTAAATGGCAACACACCAGCTAGTAAAAGTGACTGAGATGCCCCAGTATCACGTAGAATACGAATGGGTACAGGAGAAGAACTCTCATTTAGAGAAACAAATCCCTCTGACACGAAAGGAAGGAACTCTTCCCTCAAACCATCAGACAAAAGAGCCTCTTTGGCAAACAAAGGACAAAAAAATCCACTTGGATCAGTTGATTTAACAACAGGTGTCTCTTGGAAGGATTTAACAAGTGCATTAGGCATCAGGCAAGGCTTCCTTTTCCTTCTTTTTCTTCAAGGAATAACAATCAGACACTAAGTGCCCTGGTTTCTTACAACATGCACATGTGGGACCAGTTGCCTGGTCTTTAGGTTGGCTTTTGCCAAAGCTCTTGCCTGCATTATTCTTATCTTTAGCATCGCTGGACTGAGACTGTTGGGAACTATTGAATTTACCACCATTATTCCTATGGAACGGACCCTTAGCACTGGAACCAAATCTAGACTTGTGAGTCAAAGCGTATTCATCCGCTAAGCGAGCAGCATTCTGTAGAGTAGAAGCATCCCTCTCATCAAGATAAGACTTCAAATCATCTTTGACACATCTCTTGAACTCCTCCACAAGAACAAGATCCTTCAATTTCTTGAAATCATTTTCAACAGACCGAGAAGTGCACCACCTTTCAAAATATACCTCCTTCTCATGAGCAAATTCTACATAAGTCTGGCTATCAGTCTTCTTAAGATTTCTAAATCTCTGTCTATAAGCCTCAGGAACTAATTCATAGGCAGTGAGAATAGCATTCTTAACAGTTTCATAATTTGCAGCATCAGTAACTGAAAGAGCAGAGTAGGCTTGTTGAGCCTTACCTGAAATAACACTTTGAAGCATCAATGGCCAGTACTTCTGTGGCCAGGACAAACTCTCAGCTACCTTCTCAAAATGTTGAAAGTATTTATCTACCTCAACTTCATGGAATGGAGGAACTAATCTCACTTCCCTACTAGCAACAAATGTGTCACCCACATTTGGATTTTCCCTACGTACCACTCCTCTTTCTCTTTTCTCTAACTCATGTTTTCTTTGATTTTCTCTTTCCCTTTCCTCTGCCTGAATTCTTAATCTCTCTAATTCTCTTTCTTTTTCCTTTTCCCGTCTTATTTCTTCTCTTTCCTGCCTCTCTTTTTCCTTTTGCTCTGCCTCATGTTGCAATCTTAACCTTTCCTGCTCTAATTTAGCATCTCTTTCCTCTCTTTGACGTTCTAATTCTGCATTTTGCCTTTGCAATTCTAGTTCCAACATTTTGAGTTTAAATTCACCATCTGACAAAGGTTTCCTCTCAGAAGGATCTGGAAACAGATTCAAATCATCTTCAGTAAATACATCTTCATCTGCATAGAACACAGCTATTTTCCTAGCAATAACTGGTGTTCTCCAGGAACCTTTAACTTCATCTAATTTCAAATGTTCAGCCAATTCTAATAACTCAGGCTTCTTTAAAGCCATCAAACCTTCAAGTTGCTTCAACACTTGGTGTGTCCACAAAGTTTTTCACTGCTGCTGAAGTCATGATGGAAATTTCCAGAAAATGTTACAAAATTTCAGAATTTTGAGAAATTTCACAATTTATTTAAATTCCAAAAGTTAGGTTTATCCCGGACGAGCCCCCAATTTATGTTACGGGTCAGCAGCAATGAACAACAAACACAGATAGTTAAAGTTTACAATTTTAATAAAACAACAAAAATATTTACAGTTACAATATTCACAAGTTTTAACTTTACTCAAAATTAACTAATTGTGACCCAGAGTAATTTTAACCACTTATCTGTGTTATCCTATGGCTGAATGTCCATAGAGAATATTCCGGAAGCCAGATATCCGTTGGTGTTTCGAAATGTCCAATAAAGTCCAAGTGAATTATAATCCACTGAAAATAGTGTCCGTGTAAAAATAATCCTGAGTCCTTGTATGGTGTAATCCAGTAAATCCAGTATAGTATCCAGTGTAGCAATGTCCAACAGTGTGATCCTCAATGTCCAGTCTATGATATGCACCATTCAGCGGTTTTTTAGAAAGTGACTGGCTATGTCAGCTCCCGGTCATATTTATATACATCAAAACCTTCTAGCATATTCCAGTCCTTCTGGAATGCATGACTCATCATCCAGCGTTTTCCAGATATATTATTTCTTCTACAGAACATTCCATTTGTTTCCACATTCAAATCAACAACTTAACTGGGTCACAATGTCAACACAATTGTTTATCAACTGATTATGTAACCATAATAGAATAGCAATTAAGGCTAATTGGTGTTGCATAGCAACCATGCAATGTTAATGTAAACAATCATACACAATAGCAAATCATTGTAAACAATGATAATATACAGAACTACATGAAATATACAGTATGATTGACATAAAATACACATACCATTATATTTGTTATATTTATATGATAATAACCACATACAGTTGGAATGGTATAAAATTCCCATACTGCATTTACAATGAAATTTACAAAATTTGTCATACATCACACTGGACATTTGTGAGGAGACAGACTAGAGCTGGTGGAGGCCAGACGCCCCTAGTGAAATCCCGAGTCTTTCTAGACATTTGCGACGAGACAGACTAGAGCTGGTGGAGGCCAGACGCCCCTAGTGAAATCCCAAGTCTTTCTGGACATTTGCAACGAGAGAGACTAGAGCTGGTGGAGGCCAGACGCCCCTAGTTTAAATCCGGAGTCTTTCTGGACATTTGTGAGGAGACAGACTAGAGCTGGTGGAGGCCAGACGCCCCTAGTTTAAATCCCAAGTCTTTCTGGACATTTGCGACGAGACAGACTAGAGCTGGTGGAGGCCAGACGCCCCTAGTGAAATCCCAAGTCTTTCTGGACATTTTTGAGGAGACAGACTAAAGCGGTGGAGGCCAGACGCCCCTAGTGAAATCCCGAGTCTTTCTGGACATTTGTGAGGAGACAGACTAGAGCTGGTGGAGGCCAGACACCCCTAGTGAAATCCCAAGTCTTTCTAGACATTTTTAAGGGGACAGACTAGTGCTGGCTGAGGCCAGACGCCCCTAGTGAAATCCCAAGTCTTTCTGGACATTTGTGAGGAGACAGACTAGAGCTGGTGGAGGCCAGACGCCCCTAGTGAAATCCCAAGTCTTTCTGGACATTTGTGAGGAGACAGACTAGAGCTGGTGGAGGCCAGATGCCCCTAGTGAAATCCCAAGTCTTTCTGGACATTTGTGAGGAGACAGACTAGAGCTGGTGGAGGCCAGACACCCCTAGTGAAACCCCAAGTCTTTCTGGACATTTGTGAGGAGACAGACAAGCGCTGCTGGAGGCCAGACGCCCCTAGTGAAATCCCCAGTCTTTCTGGACATTTGTGAGGAGACAGACTAGAGCTGGTGGAGGCCAGACTCCCCTAGTGAAATCCCAAGTCTTTCTGGACATTTGTGAGGAGACAGACTAGACCTGGTGGAGGCCAGACGCCCCTAGTGAAATCCCGAGTCTTTCTGGACATTTGTGAGGAGACAGACTAAAGCTGGTGGAGGCCAGACGCCCCTAGTGAAATCCCAAGTCTCTCTGGACATTTGTGAGGAGACAGGCTAGAGCTGGTGGAGGCCAGACGCCCCTAATGAAATCCGACGTCGATTTAACAAACAATGACAAGGAAAAGGCGAAACTAAGGAATGATATCTTCTCATCAATTTTCACCATGGATTGAAGACGTGGCCGAGACACCACCTATCCAGAATAAGCAGTGTGCATACCAGAAGATGAGATAGAGCTGACAAGACAGGAAGTGTACAGGAAATCAAGATTAATTAAGCAAAACAAGTCACCTGCCAAGATACCATACATCTCAACATCCTACATGCTGTTGCAGAGGAAGTAGCCGAATCACTGCGCGACATCATGCAGACGTCGCTGGATTAAGACGAGCTACCAGAAGATTGGAAGAGAGCTAACATCACACCGATCCAAAGGGAATAAGAATGATGCAAGAAACTACAGGCCGGTCAGTTTGACATCAGTGGTATTACTAGAAAAGCTGATCTATAACAAGACGTTGATGGAACATCTTGAAAAAGAAAATTCACTACTTGCAGACCAGCAGTATGGCTCCATATTCTCAGCATGTTAGATGTCTGGACGGAGCGGCTGGATGAAGGAAACTGCTTCGACGTTATATATATGTCAGCCCAGTTAGCACAGTTAGCAGAGCACTCGCCTCACAAGCGAGGGACTGTGTTCAATCCCCAGGCTGGCCATCATGTCATTCCATGGCATTGTCGTTCACATCAGACATTAATTGGGGATGCCATGGGCCCAGCTGTGAATAAATCTCTGACTTTGTCTGATTACCCATGTTAAATAACGTCCACCTTAACCTTTACCTTTACCTGCGCTAAGGCTTTTAATTCTGTGCCACATATGAGACTCCTAGCGAAAATCAGAGCCTATGGGATTGGAGGGAAGTTACAGAAATGGATTGAAAATTTCCTAACCTTCAGAGAGTCAGCATTAATGGCGAATACTGAGACTGGAGGTATGTACTAAGTGGCATTCCACTTGTCATGGCAACCATAAGTCATGAAATGCGGCCCAGGGCACCTTTAGAGACACAGATTCATTATATCTTGTCAGAAAATTTTTACCAGGATTGCAGGACAATAAACCTATTAAAAATAATCCCTAACATTTCACAAATTCTTGTAAGAATGAATTTGACACTGAACACATTTCCTATAACCTTATATCTCTCAAAAAGGTCAATGCCTCACAGTCCTTATATTAAGATCACAGTTGGTGTTTCGCAGACTTTTTTGTTCTTTACTATCAGTTTTCCATAAGTTCTGTCAAACCTGTCATAACTTTTGCTAGATTTTAAACGGAAAAATGATATTTGGGTCAACAGATTGAGCATTTATTTTTAATTTTATGACCTGATTTTTAGGAGTTATTTGCAAATTACGACAATATTATTTGACCCAAACATCATTTTTTCTACATCAAATGTAGCCAAAGTTATGACTAGTCGGACAGAACTTATGGAAAACCCCTCGTAGATCAAATTATGGTCACTGAAACCGACGGGAATGGAACCACTGTTCTGTATTTTCTCAACATTTGAAACAATTATATGATCTAAGAATGCAAAATGACAAATATTCCCTGTTTTTTATGTGTGATGAAAAATAAAATTTTGTCACTGTTATTGTTATTATTGATCAATCAGTGAACATGATTGTGTTGTTACACGAGTAAGCGTTGCAATTAATTGAACACACACAAGATCACTTGAAATTAGAAAGTTTTGGTAGTCTTTGATCAGTCTATTAACACTGGAATTGTCTTTTAAGTTAATATTAATATCACCAAATATAAACAATTCAGTACAATCTGTCAGAGCAGATATTGTTCCTTCATAAGATCGATCGATGTTGCTTCAATGTTATCTCAGTCAAGGTCTTCATGTTTGTTATAGGTGAGGAGGGTGCCTGGATCGTTCCTTTGAATATTTTATCTTTGAAGTGCGATTTCAGCATCAGTAACAGAGTTGTCTAGCGGCTATCTGATATTCCTTGGACCACAATTATATGTAAATTTATTATAATGGAGTATTTTCTTTGTGATGCATTTATTCCTTGGAATACATTGTATATACATTACTTTGATGCAGGTCACACAACAAGAACCAGTTTAAGAAACTTTTCTTATCAGTTACATTTCATGAGTGTTTCATGCAGATTTTAATTACTGTTTTAATTATTAAATTGTCATAAATTTGGCATTATGTCAATTGCATACAAGATAAACTAAAAATTCTCATTGTTTGTGTGAAATAGAAAAAATTAACGTTAGCTGGTGTCCCTCTCAATTTTGTGTAAATTCATCTGAAATGTGAGTGTGTATTCTACATTTCCGTTATCAAGTCATGCAAGAAATCGGTTAGGATTGACAACCTGTCTTGACAGTTTCATAAAAAAATCTTGTCTGATATACCCAAATTTTGGACAGATAACAGCTAACGTTCAATGTCTGTTTTACACAATCCCTTTTTTTTCAGGGTGTGATTTAATTATGATGTTATATCTGTGATTGATTTTTTATTATTTTGTTTTACACTAAACAGTGGGACGCTTTGTTATCGGATGATGATCGGCTTCAAATCTCCAATGCAGAATCAGTTGACAGCTCAGATCAGACCAAGCTGATTAATGCAGAATCAGTTGACAGCTCAGATCAGACCAAGCTGATTAATGCAGAATCAGCTGACAGCTCAGATCAGACCAAGCTGATTAATGCAGAATCAGTTGACAGCTCAGATCAGACCAAGCTGATTAATGCAGAATCAGCTGACAGCTCAGATCAGACCAAGCTGATTAATGCAGAATCAGCTGACAGCTCAGATCAGACCAAGCTGATTAATGCAGAATCAGTTGACAGCTCAGATCAGACCAAGCTGATTAATGCAGAATCAGCTGACAGCTCAGATCAGACCAAGCTGATTAATGCAGAATCAGTTGACAGCTCAGATCAGACCAAGCTGATTAATGCAGAATCAGCTGACAGCTCAGATCAGACCAAGCTGATTAATGTTGCCACTGACCACGCATCAATTGAAATGGAGGATGCAACTGTCGCAATTAATCGTACAACAACATCAGATGATCACATTCCCCGGGAATCTCCTGACAATTTTGTAGCAGAAGATGAAGGTTGTGGTCGCAAAAATGAAGCCTTGATGAGAGAAAATGAATCTTTGAAAAAAGAAAATAAATCTTTGAAAAAAGAAAATGAATCTTTGAAAAAAGAAAATGAATCTTCGAAAAAAGAAAATGAATCTTTCAAAAAAGAAAATGAATCTTTGAAAAAAGAAAATGAATCTTTGAAAAAAGAAAATGAATCTTTGAAAAAAGAAAATGAATCTTAGAAAAAAGAAAATGAATCTTTGAAAAAAGAAAATGAATCTTTTAAAAAGGAAAATGAATCTTTCAAAAAAGAAAATGAATCTTTCAAAAAAGAAATTGGGTCTTTCAAAAAAGAAAAAGAATCTTTCAAAAAAGAAAATGAATCTATGAAAAGAGAACTGCAACATGCAAGTGAGAGACACTCCACTCTTCTAAGAGACAAAGTAAAAGAATGCGAAGAGCTGAAAGAGGAGATTGAACGGCTTCGTGATGTGAACAAAAGTCAAGAGAAAAAATTAAACACATTACGAGAAGTGTTAAGGACCTGTGAGGTCGCTAATGGCCACAAACAGATGTACTCATTATTCATCAACTGCAATTCATATAATAAGCATTTCTATCTTAACACTTCTCGTAATGTGTTATTGCATTGAAATGGACTCTTAATTTGTCATTTAGTATGTTTTGTCCACAGTGGGGAGTGTTATGACTTAGCATGTGACTCCCAAGGCATCCATGCCATGGACAGGGATATGACCTCACAAAGGTGTATGCCAGGACAATCCTGTAAGTACTAAGTCTTGCCATTTGACATCTGTAAAATACTTTTTGATAAACAGGCCATGTAATGAATCTCCATTGAATATTGTAAAATAAAGATTTCACCTCTTTTGTGTTTTTTATTTGATCACTAATAATAAAATGCTGTATCTGCCAGGTATATTTATACGTAGAGTTCTTAGGAATCTGGAACAGATTCTACCTCAGTAAATTATCGTTATCTGTGATCAATTTTAACTCAGGACTCACTATGTCTTCCTAATATGAATTTGTCACTTGGTTGTGCAATGTTGGAATTCTCATGAGATTAGATGTCAGGTATTGATGATTGGGAAACTAATATTATGAA
Source organism: Platynereis dumerilii (assembly GCA_026936325.1). Lineage (NCBI taxonomy): Eukaryota > Metazoa > Annelida > Polychaeta > Phyllodocida > Nereididae > Platynereis > Platynereis dumerilii. Next base: position 2,781,986 of record JAPTHN010000004.1, read on the forward strand.
GTGTGATTTGCTCTATGAAGTATTGATCAAGTTTGATGCATACATGAATTGTCGATTTAGTTTCATATGAATATCAGAGTATTGATGAAGTGTGATGTAAATATTGAACATTGACGAAGAGGGCTGTAAATATAGGATTATCAATAAAAAGTGCTGTAAATATAGGATTATCAATAAAAAGTGCTGTAAATATAGGATTATTGATCAAGGGTGCTGTAAATATTGGATTGTCATTAAAAAGTGTTGTAAATATAGGATTATTCATGGAAATTGTTGTAAAAATAGGATTATTGATGAAAAGTGCTGTAAATATAGGATTATTGATGAAGGGTGCTGTAAATATTGGATTATTGATAAAATGTGCTGTAAATATTGGATTATTGATGGAAAGTGCTGTAAATATTGATTATTGATGAAGGGTGCTGTAAATATAGGATTATTGATGAAAAGTGCGATAAATATTGGATTATTGACGAAGCGTGATGTAAATATAGGTTATTGATGAAAAGTGCTGTAAAAATAGGATTATTGATGAAGGGTAATGTAAATATAGGATTATTGATGAAAGGTGCTGTAAATATTGGATTATTGATAAAATGTGCTTTAGATATTGAATTATTGATGGTAAGTACTGTAAATATTGGATTATTGATGAAGGGTGCTGTAAATATAGGATTATTGATAAAATGTGCTGTAAATATTGGATTATTGATAAAATGTGCTGTAAATAATGGATTACTGATGGAAAGTGCTGTAAATAGTCGATTATTGATGAAGAGGGCTGTAAATATAGGATTATTTATGAAAAGTGCCGTAAATATAGGATTATTGATGAAGTGTGCTGTAAATATAGGATTATTGATGAAAAATGCCTGAAGTATTGGATTATTGATTAAGGGTGCTGTAAATATTGGATTATTGATGGAAAGTGCTGTAAATATTGATTATTGATGAAGAGTACTGTAAATATAGGATTATTGATGAAAAGTGCCGTGAATATTGGATTATTGACAAAGTGTGTTGTAAATATAGGTTATTGATGAAAAGTGCTGTAAATATTGGATTATTGATAAAATGTGCTGTAGATATTGGATTATTGATGGTAAGTACTGTAAATATTGGATTATTGATGAAGGGTACTGTAAATATAGGATTATTGATAAAATGTGCTGTAAATATTGGATTATTGATAAAATGTGCTGTAAATATTGGATTACTGATGGAAAGTGCTGTAAATATACAATTATTGATGAAGAGGGCTGTAAATATAGGTTATTGATGAAAAGTGCTGTAAAAATAGGATTATTGATGAAGGGTAATGTAAATATAGGATTATTGATGAAAGGTGCTGTAAATATTGGATAATTGATAAAATGTGCTGTAGATATTGGATTATTGATGGTAAGTACTGTAAATATTGGATTATTGATGAAGGGTACTGTAAATATAGGATTATTGATAAAATGTGCTGTAAATATTGGATTATTGATAAAATGTGCTGTAAATATTGGATTACTGATGGAAAGTGCTGTAAATAATCGATTATTGATGAAGAGGGCTGTAAATATAGGATTATTTATGAAAAGTGCCGTAAATATAGGATTATTGACGAAGTGTGCTGTAAATATAGGATTATTGATGAAAAATGCCTGAAGTATTGGATTATTGATTAAGGGTGCTGTAAATATTGGATTATTGATGGAAAGTGCTGTAAATATTGATTATTGATGAAGAGTACTGTAAATATAGGATTATTGATGAAAAGTGCCGTGAATATTGGATTATTGACAAAGTGTGTTGTAAATATAGGTTATTGATGAAAAGTGCTGTAAAAATAGGATTATTGATGAAGGGTAATGTAAATATAGGATTGTTGATGAAAGGTGCTGTAAATATTGGATTATTGATAAAATGTGCTGTAGATATTGGATTATTGATGGTAAGTACTGTAAATATTGGATTATTGATGAAGGGTGCTGTAAATATAGGATTATCGATGAAAAGTGCTGTAAATATCGAATTATTGATAAAATGTGCTGTAAATATTGGATTACTGATTGAAAGTGCTGTAAATAATCGATTACTGATGAAGAGCGCGGGCAATATAGGATTATTTATGAAAAGTGCTGTAAATATTGGATTATTGATGAAATGTGCTGTAAATATTGGATTATTGATGAAGGGTAATGTAAATATAGGATTATTGAAAAAGTGTTAGGTATGTTAAATTAAAATGATGCTAAAGATCCAAACCCCAAATTACCAGATAGATCTAGACGCAACTTAGTCAATGGTACAAAGATTGCTCAAATCGAGTTAGAAATAAGGGAGATATTGCAAATTTTGTGTTGGAAAGAAACATAACACTTTCCATTTGATTCCCATGCTTAAAGCACGAAAGTTGTGACCTGAGATGCTATATTTATTGAAACAAACGTGAATTACATGGTAGTTCATCTTTTTCTAAAATAACTTTCTGGCTTTTTATTACTACTGATAATAATACACTGAGCATAATAAAAACAACAAGAACAAAATTGTCCAAGTTTTCAAAATTCAGTAATTATCAAATTAGGCACAGACTAATGATGACATTGGAAGACATATTTGTAATTGTAGTGAAAAATTATTCACCTTTTACTGCACAATGCATATTTTGGTGAGTTACAAAGTATGTTTAGGACTGCTTGTTTACAGACTGCACTTCCCTGGAAAAGGCACCAATGCAAACATTCATTTGTGACATACTGAATAAGATTAATCTTGATGTAAATATTGGATTATTGATGCCAATGCTGTAAATATTGAATTATTAATGTAGGATAGGGTAAATATTGGATTACTGAATAGTGCTGAAATTAATATTGGATTGATAACAATATAATAAAAATTGACATTTATGTAGGATTATTGATGAAGAGAACTGTATATATTGGATTATTGACGAGGGATTCTGTAAATATTGCATTATTGAGGGAAAGTGCTGTAAATATTGAATTATAAATGATGGGCACTGTATATATTGGATTATTGATGAAGGGTGCTGTAAAAATAGGATTATTGATAAAAAGTGCTGTAAAAATAGGATTATTGATAAAAAGTGGTATAAATATTGGAGTATTGATGTGGGGTGCAGAGCTCAGTGAATATTATGATATTCTGTAAATGAAATAATTGATGCTCAAATTGGATTATAAAATTAATGGAATTTGAAGAAAATTGGATGATTGATGAAGGGTGTTGTAAATATTTTGTATAATTGGTTTTATGCAAATTTGAGTACATGTATTATTGAAGCGTATTGTGTACATATAGTCTAAGTATTGATGAAAATCATTTTACCATCAAAGGTTACTATGATGGTATTAAAATAAAAAAATTACAAATTATGTTTCAAATATAAACTTTTGTGAGGCATACAGACATATCATTATACTGTTGTGTCTTGAAGCTATTTGAACTTAACTGGCAACTGCTCCAACTAAATCATCAGAATGGAAATTAGTATGGAATATTGAACCTCATAATATCTAATTTGTGCTCTGCGAAAAAAAAACTACCAAGGAAATCACGGAACATGAGCTTATCAGATTATTGTTTATTAAATCAGGCCATTGTGTTACCAATTTTAGCTGTTAGATGTACAGTATTTCATCTATGTTTCTTTTTTTATAACAATGCTATCCCTGTCATTAGTTATGTCCTAAATGTTTGCTTTTTGTCAGCAATATCATCTCTTTCAATAGTTTTATCATCAATGTTTTATTTTTTGTTTTTAAAGCAACATCATCTATCTTATTAAATGTGTCATTGGTAACATTGATGTTTATTATGTAACCTTTTTTCGTCATTATCATAATTTAGTTGCCTATCAGGCATCCGGTAATAAAAATTCAATTTTGAAATCCAAATCTTTGTGTTTCATTGATTTGTTTTCTTCCGTGTCAGTGATGGAAATTGGTGGGAGGGGCTTGGAGGAGCTGAGCTCCCTTGATAAAAAAACTGAGGGAGCTGTGCCCTGCGACAGTTCCCCAAATGATCAGTGGTGACATTTAAATTGTCACGTTCACTTTTTCTGTCCTCCAGGTATTTGGTGTCTGAATTTTTTCCCTCTTAAAAATTTGGAAAGGCGTTCCGTTGCTGCACCAGCCAAGAGCTACCCAAACCAAAACTTTCCATTTCCATCACTGCTGAGTCTAATATCAAAATGTAATATGCACTCCTTACTCAAGGAGAAACACTGGCACAAATTTGTAACCCAGAAAAAAAGGTGAACCCAATAGGGATGCACGGATATCTGGCAAGGTATCTGGTTTCCGGCCAGATATTGGAATTTGCAGGATATACGGGATTCTCAATAATATGTGAAAAGCTTTAAAAAAACATTGGTAATAAGTAAAAAAATGTTACAAGAACAGAGTCATAAACATGATGTCACCATCTTCAATTACAGGACATAAGGAAAATCATTCCATCAGAGAAACAGTCCTCCTGCCGGACAGATGTCTCCTGGCTCTCAGAAAAAATATTTATAATCAACCGTTGAAAAACTTCCTCGTTTACATGTGAATTATCCGGTTCCCACCTGGTTCCTATCCGGTTCCTATCCAGTTAATATCTGGTATCCAGCAGTTGGCGTTTGCCGGATTATTCAGTATTGGGCTATTTTCACTATCCGTGCATCACTAGAACCCAAAAGGAGTCTGTGAATCAAATAATTGCACCAATAGAACTTTATGGTAAAATAAAAACGGTCACGAGAAGAATCTTGAACAAGTTCATCACAAAATCATATGCGGCCCCCCAGTGACTAAAGTAAGGGATAACCAGGACTTATGTAAAGCTTTAAGTCACAGGAATAACTCAGGGACGGACGCAGGGGGGGGGGGATGGGGGGGATGCATCCTCCCCCCACCAGACCAAAATTTATATATTTTTACATGTTGATTTTATCCGCACGCAGTCGCGTTATGTCGCGAATTATGCGTTCCGCACCGCGATAGCCCGATAGACCCCCCCACCGAAACTTTCTGGATCCTCCCCTGGAATAACTGGGTTGATAATGCTGTCCCTTTAGATCTCTTGTTCATACCAGTGAATCCGTGCTTTGCCGTAAGTCCTGATGAAGTTAAAGACCCTCATCCTGGCACCTGAATCTCTCTTGCCAAATCTTGCAAGCAGGAGTGCTTTCACACATGAGTTCAGTGTAAGAATACAGACATTTGGTGTGTTTGAAAGTACACTCGTTTGTTTAGAATGTGTAGCCAACTTAGTGGATAAGTGGGTGTACAAAGTCACCCCGAGATCGCAGAGGAACAATCTTTTTTGAAAAAGTGTTCAAAGTCACCTCGTTTTTTCTTTGTATTGTTATTAACTGGTCTTTGGACTCGTCTTGAAAACTCTAGCAGATGCCTCATTTGCGTCCAGGGTTTGAGATATTTCTTCATCTTAATTTTTGATGACACGGGTTTTTTTTTTTTGGATGACCTGAAAAAGGAATGCTGCCTGTGCCAGGGGAAACACAAGTAAGCCAACGCATTTTTTTTGTCAGTAAGTTTTTAGCTGACTATAAAAAAGTAAGGTTACTTTCAGAAATTTCTGAAAATTTTCCATCTCATAGATCCGCAGGAAAAAACTCCGAGGGTAACCCGAACGTTTTAAAAAAAGGAGGTGTTCAAAATCAACATATTAAGGCCAGACATAAATGATCTCTAGCTTCTCGGATCTTCTCAAGGCGCTTTTTCTAGGGTCGGTTGGTAGGACAAAAAAAGGTGAAATCTCAATTTTTTATAATGTCAATTTTCAGCTGAACACAGTTTCTAAATTTAGTTTATTACTGGATGCAGGAAAATCCTATTTATCGAACTCCTGGGCGGTTAAGTATAATGGCCCGGCAAATACAGGAAAACTATGAAATAAAAATTCCAAGAAAAAAGTTTTGCAGGCCGCCAGCTAGTGCTGCCAAGGTAGGCCTAGTGAAGTTTTTCAGGATAAGGGAATTTAGCTGGCTACTAAGAACTAAGGCCCCTTAAGGCTTGGTGGAGGTTCCTTGGAGGGGTTAGAGAACTGTTTTACTCAGTTTTATATGATTTTATTGCAAATTTGTTTCTGTTTGTCATAATATTGAGATTAGTTATCAAAATCCTAATGTGTGAAACAAACAAAGACCAGATTGTGTGGAAACATAGACTGTGCTTGAGCAAACCCACAATAACATGTTGAGGACTCCCGCTCTCTCTCTCATCTCATCAATCAACCCTCGTGAGCGCCCAGAACTGGGCTTAGAGGGCTGCGCCTATCATATCTATCTATCTATCTATCTATCAATCTACAATTTGACAAGGTTGACATGCATTACGAGGGGTTTTCCAAAAGTTCTGTCCAACTGGTCCTAAATTCAGCAATATTTCATGCAGACACTTGATATTTTGGTCAGTTAAAACTGAGGTAATTTTCAATTGATCCCCCACAAACAGATCAAAGAAATAAAAATAATTGCTGACTCTGTTGCCAGGGAAACCAGAAGTCTTGAAATGCGGCCCAAAGCATAAAAACAGACAGAACCACAAACATCTTTTCAAAACATTTAATTATTTTGAGAGTTTTTTGACTGAAAACGTGTAGAAAATGGGCATCATTATTTCACAACTCTTGTAAGTGATCAATTTGGTATATAATGTGGTTTTTCATACATTCAATCCATTTCAAAGGCATGTCTCTAAGTCATCAGATTGTGGACAGTGTTGGCATTACGTGGTTTTCTGGTTCTTGAATTTCCTGATGTGTCTTCTAATAATTCAAATAAGTCTTTATTAAGTTCAGATGGTTCTATTACTCATGCTATCTTCCTTGTATCTATATTCAAGAAGTTTCTTTCTCTCTCTGTCAGATTTTAAAGCAAATTGTATTAATTTCATAGATGTCTGTAATCTCACTGACCGATCATAAAAGTTGCTCATCACATGGAAAACAGAAGCTACGGAATCATGAATAGTTAAGTGACTAAATATGTTTAATAACATTGTTTCCATTGTTAAATGCTCCACAATAAGCCCATTGCTTGTTATGCGAAAACAAATCATTGAAGTACTTCGATTCAGTGAGTGGAGCCAATTACATTGGACAGGTGCTAAACTTGCAAGAAATTACTACAAAATCTGGGCCGCATTCCATAACTTCAGGTTTCTATGGCAACCAAAAAGCCATTTATTTTTATTTCTAAAATCTGATATTTTGCAAATCAATTGCATATTACATAAATATTGACTGACCCAAATTTTATATGTTTCTGTAATATATATCAAAAGTTATGATAACTTGGACAGAACTTATGGAAAACCCCTCGTACAGCAAACAGGAGCATTTCAATCTTGGGCAAAAGTTTAAAATTACATATAAATCCAAATAATTAATCCATATAAAGCCATAAAAAAATGCATTGTAAAACCAAGGCTTCTGTTAACACCATAAATCGGTGTCTGCATCTTCTTTCTTCAACTTGTGCATTGACATAAATATTGTGGAATGGACATTTCTGACATTTGTCAGTTGGGCCTGGTACATGATTGTGCAGTTTTGTATTATTTAAATTTTACTTTGACAAAAGTAAGGGAGACTCAGGTAAGTTGTGACCAATTAAACATTGGGACAAAGACAATAACTGGTGAGCGCAATGTGGCACATGTGATCTATGTGCTGGTGTAAGGTTTATCATTGGATTGATCAAGTTGGTTGATCCATTTTTTTTTAGAAAACCTTGTATTTTACTTTTTTTTCTCATGCTTTTAAAATCAGTCATATAATATGTGCAGCATGTGGCTGGTTTCTCAAAATACATTATATCATTTGAAAACTCCATGTATATATTGTTCTTTATTTGGCATGTTCACGAATTTGTGGAGGTGTAAAAGCGAGCATGTGCGAGTTTGCGGGTGGGTAAAAACGTGCAAAAGCGAGCATGTGCGAGTTTGTGGATTTTTAAAAACGAGCATAAATGCTCGTATGTAATTACTAACACTCGTGGATGTGCTTTATTATTCATACGTGGACTTGCCAAAACTAACTTTCGTATGGACCTGTGTTACAGGTTTCAGTTTTAGGTTCAAACTTAGGTTTAGGGTTAGTTGTAGCCCAGTTTAGTGTTAGTATGTTTGTAATTACACCAATACAAATCACTGAATGACAATATTTGACACTTCCACGAATGCCAAATTCGTGTACATGTTCGTTTTTGCAGGTTTACAAATTCGTCTACATGCAAAATATTGAAAAATATATATTTTATGTAGTATGTTAAACTATGAGTCACTTAAGGTGAAACATTCATGTTGCTAATTCAGCACAGGTCAATCGTATGTCAAGTTGGTGCATCTGAGATGCAGCCAGAGCCAAGGCCAAGACCATCAATGGAGGCAGGCCCTGAGAGCTCCAACACTAGTTAGCTTCTAGTATTCAATTAGGAATCACCTGCCTGACTTCATTTCAAATCAACAATGGTTAATAAAAATTACATCTCCAGTCTCCCCTAGTGAGAAATTCAATAAATTCTGGAATGTATGCGGCATTTAAAGTACCATTTTATTTTTTCAGTTTAGCCAGATAATCTATCTCATTGATACTTTTATTGAATTCAAACAAAAATCAATTTATTTACACATAGAAGCACTGAAAATCAGGTAAAATCTGTTCTATCCTCCCGCCCCCCCCCCCCATCCCACATTATTCCAATTAACATGATATGATTGTATGTATCTGAAATTTTGGCATGTATATCTAGGTATTTTCTTCCAGAAAAATTGATGGCACATCCTCCATCACATTGTTCCAGCAGCAGTATACAAGTTCCTTTATGTATCTGCTCATCTTAATCAACTTCTTTAGGTTCCACATGGAGAAAATCTTCATACAGAACCCAAAATCACCAAATTGTTACAATTACATCTGTGACAATAATAGGTATACAGTGGCCATATTGTAAATGGCTGCTGTAGAATTGATTTACAGCATCATGGCCAATTTTAATGCATTCCTTATATATGAAAACCTATATGTAGACCCAAACATCATGAGAATATGACAATTACTTCCGAAGTTATAGACAAAAAGAGGTTTATGGCGGCCATTTTGGGAAATGGCAGCTACAGGAATGATCTACTTAATTCTAACCATTTTTAATGGATTCCCCATGTATGAAAACATATTTTGACCCAAAAATCATGAAAATATGACAATTATTTCCAAAGTTATAGACAAATATGGGTGTTTGGCGGCCATTTCGGAAAATGGCGGCTGCTGGAGTTATTCTCAGGATTGGCGATGTCTACCCAAAAAAAATTTGAAGTTTAGATACCCACCAACAACAATCAATCATAAAACTTAGCGAACATAGAAATTTCTGCGGGTTTATAGGCTGGCTCTTGGACCAGTGGTGTAGCCAGACATCTGCCACAGGTGGGGCAGTGGGTGGGGCAGGACTTCTTGAGGGGGGGGCAAGACCTTTATCGACATCTATCAACATTTTTCGGATAAATTCACATGACTCCCACAATGGTCATTATCATCATCATTAAGCAAGTTAAATTGACCATGAAGTGCAAGAAATTTAATTATATGTTGTATTTACATATCATTTTTCAAGGCATCAGATATTTTGCTGCTAATTGTTAAGTCATTATTATATCTTGCATAAATTTGCATGACTGAATGCCACTAAATATTGAATCTAGATCCATGGATGAAGAAAACACCATAGAAAATTATCAGAAAAGTGACATCTTTATCAAAACAAGGATTCTGTTATCAATGAAAATATTCTTTCAGTCTTGAACAAGAAACAGAAAAGTTATAATGCTCATCACATAGCAATCATCATCTTAGCAATGTCATCACACTAAAACAGAAAAATTGCATGATTTTTCATCAGACTAGGCCTATAAACTATTCATAAATGTATTATAGGAATGTAATGAGTGTCATATAGAATAATGAAAAACTATCTCGATCCTCAATTAGAACAGAGCAGTGTAATAACAATAGCAGACCTCCTAACAGCCCTCCAGAAAAAAATTGGAATTTGGCCAAAAAATTTGGATCATTAATTGTGGTCATGTAGGAGCCTGTTTTAGTCACATTTTGCCAAAAAACTAGACAAAGGGACAAGATATTGTCTTCATTTTGACGCCTTCATTTAAAGTACACAATTTTTTCCTTCAAGATAAGTCCCAAACCTTGTTGAAAGAATGTACAATGAGCCTTAAGATTTTTTCAGTCAAATATCTGAAATTTCTAACTCAAAGCTTGAACTTTGTCCTATGAAGAGACAAGATTTGCCACTTCACTAAATTTACCATTTCTGAATTTTAAAAAAGTAGGATTGGCCAAAAAGGAAAATTAGGATGATTTCTAAAAACGGTAGGAAAAGTAGGAGTTCTAGGAGGCCTGCAATAGAGACACTAAATTTCAATATACAGTCGTCATCATCTACCTCGTGAACAGAAATCAAACACTAGGGGCGCCACTGTACATTGATGTGACGTCGTGGGTACGCACAAACAGATTCTCTGTTTACGTCACGAAGCAAATGTCTGGACGTCAGAAATTGTCAACAATATGTCGAAAATTGCCGAAAATGGGCAAAAAAACGTTGCGAAACATCGCGAAAATGTGACTGGAAGTTATTTAAACAGCCACCAGAACCATGTGAGTGAAGAAATTTTTCTTGTAGGTGACCTGGTTCCCGTGGAATTGGCAAAAACGAGTGTTCGCGAGTGATTTGATGACACCTATTGCAACAACAGTCTCTGATATGAGTTAAGAAGCATGATCCTGTTTGAAATATCTCTACAAACTCATCCAAAATCAAATGAATTTGACCTTTGTCATTCAATATGGATGACTTTTAGGTTTGAGAGCCTCTCATCTGCCATTGAATTTTCACAAAGGTTTTTGTCCTCTTCTTGACAGAGAAGCTTCGCTCACAAGAAGCACTGGACGCTGGAATTGTCATTGCAATTTTACAGAGCCTCGCTGTATGGTTGAATAAATTTGAGAAATTCGGGAGAGTTCAGTTGGTGTTTCGAGGCCCTGCATTTTTCGGCTCCACCAGTCGCTTGGCCCGCTAAATAATTAGGTCAGCATTTGAAAAACTATTTGGTAGAGGCCATCCTAAGCAGAATAGTAAAACCAGGTCATGCAATGGACATTTCAGGCTAATTTTATTTTATTTTACTCCAAAGCCAGAGGGGGGCAAGAGGGCGGGCAAGAGCAGCCGCAGGGGGGGGGGGCAATTGCCGCACCTTGCCCCCCCTGGCTACGCCACTGTCCTGGACTAAAAAGGGTTTCTCAGGGGCGTATCTAGAAATGGCCTGAGGGGGGCGGCCACACCATGGGGCAAATAGGCGGTGCTCCTCGGCAGGTCTATGTCATTCCAAATCCTGATGTCATATGGGACATTTTTTAGAATTCAACACTCGGGACAGGTGATCACATACTCGAGGCAGGTTGTCACATACAGAGGGGTAGGTTGTCACATACAGAGGGGTAGGTTGTCACATACAGAGGGGTAGGTTGTCACATACAGAGGGGTAGGTTGTCACATACAGAGGGGTAGGTTGTCACATACAGAGGGGTAGGTTGTCACATACTCGAGGCAGGTTGTCACATACAGAGGGGTAGCTTGTCACATACAGAGGGGTAGGTTGTCACATACTCGAGGCAGGTAGTCACATACAGAGAGGTAGGTTGTCACATACAGAGGGGTAGGTTGTCACATACAGAGGGGTAGGTTGTCACATACTCAAGGCAGATTGTCACATACTCGAGGCAGGTTGTCACATACTCGAGGCAGGTTGTCACATACAGAGGGGTAGGTTGTCACATACAGAGGGGTAGCTTGTCACATACAGAGGGGTAGGTTGTCACATACTCGAGGCAGGTAGTCACATACAGAGAGGTAGGTTGTCACATACAGAGGGGTAGGTTGTCACATACAGAGGGGTAGGTTGTCACATACTCAAGGCAGATTGTCACATACTCGAGGCAGGTTGTCACATACTCGAGGCAGGTTGTCACATACAGAGGGGTAGGTTGTCACATACAGAGGGGTAGGTTATCACATACAGAGGGGTAGGTAGTCACACAAAACGTAAAGGGCTTGCATACAGGAAGTAGGACTCCGTAAGCCAGATCCTGACGAAGACAAGTTATATATATTCTAGTGACGCCACTGCACTTTACAGAGAGAGAGAGAGAGAGAGAGAGAAATTCTTTATTTACGTGAAATGGGCTCACATTCTAGCCCCCAGCCCTCTTGGGCTTACAATTCACTTCAAAAACAATAATACATCAAAATAACAGAATTTTCGTTGAGTAATACAAATTTGAATTAAATTTGAAATGATTTGTTGATATACATATATACATTAGTCCAATATGTAATAGCAATCCCAAAAAATATAAACTTTGTTCGAGTTATACTAGTAGATATATAATTCAAACTCTTGGAATGTTAATTTTCATTACACTCCAGTGAAAAAAAATTTTGTGACTAATAAAGATCTTAAAGTTAAAGTTGCCCTGAATGATACAATTCTTTGACAAATAATGGTGGTTTGGAGTGTAGAATAATATAAACTTGTGATCAATAATATTTTTGACTAACTTCTTGAAGTGTTTCTTTTATTAAATAAATTATTCAGTTATTTCCTTTAGATTTTCTTGATAGTGCCTCCCACCTCCAGCACATCCATTGTTGATGACGTCACAATGACCATTGTTCAGTATATGTTGTTGTCAAGTAACTAATTCTAACAATGGTGATGACGTCACAATGTTGATTGCACTCAACTGGATGATTTTTTTCCGTGCGTACCCGAAATAAATCCAGGGGTCATTTATGACATTTGAGGGATAATTCTAGGCAGAAAAAATAATCCTTCATCAAAGAAATTTAGTGTGTGAATCAATAACACCAAGTCACATCAGATAACGTAGAAATTAGAAGATCTTGGGATTATAACCTGGCTATCATTCGGAGTAACTTTAAACAATTATGAAATAATTATTAAATTGAGATTTACGAGCATGACAGCTAAGAATTGGAGGCATAAGGCAAGACTGGTTAAGGGTCTTTGAACATTGGCAGTAAGCATTGGAATATCATCCAGATACCTCCATTTCCTGTCTTGCAAGATAACAGACGGGACATAGCCGCCCGCTCACCGAGCGGAGCGAGGTGTGTCGTCCTTCATGGCAAAAATGCGAGGAATGAACCAGTTGGTTCAATCAAAAGAAATGATTCAGACATCCCATAATATGATCCTGGCATTTTTTTCTCATCACGCGTGACTAAAAAAAATTTTCCAAAAAAAGAATGCTCGAAAAAAAAAGTTTCGTCCAAAAGCCAAAAATAAGAAATTACTTTAAAAAAGCCAACAAATTCTTACTTTTTTCCAAACTTTGTTTCTCAGCTTTTACCCCAAAAAATTATTTTTCCATTTTTTTTCATTAATATAAGCTGTTTTTATCCTCATAACTTTTTATTTTAGAATATTACCTTTCCACCCTATTTCTCTTTGTCCCAAACTTTTTATTCAACAAACCTGAATGCAAAAATGATATAAAAAATACCGTGCGAGCACGTAAACCCCGCTGGCTCCATGTGAAGCCATTGAGACCATTCGGATACTGTTACATGCATACAAAAGTAATAAATTCCAGTATTGTTTGCAAAGAAAAATGAGCATTAATAAACACTTGAAAAGGGCATTGGTTTCACATTGGTAAATGGCATCATATTTTGGCGTTTTAGCTTGATAATCTGTGAAATAGCATTTTTTCCCAAATTTGATGAACTTTGTTACCAGAACTATTAATTCATATGACCAGTCCTTACCATACTACGTTTACTACTACAGTAGATTAAAAAGTCAAGATAAAAAGTTTGTAGATAATGCAGTTCTAGAGTTTTAGCTGATTGAAAAAGTTGCATCAATAATTTACGCCAAATGGAAGAGCCTTTTGGAATGCCTGCAGAGATAAATCAAGATGAGAGATACCCCTTAAAGGTATTCAAAGCCACTTCCTGGACCCCAGATATCATTTCTGGAAACAATCAAGGTCGTATCTTTCATGAAATCCCAAATATTAACATTTGAAAAGCGACTTTCATATGACAAAAAGCCATAAAAACAGTCTGTTTTGAAAAGATTTCTAAACTAAACTGTTCAAGATATTGAGCTGAAACTATTCACACATCTATTACACTACTAAAGGCTAGTTTGAGAAATGTTTGAGACGAATCTAAGGGGGTCAAGCGGAAAAATTTCCTGAAATTATTGAACTAACATGGAATTACGCACATCTAATTGCTAGAAATGCCTGGAAACTTGTCATTCCCATCTGCATGACAAAATAAGATAACAGGCAAAATTTGAATGAAATATGAGCAACACAAAGTGAGTTATGCTTGACGAAATCCCCAGCTACCCATCACGTTGAGGACTGCAGTACCCCGTAGGCTATTACATAGCCAGCGGGGTAAAAAGCCTTGAACTTTCTGAACGCTCCTCGTATATGCTAATAATTGGCACATATTGTGTAATTTTACATGACAGTGAATTCATACTGAATATTGAACGTTTATCAGACAATTATTCTATTTTTAAATCTTAATATTGAAATTAAGTTAGGTAAAACAGTGAATTTATGAACATTGTAAATATTGAGAATATATATATTTACTAATATCATGCTCATTGGATGGGCTTTAATAGCTGGTGTGGCCAATTTATCAAAAATGTAAAGCAATATTCTGTCTTGAAATGCAAGTTCGGGCCAAATTTATCCAATTTTGACAATTTTAGTACCACTGGAATCGTCTTTTCAAGACAAATCCAACGGTACCATGTCTGTTGGGGTACAAAAATCGGCGGCTGCTCACACTCGTCACGTTTTCGGCGATTCCACGGCAACCAGGCCACCTAGAAGAAAAATTTCTTCACTTCCATGCATATCCATATGCTGTTTATAACACATTTTCACCACGTTTTGCGATGTTTTTGCCGATTTTCGGCGATGTCAGACACAGGCCCCTCAATCTCTTCCCTGCAAGCCTGCCCCTTCCAATACTCTTCATACATGTATAAACACTCATTTACGGTAGTGGGATGTTAGTGTGGGATGGGAGACTGTTGTATCAGGGAAAGAGATTGAGCGGCCTGTGATGTCAGACAATTTCTGACATGTGATTTTAATACTTGAAGTTGATACATTCACACCACGATTTTTAGTCATTTAGGATTGACACTCATTTTTTGTCATAGCAGATTGACACTCACTCACCTGTCTCAGCTGTACCCCTCCCATCCTAGGGTCATTTCTTGAAGTCATTATCCAATATTGATCACTTTCCTAAGGTCCAAAATGTCATCAGGTGGTCAGGTCTTGTTTGGCCACTCACTGACTCTCACTGCTACATGGCCTAGATTCTGTGACCTAGTTTCTGTGACCTAGATTTCTGCTCAGTAAAGAGGGGGCCACATGTACTGACTTTGAGCCTGCTTGCCATACTCGCCCTAGCGGAGAGCCAGTTCCCTCTGGGAATCTGAGTGAGGGCGAGTTTGCCTCCTTGCTTTGAGTCACGCCAAGCCTTTACTTTAAAAGTCAGCCCCTAGGGGGGCCACCTGTCATTTGCGTCATGGGCAAAGTCAACAACCAAAAGCACAAAGGTGCCCAAAGGCTTCATGGTCTTTGAAAAGTCACTTGAACTATTTGAAAAGTACAATGAACTTTTCAAAAAGTTTAAATGAACTTTTCAAAGACTATTTGAGGATGAGGCCTTTAGGAATCAAGACTATAGGTAAAAGCACCAGCTATTATAGGTCTATGCTGTAACTGCATTCATAAGGGACAAATATTGGACTGTAATAAGGTTTGCCTCAAAGGGAAATTATGCTCAATTGACAATCATATAACACAACTAAATTTTGAAAATAATAACTTAGCTAACAGACAAAAATTTTGTTTTTCCATATATGCCACATGTCAAAATCTTGAATTTAGGACAGAATAACTTATCACATGAAGTGCCAAGAACTATTTTTACAAGTTTTTATAACTTAAATGAACTTAATTTGGAAGGAAATGTTTTTCAAACGGTCAAGTTTTCAGTTCCTAGAAAACATAATTTAACTAAGATAACAGGTTTAGAAGCTGATAGTATTGACAAAAGTAACTTTAACAAATTACCAAATTTACAAGAAATTGAGATTATATCAAATAGTGACATATTTTGTCAAAATATAGGAAATATTGATAAGCTAAGACTGAGGCTTAATAATATAACAGAATTAAATTCTAATAATTTTATAAGTTTGCAAGAAATTAATTCTCTTGAATTGGTTTTAACAAAAGTAAAGCAACTAAAATATGAAGATTTCCAAAATTTCAATAATTTAAAAGAATTGGTACTGGATACACCTGAGATGACAGACATAACCGGTTATATTTTTAGCAATATGAGTTTGGTGACCAAAATCGTAATTAAAGCCCCAAATTTAGAACACTATCCAGAAGAACTGTTCAAACATTGAGTGAAAATATTACATTTAAAATTAGTCATATTGAATTTTGTCCAGTTATAAGCATAAAGAACAATTTATTTTTAGGACTCAATTCACTCAAGACCATTAAACAGTGGGGTTACAAAAGCAATATTGATTTAAAAATACCAATTGAAAATGTTTATAAAGAAATTTCTTTCTCAGATGCATATCTAAATGATAAAGTAGGACTAAGACAGTCATTCATGATCAGGCCAATAAGAAGCAATAAGTATGTGACCAAGATGAATTCAAAAATTCATGCAGAATCAATAAATCTTATAAATATGAATATTCAAAATTTTGATTGGATTAAAAATTTTAATAGAAGTTCAATTAGACATTTGAATTTGGCATATAACAAATTACAGGTAGTAGACAGATTTCAGTATTATAACCTAAACAACTTGCAGAGTCTAAATTTAACTTGCAATAAAATAAGATATATGGCATTTAACACATTTGAACACATGACTACATTAGAAAAACTGGATATATCACATAATCTGATCAAAGAAGGCGGAATACTTCCCATTGAAACTTTTTGAAGTGTTTTTGCAAACAATAATAATGCACTGCTCTTTTTTATTGTCTGCGATAATTCTTTTTCCTGAATTTTTGGAAACAATGGGGCCTTCAACAAAACACACTGCACCATGCACCCTCTTATCTCAGTGTTGACAGGTCATGCATTAACACGATTTGCTCATAAAAAGCGACAAACCAATTTCTTGATAAAAACTGATAAAAAGTAACAAGAACATATGTTTTTCCTTAGGGTGTGACATTCCACACTCCATCTGTGTTTTAAAGCTATTAAAGCTATCATGACACATGAGCACGGTGCACTGTCTTGGATTTGCTGTAAAAACTTATTTGTTCTTGTTTACTGTGACAGTTCACATTGCCTAAGGTGGAGATCCACATGTCTGTAGTCTTTCTGAGCTGACAGCTTATACAGTCTGTCTTGAGATTACATATACTGGATACATGTTGACTTATAGGCCTGCAGGAGCATGTTTAAGCTATTTAGTACTTGGGAGATCACTCTGCTGGTCATTTTGTTAGTAACTGGACATTGGGCCCTCCTACTATAAAATCTAAAAAAGAGATGCATGATGCAAGCCAGTCAGTGCATGGACCTCAGAGTAAGAGCAACACGCAGGATGTCTGGTGAAATGGATTATTGAACAGATTCTTCAGATTCTGATAGGTCTGAAGATTTTATTAACACTGACATCACTATTGTGGAGCATGTTGAAGAAATAATGCAAGATATTTAGAAGTCAAAGATAGTTTTGAGAGAATAATTCCAGTCATTTTTGACAGTGTACATGAGATTCTTGGTAGCAATAACATGGTGAATTTCTCCTTAGTTTTTCCAGGCTCCTCGTGTGCGTGTGCGTGCTATTTGACAGTCGGAAATAAACATTTGTGAGCAGAATACAGCTCTCTAACTACGGCTTTCTGGAGTTTAGGCATTATAATGGTGATGGATGAAGTTAACAAGTGGAAAGTGGCAGGTAACTGGAGTAATCGAATGGCAAAGGTGGAGTCTTCAGCCACCCGTCTTGGCTTGGCCTTAAAACCATAGGCTTGGCCTGATGGCTATTGTAAGACAGAGGCTTCGCCTCGGTAAAATCAGGTCAGCATATACTTTATACTTCAAGAATGTCGTCCATTTATCACATGGAACTATGTGTGAGAAACATGACACACCTTGTAGCAGTCCTGTTTGATGTTAACTGTAAAAGTTAGCTGTTATCAACAACTTGTTTATACTAAATTTGTCCTAAAAGCATCCTAGTGCCAGCTAGATCCAGTGTTTACAAATTTGGTAGAAAGAATGCAGGAAGGAATGAAGAAAAGAAGGAATGAAGGAAGGAATGAACAAAGGAATGAACAAAGGCATGAAGGGAGGAATGTAGGGCATAATCACGAAATAAGCCCCGCACCTCTGACGGAATGAGTGGCAGCCTATGCTTTTCAATGGTCTCGCTCATTCCCTTATCAGAGAGCGGGGGCTATTTTGTAATTATGCCGAATGTAGTGGGGGAAGGAAGGGAAGGAAGGGAAGGCCTCGAGAGAGATAGACAGATAGATAGACAGCTAAACACATAGATAGATAGATAGATAGATAGATAGATAGATAGATAGATAGATAGATAGATAGATAGATAGATAGATAGATGCAAGCAACTCTTAAAAGTGCTTGCACATTTTTTTTTTTAAGGAATAGCAGTGGTGCCAATCGTAAATAAGAGAGCAATAACAAGCTGGTAAATTACTCCTGGGCAGAAAGACAGGAGAGTAAAATCAAAGACTGGTGGATAGTTTGGGTCAGTGGGATGGCCAGGAAATGTGTATTTAGCCAAGACAGCATTGATCCTGTGAGCCAAGATTTGACTGAAATATTGCACGGAGGGATATACACTAACTACGGATACATGTGTGATTCACCCTTAGGACTCAGTCCGGGCAGCGCATCATTCACCGGTTTCCGGTTATGACATTTCTAGTTTGCTATTCTAATTGGAACTATCTGTTTGCCATTTGAATGCTTTTCTTATTTTGATGCTTTGGTCCTTGTCGGAACACAGGCCATTCCAAGGATGCACATTGCACAGCCACTGCCATATACCATTGATTAGAACACATCTCAATGTAAACAGAACACTGGACTAATTCATGAAATTATTCATTAATTAATCAAGGGTACCTGAAGGGCGAGTTAATATTTAGACACCACATCATTTTAATTTATGTGTGGTGACAACCCTTATATAAATGAAACTAAATAGCCAACACCGGTGCTGATGGGGCGTAAAACACTAACTACATGTAACTAACTATATAAATGAGACCAAAGGCAGATTATTGGTAATCTGCCTTTGATGAAACACAAATGCAAGATTCTCATAAGCTTGTCTAATACTTCAGGGAGTAGACTTTTTGGGTTTGTTTTTGTTTTAGAGTTATTCTTTTCTTTTTTGTCTCACAAAAACAAACGTCACCAGACACACCACATGGGATGCTGTTTGGCAAAAGACATTCATCAAAACTGCACTGCACACCCAGTTGTTGTGGCCAAATTTGCACGAAATGGAATGCAGTCAATGTACTATTTCACAAAACGATCAGATTAACAGGGTTAATTACTGGTGTGGTGATTGATGGATATGTAAATTGTGCAGTCAATTTCATAGCAATCCTGGACTTCTGTGTTATTCGTGTTATTGAATTATTTTGTCATTTTAATTAAAATGAATTTAAAATGGTTATAAATATTAATAATGTTTTTGTCGTATGTAAACTTTTATGTCTGAAATTATGTAACCTCGAATGGAAGTGATAATTTTGGAAAGATTTGCTCAACACCGTGCAACTTGCTATGAATCATGGCATGACATATAATTTTCTTACTTCAGCAAATTAATTGGCTGTGATGTTCTCATTGTGATAAACTTTTTTCAAACCCCTATTCAAGCACACTGTCTGAGACTGATGTTCTTGAATATGTGTCAATGACCAAGTTTTAGAACTAAGTTTATTTATATTTCAGTGTTTTTAACTTTTTCCTTTAGATTTTCTTTTTGCATTCTCAATAATTATCCAGATATTTCAATCTTTGAAATCGTCCTGGTGACCTGTGTTTGCATCATGCACTATTTCATGAGTTTTTGTGAATTTTTGGCTTTGTATCAAATTGACCTTTTATGTCAAACCTTCACAAGCTGCGTGACAATTTCGCCAGCTTATTCAAATGAATAAGCATTTTGAAAATCAGGAAGTTAAATTAGGAAACATAATTGGCTTTCCGGATTAAAATGCAGGGCTTGAATATGAAAAATGTTTTAATTCAAAAGTCTTAATGATTTATGAGGTTTTGAGGACAATGAGTGGTTTTATTGTTACTTAACTAATGATGAATCTGAAATGTTGTGCCATATCGGAAAAGAATAGGGAAGTGTTTTTGCTGCAGACTCTGTCAGTTGTCAGCAGTGAGTATATTTTACGTTTGGGTTAAGTTAGCCACAGTTACTACATTTTTGAAAGCAGATCATTTATTGTCAAATACAGTGAAGTATTGATCATTTTATTTTTGCATTGTTCCAAATTTGAAATTGGGTAAAAAAAAAGTTATTTGGCATCATTATGGAGGTAGGCCTAGATCACTGACCAACCAATGAGAAACTACTGGGGATAGGGTCAACTGCAATAATACTTTTCTTCCTTGAAGTTCCTTGGCCCCCACTACTGCACTATTTGCCTTCATTTTATTGCTTGCATCACGATGAAGAGCCAATGATCTTTATCTTGTTATCTGACACAGGGTCAGTGCACTTATTGCCTCTTGTGTTTTTGAAGAGGTGTAACAAAATTGTCGTAGGTCACTAAGGTCAGTATAACTCTTGACCAGTAGTGATATTTTCGAAGGAATGTCAATGGTAGTATTAAAGTAAGTTCAACTTCATTGATACAAAAATTGGCAGACAAATTAATTAAAAGTCAGGTATTGAACATTTAAAAAAAATCTTTAGAATGAATATTTATAAAGTACACTGTATACAAACGGAAGACTGTTTGTTCTTTTACTTACACACATTTTCCCCCAAAGTTGACAATTTAAATTACAATATATTCGAGTTTTTGTTGGAACTTTGTAAAGGCCCGGTGTTTTGTATTGTTATGGTTCATTTGGAAATAATAATTTTTCAATATAACTGACTTCATGGATCATTTTCCCATGCCCACCTCCCAGAGCTGAAAGATAAACTTTCACAAACTTTCAAAGTGGCTGCCATAGGCGTATTTCGCTTGGGGGGGGGGGTCAGGGGGGGGGCAGCCTGGCATCAGGGCAAATGGCATAATATATTATATCGGGGCAAATCCTTACAAATCAGGGCAGATCCACTGCCCTGGTCACATCCGTGCCATGTTAAAATTTCAGGGCAAAATAGCGACAGCCCCCCCCCCATGAAATGCCTGTCCCGTACGCCTATGGTGCCTGCTCTGCTTCTTGGGGTAAACCTAATAGTTCAAGTGCCCTTTTCCTGTTGCTATCTTCTACAGAGGAAATGTTTCATATATGACTTCATATTCCTGATTTACATCTACAGGCCACTAGGGGAACTACATAGTTTCAATATTAAGGAATTTCATTGCTATTCGTCATTTAGTTGTTTCAATTTAAAACTATCGTTAACAAAAGTATGAAAAGTGTATGGCATTGTCACCACCCCAGGTGGAGGGTTGCAAAAAAGGATGAGCAATAAATTCATTTGTTACATACAGGCAGAATTTAGGAGCCTACTGGTTTGCCGAAATCTTCCTGTGCTGATATTTTTTTACTAAAACATAAATTTTGATATTGTATGTCACAGAAAAAAAAGTCTGAGAGATTGACATACAGAAAGCTAGATAGATTGATAGTTAGATAGATAGATAGATAGATAGATAGACAGATGGATAGACAGATAGATAGACAGATAGACAGATAGATAGACAGACAGACAGATAGATAGACAGATAGATAGACAGATAGATAGATAGATAGATAGGTATGTTACACTGAGTGGGGTGTCGAGAAACAAATATTTAGATACCTGGAAACACGTCTTGTCTTCTTGAATTCGTCGTAGTAAGAGAGAGAGCGCCCGGTGCGCATGCGCCGCCTCGATCCTACTTCGGCTGCGTCCGGGATCACTCGTGCGTCTCCGCCGCCTTCCCGCCACACTCTTCCCTTTCTTATTTTTCGGTCGCTGTCCCGGGATCCGGATGATGGACTTGGAACTTCACGGGCACACCAGATGACTTGTCTGGAACGTCATGGGTTGACCGGGTCACCGGGGTGAAACTTCACGGGTTGGCCAGATGACTTGAATGGAACTCCACAGGTTGGCCAGATGACTTGAAGGGAACTTCACAGGTTGGCCAGATGGCTTGATGTGGAACTTCGCAGGTCGGCCAGATGACTTGATGTGGAACTTCGCAGGTCGGCCAGGTGACTTGATGTGGAACTTCGCAGGTCGGCCAGGTGACTTCCTCACTCGACTTCGGTAATGGTCTGACAAGAAGTGAGATAGACAGACATACATACATGTACATTCTCACGAGATTCACCATTGTCCCTGGTGCCGTAAAGCACCGGGGTTGGCGATAACCACACATCACATAGACACATTACTGTACACTATCACATTCAAGTTAGACATTGACACTGAATAATACTGACACAGATGAAAGTAGGCCTACTTTGGAGAGCTATTGAAATAGCAACTAAGGGAAACGCTATAAATTTGACAATAGTACGGACGAATGAATCCTTGAATCCTTCCGACTAACAGCATGATGACAGGGATGCATGATAATAGACATAATGGTACATTGCTTAATTATATTACAGAGGTGGTTGGAACATTCCAACAGACAATGATAACATGACATTAATGATAACATGACGAATGAATGACAATAATGTCGACTCGATGACACACAATGAACTTTGCGGGGAGCCACGGACATGCTCATCCACAACAGTTCTAAATAAGACAAATACAATGAGCGCAACTCAGGCACCTGAAGCAACTACCGACTATATACATAATTCCCACAAAAGTGGTTCCCTACCACTCGTATATGTACAGAACATAAGAACTACTATAATAGTGCCACCAGAGGGGTCCAAAGTTGATAAGAGTATATAAGAACTACTACGAAACTACCACCAAAGTAGGTGACTATACTGGAGGTATGTAAGAACTACTATAAAACTACCACCAGAAGTGTGTGTAACTTTAATATACAAAAATTGACATGGTGACTGAAAATTGACATTGACTAACCCTACTTTCATCTACCACCAGAATGGCTAAACTATGACATAAAAATAATTCTCCCCTATCCTACACTACAGCCTCTCCCCCCTCTTCACAGGTCCGTTTCCGGGAGTCCGAAGAATCGATTGACATTCCGACGATTCGCTTCCAAAACCATCGCTGGGCATACTCCCTTGGCGGTCCCCACCCACTCGGCAATCCGTTGAAGATCTTGGCATGGGGACCGGGACAGAAATGGGAAATCTGTCTCCAGCACGATCTGATCCAGACGCAGGCCTCTTACCGCAGCATGGAGTGCGTCTCTGGCTTCCTCCGGGAGCTTGAGGGTCTTGGGACTGATGCTGAAGACGATGGTTGGAAAGTGGTCACGGAACTCGTCTCGTTCCTCGGCTGTTCCCATGAAGCAGTGAAGCATCACTGGGGTTGTGGGTAGCACGGTGGCCCTTAGGATGTCCAGGGCATCCAAGAAGGCACTGTTGCCTCTGCAACTCCGACAATGGAGGATGATTGGCATCTCAGCGGGCCGACATTCCATCAGGGTTGCCAGGTTGTTCTGTTGTGCCAGCCTCTGAGAGGGGGCTGGCCCACGGACATAGTCCAAACCCACCTCCCCGAGACCGACACAACGTGGATGCCTCAAAATCTCCCTCAGACGTCGAATGTTTCCGTCCGCGATCGTGAGTTGGGTGGGGTGAATTCCGGCAGTCGCGTAGATGCGAGGATCCTCGTTGACCTTCCGCTCAAACTTGTCCCAGTGGCAAGGGAACACAAAATTGGCAATGAGTGTTGAAATCCGCAAAGGTGCGTCCCAATTCGTCCCCTCGTAGGATGTCAGATCACTCTGATCAAGATGACAGTGGGCATCGGCGGTGTAAGCGATGCGGCGGAGACTCCTTCTGACGTTCGGATACCCTCGGCGCTCTCCCCTGGCCACTTCTGCCCGGACGTCTTCTCCGACATGGGGGAGGATGGATGTCAACACCTTAAAGTGCAGAAGACAGGACACACTTCGGGGGGGTGAGATGGCTAGGTCCTTGAAGGGAGTCTGGGGAAGCCTGCGCTCCTTCTCCCACAGCCACATGAACAATTTCTGCTGAAAGGAGAGATGTGCCCTCATCGCACTGGTCGGAAACCATCCGTTGGCCACCACGAGGTCCAGCAAAGACTCAAGGGACGAACATCCCAGGGCCTCCATCAGGACCTCGAGGAGTCCGTTGGCGAGTCTGACGAAGTCAGGGATGTCCTTGTCTTCCATACCAATTTGTCCACAGTCACGATGCGAGTATTGAGCGAAGGTGGCGGACTGGGAAGTCCCTCCACAGGTCCAGCATGCCCGGTTGGGTGACAACCACCATGGCACATGCGTTTCCTCGATGTGTCGTCTTAGTCGTCGGGATATGTAGGCGTCGCACAATACACAGTACTTATCCGCGGGCTTCTCCTCCTCTGGTCCCTTGACTTCCTCCGGGGGCGGCGTCGCTTCTTGGTTGGAGCCGACAACCAGGGTGTCGGAGTCGTCCAACTCCAGGTCGCTGCCCTGGAAGTCGAGCTCCAACTCCGGGGGTCCTTCCTGATCAGGATCCACGATCGAGGCCTCCAGGTATTGGTCCATGCTGCCAGCCTCCACCACAGTGATGATGCTGGCAGCATCCTCCTCATCGTCTTCCCCCTGGTCGTCAACGTCCGCCGCATACTCGTCCACGACGAAGAAATTGTAATCCATCCAGTCCGGGTTCTGAAGGGGTGTCGGTGGGGCATCTTCCGGGTTGTCGTCGTCAGCAGGTGCTTCATCAAGGATGATGAGATCCATCTGATCCATGTCTCCGTCTTCAGGGAACCTCATCAAATCCATGGATCCATCGGCGGATGGGGCGGGTTCCAGGACATCCGCGCCCATCAGGTCCTGGATCTCCCTAGAGGCAGGGTCATCAAATCCGGTCCGTTGGTCAATCTCGATGAGGGGCGTTGGCAATGGTCCGTTGTTCGTTGTATCTGTCCTGGTTCTCGTCTCCACCTCGACGACTTTCTCCCCGCGGTGGTTCAAGTATTCCCGGTACACCTCGATGACCTCCTCCCGGTAGGTATAACGGGTGATCCCAATTCGGCTATCCATCACTCTAACAATTCCTATGGAGCCAATGAGAACACAGAAAGCAATATCACAACACAACACAAAGCACCACAAAAGCCAAGCACAACGTTGAATACAACACAAGTAAAGCACGAAACACAACCCGGAAATGCCAGAACTACCAACACAGAACTACGGAACAATTCTAAAACTTTAGAAAAATGAAATTGAAGAAACAACTACTTTACACCAAGACACCAAAATATCTACACTACACTATTTACAATGTATTACAACATAGCTACCACAAATATTTACAAAATAACAATTTCGTAAATTTGGTAATCAGATAAATAAGCAGGTGGACGGCTGGGCCTGGTCATCCGTCGCGGTCCTGCTGGTTCCTGTGTGTTACGGCGAGCGCCAGGCAGTGGAAAAAGGTCCCTTTCTGGCGTCGAGGTCGAATCATCCGGCGACCTACCGGGGGGTGACGAAACATCACCGGGAGGTGACGAAACATCACCGGTAGCTAAATCATCTAAAACATCTGGAACAGGATCATAAAACTCTGAATCATCTGTAGCAGAGACATTAAAATTGGCTGTGGTGTCACTATCATCTTCGGGCCAAAGATTCTGCAGTTCAGGAGTTTCTTCAGCTGGTCCTTCGACGACATCCGATCCTAGGAGATTAGCCCGCTCCCGACGGAGCCAAAGTGGAATGTTCCTGTCATGGCACGGCTTCAGCCGATCATGATGAAGTACTCGCCGGTCTCTCCCCTTCCGTCCTTGCACTTGGTAGAGAATTTCGGAGATCTTGTGAGTGACCAAATATGGTCCACAGTAAATAGGTTGAAGTTTACGGCTGTGGCCTTTTTTGGATGCGCCGTTCAAGCCATACACAAGATCACCAACTTCATAGCTAGTCTTGTACTGCTTCTTGTCGTAATACTTCTTCCGACGGTGGAGACTGACTCCGAGCTTTTCGCGAGCAAAGCCATGCACATCATGCAAAGTCTCTCTCAGTTTCTGGGTGAAATCACTAGGAGTAACTTGGTCGTCATCTACATTTTCAGGGGGCTTGCCGGCCAGCAAGTCAATTGGCACATCTACTTCCCGTCCGAGCATCATCATATTTGGGGTGTAGCCTGTTGACTCATTTACAGTGGCCCGAAGAGCCATCCCGATGAAGGGCAAGTGAAGATCCCAATCTCGCTGTCGGTTGTTGAGGTAGGCCCTGATCTTGAATAGAATTTCTCGATTCATTCTTTCCACTTGGCCATTGGATGATGGGTGGTACGGAGTGGTCCGCAACTTGGCCATGTCTAGAAGAGAGCAAACTTCCTTGAAAAGAGCACTTTCGAAATTACGCCCTTGGTCCGTGAAGACCTCTTGAGCGCAACCCATGCGACACAAAAACTGTTTGACTAAAACTTCGGCAACGACATGTGCTGTCTGGTCAGCAAGAGGAGCTATCTCAATCCATTTAGTGAATTGGTCGATCATGACCAGTACATATCGATTTCCCAATCCACTCTCCACAAAGGGTCCAAGAATATCAACATGGACACGTTCCATTGGTGCTCCTGCATGATGGATCTTCAGACTAGCCTTCCTTGTCCGGTTTCCCTTCTTTTGCATGTTGCAGATCTTGCAGGACTCAACGAACTGTCTAACGTCACTGGTGATGCCGGGCCAAAAGAACCGGAGTAAAACATTCAATTTGGTCCGCAATTGGCCTGGGTGGCCTGCAGCTTTCACATCATGAGCAGTCTCCAGGATGACTTTCCTGAGCTGGAAAGGAACAACAATCAATTTTCTTGGGGGAAGATTGGCAAGATTGAGCCACTTGTAATACAAGACATCATTGATTAGTTCAAGCTGGGACCGTAAAGCCCAAATTCTCTTGGTTGTGGATCCCTGAAGATATAAGACGTCATGAGTTGGCTCAATCCCATCTTTCAGCCATTGGCGAAGAACTTCAATCTCCTTGTCTTTGGCTTGTTCCTCTGCCCAATCAATCTCTGTTTCAAACTTCATTCCATCTCCTGGAGGTGGATCATCTTCTGCCGTAGCAATCCGAACTGCCAACGGAACAACATCATCAATGTGATCCTCGAACCGCTGCCATTGTTGATGCTTAGTGAGGCAATGCTTACAGCCATTGCATGGCAAATCATTAGGATCTCGTCCTGCATCATAGCAATCACATTCCGGAGGGATCCGGCTAAGCCCATCTGCATTACCATGGTTCTTACCGGCTCGATGGGTGATCTTGAAATCGAATTGAGAAACAGCTTCAATCCATCGTGCTAACTGACCTTCAATATTGCGAAATCTCATCAGCCAAGTAAGGCTATTGTGATCCGTCCGGACCAAAAAGGAACGGCCTAGAAGGTAAAAGCGAAAATGATTCAAAAATGTAACCAAAGCAAGCAGTTCCTTGCGGGTCGTGCAGTATTTTCGCTGTTGAGCATTCAAGGACATACTTCCATAAGCAATGACTACCTCCTTCCCATCTTGAATTTGAGAGAGCTCAGCTCCGATAGAGTGGTCACTAGCATCGGTGTCCAGAATAAAGACATCATCGGATCTGGGGTAGCCTAAGACTGGTGCTGTAACCATTGCTTGCTTCAGTCTCAAGAAAGCTTCTTCATGTGGCTCACTCCATTCCAAGGTTCGTTCAGGTTGTGACATCTTCACCAGGTCGTACAGAACAGCAGCTTCTTCCGCCAGATGAGGAATAAAATCCCTGTGATAATTAATGAAGCCTAAGAAAGCCTCAAGCTGAGTCTTCTTCTCTGGGCGAGCCCAATCCACAACGGTCTTCACCTTGCTCTCTGGAATGCTGACGCCATCCCTGCTAACCCGTCTTCCAAGGAAATCAACTTCAGTGCCAAAAAGCACACATTTCTTTGGCTTAAACTTAAGATTGTATTTCCTGAAACGGATGAAAACTTGTCTAAGATTTTCAAGGTGGGACTGAAAGTCCCGTCCTAAGATTATCAGATCATCCAAGTACGCTAAAACATCCTTCCATAGAAGATCCTTCAAAACTAAGGTCATAGCGCGTTGATACGTTGCTGGACTGTTGCACAGGCCCATGGCGAGCCTGACATGCTCAAATAGGCCATAACGAGTCAGAAATGCAGTCTTATGGCGATCGGCTGGGTCGATAAGCAATTGCCAGTAGCCAGAAGCCATATCAAGAGTGCTAAAGTAGAAATTGTCTGCCAAAGTATCAAGACATTCTTCTATCAATGGTAACGGAAAATTGTCCTTTCTGGTAACTCCGTTAAGACCACGATAATCCAAACAATACCTGTAGCTGCCACACTTTTTCTTCACAATAACTGGAGCGGCTGCCCATTCGCTGATGGAAGGTTGGATGACTCCTGCATCCAGCATCTTCTTCAAGTGCTCTTCTTCCTTGTCTTGGAATCCAAGTGGCGTTCTCCGAAGGCCACATTTTACGGGCATAGCAGTCCCAGTATCGATAGTGTGCATGATTTCATGGAATTCACCGAGGTCATAATCATTCTTGGCGAAGACATCTTGATATTCCACAAGCAACTTCTTAAGTTCTTCTCTCTCATCCTGTTTAAGATGAATGCCTGATTCTTCAAATAATTTCTGCAAATGCTCTGGAACGACACAGGTAACATGGTCAGGATTTCTGTCATCTGGGCTCCCTTCTGGAACGGAATTTGTACAAGATAAAACAGAAAGTGGGTCCCCAGGTGCAA
Organism: Platynereis dumerilii; assembly: GCA_026936325.1. NCBI lineage: Eukaryota > Metazoa > Annelida > Polychaeta > Phyllodocida > Nereididae > Platynereis > Platynereis dumerilii. The sequence continues at coordinate 2,811,239 of JAPTHN010000004.1, forward strand.
CTTCACCATGGAGACCGGGGGAGGAGCCGGACAGCTCCGTGACAGGCGTGGCATCAGGATCCTCCATCCAATCTTCGAGGGTGATGACATCACTTACTGCACAAGCGGAGGCAATCCTGGTGTCCTTAGGTAATGTAACAGTCGTATCAGAAGCATTGAAAATATGTAAATCGGCAGTCTCTCCTTCACTCATGAGAACTTCAGGGATGATAAGTTGTGACTTCAAATTGGACGGCATAATGGGTTCCACAAGGAAATCCTGTTTCATGACTTGTGAAAGTCGACATTGGACAATCCTTCCAGAAAAGGGTTGTAGATCACACTCCTCCATGGTAGCGACAGAACTAGATTCAGCCGGTTGGCCGTTGGCTCGCACATCAGCCGGAATAACAGAATCACGGATCCGGATGTACGGCTTCTGGAAATTAATAATAGCTTGAACATGGTTAAGAAAGTCTATTCCCAGAATACACAATTCTCGTGCTGGTCCAACAATAAGGTCCCAAGGGAAAACTTCCCGGCCAACTGTCAATTGGACATTCCGCACAATTTTTGCTTGCATCTCCATGTTATCTCCAATTCCATGTATCTTAATGGATGAGCCTTCTTCTGGAATGAGCTTCATGTTCTCTGCTACTGTCTGTCCTATTAATGTGACTTGGGATGCCGTGTCAATCACAGCTTCAATGGGGTGACCATTAATGAGAATTGGTGCAGTCATAGTCCATCCTGGAGTATTTAATATGGATCCCTGATATACCCGCTTGTCATGAGGCTGGGGATACGTCTGGGTTCCTTTTCCAGGGCTAGCAGGTCCGCCTCCAGGTAGTGGCGATCTAGTGGTCCGTGGTCTAAATGGACTAGTTGTAGCTTCTCGTTGGCCACTCCTCCGGGTTCCTTGTTGGTTCTGAAAAGTTTCACGTCGATCATCTCGCTGGTTGTCTCTGGAAACTTCTCGTCGCTCATCCTGAGGATCTCCTCGTCTGTCATCCCTGGGAATTTCTCCATCATCCCGTCTCGGTCCTGGAGATGAAGTTACAGATGGCAATGTCCTGAGGAATGGTGGATGTGGGCACTCATGCTGAAAGTGTCCTCTTTCTTGACAATTGAAGCAGTGATCACCATACCTACTGAAATTTCTATCCCGCGAGGGTGTTGGGGATCTGTCATAGGATCTTGAAGATTGGGATGAATCCCCAAACCGCCGGGCAGGTGAAAATGGACGTTGCCTATTTGGTGAATAACTGAAATTTCCTCTGGACTGGTGCTCCCCCTGTCTGTCACGTTGCCACGGGTATGGCGAAGGACGACGGGAGTCATAATTCCTGTTGGGTGAAACTGGACGTTGCTGAAAATTCTGCCTATTATTGAAATCAGACAAACAAGTCTGCCGAACAGGTATATCATCATCAAAAGTTACGTACCGAGTAGACGAGGAAGGTCTACCGAGGAAATTATCAATAGCTGCTGCTTCCTTCACAAATTCCAAGGCTTCCCGAACATCTCGGGGTTTTCGATGAGCAGCTTGTCTTGTAGAATTCTTATCCCTCGCCCCTTTCAAAAATGATTCTGCTCCAATGGGGCCAAGGATCTTCTTGCCACTCTTCCTGTAAGCCTTCTGAACAATTTGTTGAGTGCGGTCCGCAAAGTCATCAAGAGACTCACTAGTCTCCTGTCTCAAATCTAGAAGCAATTTGCGGTAGACATGGGGTTGGTCATCACTTCCAAACCTCTTCTGCAGAGCTTTTACCAACTTCCTGTAGCTGTAGACGGTGGAACTCGGCAAAGTACGAACATACTCCACCGCCTTACCTCGCAGACACTCTTTCAATCTAGTAAGTTTCATCTTCTTCTTCCACTTGTACTGCTTGGCAGTGTTCTTGAAATAAAAGAAGAAATTCTCCCATTCATTCACTTCTCCTTTGAACATCTGTAGCTGGGGTGCTGAAGGGCTCTTCTTTCGTCTGGAATTTTTCCCACGTCTTCGGGATCTTGAAGAGCGCTCGTCATCTTCACTGGAACTCTCAGAATCAGAATCAGAAGAATCAGAATCACTTGAACTTGAATCAGATGAAGATGATGGTGACCTATGCTTCCTGGATTTCCTTCTGTCTCTCAGTTGATCATTCAAGACGGGTAGGGAATCAGACTCACGCCCTGAGCGCACTGCATCTGAGTGTCTCTCTTTGTCATACTTGGAAGAAACTCTATCATCCTGACGGAAACCGCCAGAAGAATAACCAACATGTAAGGAATTTTCAAATTTATTATTACACTCACGACTCTTATCTTGCCTATCATATCTACTACAATTGGCGTTATCATAACGGCTACAATTATCTCTATCATCAAAACGAGAATTTGAAAAAGAATCTCTGTAGCTCTGTCTGGACCTTTCATCCCAACGGTTATGATGAGTAGAGTCACGCAAATCCCTAGATTGGCGTCTAGATTCATCCCGGAAATCCCTGGATTGACGTCTGGATTCTTCTCGGAAATCCCTGGATTGCCGTCTGGGTCCGTCATCTTGGTACGGTCGTTGATCCCGGCTCCCTGGGTATTCATCAAAATGGTCATTGGGGCAATTGAGTCCGCGCTGCTTCTCGCAGTATCTCTGCCTCTCCTCGGGAACGTCTCGTGGGTAGCCATATTCTTCTCGTCTGTAATCATCCTGAACATATGTGGCTCCTGGATTTCCATAATTTTCATTGTCATATTGTGGATCCTGTGGTAGCGGCGGTCCTTGGTAGCGGGACTCGGTCCGGGGCCTCGCTCCTGCGGGATCATCATTTCTTCTTGTAGTCTCGGTGGGTCGAGGCTCTGGTCGCTCTTGCCTTGCATCCTGCGAGGGAGCTCGTTGCGAAGCAGTATCCGCAGGCTGTCGAAATCGACGTTGCCTGGCTGGGAATACATCCACTCTGGGAGGGGGATCGGAACTTGGTTGCTGACTTAAATATGGTGCAGGGTTGATTAAAGGTATTCCCTCTGTGTCAACATTTCGGCGATGTCCACTTCTTCCAGTTAGAGTTGGACCTCCTGCATCAACTGGACATTGTTGATAATTTGCTTGAACATCATGCTCTCTTACACTTGGCAGATACGTGCTAGCGTCCGTAAAATGAAGACTAGCTTGACTGGGATACAAATTTCCGGTGAAGGACTGTCCCTGAGGGACAGACATAGGTTGCTTCACAGTGGTTTGTCCATTGCTAGTTGTCTGGGCATGACTTCCGTGGTCACCACTTCTTGAATTCACAAAAACTCCTCCTTGGGGCATTGAAGACACAACTGCAGCAATATCTTCAGGCTGGACTGTAGCCGCATTGAGGCGCTGCAAAACAGGAGTAGAAGAAACAGGAATATGCACATTGTCAAATGTCTTAACTTGTTTCACTTGAGTCTGTGAATCATGGTTGAAGTTGCCCCCTTGTCCCATAATTTCCCGATGCAAATTTAAGTCATTCTGCTCCTGGTGGAGTTGCTGATGCATTATGTCAATATACTGCGTAGTTGTCGGAGAAGATTGTTGCATGGACCAGAATTCATGTCTTCCCTGTTGATTAATAACACCATCCGGTTGTCCCGGCTGTTCCCCACTAGCTATAAATTCATGGCCTCCATCTTGAAACTGATTTACAGCATAATCCGGATGTGACTCACCAGATAAATAGGCCAAATAAGCTCTAGAATTACCCTCCATTCTTACTAAGTGAGCAAGCCGTTTTCGCTGCTCCTCTTGTTGAAGCATTAATGGTACCCGTGCACTCTCCGAGGGCGCATTCTTAATGGCAATTTCAAGTTTATTAATTTCAGGTTCCAGCTGAGTAACAAAGTCTCGCCATTGATTATGGACAGCCTCAGCTCTGATGAAATTTACATCTGCCATGTTGGGTACATTAAAAGAAACAGAATGGTCACCTTCCTGAGTGGGGTCTTGTCCTAGTCCTGGAGGAATGTATCCAGTAGCTGGGGTGTTCAGGGAAGTTCCGCGGCCAGTCAGTGGTCGTCCATGTCCAATGGGGTTAGGCAATTCTCCTCCTGTTGCACCACCTTCTTCAAAAGTCAATTGACCAGTTCTGACAAACTTGCGCCAAAATTCAGCCCCCGTCCTCAAATGTTGTCCTAAAAGTTCCGGTGTCAAACGTGCATTTTGCCGGAGTTTAATAACCTCACGCGCTCGAGACACACCAACTTGATCAAGTTTCCGAAGTTGAGACTCGGTTGCGGTATGGATATTGATTATCATGACTAATCCTACTCCTAATCCCTATTTTATTGATATGCCGAACAGCATCTCAAGTCTAAACAACTATCAGTGCTAAATTTTACGGTATCATATCATAGGGTGTCAAAAGTATCAGGAATTCACAGCAAATCACAAGTTAATGTGGAATCAGATCACTGTGTCGTCACCTTGGGCTCAGGCCCTACGATCACAAATCGCAGAACTCCGTGCTTACAGTATCAGATCACAGAGTCTAAACTCACAATTCAGCACAACACTCAATTAAGAAACCTTGAGTTACTAAGTGTATCTCAAATAATCAAATTCTGTGATGATATCTCAACACAGTTCAGTATCAACAAGTATCAGTCACATAAACGTTGAAATTCAGATCAATCAATCACATCCGTGTCAAATGACATAAACTGTCACAATTTGTAATTAGAACACTACTGGGTGACACAAATCACCAATGAAACAAGTGCAATTGTTTGAATATTGTTAAATCAAATGTACTTAAAAATATTGGCAAAATCAGCCAAATTATCAAAATTAAAGTTTCAAATGCACAAGTAATTTGAATAAATTCAATAAATGACCGATGTGATTAATTAGTCAAGCGGACAATTGTATCTGCAAGAATCCACTAGGAGAGCTTGCTAAGTCACAAAGTCCTTTCCGTCTGCGCTTTTACGGCAGTCAGAAAACCAATATCTTTCAATTGGTATAAACACTCCCAACAATATTGTACACTCTCTACAAAATCATGAAGACACTCTCAACAGAAGTGAATATTTACACTCTCAACAGATTTGAACCTGGGACCAAGTCCTGACTGATAATTTTGATTAATTTAACCAAAACTTTGATTTAAGTGCTGTAAAACTAAGTGCTGTCACAAAACACTTATAATTTACATTCAAGATGCTGGAATTATCTGACTTTCAAAAATAAATAAATGAGGAGCAATTTGGAAAGCTAGATTATTGAATTATTGAACTTCGAATGCACAATTGCACACCGGGCTGTTCCCGACTTGTCAACTCAAAATATCTGAACAAGCTCTATTAACTTGTACAGTAAAAATATTTACACCAAATTCAAATTTGACAGTAGTTTGTTGTGAACTTTAACTGAAATAGTGTATTTACACAGTACACAAGTGCACTCTTTCCAATTAATTTTTTTTTTTTTTTTTTTTTTTTTTTTTTTTCAAAACAGTGCAAAAATTCAAATAACTACACACAAACGTCGTCAATAAAAGAACAGGCCTATTCTAAACTAGCACAGTAAACAAAACCACATGGCTAATTAAATATGCGCAAAATGGCTGCCGTCACGTCGAAAAACGTGCGGACGAAATACGACGAAAACTGTCAAATTTCGAAGTGAAAAGTACAAAAACTGATTGAATATGGTGTATAATATAGCTAGGTAACGAAATATAGCAAGAAAATCAACTGACAAGTGATATTTTGCCTATAGGACGTCCTAGACTAAGCCTAAATCGTTACGTCGAGGTAAGCGTGCGAGCTGTCAAATTCGGAAATTCCTCCAAAAAGGTAAAAATTAACGCCGAAAAGCGTTTAAAATACACTGGAAACGAATCCTAAACGTGAAGGCATCCTGTTTATCCGCTGCCACCACTGTTACACTGAGTGGGGTGTCGAGAAACAAATATTTAGATACCTGGAAACACGTCTTGTCTTCTTGAATTCGTCGTAGTAAGAGAGAGAGCGCCCGGTGCGCATGCGCCGCCTCGATCCTACTTCGGCTGCGTCCGGGATCACTCGTGCGTCTCCGCCGCCTTCCCGCCACACTTAGATAGATAGATGGACAGATAGATGGACAGATAGATGGACAGATAGATAGACAGATAGATAGACAGATAGATGGACAGATAGATAGACAGATAGATAGGTAGATAGATAGGTAGATAGGTAGATAGATAGAATGCAGATATTTTCGCCAGTTTAACAATTTTTTTGATGAGGTCAAATCTGGTCATAACATCAAGTTTAAATTGAACAACACATCGCATGGCGCATGCATCTATTTTCAATAGCAAAATGATATATTTGTTTGTTTTGTGTGTGAAGGGATTATTGAAGTACATTATACAATCACATTACAATGCATTGAATACATTATCCTTATATTATATACATTCAATGATTGAAGTATGCAGAGTGGCTATTTTTGTTCAGTTCACGGTCAGTGTGGGTGAAACATGAATCCAATTTTGCAATATTTGAACAACACCCACCAAAACAATTCTAGTTATTTACATGCTTTGAACTGGGATACTTTTATACGTACCCATACACCTCGTCATGTGTGCACTTGTCCCCAATGTGGAAGAATTTGCAGCATTCTTGAATTATATTTTATGTGTTTGATTGAATGTGATTGATTCTGACCGAAGACCGCACTCTTGCAAGAAACCTTTTCCTTGTCCACGAAAGGGTCATATGCCTACGGATGTGAACTTGACCAGAGGCTGATGATCACTGCATTTTGCACTCCCATTTGAGACTATCTTCCCTTGTAAATAATAATACAAATTTGTGTTTTATACAGAAATGTACCCGAGAGATTGCAACCTAACCAAAGACCGCTTCTTCATGGCGAAAGAACAAATGGTCTTGCGACAAATATATCATGTTATATACTCTACAGTATTACTACTGTATGATTCATGTATATATATTTAAGCAATATATAAGCAATTATCAATACATTGTGCAAGTTTGGTTGGCCTCATTTTGTACACATTTGGTATGCAATAGACTCTACACATAGTGAAATATGTCTTGTATATGAAATGCATGTGCTTGTGCATGTATGATGTCAAAGGGGAATATTAAATAATGAGTAGTTTCACAGATATGAGAAATTATTGCAGGTATGATAAGGCCATATTGTGTTTCTCTTTATCGTTTTCATACCAAGGGGGAGCCATCATTGCTTAGTTATGCAGATCGGACCGCCTCGGACAGGGCCATCCATTCCTGGACCACCAAAATACCGGACCACCTACAAAAAAAAAGTGGCAGACCGAACCAGTCCAGTGCCTGTCCTGACCGGTCCGGTTATTTTTCATGTCCTGAAGGGTATGAATTTTGTTATAAATAAAAATGAAATTTGTATCATATGGCTTATTTTAACCTTCATTTTCATCATCATTTTCTAAATGCCGATGGACCGCTTCTGGACCGGTCCAGTAGCAAAATTGGACCACCTCACCCAGACGAGACCAGGACTGGACCAATTTTGTAGATACCGGATCACCCTCTGAAAGGTGGTCGGGTCTACATCACTATCATTGCTGGTATTATTTGACTGAAGTGTAACATTGGAAGTATATTTCACAAATAGTTCAATAGCAGAATAGAACACTGGACTATTTTTATTAACTTAAATGACACAGCTTCTATCGCGGATTTGTAAAGCACTTCACATCTTAGTGTCACCCCGTTTATTGTTAGTGTCAGAAAATGTTTATATTTTATACCCCATAATTGTTATCACTTTTGTCAAAAGTTGTTCGTCCGCCGGGCGTCCGGGCGGTCGGGCGTCCGGGCGGTCGGGTTGTCGGGCAGTCGGGCGTCCGGGCGGCGGGCGGATAGATAGTTTCTGGGACAGTACTCAGCCCCTATTGAATGTACATGGATGAAATTTGGTACACATGTAGCCTGTATGGTCTAGTTGTGCCTTTTGATGGTCTGATTGATGGAACTTTTGTAATTTTTGAAATATTGAGAAAAATATTTAAAAAATAATTTTTTCGTTTCCGGGCTAGGACTCTATTGCATGCACATGGATGAAATTTGGTACACATGTAGCCTATACAGTCTAGTTGTGCCTTTTCATGGTCTGATTGATTGATATTCCATACTTTTTGGAATATTGAGAAAAATGTATTAACAATTTTTTTTTGCATTTCGGGCCAAAACTTGGCCACAATTGCATGTGCATGGATGAAATATGTTACACATGTCACCTATATGATTAATTTGTGCCTTTTGTGGGTGTGATTCATGGATATTTGATACATCTTGAAATATTGACAGAAAATATTAAAATTATTATTTTTTGTTTCCAGGCCAAAACTTGGCCATCATTGCATGTAGATGACATTTTATATACATCACCTATATTATAATATTTTAGTGTCTTTTGTTGCTCTGCTTCATTATTATTCTTAATGCTTTTTCAAATATTCTGACCCATACCTCACAACTTCTTTGTTGTTTATGCATGAAACTGGTCCATATTGTATGTACATTGGTCTAGGAAGGCCTTTCCATTGTTCAACATACCTGGCATACAGGCGGACGTATAATGTGGGGCATATAGATAATTTCAGACCAAGATGTGGCCACTATTGCAAATACTACATGCAATTTGGTTCACATCACTTTTATGGTGTAATGGTGTCCTTTTTAAATGTTGTATTTTCGCTGAAGGTTTGCTGCTGCGCAGCCTATGTTTACAATACCACATGAAAATCAGTGGATATATCATGAGGTTTTACCGTAGATGGAAGCAGTATATCCCTGTACATGTATTTAAAAATGGCGCTCATAATCATATATATGATATTGTGTTCCCCAATAAAACATATTTTAAAAGCCAAACAATGTGGGTTGTCAGCTGTGGGTGGGTGTTGCCCAATCTTATGCTCACTAGAATTTTCTCACAACATTTGCAAAAAGGAGAGCACACACCAATAACCATTTTTCCCCAGCATAGTCACTGATACAAGGTACCATCAATTTATAGGGTCAACCATATGAAATCCAACTTGAATATTGAATACGGTCAATATCAAAATATTATTCATTATTCTATTATTTATCATTATCAATTATACTTATATAGCGCTACAAATTGCAGATAGTATTATGCATTAATTATGCAGTAAATGTAATAGAAAATAGAAATGTGTTTCATTGTCTTTTGAAAGAAATATAATTGTTGATGCCTCGAATTTCTGTTAGCAAGTTGTTCCACTGCATGCCTTGGGCCATATAGTAATATACGTTGAAGGCTCTTCGAGCGAATGTAGCACGTTTCGTGAATGGTTCCACCAGGATGACAGCAGAATTATTGGCTGATCGAGTGTGCCTACTGAAGGTCTAAATTTGGCGAAGGCCCCATCGATACTTGGGAGCCGTATTATTCAGGCATTTAAATACTATGCAGAGTATCTTTAAATCAATCCCAAAAAAAAATAAAATAACCAAAGAGGTCAGCACTGCCCAGTACTCTCCAGTTCATTGGTACTCTCAATTGCATGAGTCCTGTGATTTTCTTGTCAGGCAACTGACAGGTGCTGTGCTCTCTTGTAATTTTAAAACTTGATAGTCAAATGACCAGTGTCCTTGACCCAGTTGTTTACCCAGTGAACCCTGATTGGCACTTCCTCTCTGCTGTTTGAGGCCCATCACTATAGGTAATGCAACTACCTGTAAAAATTCATGGATTTTATGGAACTACTGATGTGTCAGCTCCAACCAGTGTGCTAGATGGTGAGGGATGACTGCAAGGATCATGAAACACCGCAGGTAGTGTGGAAAAATTGATTAAATCACTGTTAAATATAGTGGTCAATCCCCCAAGGCCTTTTGTTTACATTCCTTGTTTCACACTCTTGATAATTATGTACGATTACAGGCCAATGTCTATCAGTGACTTCACTCGTGGAGTGCCCCCCTCAAAGCTGACACTTGTATGTCACCCATGCAGTCTATCTTGCAGCCACATCCACGCTGGGAGAGTGTGTGTGAAGACATTGGTGAGAATACTGGAGGAGAAATTGTTGATAAATGACACAATAAGGACACTAAATGCAAAAATAAAGACTTTAGGACAAACTTTATGAGATGAATGAACATACATGTGAATAAGGGCATTGGAAGTGGTGGCTGGTGCCCAGTAGCTTTTACATAAAATTAGGCCTAGAATGTGAACATTTCAGTGTGTGCAAAAAATCTTCTTTACGAAAACAAGAGCTGTCTGCCTAAGGGGGGCACCCCCAGGGCAGTGCTAATAACAAACAAGAAATTATATAAAAAGCAGAAGAAATGCCCTTATCGATTGCTGTGGTGACGTTACGATAGATAGCGCACATTCACGCGCAGTCAGGCAGGCCCTAACTACCACTTTGCATGAGTAGCGAGCCACCTTAAATACTTTTATCTGTATTTTAAATATTCATTTTATAAATTAAACTTAGGGGGTAATAATAGTGATTCAGTGAGCCAAATTTGTAAGTAAACGAAAGGTTAACTAATAAAAAGCACCAAGAAAATATATGTCTGACACACTTTCATAATTCTAATGAAATGAATACACTTGACTCCCAGGCATACTGCAAAAATATTGTTTTTGTCTATCTTGGTCTGACAGACACCCATTTGAAGTATCATAAAAAACTAATTGGTTGTATACATTGACCTGCACATAATATGTCCTGATAAAATCAAACAACTTTTGTTGGTTAGCTTTACTTGTGATTAAAGTGTAGCCACTTTTATAGAAGGCGTAAAACTGGTCTAGTCATTAACATTGCATTTCAATAAATTCTCCAGGGTGATGTCTGTAATCTTATTATGTACTTTGGAAAATTAACAAAAGTTTGTTGATTATATAAGGACACATACTTCGGTGAATGAAAACTCTCCTTTCATTGTTTTATGGTGCTTCAAATAGGTGTCTCTTAGTCAAAGTGCAGGCAAGAATATCTGTTTTACAGCATGACTTGTTGTCAAGTATATTCATACTCAATTGTTGTGATCGAGATGTTTCAGATATTTATTTTCTTGATGCTTTTTAATTGACCTTTTATTTATGAAAGATTTTGGCTCATTGAATCACCATAATTACCCATTTTTTAAAAGATGAATTTTTTTTTTTAATAAAAAAAGTTTTTCCCTGTGTCTTGACTGATTGCCTTTAAATCACATGAAACATGATCTAATAGCCTGTCTAAGATAACATTGATTAATTTACCCACCTTTCCTCTAATGTACAATATCATTAAGGCCTTTGTGGATGCAAGTCACATCAGACCTTTAGTTTAGACCACCTGAAAGTTTTGATTATCAAGTAAGTGATGAAAATAATGAGCAAGCACTTATGAGATGCTTGTAGATACTCTCCCTATGCACCCTTTATAGTACAGGCCCTGGGTCAGGAAAAAATTGGCCAGGTGTACCCCGTCTGCCAGAAAAATTCCAATGCCACAATGCATTTGCCTGAACATCATATATAACCACTCTGATGTCTGTAGTTGCCAAAAGTGGTGCAAATTTTTGCTACGGAAGGCTATATGAGGCAACCTCGGAGATCGCGTTTTGTCCATTTTTTGCATGAATGACACCATAAAAGCATTTCTGAGCATTAGAAATTCACAAAATTTAACATACAGACTATATCTGGCATGCTGAATTCAATTATTGCATTTTCATTCAAGTCTTGGGATTGATGAATTTGTTATTCAAGATGGCGTCCAAAATGGCCGCCGATAGCGGAAAACTCTGCATTTTCACCTCAATGTGCAATAGGGTGTCCCATTTTTCGAAAATTTTCTCGGATCAAGCTCTTTTTGGGCTCAGTTGTGCTCCCATGTGTACAAACCCCACAAACCAAATTTCAGCCAAATCCATAAAGGTCTAGACCCCCCCCTACCACCATCTTTGGGGGGCCCCTCAAGGGACTCGAAAATGACCATTTTCGAGCCCAAAAAGTGGCTATTTTCCTGTCTCAAATCATCCCAGTGCCACTAAAATTGTTCATTTAGGGGTTTGTGAGAGTGCAGAGTCCATCTATGATGATAATAAATTATCCAGAGGTCAAGACGACTTCATAACATGCTATAATTGGTCAATTTAGCCCTCGAGTTACCCAAAAATAACTATTTTCGAGCATAAAAAGTGGCTAATTTCCTACCTGAAATCAGTTAATGCCACTGAAACTGGTCAAGTGGGGGTTTTTGAGGGTGCTGAAGTCACCCATGATGAAACTGAATCACAAAGAGGTTATGCTTACTTCATAACAAGCAATATTTGGTAAATTCAGCCCTCGGATTACCTAAACTGGCTGTTTTTACAGGATTTCCAGTAGTTAATTAATGCAAAGCACCAATACCTGTGTTTTAGGGAATGCTGGACATGAGCATTTCATACTCCATTAATTTGTGTCAGTTGGAAGTGGAAGGCATAGATTTCAACATTTGCAGTGGGTCAGCTTTTCTTTAACAATATCGAACAGATATGTAAATGCACATAATAAGTGGTATAATCTTTGCAAGATGATCAACATATTTAATTTGGCAATTTCGTAACATAGCCCTTTTTTTGCGAAATCCTAGGAAATCCTAGGATTGATGATGGATGATTGGGCTTTATGTTCTGTTTTATGCATTTGGTTGCTAATTGGGACAGGATGCAATTAAGCAAAGCATTGCAGAGACTGCTCCCCGTCATTAGTCAAGGTGACCCAGCCAGTACCCCCAGTGATTGGAAGCCCCCTCTTAAGGAACTGACTGCAAACACATTTGTACAGCTCAAATGTGAATTAGCATAATATCTTATACTAAATACAAAAGGGCTTTTAGTAAGTTCAAATTTGGTCTTGGTTTACAAATAGTTTGTCTTCATTCTGTGTGAGCAGGACACCAAGAAAATGCAATCACAATTACCACATTTGTGAAGTTCTAGATACAATGCATTTGATGATGTTGAATATGGCTGCATATTCTGTTCCTGTTTCCCACATTGGTGTGGCAAGGCCAGCTCATGTTGATATGCACTACCGAAGCTCTAATTGATGAAAGATTCGAGTGAAATGTCATCAGGAGCTTAGCAAATTCATTATTATGTTCTATAGTACCTTATAGAACCTCTGACTGTGCTCAGCTTTTTTGACACTGCACTGGAGCCAGATGTTACAAGTTCTTGCTCAATAACTGAACATAATGCCTCTCAACCTGATGTAATAGCCCCAAGTTCCAGGAAATGATGACCTTTGACTCCGAGTCATTCATTAGACCTTCGGCATGACAGGAAATTGATTGTTTTGCCACCAGACATGTTTACAAGAAACACGAAAAGAATTATATTATGTAGCCATATTTAATATCATCAAATACATTGCAGTTGTTGGTGATTCTGTTAAGAGGGGCATCATGGACGTCAAGTAATACTGACTGAAACCAGTTTGCTACGGGCAGATCAATGCATTGAGGTGGTAGACTGGTGAAATCCAAGTAAAATTTTTTTTGGATTGGCTTCTAGGGTACTAAGAAAGCTATCTCTCAGATCTGCATCCAGCAGAACTCAGCAGAACTATGTTAAGAGTTTCTCGGTAATACACATATGCATGGATGTGAAATAAAACACTTCCAGTGAAATGTTGTATTCTGTGGCTCAGGATGGCACTCTTCTGGTGTGCATTGTGTTGATGTCCCATTGACACAAAATGGAGATGCAGCAGTTCAAGAAGACACTTAAGATACCTTCGTTTAAGATTGTTTCTACAATATAACTCCTGATTTTGCATGTGTCAAAACGGATCTTACAATGGCAGTTTGTAAAATGTGTTTTTTAATGGATTGAGAAAATTCTGATATATGGGCTGTATAGATGTGTTCTATTTATTGCCTATGACATTGTGAAAAAAAAAGTAAGCAAAGCTATGTTAGTAAATTGCTGAAGTATAATATAAACACGTATCTTACGCAGGTATATTTTCACTTCGTGTGTGCATTTACGTATCTGCACTGTATTAATAATGAAAAGTTATTCATTGCAAATGCTAAATTTCATCGTGACCATCTATAATTGATACATGCTAAAATGTATAATGAAATGCTCATATCTAACAATCCCTAAAACACAGGTATCAGTGCTTTAAAAAAAATTAATTAACTACTGGAAATTTTGTCATGGGTAATCCGTGGGTTGAATTTATCAAATATTGCTTAAGCATAACCTCTTTATGATTCACTTTCATCATGGGTGACTTCAGCACCCTCAAAAACCCCCACTTGACCAGTTTCAGTGGCATTAACTGATTTCAGGTAGGAATATAGCCACTTTTTATGCTCGAAAATAGTCATTTTTGGGTAACTCGAGGGCTAAATTGACCAATTATAGCATGTTATGAAGTCATCTTGACCTCTGGATAATTTATTATCATCATAGATGGACTCTGCACTCTCAAAAACCCCTATATGAACAATTTTAGTGGCACTGGGATGATTTAAGACAGGAAAATAGCCACTTTTTGGGCTCGAAAATGATCATTTTCGGGTGACTTGAGGGGCCCCCCAAAGATGGTGGTAGGGGGGGTCTAGACCTTTATTGATTTGGCTGAAATTTGGTTTGTGGGGTTTGTACACCTGGGAGCACAACTGAGCCCAAAAAGAGCTTGATCCGAGAAAATTTTCGAAAAATGGGACACCCTAATGTGCAAAGTAAAAAAGAGAAAAACTCAGGATTATGAGTCTGAAAACTTCAATCAACTTTATCTCAAGTCCTGGAATACATAATCTACTCATTATGACCTCTTGGCCTGTATGACAGTGTGTGTATTGTGTTATCTCAAGATGGAATAATGAATTGTCTACATTACGGCGTATTGTTAAGTTATACTTGTATTGGATAAAAATTTCTCTAAAAAAAAAAACAGTAGTAAAAGTACAAAGTAAGTCAGCTCATTCTTGTAAAACTTTGAATGCAGCTATTCAATGATATCATCACACTCCAAATGCAAACATGCTGTAAACCGGGACAAAATTCTACTTGTTTCTTGAATTGACCTTATTTGCATTTACAACTAGTATTATACAATAATCAAGAAACCTTCATACATTATAAGTTATTTTCTTAAAAAGTTATGCATCTTCAACAAGATTTATTTCATGAGAAACAAAAAAACTGTTCACATAACAACCTACATCTACAAATGTCAATGAAGTGATGTTCATACCAACTAAAAAAATAAATGCTAAACAGCTTGAAATAACTAAATTTCCCCTTTTCCTGTTCTGTTTTATCAAATGTATAATTCCTTTGAATAATAGGGGTATTCACGGTATTGTGATGACCAATCAGAATTCACAACTTGCAAGCAAGATATAATGCATTGGTCAGATGTTTAAAGTCTGCATGCAAGTGACAAAGTTTCCCATAAAGAACAGTTATTCTCTGTTGCATCTGCAATGCGCTATTAAATTATACTTTTTGCCCCTATCACAGTAGTTTTACAGTTTATGCTTCAATTGGTATTATAATTTATAATTTATAGAAAAGGGATTTGTTTGGCCATTTGATAATCGAATGCACTGGCAATCATTCATCACACTTTCATCTATTCTTCTGTTCTTCCACTTTTTCATTGGTTTTTCTGCAGATCATTCTTATTTTCCAACAGATTGCAGATTGTGTGTCCCTCCAAATACAGAATTTGTCCTTGGGCCAACGGTGATATGACACATCCTATTGTGGGTGCTGATTGCATTAGCATATTGTGTGTTTCAGAACTGTTTCCATATAAAAAATATATTTGGTGAGTTTCCACATGGTTGTTAAAGTTTATTAGATCTGTGATTATGTTAATATGATATATGCAACGGTACAGAATTTGATATTGATTTACTGTTTGCAGGCAGATCCATTTCTTGTGGTTTTTTTCTTCCTTTTGATATATATCTCACGAAAAATTCCTACGGGAAGATAATTGGATTTTTATACATTTGATAAATTTTATCTATTATATGTGGCCTGTCCAAACAATCCATTCATCATACAGCATGTTCATGGGACATCTCAAGATTTTTCTGAAGGTCAGAATAAGCTATGTGGGAATTCTCATCGATTAGGGAAAATTTGCAGAAATGAAATTTTGGCCAATGGCACTGCACCATCAATGATTCTTGCAGGTTAAAAGGCCAGTCATTTTGAAATGAGATATTTACTGATATAAGTATACATTAGTGTAAATGTACTGTTGCAGCAAAAAAAAGGTATTTGGAGCAAAATATCATTCAGCCAAGTCTTGTGGAAACATTGGTGAAATCGGGCTGTTGGAGTTGTTGAAATAATATTAGAGCAGGTTAAGAGCTATTATTCTTGGTGTCTTACAGAAAATAGGAATTGAATCATATGTTTTTCAGAAAGCAATCACGTGTGCTTATAAAGGCAAGCACAATATTGTTGTTCGCTATTTCTTATGAAGACATTGTCTCACCAAGATTTAATTTCCTGTCAATCGTGCATGGAATGTTTCAACATTGAGACAGATGTTTGGCCAGATATCTCAGCAACCACAAGCCCCACGGGAGAAATATGCATACCTACGTATAGCTTAGCTCTGTTTTAATCTGAATATCTCATTTTTGTGATGTTTTGGTGCCGTTTTTGTCCGATATTTGCCAATTTATGAAAATGGCAGTCCTTTTTCGCAAAATGTTGTCATTTGTAATGCTGCCAATCTGACACACAATGGGCTGTGACGTCACAAAAGTGCACTTCAGTGCCACCTCAGACATAGTTCTAGTCAAATTACTATTCCCAGAACTTCCTATCTCATTCTGTTGATTTTTATGGACTGTACAAACAATGCTAAATTTCTGTCTCAATGCTTGACGTGACAAACTGTAAGGTGTCGTTTCTATTCAACACCCAATGTCATCAGTATGATAGTGTCCATGCCACAAAAGCCCGCACAAGTTCCCATTGCTGTCACCCTGTCAAATTGTGACGTCACTTGAGGAGGATGTCATTCTGGAGTTGTGTGAGTCAAGAGGTCAAGCCTCAAGAGGCAGTGTCAATAGAATGTCAATATCCCTGATGTGAAAATTTTTTGTTGAGCACCAAAACCTCAGGCTATGCAGTTTCTATGTTATTGTTTTTTTCTTTGGCTATTCGTTTACAATGTGTGCATATGTAATATTTTTAAATTAAATACAATCAGTGTCTGACAATAAATATAAAACTCGAGGAAAAGGTCAGTATAAGCTTGGCTAGATCACTTTCAATTCATGCAGCCCCCTTATTTATTTAAAACAAGAACTTGCTTGACAATAATTTCATTTCACCGTCTCAGTCAGAACCTCATTGAGAATTCTTCCCAAGTTCTGGCTCACCGCAATGTTGGACCTTTCAAAACCTTAATTTGCTACTTGTAGGAGTCTTCCAATATACTTCAGTGTCAATATATCTTTTTTGGTTCAATCAGAAGTTTGCCCACTTGAGAGAATTTCATTCCCAATTTTCTTTTTGGTATGCAGAAGCAAAGAATTTCTATGCTGTCTGACTGTCTTAAAACTTGAGATTGAACTTATACGTGTTAATTTTTTCCTATATACCCATATTAGGGTGGTCCAAAAAACTTTTTTTGTCAATATCAATTCGCACACCCTCCTTTTTGTGAGAAATGGCACAAAAACAATGCAGTTTAAATTTTATGAAAATCCCGCAAAAGGAAGCGGTCTCACAAAGCCCTTAAAGTTTCAATGTTTTTTTCATTTTCCACAATTTTCGCCAATCCGCGGTTCTCCATAACTTTCTTCAGTATTAGTCATACAACATGGTTTGAAAGCTCTCAAAAAGACCTTCATTTTGCGTACCAACATTAATGGTCTAGGACAATATCTTGATTCCCATTGGCTCTTCAGCCTGCACTTTTTAGAATGAAAATGTTGCAGACTGTTTAATCCCGTTAAAAAAAGGCTTTTGAATTTTTTTCACTGATTGGTTGCAGTGATTCGCATTCTCTAAGTTCCAGAATGACCAAATATAAAACCTTTTTGATTTTTACTGTGGCAGTGCCTGGCTTATGAGTGATGACATTTTAATGTTAAAGTTAGTGTAAAACTCGTAAAATGTGAGATGGGGTCTGTTGCATTTCATATCATGTCTTCGTCAGAATTTATTGCACGGCAACATGAGTGGTACCACATGAAAGAAAATACTCTCAGCATTCTCATGGTACCAGTGAGAGTGCCCTATATTTATTTTCTTATGAAGTTAAAATACAAATATAACAGCCCCTCCCTTATTTGTTTCCATACTTCCGACAAAATTTAGCATTAAAACTTACAAGCTCATAAAGCAGGATTTTGTTGGCCAAATATTAAAAAAATAATGGAGAGTGTAAATCACTGCAATTATTAGTGAAAAAAATTCAAAAACCTCTTTTTAACAGGATTAGACAGTCTGCAACATTTTCGTTTCTAAAATGTGCAGGCCAAAGAGCCAGTGGGAGTCAAGAAATCGTCCTAGACCATTGATATTGGTATGCAAAATGTAGGTCTTTTTGAGAGCTTTCCAACCATGGTAATTAGAATGCTGTATGACAAATACTGACAAAGTAATAGAGAACCGCGGATTAACGAAAATGGTCAAAAACGAAAAAAACATTGAAACTTTAAGGCCTTTGGGAGACCCCTTCCTCTAGTTGGATTTCATTCAAATTTCACCTGCATCAGTTTTATACCTACCCTCATCAAATCAGAGGGTGTGCGATGTGAAATTCACAAAATAATTTTTTCCCATCTAAAAATGAACCACCCTAACCCATATACTATCTTTAAGCTTTCCAAGTCGAGTCTACAATGAAAATGCTGGCTCTCCTATACTAATTTTCCTCTAGAATGCAGTCCATCTAACTTTGTTGTTATTTTGCCTGATGGCAACCCTCATATTTTCCTGGTACTGTTTAGTGATAATATATTCTGCAAACTCAATTTGTTACCAGTATATCCTACTTTCAAAATTGGGGAGGTGTCTCTATCCCAGGTATCCCTTGACTGTTATTTCCTGATCTATGAACCAGCTATATAAACGCAGGTCTCCAATACACATCGTGCCAACAACTATCTGCAGCCCCAATTGACCAGCTACCTTTTGCATACCCAGATGATAATGCTATAAAATATCTAAATATGTCTTATTATTGACTATATTTCTGCAGTTTTTCAGCTACTTCACTTAGGGCAGATTTCACGAAAAAGCTGCAAAATGACTTACCACAACTTGTCCACAAGTTACATTAGCACAAACTGATAAGGCCAGACATAATCGATTCGTAGATTCTCAGATTTTCTCAGGGTGCTTCTTTTGAGTATAGCTGGCAGGACAAAAAAAAGCTGAATTCAAGATCTTTTATTGTGTCAATCCATTAAATAAAATCATGGGTAAACAGTCTTTTCTGTTGGATTGGTAGGTCAGAGTAGCTAAAAATATGGCCTTGTGCTAATGTAACAACGATGAATGATGAAGGACGGAATTTTTTATGCTGATCCTTCTGCAATATAAATGAAGTTACCAGCAGGGTACCACCCATGGCCTGCTCTTGGGAGACCTGGCTTTCAGTTCAGAAAAAATTTGAGATCTAATCATGTGTTTTTTAATGCAATTTTTATGTACAAATTTTGCTACTGTAACACTATGAAATGGACGGATGCAAAATAGCAGTTACATTAGCAATAAAGAAAGAGGTATCACACCCAGTCATTTCTGTTTTTGGTGATGTATATAGGCAAATAAGACACGTTTTTCAATAAAATATTATAATTTCATGTTTGAAATTGGCATAAGTAGTGAGAACACAGAAAAATTTCCATGTAAAAGTTGCTAATGTAACCTCAGTGTCCTGGGACGGAATCGAGTTACATTAGCAGTCTTTTTTTAATTTTCATTTTTTTCAAGTTTTATAATGACCAAGACAATTAGAATGGTTCCAAAATAATTTTCAAGATGTTTTTTATCAATCACATACCATTACATTTTCCTGAATTGGTTTTAGGAGATTCCACAGAGTGCCAAAGTGAGAATGTCTGATCACCAGTAAGTTTGGCCGTCCAAAATTGTCCTCATGAGGCATAAAAAAATATCTTTTTAAGAGGAAAAAGCTACATATTTGAGGAAAAATTTATTGATATTTATTCATTACCTCACAGATGTACTTAGTAATAGGTTTACTTGCTTCAGGAAGCAACAGAGAGACAACAAAAGGGTTGGAAAGTTTAAGGTACCTTTTAAGAGCGCTTTTCGTGAAATCTGCCCTAGGCACTCAATGAATTAGTGAACCTATGCAGGTTCAGTTGATTTGATGTTTTTAAAATGTGCTCTGAGAATGCAGGATATTGTCTAGCAAGTTTGTAACACCTTCTGAATATATTCCTTTAAAATCCACTTAATCATAATTCTGAATTTGTTCAACTGTTAATATAAGCACAAGGGTGGTCAAAGAAAGCATTTCTACGTTCAACTCATTCCAATAGAATCGTTTTCAAAATTCTATAATGGATATTTTGCATGCAACAAGGGTGTGAAAAACCAAACATTTTATATTTCAATTTTCCCAAAATTTTCCCACCAGATTTTTTTTATCTTTACATAAAATTGAAGCTGAGACCACATACTATAATGCAGCGTTGACAGATTCTTTATACATTTCTTTTTACCCTAAACTTCATTCAAGGACACTGTGACACCGATTGTGAAGCCGGATTCTCCTTTTCAATGTGGATTGCATTTGATCACTATTACGGAGGTACGTCTGGTGTTGTGTACGTCTTCAACAGCCAGCGCCTAGAGATATTCACTCGCTCTGCACTCTGCAGATGTCGCATTAGTAATTGCAATCGACGATCGTCACTCGAGGAGATGGATCCTATAGGCAGCTTTGCCCAATCTAGTGCAGTGGACCCATGTTGTTGTATCCTTCGACCCACTTGCAATCAATGCTGTGTCTTTGTTCATTGATGGATGCAAAATCACTTCAACCAAGCTGTCTGATTATTCGCCAAGTGAGCCGTACCTCCGTTTTGTATCAGTCTATCAGAACAGGATAAGGTAAGAATTGTGCCTATTTCCATTACTGATGAGAATGAGATCTGGATCTCAGTCTCTTTAGAGTCATGTCCTATTCCCCCTGAAGCAGTGATGGAAATGGGGGGGAGCTCGGGGGAGCTGAGCTCCCTTGACCAAAAAACAGGGGGAGCTGCACCCTGCTATAGCTCCCCCAATGAGCAGTGGTAAAAGTAGAATTATCATGTTACTTTTTCAGTCCTCATGGTATTTTTAGCCATGACTATGCTCTTGTGGAAGAATTCTTTCTCTTTTAAAAAATTTTAATGGCGAGCCGCTGCCGTACAAGCCGATGGCTCCCCCGATGATAATTTTCCATTTCCATCACTGCCCTGAAGATTGCATGGCTGGTCAAAGAGCTATCATTCCAGCAAGTGAACTCCCAATTTTGCAATTGACCTATCTTGTCTGAAAAACTTTTAAATATTATTTCACTTGATATATTATGATAAAAAATGTGTATGTCAAATTGTAAAACCAAACTTCTGTGCATGCAAAAACCATCATTTACTGTTGTTTCAAAAAACCATTTAGTAATTCGGAAAGTCAATTTTGTTAAATTTTAGGGTAGCTTAATTTTTAGACTAGAATCTCACAGTTGTTAATTTTTGTACATTTTAACAAAGTTCTGTGAGGTTTTAGACCTAAAATCATTCAACACTCTATCAAAATTGGACGAATTTGGTTTTTCAAAATACCATTTATTTTTTTTGATTGGTATTTTGTCTAGGCATTCCTGGGCTGCAAGGTCCTGGATGGAACAAAGGCGGTGGACCATTTTGAAGGAGTCCTGGATGAACTGTGGATATAGAATGAGGCCAAGAGTCCGGAATTTGTCTGGATGAAATTTTTGTACGATGTTTTCCAACATCATGACGAACATACATAGACTATTGCACACACTCTTACCACAAAAGATTCTTGATGGTATATACATAGTGAACCCACAGCCGAAAAGAGGTTCTAAATTTTGTTTAGGGTTCAACTGAATTGAAAATGTTCAATACTGGTGGGGAGGCCCTATGATGGAATGCTATGGTCCCAAGTTCCAAACTTGAGAGAAAGGGGTTCAAATCCATTGTGGGAATACAGTGCAGCTGGATTATCTAAGCAGTGTTTTTGATTGCTGTTGGAACCTTTTTAAAAGTTGAATAATGAACCTGTTTTCACAATTCAACATGCATTATGAAATTTGTCTATATGTAAACTTTTTGACTGGTGGCCCCTCGGCAGCGGCAATTGATAGCCTTAGAGGGGTCTCCAATGATCTTGTAATTTTATGAAACAAGGCAAATAAATATTTCTGAATCTGAATCTGAATCTGTTAGGGTTCCTTATCTGTAATTATGTACCAGCTCATAGAACTCTTAAAGGTTCCCTATAAAACTTTTTTGTTAAGAGTACAGTGCAATCAACATGAAATGACTCAATATGTAGAGATCTGTACATTTTGTCTCATTCAACATGCGAACTGATGTTTGGCCTGATTGCTCAGTATCTAAAAAATGCACAGTAGATCTGCACATACTCAAAGGTAGATGAGCTGATTTGTAATCGGATTGTCACATATTTGCAATGTTTTGGTGCCGTTTTTTGCCTGATTTTTGACAATTTTTGCCGACAGCAGTCCATTTCTCCAAGCTTGTTGAAATTTTGTGATGCAAACAGTGACACAATGGGCAGTGACGTCACAAAAACGCACTGCAGCGTCACTCCTGTATTAGATTCTGACTACTTGGTGCTAGTTCCACCCCTCCAAGCCCATGGATTGGTTTAATACAGGCTGTCAGACCAGTGTTATATTTCAGTTCACATGCCAGTTGAGACGCACTGTAGTTGCCTATTGCCATCCAGATACTAAATAGATCCAAATTGGCAAGAAGAGATAAATTGGAAATTATCCAAGATGGCGGTAAAAAAAAAAAATAACAAATTGTTCTCACTTAGATGATTGCTATGAGTTTCTTTCTCTACCTGCTGGTACATTTATATCTGGAGTGCACACCAGAGGGCCTCGAATGTCGACTCCAAGTTATACAATATTTATTATATTATCATTTTTAAACATTGTGTTCTGATTTTGATTAAATACAGAATGACCATTTAACTCATATTTAACTTGAAAATTTATCTTCTAAAATTTTCGATGGTATAAAACGAGGTGACTTTGAACATTTTTTGCTTCAATTTTTCTTATCTCCCAAAATGTATAAGATCTATGAAGTTTTTCATGGGATAAATCTTGGCCACTGACACGTAGTTGAATTTTGCATCGGCATTTTGAGATATACATCTGGTATATGCCAGTGTTATTTGATAAGTGGGTGTTCAAAGTCACCACGAGATCGCAGAGGAACAATCTTTTTTGAAAAAGTGTTCAAAGTCACCCCACTGTTCAAAGTCACCTCGTTTTTTCTCTGTATTGTTATTAACTGGGTCATTGGACTCATCTTGAAAACTCTAGCAGATGCCTCATTTGCATCCAGGGTTTGAGATATTTCTTCATCTTAATTTTTGATGACACGGTTTGTTTTTGGGATGACCTGAAAAAGGAATGCTGCCGGTGCCAGGGGAAACACAAGTAAGCCAACACATTTATTTTGTCAGTAAGTTTTTAGCTGACTATAAAAAAATAAGGTTACTTTCACAAATTTCTGAAAATTTTCCATCTCATAGATCTGCTGGAAAAAACTCCGAGGCTAACCCGAACGTTTTAAAAAAAGGAGGTGTTCAAAATCAACAAATTAAGCCAGACATAATTGATCTCTAGCTTCTCGGATCTTCTCAAGGCGCTTTTTCTAGGGTTGGTCGGTAGGACAAAAAAAGGTGAAATCTCAATTTTTTATAATGTCAATTTTCAGCTGAATATCAGTTTCTAAATTTAGTTTATTATTGGATGCAGGAAAATCCTATTTATCGAACTCCTGGGCGGTTAAGTATAATGGCCCGGCGAATACAAGAAAACTATGAAATAAAAATTCCAAGAAAAAAGTTTTGCAGGCCGCCAGTGCTGCCAAGGTAGGCCTAGTGAAGTTTTTCAGGATAAGGGAACTTAGCTGGCTACTGAGAACTAAGGCCCCTTATACCATTCGACACCTCTGTCAGCCAATCACAAGCCAGTATTTCACTGCAATAAAAACCATATTCCTTGTTGTCCAGTTATCCTCCCATGGGAGAATAATTAGTGAAGCTGTGAAAACACCACAGCAACAAAGGTCTTAAATTTGGCCACCAATAAATGCACAACATAAATAAACAAAACTTATCAATGATCAACACAATGTCTCACTTCAGTAATCAACAAAGGCATACAATGTATATCTTCAAATTGTCACTGCTTTTCTAAATTCCAAGCAAAGAAACTTCAACTTTAACAATTTTTGATGTCACAAAAAAAAGTGTATCTATTTAGAAAAATTAAAAGAAGGAAAACCAGAAGAACCCAAAGTACATGAATGTAAAAGTTAGCCCTTATAATTATATACTGTATGACATTTTGTTCCCCAATAAAACATTTTAAAACAGGTAGCTGTGGGTAGGTGTACAGTGTACACAGTGCAGCCCTCTTTTGCTGAATCTATATTGGTCACTAGCGTTTGATGATAAAATTAGCAAAACAAGGAGAGCACACACCAATAACCATAATTTTTTCCCTGCATAGTCACTGATACACGGTACCTTCAATTTATAGGGTTAACCAAATGAAATCCAGTTGGAATATTGAATATTATCTATCTCCAGATATTCGTCTACATCGGTGTCAAATTTCAGTAAATAATGCGAAACGGATGAATTCTATTCTATTCTGTTCTATTCCATACAAATATAAGATCCAAAGTTTGAAACCCAACTGACCATCTTTTGTATTGAATTGTTTTTTCCTTGACAAAAATGTTCAGTATCACTCACCTTTTCAGCTACTTTTGTTGGTTGGTGGTTTTACATGGCCAGTTATGAAAATTACTCCATGTTACAAGTATGAATTGATCAATATTCCAAGAATCATTCATGCTGCTTACACATGCAATTCATCTGATAAACTGAGGCTTGTTCTTCACACATTGGATTTATGTGTTTGACTGTTTCATGATTTGATATTTGTTGTTTGTGGATTACATGTTTCAGTTCTGTCTCATGGTATAAGCTGGTAATTCACCGCGGGATTGGCAATATGTGTTTATCACAGCTCGGGCTAACGCCCTCGCTGGATAAATCACATATTGCCTCTCCCTAGGTGAATAACCTGTACTTATTCAGACCAAGTACACTTGATACAATCTTCCTCCTTGTTTATTGACTGTGTTTTTCAGTTTTAATCCTTTGTCGGTCAGTTTTGTTTCAGTGTTTCCTTCAATTTAGTCAATTTGTAGTCAGCCAAGCATGCAATATCATGGTCAGGTGTATGAGCAGTGATATCATGAGCGAATTTACCAGTCATTGATAGACATAGTATATCAGGGCTTGTAGATCGATTTAATCCATCCATATACCAGCATATGACAAGTCCAAGAAATGCCCTGGACATGCATGTTTTGATATATTTGTCACAGATTCTATCAAATTTGACAGTTGACTATGAAAAACATTTTCTCAAAATTCACAGTTATTGTTGGGTGTTGTTGTTTCGATAAGTTACAGATTCTCATCAATTTTTATCTCATGTCTAACTGCTGAATGCACAAACAGTAACAAACAATGTAAAACAGTTTGTGATCACTGCTATGGTTGTATTCTAATTGGAATTTGTCATGTGACTTTGACATAGGCTCCCACCAGTTTTGTATTTCTTTAAAATATGCAAATACTATAAAATAAAAAATACTTTGCATGCCAGAACATTATCAAAATAAGTGTGATGTACAAGGTCAACTATTGCATTTGCACCATATCTGTGTGTTATTTGCAAAATGGCTCTGCTCCTGCAATCTAAGAATTCGAATTGCATACGCTTGTATTGTCTATAGAGTATTATTGGTACACATGCGCATGTGTGATATGCACTGTATCAGAGTGAAATCCTGCCTTCTGATTGGCTAGAAAAAGCAAACAGTGGTATAAATCAGTTTCAAGCTGATTCTGAATTCACATCTATTTACACTAAATTATCATGCCTTGACCAAAAGCATTGTCTATGACATCAGTAAGGGACTATTCAGAATTTATGAATGGGTTGAGGGGGAGATGGGAGATTTACCTGAGCGGGTGCTACATGCTTCAGGGGAACAGTACTAATTTTTACCTTTTTTCCAGAAGCTATGTGCCTTACAGGCTAAATAGAATTTATGATTACAGGGGAATTGGAGTTTTGCCCAACGGAGCACCAGATTTTCACACATGTTTCAAGGGGGGTACTTATTACTCACAACATGCTTAACCTTGGAGGGCGGGTATGAAAATTTTGATAAAAGAAAATGGGACATACTAAAAATCCACATGGAATGTATGAGAGAGTGACAAATAAGCATGAAACCAAAGGGGGTATACAAGTACATTTATGACAGAAAGTTCTAACAGAACTCTGGTGGGCCAGTGATATGGCCAACATTCATAAGAAAATCAGAGTGGGAATCAGATCAAGGACCCTGCAATTGGTTTTGCTGCCTGAGTTGAGCTCCTGTTCTGAGAAAATGTTACATTCACAATTATACATGTTAATTTTCTGTATAAACAGTAATTGCTTGGATCACCTGATCCTAATCGCCTGAATGCACAGTATTGGACTTGCAGAATGTGTGTGTGCAAAACAATCTGAAATAAAACTCTCACTTGAAACTGCTAAAGTAAGTCCCTGTTTGGAGATCAATGGCTTAAAATGTCATGGTCACCCATGCAAAACGCTACATGTATGTCACTTTTCAGTAGAGAGTGGTGTCATACCTTCTCTCGACCAACGAAAATTGCAAGAAAAATGATGTATTTTCTACCTCAAATGTCTACAAATATGAAATCATCTGTAAGATAAATATCAAATTTGAATTCACTCAGTTGTTCGCTGAAGGTTTGCTGCCATGCAGCCAATGTTTTGGAACAAGAATTAGAATCTATTGGCAAACAAAATACAAATACACTTCAACATAAAAATAGTAAAATTAAAATACCAGTAGAAAATCGGAATTGACACAATAAATTTGTATATGTTCCAATCTTCACTGTCTTTGTCATGGATGGATTGATGGATGATTGGGGCTTTACGTCCTGTATTTTTGCACTTTGTAGGCTAATTGGGAGGAGGAGGACACAGCAATGAGGTGAAGGATGATTGAAACAGCCGTCCAACATAGGCCAAGGTGACTCGGCAAGAGCTGAACCCTGGACCCAGCAATTGGTGATCCAGCACGCTACCCCTAGACCAACCCACCCCCCTGTCATCAGGATGGAGAAGGACAGATTTAATAGAAATAAATAATTTCTGGTGAGGATAATTTTTCAATGTGTAACTTGATTTAAAAAGTAACATTTGAGATATCAAACACTGAAAATAAAATTTGCTTGATTTAGAACATGCGTCTGAAATAAGTTATTACCGTCAATGTTATTAGTAAGTAATTACTGTCATTGTTATTAGTAAGTAATTACTGTCATTGTTATTAGTAAGAAATTATTGTCATTGTTATTAGTGAGTAATTACTGTCATTGTTATTAGTAAGAAATTATTGTCATTGTTATTAGTGAGTAATTACTGTCATTGTTATTAGTAAGAAATTACTGTCATTGTTATTAGTAAGTAATTACTGTCATTGTTATTAGTAAGTAATTAATGTCATTGTTATTAGTAAGTAATTACTGTCATTGTTATTAGTAAGTAATTACTTTCATTGTTATTGTAAGAAATTATTGTCATTGTTATTAGTGAGTAATTACTGTCATTGTTATTAGTAAGAAATTACTGTCATTGTTATTAGTAAGTAATTACTGTCATTGTTATTAGTAAGTAATTAATGTCATTGTTATTAGTAAGTAATTACTGTCATTGTTATTAGTAAGTAATTACTGTCATTGTTATTAGTAAGTAATTACTGTCAATGTTATTAGTAAGTAATTACTGTCATTGTTATTAGTAAGAAATTATTGTCATTGTTATTAGTAAGTAATTACTGTCATTGTTATTAGTAAGTAATTACTGTCACTGTTATTAGTAAGTAATTACTGCCATTGTTATTAGTAAGAAATTATTGTCATTGTTATTAGTAAGAAATTATTGTCATTGTTATTAGTAAGAAATTATTGTCATTGTTATTAGTAAGAAATTATTGTCATTGTTATTAGTGAGTAATTACTGTCATTGTTATTAGTAAGAAATTATTGTCATTGTTATTAGTAAGAAATTATTGTCATTGTTATTAGTGAGTAATTACTGTCAATGTTATTAGTAAGAAATTATTGTCATTGTTATTGCCTTGAAACAAATATTTCCCGCCAACGCAAACTCCAAGCCCCCCCCCCCCAAATTAAATGGTCTCCGAAGTGTTTTTGGCGGCCAAAAAACTACCATAGTAAGTTTGAAACTGATGCTTCTAACAATAGATCAGTTATGTCTGGCGTTAACTTGACTAAATTTGCTGGTTATAAACATGTGTCTTCTGTGTTGGGCACTTCAGACAATTTTTTTAATAGTCAGACTGTGTGTACCATATAGTCTATGGGGTAGCACGTATTTGTGGTGTCTATTTATGTCTAAGGCTTTATCGTGACTTCAAATATAATACATCAGTAATGCTTTCTTTTAGTCGTTAAAACGTATGATGTTATCATTTTTCTCCTTATTCCGGGTCAGATAAGCGAATTTAAGACTACACTGACCAGCAATGATCATTGGATCAAAATATTCAGTTGAATTTCAATTTGATTTGTGTCCCTGAGTTAACTGGATTATTACAAAATGTCTACTGGAGAGGTGTGTATATTGGCATGATACATCTAAATTATTATTCAGTTTTATCTATGAAATCAATTGAATGAAATAGATAACTAATTCAAAGGTATATTCTTCTCTAGTTTTCATGGAGTAGTTTCGTTTTCATGTACATGAAGAAGGGTAGTTTAGGGGGTCCTGGCGTTGTTTATCAATATTTCCTTCGAACTGTTATTTCCATCTTAGTGGTCTGGGGTTGGCCCTGATGCAGCAGTATAAAAATACGCAAAGGGGGCAACTTATTAATTATCAGGGAGGGCTTGGAGCTTTCCTCAATGGGAAATTATTTATTTCACGGTAACGGCGGCAGTAATAATTTACTTCAAAGCAAAAAGTCCCTGAATATTCATTCCGAAATAAGAGGAGTATATCATTTCTTTCTGCAGTTCTGCAAAAAAAAAGTTCAGAATTCTGCAGTTTTGCCGAAAAACTGCAGAATTCTGCAGTTCTGAAAAAAAAGTGCAGAATTCTGCAGTTCTGCAAAAAAGTGCAGAGTTCTGCAGTTCTGCAAAAAAGTGCAGAATTCTGCAGTTCTGCAAAAAAAGTGCAGAATTCTGCAATTCTGCAAAAAAGGTGCAGAATTCTGCAGTTTCCTAAAAAACAGCAGAATTCTGAAGTTTCAAAAAAATATGCAGGAAGAATTCTGCAGTTATGCAGCTCCCTGCATGATTTCTGAACCTCTGTTACTTCCTGTAGTTTATTGCAATGCATCTTCAAAGTTCAGACCTCTTAGACATGGGTCTTGCCACTGCAAAGGAAGTGTCGGTTTTGAGGTAGCGATTTGGTTGGGGGACGTCGGGTGGGGGGGCGTCAGGTTGTTAGGGGTTTTAGCAGGCCTCTGTCACTGCATCATTTCTGAAAAGTTTTTGCAGCAAAATCTGTAATTCTGTAGGAGACATACAGCCTGGGAGGTTTCATGCAGTTCTGTTGTAAGCTAAATTCTTTAAAAAAAGTGCAGAATTCTGCAGTTTCCCAAAAAAGTGCAGAATTCTGCAGTTCTGCAAAAAAAAAACTGCAGAATTCTGCGGTTTCAAAAAAATATGCAGGAAGCTACAGAATTCTGCAGTTCTGCAGCTCCCTGCATGATTTCTGAACCTCTGTTACTTCCTCCAGCTTATTGCAATGCATCTGCAAAGTTCAGACCTCATTGACTTGGGTCTTGCCACTGCAAAGGAAATGTTGGTTTTGGGGTAGCGGTTTGGGGGGGGGGGGTCTTATGGAGGGGTTGGGGGTTTTGGTAGTCCTCTGTCACTGCAGCATTTCTGAAAAGTTTCTGCTGCAAAATCTGTAATTCTATCTATAGGAGACATACAGCCTTTACTCCCAAACTGCAGAATTTATTGCAAGATATGCAGGCGCAGGAAGAAATTAAAATGTACTGCCAAATCAGGCAAAGGCCGCAAAGCCTTTTTAAGAAATACCCCTACCAGAAATTATTTGTTTCAAGACTGTCCAAAAAGAATGAATTCATTTCCCCAAACCTGAGCAAGAAATTATTTTCTAAAAAAACTCCAAGCCTCCTCCCCCTTGATACTAAGAAGGTCACCCCTATAATTTAAATTCATTTCATTGGTATTCATTTTACAGACACAATACCAGGAGCTGACTGTTATAGTGAATGATGCCAAGGGGCTCCAGTCTTCAGGATCAACAGAGACTCAAATGATGAATAACGAAAATGAGGCAAACACCGAATCAGATTTTCCTTCACCTGCTGCTCAACCTTTAATGCAGGACTCAAAAGGTCAAGAAGAAGCAAACAAGAAAAATAGTTCTTCGCCAGAGAACAATTTGAACAATCACAGGGAAAAAACTGAAAAGACTTGTTGTGCAGTTAGTGACACCAGCTGCTGGAAGCCCTTCTTTACTCCTACCCCACTTATGAAATGCACAGTCACCAAACTGGATTTGTGTGTGCTCATATTTTCTGCATTAACTTATTTGGCTGACATTGGAACGGACATCTGGGTTGCTGTTAAGCACTATCAGAATGGTGACATTGCTTGGATGGCACTCACAATAACGTTTGTAGCAGTTCCAAGTTTAATTGGAATTGCTGTAGCGGCAGTAGATGGATGTTGGGACGGAACCAAGGAGGATTTGCTTGATAAATTATCATTGATCATACCAGGAGGCTTAATTATTATGTAAGTGCAGTCATGTGTCCTTTAATTATCACAAAAGCATGCTTGCAGTGATCTAAATTGCGTCCAATTTTTGCTTGCAAATATGCTTTTTAAAGGTTTCCGAGTCTGGTACTCCTTTCTGCTCAGATAAGTTTCACCTTTCTTAGTCTCCAACATGTTTATTTTCTCTGAATTTGAGAGATCTTGTACGTTACAGTCGAAGAATGACTAGGTCCTTACCTTACAGAAATTCACTGAAGTGGTCCTTGTGAGGTCTCACCACATCCATGCCATGTTGAACTCTATGATACATCAACAATTTCCTACGTCTTATTTGTTTATTGATTCAAAGTCTCCCAATCTCATATCTATATACTTTCAATTCTGTCAAAAAAGTCACCAACTGAGCATGAATGAGGTCACAGGTTAAGCAATGACAAACTCAACAGCAAACTGATAGTTCATTCCAATCACATTAGCCTGTTGTGAGGTCATTGATGGCCACAAAAAGCAGAATGTAAGTAGGGTAAGGTGGGGGAAATCCAGCCCCCTTTTGACATATATTCTTCTCTCCAGCTCTCATATCTGTGAAAAACATACATTTAGATGTTTGGGTTGATGGATTGCATGCTTCTAGACATGTCAGGAAACTTACTTGTTTTAATTTGACACCTTTGAAACAATTAATAACTAAATTGATGTTCCAACTCAGGGGTCGGATTTGAAGCTCATTGAGATAAACCAAGAAAATATTGCTTCAGAGTGATTGTCAGAGAAAATCAACCCTTGACTGGAATGTGACCCATTACAGAATCATTGCATATTTTGTGGGATGGAAGAACTATGGCATGAGACTTCACAAGAAAATTTTTTAAACTTTCAGATTATGGGTTGCCATGGTTACCAGGGCTTCAATATTTTGGCCCAAATGAGCAAATGTGGCAAAAGTGAAAAGTCAAAATTACCCATTTTCAGCTCATATTTCTACCTGGAAAATGCCAATATTTGGCTATACTACCAATTGTGCCTGGATAGGTCACTCTTAAACTACCGTTTTGTATTGTATTGTGAAATCTGAGGTCAATGGGGTCAGTGTTATAGGGTCCCAAGAAATCTATGTTTAGCGCTCAAGATAAGAAAGAAAATTTCACAAGTTTTGGGACCTCATATCTTCTGTCAGGGTACACGATGGGAGCAGAAAAGACTACACATAATGAGACTGACCTTTCTTCTATATGAATCAATAATAAAATCACGGTTCATCTTTAAATCCTGCAAATAAACCTAGGTGGCGCCACCTGTGTTTTTGGAAATTTTGAGATTTTGCAAAAATGGCCATCAATGAACGGGTGTCAAGAGTACATTTATGGTGTCACAAATCTTGGATTTTTTTTTCTGTGAAATTCAGTTGTTGTACTAACATGGTGTATCATTTTGGTTGCTATGGCAACATTACTAAGTCAGCAGCAGCACCCCAAATTGAGCATGTTTGCCAATTTCCTAAAAAATCCCATTTTTTCATAAAAATGTTCAAGTTCAGGCCACCGTCACTTAAAATGCCAAATGTAGTAGGGCCTTTTATTTTAGCTGAAAACAGTTTCTTATCACCTATATTTTCAATTCAATTTATATTTTGACCCACTACCCCACATCCGTATATCATACAATCCTCAAATTGTAGTTCTTCTCAAAACTGCCAAAAATTAAGTATTTTTCAAAAAAGTATGCATTTGTAGTCCTTGTATCTGCTGCATGGGTACACAATGATGAAAGGTTTTGTCACACCTGATGAAATTAACATCTGTGACATACTAAACAATAATAAAATGATGGTTCTGTCTAACAATACCATCAGAACGCCATGTGGCGCCACTGGAAATTTTGAGATATTGTGAAAATCGCTTTCAATGAAGGAATGTCACACATACACTTATTAAGTCACAAATCTTGGAAAAAAAAATTTTTGTGAAATTCAATTGTTTTCCTTAGATGGTAAATCATTCTGGTTGCTCTGCCAACAATAGTAAGTCAGCAGCAGCACCCCCAATTGGCCACATGTGTTGAGCTATTTCCTAAAAATCATTGTTTTTTTCTTCCATAAAAACACTCAAGTTAAAACCAGTGCCACTCATCGACAAATGCAGCAATTTTTTTATTTTAGAA
Source organism: Platynereis dumerilii (assembly GCA_026936325.1). Classification (NCBI taxonomy): domain Eukaryota; kingdom Metazoa; phylum Annelida; class Polychaeta; order Phyllodocida; family Nereididae; genus Platynereis; species Platynereis dumerilii. The sequence goes on from JAPTHN010000004.1 coordinate 2,844,551, forward strand.
TACAGCTTCTTCTCACTTTCATTTTGGTTGCTATGGCAACATTACTAAGTCAGCAGCAGCACCCCAAATTGAGCATGTTTGCCAATTTCCTAAAAAATGCCATTTTTTCATAAAAATGCTCAAGTTCGAGCCATTGCCACTCACAGGACAAATGTAGCATGATTTTTTATTTTGGCAGCAAACAGTTTCTTATCACCTATATTTTCAATTCAATTTGTATTTTGACCCACCACCCCACATCCATATATCATACAATCCTCAAATTGTAGTTCTTCTCAAAACTGCCAAAAATTAAGTATTTTCAAAAAAGTATGCATTTTGTAGTCATTGTATCTGCTGTATGGGTACACAATGAAGAATAGTTGGCCAACCCTGATGAAAGTAACATCTGTGGCATACTAAGCAGTAATATAATGATGGTTCAGTCTAACAATACCATCAGAATGCCATGTGGCGCCACAAAATTAATGATGTATAGAATTAGCAAAAATGGCTTTCAATGAATGAATGTCACATGTACATTTATGATGACACAAATTTTGGAACTTTTTTTTGTGATTCAATTGTTTTAATGACATGGTAAATCATTCTGGTTACTATGGCAACAATACTAAGTCAGCAGCAGCACCCCTAATTGACCATTTACTTTACAACGAATACTTATACACCTGGGGGGAGGGCTGACTGTAGTAAAACTGATTTACCATACTTGTAAAAGAGGCGAGCCCTCTTCTGGACCCTACAACCAGCTCCTGCATCGCACCATGGCTACAACCAGGAGGCTGACTCACACAAGCCGGCCAAGCCCGTCGCCAGAAGCACACCAGGCCAGCCGGCGGCCACGGAACCCCATCGACCCAAGGTCCGCCGCATAGCCCCGAGAAGCCCCTTAACAATTCAGTGTCATGGGGATTCCCCCACTACAGGTAGAATGCCAACATACTGAGTTATCGTCACCATATTACCCACTTTCGCTATTTCAATCTGTCTGTAAAGGAACCACCGTCAAGCTCGCATTCGGCTCCTAAAAACGACACTCCCGAGTATTACTCATTCTCTCAGTCACATGACCCGGCGTGAACCTCGGCGTGAACCTCGGGTCATAACCATAACACCCAGATAACGGACGACAGCAGAGGCCCCCAGCCCTGGGTGTCACCTCCGCCGACCCAAAAGTGGCAGAGTCAACTTCCGCCGACCCAAGGGTGTCAGAGTCCACCTCCGCCGACCCAAGAGTGGCAGAGTCATCAGCGGGAGGCCGTCTGCGTCATCACCGAAACTAGGTATTAGGCAAGTAGGAGCACCGCACCCTGCCCATGGAGGAAGGAAGCGGCCTATGATCACATGATCTGTCTCCGTTAGGGGCCGACCAGATGATCTTTGGGGGGGGGCTATGGATATTTGGTGAAAAAAAAAGATTGTTTCCCACATGACACTGAAAAAAAAGTTTGTTCAGGACATGGAAATAAAAAAAAAGTTTGTTTCCACCTGTAGTTAGGGTACCGTAATGTTGAAATTCCGATAAAAAAATTTGTCGCGACTGCGTATGCGAAAAAAATTGTTCGTCGACGCAGCGCGAACGAAAAAAAAAGTTCGTCCCGGGGGTAAAGTCCATAGCCCCCCCCAACTATTGTCTGGTCGGCCCCTTACTGGTGACCATCCGGGTCAAGGACACGGCGCCTGTGTCCTTGTTCTCACTCCACCATCCCATGACCATCGTGATCACGGAGGCCAGGGGCAACAACCCCGGAAGAGCCAAAGCTCACCCAGGGCCAGACCTCCCCGGCACTTCCGTGAATGTCGGCCATTAGGATTGCGGAGCGTCACCGAGCAATGGTGTCCCGAAAGAGCCGAAGCGTCCTCAGAGACAACATACCCGGCCCCTCCGCGCAGGAGCAAACAACCAGTCTCTGACCTCCCCTCCCCCCCCATCAAATTTTGACAGGAAAAGGACCACACTCCACACAGAAATTATTTTGACAAGCAAAATATCCCCTAGTACTATTGTGGTTCTGATGTTGATAAGCAGCCAGAGATATGGCCTAATTAAATCTTATGAACACTAAAATTTCGGATTGCATGAACAGAATGGTGCAAAAACTCCCAACAAAATAGTCTTTACGGCAGAGTAACAATACAGAGAATGACCGCGTCAAGCCAGTATGAAAACAATCATAAGATGGAAACAAGCATAGACCAGGATTGGGGTGAAAAACAACAAAATGTGACAGGAAAAGGGGGCCGCCACTCTACGCACAGAAACTATCTTAACAGACATACCCAGAATGTTCACATAACTTCTTCAAATTGCCACCAGTCCAGAAAGACTCACACAAATACTAGTCACATGATACATAAAATAATGCATAACCCAACATAAAATAATGCATAACCAAACATCGGCAAAGAATATATACCCCCAACACACAGCAACAACAAAGAAAACCCACACCCCAATGCATCCATCAAAATCCCAGGAGTATACATATGTGTACGCATGGTGGTTTGCGGTCAGGCTGCTGTCTAACAGTACGACCGCTTACTGCTACCCACTCCCACGTCATTATCAGCAAATACCCCGTGTCGGCCCCGCACTGGAGCCCGTCCCATTATTTTATTCAGAGCCGTTTCCTCCTGCACTGCATTTAGTGCATCGGCAACCGTGGCCGGATGAGTGCGGGCTACCTCCCGTGCAACAGCACTATCCCTGGTCCCTCGTAGGAACGTCTCGGTTGCAACCTTATCTCGGAAAGGCGGATCAACTTCTTCGTAGGCCCTAGCGGCTGCCTTTTGTACCCGATCTGCAAACTCTTCTATCCGCTCATCTGTGCGCTGTCGTATATCGTTCATCTCTCCCCGTACTACTTCCGCCCGGTCCGGTGCGCCAAAACGTTTGCGTAACCGGTTCCGTAACCTGACATAATTCTCAGTTACAGCACTGGGTAGGGTCATCATGTGATCCACTACTTTGCCACACAAGCAGTTCTTAAACTGGCTCAACTTTTCTGCTTCATCCCACCCAAACCTAGTTGCCAATGATTCAAACTGGTACACACATGCCTCATAACGGCCCTCTTGCCCAGAATATTCAGGCATCTTAGGCTTGGGCCAATCTGGACACCGCGGCCGATGAGGATACCGCGGTCCCAGGCCATGGTCACCTCGAGGAGGCTCTAACGGATCTAGGAAGTCCCCTCTGTCTTCAGTACCTGACCCCGTTGAATAAGCAAGGTTACCACCCCCCGCCGGACTAACATGATTACCTGACTGTCCACACCCGGCAGAATCCACATTAGGGGGTCCCCCCCATCGTCCAGCGCCAGACCCCTGGTGACCACCCGAGTCAGGCGTAGATGGCCCGAGATGACCGGGAACGGTCTCATCTGGGGCACAGCCACCCGGTTCCTGGCACCAGCAAACATAACTCTGCCTCCAGTCAGCATGAATCGGAGGGGAATCATATCGGAAGCCACTAGTCGGTTGACCATCTCCCGAAGAGAGATCATTGTAATTGGAGCACCCATGGCTAAGGGCCCCGCTACGGAAATGTCTATCTTCGACTCGCACATTCCGACAATGATGAACACCTGCGGCTGTGTCATACAAGAACCCGGCCGGGTTATGAATGGACGCGGCTGGACCGTGGATGCGGCCCGAGGGATCATGAAGTAATCCCGCTGGATGAGGAGTGGACCCGGAAGGACCGTGGGTGCGGCACGATGGATCATGAAGCAAGCCTGCTGGGTTATGCGCGGGTCCAGATGGACCATGGGTGCGGCACGATGGATCAGGAAAGGACCCCGCCGGGTTATGAGTGGATGCGGCTGGACCGTGGATGCGGCTCGATGAATCATGAAGCAAACCCGCTGGGTCATGAGCGGCTCCGGATGGACCGTGGGAGCGGCACGATGGATCAGGAGAGGACCCCGCCGGGTTATGAGTGGATCCGGCTGAGACATAATTCCTCCCTCCCGCGGGTCCCCCCAACCAAACAACATTGACATGGGTGCCCGAGAAATGGTCCTGCTGATTGTTACTCCCCGATCTCCCATCTATCTGAACATCATAACCCCTATGACTAACATCCCCCCATCGACTCATTCCATTGGCCTCCCCCGTGGCCCGCTGCTGCGGTATCTCCCCTGTACCCCGTGTCCCTTTCTCGGTATTGGGGTCAACAACAGGTTGTGGGCCGTATGGCCGTGGGATCTGATTGACCGGGAAAGATGGTGTGCCGTCGGGTCCTCTACATTCCCCCGGCAATTCCTTAACACCAGCGGGCGTAACCGCCTCGCGTCTCTGATTATAGCTAGCTGGCGCAGGCTGCCCGTTTCCCGATTGGCCCACAAAAATTTGGCGACGTAACATACGCACCCCTGGTGCAGAGTTCGCGGATAAGGGGGCTAAACACTCCTGACCCCGCGAACCCATCCCTATCTCTGTTTTCACTGGAATAGGCGGCGCGTTAACACGAGTACTTCTCTCCGCTTTAACAGTGGTGGATGTTAGTGGATAAGATTGTGGTTCTTCTATGCGGCTTGGCCGCAATAACTCAAAGTTGGAAACGCCGGTTAGTTCAGCCACCTGTGATTGGGCCTCAGTCATCCACGCAGGCCGATTACATGAAGGACTGACCGGTCCGGGCAGGGTATAGCTAGAGTGCCCAGGATGTGGAGGTAATTTGTCCCTGCCGAATTCGGAAATTGGAATGGTCTCACCAGTTTCAGATCGGTGGTGTGATAATGACCGCGTACCAGGAGGTACTCCCCCAGTTACTGCAAAAGACTCCCCATAATGAGTGTCATCCGCGGGACCGAGGGAGAAAGCGCCGGCATTAGGTGGAGTTACAGATCTTAAGCCACAGCCCCTGACTGGAGACGGACCCTTGGTTAAAATCGAGGACCCTCCGGCCACCGGAGTTGTTGGATTAAACGTTACCCGGGGGGGATTTGATTCGCCCTCACCTCTGGCCACTCCTGTCTGCTCAGGAGGCCGGTCCACAACGAATGAACTATCAACCCTTTGTGAAATATCCACCCTTTGTGACCCAGCCATACCCGGACCCCCCATGGCCCCAGGGTGATTCCTGGTGGATGATGGTAGCATCGGCTCCCCACTCGTACCGCCCTGGTAAACTCCTGTGGATGGCAACCTCTCCACCCTTCGTGAACTATTAACCCCTTGTGACCTATCCATGCCGGGACCCCCCATGGCCCCAGGGTGATTCCTGGCGGATGATTGCGGCACCGGATCCCCCCTCGTACCACCTTGGTAAACTCCTGTGGATGGCAAACAATTCAAGATGGCACCAAAGAGAGCCTGCCGGTGGGCTTCTGCCCGATCATTCCCAGGAATTAAATCCTCCCCGGTCTGTCTCCCCCAACTTCCTTTGAAGCTTCTACAGCTTCCTCCGAAGCTTCTACAGCTTCCTCACCCCCACAATGAGGCGAGTCATTGTCATCGGACTGATTCGCGTCAGGATCCGCAAAAGCCAAGCCCAAGTTACTGGCCCAATCATCAATATATTTCTCGTTATCAGATAAGGACTCCCCGGATACTCCTGCTACAGTTTGCAGATCTACGGGAGTGGCCGGTAACGCTGAGGCATTCGGACCCTCCCCCGACCTAGCTCCAGCCTCGGACTGTTGTGATCGCGTGGACCGATGTGATCGGCCTGACCCGGGGGCAGTGGCGGAGCTATGGGGGGCCTGGGGGGGCCAGGGCCCCCCCAAATGGATAAGTGGCCCCCCCACTGGCCCCCCCATTTCAGATTTGAAAAATGTGAAAAAATTAATGGAGCAGCAGCAGTCACTGGAATACATCCGTCTAAATTAAGTTGTTGTCTTTGCTGGCGCTAACTTATCCCCAATTTTTCTAGAATGACAGTTGCCCTTTGAAAAATTCTGAGGCATCTGATAATTTTTGATTTCCTTATTTGAATATATCTAGAAATATGTGTACCGCGCACAAACCTTTTAGGGGGTGAGCGATATTTACCCGAGAATCAGGATCGAGATTTAATAATATTCCAAAAGAAATCTCTTTGAAACAAGCTATTGATTGTTAATTATGTTTATTTTATTATCTGCCTGAATTGTTTTGCCCTTTTGCCTGGATCTTAGTGTTTCCCAAATTTTTTTGGGGGATGTTGACTACTCCCCCTTCCAGTATGCCTATGCATCTAGAGATTCCATGCAACACCTAAAATCATTGTGTTTTGAGGAAATCTTTCCGTGGCCATTGCTCAGTTAAAGAAGTAGTGCTCCTGAATTGTTTCTAATTAAACAGATCTGATTTACCAGAGTCATTTGTAAAAACTGCTAAATTTTTCATGTGCGTATGGAATCTCCCTATATTTTTGGCATTTGTGTCATTTGCACAAATTGCTACTACCTTTTAGGCCTATTTGAGGAGTTGAGTAGATTTCCATCGAAAGGACTTTCATGAATTTTTCGATTTAGACCTTTATGTATGAAATCAGAAAGAGCCCCCAAAAAGACATTCTCAGCAAGAATACATACCAAAAACTTGCAAAGACATATTATGAAAAAAAAAAAAAAAACAGGAGGACCATGTTACTGCAACAGATACTCTTTGTGACTCATGGTAATTGATGAGGTGTCATGGTCATACTTTTTATATCGGAACCATAGGATCTGTTTCATTATTTTTTGACAGGTCAAAACTGATTTTAATGTAAGTATGAGATGTATGGTCATTTTGTTTGTCAATCATAAATAATTTTTAAGATAAGATGGTCAATGTTGCTATGCCGCTCGTAGAGAAGACTCGTAACGCTGTGTCAATTTTTATCCATATAATGCCGTAAAAATGTCGCAAAAATACCGCGAAAGGTTGGCCCCCCTAGTTCAGACCCTGACCCCCCCTTGGCCCCCCCACTCATGGATTTCTGGCTTCGCCACTGCCCGGGGGTACCCCTGTGACTCCTACTTAAGGACAACCGTTTTACCTGCTCTGACAGCTGACCGAGGGCATGATCAATTTTATTCATAGCTTGTCTCAGTTCTCCTTTTACCGCGCCTACCTCTTTACGCATCGCGGTATGTGCCTCATTTACAAAAAGCTCCAATTGAGTCTTCTGATATAGGACAAACCGCTCTGTCTCGTTGGCCTTTTCCAACGCCCGCTGGGCCATATGAGTACGCGAGACTCCACCTGAACTAACGACGGACTGGCCATCGTGTTCATCGGATGAATCTCCAGCACTAGATCTTTCCATAACCAAAGACTCTGTATATTCCGATGCCGACAAGTGCTTGGATTCATTTTCCAGTGTGTAACTATCTCGCAACCCCTGGATGCTTTTATCTCCAGAACTCGAAATAGCCCCCGTAGGCGAGGATGGCATCGCGGAAGAATTCGCAACCCCCCCTGCAAGGGCGGACCCCCCCAGGGTGAACCGTCCAAGTCCTGCGTCGGAAGAGGATGTCGATTGGACCGTATGGTCCCTGGTCGCCCCAAACGATAAGGAACCACTCCCCTCAACCTCCCTTTCCGGAGACCCGAAGCTAATGATCCCTTGGACATGCAAAGAATTCCAATGTCCCCCCTGGGGAATGTACCGATTCAAAAGCTTCAATGTCAACACCCCATGCGCTTCACGGGTCTGGATTATCAACTCGGCGCGCGTCGGACCAACTAGCGGTATCTCGCGCAGCTGATCCCGTGATGCCGTTTGTAAATTAGTTGGCGCCATGATAATTCAAGGATTAAGCCTCGCCCCGCAAACCACCACACCACTACAAGTTATCTATCCACAAGTCAAGGGATGTTGTGCGATCCGATTACGAGCTACTCTGCCTCCTCTTCCCCTCAAAAAAAACAGAACCAGCAAACCCATAAAAAAACAAATTATATCTATTTATTTTCAGGCCTAACGTAATGGGTCACATTCACAAAACAGGCACATTCCTGCTACCGGCCAAAAAAAGAACAACAAAATCTAATCAGATCTACTCAAGTTCCCTAGACACAAGTGTCAAGTCACGAAAGTAACGGCACGAAAGTACAAAAGTTAAGTCGCTAAAGTCAAGTCGCTAAAGTCAAGTTGCTAAAGTCAAGGTGCTAAAGTCAAGTCATAAGACTCTTGCATGAAACTCAAGTCCTGTCGTCCAAATCATGTAACTCAATTAAGTTGGAGACCATCAAAACAAAACTTAATACAACCGACACCCACTATGACCAATAACAATCGGAGAAAAAACAAAAACACAACACGAACTGATCAATTGCCAATTGAAATAACTGAGCAAATCTATCCTTCGTGCAATGAGAAGCAACTTCAACAATCAACATGAACCAAGCTAAAAAATCTAAGAAAATTACCAAAAACAAGCTGTATCACACAGCCAACAGGCAAGTAAATGCAGCACCACTGGACCAGAAACGCACGTGTCTCATCTGTCAAATACACGTGCTAGTACACTGCAGAAAAATCTAAATTCCACAAAAACTCCGAAATGTAAGGCCCTGAGACTCCACACAATCCAGAGCAACAATATTGCCTATAAAATGACACCAAGAAACCTTCGTTCCAATAACTCAAACCCACTGATATATTGAGTCAAAGTCTGTCACATCAACAAAGATCGCTCAGCCGCCATGACAGGCAGAAAAGCAAAATTTTTTCCAGCGAAAAACGAGTCAATTTCTCGCCAGGAAACGCCCGAAAAACCAGGCAATAACGTTCAGGCAGCCCTATAGAACGTCCCGAACAGCTCCATAGGTTCTGACACCAAATGTGGGAAACATTTATTCCCGAAATCATACACAATATACAGAAATATACCAGTCCAAATATATACAGTTCATTCACGGCGAGGTCTCCATTGCTTCTGTCCGCGGCGCCCTGCGCATGCGCGAGGGGCGCCGCTGGCGCCTCTGGCGGCGGGCTGGTGGCGGGAAAGGCCGGTTTCCCACACTATCACGACAACAGGCACTAGAGAGTTAGAAGTACAGAAGTGAATTATCAGAAAATGAAAGAATAATAGATCTACTGTGAAAATATATTTGATTCATCAGATTGTAGTCTGAATGACTAAAATATTCTCTTCATAAATATTTTCATATATACATAATCATAGCCTACATAGTGCTAGTAATCCAGACCTACTGTATAGATGTCGCCCACAGTGGTGGTACAAATAATTGTTTTTGGTTGTTTCGTCGGTCTCCTAGTGAAAAATTGTTAAAAAATGCTCTGCTAACACAGCTTATCCTAATGTGATTTATACTATAATTTTTAACCGGCCTAACAGCGGAGGCCGGTTAATACAGGAGCTGTAAATGGATCAGGTGAAACCATAAACAGTAACCACAAACCAGTAACCACAAACCAGTAACCACAAACCAGTAACCACAAACCAGTAACCACAAACCAGATGTGAACCACGGTTTTTCCCCATTGTGACCTTAATATTTCACTTACAGTTATGAAATTTGATACAGGTATGGGACTCTGGGTATGGATTGGGAACATGTCGAGAAACCCAAGATGGCTGCCGTTTTGTGGCGGCCATTTTGGCAGCCATCTTTCTTCATTCTTGAACTGCCCATTGTGACCTTAATTTTCACTTATAGTTATAAAATTTGGTACAGGTATGGGCCTCTGGGTATTGATTGGGAAAATGTCGAGAAATCCAAGATGGCGGCCATTTTGTGGTGACCATTTTGGCAGCCATCTTTCGTCATTCTTGAACTGCCCATTGTGACCTTAATATTTCACTTACAGTTATGAAATTTGGTACAGGTATGGTACTGTGGGTATGGATTTGGAACATGTCGAGAAATCCAAGATGGCGGCCATTTTGTGGTGGTCATTTTGGCAGCCATCTTTCTTCATTCTTGAACTGCCCATTGTGAGCTTAATATTTCACCTACAGTTATGAAATTCGGTACAGGTATGGTACTGTGGGTATGGATTGGGAACATGTCGGGAAATCTAAGATGGCGGCCATTTTGTGGTGGTCATTTTGGCAGCCATCCTTCTTCATTCTTGAACTGGCCATTGTGACAATAATATTTCGCTTACAGTTATGAAATTTGGTACAGGTATAGTACTCTGGGTATGGATTGGGAACATGTTGATAAATCCAAGATGGCTGCCATTTGTGGCGGCCATTTTGGCAGCCATCTTTCTTCGTTTTGAACTGCCCATTGTGACCTTAATATTTCACTTACAGTTATGAAATTTGGTACAGGTATGGCACTCTGGGTATGGATTGGGAACATGTCGAGAAATCCAAGATGGCTGCCATTTTGTGGTGGCCATGTTGGCAGCTATCTTTTTTCATTATTGAACTGCTCATAGTGACCTCAATATTTCGCTTAGAGTTATAAAATTTAGCTACAGGTATGGGCCTGTGGGTATGGATCAGGGACATGTTGAGAAGATGGCCACATATTTGGCAGCCATCTTTCTTCATTTCTTGAACTGGCCATTGTGACCTCAATATTTCACTTAAGAGTTATGAAATTTGGTACAGGTAATTCAACACTTCCTAGCTCATTAGGAAGACCTGCTACAAAATAGCTGATTCCAGATTTGAATTGCCCTCCCAAAACTTACTCAGAAACTATGGATTGAGGAAAAAATTCTATTCCTTCATTGATTTTTGCAATATCTCACCTACAGTTATGAGCTTTGGTACAGGTATTGGCCTGTGGGTATGGATGAGTAACGTGTTGAGAAATCAAAGATGGCGGCCATTTTGACAGCCATCTTTCATTTTTTTTAGAAATCTGTTCAAACTGCTTTGCTTCTATACTAATAGTCTAGCATCTTCCAATCAACTATTTCTCCTATCTTCCAATATCAGTTGCTCAGTGGTTTAAGCAATGGCACCTTCAATTTCATTGCGCTAGGTCGGTTTTGAATCCGCGGATTCTTGTTCATCTAACCGGGTTAATTGCAAATATTTTGTCATGTTGTAATATTAGTTTAGTTAATTTTAAATTAGTTATCTAACTCATATTCAGCATCTACACAATATCCATAAAATTCCTTCATCAATTACCATAACCTGTGTTAAGCGTTGAAATAATCCGGTACAGGGGAGTGAGATTGATCAGGAATGATCAGTGAACCTGTCTGCCGCAGGTATACTGTGAAAAGTTGGCTGATCATGCAGTTGCAATTATCAGCATGAAAGCAGACTACAAACCCCCAGTTTTACCTCTAACTTTACCTCTTAAATGTTACCAGTGGATGACTGTTGTTACAGCCGAAAGATCTACATGCCCGATTTGCAAATATGGCTGCTTTTTGCATGCCAGACACTAAAATAGGTCTTTGTCACAATATCTACTCCCCTAACCATGCTTTGCCAATGTCCCTAACAAAATATCCAAAAAGTGCAACCAAGCCACATTTTCTACTGAACTTTTCCAAAAGTTCTAATGTGCTGCATGTTAGAAACTTTGTCATAGTATATTGACAGCCATCTCTTCTACATCAAATAGTGACCAAATCGTGTCTCATGGTTAGGAACTATTTGGACACTATTTGTTAGAACTTTGGGCTGTCACGCACTGCTATCTCTTCTACAACAAAAGAGGGCACTTCAATGTAAATGAAGTGCAGCATGTATCCAGGGCCTCTGAAGTTGAAGCCCCCTCTGCTGGATATTTTGGAACCAAAAATAGGACCCGGAGAATAATTGGCAGCTACCAAAGCTCCATACGGTCTGCCAAAGCTCCATACGGTCAGCCAAAGCTTAAGATGGAATATCATCTGATGAAATAGGGTATGATGAAATATCCAAATAGCGTCTTGGAGGATTTCACTTTTCAAATATCCTCATAGTGCTATTTGGAATAGAGTGGGTCGGGGCAAGAAGCCCGGGTTAGGTGAGAAGCCCCCCCAGGGTTATTTCTAAACTTACATTTTTGGTGCTTTTTCTTATTGATAGGATTGAAGCTAGAGGCTTCTTAGGTGATGTCACAAATTTTCAAAGCATTCAGCACGAAACCATAGTCGTAATTAAAGAAATAAAAAAAGGTGCATGGTTTTTGTAACGATGATTAATTCTTGAAAGTGGTTGTCAGAAATAACTTTGGAAATTATTAAAAGTATAATGGATATCTGCATTGCTTCACTTTATGACCATCACATAAATATGATTTGGATCATGTTTTTTGCATTTTAGCTCAAAATATAGAGGTAAAATTAAAATATGTAGGTTTGGGGCGAGAGGCCCCATGTGGTAAGGGGCATGGGGCCCCCTTCACTGAGGCCTCGAAGCTGCTTCAGGAACCATTTAATAATGTGTACTTTACCTTATATCTTGATAGAATAGCTAATTGAAATAGAAAAAATTTTGGCCGAAATTGAAAAAGGGCAAAAAATATTAAAAAATAAATGTATGAACAGAAAAATTCTGAAATTCAGAAAAAGTGAACAGAATGCCTTAAAAATGATAGAAGAACCCCAAGAAATAACTTTCAAGCTGAATGAGCTCGCAAAAAAAATTTCCATAGGATTATAATAGGGGGCTTCTTGCCCGATGGGTGGGGTAAGAAGGCCATTTTAATTTTTTTACAAAAAGGGCCGTAACTCCTTTATTAAAATTGGTAGACATTCGTTTCACTAGTTATAAGTAGAGTTAAGTGATCCCTTCCTGACAGCATAAGCATTCAAATAATCGATCACAAAAAGTAGGTCAAATCGCTCCTCGAAGTTAAGGGGCGCTGCATGCCCCGCGCTACTCTATCCAAAGTCTTTTGAAAAGTACTTTTTGATATTAGACACAATGGCAGTAGAGACATTGTCACAAGCAACTGTGACAAGTCAAATTTGTTGATGAGAATAGGGTTTTGTGATAGTCACATATTTTTATAATAATACATGAAATTCCCCTCTGCATATATGAAATTGAATTGTGAGGATGCATAAGAATGCAAAACTTCATCTTACCGGTAGGTCAGAAGTCATGATTACACTGGCAACAGATTGAACCACTGTATACACTGTAGGCTGAACATTGCTTTTCCACCCTGTCATTGCTAATGTGTCATGCATGAGTTCATAACTTCCCCCAATGCAATACAATACAAATCTATTTTATACCTTGCCTTTTTATTCTCACGGTGGAACTGTGCTCCAAAGGATGCTTCCAACCTCTTTTGACTGTATCAACACAATTACCATGGTTACCAACATCAATGATAAATATAGATAGTTTGAGGATTCCGTTAACACCCCCGTAAGTGTGTCTTTGAAAGACGTTTGATGCACCTCTAGACTAGACGAAAGTAAACTTTATGATATTAGAAAAATGGGAAACTGTTGGATCTTTCGGTCCCCTTGTTCCCATGGCAACCAACATAGAAGGAGTTCTGAATGACAAATAACAAATTTATTCTAGTCCAGAACATATTTAGCAATATAGGTTTTCAACTTCTGATGATTTGCCTTGCTTTATCCGGCTCAAAGTTGTTGTTTGGAAGAAATATTCAAGGAAAACCTTTATTTTGTGTTGGCTGTGTCCAGGCAATTACCATGGTAACCAACATTAGTACGACAAAATATTTTCATGAATATAATCACAGCTTTCTATTTACACCTTTTTGTTCATACAAGAACTTTTTGACTAGCTGCTTGAAGCCAAACTTGGGAATATGCACAAAAACGGCAATAATTTCCATTTCGAAGTGCATAATATCACCATGACAACCATTGACCTGGAAGGTCAAAGAACAAAAATATAATTTTGATCAAGTGAACACTTATTTGGTTAAGATATTTTAGGTTTCTAGTGTAGTCCGGTTCCTTAGGTAATTCCGTTGGATTTGCTTGTTGATTTTATAAACTATACATTTTTGGAAAGCCCAGATTCTGAGGAATCCGAAAATACATGTCGCCATTTTTTCTATGGCCAGATTTTGCAAAAATGGTTGCCGTAGCAACCAAAATCAAATTTTTGCTATTTTTAACAAATCTTTCAATTATAGCATGCATTCAACATATAGATTTAATTGAAGTAACTTTATAAATATTCTAGGGTTTTATAAGGATTCCTGTGGTCATGTGACCATTGGGGTCAAAGGTTAATTTCCTGTAACAAAACAGGGTCAAAGGTCAAACATTTGCAAATTTTTAGACAATTTGACATTTCACCAGCCCCTGTAACCCATGTGATGCTGCTATTTGCATGTAAGTGTGTTTGTAACAAAGCCCTGAGTCTCTTCTTTGATTTGATGTGAAACACTTGTGTAGGCATCCATGACAACCCAATCTGAAATCCTTTAAAACAAGTCAAACGCTCAAAATTTTTCACCTTGCGAGACAACGCAAAGAGCAGATGTCACTTATAGGGTTGCAACCTCTTACTATGTTACTGTTTTGTTGCTAACTATTTCACAAACATTATATCACATTATCTCGAAAAGCACTTCCCTTGCAAATATGTTAAATTTAACAGATATAAACATAAAAAGTCAAGTTGGATCACAAAAGCCATTCTTAAATCTATATCTTTCAAGGATAAGCTTTATGTTAAATTAAAATCACTCTCGCCCAACAGTCCGCTATATCACACATCTGTTACAAACTTTAAAACTTATTGTAAAATTTTAAAGCAAACAATTTCTAATGCAAAAAAGCTTTACTACAATAACTGTTTCCAGAAGTTTAAAACAGACATAAAAAACACTTGGGCAACCATTAATAACCTGATGAACAAATCAAAAAAAATCTAGTGACTATCCAAAAGAATTCCTTATAAATGACATTCCAAATTCTGATATTAATGATATTGTTAATGAATTTAATAAATATTATGTTGAAATTGGTCCAAAATTAGCACAAAATATCAATACTCCAAGAAATAAATCATTTAAAAACTATTTGAATAACCCAGTAAAATCAACGTTCTCATTTAAAATGGTAGGAACTGAAGATGTTATAAAGGCAATAGACTCTTTAAAACCCAAAACTAGTTATGGACAGGACATAATAACTAACAAGTTACTGAAATTCATCAAAAACGAAACAGCATGGCCTTTGATGCAAATAATTAACCAGGTTTTTCAAAGCGCTATATTTCCGGACTCCATGAAAATTGCAAAAGTTATACCACTGTACAAAAAGAATGAGAAAAATCTCTTCAGCAATTATCGCTCTGTTTCCATTCTGTCTAGTGTGTCAAAGGTCATCGAAAAAAGATAATGCATAATCAAATTTATGAATATTTTAATAACTTTAATCTTTTTTATGCGAGTCAATATGGATTTAGAAGCAACCATTCTACAGAGTATGCTGCAATGGAATTGGTAGAAAGAATAATTGGTGAAGTGGATAACAAAAACATACCAGAAATATCTTCATGGACTTATCGAAGGCATTTGACACACTGGACCATCAAATTTTATTTCACAAATTGGAATATTATGGTTTGAGGGGTAAATCCTTAGAACTATTAAAGTGCTATTTAAGTGACAGGAAGCAATTCGTAGAAATTGACAGTGTACAATCAGACCTAATGAATATTACTTGTGGTGTCCCCCAGGGATCTATCCTTGGCCCTTTACTATTTATAATCCATTACAACCAATTTAAGGGCTCTTATTTATGCAGATGATACCACTTTATTTGCTACCTTGAACAATAACAACTTCAATACCATTGAAATTTGAAAGTGAAATTAATCAAGAATTAAAGTCAATTACTACCTGGTTAAAGTTAAAAATTGTCTTTGAATATTGAGAAGTCAAAGGCCATGCTGTTTCATACGATAAACAGACAAGTTGAAATACCAGACATCTATATTGATGATATCAAAATTGACTTTGCTGATGAATTTAACTTCCTTGGTCTTGTTCTAGACAAAAACTTAAAATGTGATGCTGATATTTACATGTAAGTGTCTTTGTAACAAAGCCCCGAGTCTCTTCTTTGATTTAATGTGAAATACTTGTGTTGGTATCCATGACAACCCAATCTGGAGTCATTTAAAACAAGTCAAATACTCAAAATATTTCACCTCACTGCATGGTCATTTACGGGACAATGCAAAGAGTAGGTATCACTTCTAGTTATAGGCTTGCTACCTGTTGCCATGTCACTTTTTTTTTGCTACCTATATTCCCAAAGAATGCTATAAGGAATATTGGGAGTTTCCATGTTTTTTTTTTCAAACTACTTACTTTTAAAAAATATGTTGCCAAAGCAACCAATTCCTAAAAAAATTTGAAATTTAGGAAAATGGTTTTGAATATGCACCAGTGTTGCCGATGGTAAAGACTTCTCTGTGTCACTTCAACTCACTTGTATTAGTATGATATATTTTGATATGATAATCAAATAGCTGCAATCAATTAAGATACAAGTTTTTGGTCTGACTTTGGACTCTTTGCATCATGCAACGTTATTTTGATCAATTTTTTTAAGAAAATGCGTTTGAATCGACATATTAAGTGTTCTTTGTGGATGCTAAAATTTTAGGTTTACTTGGCCCCTTATTAACCATACATGTGTATTTGGCCATCTGTCAACTGGAATTTGCATGGTCATGTGACATCTAATGTCAAAGGTCAAGGTCATGTTATAAAAAAAAGATTATTAAACTATTTCCCTATATTTTGGGTCCTCCCTTATTATGGTGACCTACCTCTATGTGTTTACAGCCCAAAGATTGCTAAGTCTTGTTCTTATACATTAGGGTGGTCCACATTTCAATGGGAAAAATCAAATTTTCTAAAACCTCCACTTTGAAAGTGAAAATTGATGACCATACAATTAAAACAAACACATGCAAAATTTCAGTCAAATCTGTTAATATTTAGAGGTTGAACAAAGACCTGGAAGTTAATAATGTAATTCCTCATTCGTGCAACTGAAAAATTGGTCAATTTCCTAGATCTTTCTCAGAAATTAATATTTTTCCCTGAGTTTTTAGTATATGATAAAATTGGCATGGCGAAGTAATATCTGGGGGTCATCTTTTATTTATTATTCATAGTAAGTGAAATATTTGCCTGTTTTTATGAAAAAAGGCTCGATAATTTACCTATGTAATATCTATGCTGATCTGCCAGGAAACTTTGTAAGTCTGAAAGAATATCAGGACTGGCTTGGGCATCCTGGACATACAAAAAAAACTTGATCAAAATAATACGCTGTTATAGCAAGATTTACAAATACCGATGATTTTGAGGTCTGCTGATGGGCAATCGCATGTTAAACTTCAACGGCTTTGTGCCACCTCTAAATATTAATTGATTTTGCTGAAATTTGTACACAATACCTTCTATCCATATAAGATCAGAATGCAAGATTCAAATCAGAGAAATTCTGAAGAAAGTGTTTTTGGACCACCCTAATATACTACATGTAGATCTATACGATGTGTTCTCTTGTAGTAAAAGAGACAGTGCAGCACTACTTGAACAATAGCTCTGAGGTTGCGAGCTGCTTTCTCGACACTACGAAAGCTTTTGATAGAATACGGTATGACAAACTCTTCGCTTGCTTTTGGAAAGAGAGATGAGCGCCATTGACCTTCGTGCACTGAAGGATTTATATTCGAGACAAACAGCACGCATAGTCTGGGATGGAGCACACTCAAACCAGTTTAGTTCGTCAAACGGTATACGACAAGGTGGCATTGCTTCCCCTATCTTATATACAGTATATATAGATGAATTGTTATCACGTCTGCAAAGCAAAGGACATGGTTGTTGGATTGGAAATCACCACGTGGGATCAATTTGTTATGCTGACGATGTTACATTACTCAGCCCAAGTCTCAGTGGATTACAAGTTATGATTAGTGAATGCCAAATGTTTGCGGAACAATTTGGTATGGAATACAATCCACGCAAGTCAGCGTGTGTTTATTTCTCCAGGAGGAGATTAAGCGAACCCGCCTTTAGGATTGTTTTAAATGGCTCAGTAGTCCCTTGGGTAAATGAAGTAAAGCACCTCAGAAATATATTGAGTCATGACTTATCAGAGAAGGCTGAGATATCTCGCAAAAAAGGAGATCTGGTAGGTTGTGTGAATACATTGGTAGCAAACGTCAGTGATGCACCAGAGAAAATCGTCCTAAAATTATTTTCTTCACAATGTTGCCATTTCTATGACAGCCAAGCCTGTGCAGGCATATCTGCTAAAATTCAGGGCCACGCACTCTGTTCAGGGGGGCCACGGGTCTGCTCAAGATAGCCACAACTCTGCTCAGGCAGTGATGGCATCAGTAGAAGAGTTTTCAAAAAACATCATCCAAACGAAGGTAAATTAAATTTTTATAACATATTATATTAGCTCCATTGAGTGAGTAACTATTATGACTTTTCATCTGATATATCTGTTTTTGCCAATCTCAAACAATAAACTTGCAATAATCAACACAATATCACTGTTGTTACTGACGTAAACTTATACTTCATATTTTTGATCTCCTTTCTGGTAATTCTGAGCAAAACCAATGACAGAATCATCATAATGTTTGCCCTTGAGCACATAGACATGTACTTAAGTCAATTATTACAAATTAATTGCTTTATTTTGATAGATTTTTCTGACATTTTCTGTAAATTGCACCACCCGTGTTATGTCGCAGGTGCAGCCAAAATGGCCACTACAAATGTGCAGTGAAACATAGTTGTTATTTTGCAGTAGCAATGAGGTACTTCCATGGAAATACCTTACACAACTGGCTCTGTATTATAACCTTTCAGGCCCAAATACAGACTAACGTTAATAGAAGGAAGAGGCCACGGTTGAGCCTGCCAAATGTTGAAAGATACACCGAATTCAGTGATGCAGAATTTCGTTAAGTAGCAGATGACCAGGGAAATGACCAAACACTAGAAAATGGTATGAATTAAGTGGATCGAGCATCCCCATACTTCATCTCTGTTGTAGGTGACAACAAACCTCAATGTCTTGCAGTAGGTAGAACTGCGTTTTTGTGGTGATCATTCTGTGCATCTACACGTGGCCACAGTATTTTGAAAGAAAGTGATATTTTCTGCCTTAGCAACAGATATTTGATTCGAAAACATGAAATACTGCATTACAATGATAATATGGGCTCCCTGTATACATTTAGTGTACAATTAAAGTATTGATATGTCAAATATCCGCTGAGTACAGCATTTGAAGATGACACAAACAGACCAAAACATGATGCAAACAAATTGTAACACACATTTCAGGAATTATAGATAAAGTCATGATATTTGGATTGCATAGGTTGTTTCTCATGGAAGTTGCCTACTCAATAGCTCATTTAAAGTGTTTTAGTTTATCTAAAAACCTTGTTTTATACCAAAATAGACACATACCTCCTCAATCCTACACAGACCTTCCCTCAATTCCCTGAGCAGACCCGTGGCCCTCCTGAGCAGACCCGTGGCCCTCCTGAGCAGAGTGTGTGGCCCTGCATTTTAGCAGATATGCCTGCACAGGGTGTGAAATAACTTTGAATTTGTTTTGAGTGCATGAAGGCGGTTTTCATGGGTACCAGCATCAGCATTGCATATCATTTAAAAGAAGAGAATCTTGGCATTCCATTGAAATCTTACTTTTGTCAGTAGATGCGTTTTATGCCCTTCTGGATGAAACTGAACCTTTAATTAGCTAAAAAAAAAATATAATAGTCCACTTTTACCTTCTTATTACGATCCGACATGTGGCACATGTATTTTGTGGAGAGCCTTCAACCAATGGCACTGCTCAGGACAGCCACAGTAGGGTGGTCCAAAAAACTTTTTTTGTCAATATCAATTCGCATACCCTCCTATTTTGTGAGAAATGGTGCAAAAACAATGCAGCTTAAATTTTATGAAAATCCAACAAGAGGAAGGGGTCCCCCAAAGGCCTTTAAGTTGCAATGTTTTTTTAATTTTCGACCATTTTCGCCAATTCGCGGTTCTCTATAACTTCGTCAGTATAAGTCATACAACATTCTTATTGCCATGGTTGGAAAGCTCTCAAAAAGACCTTCAATTTGCATACCAACATAGGACAAATCTTGATTCCCATTAGCCCTTCAGCCTGCACTCTTTAGAATTAAAATGACGCAGATTGTCTAATCCTGTTTAAAAAATGGCTTTGGATTTTTTCAATGATAATTACAGTGATTCGCATTTTCATAGTTCCAGAATGACCAAACAAAAAAATATTTTGATTTTCACCTTGGGAGTACCTGGCTTGTGAGTGACAAAGTTTCAATGTTAAGGTAAGTTGAAAACTCGTAAAATGTGAGATGGGGCCTGTTGCATTCATATAATATCTTCGTCAGAATTTATTGCAGGGCAACATGAGTGGTACCAAATGAAAGGAAATACTCTTAGCATTCTCCTGGTACCAATGATGTAGTCCTATATTTAATTCTTGTGAAGTTAAAATATGAAATATAACAGCCCCTCCATGAATTGTTCAACAATTCCAACGAAATTTTGCATTAAAACTTCCAAGCTTATAAATTTGGATTTTCCATGACCAAAAATTTTAAAAATATTTTTTTTGCTTATTCTGGAACTTGAATAATGTGAATCACAGCAATTATCAGTGAAAAAAATATCAAAAGCCTTTTTTTAATAGGATTAGACAGTCAGCGACATTTTCATTCAGAAAAGTGCAGGCCGAAGAGTCAATGGGAGTCAAG